>JAKOOJ010000004.1:44415833-45884166 GCA_022577455.1 Arizona elegans | reverse complement strand
TTTGTTCTTTTTCCTATCTTGGGAGACCCACGATTGTTGGTTATGTAAATATCCATCTGGAATTGTACCATTTTCAATAAAAGGTTCCAACGAGGGACCCACACGCGCGTTAAAGTCTCCTGCCAAAATTAAGTGTTTTTATAAATTTTTTACTTATATCTAATATTTTTACCTCTAGAGCCTCCCACAAATCGCCCATTGCTGGATTAACATACACATTTACAAATACCATTGACTTCCCTTCATATGCCAAATGGATTGCTTGAAAAAATAAAGGGCCGGAATCCGAGCATATCTCATTTCCCTTCCATCCTAGTTCGGCTTTTACCAAGATGCCCAATCCTCCTGAGGCTCTTCCCTTTTTAGCTACTCTCTTTGCTGGCAGCTGCCAAATATTAAACCCGGCTGCTAACCCAAGTCTCCTGCAAGGCAATTAGATGGTACCTGTTTAAAATTTAATACAGTCGTCTGTGCACCAACTTCCTCTCCATCCTGCCACATTCCAAGAGAAGAAGTGTACTCTTGAAAGAAGTGATTGCTCGCTATTTCCTAGTCAGACTTCTTGAATAATCTCTCCTACCCGTCCTACCTCATTTACACTCACACACCCATTTAATCACCTGAGCTCCATAGAAGTCTGTTTGGGCGTCATTGCACTGCCAGTTACTTTCGGGCTTGCAGGTCCATGGGCTCTATTAATCTCTGCCTCCACGATAAATGATTTTACATGAGGCACCGCGTTTATGTCGTTTCTTGGTATCATCTTTGCCACTTAGGGGGACTGGGGGATTCCTTCCTGGGTGCCTTCCATCTCCGATGTTTGTCCCACAACACTTTGCATTATCAAATCTGCTGTCTCTGGCACTTTGTGCTGTATAGACGTGGGCATCAGGCTTCCTGGGCTTATAGGCTGCTGACTCTCCAGAATTGTGTCATGCCTTGAAGGGGGTACAACAATCGATGCCAAAGGAGCAGCAGAGAAAATGGTCTGCTTCAGCAGCTTCCTCGTCTCTTTAAGTTTTTTAAGTACTTCTTGCTGCTCCGTTAGTGAAAGTGAGGAAAAAGTTTCCAAACAGGCAGAATCGAATGTCTCATCTTGCACCAAGCCAATTGAAGGAAGTTTCACATCAGCTGGATCCAAAACTCTAACCGACATTTATTTCTTTCTTTATTATTTATTTGCTTATTTATTTGCTTATTTATTTGCTTATTTATTTATTTATTTATTTATTTATTTATTTATTTATTTATTTATTATTCAAACTTCTGTACCGCCCTTCTCCTTTCGGACTCAGGGCGGTGAACAGCCAAAATAAAACATTTATACAAAGTTACAGTTAAAAATAGATTTAAAATAATTAGATAAATTTGGCCTGTAGTTTAAAATTTATCAATTTAAAATCCGTATCAAATTTTAAAACTAACCACAAAATCAAGACAGACCGGCTAGCTGAAAAAAATAAGTTTTTAGGGCCCGATGAAAAGTCCGGAGGTCGGAGATCACTCGTATCTCTGGGGGTAGATTGTTCCAAAGGGTAGGTGCCACCACAGAGAAGGGTCTCCTCCTGGGGGTCACCAGACGGCATTGTCTGGCTGACGGCACCCTGAGGAGGCCCTCTCTGTGGGAGCGAACTGGCCGGTGGGAGGCTATTGGTGGCAGAAGGCGGTCCCGTAAGTACCCTGGCCCTAAGCCATGGAGCGCTTTAAAGGTGATCATCAACACCTTGAAGCACACCCAGAAGTCCACCGGAAGCCAATGCAGCTCGCGCAGGAGAGGAGTCACGTGGGAGCGCCCCATCGCTCCCATAATCCCCCGCGCAGCCGCATTCTGCACCAGTTGGAGCCTCCGGGTGTACCCCAAGGGAAGCCCCATGTAGAGAGCATTACAATAGTCCAGATGAGAGGTGACGAGTGCTTGAGTGACTGTGCATAGGGAGTCCCAATCCAGAAAGGGGCGCAACTGGCTTATCAGGCGAATCTGATAAAAAGCCCCCCTGGCCATGGCCGTCATATGCCCTTCTAAAGACAGCCGTGCATCCAGGAAGACACCCAAATTGCGGACCCTTTCCGTGGGGGCCAGTGATTCACCCCCAATAACCAGCGATTGCGTCAGCTGGCTATACCGGGATGCCGGCAGCCACAGCCACTCGGTCTTGGAAGGGTTGAGTCGAAGCCTGTTTCTCCCCATCCAGACCCGCACGGCCTCCAGTCACTGGGACATCACTTCCAAGGCATCGTTGGGATGGTCTGGGGTGGAGATGTACAGCTGAGTATCATCAGCGTACTGATGGAACTCCACCCCAAAACCACAGATGATCTCACCCAGCGGCTTCATATAAATGTTGAACAGGAGGGGCGAGAGGACCGACCCTTGTGGCACCCCCCAAACAAGCGCCTTGGGGTCGACCGCTGCCCCCCTGTTAACACGGATTGCGACCAGTCGGAGAGATAGGAGGAGAACCACCGCAAAACGGTGCCCCCCCCTCCCAGTCCCTCCAGCCGGCACAACATGATACCATGGTCGATGGTATCAAAAGCTGCTGAGAGGTCTAACAGGACCAGGATAGAGGAATAACCCCTATCCCGTGCCCTCCAGAGATCATCCACCAACGCGACCAATGCCGTTTCCATGCTGTACCCAGATCTGAAGCCAGACTGGAGCGGATCCAAATAGACAGCTTCATCCAGGTACTGGGGAAGCTGTCGCGCTACCACACTCTCAACAATAAGCGCAATAAAGCGAAGGTTGGAGACTGGACGATAGTTAGCCAAAAGAGCCGGATCCAGGGATGGCTTCTTGAGGAAAGGCCTCACCACCGTCTCTTTCAAGGCGGCCGGCAGGACACCCTCACTCAAAGAAGCATTGATAATCCCCTGGAGCCAGCCTCGTGTAACCTCCCGGGAAGCCAGCACCAACCAGGAGGGACACGGGTCCAATAAACATGTGGTCGCGTTCAGCCGTCCCAAGATCCTGTCCACGTCCTCGGGAGCCACAGGATCAAACTCCTCCCAGATAACACTCTCAAGGCCTGCCTCAGTCATCTCGTCTGAACCAACCCAGTCAGCAGCCATGTCTTCCCGAATCTGAGTTATTTTATAATACAGATACTGTACAAAATCCTCAGCTCGGCCCTGCAAGGGGTCATCCCGCGCTCCCAGATGGAGAACAGAGCGGGTCATCTTGAACAGGGCGGCTGGGCGGTTATCTGATGACGCGATAAGAGCGGCAAAATAGCTAGATTTCGCCGCTTTTATCACCACTAGGTAGGTCTTAATATGAGACTTTACCAGTGTCAAGTCGGATTCGGAATGACTGGCCCTCCAACCGCTCTCTAGGCATCTTTTCTGGCACTTCATCTCTCTCAGCTCCTCGGAGAACCAAGGAGCTAAGTGAGTTCGGTGCCAGGTCAGAGGCCGCAAAAGCACGACCCGGTCCAATGCCCCGGCAGCCGCACTATCCCAGGCAGCCACCAGGTCATCAGCCGAGTCATGAGCTAGAGTTTCAGGAAATGGCCCAAGCTCCATCTGGAACCTGTCAGGATCCATCAGGCACCTGGGGCAGAACCATCTGGTCGGCTCCGCCTCCCTGCGATGGTGTGCGGCGGTCAGAAAGTCAAGTCGAAGGAGTGAGTGGTCAGACCATGACAAGGATTCAGTATCTATATCCCCTATATCAAGGCCACTCAACCACTGACCAGAGACAAAAACTAAGTCCAGAGTGTGTCCCCCCATGTGAGTAGGGCCGTGAATTACTTGGGTCAGGTCCATGGCCGTCATGGAAGCCATGAACTCCCAAGCTACCTCAGATGTTTCACCAATGGATGGCAGGTTGAAATCCCCCATGACCACAAGTCTGGGGGTATCAGCCGCCACCTCGGTTATAACATTGAGGAGTTCGGGCAGGGTCGTTGTCACATGGCAGGGTGCCAGGTTCGTGATCAACAAACCCATCTGCACCCCACGACCCCATTTCACAAAAAGGGACTCACATCCAGCTATCTGAGGCACAGTGGTCTCCCTCGGATCAAGACCTTCTCTTATAATGACCGCCACCCCCCCCGTCCCTGCCCTGAACTCTCGGCTGATGAAATGCACGGAAGCCTGATGGGCACATCTCCACGAGGGGAATCCCCCCCATGGCCCAACCAGGTCTCCGTAATACCTGCCAGGTCCGCTCCCTCCTCCCGAATGAGATCACAAATGAGGGGGGCTTTATTTACTATGGACCTGGCATTACACAACATCAGCCAGAGACTCAGGCCCTGAGACTCTAAGCAACCTGAGGAACGGGAAGAGCTAAGGGGACCGGGGCACACAATCGCTCAGAGAAAGCGAGCGCGTGCCCCCACCACATGATACAGCCCCCTGCTCCAACCATACCTGTCCCTCCCACTCAGCGTATTAATGGAGAAGCCCTCAGTAGAGGGCATTCTAACAGTCCCCTTTCCCCCAGAGTCCGTACCCCCTATGGCACCATTAACAGCCAGACTGGTCTCCATCCCCCGTGGGTTTTCCCCCCAAACCCACATAACCCCCCCACCCCTCAGAACCCCTTAAAAGTCTATTTAAAAACTTAAAAAACCCCTCAATCCCCTTTTTGCGATTGGGGTCCCAGGACCATCATTAAGGTGGGCCCTCGATAACATAGAGGGCCAAGCCTGCAAGAGGGGGGAATCTCACAGCACAAGAAGCTTTGCCCTAGAATACATTTAAAAACACTGGAGTGATAGTACAAATTTGGCCTAGACATGGCCTAGGGGTCTATAATGATGGTTTCCAATGTCCAGGAAGCAAGACTAAGTTAATCAGAAGAGTCACCACTACTCTGTCACGGTAATGGGTAGGTGTCCTCACATTCTGTCCAGCTGGGGGAACTATCCAACCACCCTCTCACAGTGGTTGGTCATCCTAATTTCCTCTGTAACACTAAATCTCCTCCCTGCCTCGGCAGCCTGCTTTCCCTATTCAGTCCACTTTCCCAATCAGCTGTCCCATGCATTGCCACACTCTCCCTAGGGGCAGTTTTTTTTTTTTTTTTTTGTGTCTGTGCTTTCATTGTCCTACTTCTTAGGATCTACCATCCATCTCATGTTTCTTTCTCCTTTAGGGTTTTGAGTCATGATAAATTATCTACCTTTCATTTCATCAAATACTCCAGACTTTTCTTAATTATCTTGAATTTCAGTATTTCAGTGTGGTTGCTTTTTCACAAAGTGCCTAACACCTTTGACAGTTATCCTACTAGATTCCCTAGGATTTAAAGGGTAATTCTGGCTTTGTCATATTAGGAATTTTTTTTCACTGCCCATATTATATGCACTGAAATAGACACAGTAGAAATTAAGCATATCACTATTTACAGCTCTCCATTTTGCCATATTCTGAGTATCCTGTTTCCTCTTCCATTACTATATGAGTACTGTACTTTTCTGCTCATGTTTGTGCCTTTGCCTGTCTCCTCTTCTGATTTACCTTATAGTTTTCTGGATATGGTTCACAAGGCTCTTCCCTAATATATTTCCCCCTCTCCTTGTACAATGGACTCTGTCCATTTGTCATATGGGCCAAGCTCTAGGATCCCAATCTTTCTGGGTGATACCAAATCAATTGTTCACTTATTCTTAGCCAATTAAAGGATAAAGAATTCGGTTTTGTACTTTGCATATATTGTTGCTTGATTTGTTTTTCATTTGAAGAATTAGCAAAAAATGAACTCTTTACAAGAAGCAAAATTATTTTGAAATAATTGTTGCTCTGATTTTTACCATTTAGATGCATCGGAATGTAAAATTTAGTTATAGTGCACAATATATGTGTGCTACATATTTTTTTGCATGCTTAGTATTGATAATTCTGTGTGATATGAACGTTTAATCAATATATGTAGATGTGTATGTAGTTTGATGACACAATTTAAAATTCTTGAATTTGGATGATGGATTTCTTTCTCCATACTATTTAACCAAAGGCTTGCCACAAGGAGGAGCTAAAGTATTGGACTGAATTTTTCTTATAGAGAAATTAGTAGAGATTTTTTTCTCCATCTGGAAGAAGAAATCTGCTAAATTTATGAAGTAATAAAGTGCTAATGTTTGGGGATAATATGTTCAGTGAGTCTGTTAATTTTGGATTAAAAACACATTTTCTGTTTAGAATGTTGCTTATTTGTCACTAAGATTATAATACACCTATAATGTAGTAGTGCTTTAAAAATATGACGCCTATATTCCTCAACTGAGACAAGCATTCCTGTTTGGGGTTATCAGACTTCACTAGGCACACAAAAAAAAACAAAAAAAAAAAAACAAAAAAACACCTCACAGCCCGCAGGTCAGATGTGTATGAGCTGGCCCAGCCCCCACCCGGTTTAGTGAAGGGAGAAAAAGTCCTGATACATCACATGACCCCGCCCTGACAATGTGAATTTGACACTCCTGCTCTAGAAACTCAGTCCTGCATCCAATAATGAGCATCACAAACTAGATTGTTTAATTACAAATAAGAAATAAATCTTATACACACAGGTAATCACAGATATCAAGCCCTATTTACCATATTAGACTCAACTCCCTTTCCATTCAATGAACATCTTAGCTATGTCTTGCCACTGAAAGTCTTGATTAATGTAACAATTTTGTTTGATCTGACAGTAAACAACTTCCACCTTGCAGTTTCAATACTTACAGCAACCACTTTTTAAATATTACTGTTATGTCTTCCTTTTCCATCCAAGAGCATAAACTAACATGTCCTTTTTTAAAAAAATCATCATCTAGCTTCGAAGACAATTTCACCAGGGAGATAGTTGTTACACATGATCACCTAGCATACTTTATGATTGAGGATTTAAACTGGAACCTCTATAATTTCAGTAAGGCATTCTAATAATTACAGCTTAACTCTTGGAGATATGAGGACAAGGGGATTATTTGATTGATTTTGACAAATTTGTATCATTCATTGTTTAAAAAGTAAAATTATTAACATTTAATGGCCAAGTTGAAAAAAAAATTCAGGCCAAAACTGACATCAAGATGGAAAAGCAGTATTACTGAAGAGGGAAAAACAATGGTTAAGGGTTGCGGAGATCACTCAAAAAAAGAGAAGTATTGCTCTGAAGATCTGGCACTTCTTATCATTAAAGCCGACTTTAACCTGCAACCTATCTTTCCAGAACAAATCCAATAGACCCTTCTCCTTCCATTATTGGAACTGATTGTTTCTTAATTTATATAACACCTCTGCTGTGAAACTTTAAAAATATTGGCTGCTACAATATTAGGGAATGTTATATTGCTATCATCTGTAAATATATGACATTTATTTTTCAGACAGAAATGCATTGGCTTGCTTGCACGAGGCCAAATTCTGTTACAGTTTAAGTAATTTCATGACTGTAATTATGCAATAGATTTACTTCACTTGTATAATGATCCTATTACACTAATAAAACAATTTATATCTGTCTCAATTTACTGTATATTCTTTGCATAATGATGTTATCCTGTAAATAACTAACTGACTCAAATGATGCAATTTGTGTAATTTGCATTGCCATAATAATATCCTCTTTGATGTATTGACTTTCTAGACTTTGGAGAATATAACAGATTCCCCTGTGAGTCTGTTAAAATGAGTTTCACTATAGTGACAAGTATCAGAGCATTCAGTGAAATAAAAATAACACTGTTTTGTATATCTTACTGAGAAACAATAAGAGATCTTTTTATAGCTGGTCAATGTCTAATGGTTCAAGGAGACAAAATACTATGCTGTTGCTGAATTGATAATTGTAATAGCTGGTTTCAGGCTCATATTCACTGAGGAAAAAAAACAAGATTTTTAAAAAATCAAGTGGACAAGAAAGAAATAATGCTATTCATAGTTATGAAAATGATGATAAAGCAGCACTTTGATGAGTCTTTGCATCCTTCACAGGTCTATAAAACAGAGAGAGGGGGGGGGAGGGGGGAAGGAAGGAAGGAAGAAAATGAAAGAAAAGTAAGATAAGAACAGGCATGATTTTACTTAGCAATCGCTTTGCTTATCTAACAAGTTGCTGGTTCCAATTGTGATTTTCAAATGAGGATTACCTATACTTCCTTTCTCTGAAAATGTATATATTATAAATATATATAAAATCTCTAAGATATCCGGAAGAAATATTATAGGTAAGAACTTCATCATCATATAAACATACAAAATACTAAATTCAAATAGGATCATAATATTCTTTTTATCACTATAGTAATAAGTGCCTCTAATTATTATATACTGTCAGCCTTCATCAGCTATTTTTTTTCTTAGTTACTTATTTTTGTTAAAATGTTTTTGTTCTAGCTTCCTAATGGTAGTACGACACAGAATAGCAACAATGATCTGTACATCAGCAACATTGAGATGCCTGAAAAATGGAATTCAGCCTTGTTGCTCACTTTCCTCAAAAAAGGCTTTCATACGCACTCCCATTTAAACAAAAACACTATCAGTAAAAACCTTGACTGCAACTTTATAATTCCAGCAAAAATCATTAGGAAAGTGAACTTAGCATTTTAAAAAATTAAAAATTAAAAATTGCTATTTGCTGACTAAACAAAAGTCAACATAATTCTGATCTGGCAAAGCAATAGGCTCCCCAAAGAGGAAGCCTTTCATTTATTCCACATATTTTATGAAATGAATGCTACAAGATGGAGAGGAATAAGGAGGGCCTGCCTATGAATATCTAAGATGGCTATAATTACCTAGCTTAATTATGCTAACTTATTTTGGAATTCTGTTTGTTGCCTTCCCTAGACAAATTCCTTGTATATCCAATCACACTTGGCAATAAAGAATTCTCCTCTCCTCTCCTCTCCTCTCCTCTCCTCTCCTCTCCTCTCCTCTCCTCTTCTCTTTCTCACTCTACTCTACTCTATTCTAATTCTATTCTATTCTATTCTATTCTATTCTATTCTATTCTATTCTATTCTATTCTATTCTATTCTATTCTATTCTATTCCATTCCATTCCATTCCATTCCATTCCATTCCATTCCATTCCATTGCTATATTAATGTCTCTTCTTAGGAAAAAAAAAAAAGAATTCGATTTGGCAGTTTGCTCAGATGAAGGAAATTAGAAGTCCAGAAAGGAATTAGTGTTGTTTAGCAGAGTTCTTTATGCTGAAAAATTGAATAATTTGGTGTAGGTCAGTAGGTTAAGGGTCACGGTGCCAGGTTGTAGCAGCACACTGCCAGCTTGTGCTCTGTGGGTCTTTCCAGTTTACCTCATTATTGGCTCGGAATTGAATGAGATAATCTCACCTAGAGAAGATGGCAACTTGAGAGGGGGGTGAATAACTTCTATCCAATCAGAATACTGTTACTGTGCTAACTTTTATCTTCTTGTGTAATACTGTATAAAAATAAAGTTCTCTACGAAGTCAAGAGAAACATCTTAGAGACATCTTGGAGACATCTTGAAACAGAGCAAAAGCCTGGACCTGTGATTTACAACAATTTGGGATACAGCATTATTAAAAGCATAAAGCATACAAGATCATTGGGTTCATAGTTCAATATTGTATTATCAAATGCATCCATTGGAGGACAGTAGAATGCAGGGAATCAGTAGTGGTTAGGTTTATAAATAAATTTGAGGAATATTTCTTTGTTTCTTGCTTATCATGACCAATTATTTAGTTGCAATCATTACAAATATTGTATACTATTATAATCCGTGTCCAGTTTCCCCTAATTTTGCAAATTTGATTTGACAATCTTAACTGGCTAGACATTTTACACAGCTATTAAGGTTCACTCAGCCTTCCATCCTTCTGAGGTGGGTAAAATGAGACCCAGATTGTTGAGGGCAATACATTTAGAGAGGGGTGGAAAGCACTGTGAAGAGATATATAAATCTAAGTGCTATTGCTATTAAACAGATAATTTGTTTTACTTGTTACTATTATATAATTTGTTCTTCAAGCTATATATGTAGAATTTAAATAATAATCCATCTACACTATCCCCCAAGGATCCTCCCCAAAGATTTACAAGTCATTCTTATGATTCTACTTTTGTAATTGGGGTTTTGTGACTGGGTCATATTAAGCATTTATGTAAATAGTTTTATCAACTCTTATCATTTGTCTTTTTGGTAGAAGTTTAAAGTGGGTATTTATTACCTAATAATTGGACCCTGAAGTTTATATAGAAGATGTTTCTACTTTAACTCTGTGATCAGTTCTAGCTGTGTTCAAATTGTTAATCTGAGGACAGATATCACCCTTCCTTGATGTGGCCAAAAATTGATGGTTTTGCTTCCAAATTTAAGTAGCACATTTCTGTGCCACAAGAATGAAGTTGGGCTGTATGGGCTGCAGAAACAAGAGCTGCTCCCAGGATAGGTTATAGATGGAAAGACTGAGTAATTCAAATCTTAGGTAATTAAGAGGTAAGGTAAGAGAGCCAGTTTGGTCTAATGGTTAAGACATAAGCTAGAAAGTGGGAGACTATGAATTCCAGTTTTGCCTTAGCTCTGAAAGCTGGCTGGGTGATCTTTGGCCAGTCATTCTGTCTTAGCCGAACTCAACTTATAGGGTTGTTGTTGTGGGGACAATAGAAGGAAAGTTATGTTCAATATGCTCACTGCTTTGAGTTATTTGCAAAAATAATAAAGGTAGGATACAAATAAATAAAATTAAGTGTATTCCGTTTGAATTGTCCCTAGAAGAAAACTGGGAAAGAGTGGGAAAGTTATATAGGAATGACACCACATCCTCTCCTAAGTACCTGCTGATTAATATGGTTCATACTACATTTTGGTCAAATTGAAGCGTTCAAAGACTCAAAGTGTTGCTATCATTTAGAGCATTCCACATTAGCCAAGTTTAATGTAAATTGTTAATACTTATCTATGTAATTTAATCAAGATATTATCAATTTACTATAGCTGATTAATTTAATTTAATTTAATTTAATTTCCAATTTATATACCGCCCTTCTCCCTGAGGACTCAGGGCGGTGTACAGCCAAGATAAAAAACATAGAATACAGATATTAAAACATTTAAAAATATATATAAATTTTGGCCCAAAAGTTAAAAAATCACAGACTGATTAAAAGAATTTAAAAATTTCTTCTTAAGCCAACCCAGCTTGCTGGAAAAGATGGGTTTTCAGGGAATGACGGAAGGCATTGAGGTCATGGATTCTCCTTATCTCCGGGGGCAACTGATTCCAGAGGGTGGGAGCCCCCACAGAGAAGGCCCTCCCCCTGGGGGTCACCAGCCTACATTGTTTGGCTGATGGCACCCTGAGGAGGCCCTCTCTGTGGGAGCGCACGGGTCGATGGGAGGTTGTCGGTAGCAGCAGGCGGTCTCGCAGATAGCTAGGCCCTATGCCATGGAGTGCTTTAAAGGTGATAACCAACACCTTGAAGCGCACCCGGAAGACCACCGGGAGCCAGTGCAGCTCGCGCAGGAGCGGTGTTACATGGGAGCGCCATGTTGCTCCCATCACTACCCGCGCTGCTGCATTCTGGACCAGCTGGAGCCTCCGGGTGCTCTTCAAGGGGAGCCCCATTTAGAGAGCATTGCAGTAGTCAAGGTGAGAGGTGACGAGGGCATGAGTGACTGTGCACAAGGAATCCCGATCGAGAAAGGGCCGCAACTGGCGAATCAGGCGAACCTGATAAAAGGTCCTCCTGGTAACAGCCATCAGATGTTCCTCCAAAGACAGCTGCCTATCCAGGAGGACTCCCAGATTATGAGCCCTTTCAGTGGGGGCCAAAGATTTGCCCCCAATAGTCAGTGATGGAGTCAACTGACTATATCGGGATGCCGGGAGCCACAGCCACTCAGTCTTGGAAGGGTTGAGCTTGAGCCTGTTCCTCCCCATCCAGATCTGCACAGCCTCCAGGCACTGGGACATCACTTCAAGGGCATCGTTGGGGTGGCCTGGGGTGGAGATGTACAGCTGGGTGTCATCAGCGTACTGATGGTATCTCATCCCAAAGCCACGGATGATCTCACCCAGCGGCTTCACATAAATGTTGAATAGAAGGGGCGAGAGGACCGATCCCTGTGGCACTCCACAGATGAGAGGCCTCGAGGTCGACCCCTGCCCCCCTGCCAACACAAACTGCGACCGGTCGGAGAGAAAGGAGGAGAACCACTGCAACACAGTGCCTCCCACCCCAACTCTTCCAGACGGTGCGGCATGATACCATGGTCGATGGTATCAAAAGCCGCTGAGAGATCTAATAGGACCAGAACAGAGGAATAACCCCTGTCCCGAGCCCTCCAGAGATCATCCATCAATGCGACCAATGCCGTTTCCGTGCTGTGCCCAGACCTGAAACCCGACTGGAATGGATCTAGATAGGATGTTTCCTCCAGGAATTGCGGAAACTGTTGCGTGACCACACTCTCAACAACCTTCGCAATGAAGCGAAGGTTGGAGACAGGACGATAGTTAGCCAATATTGCCGGATCCAGGGACGGCTTCTTGAGGAGAGGCCTCACCACCGCCTCTTTCAGGGCAGCGGGGAAGTGACCCTCACTCAACGAAGCATTAATGATGCCCTGGAGCCAGCCTCGTGTAACCTCCTGGGAAGCCAGTACCAACCAGGAGGGACACGGGTCCAGTAAACATGTGGCCGCACTAAGTCTCCCCAAAATCCTGTCCACATCATCGGGAGTCACAGCATCAAACTCCTCCCAGATAACATTCTCAAGACAGTTCCTCGTCACCCTGCCCTGATCTACCCAGTCAGAGTCCAAATCCCCCTGGATCTGAGCGATTTTGTCATACAGGTATTGTCCGAAATCCTCCGCCCTGCCTTCTAAGAGATCCTCCCGCACTCCCAGATGGAGCAGGGAGTGGGTCACCCTAAACAGGGTGGCCGGACGATTCCCTGATGACGCAATAGAGGCAGAAAAGTAATTAGACTTCAATTAATCAGTTAATTGAAAGCAAATTAACTTTCTGAAACCATGCCAGTCTGCAAAGATGATATCATCCCAATTATGAAAAATTATGCTATTCTACTCAGGGCCAAACTAAATGAATAGAAGTCGAAATCAATTTTTTTTGTATGGCATTGTGATAGAATGTTAAATAAATTCCCAGGAGGAAAAGAATGCTTTCCAGAGGAACAAAATACAGTCCAATTTAGATGGGTGAAAGAAGCACCTCCATAATAGTTCCCAGAATATATGTTTTATGACCAAGTAATCTTCTTTAGTTGGCAATATTTTTGTTTATTGATGGAGAACAATAAAGAAAACTGCTTAGAAGAGTCTCAACATGTCTTTCTTGATTTCTTTAGGAATAGAAACATAAAACAGGCAGATTTTCAATATATAATATGTACTGAAACCAGTTCCTGTGTGATTAAATGAAAATATTTCATTTCCCCAAAAATATGATCTACCCCAAAAGTAAATCCTAGCTTAATTTTTACATGTGTATACAAGGCCTATCCCCAAATACAAGGCCTACCCCCAAATTAAGCCATAATTAAGATCCTCCCAGAAAGCCATCTGCAGCCAATAATAGAGCTCAATCTTTACAGATGCCTTCTGTAAAGCCCTCTGCAGCCAATAACAGAGCTCCGGATCGATCCAGAGCTCTGTTATTGGCTGAGGAGGGCTTTCTGCAAGGCTCTGATGATGAAACGGAAGCCAGCGGGTGCTGCATGCATCAATCTGGAGCCCATTTCTCAGCTGCAGAGGGCTATCCGGAAGGCTCTGAGGGTGAAACAGAGGCCGGGGATGATGCTTGCAAGCAACAGCAAGCGGCCACAGAAGAAGTGGGCCAGCAGCAGGTTCCTGCTGGACAGGGCTGTCAGTGCTGCCACCACAAGGTGAGTCTGTAATTAGACCCCCCCTCAAAAGAAGCCCTAGCCATTTTTTCAGGGGTCAAAAGAAAATAAGATCGGGTCTTATTTTCGGGGAAACACAGTACTAATATCTATATATCTGAAATATACAAACTATGTCATTAGTTGTATAGTAGTTCATTTAATTACATTGACCCATACAATATCAACAATAATATTTCAGTCACAAATTCTTTGATTGAAATAGTTTATATCCTTATTAAGAGACCACTTGCTGACACCAAAGACAAAGGAAGATGAAGCATTATACCGACAAAGGAAGATGAAGCATTATACTGTGTTTTCCTGATAATAAGACATCCCCCCAAAATAAGACCTCCCCAGAAAATAAACCTTTCCCCAAAAATATTTAAACGCATGTGCAGCTGGTCTAGTTAGGGTTAGGGAGACAGAGCTAGAAATCAGGTAAGATGGCAATAGGAGCACTGTCTTGCTCCATGCACCACAAAATAATAAAACCTCCCCGAAAATAAGGCCAAGTGCTTATTTCAGGGTTTAAAAAAATATAAGACAGGGTCTTATTTTCAGGGAAACATGGTAATAACATGGCATATTGTACAATTCTTCTCATAATGAACCTTCTTTATAAATATCCCATATACTGGACCAGAAGGATGTATTTTTCTATAATGATTCACATTCGAGCCAAAGACCATCGGATAAGGCAAGACAATTAGGGAGGACAAGCCAGATGAAAGTACTTAATGTTTATATCATGTTCATGTTTATATCACAGGATTCCCCCTCCCCACAACAATTTCTTCAGAAACAGGATTTTAAGAAAGAACTGAGGAGTCAGCTAGCCTAGCTGAAAATATTCAGTTATCCTCTCCTTACCATAACAATTCTTACCCATTTTTGGAATTCAGTAAACTATTGTCATAGCACAATTAAACAGAGATTGAAATTATTGTACTTAATTCTTTATTTAGAAGAATATCATATCTGAATTGCTTCTCAAGTCAAAAGTATATTTATGGTACTTAAAGTTTTATTTAAGGTAACACTAATAATAAGAAACACATTCCCTTGGCAAAAAAAAAAGTTCAGTATAGTATTTTGGATACTAATTACATATTTCTATAGCAATAAACGCTGCATTTTTAATAAGTTTTTTTTTCTTTCCTGATAGATCTTTATAAAATTGTCAAAGTAGATAATATAAATTATTCAGTTAAATAATATATCCTTTGCCTTGGAATATACTTCCAAACAGTTAAAATGACAGCTCTCTATTTGGCCTGTCTGAAATAGCTACTGCTCCAACTTGTTTAGCTCATGTTTAGATAAATACTTAAACATACAAATTGGTATATTAATCCTAAAAAAAAATCGGTGTTCTGTAATATGTCTCACAGTTAAGATAATTGGGACCTCACCTGATCTGTGTAATTGATCTGGACATAAGATGGTAGTTCTGTAAATTATACCAATGAGTGTCATGCCAAAATAAATCAGTATTGCAATAGAATATATAGTGTGAAATGTATACTTTACATTGTAATCCTGCTCATGAATGAACACTGAGAAGACCTGCATAAGTCTGTATTGTACTTTTTTTTTTTTAATTTGATTTATATGCCGCCCTTCTCCGGAGACTCAGGGTGGCTTACAATGCGTTAAGCAATAGCCTTCATTCTTTTGTATATTTTATACAAAGTCAGCTTATTGCCCCCACAAACTGGGTCCTCATTTCACCTACCTTAGAAAGGATGGAAGGCTGAGTCAACCTTGAGCCTTGGAGAGATTCGAACCAGCAGAAATTACAGGCAGCTGTGTTAATAACTGTATTAATGCTGATTGGGATTAGTTATATATATAATGTGTTCTACATTTTAATTATTATTTGCTTTATATGCTCATTTAAATCAAAGTGCAGAATATACAACCTCTGTAAGATTGGTTAGAATTGTAGCAAAATAGACCTTCATTACTGGTAAAGAAGAAGCAAACTATTATTTCGAACAGCCTTGCTAGAGCTGCAGGAAATGGCAACATTATCCCTTTATTTATTTGCAGTTTTATATTCTTATTTTCCTTGAGAAATTGTTACAAGATAGTCATCCTTTTTTATTTCGGCCCGAAGCTTGTGAAGTATGTTAGAGACAATGTTAGAGACAATGACTGGTCCAAATTCATCTAGTGAGTTTTTATGGCTGAGAATAGATTTAGGTTCTGCTTCCCTATTCTAATTTTGGCAGCTGCAGCATACTGCTGGCTCATATTTAAATAATTGTCCACTAGGACTCCAAGATCTCTCCGTTATTACTATTGAGTGAGGTATCACATATACTATACCTGTGCATTTTGTTTTTCTTGCCTAAATGTAGAACCTTACTTTTTTCACCATTGAATTTCATTTTGTTAGATAGCACTCAATGTTCAAGTCTGTCAAGTTCCTTCTGTAGCTTAAGCCTATTTTCTGGAATGTTGGCTATTCCTGCCAGCTTGGTGTCATCTGCAAATTTGATGAGTTCCCCATCTATCTACTTTCGCTCTCCCACTCTTTTGAACAGGATCACAGCAAAGACATTGCTTGAAGATTTGGCGTGTATTCTTGTTGCTCCTTTGTGGTCATATCTGCTCTGCTTTTTTTTCTTCTATAAATTTGCCTGCTATTGGATCCCAATAATATCATTATGTAGACACATGTAATATATCTGAACCTTCAAGCCTTAACCTTATAGACTGAAGGTTCAATAGACGGTATCAGTATCAATAGCAAATAACAGTACAAAAGACCTTTACTCAGTAGAAATGCAGCATATAATGGTGAAAACATTCCAGATTTTTAGCCACATAATAAACATTCTTGCTAATATTTTTTGTTCTCGTATTACTGAAACCTTTCACATACTTATGACTTCATCTCTATCTTGCAGCAGTTATTTATTTTCAGAGCCCATTTGATTAGTGCTGTTGTTCTTTATACTCAGGAAATATTCTATATTCCTTTTCCTTTTCATATATTAAGTGCAATGTAGGGCCTTTCTTTGGTGCTGACAGCAATAATTGAGAAGATTGTTGAAGCTAAAGTTTCATGACTTTGACATTTATTTATTTGGAAGGCTGTGCTCTTAGTTGTGATTGCATCAATAGGTCCATTTATGAACTCTTCGCTCTTTGTTGTGATGAGCTATGAGTAGTATTTCATAAATGTAAATAATGTTGCTTATAATTGGATATTTCCTTTCTTTTCAAAACTGTGTTGGAGGCTTATCATAACTGGATTTTTTTTTTAGCCTCCTTTACCAATTCAATATCTCATTGGCAAAGATTCTAGTTGGCATAAATTCTTATATAAGCTGAAGGTGTTCATTGTTTCAATTAAAAATACGACCCTTTTACTGAATTTCCTGAAATATTCTTGATCTATTTTTGGAATGAAATGATTTTTAGTTAATCAAATATTGGTAATGTTAAGGATATTGTTGTGTTAACCAACCAGCAGAGCGTAGAGCACAGGGAAACAGTGTTGTAGTTCCAAGAAAACAAGTTCCTTTTCATGCAGCTCCTGGAAAATTCTGGTCATGGATTCCAAATGAGCCATCATATCTCCTCCTTTAAGAAGATGTTGTTTGAACAATTTCCATGTGAGATATATATGAGCACCAACACTGTCACGAATATATAGTCTCTTCAACTTGGTCTAACACCTAGCAGCAGATTCCTCGCCACGAATATGGACAAACTGCTGGTCATTCAGTGTCAGTCCAATTATGCAAAGAGCTCGTTCATGTCTCTGTTAAACTTGGCCAATTTCTTCGCACCTTCATTGTCATCAAGATCCCATGCTGTTACATCCAGTGGATTATTTACTATGCCCCACAGTCCTTCTCTACGCAAAAGTAGATTACATTTGGTAGACCAGGATACATAGTTTGTTCCGTCCAACCGGGTTATCATGGAAATATTCAATACCTGTTCTTGTGCCATCTTCACTTGGATTATATATCACAAACACAGTTTTCTGTATTATTCACATTAACTCTCAGTTCACTATAGAGTTCTATTTACTTCTGAGCAATCCTAGTTAGTTCTGGTTGGCTCTAGGCCCATAACCAATGTTAAGAATATTGTTGTGTTAACCAACCAGCAGAGTGTAGAGCACAGGGAAACAGTGCTGAGAGCAATGAATAAAATCCATACAAATTGGTTTATCAAAGTTTTTACTTTGTAGTGAAAAACAATCTCATAGTCTTTAAACAATCCAAGTCTTAGCCATTCAAATCAGTCCAGTGATACAAAAGTCTTCTTACCATACAAAACAGCAGTAGATAATAAATAGCAGCACATTCACGCTGGTAACAGATCCACCCACGATGATAGCATATCCACACACGATGGTAGCATATCATCAATGACTACATTTCAGCTCCCTTCTTAAATACAGTTACAACAGAGCTTATCCAATCAGGATACAATGACTCAGCATTACAATGACTCAGCATTACAATCAGCAGTACTTATTAAAGTCATAGAATACATATTCATGTTAAAGTCATAGAACACATATATTGTCCATATATTGCCTGGACAACCTGTTAGGCTTACACCATATCCTAACAGGTATTTACTTTGTTAACAACATAACTGAAAATTATTTATAATGATTGAACTTTAGTAAGTGGATGTGTATATATCGTGTTTTTTATCAGGGCAACCTGGCTACCCAAATATGGGACAGAGCATACCGGTTCTGCTTTTGCCTTTTAGCCCCAATCCAGGAGCCTTCGCAAGCAGTTGCTTTCATGACAAACTATTTTTGTGTTAAATTTATATTTACTGACAAAGAAATAAAGGGAAACTTGTATAGATCTATTTCAATCTATTTAGCTCTTGTCAGCTAGCCATTCCCTTCTGGGATTCGAACTCAGGCTACTTGCATATTAGGTAGATGTATTAACCTCTAAGCCATGGGCTCTCCTGGCTTTGACAGCTATACCAGAGTGTGTATATGGGTGTGTATATGTGTATTTTACATGACTTACATTACAGGTAATCTTCAATCTACCACCGTTCATTTAGTGACTGTTCAAAGTTACAACAGCAGTGAAAAAAGTGACTTATGACAATTTTTCACACTTTACAACTATTGCAGCATCTTCATGGTCCTGTGATCAAAATGCAGATGCTTGGCAACTGACTCTTTTATGATGATTGCAGTGTTCTGGGAATCATGTGATCATTTTTTGTAATTTTCTGACAAGCAAAGCAGTGGTGAAATGCAGCTGGTTCTATCCGGCTCAGGCAAACTGGTAGTGCTGGCGGCGGGAGGCTCCGCCCACCCACCTGGATGTCATCACGTCCCGTTTTTGATGCTCTGCACATTCGCAGAAGGTCCTGTGCATGCGCAGAGGTGTCACACAAGTGGTCCCATTTGCGAACCAGTATGAAGGTAAGTGGATTTCACCCCCGAAGCAAAGTCAATGGGAAAGGCAGATTCACTTAACACCCATTGTAGGAACTTAATAACTGCAGTGATTCACTTAACAACTGTAGCAAGAAAGGTCGTAAACTGGAGCAAAATTAACTTAACAACTGCCTGCTTAGTAACAGAAATTTTGGATTCAATTGTGGTTGTAAATTGAGGACTAACTGTACTTAATTCCATCCCTATTCTTATTCATGATTTGTGATCATTTTCTCTCTCTCTCTTTTTTTTTTATTTGATTTATATGCCGCCCTTCTCCGGAGACTCAGGGCGGCTTACAATGCGTTAAGCAATAGCCTTCACACTTTTGTATATTTTATACAAAGTCAACTTATTGCTCCCACAACTGGGTCCTCATTTCACCTACCTTAGAAAGGATGGAAGGCTGAGTCAACCTTGAGCCTTGGAGAGATTCGAACCAGCAGAAATTGCAGGCAGCTGTGTTAATAACAGGGTGCGTGGACCACTGTACTATCAAGGCTCTTGCTGGCTTATATCTATTGCATTTTTATTTTTTGCTCTCAGTGTTGTGAATTCTTGTTCAGTTTCTTCAAATTAATGCAGGCATGAAAATCTCTAACTTTAGATCTACTATTACAGATGACTTCATAAAGAGGATTGTCTTATTTTGGCTCATAAAACAGGTTGGTATAAAAGTTCAAGCCTTCTCCCTTCTATGAATCTTTTTTTTAGTGTATATATGATGTAATTAAGAAATAAAAAAGAACAAAAAACAAAAGTAAGAAGTGCTTGCTTTATATCTAATCAGTAGAATGTTGATTTGTATTTGTATTTGAAGAAATAATAGCTTGCAGTTATTGAAAAAAAATGCTGAGTTTGAGCATTTTTATAGACAATAATTTTAGACCTTCTTTTAAGTACTTTGATTCTTCTGTTTTCATGTAAACTGCTTTAACTGCTTTGAAACGATGTACCAGCTTACTGTTAAATAAATAAATCTATCATCATAGTGCAAAATAATACATTTCCCTGAAAGCTGTTATGATCCATTATACGGCCTTTGTAATAATTCCTGCTTCCCATCAAGTATATCTTTTTTGACATGTTATTAGTGCTTTTGTGAATTGGCTGGCTGCTGCCTATAACAGAAGATGACATAGATTTTGGATTCATTATTTTATTTTATTATACATTTCATATGATGCACTTACAGTATTATAAAATATGAAGTTGGATCTGTTTCTAATCATATCAATACAATTCACTACCAGTTCATAACCATAGAGTATGAGAGTTAGATTTTCTGTTGTCTAGCAACTATTTATTTATTTATTTATTTTGTCAAGCATATATAAGATAACAGGTAAAAGTATAGACATAATTTGAATACATGAAAAGAGTAAGTAAAAAGGAATATTTGGACTTAAATCTCATTTGTATGGTGTCCAGCTTTTTTCCCCTTAGTAGTAACAGAAATTTCCTTCATCGACCAAGAGCATATCGAGAGACCCTGACTCTAATTTGAATAAAAGAAGGAAAAACTTATAGTAACAATCCAATTAGATTTATTAAAGTAGCACATATATTTATGTGCAACAACTGGAGATAATGATACATGACAGTATTTTGCTTTAAGGCAGGCTGATGCATTCTTGAAATTTTTTCCAGAGAGAATGGTGTTCAAGGTACAGATGATTCAAAAGAGCTTGTGAATAGTATATCAATATCCATTTATACATACATTACTAAAGCAAATGTAATTTTCAGGAATTATTATGAAATATTTCCACAAAACTCAAAATACACAGAGACTTGGAAGTCTCCATCAGGCCAATGAATCCAACACTTTCTCAATTGAGGAATCCAAATTAAAACATACCTGACAAATATGTATAAAATGGGTATCCTTTTATGAAGATATCTAGTGATTGAGAGCTTATTCTATTACTTATTATTATTATTTAGAACATGGTTAGTTTATGTGCCATCACCTATCTAGGGGGTTTCAAAAATGGACCTGAGATAGATATGCACAACTGTAGAAGCATTTATTTTAATCATAGAAAAATATAGAAATTTAATCATATTCTTTCATCTGCTTCAATCACACTGAAATAGTAGCAAATGAATCTTACCAGGTGATTATTCCATTATTTAGCAAGCTGCCTTGCCAATGGATAAAATTTGAAATGGCATAAAAACAGACAGTTTTATTGAATACTGACACAAACTCTTCATTCCAAGAGGAAATAAGCAGATACATTTTCTATGTATTGCAAACACAAGAAGCTTAGCTACAGGCTCCTTCAAAAAATTCACATCTCCAGTACCCATGGATACATGAACCCTTGGAACTCTGAAACTGCCATCTTAAGTCTCTTGAGATACAGAAGACTTTTGCAGACATTATTCATATACTTCATATACTTTACACCTTGATTGTTTCAATTTTCCCATGATTATATAATTTGGACATAACCGGAATATTTCTTAATATACGAATAGTGCTGAAGTTGTGGCCATTTGTTCAGTGACAAATTGGAGTTATGGTAGCACTGAACAAATGGTACATATGCCCAGTCCCCAAAGTTCAGGCACTTCACCTGCCATACTTATGTCTTCAGGGGCAATTCAACTTCCCCCACATGCCTATTCTCCCCCCCCCTCATTTCTATCCTTTTGACTACCCTACATTCCACTGGTCCTGCCAACCTGTTGATCTTCCCTTGCTGCCCTACACTCAGTAGCTTACTGGCTCTGCTGCCCTTGCTGCCCTGAACTTGCTGGCTCTTCTGCCCTTGCCATCCTGAACTTGTTGGCACTGCTTCCCTTGGCAGCCTTGCTGTTCTCAACTGATTTTCATTGTCTTCTTCCTGCCACAGCTACTTCCTATATCTTCATGAGGCCACTTCTGGCCTGGATGCCCTTATCCCTTCTCCAATTGTTCATGGTTTAATTTAGATACATGCAGCCTCATTTGTATGGACCTCTCAGGAATGGCAGGGCCAGTGAGTGCAGGGCAGCAAAACTGACTGAGTCAACAGACTGCAAGGCAGCCAAAAGGGTAGAAATGATGGAGGAGAGATAGGCGGCGGGTGGGTGGGGTGGTTGAAGAAGCATCAGCATCAGTCTGCTACAAAACTTGGGGCTGGATGAACCAAGCCAGGAGTGACTTGGAGAAGAGTGACTCCTCGGATAATTACCAATAGGGTTCAGTCACTCTCAAAATTGCTGTCGACAAGCAAAGTGGTCACACAATGTTACTTTTAATGGCTGCATTGTTTAGTGATAAAACTTCTGGTTCCAAATGATGTCGTAATTCAAGGACTACTTGAATTAAATAAATAATTGCATTAAGTAGACATTACTTAAAATAGCTATACAATTGCAGTGGGATGAAATTTAATACTTTTTTCAGTTTGATACTACATGATTGATTGATTCATTCATTCATTCATTTTCAATTTATATGGCTGCCCAAATCAGCAAATGGTTCTGGGTGGTGGCTTACAAAATATTGTAAACATGCTCAAAATTCATTGTTAGTTTTTCATGATAACATTATGGCAGTGTCCTAAACATATTTGGTAACCCAGTATATTTTATAATTACTGAAAATATACTAGAGTAGAGGAATTGATCATTTATGTATTCTGTTGAGATGTTTGTTTCAAGAAGTTTAATCAAAATGCACTTTAACAATGATAAGCCATCAATAGGAATATGTATATGTATATGTATATGTATATGTATATGTATATGTATATGTATATGTATATGTATATGTATATGTATATGTATATGTATATCTATGTTTTCTGAGGTTTTCGCGGGTGTTTGTATGTAGGTCTTTGGTTATTCGGGTTTTCTCCCGCATAAAATTGGAGGTTTCTTGGCAACGTTTCGACGAAGTCTCATTCGTCATCTTCAGATTTGTGTCTTCGGCTTCGTGCTTCTAGGAGCAATGTGTGTGATGGCAGCTGTTTCTTCCTTTTAACTGCCAGTGGGGGTGTGAACTGATTGGGTGGGGGGTTGGCTGTGCTCTGATTGGATGGGTGTGTGTTCTGTTTAGGTGGGGGCTTGGTTGTGCTCGGGTTAGTCTGAGTAGCAGGGGGATTTGAGCTGGTGAGCTGTGTTGCTGTTGTTTGGCTTCGTGATCGTGGCTGTGCTACCTCTTCATGGTGGGTATCAGTCTGCTTCATGTATGGATTGGAGGAGTTTAAAGGGGCTAATGATACAGCTGTGGTCTGGCTTTTGGTCCGCGGTCGTGCCTCATCCTCAGTGTGGGTTTGAGTCTGCTTTCTGCATGGATGTGTGGTGGTTACATCCTGTGTGGCTCTCGTGAGTGTGGGTCTGGTGTCATTCTTTGTGTTAGGGACTCGTTTGTCAATAAGGGCGGGTTTCCAAATGGCTGGTAGGCGGGAGGTATCATCTCGTTTATTATTTGTCCACACAGCATGAATAAACGAGATGGAGGCAGGGGGAAGTGCATTGTCATCTGTTAGCATGACTAAGGCAGAAAAAAAGTTAATTACAGGGGGAACGCAAGGGTGTGGGCCTGTTACGCGCGCAATGACTAAATTGATCAGCATTACATAAAAGCAAGCAGCTCCTCAATGGGGATTTTATACTCTGACGAAGTCGGTAGGGGCTGACAAAAGCTTAGCACAAGTTTTAAAATAAAATTTTTTAAACTTTTAAACGTTCTGGAGATCGGAATCACATCCACTCGATTCTGGGTTTTTTTTCCTTTCTGGCAGCCAGCAAGTTCTGGAAAAAAAGCCCAGAATCGAGTGGATGTGATTCTACTGAGCTAGGGCTGCAGAAAAACCTTGGTTACATAGGAAAACCTGGCTAGAGGAAAAACACACATAAATCCTACGAAGAAGTAAGAAAATAGATACTGTACCTTTACAGGGAGGATACATGAGATGTGGGTGTGGCTTACTGATGATGGCTAACGAACCAGAAATAGATCTATATAAATCTGTCACCTGGCACCAGAACTTGCTGGCTGCCAGAAAGGAAAAAAAGCCCAGAATCAAGTGGATGTGATTCTACTGAGCTAGGGCTGCAGAAAAACCTTGGTTACATAGGAAAACCAATATATATATATATATATATATATATATATATATATATATATATATATATATATATATATATATATATATATATATATATAGTCTTCTTAAGTTTTTGCGGGTGTGCATATGCAAAAAATTAAAATCTCGGGTGTTTTCCCGCGTCATTATAAATAAGTTGGTTAAAATATTTAAACTCCTGGTTAAAATCCCATCTTAAAATCTTCTAAAATTCCTTACAGAATACTGTGCAAGGTCCTTTAAAACCTCAGCTAAAATCCTACCAGTGACTTTAAAAGTTATATATTTCTTTTATTCGTAGGTTTATATGTGCATTACTGTTCTTGCCAGGGTTTTTCCTACGTAAATCAGGATGTTTGTATTGCCATAGTTGGGTGACATCTCAACTCACCACTTTCCAGTCTTTATCAGACATTTTGTGTTGTCTGCTGTGAGACTTAAGGGAGGCTAAGATAGATCTATTTCGGCCTTATAAGGCCTCTTCAGTCAGCCACATCCTTATTTTATGACTCCTCCCTGTAAAGGTCAAATATTTATTTTGTTCTTTTATTCGTAGTTTTATATGTACATTACTGTTCTAGCCAGGGTTTTTCCTATGTAAATCAAGATGTTTGTATTGGCATAGTTGGGTGACATCTCAAATCACCACTTTCCAGGCTTTATCAGACATTTTGTGTTTTCTGCTGTGAGACTTAAGGGAGACTAAGATAGATCTATTTCGGCCTTATAAGGCCTCTTCAGTCAGCCACACCCTTATTTTATGACTCCTCCCTGTAAAGGTCAAATATTTATTTTGTTCTTTTATTCGTAGTTTTATATGTGCATTACTGTTCTAGCCAGGGTTTTTCCTATGTAAATCAAGATGTTTGTATTGCCATAGTTGGGTGACATCTCAAATCAGCACTTTCCAGGAAAATCACCCAAAACTTACATAAACAAATATCACACCTCTACGGGGAGGAGATGAATAAACTTACCAGATCTTATGAGAAGTTAGAGATAAAAAGAACTTGAATACTGTGTGATTTAACATTTTTATGTCACTGTCGTGACCAAAATATAATACCTTCTTGCTTTAAATTGAAATTCCATACCTACACAACATCTATCCAATGCAATCTGAGAAAAAAACTGAAATGGCATTACTTAGAAATGAAATTCATAGCAAAAGATTCCTATTAGATCAAGTAAACAAAGATCTATTAACTTTATACTTGAAGATAAGCAATATTATTCACCCCATATTATGGGACAAAATAAAACAGCTTGCCATTTGGAGATCTGAAATAGAAACCAATCATAAAACTTACAGACATTTAAAGAAACTCAAAAAATTAGAACATAAAAAACCTCCAACCACAGCACCGCGTCATTTAAAACAAGTGGTATACAATGTTTCCAATAGGGAACTGACAACAGCAGAAACAAATGTCTTAGCAAAGGGCTTTAACTTTGCAGTGGCACCTAAAAAAATCCCTATAGAAACCATCATATGCGAAGTTGAAACCAGCTTAAAGAAACTCAGCACTGATGATGCTGATAAAGTTAGACATGATGTCACCAACATTCTACGCACTAGTAAACCACCTAAAAGCAACTTATCAAAAGAAGAACAAAAAGCACTACAAGTTTTAAAAAATGATAATAGCATAATGATATTGCCAGCAGATAAAGGCAATGCAACGGTAGTAATGAACATAGTAGACTATGAAAAGAAACTGTCTGACTTACTTCAAGATGCCACATATAAACCCATAAACACAGACCCAACAACATATCTAGAAAAAACCACGAGGATAAAGATAAAATCAAGTACTATAAGTAAAGAAATCCAACAAACAATTATCCCCAGAGAAAAATCATCAAAATGTCCAAAACTGTATGGCCTCCCAAAAATACACAAAGATGGAATACCTCTTAGACCCATAGTAAGTTCCATAGGCTCACCGTTACAAAATCTAACCAAATACCTAGCAAAACATCTACAACCTTATGCAGAATCTGCTGCTTCATATGTACAGAACTCATACCGTTTCATACAAATAATGAAAAAGCAACACATAAAAGAAAATGACTTACTTGTAAGCTTCAATGTTGTATCACTATTCACGCAAATACCTGTCAAAGAAGCCCTGTCATCAATTAAAAACAAATATCAACTACTGAAACATATCACAGATTTAACAGAACATTGTTTATCAAACACATTTTTCATACACAGAGGACAGAGATATAAACAAATAGAAGGTGCACCAATGGGATCATCTTTATCACCGGTTATCGCTAATCTTTTAATGAAAGAATTAGAAACCAATGCCTTAGAAAAAACTGTTAACAAGCCAACATTGTGGCTAACATATGTTGATGACACTTTTGTGATCTGGCCACATGGGAGAGATAAACTGGAAAACTTCTTAGTATATTTGAACAGCCTCCATCCCAAAATAAAGTTCACCATGGAGATAGAATCAGAAAATCAGTTGCCTTTCCTTGATGTATTAATTTATAAAAAATCTGATGGCACCTTAGGACATACCATCTATCAAAAGAAGACACATACAAACTGCTATCTCAACGCTAAATCACATCACCATCCAGCACAAATAAACTCTGTTGCCAAAACATTAACCACAAGAACTAAACGTCTGGCTGATGAAGCACATTTACAAACAGAATTATATACATTAATTAATGTACTGACATCAAATGGGTTCTGTAGAAACAAAATCATCAGTATGATCCAGCATGTAACACCCAGACAAAAGATAAATCAACAAGAGGAACAAAACAATGGGAAAGCCATCTTGCCCTATAAAAAAGGAACAACAGATAAAATTAGCAAAATACTACATAGACACAACATCAAAAGCATATTTTGCACAGATAGAAAGATATCGTCTATTCTGAGAAACCCTAAAGACAAAATAGACTTAGAAGATCAAGGCATTTATGAAATCCCGTGTGCTTCCTGCCCCTCAACATATATTGGACAGACCAACAGAAGAATGAGTGCGCGCATCGAGGAACATAAAAATTCAGTACAAAAGAAAGAACATGCATCATCATTAGTACAACACATAAATGCCACAGGACATAATATTAATTTTAAGAACACAAAAACAGTTGCAAAAATAGAACATCTCAATGGCAGAATAATCAGAGAGGCCATTAAAATAGAGAAAAGACCATATTGTATGAATAAATGTGATGACACCTCCCATCTACCTACTATTTGGAAACCTGCTGTCATAGACAGACGAATCTTAACACAAAATATAAACCATAGATCAAAGATTCATCATAATGCCTGTGTTGCCACCATTTCTAGCATAACTTATCCAGTAACCCACAACCAAACAACAGCGCTTCCACCCAATCAAAATACAGCTACATCATCAGCCAATCAGAATTCAACAACACTGTCGACCAATCAGAATACACCTTTGCCTCTTTTCATAGAAAAACGTCAGTTACAATCACACAGTTTGCCCATAAGAACCAAACCGAAAACTTCAGCCAGAAGATGACAAATGTGATTTTGTCGAAACGTCACTGCTACCCTTCTACAGATATGTTTGCCATTACACAGGAAGAAACCCGAGATATTAACTGTACACACATATATACCCATGAAAACTTACATAAACAAATACACACACACACACACACACACACACATGACAGGAACCATAAATACCTCACAGGAGCAGTTGAAGGCAACTCCTAGAGAGGCAGGAAATGCATTTCAGAATAAAGCTGCCTACACAGCAGGCATAACAGGGGTGAAATCTAGCAGGTTCTGGAGAACCAGTACCAGATTTTTTTTCCCAAAAAATTTTTATTTTATTTTATTTTATTTTTTAAGCATAAAACATAAAATACATCTTTTTAGAGCAAGGGTTTGGTCTGGCATAAAATGAGTACAATTATTCACATTCCCTCAATCAATTTTGTTCCAAATTTTATCCATTTACATCTTTAAAAAAAAGAAAAAAGAAAAAAGAAATCTTATTCTAAACATTTATCATTCTACTACTACACCCAAAATTCTAAACAATAAACACCATTCTAAACCTTTATCATTTTAACAATCAATATTTCATATATATTCCTCAATCCTAAAACCCATTACCTCAAATCTATATTTTACTTCTCTTAAATGACATCAAATATCCATTATCTTGACAAAAAAGTATTTTCCTCCTCTCTTAAAATCATTTCATAAACAATCAACATTTCCTGAGAGCTTCCGGTGGTTCCACGGACGACGAGGACTGTTTCCATAGACCGCCAGCCACCCGATCTGTTAAAACCACCCTGACAGCGCTAAACTGCTGTCCGGTGGTTTGAAAAAACTCTCCTTCGGGCAAAGAAGGAGAGGAGAGTCGGAGGGGGTGGGTAGAGCTCCCCGAAAGTCCCTGGATTAATTCCAGGGACTCGGAGGGTGAGAGCTCCCCAGTTCACCCCTCCCATTGCTCCGGATCGCTGGTGCCTCTGTTAATCAGAGCAAGACGTCTGCGTCCAATTCTGCCGGCAAACAGTGAGTTCTAATGATTTCTAACAAGGCAGACAGAGCGGAAGCAAGAGTGCAAGCTTTTTAAAAGAAACAGAACTTAACTCCATGAATACATTGTTGCAAACGGAGCTCTCTTGAGCTGGAGGCTGGAGAGGAAGCCTTTGTTATGGGCGGAAGGGAAAGTGAAAGTTAAAGGGAAATTGCTTATTAAGAGCCCTCTGCCTGAAGAGAAAACTGCTGGGGATTGAGTATAGCTTGAAGAGAGGACTGTTTATTTTGAAAAAACTCTGAAATATACTTTGTAAGACTGTTTATAAGACTTTGTGGCTGCAAAAGGAAAAAAAAACTCTTTTTAAAATAAAATGGCTGCTAAACAACTAAAGCCACCAACTTCTAAAGGGGGAGGAGGTTCCCCTGTAGTGACTCAAAAACAACAACTTCTGGCTGATACATAGTCACAAGACCTTAAAGAATTTATAATGGGTGCCCTGAACAATCAGGCAGAAATGATGAAAGAATTTTCAGAGGAGTTAAAGAAAATTAAAGGTGTGGTGGAGGAAAAACATGATGAAATAAGAGATGACATTGTTTTTGCAGTTTCAGGACTGGCTAATCATATGTTAAAGATTGAGGAGAGAGTACGGGAAATTGATGATGCTAACTTGAAGCTTGCAACTAAATTAGGAGAGGTTATGATACAAACAGAGAAAGTGGATGACAAAATGGTTATGTTACAATACAGATCAATGGAATTTGCCCCGAGGCTGAGAGGTTTGAAAGAAAAGAGTGGTGAAAATTTAAAGGATATTTGTTCCAATGCTTTAGCAGAGCTGATTTCAGAAAGGCCAGAAGATGTGGCAATTCAAATGGACAAAATCTACAGGGTTAATTCCTGGCTGGCAAAACAAAAGCAGCTACCAAGAGATGTGGTGATTTATTTCACAACAAGGAGAATTAGAAATGACATTCTGCAAGCTTCTTATAGAAACAAGATTAAAGTGGATGACAAGAGCTGGTGTCCTGAAAGAGCTTCCTCCTAAAATGTTAAGAGACAGAAAGCAGTTTGGTTTTTTAGTGAATGAACTAAGAAACCAGCAGCTCCAGTACAGATGGGATGTCCCATTTGGGATAATAGTGACATACGCTGGGCAAAGACATCATTTAAACACAGTTGGAAAGGCAAAAGATTTTTACGTCAATATTTTAAAGGCTGGAAGGCCACCCTCACCAGGGGGTGCTAGAAAGCAATTGGAAATGATACAACAAGAGAAAGATGGAGGGCAACCACAAACTTATGCTCAAGCATTAGCTGGAGGAGCTAATTTGGAAGAAGATTTACTCTTGAGTGGGGGTCCACCACCAACCCTTGAGCCATTAAAGATGATAGAGCTGCCAAAAGATCAACGATTGACAAGAGCTACTTACAAACAACATCTGGCACGACAGCCTCAAGATTCAACCGAACAAGTCCAAAAAACACAAGCAGTGGGAGGAGCTAGGCTGAAGTCTAAAATGGCGGAGGAGGTTCAGCTGATGCTCTCAAAGCTTGGAGGGCCCAGAGATGGCAAATAAATTCTTATCTTGGAATGTCAACTGTTTAAATTCTCCACAAAAAAGAAAGAAAATATTTCACTACTTGAAGCAATTTCAGAATGATGTTATTTGTTTGCAAGAAACTCATATTAAATCCTCAGACCAAAAGTATTTGATAAATTCGAAATTAGGTACACATTTTGTCGCATCAGCACCAGAGAAGAAAAATGGCCTAGTTATATATGTTAAAAGAGGCTTATTGGCCAATTTAATTGAGGCTGACACTCAAGGTAGATATATTGCAATCAAATTAACAACACAGAATGGGAAGCTGCTTGTAATTGGAGTATATGCACCTAATCAACAACAAGACAAATTTTATAAACTTTTACATACTAAAATACTACAATGGGATTATAGATCTTTACTTCTAATGGGTGATTGGAATGGGGTAATAAATACCCAGAAAGATAAAAAAAAATCTTTCCAAGATACCCATGCGTGCTAAGTTGCCGAAATCTTTTTTTGATATTTTGGAGGATATGGAGCTCAGAGACATTTGGAGAGAAAGGAATGTATTGGAAAGTGATTTTACTTTTTTTTCAGATAGGCATCAATCTTTTTCTAGGATTGATTTTATATTAACCACAAATGATCTTTTTTCTAGGGTGAAGAATACGAAGATATGTCCAAGAACTTTAACTGATCATAGCCCGGTTTGGATGGAACTAGAGCAGGAAAGAGGGGAAAGGAGGTCTTGGAGGTTAAATGAGAATTTATTTAGATATGAAGATAACTTGAGTGAACTTAAAAAACAAATGAAAGAATTTTTTGTTAACAACATGAATAAAGGAACCTTGATGGAGATGGTATGGGATGCGAATAAGGCATATATGAGAGGAACATTAATTTTCTTGAATAATAAATATAGACTAAAACAACAAAACAGACGGAAAGAGATAGAGGAGGAAATTAAAAAGAAAGAGCAATTGCTTATAATTAACCTGGGAGATAAAAAGGCAAAAGATATGATTAATATCTTAAGAGAGCAATTTAATATGTTAATGGCTGGGCAAGTAGCAACCAGCATACAATATGCCAGACATAATACATTTTGTAATGCTAATAAACCTGGGAGATGGTTGGCTTACACGATGAGAAAAAAACAAAAATCACGTGTTATAGGCAAGATAGAATTTAGAGGTAAGGAGATTTATCAACAGAATTTAATAAAAAAGGCTTTTTTGGAGTTCTACACAAAGTTATATGCTAAAGATTAATTCAAGGTGTTGATATTGATAGATATTTAAAGATGGAGATCCCTGAATTAACGCTGGAACAGAGAGAGAGATTGAATCAGCCAATAACTTCCGAGGAAATTGTTGGGGCAATTAAACAATTGAAAATAGGTAAGGCTCCGGGAACAGATGGACTAACAGCTGTCTATTATAAACATTTACAATCTGAAATGTTAGAACCGCTCAAAATCTTATTTAATAAAATACAAGTAGGAGGAGGAGTACCACCTTCCTGGAAAACAGCCTTTGTCTCACTAATTCCAAAGGAGGATCAAAATTCCATCAAACCTGAGAATTTTAGGCCAATTTCACTTCTGAATACTGATTATAAGATTTTTGCTAAGATACTAGCTAATAGATTAATGCCAGTTATGCAACAAATAATTCATAATGACCAATCAGGGTTTATAAAAGGGAGACAAATGAGATATAATGTTAGACAAATTGTAAATTTACTGGAATATTTGGGAAAAAATAATCAAGTCCCTGCAGCGTTTATATTTTTGGATGCAGAGAAGGCATTTGATCGCTTGAACTGGCAATTTTTGTTTAAAATAATAGAGAAAATGCACTTTGGGGAATATTTTATACAATCAATTAGAGCGATATACCAGCAGCAAACAGCACAAATTATAGTCAATGGAGATTTAACAGAGGCTTTTAGAATTGAGAAAGGAACAAGGCAGGGGTGTCCTCTGTCCCCATTATTGTTTATTTTGACTTTGGAAGTACTATTGAATAAGATACGTGACTCAGAAAAATTGAAGGGTATTCTAATTAGACAACAAGATTATAGATTAAGAGCATTTGCAGATGACTTGGTTGTTACCTTATCCCATCCTATAGAGTCGGCTCCATATATATTGGATATAATTGATCAATATGGGAAAGTATCAGGATTTAAAGTTAACTCGCATAAGACAAAGATGATAGTTAAAAATATGACTATACTTGAAAGAGATAAACTAGCAAGATTAACAGATTTTGAAATAGTTAAAAAGGTTAAATATTTAGGAGTATACATAGCAGCTTCAAATACAAAATTATACAAAAATAACTATGAGGTTCTTTGGCAGAAGGTATAGAAGGATATGGAAAATTGGAAAAAATTACAGTCGTCTTTATTGGGAAGAATTGCAGCAATTAAAATGAATGTGTTACCTAGATTTTTATTTTTGTTCCAAATGATACCTGTGCTTAAGAAAGATGAAAATCTGAGAAAATGGCAGAAAGGTGTTAATATTTTCATTTGGGCTGGGAAAAAACCCAGAATTAAAATGAAAATTATACAAGATACACGTGAAAGAGGGGGGTCTCAAAATGCCTAATTTAAGGCTATATTATGAAGCAGCGGTTTTATCACAAATTAGTGATTGGTTTAATTTAACTGAGGGGAGAATTTTGAATCTAGAAGGTTATGATTTGTTATATGGATGGCATGCCTATTTGTTATATGACAAAAAAGTGGATAAAGTATTTAAGGCTCATATACTTAGAAATGCTTTGTTGAGGGTTTGGAAAAAATATCAATATAAGTTAAATTATAAGATACCTGTATGGGCAAATCCTAGACATGCAATAGAAAATATAAGTATAGAACAAAAACAGGAGGTGATTACTTATAAAGAGCTTCTTATTATGGAAAGGGGGGTAATGTACTTGAAATCTTTAGATACATTGAGAGAAGAAGGTATAATTTATACATGGTTTCAGTACGGTCAACTTCAAGCTAGATGGAAGGAAGATCAAAAAACTGGCTTTTTAAAATGAGGAGAATTTGGTAAAACAAATTAGAGATCAAAAACAAATGCATATTAAAAGGTTCTATAATGCTTTATTGGAAATAGACTCTGAGACGGAACTGGTTAAAGACTGCATGATTAAATGGGCACAAAACTTTCAAGAGCCAGTAATGATGGAGACTTGGGAAAAGATTTGGATTAGAAATGTGAAATTTACACAAGCACAAAATTTAAGAGAAAACTTTTATAAAATGTTTTATAGATGGCACTTAGATCCCAAAAAATTATCATGTATGTATCCTAATGTGCAAGCTAAATGTTGGAGATGTGACTAGTGATGATGCAACTTATTATCATATATGGTGGACTTGTAGAAAAATCAAAGCATTTTGGATAAAGATTTGGTGGGTGATGCAGAATATTCTTAAAAAGAGACTGAAATTTACTCCACAGTTGTTCTTATTGGGTATAACTATGGACTGTACAGTTGCAGAGACTAAACTGATTTTGAACTTGATAACAGCAGCAAGATTGTTGGTAGCACAACATTGGAAGGACTTTTTGCCTACTATTGATGACTGGATATTGAAAGTAACTAATTTAGCTGAAATGGCTAAAATTTCAGCATATTTGAAGGATCACACACAAGAAAGGTATATACAGGACTGGAGAAGATGGATTGATTATATACAAAATAAGTATCAGACCCAAAAATATCAAATAGCTTATGAATGATTTCTTTTATCTGTATAAGCGCTATATAAGTGATATTAGAAGTTTTATGTCTAAGAAGCAGGATTTTATATATGGGGGGTTAAGAATTTTTTCTTAGGGGGTGTTAGTTTAATGATTGGTTAAGCATTTTAGTTTATTGTTAAAAGTCAATAGAAATACCTTGTGATCTGCTCTGGGAAGTCGGGGACGGGTTGGGGGGTTGGGTGGGAGGATTGTCGGGAAATTGTGTTTGTTTTAAAACTTTTTCAATTAAAAAAAACATTTCCTTCTATAGTTTACTTCCACAATACTTTATTTTATTTACTTCAAGTTTATTCTATTTTATTGAATCTAATTTTTAACTGGTTCATAGTTTAAATATCTATTTCCCAGCTGTATTTTCTAATACTCCTGTCTGTATTTATTGATCAGGATTCCCTGTGCACAGTCACTCATGTCCTCGTCACCTCTCGCCTTGACTACTGCAATGCTCTCTACATGGGGCTCCCCTTGAAGAGCACCTGGAGGCTCCAACTGGTCCAGAACGCAGCAGCACGGGTAGTGTCGGGAGCAACATGGCGCTCCCATGTAACACCGCTCCTGTGCGAGCTGCACTGGCTCCCGGTGGTCTTCCGGGTGCGCTTCAAGGTGTTGGTCATCACCTTTAAAGTGCTCCATGGCATAGGGCCTAGCTATCTTCGAGACCGCCTGCTGCTACCGACGACCTCCCATCGACCCGTGCACTCCCACAGAGAGGGCCTCCTCAGGGTGCCATCAGCCAAACAATGTAGGCTGGTGACCCCCAGGGGGAGGGCCTTCTCTGTGGGGGCACCTACCCTCTGGAATCAGTTGCCCCCAGAGATAAGGAGAATCCAAGACCTCAGTGCCTTCTGCCGTGCCCTTAAAACCCATTTTTTCCAGCAAGCCGGGCTGGCTTAAGAAGAAATTTTTAAATGTTTTAATTGGTTTGTGATTTCTAATTTTTGGGCCAAATTTATATATATTTTAATTCTTTTTTTTAATATTTGTATTTCATGTTCTTAATTCTGGCTGTACACCGCCCTGAGTCCTCAGGGAGAAGGGCGGTATATAAATTGGAAATAAAATAAAATAAATAAAAAATAAATAAACTGGTTCACAGTTTAAATTCTCCAGTAAAATCTCTTCTACTTCCTCCTAAATTTATTTTTTAGCTGGTTCGCATCTTAATCAGCTGTTTTCCAGCAATGCTTTCCTCCACTCCTTACCTTAATTATTTTAGCTGGTCCACAGTATAATTTTAACTGCACACCAACCTTCTCCTTAACTCCTCCTAAATCTATTATAAAACTGGTTCACAACTCAAGTAGTTGCCTTCCAGTAGCGGAAATTTTGAGTAGTTCAGAGAACTGGCAAATACCACCTCTGGCTGGCCCCAGAGAGGGGTGGGAATAGGGATTTTGCAGTATCCTTTCCCTGGAGTGGGGAGGGAATGGGGATTTTGCCACGCCTACCAAGCCACATTACACCCACCATGCCATACCCACAGAACCGGTAGTAAAAAAAATTTGGATAACCAAATTTTGGTTATCCAAACCAAACCACTGCTTTATATGGGTTGATAATTTTCCTGGCCTGATAAAATAATGAAGGATAGTGGGCAACAACAAGAGCCATAGAATGTAATAATAATTCCATCAGATTGGATGGTTTGAGATGCCATGTTCTATGCCTTCTCCCATTTCTTAATGATTGTCTGAATCAGGATGTATGAGTTTCAATTGAATGGTCTGTTATGAATGTTCTGTAGGCCAACAGGACAAGGCCTTCTGTCGTAATGGTGTGATTTTGAGAATTAATTTGTAGTTGTTCAAAATAGGATAGCCAGCTACTGATGGAAGAACATGGGTCACTTGAAATTAAGCTATCAATGGGCAGGGAGACATCCAAATTGTTGAGTCTTATTTCACCTTACACAAAGTTTCCAAATTAGAGATTTAGTCCAAAGAAATTAAAAAACAGATAAACAAACTGCTGGTTCACTATTAGGTAATATAAAATTAAAAACTGCAATATCAGCCCACCTAGATATAGTACTGTGTGATCTAAAGCTAATTAAAGCTAAGACTGATTATTAAACAATAAGTGTTTCCAGAAAGGCTGCAGTATGCAGTTAAGTGTCTCTAATTCTGTCAGGTGTGACCCTATGCTGTCAGTACTGTGAGGACTTGTACGTTCAATCCTCCAAATGAGCTTAATTTGGTTTGCAAAACATCTGTGTTCAAGGCATTCAAGGACCCTGCAATCATGCCTAATAGCCCCAGGAAGGTTTCTCTTACTCTGCTCTACTCTTAAGGTAGAATATAGAAAATCACCAGACAAGAGTCACGTTTATATGCATATGACTTTCATTTATAGGAATTGATGTTAATTATGATAATTTTAATTTAAGATAATAATAAGATATTTTAACATGGATTTTAGACTTGGCTGAAGTCTTATTGATTTACTTTCATCTGGATATGTTATCCAATATGTTGCCAAAACTTCTGTGTCTGTATAAAAATTTGTTGACACTTCATCTACAAGCATGGATATTTATTGCTGCCTGAAATATCAGATGATACTCCACAACTAGACTCAAACTCCTGGTATCCACCTTGTGCCCAAAATCCCATAGCCTGTGCATTTGAATCCTGAGCAATGCATATTGGAGAAACCAATTTCACGCCATAGGCTGGCAGTTTACTCTGCTGATAGAGGAACAGGTTCAAATATCTTTCCATTGATGGATTTAAAATGATAACTGGTTGCTGATTAATTGCTTACACCTACTTACATTAGTAAGATATGTAAGAAAATATTCTTGTTTCTCAGTCTGGCAATATGAAAATAAATAGGAATGTTTGTAGTTTCAAGCAACACCCATTACATATGTTCTTTCTCTTCCTATTCTTTGCTTCCCGACCAAACTTAATCATTGGTTTCTTTCAATATAATTAAGACTATATTTCCATAGAAAGTCTACAACTCTATATCCTAATGTGTAAAAGGAATGATGGATTTGATCAATAGAATCAAATCTGCCTTTTCTTGGAAGGACCACAGAATCATCTGTTGAATGTGGGATCTAGTATACCGTCTCTGAGAGGTGATTTCCTAGCTTCTGTTTGAAGATCACTGCTCAATGATGACCAGAAACACAATCAACCTAGCTAGTCTTTGCACCTTTGGTGGTTAATTCTCTTTCTTGTTGCTTCTAGTGGTCTATCATTCAGCCACTAAAGCCTTGGTGGCATATTTCAACATGACATAATCTGCAAAATGATGAGACAGAAAATCAAATAGGGCCTCCTTCCCTATACTCTTTTATATTTTCAGTACAGTGATTTCTTTATATTCCTGAAAGAACCAGTTTTGAATGTTTCCATAGGTTGGAATCTAGTAAAATTATTTTCCTTTTCTTCAGTTAAAAGTTAAAGTTACGTGTGAGATTCAGTTATTGTTATTATTTAATATTGCAAAATTATGTTTCTTCATGCTTGTATTTATATTCTGTTTGGAATATTGATTTGTGTAGATCGTTGATTGTGACTTTCTTTTCTTGGAGTAGATAATATTTGCTCTTCAATAATGCAAAATTCTCAGAATAAACCTCAGTAAGAATTAGATGTGGTGGTTAAGGTGCTATGAGAGCCTTGAATTCTACTCCTTCTTTATACGCAGACGTCTGGGTGACTTGTACCAGTCAAACCTTTCTCAGTCCAACCCACTTTACTGAGATATTGTGTGAAAAATAGGAAGAGACAGTGTTACGTATGTTGTTTAACTTGTACAAAATAAATATAATGAATCAAAAGATTGACATCTGCTTGTGAAAAACTGCAGCTGGAATGGTAGTCTCTTTATATTAATGGTAACTTAGTCTCATTAACAATTATAGCTGTGATAACTATGGCATTCATTAAAAACACTATTAAACAGTTAATATAATTGAACCATAATTAATCCTAATTCAGTTGTTCATACATAATATAGTCCAATTTCTTTCTACCTTGTGGCTTCCTGATGTCTTAACTAACATATTTTTGCAATCCTGTCTTGCATATTTAGAGATAATTGGAAGCTTACTTTGCAGATAATATACATTATAGATAGTCCTTGACTTACAACCACAATTGAGCCCAAAATTTATGTTAAGTGAGACATTTTTAACTGAGTTTTTCCTCATTTTATGACCTTTCTAGCCACAATCGTTGAGTGAATCACTGCAGTTGTTACTGTATTTTTCGGAGTATAAGACGCTCCGGAATATATGATGCACATTAGTTTTGGGGGAGGAAAACAAGAAAAAAAGTATTCTGCCTCTGCCTACCAGCATCCATCGGTATTCATCTGGCTAGTGTCTTTGCAGCAAACAGCAAACAGCCTGGTCAGCTTCAGCGCATTATTGCAGCCTGATTCAGCACGAGCAGCTGATTGGTGGTTGGATTGGCCTCCAGGAATACCACCAATCAACTGTTCCAGGCTGTGGGGATCACCACAGCCCATCACTCCCTCTGTGTGTCATGTTTTTGCCTTCGCGTGTCGTATTTTCGGCCTCTCATGCTCTGTTTTAGACCCACTGCCTAGAACCAATCCCTGTTACCTGGAACCAGCCAAAAACGTGACATGTGGAGGCCAAAAACAGGGCATGCATAGGCCGAAAACGTGACGTGCATGGGCCAAAAACACACACGGAGGTGGCGATCAGCGGTGATGTGCTGTGGCGATCCCTGCAGCCTCGAATGGGTCTAACATGGGGCATGTGGAGACCGAAAATGTGACACGCAGAGGCAGAAAATGCAACTCATGGAGGTGGCAATCAGCGGCAATGTGCTATGGCAATCCCGCAGCCTGGAACGGGTCTAAAATGGAACATGCCAAAACGTTATGCACAGAAGCCAAAAAACAGCTGTATAAGATGCATAGACATTTCCACCCACTTTTTTGAGGGGGAAGAAGTGCATCTTATACTCTGAAAAATATGATAAGTTAGTAACATAGTCTTCCTAAATTCCTTGCACAGATTTAAGAAAATGCAAGTTTATTTCAAGTAAATCATCCTCAGAGAATACAAATGTACTTTGAAATGTAGCTTTGAAAAGGTGTCATTTAAATTTTTACCTTTTCAGATACAAAAATACATTCTTGTCAGCTTTTCTATAGAAAACCTGATGAATGCCCCATTCTTCAGGCAGTTTTTAGTTTCAGTAAATAGATAAAGAAATTTGATGATGCAAACAATCAGTATAACAGCTTGATATTTCTGAAGAACAATTCTAGAAGAACTGGGTTAACTAAAAGAAATATTTTTGCCAATTCCATACCTGACTCAGCATACTATTTATATGTTGGCATGGAACTAAGGTGGCCCATACATCCGACACAGCCTATCAGTTATGACTTCTGTTGTCCCAGAAACTCACAGAATAGCTGGAAAACCAACTTTTTTGGACAATTAATTATATTTTACTTTGAATAAAATATAGTTCTTAAAGGGACAAAATGTAGTTTTTTAAATCTTGGTGTTTAAGGTATTCTGTATTAACCCAGATCTGTTGAATGCATATACCTAATGGTGGGGCATTTTAGGTGGCCAAAATGTAGTTTTTTTTAAAAAAAATTTTTTTTGATTTATATGCCGCCCTTCTCCGGAGACTCAGGGCGGCTTACAGTGCTTTAAGCAATAGCCTTCATACTTTTTGTATATTTATACAAAGTCAGCTTATTGTCCCCACAAACTGGGTCCTCAATTTACCTACCTTAGAAAGGATGGAAGGCTGAGTCAACCGTGAGCCTGGCGAGATTCGATCTTACTTTAATTGTAGACAGCTGGTGTTAAATTACAGAGTTCTGTCTGTTGAGCTATCCAGGCTCATTTACAGATTACTATTTTCATAATTACAAATAATCCTTAATTAATGACAATACTTGAGACTCAATCATTTAACAGTGGCAATCTTGGCAGTCCCAATTGCTGTCATTAACTGAATTCCATTAGTTAGGTGGGGAACTACCATGATCCAAGTGATCCAAATCATGATCAAAGTCATGATCCAAGTCATGGATCATGATCCAAGTCATGATCCAAGTCATCCCCAGCTTGGTTCCATCTAGCTTGAGAACAGGTAAGGTATGGGACTACCTACGCTGCCCCCCTTTAACTTCCCTGACCTGCCTATCTTCCCTCCATCTTTGTGTTTTGGCTGCCCATCTACCTGTGCTACCTTCCAGCCCTTCCTAATGCTGCTATGCCCATTGCACCATGTGCCATTGCTATATTGGTTAGACCAGTGGTAAAATTCAATTTTTTTTTTACTACTGGTTCTGTGGGTGTGGCTTGGTGGGCGTCGCAGAGGAAGGATACTGCAAAATCTCTACTCCCATCCCACTCTGGGACCAGCCAGAGGTGGTATTTGCCGGTTCTCTGAACTACTCAAAATTACCGCTACCGGTTCTCCAGAATCTGTCAGAACTTAGACCCTTCTTTTCCTAATACCTTCCTCATCAGGCCTTGGATGGGCATAAATGAAACTTTGGAAGGAGGCAAACAAAGGCCCTAGCTGTCACAGGAACAAAGGAATTGGTTGGACCATGGAGGCCATAGATAGAAGATGAGAGAGGTCCTATCTACATTGGCACAAAATAAAGTGGTATAAAAAAGGCTTCAATTGTTGCAGTAGTGGCTTGCAGGGGCGGGCATGATGGTAGTGGGCTGGGCACCTGGGACAGCTGGTGACAGTGGTTAGGTAGCTGTCCAAAAGGCAATCATAAATGTGGATAGGTCTGAGGACTCCTGAATTTTGATAATGTGATTCTGAGAGCAGTGCAATGGCCAGACCTTTGAGGACTAGTTATAAGTCCCTTCTTCAGTGTCTTCATAACTTTGAGTGGTTGAGAACCAAAGCACCTGAGGGTAAGACAGGAAGCAATGGGTGGAAACTAATCAAGGAGAGAAGCAACTTAGAACTAAGGAGAAATTTCCTGACAGTTAGAACAATTAATCAGTGGAACAAATTGCCTCCAGAAGTTGGGAATGCTTCAACACTGGAAATTTTTAAGAAGATGTTGGACAACCATTTGTCCGAAGTGGTGTAGGGTTTCCTGCCTAAGCAGGGGTTTGGATTAGAAGACCTGTAAGGTCCCCTCCAACTCTGATATTATATTATATTATATTATATTATATTATATTATATTATATTATATTATATTATATTATATTATATTATATTATATTATATTATATTATAGAATAGTATAGTATAGTATTGTATCGTATCGTATCTATATCATATCATATCATATTATTATTATACTGTACTATACTATACTATATTATATTATGCATCTTGAAATATTTATAATCTTTAATTTATAATAATGATCATTAAACCAATTACATATCATTCTGTATATTTAAAAGCTTTATATTTTTTAAAATAAAAATTAAATTTAATTAGAAACTGAGTTCTCTTATTATAATAAGTGTGTGTGTGTGTGTGTGTGTGTAAGTCTTGGGTAATTTGGGTTTTCTCCTGCGTAAAATTGGAAGTGTCTTGGTTTTTGGCTTTGTGCTTCTAGGAGCTCCTAGAAGCACAAAGCCGAAAACACCAGCCTGAAGATGACAAATGAGACTTCGTCGAAACGTTGCCAAGACACTTCCAATTTTACGCAGAAGAAAACCCGAATAACCAAAGACCTACATACAAACACCCGCGAAAACCTCAGAAAACAAACATACATACATACATACATACATTCATATATATATATATATATATATATATATATATATATATATATATATATATATATATATATACACATACATACATACATACATACACACATATACATATACATATACATATACATACACACATACATACTAGAAATATTGCAAGATTATAAAGTTATGGAAACTTTTAATATATTTTAATAATAGTTTATCAAATATAAATAAATATATAAAAACTACAATAATAAAATAATAACAAATAGTGCAGGAAAAAAAGAAAAATATTCATAGATAAATAGAAAAGAGAGATAAAATAACAATATAGCAAAGAAAAAAAGCTAAATATATAAGGAAATAACTTCCATCTTCATTAGAAATCTGAATTTAACATTGTATTACTTCTCATCAAATACAACAAATAATCTCTTCATCCCATATCTAATCATTTATCTATGAACAGTTATTTAAAACCTGATCAATTAGTCTTGGTCTCGTGAGGGTTCATTGTGGACTAAACATCTCCAATGAAGAGAAATGCATTGCAGTAAAATTGATAGTTAAATGATAGATAGTAATCTGGTTCATCTAATCTCCCTGGATAAAGGAAGGATCATGAGATCATCCATTGGCATTCCATATAACTACTCACATGAATAAATTGCAGAAAATAAGGTTTCTTCAGTCACGTTTTTTAATGTAATGTGAGAAGGATCTTTGAAGACCAGGGGAAGAGGAGTGAATTCTTCTCATCCTTCCTAGTACCTATCCCTTCCCACTTATGGTCTGCAGTGCCTGCGCTAGCGAAAATGGAACTCCGTTTTTTCTGGTAGAGAGTTGCAGGAGGCAGCCACAGCCAAAAACAGAGCTTGGGAGCCATTTTTGCTGGCCAAGCAATTGGGCCACCACAGGTACCCCCAACACAAGTAATGTTGATCTGGCAATGCCCATCCTGGCCACGCCCACCCTGGACCCCCCAAGGTCAAACACAACCCTGATTCAGTGAAATCAAATTTGATACTCGTGGGTTAGAATGTAAACTTTGGAATTGTCTCAGTTAAGCTGCTTAAACTGCTTAAACTGCTTAAACTGCTTAAACTGCAGTTAACCTGCTTAAACTGAAGAAATACCCGTGGATAATCTTTCTGTACTTGCTTCTTTAAATAATACTCATTTTAAAGTGACCTAATAGTATTTTTTCCACTCTTGTGGATCTTGTGTGATTGTTGTTGTTAGTTGCGAAGTCATGTCTGACCCATTGCGACCCCATGGACAACGTTCCTCCAGGCTTCTCTCGGCAATCTTAGTTCCAACTTTTGATTCATGATGTGCTCTGCATATAAGTTAAATAGGCAGGATGACAGTATACAGCCTTGCCGGACTCCTTTTCTAATTTTGAACCAATCAGTTCTCAATGTTGCTTCTTGACCTGCATATAGGTTTCTCAAGAGACAAATAAAATGGTCTGGTACTCCCATCTCTTTAAGAACATGCCACAATTTGCTGTAATCCACACAATCAAAGGCTTTAGAATAGTCAATGAAGCAGAAATAGATGTTTTTTTCTGGAACTCCCTAGCTTTCTCCATGATTCAGCATATGTTGGCAATTTGATCTCTAGTTTCTCTCCTCTTGGAAATCCTGCCTGTACTTCTGGTAGTTCTTGATCTACATACTGCTGGAGGATGTAGATTGTAGGATTTTAAGCATAATCTTACTAGCATGTGAAATTAGTGCAATGGTGCGATAGTTTGAACATTCTTTGGCATTGCCTTTCTTTGGAATTGGAATGTAAACTGACCTTTTCCAATCCTGTGGATACTGCTGAGTTTTCCAAATTTGCTGGCAAATTGAGTGTAGCACTTTTACTGCATTGTCTTTTAAAATTTTGAATAGCTTAGCTGGAATATTGTCACCTCCACTAGCTTTGTTGCTGCTCAGATTTCTTAAGGTCCATTTCACTTCACATTCTAGGGTGTCAGGGATTTTTGCTACTGGTTCTCCGAACCACCCACCGGCATTGCTACCGGATCAGGTGATCCGGTCCGAACCGGGAGCATTTCACCCCTGGTCCATCCCCATCCCATGAATGACTTTGTAGATGATTATTAACAACACCTAGAATTGCATCTGGAAGCTTATAGGAAGCCAGTGCAGCTTGCAAAAAGGTGGTACCATCTGGATATATTGAAGTGTGTCTTCATGCTGCTGCATTCTGAATCAAATTCAGGTTTTGGATACAACCTTCAAGGGCAGTGAAGAATATATAGAATACAGTAGTAGTCTAAATGAGTAGTGACCAAGTCTTGGTCACCAAGTGACCAAGTGACCTCAGAATGGAGATCAAACTCTTGTGAATTTATCATTTTCATTCTGACATTTCTGGTCAAATCATTTCAGAGAGCAAGGTGAGCAGAACAGAAAGACTTGAATTTGGAAATCTGCAGGAACTCTTCCAATAAAGTTGGCATGATAAGATCAGTGTAGAAACAATCTGACTTGCTATAAATCAATTTCATATCTGCTTTTTCTAAGGTTTTTGTACTATGGTATTCATGTGGGCACTTTAGTACTATAGAATTCTGAACAGAAAAAGAATACACTTTCTCTCCTAGAGCCAAAAAAATTAGGAGAAAATAAAATATATGCTGAAAAAGTTGCACCCCAAAACTCACATAGTAATTTTATATTTGCTAAGTATTCCCATAAAAGTACTGGAGCAAAGAAGATAAATTTTTCTGAATAGGAAGTAGCCAAGTGGAAAAAAGTCATTCTTTTGTAAATCAATAGTGTAATATCTAGAATTCAGCATGCAGAAAAATATGATATTAAAACTCAACCAGAAATAGCCCCAGTGACCTTGATCATGGGCACATGGAAGGTGAAAATATATTCCGTACAAGTCAGCAACTTTGCAGCTGTTAGTGAACGTATCTTTTAGCTTTATAATGTACTTAGAAGCTAATCAATAAACCTGACTTTGGGAAATACAATCCTCTTTCTCTCTCTAAAGAGGAAAAATGATAACTGTCTTGTAGTAATTTAATTTTAACAGAGGAGGTATCCTGTTTTTTCAAATACTGTATCAATAAAAAGCACAGCAAAATGCATCTGTTAGAGATAAAAGGAAACTATATTCTTTCATAATAAAATATTTTATTATCTGTCTATCCATCTTGAAATAGACTTTTATTTGGCCTTCTGTCATTCAATAGGAAGTTCTTAAAAACTAGGATTTGTAAAGAAAGAAGAATACATATTCATGTATTCAAAATGACTGTGATAGATAAATCTATTAGTTATAAGGAATGGTTAAAAATCATAGTTATGTCTATGCCTATGAAATCGTCTCTATAAAAGGGTAACTTCATACTGAATGCTTTCAGCTTTGTTTGAACATATGTGAAACTTTGTTTCTCAAAATTTTTAAACTGGATAATTCGCATTTCATGTGAATCAATCATAAGGTTTTTAACTCCACCATTCTCTGATCTATTAAATCAGGTTTGTACTTCATCTCCAAAGTGTTTTGTCCCTCTTCATTTACTGACTGTGGTTTTATCTTATGAATTTTGCTATTTTCAGTTCTTTGCTACTTTTTTCTAAGAGTCAGAATAAATTCAGCCAAAGATGAAGCTTTCAGTGGTTCTTCATCTTTGAAAAATTGTCTTCCTTTAAAGTAGGTAAAAGCTGAGCTCTTTTTTCCTATTTTTTGAAATTATATCCTTTAAGGAGTTGTTGCATACTAATTAAGCAGTAAAATATAAATATAAATGTAAAAATAAAAATAAAATATAAATATATGATTTGAGAAGAGATGAACTAGTAAATTCTGAATATTACCATTCCAACATGAAGTCATTACTGTACCATGGATGATTAAATTCCTAAGGTTTTCATATACCAATCTTCATAGCATAGAGTTACATAATACAATTATAATTCCTAAACAGGTTGATGTATATGAATGGACACTATTTTTAGGAATCATTCTGTTATTTTTCTGGAATTCTTTCCACCCTATGACAAGCTTTTTTTTCTTCATTATTTATTTTCTTGTTGGGTATTTCAGATATAAACATAACTCTATGTAATATATTAGGAGATAATTTGGGTAACCAAATTGGAGTATCTGTTCATTAATGTATAATAAACTATTAATATATTACCATTGCAGGAATGAGAGGAAGCATATTTGGTATAGTAACTAAAGACACCAAAACCAAAAGATGGTGAGTTCTAGTCTTGTCTTTGTCATAAAGCAAGCTGTATTTGGGCTAGTCATTCCCTCTTAGCCTTAGGAAGGAAGTCTGACAAAGTACTTCTGATTAATGCTGCCAAGAAAACTGAATGAACTTGATCAGTATGTGGCTCAGTGGCTAAGACACTGAGCTTGTCAATCAGAAAGGTAATCAGTTCGGTGGTTCAAATCCCTAGTATAGGTCTCCTGCATAAGCAGGGTGTTGGACTAGATGACCTCCAAGGTCCCTTTCAACTCTGTTACTAACTAACTAACTCACCAAGTCACTTGGTCAGTTACTCAGTCACCAGGGGTAAAAAATGACTTCAAGGCATACAAACAAAACTAGGAACGACAGACATTGTATAATAACGTTACTTCTTGATTAAATGCTTTACTGGTTTGTTGAAATTATATTTTTTTCACTTTTTGAGATAAAACAGTCCAGCAGAGAAACCGCTAGGTTCCATTGCACAAGGTATTAGGGTCTTTTTGGAAGATCTTCTGGAAAAGAAATAAGGACTGAAGACAGCTCTGTGAAAATTTATCTAGACAAGGAGAGGATGGGGGATTGCCTACATGCACTCCAAACAGTTGACCCTCATGAAGAGACTGTAAGATAACAGCCATGATGGGTTTTGAGCACTAGGAGATGATAGAAGCAGCAATCTTGCTAGCAACTGCAGTTGGTGGGTTTTAAAGGACATTAAGCTTGCAAACTTCCATTTTTAAAATTGCTTGTTAACTATTTTTAAGCTACTCTACAGACTCTCAAATCAGCAAGTCTGAAAACACTGGGTAGGTTTTCATTCAATCCTCCAATGAAATAAAATTTTAATGGTAAGTTTAAGAACTAAAAAAAAAATGCAGTACCCAGTAAAAAACTAAATAAGATTTTGATCCTAGAAATTTATGATTTTGGAATTAATTATAAATTCTTCACATAGGAAATATATTAATTTGGACTTTTGTAAAACAAAATAAAGATAAATTATTTTGAATATTGGACACTAGAGGGGACTAAAGGTTTTAGTTAAAGAACTGAGTGGATAAAATGGCACAAAATGTTTTAACACTGAAAATATTGAAGAAAGTGGAATGGAATCAGAAGTTAATATAAACAATGTTAATGGTAATGTTTGCTTCTATAATTAAACTGTGTCCAAAATATGTCATTAAAAAAATAGCAGATAAGAAATGACTTTTATTTGACAAGATAGAAATGACATCAAAAATGGAACTACAAGTGATGGGTTATGAGTATGATAGGGAAGAGGATATCTCAATGGATATACAAAAGAAATCAGGAGATGTTTTAAAAATCAAAAAGGAAATGCAAACATAAATAAAGAGTGACCTGGAAAAATTTTTATGTTATTGTTAAATCTTGAAGAATCTTGTGAGAAGGGACACAGAAAAATGAAAAGAAATAAAAAGAATTTGGCAGTATTTCAATAGATTAAAGATTAATATTGTTAGATATAAAAGGAAGGAATATAAAGTCAATTTATTTGACCAAGGTTAAAATAAGATACGTTGTTACTTCTCATATAACAATGAATTTACTACTAATCCAAGATTGAAAAAAATGATGCTTTATGGATTTGTCTATAAATGGATGTAATATGGCATGAAGATATTATTGGTTATAAACTAAGAGGTGAACGTTACAAAAAGGTTTCTACTTGTGAAGAAAGTTGGAAGTAATTTCTTGATATATTTCCTTTCTTTTCTTCACTGTATTCTTATTCTTATTTCCTTTTCTTTCTTCTTTCTTCTTTCTTTCTTTCTTTCTTTCTCTCTCTCTCTCTCTCTCTCTCTTTCTTCTTTTTTTCTTTCTATTAAAATCCTCACTTCTTTAAATAAAAGAAAGTAAATTCTCTTTGGAAATTAAGGAATTAATTCAGCTGAGTAGGATTCTGAGATGGTTGGAACTTGTCTTCCTATAAATCTCTTAAGGGATTTTTCTCACAGAATAGACAGGAAATAATAGCTTTCTAGAAGGAAAGAATAATTTATTGCAATTTATTTATGTATTATATGAAAAATAGAAACTAAATTTTTGGTAATGCAGTGAAGTTTAATTGGAAGTTTTTATGCTTATGTAGCACTCATCCCAAAAGAACTACTGAGGATTGGGTCCTTCTGTCTGTCTTTTCTGATGATCAACCCGCCTGGCCCAAACACAGCAACACACATTGTGGGATTTGTTTTAATTACTATCTTTAATATGTAGCCTGAGATGGTGAATCAGGAAACTGAAGCCGGATCAGGAATGCAGCCACTTGTGAGTTCTGCTGGGGGATTAGGATAGTTATCTCTCTTAGGACAGCAGGAATGCTATCCACAGCCAGAATGCCACAGTAGTTTTCTCCCACAGAATAAAACTATTTCCTCTCCCCACTCCCAGGTATCTAGAATCTTCTCCCTTCACTCCTTTTTTTCACACCCTTCCACCCAGTGGTGGGTTGCCCCCGGTTCGCACTGGTTCTATAGAACCGGTAGTAAAACTGGTGGGAGGGTCCGCCCATCAACCCCGACATCATCAAAATGCTTCTGCGCATGCACAGAAGAGCGTGCGGCCCCACTGCGAACCGGCAGTAAAAAGTAAGTAGAACCCACCTCTGCTTCCACCTGAGCTGCTTGGCCCTGTAGTTCTGTTCCTCTGTACTTTAATTCCATTCTCCCTAGTGAAGCCTACATCATTTAGAAGTTCACCTCGATGTCCTCCTCCTGTTCAGATTTTAAGGGCTGAGGTTCCAGCCACCAACCAATCAACCCCAGTTACTAGCCTGGAAGGCCCTGAGTAGCTGAGAGAGAAGAAAAACTTCAACAGTAGCAGCTGAAAGTATTTGCATAATTTGCAACAAAAAAATTGTTGATAAAGCAAGGCTACAATTGAATTTCTAAAATGTTGTTCAGCATCTATCATATTGAAATCCAGAGTTTTAACCATGCTGATTGACAGTATAGGTCCACACTTGTCTTACATAGCAAACAATTATCTTGTTTTAGTGTCTTCAGAGTAAATAGCAAGATATATTAGCGTAACTATAGTACATTTTGCATTTTTACTGTTTTCCTTGGAATTCCATTTTTCCAATTAGCAAAATTCTTTCACATTACTTGTTTAAGAGTTTGCAAAAGGCAAGGATTGCAAGGGGATTGGAATTTGAACATAATTCTCATACCAGCTGCAGTTCCTGGAAATTAATCCTTCATCCCAAATAAAACCCTATACAAATAAATGAACACAGAATTTTAGAAGTTTATCTCATGTAGACCAGAAGTTGATAGAAGCAAGGAACAACATCAGAGTTCTCTGTCTAGAAGAATGCAATGCTAGGAACAGCCAAGATACTGCATAGAACCTTCAAACTCCAAAGCCTTTCTGCTAGAGGATCCAAGATTGACGAAGACACATACCACTCATTGAGGTAAGAAATTCAGATGCTTGACTCGTATTTATGATGGTTGCAGTGTCCCAGGATCATGTGATCATCTTTCATGAACTTCTTACAAACAAAGTCAATGGGGAAACCAAATTCACATCTTACTAACTTAATGATTGTGGCAAGAAAAGTTTTAGAATGGGGCAAAACTCACTTAACAAATGTTTCACTTAGCAACAGAAAGTTTGGGGTTCAATTGTGATTAAGTCTGTCAGCCTCCAACTTTCTGCTTTGGCTGCCATAAGAAACGGGGGGGGGGGAGAGCGTGGAGGGGGGAAGCAAGCTGAAGGATTTTGAAGAAACGAAACTTAATCACCGAAGTGGCTATCGGGTCAAACGTCATCGCGTTCCTGATTGATGACAATGCCAGACGTGCTTCCACCTGACCTCTGGGAGATCTTTGGATTGATTAATTGATGATGGACAGTGGGAGGGGATGCTTTCTATATGCTACTTTCGCACCTATTGCTTTAGTTTCAGCTTTTCCTTGGTTGCATTCATTTCATTTTCCAGTAAAAGTACATTACTCTATAAAATATGGAGTTTGGCTCATTCTTTCCTGGATTTTGAAGGAAGCACATCTGACATTAAGCTGAAACTCAACTCCAGTCATCCCAGATAACCACCGAGGGGACTGTGATCCAGATCATGTTGGATCAGGAAACTGAAGAAGCACAAATGGGAGCATCGGGCTCTACGATACCTTCATTTCAAACAGAGAAAGAAACTGCTGAATGGTTGGAAAAACTCCAGCTGAGAGAGGAGCCTGAGGAAACCAGATGGTCGAAAGGAGTAGGAAGACTGCCGGACTGGGGAGGGACCCCCCAGGGAGTAACCAGCTCCAGACCACATAAGAGAGAGGCAGTGTGGACTTCCGGTTTGCTAGCCTTCGGCGACGACGGTGCCTTTTTAAGGACCGCCAGCCCCGCCACCTGTAGAGCCACTTCGCGATCGAGAAGCGGCTTGAAAACTCCGAAATCCAGAGGATTGAAGGAGGAGAGATAGCAGGGTACAGGTTGAGCCCCTGTAAGCCCCCAGGGAATTGCTTCTGGGGAGGAAACAGGCGCGGCTCCCTCCCAACCTGCTGAGACTCTGGGTGGCGTGGGACGATTCTGCCTTCAGCAGAACAAGCCGGTTGCAGCAAACGTTTAAAGTGAATGGAACCAACCTTAATAAGCAGCGGAAATACTAACTTGAACCCTGCAACTCAGAAATCGCAAGTATTAGTGCTTTGTTGACTTTTTAATTCAAGAGAAAATATGAGCGAGTGAAAGTGATTTGGGAAAAAAATATGGCACCCAGCACTAGAGTTAATGAGCAAGCGAGAGTGGATTTGTGAAGTCATCTTGCTTTGCTACAAAGTTACAAAGTTGCTACAAAGTTGCTTCGCTTGTAATAAAGAGAAACAAGAGAAGAGGGAAAAAAAGAAAAACTCTTTTTTTAATATCTGACTCTGCTTTATTCCAGTTTTTATTTGATTAAACCTGGGGGGACTTTTTTAGAAGTCTCTGTGGAGGTGGAAAAGGAAAAGGGACTTTCCTCTTCAGAAAATCTAGCTTACGTGGCAGGATGGCCTCAAAGAAGCAGGAAGGAAAGATAGCAGGGGGGGGATCCCCCACACACAAACATGAAATGCAGCTTCCCCCTGCTCAACAGATACAGACTCAGAAAAAAGATTTGGATTTTGAAAATTTAAAAGAATTTATTTCTAAAGCTTTGGATGATAAATTTCAAAAATCCCAACAGGAAATAGATGATAAACTTCAAAAATCTCAACAGGAAATTATGCAGGAAATTAATGAAATTAAAGATATGGTGAAACAGGATTATGGCAAGGTGACTAAAAAAATATCAGATGTGGCGTCTGGCCTTGCAGAATTTATTATTAAAGTTGATTCTAAAGTGGATGAACTTAAATCAGAAGTCAATGTTAAGATGAAAGATAATGACTATAAAATTTCTGATGTTGATGAGAAAATGCAAAGAGTTGAAAACGAAGTTGTTATGATGCAATTCAGGTCAATGGAATTTGCCATAAGGCTTCGAGGAATTAAAGAGGGTGACAGACAGGACTTGAGACAGATCTGTGCTGAGGCTCTGGCAGTGCTTTTAAAAATTAATCCTGACGTGGTTTTTTACAAAATAGATAAAATCTACAGAGTGAATTCTTGGGTGGCCAGACAAAGACAATTGCCTAGAGATGTGGTCATATATTTTACGGAGAGAGCAATAAGAAATGATATCCTGCAAAAATCCTTTCTTACTTCTGTGCAAGTGGGGGGCGCACAAATAGGAGTTTACAAAGAACTACCACCTAAAATGTTGAAAGCCAGAAAAGATTTTGGCTTTCTTGTAAAAGAATTGCAAAAACAAGAGATACCATTTCGGTGGGATGCCCCAACTGGCATAATTTTGAAATACAAGGGAGAAAGACATCGTTTGAATACCGTGGAGAAGGCGGAGTATTTCTATACTACTATTTTTAAAGAAAGAACACCATCTCTACATTCATCTACAGTCCTGGAAATTAAGGAGAGTGATAAGAAGCAACTTCAACAAGAACCGCAAGAACAGTCTAAGCAGGTGGAGCTAGAGGAAACACAGGGTGCTGAAGGAGGTTTCTTGGATGAGCCCTTGTTGGAATCTTCTCCAATCTTGGACCTGGTTCGGATGGTCGAAGTTAAGGATCAGCACATAACTCGTGCAAAATCTAAGCAACTTAAAGAAAAGCAACAACAGGAAAGACAAGAAAAGGGAGCTAAGTGTGCTATACAAGAGACTGGAGCCATGGGGGGAGCGAGACTGAAGATTCCGGAAGATATTCGGTTATTCTGCTCGATGCTCAGAAAGATAAAGATGACAATTAAGTGCTTATCTTGGAATGTGAATGGGTTGAATTCAGCACAGAAAAGGAAGAAATTATTTGCATACTTGAGACAATTTAATAATGATATAATTTGTTTACAGGAAACGCATATCACAACTCAAGATCAAAAATATTTGATAAATTCTAAATTAGGAACACATTTTATATCTTCAACTTTGCAAAAAAAGAATGGTGTGGTTATTTATGTAAACAAAAGATTAACAGCTAAAATTATAGAAGCAGATGAAGATGGTAGGTTTATAGCAATCGAATTGCTTACAGTAAATGGCCAAATTCTTCTGACTGGAATTTATGCTCCCAATCAACAACAGGACCATTTCTATAAAATGTTACATACTAAAATACTGCAATGGGACTATAGATCTATTCTAATTATGGGAGATTGGAATGGAGTAATTGATTCTAAACTAGATAAAAAGAGTTTGGCGAAATCTAGGATTAGATTACCACAGATCTTTTTTGATATGAAAGAAGACTTGGAATTAAAAGATATTTGGAGAATACATAATCCAAAAGAATTGGATTATACTTTTTTTTCCGACAGACATAGATCCTTCTCTAGGATTGACTTTATTTTGTTGTCAGATGATCTACTTGTTAAGACAAAAAGAACAAAGATTCTCCCAAGAACCTTGACCGACCATAGCCCTGTATGGATAGAAATTGAGATGGGCAAGACTGAGCGACGCTCTTGGAGAATGAATGAAAACTTGTTCAGATATGAAAAAAATATAATAGAACTTAAAAAGCATTTGAAAGAATTTTTTGAAATGAACCTGAATAAAGGTACCCCAATTGAAATTGTATGGGATGCGAGCAAAGCTTATATGAGAGGGGTGCTTATTTATATGAACTCTAAACATAGACTGATTCGACAAAAGAAAAGATCTGAACTGGAAGTAGAAATAAAGAATAAAGAACAGCTACTTATTAAAAACCCAACAGATGAGAGAATACGTGGTGTTATAAAACTTTTGAAAGACCAATTTCAAATGCTTATGGCGGAACAAGTTGCAACAAATTTACAATATGCGAAGCATAATACATTTTGTAATGCCAATAAACCGGGTAGATGGTTGGCCTATACATTAAGGAAAAAGCAGAGTATACGGACTATTGATAGTATTGATATTGGAGGGAAAGAAATTTTTCAACAAAAAATAATTAAAGAAGCTTTTGTGGACTATTATATTAAACTATATGCCAAAGATGATGTGCAGAATGGACTTCTAGAAAAATACTTAGATAATAAAAGAGTTACAAAAATTACTGATCAACAAAAGGAAAGAATGAATTATCCTATAACAGAAGAGGAGATAATGGCAGCAATTAAACAATTAAAAACAGCTAAAACTCCTGGAACGGATGGTTTGACTGCAGTGTATTATAAAACTTTGCAAGCAGAAATGGTGGAACAACTTAGAGATCTATTTTGTAATATTCAACAAGGGAGTAAAATACCCCCATCATGGACAACAGCTTATATTTCTTTGATACCAAAAGAGCAAGTAGGTCCCAAAAAACCGGAGAATTATAGACCAATATCTCTTCTGAATACTGATTATAAAATTTACGCAAAAGTACTAGCCAACAGGTTGATGCCAGTAATTCAAAAGGTGATTCATGAAGATCAAGCGGGATTTATCGAGGGTAGATACATGAAGGACAATGTAAGGCAAGTAATAGATTTATTGGAATATCTTGAGAAGAATAAACAGATCCCTGCAGTGCTGGTCTTCTTGGATGCAGAGAAGGCCTTTGATAGAGTGGATTGGAATTTTCTACTAAAGACTTTAAAAAAGATGGACTTTGGGGATCAATTTCTACAGGCGGTTTCAGCAATTTACCAAGAGCAAAAGGCACAGATTATTATTAATGGAAGTTTGATAACAGAGTTTAAAATTGAAAAAGGAACAAGACAGGAGGGATGTCCGTTGTCCCCACTGTTGTTTATTTTAACATTAGAAGTCTTGTTAAACACAATACGGGATTCTAATATCTTGAAAGGTATAATGATAAGGCAAGAGGATTACAGAATAAAGGCATTTGCAGATGATTTGATTGTTACCCTAACACAGCCAATGCAATCAATAATCCAGATGAAGGACATTATACAAGATTATGGTAAAGTTTCAGGTTTTAGATTGAACCAGAAAAAAACTAAGATGATAGTTAAAAATATGACACAAGATCGTAAACACGAGCTTCAAAGGAGGGCAGGTTTTGAGATTGTACCAAAGGTAAAATATCTAGGAGTTCAGGTTGCAGAATCAAATATCAAATTGTTTCAAAATAATTATGAGGTGTTGTGGCGAGAGGTGAGGAAAGATATGGAGACTTGGAAAAAACTGCAGCTGTCTTTACTTGGAAGAATAGCAGCAGTTAAGATGAACATTTTGCCAAGATTTCTTTTTTTGTTTCAAATGATTCCGGTGCTTAAAAGTGATAAACAACTAAAAGTGTGGCAAACTGGAGTGAATAAGTTTGTCTGGAATGAGAAAAAACCGAGAGTGAAACTGAAAATTATGCAAGATGTTCCAGAAAGGGGAGGCCTTAAACTTCCAAACCTACAGTTATATTATGAAGCAGCAGCTTTGACTCTAGCAAGTGATTGGTTTGGAAGGAAAAAGACTGGAATAATGAATATAGAAAGTTTTGATCTTGAATTTGGATGGCATGCCTACTTATTTTATGACAACAAAGTGGATAAAGTATTTAAAAGCCATATACTTAGAGACTTTGATGAGAGTTTGGAAGAAGCACCGACTCAAATGGGATTATAAAATACCGCTATGGCTGGATCTTGGTCATATTATGTGGAATACAAATATAATGTCACTCGGGGGGGTTTTATACAAAGAGGTTCTTTTTACAGATGCAGGGAGATGGCAGTTGAAGACATTACAGACACTGTTGGAGGAAGGGATTAACTTAACTTGGTTACAATATAATCAATTACAATTGAGATGGAAAGAGGACCAAAAAACTGGTATTATGTTGCATGAGGAAGAACTGGTTAGACACATTAAGGAGAAAGGTCCAATGCATATTAAAAGGCTTTATAATGTTTTGTTAGAAAGGGATTCAGAAACTGAACTGGTTAAAGATTGTATGATTAAGTGGGCACAAAACTTTGGGGAACCAGTGATGTTGGAAACATGGGAAAAAATTTGGGTTCAGAATGTTAAATTTACACAGTCGCAGAATCTGAGGGAAAATTTCTATAAAATGTTTTATAGATGGCATTTAGACCCCAAAAAATTGTCGTGTATGTACCCTAATGTTCAGCCAAAATGTTGGAGATGTGACTGTTTAGATGCTACATATTATCATGTTTGGTGGACCTGTAGGAAAGTTAAGGCTTTTTGGATAAAAATTTGGTGGGTCATGCAGAATGTTTTGAAGAAAAAAATTCAATTTTCTCCACAATTGTTTTTATTGGGTATAGTTAAGGGTTTTACTTCGGGTGAAACAAAGTTGATATTGTACATGATAACAGCTGCGAGACTATTGATAGGTAAATACTGGAAGAATGAAGTTTTGCCCACGATCAAGGAATGGACTTTGAAGATGGCCAGTTTTGCAGAGATGGCGAAGATTTCAGCATATTTAAAAGACTGTTCACAAGAGACTTATGAATGGGAATGGAAAAAGTGGATAGATTATGTTCAGAACAAATATCAAACTAGGAAGTATCTAATAGCTTTTATTTGAAAATGATATATCAAGATAGAAATATTTCAATGTAATGAAGATAAAAAAATTATAAGGGGGAGGGAGGGGTTCAAGTTTTATATAAGTTTTATACTAAGGGGTTTTTTTTACCTGATATGAGTATATTGTGTGGAAGTCCGGGGGGGAGGGTTAGGGAGGGTTAGGGAGGTTGGGAAGTTTGGGGTGGGTTGAGGGGGGGGGGAAAGGGGTGAAAATGTAATTGTAAAACTTTTGCAATAAGAGAGAGGCAGTGTGGCTGCAAGAGCAAAAGGAAAGCCTCATGTTGGCACAGGCATTGCAACTCCCCCGTGATGTTGAAGAAAGCTGGAAAAGCCGTGAGTCTTATGGGTTCCCTGTAGAGAAGGGAGGAGATGGCCCCAGGGGGGAGCCGGAAGAAACAGCCAGTGGGGGAGAGGATGAGGAAGCTGAGGAAAGAACATCTCAGACTTCTGGAGCTCAAGTGAGGGATGCAGCAGGTCAGGGATCCCCAGCCTTGCAGGCCCCTCCCCGCAGATGTAAAAAACCAAAAATCCCCCCCCAACCAGGAAATATGATGGGAATCTGAAGACCTTGGGTTATTTTTTGACTCAAGTGTGGAACCACATGCAGGATTGGGGGGAGGACTACTGATCAGATGCCGCTCAAGTGAGATGCATCACGAGCATATTAAAGGGAGCAGCAGCTGACTGGATGGTGGTCCTCCACAATAATGACTCCCCTTGCTAAGAAACTACAACCAGTTCATGGGGGCTCTTAGGAGGCAGTTTGAAGACCACCTAGCTGAACGGAAAGCGAGACTTAGAATGAAAAGCATCCAGCAAGGCCGGAGATCAGTGGCAGAATATACCCAAGAATTCCACGAGCTGGCAGCCTACATGACAAGGTGGTCAGAAGTGGCTCTCTTGGAGAGTTTCAAAGATGGGCTGAATGAAGAGATATACAAGGATTGTAGAGGCCGGGGGGTCCCCAAGGACTTGCAGAGTTGGTATATAGCAACTGAGGATGTGGAGATCGAGCTGGCCCGAAGCCGACTCCACGGGGGGCGTGCTGGAGACCCGTCATCCTCCTTTCACCATAAAGGAGCACTTAAGATGGCCGAAGGGAAGACGGAATTCAAACCAAAGTCAAAGCCTTTCACCTGTTTCAAATGTGGGAAGGAAGGACATCAGGCTGCCGAATGTTTCTCCAAACCAGTACCTAAGACCACCGGTTTGGGACCAAGGAAGGCCAACAAAACACTCGCAAAAACCCACGGCACTGCCCTGAAAGGAGAAGTCATTGAGTTCGCTCCCCGAAACAAGGGTGAGTTGGGAACTCCGACCATCGACGACGACAGTGGGACGAACTCCGACTCCGACTCCGATGATCTGGTGAGTCACACAGAGGACCCCATGCTCATCCCCATAGAAATAAGGGTGCCATCCACAGGGACACAAGCACAGATATTAGCCCTACTAGACTCTGGGTGCACCAGGTGCATAATCAGCCTGAAGGTGGTGGAAAAGATGGGCCTGAGACTAAAAATGCTAAAAAGGCCCATTGCGTTCTGTCAGTTGGACGGATCAATTGCAGGAGGGGGCCCAGCCAGTTTTGTGACCGAACTCATTGAAATGCAGCTGGGGGATCACGTAGAGAGTCTCAGATTTATTGTGGCCCCTGGCATGGAACGACCCCTCATACTTGGACTGCCTTGGCTCCGTAGATGGAACCCACGGGTTAATTGGAAGATGGGGGTCTTGCGTATTCGCACTGGAAACCTGATATTAGAGAGGGAACCCCCCCTAGAGGACAGGTCAGGGCCCGAAACTGTGGAAATGGCAGTAGGCCACATTGAAGGGGAGGAGAAGATTCCAAAAGAGTATTGGGATCTCCGTGAAGTTTTTAGTGAAAGGGCCTCGGATGTACTGCCTCCCCATAGAGCTACAGACTGTACCATTGAAATACTCCCAGGTGTGAAACTTCCTAAGCCGAAAATCTACCCCATGACCCTTCGAGAATTAGGGGAATTGCAAAACTTTATTGATAAAAATCTAGAATGGGGGTTTATCCAACCTGCCAAACCAAAGGTGGTGGCACCGGTGTTTTTCCGAAAAAAGAAGGATGGTTCCTTTCGCTTGGTAGTTGATTATAGGAACCTAAATGCGATTTGTGTGGAAAACGTTTACCCCCTACCACTTATGAAGGACATGCTATCTCACCTAGGAAAGGGAAAAATCTTCACCAAACTTGACTTAAGGGAGACTTACTACCGAGTGAAAATTAAAAAGGGAGATGAATGGAAGACAGCATTTAGCTGCCCACTTGGATGTTTCCAGTTTAGAGTGCTCCCGTTTGGACTACAGGGAGCCCCTGCTGTGTTCATGCAATTGATTAACGAAGTACTGCATGAGCACCTATTTAAGGGGGTTCTGGTCTACTTGGACGACATCCTTACCTACTCAGAGAACATGGATGACCATGTGAAATTGGTGCGAACGGTCTTGAAAAAACTCAGGGCTGCTGAACTATATGCCAAACTTTCTAAATGCGAGTTCCATCAAAGCAAAATTGACTGTCTTGGATATCGCATATCACATGAGGGGATAGAGATAGACCCTGGGAAGATTCGGGCCATATTGGAATGGGCCGCCCCATGCACCCGCAAACAATTACAAAGTTTCCTCAGATTTGCGAATTTCTATAGACAGTTTATCCCCTCATTTGCCAAAATAGCTCTGCCTATAACCAATCTTCTGAAAATTAAGGATGAGGCAAAACCAAGGCCCTCACGACCTCTTGAAAGGACTATGGACTGTCAAGCAGCTTTCAAAAAGTTGAAACGACTGTTTGCTGCTGAGCCGGTCCTCAAACATCCAGACATGGAAGAGCCTTTTGTAGTACAGGCAGATGCAAGCGACGTGGCTGTGGGAGCAGTACTTCTGCAAAAGAACGCAGAAGGGGAATTACAACCCTGTGCTTACATGTCCCGTAAATTATCAGAAACCTAGAGGAGATGGGCGATATGGGAAAAAGAGGCTTTTGCGGTGCAATGGGCATTGTTAACATGGAGACAATTTCTGGAAGGAGCAAAGCACCTGTTTGAAGTTTGGACTGATCACAAAAATCTGGAGGCGTTGAAAACACCACGTAAACTGTCACCAAAGCAAGCTCGTTGGGCCCAGCATTTCAACCATTTTAATTTCACTCTACGCTACATTCCTGGTGGAAAGAATTTCATGGTGGATGCACTCTCCAGACTGCCTCAATACAACAGTACCAAGAAAGAAGTGGTTCAACCCATCATCCCTTCGATTCAACTGGCAGCGGCAATGACTACCAGAGCACAGGCGAGGGCTGATCCAGCCCCTTTGGGCAACCTACTACAGAAATTACAAGAAGCCCTAAAAACTGACGAATGGTTTAAAACTCATTAAAATGAATGTACCCTCCGTGATGGTCTAACTTGGATAGGGGCTAAATTGTATGTCCCTGATAGTTTAAGACTAACAGTATTACAGTACGCTCATGATGCCAAGGCAGCAGGACACTTTGGGTTTGTTAAAACTCTACATCTTGTTAAAAGACAGTTTTGGTGGCCTGCCCTCAAAAAGGACATAGAAGCATATGTGGCTAGTTGTCCGGTATGTGCCTCAGCTAAAAGACCTCCTGGGAAGCCACCTGGGTTGCTGCAGAGTGTGGCAAGACCAGATGCCCCTTGGAAGGAAATATCCATGGATTTTATTGTTGACCTACCAGAAAGTGAAGGGTGCACAGTCATTTGAGCAGTAACGGATTTGTTTTCCAAACAAGTGCATTTCATCCCCTACTCTAAAATCCCTTCAGCAAAAACTCTTGCAAAACTGTTTATTCGTCATATTTACAGATTACATGGAGCTGCCAAACGTATAATTTCGGACAGGGGTGTACATTTCACTTCCAACTTTTGGAAGGAGTTTTTAAGATTAATAGACTCCGCCCAAGGGCTAAGCTCCACCCACCACCCCCAGACTAATGGGGCCTGTGAGAGAATCAATGCTGTGTTAGAACAGTACCTGAGATGTTATGTAAATTACCAGCAAGACAACTGGGTGGACTTATTGCCATTTGCGGAGTTGGCATACAACAACTCTATCCATAGCAGCACTTGGTTCACTCTGTTTAAGATAGCATCTGGTCAGGAATTTGTGCCAATCCCCGAACTACCACAAGACACCCCACAAAACTCATCTTTGTTTGAGTGGATCGAACAGTTACGGAGCACTTGGGCTGTAACTCGAAAAGCCCTAGATGATGCACACTGAGCGCATAAGACACAAGCCGATAAAAAACGGTCCCCGGCACATGTGTATAAAGTGGGTGACAAGGTTTATCTTTCCACCAAATACTTACAGACTTCACAGAAATCAAAAAAGCTTGGACCCAAGTATGTGGGTCCTTTCTTGGTCACTAGACTTATTAATCCAGTAACAGTTGAATTGGAGTTGCCAAAAAAATTGAGATGAATACATCCTGTGTTTCATGTTAGTTTGTTGAAACCAGAACACTTGTCCCTTTTACGACCGGACCAAGATTCCCTTCCGGTCCCCATACTGATAGAAGGGGAGCAACATTTCGAAGTCAAAGAAATTTTAGACTCTAGGAAACACCACGGTAGGGTGCAATATTTGGTGGCTTGGAAACATTTTCCTCTGTCTCAAGCTGAGTGGGTGAACAAACGTGATGTCCAGGCACCAAAGAAAGTACAGTTGTTTCATACCAAATATCCTGATAAACCTTAATGCCTATATTGCATTTTCTTTTTTTTTTTCCTTCCCTTTTTCCCTATTTAGGACTAACGTCTTTTCTCTGGAGGGGCCGAATGTCAGCCTCCGACTTTCTGCTTTGGCTGCCATAAGAAACGGGGGGGGGGGGAGAGCATGGCGGGGGGAAGCAAGCTGGAGGATTTTGAAGAAACGAAACTTAATCACCAAAGTGGCTATCGGGTCAACCGTCATCGCGTTCCTGATTGATGACGATGCCAGACGTGCTTTCACCTGACCTCTGGGAGACCTTTGGATTGGGTGACTGATGATGGACAGTGGGAGGGGATGCTTTCTATATGCTACTTTCGCGCCTATTGCTTTAGTTTCAGCTTTTCCTTGTTTGCGTTCATTTCATTTTCCAGTAAAAGTACATTACTCTATAAAATATGGAGTTTGGCTCATTCTTTCCTGGACTTTGAAGGAAGCATATCTGACAAAGTCAAGGATTACCTATATAAGACAATAAAAACTAATAAAAATACAAATAAATACAAAGCAAAATATGCAAGAAAAAATTGAAGAAAGATGTAAAGAAGTGTTTTGCAATATTATTCACAGTAATTATAAGAACAAATATATTTTAACCTCTTTGTCTAAGATTAGATCACACTGCACTTCTTTCTATAATCTATCATGTCAAAACATCAGGACTATGGGTCACAAACTCTTTTTTTTTTCATTTTTACCAACAAAAATAGGCTTCCAGTCATCAATAAATGGAAATAATATATTTTATCTTATAAAATAAGTCAATTTATCTTATAAAATAAGACTATTTATTTAATCAAAATACATCAATTTAGCTAGAATAATTTGTAAAGAAAATATAATTAACATGTTATTTTGTCTTTTACAGTATAAATGAAATATCCATGTATACACTTTAATCATTCTTACTATCTGAAATAACCCAGATAATCTGCAATAGTGTTATAATACAAAATGTGATGAAAGTATTGCTAAATGCTTACAAGCAATCTTTATTTTTTTTTCAGTGGCCAGTTAAATTCGTCTGGCAGTTATTGCTGTGAAAGAAACAATTGCATGGTGCAGTATATTGAATATCACCTTCCCCATTTTTCTGTTCAGTTAAAGGAAATTAACTTATCACAGAACTTTATATAATATTCTTTCTTCCAGTACTACATACAGTAGACTCCTTTTAGGATTTTTCTTACTTTTTCTAAATTGTCTTATATTTCTGCTTTAGCTTTTCTTCTTTTTAAGTACTTAGTACTGTTGAAAGAGAAGCCCATTACTGTAATAACTATATTTGCTAGAAGAGTATGAATTGTCAGTTTCAGTTTGTCAGTGATGAGTTCTTGCTCTTCATGAGTAAAACAATGATATTGTCTGGATTCTATTCAGAGACAAGGAAATTAGTGCTTCCCTGATTCTGGTTCTGATCTTTCTCCTAAGACTGATGCCAGAACCTGAACTTTTAAAATAGTTTTAAGGCGAAGATTAGCTGAATCCATCAGGCATTTTGAATATATCAGGTATTTTGACAGTGTTTTATATATATATATATATATTAAGTAGTGGGTCCAATTGTTACTGTAGTTTATTAGTGGATGCTTATTTAAGGGATTACGACTTAATTTGCAGTAATGTTATTATTTTTTCTCGCAGTACAATAATTGTGGCGATTCCTTAAATATTCTCTTTTATTATTTCATTTTTAATTATGAAACATTTGTAAAACAAATCAATGTTATTCTCAAATAGGTACTTGGCCATCCAGGCCACAAAAGAAAACATGATTAGTTAAAAAAGCAACAACAACAAAAACCCTTAGCGCTGATTGGGGATGATATACTATTCACTCTAAACAAAACACTTTTGGGTTTGTTTATGATGATAATTTGACAAATGATAGTTTGTCTTCTTTGATTTGTTGTATTCAGGCAAAGATTTTGAGGCAAACCTCAGTTAATAGGTTTAATATTAGCAAGCAAGTTAACAGGAAAAAATATTCAAGCATATAATCAAAATTAAATCTAGATTTCTACGCATTTCCCTTTAGATTTGAAATGATTGTCAGTTAGAAGCAGTATGGAGAAAATCCATATAAAACTGGCTTTATTTTATTTATTTTAAAATAATTTTCATAATATAGTCAATAAAATAAAAAAAATATTATACTTTTCCCTCATTACAAATATATGGAATGTAAGTATTGAGGTCTTTAATTTACTGGAGATTTAGTGCAAAGTATTTATCAAATAACCTACCATATTTTTCAGAGTATAAGATGCACTTTAGTTTTTGGAAAGGAAAATAAAAAAGCTGATTGGTGGGTAGATCGGCCTCCCGGAGTACCCCCAATCAGCTGTTCCCAGAGGTGAATTTTAGCAACAGGTTTGTTGGTTGTGAGCTCTGTGCCTTCCTTTTTTTTCTGCCTCTGAAACTTCTGAAACTCCATTTCAGAAAAAACTTTTTTTTCTGCCTCTGAAAGCCTCCAAAACAGAGCTTCAGAAAAAAAGGCTTTTTTTTCTGAAGCTCTGTTTGGAGGCTTTTTTTTCTGAAGCTTCTTTCAGAAGTTTTTATTCTGAAGGACTCTCTGTAATCTGTTCAATCTCCCTTCTTGGTATTGATATATAGATTAACTTCTTCCGAACTGTTGGTTATTGTGTCATTCTCCAGATTTGTTAGCATAGTTCAGAGGCTTTTTTTCTGAAGCTTCGTTTCTGAGGCTTTTTTTCTGAAGCTTCTTTCAGAGGCTTCTTTCAGCTTCTGAAATCTCCATTTGCAAGGCTGGGCGGAGCTACATTCGGCATATAAAACGCACCAGATTTTCACCCTCTTTTTTGGGGGGAAAAAGGTGCGTTTTATACTCTGAAAAATACGGTACTCAAAATTGTCATTCAGAGTCCAAATATCTTGAAAATAATTGTTACATGAATGAGTATTTGGTTTGTACACTTACAGAAAAAGTAATAAATTAAATTGCTCATGAAAAAGATATTAAGAGTTTACATTTGAGTAATTTTTATATCCCCAATAAGCAACCTAATAAACTGAAAAAGTAGCTAATATTCCCAACTGTAATATTTCACATTATGACTTACTAAATCTGGAATTTTAAAATGAGATATATGAAGATGAATTGATAAAAAATGCTTATGGTAAGGATCATTAATGATACACAATTGAGGCTGTATTTTGCTGTCAACATTTCTACTATATTATTGTTCCTACTTGTCTGAGAAAGGAAGTCCTTCTCAACTCACGTTGTTTGATATTCTCTAACTTTTTTATACAGTAGATCCTTAGAAGTTATTTATAAGTCTTATCATTAGGTCTTTTTTTTTCCCTTTGGCAAGTCAAGCATGTCTTACTTTGATACATGACGTGCATACTGCCATAAAGCCTAACCCCGGGTGAGAACCTATCATGGGACAGCAATGAGGTTCTTATGGTTAGATAGCGGTAATGAAATATTTCAAATGTACTGTGTGTGCAATTAATTCTGCAAATGTTTTGCTTTTACCAGTGTTGATTGTGGTCAGGTTGGTTAGCTTCTTTATGTCAAATTCAGGAAGGGGATTTTAAAAAATATTACCTGGTGAAATGGTTATGTTTCTTCTTGATTTCTATTAGGCTTCAGGATTTGCAAAGCTTCCTTTTTTTAAGTAATTCTGTACATATTATTATTTACTATTTTGTTTGTAGACATGCAATGTTATCCTCTCAGTATTTAATAAGACAGTTCTTATGTCCCCTTTGCCTTGTTCGGACCATTTTTCAAACCCTTGGAAAAAAATATTCTAACCTATTTCCTGTCTATTGGGATATGTTTGGGAAGGCATTCTTGCTATTTATCATTCTGTATTGTTTTTTTAGTTACTTTAGCCCCCTTCTCTAAAACAGTAGAGAGGGCAAGAAAAAAGCCCTCCAGAGTTAGATCAAGCACCAGCTGAGAGCTTAGTCCCTTGGGTATGCAATAGCAGAAGCGTCAAATGATGACTTATTTGATCTACTGTTTTACTTAATCAACCAATATCAGAACTGCTGACTTTTTATTATGCAGCATGTTGCTGTGATGATCATTTGACACTCAGCTGTAAATGAGAATTTCATGCTCTTAAGCTAGAAAGCTTCAGTTCTACTAAATTTCCTTCTAGTGTGATTTTCTTGTTTTCTTTCAGATCAAACAAAACTAACAACATTTTATTATTTTCTGAATAAATGGTATGTTTATATATGTTTAATAGCTGGTTTGCGAACTGCAGTAAGATTTCCTGCTGTTTGTATAGTTTTGTCAGCACATTGCATAAACTGATGTTTATTGCTGGGTGAACTCTGCCAATATGCAGTAAGCTGAGTGGTATTTTAAGAAATAATTCTGTATTTAGATAGACCGTTTGGCAATGTACTTTATACTCAAATTGCATTAGGGCCTTTGCTCAAGTAAATGAGTTGGCTTCCATATTGTGCTAAATCATACTTGTATTCCTGACTTATTGAATAAATTAGTTATTGAATAAATTATTCCTGGCTTATTGAATAAATTACATTTGTTCAAAATAGATATGGATATATAGGAGAGGGGTGGGGAGGGAGGGAAGGAGGGAGAAAGATAATACCAGGATTTCACCCAATCACAATGGTTGGGTTCATACACAGTGTTAAATGGAAACAAAAGAAATCAATGCCATGAGTGAACAAAAACAATAAATTCTCTTTAAGCTTGAAAATTTCAGAAAAGCCTTGGTGACACAATGGTTAGAATGCAGTATTGGAGCTATTACTGTGTTTCCCTGAAAATAAGTCCCTGTCTTATATTTTTTTGAACCCTGAAATAAGTGCTTGATCTTATTGCCATGCACTCAAAAGCCAGTTTGGGCTTATTATCAGGGAATGTCTTATTTTGGGGGAAACAGGGTAGTATTGGAGATTACTGTTTGGAGCTCGATCTTGATGGGCTCAAGGTTCCTAGGCTTTCATCCTTCCTAAGTAGGTAAAATGAGGACTCAGATTGTTGGGGGCAATGACCTGACTCTGTAAAGTACATAGAGAGTGCTGTTATATATATCTAAATGCTCTTGCTATTAAAGGGATGTAAAATTAATTTACATAAAGGTATGTAAATTAGGAGATGATTAATGGCCCCTATGATTAAGTTCACTCTTAACAAACAAGTTAACAAATGTCATTATTCAGGCAATATAAATCTGAAATTTCAATGTTTCTAGTTTAGGCAACATTAAAAAAGGATAAAACATCTTTATAGATAAATCTACTAATAGCTGATAACTAATTGATCCCTTATGTAAAAAGTTGTCATCTTCAGAACACCAGAAGTTAGATTGTCATCATATTACCCAATTATGAAAAATAGTTTCATTTCTTGTTATGGTAGAAAGAGAATTTCTAATAAGGGGAACATTTGGCCGGTTTTAGCAATTCTCATATTTTTAGTGTACTTTCTAAACAACTAATTCTGGGGAGCTGATTTTATATTTCAATGATGGTGTTATCAGAACTAGATATCTGAGCTGAATTGCAGGCCAATATACTGTACAATCTAAACAATGCAGAGTTGGCTTCTCACCAATTTAAACTATCCCCTCTGTTGAAAAATTATCAAGTCATTGTCATTCCAGCAGCCATTTCCTTTAATCCTCCAACCATAATTCAAAATGAATGTGCAGCATATTCTCTACTTGAAAGCTATATATCTAAAATATATTGATACTGAATTTTTTTTTCAATGGTGTAGCTCCAACTATAACTTGAGTCAGGATACTTCAGTTACCATTATATTTTTCTTCACATATAGTACATTCAGTTGTTGGAATCATAAGCTCTTTTAATTATATCATATTTGCTTAGTTAGAAGTTTTAAATAAATTATGCTCCCTTGAAATTCCTCTTCAAATGCCATTTAGAGAGCATTAACAATAAATTTAAAAATGGCATAGGATTTGTTATTTTACCTTCCAGCAAAATCAGCTTTTAAAGTAAAAACAACAACAACAACAACCTGCTTTTGAAATATTCCTCTAAAATACTCATCTGGGTGACCTATTCAATAGGTCCAGAAGGGAGAAAGCGGCAGAGACTTATCAGGGATTCAAATGGAGTGCGTTCATCTCTTGGCACATTAGTTCAATGAGGCTCTGTGTTCAGCAGATGGATTGGTATTTAAACTCCCAGTGGACCACAGAATATTGCTCTTTTAGTTGTGTTCAGCAAAAAATCCTGCCAGTTCCTCTTCAGAATGATTCACTGGGAAATGGCATCTAAAGAATGATCCTGTAAAAAATGTTTAAAGTGCAGTTTACAAAAGAGGCCACTGTTATTCACCTGATCTTAACAATTGTCTTAGTCTCCAATCAAAAAGACATCCAGTTTTGTTTTCTTCCTTTGCCAGGCTGTTGAGTGATATCTTGCTTGCACTGTTGTAATGGGAGTTTTGTAATGGATGCTAATGTGATGCAACTTTAAAATAAATAGGAAAACATATCATACAGTAGTGGACAAAATTTTGGAAACTTTTTGGGAAAAGTGTATTTTCTAAAACTAGCTAATAACACCACTTTTTTGAAGTAGTACCATTGATACATAAAATTATGTATCAATGGAAAGATAATTAATCAAGAATGTAATGCAATAAATTTTATGAAGGATTTGCTATTAGAATAGCAGTTACAGTATAAAGAAGAAAAGTGAAACACAGAAAAAACGAGATATTCAAAAATGATCACATCAGTTAATACTTAGTTGGGTAAACTTTAGCATGAATTACGGCCTTACAACGTCTTCCCATGGAGTGAAACAAGTCTTTTAGTTCTGCAGCTGTTATAATGTGAAACCAAGATTGAATGATTGGTTCTGTTAATTGGGTTTTATTGCTGGGTAACTTCTGACTAACAAGTTTCTTTAGTCGGCTCCATAGATTTTCAATTGGGTTTAAGGTCTGGGCTATTCCCAAGCCATTCCAGCAGTGGAATATGATTATCTTGAAACTCCAAAAAGAAGTGGTGTTATTAGCCATGAAACCTCAAAAATACACTTTTCTGAAAAGGTATCCATAATTTTGGTCGCTACTGTATTGTTTGTATAACTTTTAACAAACTCATAACAAATAAATGATTTACAAAAGTTCACACTAATCCTGCAAAAAGGAAGATTATGTTACACTTCCAATCTTAGTTATGTAATTAAGTAATTGAAGTAGTAAATCCTACTTCAATTTTATTGCTGGATGCAAAATGCACTTCAGAGATTGAGGACTATGTGAAAAGCTGTCCTATTTGTGCGTCAACGAAGGCGCAGCCTGGAAAACCGCTAGCCTTTTGCAGACCGTGGCTGATCCTGTCTGACTATGGGAGGAAATAGCCATGGACCTCATAGTAGACCTGCCAGAGAGCAGCGGGCACACTGTCATATAGACACTCATAGAACTGTTCTCAAAACAGGCCCATTTCATGCCGTGTGTTTGAATACAATTGGCACGGCGATTAGCATAACTGTTTATTGGTCATACCTACTGTCTCCATGGTGTGCCCCGGCATATCATCTCAGATAGGGGGGGTGCAGTTCATTGCCAAGTTCTGGTCTGACTTCATCTCCCTGATAGGGTCCTCCCAAGGCTTGAGCTCAGCATTCCATCCCAGCACCAACGGGGCCGTTGAAAGAGCAAATGCCATGGTTGAACACTATCTGAGATGCTACGTCTCCTATCAGCAGAAGGACTGGGCAGGCTCCTTCCCTTTGTGGTTCACCCCTTCTGGGTAGTGAATGGGATGGAATTTGTGCTCATGATTCCCAGGCTCTGAGAACCATGAAAGAGTGGGCAGATATGAAACTGGATGTCTGGGGAGCTATGAAAATGGTGTTACAAAAAGCGACTGAGGCCTATAAGGTTTAGACCAGGGGTGAAATCCAGCAGGTTCTGACAGGTTCTGGAAAACCGGTAGTGGAAATTTTGAGTAATTCAGAAAACCAGCAAATACCATCTCTGGCTGGTCCCAGAGTGGGTTGGGAATGGGGATCTTGCAGTATCCTTCCCCTGGAATGGGGTGGGAATGGAGATTTTGCAGTATCTTTCTCCTGGAGTGGGATAGAAATGGAGATTTTGCTGTATCCTTCCACGCCCACCAAGCCACACCACGCCCACCAAGCCATGCCCACAGAACTAGTAGTAAAAAAAACTGAATTTGGTTGGTTCAGGCCAACAAGAAGCAGGCAGCCCATAAACCCTTTAGGGTAGGGGACCAGGTATATCTATCAACTAAGTACCTCAAATTGAGGGTGCATTGTAAGAAACTGGGCCCAAAATACCTAGGCCTGTTTTCAATCGTTCGGGTTATCAAACCCCTGACAGTGGAACTGAAGCTCCTGCCCTTACTGGGATGGGTTCATCCTGTGTTCCACAGTAGCCTGTTGAAACCCATAGAGGCCACCAACGTTAGGCCCCTGCCTGTGGGTTGTATCCCGACAAACCAGGGAGGAAGGACTTGGCATACCTGGATTTTTTTTCAGCTGACGCAGCGAGAAAGGCAGTGGCCGCAGTGGCAAGAGAAGCAACGCATCGGCAGTGGCAGGCTCACCTCTGATGCAAAAGGCCTGTGATGCTCCTCTGCTGATCGTGCGCCACCCAGCTTACACCTAGAAAAAGATTCTTTCCTCCAGTAGTAGGATCACAAGGCGTAATAGTTGGAAGAGCAGTAGCTTGGAGGTATAGCAGCAGGGAGGAAGAATAGAGTTAGGGTGAGCTGTCAGTATAAGACTGTGAATTCTTGTACCCTGTTTCCCTGAAAATAAAACCTATCCCAAAATAAGCCCTAGCACACTTTTACACATGTACTTAATATAAGCCCTACCTCCAAAATAAGCCTACTTAAAAGCCTGTGCAGCCAGCTGCCTGGCCATTCCATCTGGTTACTTGCGGTGTCACAACCATGAAATAAGATGGGAGGATGGAGCTGCCCCATCCTGCACTGGCTTATCTCAGGGCCCCTATAGCCAGGCCACCATGCCCAACACCTGCTTCAGCTTGTGGTCATGGCACTGGTACATCACTCAGCCTCCTGCTCCATTGTGGCCATGAGGAAGCAGAAGAAATGGGCTAGCGGCCATGTGGAGTCCTGCTGGAGCCGCCACCAAGAGGTGAGGCAGGTATTGGGGCATCGATGGTTTGGCTGCAGGGCCCTAAGGTAAGCTGGTGCAGGGTGCATGGGGCAGCTCCACCTCCCCACCCCCCAGCCTCACAGTGCACCATGTGGTATCCTGCCCCACCGCAAGCAAGCAGAAGAAGTGGGCCTCCCGTACATGGGGGGGGGGAGATTACCCCCTCCCAAATAAGCCCTAGGCTTATTTTAAGAAAATAAGACCTGGTCTTATTTTTGGGGAAACAAGGGCATGTGTGTTGCCTAGGGACATTATTATATTAATTCACTTGTGTCCTGACTTAGGCAGGAATGGGCAATTAATTTTCCCAAGGGGCCACATGAAAAACTGACCTTTTAGGGTGGACCAACCCAATAGCTTCTGTCTACACACTGCCCACTCACTTGCAAGGCTTTCACATGGTCACTCCCTTCTCAAAGACTTTCTCTCCTTGCCTTCTTATGGCTGACAACTGACTGAAGGAGAACATGGTGATTGCACAGAGCTGGACCTCACTCAGCTTCTTCTCCCACTCCCTGCAATTTGCTTATTTATATTTGATTTTTAATTTAAAATTCATCTCACATGGACTGGGTAGGGATAGCCAAAAGGCCAGATATGGCTGGAGCCCATAAACTGCCTAAGTCTTGACTTGGATATACCTAAAAGATCTCATAACAGATGTTTTCAGAGGTTTTGGAAAATGTAATTATAGAAATTTGGATTTAGGCTCATTAAATATTTATTTGTTGCATGGTTAAAATACTATCTATTTCCATAGGTGTCAAAATAAGTTACAAAGCAATAGGATATATATAATGAAAATAAGAGCAACAGCATCTAACTAAAAAGCAATCCATACAATATTAGGCTTTAAAAAGCTTGATAGAAAAACCAGGTTTAAGTGGTTTAAGAAATGTAATCAGATTTGGGCAGATCTGAGCACCCCCAATTTTTTTTTTAAAATTTGATTTATATACCGCCCTTCTCCGGAGACTCAGGGCGGCATAAAGTGCGTTAAGCAATAGCCTTCATACTTTTGTGTATTTTATATAAAGTCAGCTTATTGCCCCCACAAACTGGGTCCTCAATTTACCTATCTTAGAAAGGATGGAAGGCTGAGTCAACCTTGAGCCTGGCAAGATTCGAACTTACTTTAATTGTAGACAGCTGGTGTTAAATTACAGTGCCTTGTCTGCAGAGCTATCCAGGCTCCAATGAATCAACAACAACAACAACCAAAAAAAAGATGAGTTGCATTTTTAAATTATGTTTCCATATTGAAACAATAGTTTTTGTTGGAGAATGACTGGAGGATAATGAATCCTTAGGAGTTGATTTCTGCTACCTCCAGCTGTTCCATAGCATGTTATGTAACTAACCAAAAGCAAGAGAATAATTGATTTGTCACAGGTATTACATTTCTTGATAGAGGAAGATATCTACTTGGAGAGAATACATAAAACACTCTAACCTATTCAGGGATTTTTTAATGAGGAGGGATATGCAAAAGTTTTTTACAAATCAGTGAAACAATCAGCTTTATTACCGGCAATGTTGTTTGTCTATAATTTTTTAAAAGCAGCACAGCTGGTTATGTAAATAATATTCTGGACATTTGTTTGTATTCATTTGATAATTATATAATCCTCAGTGAATAAAGAGCATCCTAATTTAAGACAAGAAGTGAGAACAGTAAATTTTAGCTATAATTTTGATAAAATTAAAACAGTGTAATTAGATCCTGTCTTTGAAATCATGCTTTAAAATAAAATACATTAAAGTGCGGAAGCTTGATTATTTCTAACTGCATGAAAGGTATATTTCTAAAACTACTGCTATGCATTCCTAGGCAGATGATCACAGTATGTATTGTGACAAACCATTACAAATAATTATATACTGAAAGTTAGAAAATTTAGCAGTAGACAAAAGATAGAGATACAGACTGTCTAACAAGGAGCCAGTTTCTCCCTCCTTTCCCCATCATCTTTCATAAGAAATAAAAGCATAGTGCATTTAATAATTTGGGGAAATGGTTTTTATAGGCCATATTGCTATTATTCTATCTCCTTTTTAATGCATATGACTGATAAATCGATTTAGTAGTAGTATCCACACAATGGGAGTATGTGTGGATTGGTTAAAGAAATAATAGGTCATATATCTACAGATAGAACAGAAAAGTACATATATATGTGTGTGTGTTGATGAGAATATAACGTTACGCAGTAAAAAGAAAGAAGAATTAAATACAATAATATAATAGAAACAAATTAAGCACATCAGTGGTGCAGGAATACTTCCTAGTGATTGCAGTCTCTCTTGAAGAAATCTAGCAGATTACAAAGTAGACATATCATTCATGTAGCCATTGCTCACAATAGTTGATTCTGGATAAGTAGATCAGCTACAAGAATCCTTTGAATGTAAAGGCCTAATAGGACATGTTACTTCATCCAAAAGCAAGTTGTTCTAAGTCAGTTATTGAAAGCATAAATATCTGATCTTGAGAAAATTAACAGCTTGTTTAAATATTTATTGATGGCATTTATCTTTGGTATATTGCAGCAGAAATAGGTTCTTCATTATAACCAAATGGTCAGCCTTTGCCAACTTGCTTATATGACCAACTTGGTCACTCTCTAGATATATGAACTTGTGTACTCAGAGTTACCTAGCTTAGATTGTCAAAGGCCATTCTGGCTGAAAAGTCCTGCAGTTTTCCACATTTGGAAGGCAGCCAAATTGGGAAAGTTTTGAATGGCAACTCACAATTGGTTAGGCTGCTGGAAGCTAAAATTCAAAAGCATCAGCAGGACCCAGACTTATCTACCTGTTCACCAGAGCTATTGTGTCAATACAGTCTTTTTAATTTACTGATGTTGAAAGGCATTGTTATTACAGAAGAAATGAGGTCTTGTCATTAGGTAAAATGAAGGAATTACTGTGTTTCCCTGAAAATAAGACTTACTCTGAAAATAAACCCTAGCCTGATTTTTAACCATGAGCCTAATATAAGCCCTACCCAAAAAATAAGCCCTAATGAAGTGGGTGGCCGTGTGTACGTGCGGCGAGCATGTGTGGGCTGGTGGTGTCCAGCCGCAGCCTGTAAGTACAGGTGAGTTGATTACCTGTGTTAGATCCGTCTAGTTAAACACCCTCAGCAACAGGCTCTGCTTGCAGACCTCTAGGATTGGTTTAGACGCGAGCAAGTGAAGGAGCGGGAGAATAGCTGTTCGCGATTGGTTCAGGGATTCTGACGGCCGGCTTTTTAAGGAGCTGTCAGAGAAGTGTTGCTGGCTTGCTGTTACGAGAGTTCTGTTGGTGATTGTTCCGTTAATAAAGTTGGTGTTAATTGCATAACCTAGCCTCTTGATTAATTACCCACTGGACTCAACAAGTGGCGACGAAGGTGGGATGTTTTTGAGGTGACGGTTGCCCGCAACACCTACGGAACTAACGCGACAAGCTTTAGAGCTTTAATCTCCAGCTGTCAGCTCACACGATGGCGACTGCTCTTCCGACATTCACGCCTTTCGAGTCGGCGTTGGAAACTTGGGACGAGTATCTGGAACGGTTCGAGTGCTTTTTACAAGCGAACGACTTAGCCAACTTGTCTAGCGATCGGAAGAGGGGCTATTTCCTTAGTTCATGTGGCCGAGAAACATTCGCCACCGCCAGAGCTCTTGTCGCCCCTCAGGCAGTGTTTGCGGTTCCATGGGAGACCTTACTTGAGAAGCTGAGGCATCACTACTCACCCACTCCCTCAAAGATTGCGAGAAGACACGCCTTTCATCAGAGGACTCAGAGGGAGGGGGAGTCCATTAATGATTATATGGCCTCCCTACGATCGGCAGCACTACACTGTGAATTCAGGGAGCTAGATGATATGCTTTTGGACCAGCTCGTGTGTGGGGTGCGAAACATGAAGCTACAGCAGAGATTGTTGGCTCGTCCAGACCTAACCCTCCCCATAGCGATGGATGAAGCAAGAGCCGCTGAGATGTCTGCCAAATCTTCGGCCGAGATCCAACGTGCCCAGCCTGGAGGAGGTTTGCCGGCTACCGCCCCTCAATCTGTTCATCACGAGGAGTCTGACCTCGATGACACCTCTGAAGGGGAATCCGATGTTAGCCGCCTTAAAGCCTCGAGAAACAAGCCTCGCAAGCCTGCATTGAAGACAGCCCAGGGCAGCTGCCTAGGGTGTGGAGGCCCGCATGCCCGCTCTGAATGCAGGTTCCGATCCGCGGTCTGCCGGCGTTGTGGCAAGCGAGGGCACCTTTCAAGAGTTTGCCGCTCCGTGTTTCCAGCTCCAGGGGGACCCGGAGAACCAGAGCACAAGCGACTGAAGACCAGACAAGCCGGGCGCCGTGATGGTTGGGTGGCTTCGACCTTTGAGGGTGAGATTGCAGCGGTGGCCGTCAGCCACGCCTCTGCAGCAGCCACCGAAAGCAAGATATATGTCACCATTCGTTTGGAGGGAGTCCCGTGCAAGATGGAGGTGGACACGGGTTCCTCCAAGTCTTTAATCTCGTGGCCCACACTCACTGCCCTCCTCCCTTCTGTGTCTCAGCAGCGATTGCAGCCTTGCCACATCAGACTGAGGGATTATCAAGGCAATCCTATCCCCATTCTGGGTTGTGGGTCCTTTCGGGTTACCTATGACAAATTTTCTGGTCGTTTGCCTCTAATTGTCGTGCGCGACCACCTCCCTACTTTACTAGGGCTAGATTGGTTTGCTGCCCTCAGCATGGGTGTGTCCGGTATACATTCTACTTGCACGGACGCCCTAACTACACTCTCCCGGGAATTTCCCGACGTTTTTGATGGAAAATTGGGCAAATACACAGGGCTTCCCATTTCTTTTAATTTGGATCCTCAAGTAGCGCCAATTCGCCTAAAGCCACGGAGGGTGCCCCTTGCACTACGGCCCAGGGTAGAGCAGGAATTGGATAAATTAATCGCTCAAGGGGTTCTCCAGCCGATCGAGCACTCTAACTGGGAGACACCTATTGTGATTCCCCTCAAGCAGGACGGCTCTATAAGAATCTGCGCCGACTATAAGGGGACAATCAATAAGGCCCTGCAGGCTAACCACTACCCCGTGCCCGTTGTCCAACACTTGTTACACTCTCTGGGCCGGGGAAAGATCTTTGCGAAGCTTGACCTTGCTCAAGCTTACCAACAGCTTCCGGTGGATGATGCCACCGCCCTGGCCCAGACCATCATCACCCACCGTGGGGCTTTCAAGTGTACTCGCCTTCAATTTGGTGTTAGCGTAGCCCCTGGCATTTTTCAAAGCCTCATGGAGCGCTTGCTCCATGGGCTTGAGGGTGTAGTACCTTATTTCGATGATGTTCTGATTGCTGCCAGGGATTTTCCTGAACTCATTACTAAACTCAGGGCAGTCCTCACCCGTTTCCAGCAGACGGGTTTGAGGCTAAAGAAAGATAAATGCAAAATAGGCGTTCCTCAGGTCGAGTTCCTAGGATTTCTTATTGATGCCAGCGGCATTCGACCCGCCCCTTCTAAGCTTGATGCCATCAAGCGGGCTCCTGCCCCTACCAATAAGGCTGGGCTGCAGGCATTTCTTGGCCTGCTTAATTTCTATTCGGTGTTTTTGCCCCATAAGGCTTCCTTGGCAGAGCCGCTTCATCGGCTCCTTGATGCCAAGGCCCCCTGGCTCTGGGACCGTAAGGCAGCAGCGTCCTTTCGGGCTGTTAAAGACCTTCTTACCTCTGACGCTGTCCTCGTACAGTACGATGATAGTATGCCACTCTCATTAACATGTGATGCCTCTCCCTACGGGGTGGGGGCTGTTTTGAGCCACATCCTACCCACCGGAGCTGAGGCACCTATTGCGTACTATTCGAGGACTCTGTCAGCGGCTGAAAGAAATTACAGCCAGATCGATAGGGAGGCTTTAGCAATGGTAGCAGGCGTGAAACGTTTTCATGATTATCTATATGGCCGGCCTTTCTTTTTGGTCACTGACCACAAGCCGTTGCTTGGGTTGTTAGCTGGGGACCGACAGACACCTCTGATCCTGTCTCCGCGCATGTCTCGTTGGGCAGAGTTTTTGGCGGCTTATTCATATCAGCTCATATATAAACCAGGGAAAGCCATCGGGCATGCCGATGCCCTTAGCCGCTGCCCTCTCCCATTAGCTGTCCAGGATCCAGCCCCGGCTGTTTCTGTCCTCCTGGTAGATGATTTAACTTCCTTAGTAACCGCCGCCGACATTCAAGCCCACTCTGCGGCGGACCCCGTCCTATCAACTGTCATTGACTGGGTTCGCAGGGGGTGGCCTCATGCACAGGCTGCCGTTGAGTTTGTCCCTTTCAGCCGCAGGCAAAATGAGCTCTCGGTTAACAAGGGCTGCCTCCTGTGGGGTAGCCGGGTGGTGGTGCCGCCCAAGCTCCGGCCCCAAATTCTATCCTGCCTACACAATGCCCACCCGGGCATTGTGCGCATGAAGGCACTGAGCCGTAGCTATGTCTGGTGGCCGAATATCGACCACGACATAGAGACCTGGGTCGGCCGATGCTCTCAATGCCAACTCACTAGACCAGTGCCTCCGGCAGCCCCAGTTCTGGAGTGGGAACCTGCCAGATCCCCATGGGCAAGGGTTCACCTAGATCTCGCGGGGCCCTTTCAGGGTCAGAATTTCCTTATCGCGGTAGACGCCCACTCCAAATGGGTCGAATTAGCCCTTATGCACACCACCACGTCCTCAGCTGTCATTGGGGTCCTGGAGCGCCTTTTCGCCACTCATGGGTTGCCGGATATAATTGTCACAGATAACGGGCCGCAGTTCACCTCGGCACCCTTCCAACTATTTCTGGCTCGGTTAGGCATTCGTCACGCTCAGACCGCTCCGTCACATCCAGCCGCTAATGGATTAGCAGAGAGGGCTGTACGATCGGCCAAGGAGGCGTTACGCCGATTGGGCACCTCAAATTGTCACCACCAAATTCACCAATACCTTTTGACACAACACACAACGCCTAGCGCGACCACCAAACAGAGTCCAGCAGAACTGCTTATGGGACGGCGGCTCCGAACGACCCTAGACCGCCTGCACCCCGACTATTCTCAGGAACAGTTTAGGGGAGCACGTTTACCGGCTAGGGCGTTCAGTGTGGGGGACTTGGTCTATGCCTTGAACTTTGATAAAGACTGCAGGTGGCTGCCAGGCCAAATCACCCAAATAACCGGTCCCTATTCTTATAGGGTCCAACTCTCCGATGGGAGAGTTTGGCGGCGACACATAAATCAGCTTAGAAGACGGCTCGCTGATGCTCCTATGCAGCGGCCTGGCCAGGATTCTCCGACTCCACCTGACAGAGACCACCCGGGCGGTCCCAGCGTTCCTCGTGCTCCACCCGCAGCGTTCTCGGCGGGCGACTTACCTGTTGGTGCAGGTCCGGCGGCGAGTTCGAATCTTCCACTTCCAGGCGAGGCGCAAGTTCCACCAGATTCAAGGAATGAAGATTCAACTCCGCCCTTGTCATCGCCTGCCAAGTTGAAGCTTCGCACACAAGTTCCCGTGACTCCTCCCTCTACGTCGGCCACGCCAGAGTTGAGACGTTCTGGCCGGTGCCGTCGTCGTCCACAGTATCTGGAGGACTACGCATGCGCGATCCGGGTGGGAAGGGGTGTTAGATCCGTCTAGTTAAACACCCTCAGCAACAGGCTCTGCTTGCAGACCTCTAGGATTGGTTTAGACGCGAGCAAGTGAAGGAGCGGGAGAATAGCTGTTCGCGATTGGTTCAGGGATTCTGACGGCCGGCTTTTTAAGGAGCTGTCAGAGAAGTGTTGCTGGCTTGCTGTTACGAGAGTTCTGTTGGTGATTGTTCCGTTAATAAAGTTGGTGTTAATTGCATAACCTAGCCTCTTGATTAATTACCCACTGGACTCAACAACCTGTCCAAGCAGCAGGTGGAGGCAGAAGTGGGGAGTTGGCACGTGATCTGGATGTGCTGCACAGATCACTGGAAAGCCGAGAATCAGTGGGCTGGAGTAGCAGGTGGCTGTGGGAGGCTTGGCTTCACATAGTGGCACTGGCAGCAGATGGAGGCAGAGGCACAGGGAGAAGCCAGGCAATCTGGACATGCTGCTTAGGCCATGGAAAAGCTGAGAGTCAGTGTCAGCACAGAGAGTCAGCATGGCACTTCAGGATCACCTGCCTTCTGCTCCGTGCCTCTGACTCCATCTGCTGCTGATGTTGCCATGTGAAGACGAGTCTCCCATGTCTGGCTGTCTGCTCCGGCCCATTGACACTCTGATTTTCCATGGCCTGTGTGGCGCATCCAGATCACCTGCCTCCCCCCATGCCCTTGCCTCCATCTGCTAGTTGGACAGGGAATCAGTTCTCTTGCGCTGTGTGGACTAAGAGTGTGTTGACTAAGGGACTAGCAGGCTGCAGCTGCTGCCAGATACCATCAGTCCTGTGCGCTTGTTGCCTCTTTTGAATGTGCTGAGGGGCGAGGCACCCAGCCAGGTTGATCACCTTGAAATCATGTTTCCCTGAAAATAAACCCTAGTGTTTATTTTGGAGCCCCAAAACATATAAGATCAGGTCTTATTTTCAGGGAAACATGGTACTTTAGGCTATAGGTTTGGGCTATGGTGAAAGCGATATAATTATTTGGTTTTTCATTGTACCCATTCTTTTGTGAGTGCTGTTGAAAAGTATTTTAAGTTTCATATGGCAGAATGACTTCACCAGAATCTTACAGGCAGCAAAATATCTCCTTCCTCCAAACAAAACACTATTTATTTCAATACTTGATTTTAAATGAAAAAATCAGGAGAAAATGATGTCCTTATTTATTTACATCAAATGTTAAATGAAATAAACATTTGTTCACTGAAAACATAATCAACACAACTAAAACACAATGTCTCTGGCTCAGTAACATGAGGTCATTTTTTAAAATGTGGAAGGTACTAATGTGCTTATTGATATATATTTGGCAAGTGATCTTTATATGAGCAATATAATCCAGATCCAGTAACAGACATAGAAGAGAAGGATAAATTGCATGTAAAACAGTAGCAATGGCTTATTTCATAGACTCTATTAAGCCTGTTTGTACTTAGCCATGATTTGTCAAACCACAATAATATTAATCTATAAACTGTTATTTCCATATTATAAGGCTGAGTTTCCAAAATTTGAAAAACAGAATCAAACAAGTCATATTATCCTGTGTAAATGCAGCTAGAATGTTGTTTTTATGGTTTCCATTGCTAAATGGATTATTAAAGATATAGCCTTAAAATATGACTTTTAGGATCCACATTAACTTTCATGAGTGAATTCATTAAAGCAGGCTGCTTTAATAATAGGAACAATTCTTTCATGAAACCTTAATTGCTTCTGAATTTTGAAGTATGCACAGCCCTGGAAGTTTTATTATCTTTCCATAACACAAGGCACAGAAAAAGATAACTAATATTGAAAAGAGCAAAATTCAGAAACCACGAACCACAAAGATGTATTTGCTGTGGTTCCACAATAGAGTGGGTTAGGTATTTATAAATCACAAATATCAGTATTTATCCAACATACTACAAATATTCATAGTGATCATGCTCCCAAGAAACACTGGATGTTTCATGGGTTTTATTGTGCATGCATTTTAAATTATTAAATAATGCTTTTTATGAGGTATACGTGAAGGGATTATTTTGGGAAATGGTACAGACCAGCAATAAATATACTGGTGTTATTATCTTTGTATTTTCTAAAGACTTTCATTACAATAAAAAAGTTACTTATTTCCTATTAGCCCTATTAGTAAATCTATGCTATTTTATGCATGGATTTATGTGCGTTTCTCTATTCTTTTTGGTTGCTTGAGCTTACACCAGAGTCTTCAGCTGCCATTTAGCCATCCTCAAGTGGGCTTCTGTTGCTGTCAGGTGCTATTCTAAACTGCTGCTAAGCATTGCCTTGGCAGGTTTTCAGTCTGTGGTGAGATGAGAAAAGGAAGGAGTTTTACCAGCTGCTGACTGATTGTAGCTTCTAAGCATTGCTACTAGTGATAAAGCTCCTTCTCCTTTATGCTGCTGATTTCATGAAGTCCACTCTTTCAGCTGCAAGTCCTTTCTTTTTACTCTTCTGAAGAACATAAATCTGCCAAAACAATCTACACACCCACACTCTGCTACTCAGCATTTTCCTTTTATAATTATAAACCATGTGTGGCACAACACTCTGCAGGCTTCCTTAAGATCCCAGAGGAGAAAACAAAGGGACTGAAGGCCTTCGGTTGGCCACTGCAAGGCTTGCCTTCCACAGTATCCTGGCAGAAGAATAGGAAGAACAATGTAGAATTTTCTGGACTCCAGGTTCTCTATAACCTGATGTTGAAAGAACTAGAAGAAATTAAAAAAGAGGAATCTGCTAACCAGCTGAGAACTGAGGTATTTGGGCTAGTGGGTAAGGTTCTAAGCTAGAAAAAAACAGACCGTGACTTCTAGTCCTGTCTTAGCATGAAAGCTGCTAGGTTTGGCCAATCACTGTCTCCCAGCCCAACTCACTTCACAGGGTTGGTTTTCTGGGGAAAATAGGAGGAGAAAGTGTGTTGAATACGTTCACCACCTTGAGTTATTTGTAAAAACAATAAAGACGGGATATAAACAAATAAATAAAAAATAAACTTAGGGCTCAACTTAAGATCCAACAGCCCAGGATACTAATCAGAATGAAACATGTTAGGGCTAGGCAAACCTCAGAATGTTAAATAGTATTTTTGAAATGAAATTGCAAACCATGGGCAGGAATGCATTTGTGATAGGAAGAAATTGAATAGAAAACAATATCATCTGTTCTTGTACCCAAGAAAGAATGGATGGTCTGTACTGCCAGTTGGGAAGCAGGATCAAGAAAAACACTGCCTAAGGTAAGTTTTGAAAAAATTGCCTATAAGAAAAAATGTTCCAAAATGATTATCTTTGGCAAACAGTGCATTAAAATAGTTTTATATGTGCCTTATTTTGCAGATCAATCAGTAACTATATAAGTGGAAAAACACTTCTAAAATGAACTCTTAGCCAGAAAAGTCTTTTATAAAACATGGTTCTCAAAAGAAAATAGACCTGTATTTTCTAAGCTAATGTTTCCTTTTATATCCCCCAAGTATTGAAATATAAAAGTAGGTCAACAAGGCTATTTATACAGTTCACTCCTTAGTGTAGTTTAAATTAATGTTTGTGACAAATGTTTGACATGATATGCTTTGGGTTTTTCCTTTTATAGTGAGCTACTTAAATTTAGCATTGTTTAAATAAGCTGTTATATACTAGCCTTGGGGCAAGTATTGGATCTTTTAGTCAGGTTTTTTTTTTTTTTTTTACTTCTGTGCTCTTTGAGTTGAGGTAGATACTTTTTATCACAAAGTAAGAGGACTCCAATTTAAATTCCTGTTTCATTTACAGGATAGATTTAAACTTGAAAAATTTTTGATTTCCTTTTCATCTTTTCACTTCTTTATATGACTTATTCCCATGGTTCCAGAAAATATGGATATATTAGAAAAAACTAGAAAAAATGTTCTATTAATTGTAAACTAATAAAACTATTCTAACCAGATGTGGTTGGCCATGGTGGCTAGGAATACTGAATTTGTGTTCCAGTCCAACCAGATGGCATCAAGATTTATTAATATCTTTAAGACAGGGGACAAATTAAAACATTAGCTCTATAGTACATCCATCTCAAGGATAGCAAAGGGGGAAAAAAGGCTAGTATGTGTTTGCCCTTGATTGTATTGATCATGTCAAGTGGTGGAAAATGCTCAGAAAAATGGGAATCCCAGAATCTCTTATTGTCCTCATGAGAAAATTATATACAGCTCAAGAAACCACAGTGTGGACAGACCATGGTGAAACAGAGTTGATCCAGGTTGGCAAAGGAATGTGACATGGCTGCATATTCTCCCAAAATGCTGACTATTTATTAAGGGAAACTGGATTGGAAGAAGATGATCATAATTTTAAAATTAGAGAAAGAAACCAAAATAACCTACTCTATGGTAACAACACTGCTGTGGTAAATGAAAAATTCAAAAGATCTATAAATCCTAGTACAAAAAGCATAGAGCACAGTGGAAAAATAGGATTAAAATTAAATGTAAAGAATACAAACCAATGACAACCAGTAGAACATTCAGCCTTAGAATCGACAATGAAGATATCAAAGTGGTAGATAGTTGATCCCTTCAGACATTCAAGACTCTATTAATATAACCTTACAATAGAGTTAGAGATAGTACACCTATTTGTGCTTTTTGTCTGGATTACCTTGCAAGGCTAATATCAATCTTGCAACACTGAAAGTACTCTTTCCTTCCTTTACTTTCAGTCTCTCCCAAACTAGGAAGGTTTCCTACTGAGATGCTTTTATTGCTCTTCCTTTTGAGTCAGTCTTGACTCCTGGTGACCACCTGGACAAACCCAGGCAACATTTTAATAGTATTTTGAAATTGCTTAACGCATTGTAAGCCACCCTGAGTCTCCGGAGAAGGGCGGCATATAAATCAAATTTTTTTTAAAAAAATCTTTTTCTTAGGGCAAGACTGAATGATTGGCCCAAAGTTACTCGCCTGACATTATGCCCAACACAAAACTTGGTCTACCACTCTGAGGGCTGATGCCTCACTTTATCAAAAATGGGTCTAAGATGAATTATACTTCAGTTGATATCAATATTCAGTAAAAATATATTTTAAAGTTAGAGTTGATAATAAATTCAATTTGGATAGCAGCTTGTTTGAAAGTTATTTAAATGTCAGATTTTGCATTTTCACTTTGTTCTTTTTATTAACTTGTGAAGTTAACACCATTACTTTTAGGCAAGTTGGGAAAAATGTGTTTTTTCCCCATCAGCCAGTTGATTTTCATCACTTCTCTTTCTGTGCTTTAAATTGGAAAATGCCATTTTTGAGTAACGATCACAATGCTTAAATATGCCTTTTCTCATGCCACTTCAAATTATTAGCACCACATCAGATTATGAGTCCCAGGTAGCTTTTTGAAACCAACATATATAAAACAGAAGCAATGAGAATTTATCTCAGTTTTAATTTGAATGTTACTATGATCCTTTAAACATCTTGTTATTGCTTAGAGTATTTTTTTAAATAGCAGGACTAACACATTCACAAATAAACAGATAGACGTACACATGCACACATACATACATGCATAAGTTTATAAATAAAATCTCTAATGTAAAGGTGGCTAAATACAAAAAACATATATTTCCCCCATATTTATGAGGTTTTTGAAAATAAGCTCTGAAGTTTCCAGTTAAATTCATAAAAAATAATAAACAATTACCGTATATTTTCTAAGATGATTTTCCCCATTTTTAGGAAAACCTGAAGAGCACCCATCTTCAGGGACATTGGAAATCTGGTGTTTCCATCCAGAATTTCAATTTTCAAGATGTGAGGCAGAAGTGGTATTCAGCGAGTTTGGAGAGTCGGGAGAATCGGTAGCGGAAATTTTGAGTAGTTTGGAGAACTGGCAAATTACACCACCAGCTGGCTCCGCCCACCCCACCCCGCCCCGCCCTATATATCTTCGCCCCACCTTCGCCACATGGCCCAGCTAATCTCTGCACCTCGCCACTATGCCTCGCCTACTCTGCTCACCAAAGGTAAGCATGCAGCCCACTCGCCCTTTGCCTTGGGCTGTGGCCTGGGGACACACCATTCCCCGGCTCTGCCCTTGCCCTGGAATGTCCACCTGCATGCCACCACCCCCTCTTCCCTCAAACTATGGCCCCCTGGGCACAAACAATATATCCAGCCTGTGGCCTGTCATGCTAGGCCAAAGGGCCATGGGCAGGGTGATGTGGGTGCAGGAGGGCTGAAGCAGTTTGGGAATGAACTGGACGGTTCTTCTTACCTGCAAGCAGTCCCATTATTGTGGCTCTGTTACCTGAGCCTGTGTTATCGGCAGGAGAGGACTCCAAGAGTGAAGGAGAGGAGTTGGCAAGGCCTCCCTCTCCAGGACCCTCCTCTCTGGCAATGCTTTCGGTATCCGCCAAAGGTCAAGAGATAGGCCCAGGGCCAAGCATGTCCACGCAGCCACAGGTGGACAGTAATGAGGATTCTCGGCAGCGTCGCAGAGATAAGCGCGCGCAACAGAAGAAGAGGCGTGCCAGGGATTAGGCTGAGTCATTGGACCACACCCCACAGGGTATAAAAGAGGGTGTGGTGACTGGTTCAGCTCTGTGACAAGCAATAACAGATATCGGACGACCTTCTTTGTATTTACTGGACTTTGTTGATTATTGTGTATTGGCTTTGTTCCCGGACGAAGGGAGAAACTTCCCCCTTGTGAGTAAAGAATACCTGGCAGCCAGCCACTGAGTTGCTGCCAATTCTGATATCAGATAAACTGTTGTCGGCTGAGTACTTTAACTGTTGCCTGTCTGTGGCGGTACGTGTGTGAGATGGGGACAGAACACCCATCTGGAAAGCACTGCTGTGGAAATCTTGTAGCCGCTTCTTCTGTCTGAGCCTCGGTTGCTCACAGAGACGCTCTATGTGCTCTCTGGGTTGGTAGCTGCTTCTCTCCACTGCTGCTCTTGCTGGGAGAGCGTCTTGTGCAATTTAGCATCTGTGAGCTGCCGCTTTCCTCTAAGTCCCATCCTGAAAGTGCTGTGGCTGAGAGTAACAGCATTCAACATGGCTGCTGCTTCTCTCTGCCACAGCACTGTCCAGATGGGACTTAAAGGAAAGTGGTGGCTTGCAGCTGCTGAATTGCATAAGATGCTCTCTCAGCAGTGCAGAGAGAAGCAGACACTGCCCCAGAGAGCAGAGACGGAGAGAAACAGGCCCTGAAAGGCTGCTCAGTCAAGCCTCACCGTGTGGCAGAAGCCGTGCACATGTGCATGCACTCACATTTTTGGCAAACCAATGGTGAAATTATTGAAACCCACCACTGATGTGAGGGTATGCTTAAATTAGGATTTATCTGCTCTGCTAAGCAACCCAATCACAATTTAGGGCCAGTAATAACTTTTGGAGACCAGGAATGAATAATGTTGTCATGAAGTCACCTGCCATCATTGCATGTATATTTCTATGATAAAATTTAAAAAGTATGTCATTGTTGACTCTATCTTATCATTAGCATTTCTATAGATACTCTCAGTCATCCAGGCCATGATTTTCCCAAAGGTGTTTTTCAAAAGGCAACTGGACTTCATTTTTTTCTTTCACTTCTCAAGCTTCTTCAGTTCTGACTGTCAGAACTGAAGAAGCTTTTTAGATGAGAAGTGAAACGTCTTCAAGGAAAAACAAAGTCAAGCTGCCTTTTGAAAAAGCACCTTTGGGATTATCATAAGCATACATTCTTGAAAAATAAAGATTTATTGGAAAAATATTTTGATTGAAAAAGCAGTGTTTCCGATGCTGGAAAAATTTTAAATTTATAATTTTATATACATGTAGTACATTTTTTAGCTTTTTTTTTCCACAGAAAGAAAGTTAATCAGTTAGTTTTCTCCCATTTGTCTTCTCCTTTCAATTGTCTATATCTTCTTTTGGTAACCTAGTTCTAAGCTGCCTTTTTTCCATTATGCTTTTCCTGCTTTAGCTTACATTATTCAGGAAAGAAGTGTAAATTAAACCATTTTTTAATTTTTAAAACTGATTAATGTTTCTGTGTGTTTTTATTTTTGAGGTAATTATATGCACAAATATAGAAAGACTTGGCAATATTTACACTGGAGGAACAGTTGGTGAAGATAATAGAACTTGCTGAGATTGACAATTTTTTTTGATTAGAGAAAAGGTGGTATCTACATTTATTGCTGACAGGAAACTACTTAAAGTGAAAATAGAAAAATATGAACATGATTTTTGATGGTTAATAATGAAATATTATAGAAAGAAGAGGGATATAATGCAGTCAATTATCTGTAATCATAGAATATGAAATACATTTATAATTGTATTCATAACTACTATAAAGAAGAATTGAAGCCACTTATTTGTATCTTTTTTCTTGCTTTTCTATTTTTCTTTTATTTCTTGAAATTTTAGCTTTCTTTGATTTCTTTCATCTTTTTCTACCTTATTGAATATAGTGTAAGTTTGTATTAGTTTTAAATTTTGCTGTTAAAAGTTTTAATAAAATTATATAGAGTACATGGAAGCTGGCTAGAGGCCTTTTGAGAGTCATTATCTATCCTATATTTGAAAAGTTAAAAAACATACATTTACCAATCCACACTGGACCAGCATGGTAGATTATGATTTATAAGCTTCAGTCAAGGGGATTCATCCTGTGGTAAATTGATTCAGGATTACAGCAACAATAATACACATACGGACAGTATTTGTTTATGCCACTTTAGAATGAAGTCAACACAAATGCAAGACAAAACCAGCTTCATGTGATATAGATATGCCCTTAGAAAGAGACTGAAGACCTTGGAAAGGGCTGATTTGTATTTTAAATTAATTAGAAAATCTGGTATTTTTAGAAGTGCTATTTTTAAAATGTATACATGTTTTTCTATCATTGTAAATTTAAACTGCAAACATTTTTCTTTCCAGTAAAAGGAAAGTGAGAACATTTATCTTTATAAATATCTCATTGACATACTCAGTCCTTTCCAATTATATTTTTCATTCTATGCTTCTGAAAAATTCTCTGCCTGGTCACACTTGTTTTTAAGTAAATGGCATAGACTTTTGCAGCTCTAGATAGCCAGGGCATCAATATTGATGATGAGAAATTCTTATATCCATCTACTAGCAGCTTTTATTCCAATCGGAAAAAATGACTTTCAGGGTAAATAAAGGATAAATGGCAGAGAATTTATGCCTTTTCTTCAGGTTCCATGATTTATTTATTTATTTATTGGAATTTGTCAAACAAAAACCAGAACAAGAATAAGAGAATAAAAATACAATAACAGGGATAATAGGCACTTTAGTGCACTTAGGCACGCCCCCTCTACTGACCACTTAAGTATGAAGTAATGTCCACGTAAGTCAATTTGTGATTGAAACACTGAAAATTTGTAGCTGAGACAACTGAATCAGGTCGGGCATTCCAGACTTTGACAACTCTCTTACAGAAATCATATTTTTTACAGTCAAGTTTAGAATGATTTACATTGAGTTTAAAGCAGTTGTTCATGCACGTATTATTGCGATTAAAACAGAAAAAGTCATTTACAGGTAAAACATTACTACGTATAATTTTGTATGCAATATCTAAGTCTGACCGCAAGTGACGCAATTCTAAGTTATCCAAATGAGAATTTCAAGCCTAGTAGCATAGGGAATTCTATTGTTTATTATTTATTTATTTATTTATTTATTTATTTATTTATTTATTTATTTATTTTTATTGCGATTTATATGCCGCCTTTCTACCTAGAGACTCAAGGCAGCTTACAAAATGACAAATTCCAATACAAATCACAATGAAAAAAATTAAAATCAACAACCCTATTAAAACAGTTTAAAATTATAACAGTGTATCCCCAAATGGATCAGTTAAGTTGACGAAAGAGCCACGTCTTCAGCTCGCGACGGAAGGAAAGAAGGTCAGGGGCTATCCTGAGCTCGGTGGGCAATCCATTCCAGAGGGTTGGGGCTCCCACAGAGAACGCCCTCCTCCTGGGGGCCATCAGCCGACATTGTTTGGCCGACGGCACCCTGAGGAGGCCGACTCTGTGAGAGCGCACAGGACGGTGGGAGAGCGGCTGGAGATGGTCCTGCAAGTATCCCGGGCCTAAGCCATGAAGGGCTTTATAGGTGACCACCAGCACCTTGAAATGTATCCGGAGTGCCACCGGCAGCCAGTGCAGCTCACGCAGGAGAGTTGTTACACAGGAGTATCTAGACGTCCCCGTAACTACCCGCGCGGCTGTGTTCTGGACTAGCTGGAGCCTCCGGACGCATCCCAAGGGCAGCCCCATGTAGAGGGTGTTACAATAGTCCAACCTAGAGGTAACGAGGACATGAGTGACCGTGGCGAGGGCATCCCGGTCTAGAAAAGGGCACAACTGGCGCACAGGACGCACCTGTGCAAAGGCCCCCCTGATTACGGCCGTCAGATCGTCCTCTAAGGACAGTCGAGAATCCAGGAGGATACCCAAGTTGTGCACCCTATCAGAGGGAGCAAGAGTTTCTCCCCCGATCATTAGAGATGGAACCTCCAGATCCCGGGATGCCGGCATCCACAGCCACTCAGTCTTGGAAGGGTTGAGTCTAAGTCTGTTCCTCTCCATCCAAACCCGCAGTGCTTCCACACAGTGGGACATCATGGAAAGGGCATCCCTAGGGTGGTCGGGGGTGGAGATGTAAAGCTGGGTATCATCAGCATATTGATGATACCTCACCCCAAAACCACGAATGATCTCAGCCAGCGGTTTCATGTAGATGTTAAAGAGCAGAGGGGAGAGAACCGATCCCTGAGGCACCCCACAAGTGAGAGGCCTCTGGGAGAATCCCTGACCCCCCGCCCAAACAAACTGCAGATGACCAGAGAGATAGGAGGAGAACCACTGTAAAACAGTGCCTCCTAACCCCATCTCCCTGAGCCACTGCAGCAGGATACCATGGTCGATGGTATCGAAAGCCGCTGAGAGGTCAAGAAGGACCAGGATGGAGGAACAACCCCCATCCCTGGCCCGCCAGAGATCATTTACTAGGGTGACCAATGCCGTTTCCGTGCTGTGACCACACCTGAAACCAGATTGGTAAGGATCGAGGTAGTCAGTTTCCTCCAGGAATTGAGGGAATTGCTGCGCCACCACAGACTCAACAACCTTCGCTAAAAAGTGACGGTTGGAGATTGGACGATAGTTATTAAGAATGTCAGGGTCCAGGTTAGGCTTCTTAAGGAGGGGTCGAACCACCGCCTCTTTGAGTGTAGCGGGGAAGACCCCCTCCCTTAATGAAGCATTGACAACAGCCTGGATCCAGTCTCCAGTCACCTCTCTGGCTGCCAAAACTAGCCAGGAGGGACAAGGGTCCAATAAACACGTGGAGGACCCCAGCCTACCCACAACCCTGTCCATGTCATCCAGCGAAATAGGCTCAAACTCAACCCAGATGTTTCCACCAAGACTAGCCCCTGTCACCTCAACGGACTCTATCTAGTCGGAGCCCAACCCGGTCTGAATCTGAGTGATTTTATCTTGCAGAAACTGTGCAAAATCCTCAACACGGCCCTGCAAGGGATCCTCCCTCGCTCCCTGATTAAGGAGGGAGCGGATCACACTAAACAGGGCTGCTGGGCGGTTTTCTGCAGATGCAATGAGAGTGGCGAAATAGTTATGTTTCGCCACTTCCATCGTCACAAGATAAGACCTAATATGGGTTCTTAGTTGTGTTCGGTCGGACTCGGATCGGGAGGATCTCCAACCATCCTCCAGGCATCTTTTCCAACGCTTCATTTCCCTGAGCTCCGCGGTGAACCAAGGAGCCGCCCGGGATCTGCGTCGGATCAGAGGCCGCAAAGGCGCGATTCAATCCAGGGCCCCCACCACAGTCTGTTCCCAGGCTGCGACAAGGGCCTTGGATGAATCGTGACCTAAGGAGGCGGGAAATGACCCAAGCTCCATCAGAAACCTTTCGGGTTCCATCAGGCGCCTGGGGCAGAACCATCTTACCGGCTCCGCACCCCTGCGATGGGGGATGGCGGTGGGAAAGTCAAGCCTAAGGAGGGAATTATCGGTCCATGACAGAGGGTTGATAGATAAAGTCCCCTCCCCACGGTCATTTATCCACCATCCAGAGAGAAAAATCAGGAGAGTGCAAGACTTTTCTCGTGAAGTACTTCTGAACCTGCTCGATTGTACTGATGTCAGATATATGTTGGGGATTCCAAACAGTTGAACAATTCTCTAAGATTGGTCTAGCATAAGTTTCATAAGCTCTAATTAGCAATACAATGTTTACAGAAAAAAAGCTTCGCAAAATTAAGTTTACAACTCTTAATGCTTTTTTAGCAACACTGTTATAGTGAGCTTTGGAGCATAACTCATCAGAGATAAGTACACCTAGGTCCTTAACAAAGTGAGGATCATCTGCTAGATCAATGCCACTTAGCTTATACTTGACATTCTGATTATGCTTAACAATATGTATGACAGAGCATTTATTAATCAAAATTTGAAGTTGCCAAATAGATGACCATTCAGACACATAGTCAAGTTCACTTTGCAAAACAACAGAATTATCTGTAGGATTGAATAATTTTACGTAATCAGCAAAAAGAATACAATTGCTTTTAAGTTGATCACATAAATTGTTTTTTTTATTGAAAAAGTTTTCAAATACAAGTTTTTCCCCCTTCCCCCCCTCTTCCCTAACCCCCCCTCACAACCCATCCCCCCCCTGTGACTTCTTCACAACAATAAGCTAATTCATAACTAATTACATAATATTTTACCATTCCCTTACTCCCTCCTCTAAATACTGACCCTTAGCATAATATTCTTATAACTCCCATTTTCGCAATAATCTGCCCTTTTTCTCCTCCCCCAAACTTATAGTATATTATTACAACAACATAACATTTAATCTTTTATATATATTAATATAACATTTCAAAGCAGCCTTCTCCCTACATCCAAATTTAACATTTATTCAATTCTATCCAATTCCTCCACTCCCCTAAATATATGACTTAAAAATCCTTTTTCTTAAACTAATCAATCAGTAAACTAACCTATTTCAACCCAATTTCCTGCAAAATTACCATACACTACAATTCTAAATATAATCCACTGCCCATTCTGCTAAAATATACATATATCTATGTATACATTCCATTTTATAAAAAGAAAAAAGACAATAACTTTAAATTTATAATCCATATAATATCTTCTTTGATGTCTTTCCACTGGATTGTTAAATCCATCGTCCATAATAGGGTAACATAGCATGCTGGTGCAACAGTTTGTTCAAGATCTTCAATCATCTTCTGTCCCCATCAGTAATGAATATCCTCATATATATATAAAAGTAAAAACAACCACCCGAGTGACATTATAATTATATTCCATATAGTTGTAATTGTGGTTTTCATCAGGATTAATAATTCCCATCATCCTAGTGGGTAACAGCCAGATCTTCTGCATGCCCCAGCATGACTCTCTTGCCTTGTAACTCGAAATAGTTATAATATATTTATCAGTAAAAGAAATCCAAAGTAGATAATTCAAATCCAACAATGTAAGGCTCTTTTCACATCCCAAAATCACGGCATTGCAGAGATCTGCCACTATCCTCAAGATAGTATTAAACAGTAGTTCGCCTCCACTATCTTTTCACATATTCAGTCATTTTTTAAAGTCCCTGGCTTCACTGTTGCTTGGTTTAGAAACTACTATTTCTATGAGATCTGTTTCTTTTTTTCTTTTTCTTTTGCGGGTTGAATTTCCATCCTGGTTTCCTTCCTACAAATTGTGTATCAACTAATCGATTTTCATTCTGCTTTATAAGTTGATCTTGTTGGTTTGTTTTGATATCTCATATTTCTTTTCCATCACTTGTATATCAACTGGTTGGTTTACGCACTTGTCTGTAACTTGATGATTCATCACATTGGAGTCAGATGACACTGCTTTCATATTTATAGACAGTCCAGCTGGGGTATCCAGGGAGTCCGAAGACAATTTATCTACCACAGCCTCTGTTTCCAACTCCTTTTGCTTGTCCTGTATTATGCCTAAAGATGTTGAATTCATTTTCAAAATGTTTTGATAAAATTCTTCCGCTTTTTCAACAGTGTTCAGTTGGTATCTTACTCCTTGGTGTCTCAATATTAAACCAACTGGAACATCCCACCTAAATAGGATATTTCTTTTTTTTAACTCAGTCACTGGAAAACCAAATTTCTTCCTCTCCGTTAACATCTTAGGCGGGAGCTCCTTAAAAATCCAAATCTTTCTTCCATGAAATTGCAAAGTAGAATTAAAAGAGTTCTGCACAATATTATTCCTAATTTCTTTATCTGTAAAATAAATCACCACATCTCTAGGCAATTGCCTTTGCTTTGCCAACCAGGAGTTTATTCTATAAATTCTGTCAATCCTGCAAAACACTTCATCAGGTTGAACCTTTAAAATCCCAGCCAGAATTTCAGAAGATATTTTCCTTAAATCATCTCTGTTATTTTCCTGCAGACCTCTCAGTCTAATTGCATATTCTGTAAAATTATGTTGGATCATTAAAACTTCTCTTTCAATCCTCTGTTGTACATTTTCTTCATTACCAGTCTTTTGGTCAACCTCCATTTTAGGTTTGTCTTCTGAACTATTATTCTGAGTGTTTGCCAAATCCTTTTTAATTTTTTGAATCTTGTCATCCAATTTCTCCTCAGTTTCTTTCATTTTAGACTCTAATAATTTAGTATTTGTATCCAACTGAATCACAAAGTCTGATAAACCGTTAGCTGTTTTTAAAATCTTTCGGTCCAAAAAGTCAAACTTAGATTTCACCAATTCACCAATTTCTTTAATTTCCTGCTTAAATTTTTCAAGTTGCTGATTCACAATCTCATCCCTTCTTACAATCTCCTCAAGGAGGAATTCTATTACATTAAAGTCAGGTTTCTGAGACTGGAGAGTTAGAACTTGTTCATGTAATTTGTTAATGGGGGAATCCCCGCCCCCACTGCCTGTTTGTCTAATTTTATAAGTCTCAGTGCCATTTTTCCACACAGACAAGATTTACTGGAAAAGAGAAAAAAAGCTTTTTTCCAACCAAGATCAATATCAGATCCCCAGGAGAAAAAGAAAAAAACAAGAGTGAGAGTAAGGTTTTGCCTTCAATTACAGCCAGAAGTATTCATTCCGCTACTTTGTAATAGAAAACGGAAGGACTTTCCCTTTCAGCCTCTCTTCAAGCCGCAGCAGTCGCCATTTAAAAAATCTTTTTTCCTTTCCCTTCTTAAACAACTTCAGTAACTTTTATAAAATAAGTAGAATACTTGCGCTTCAGGATCAGAGGTCCAGCTCACGTCTTCTTTAATTAATTTAACAAATTTGCAGGCTTGCTTTTGCCACCTAGCTCTGCATGTAGCAGAGATCTCCCAAAGCCCGGAGCATCGGCTGGGGATATGGGGAGCCTCTTCCGCTCCGTCCCAAAAGTAAATAAAAAACTTTTGGGATTAGGCAGAGGGCTCTACCCACCCCAGCCGGCTCTATCTCCGTTTCCTCATGGAAACGGAGTTTTTTCGAGCCGCCATTCCGCTATAAAGGCGGCTCTTACAGGCAGTGGGTTCAACGATCCCGAAGGAGCATCCGGCGGCGACAAACAGCAAACTGGAAGTCGATCACATAAATTGTTGATATAGAGCAAAAAAAAGTGTGGGACCTAAAAACGCTGCCTTGCAGAACACCACTGTTAACTGATGCAGAATTAGACAGCAAGTTCCCTATTTTGACTTTCTGCAGTCCATTAGAAAGGAAAGCAGCAATCCTCTTGTGCAAAGGTCCAGAAATGCCATAAGAGTTTAATTTCAACAGCAGTTTATCATGTACTACTGTATCAAAAACCTTACAAAAATCTATGTAAAATGATAAATGGGAAACAGAATCAGCTCTCTGAGTCATAGATAGTTATCCTAAATTCTGAAGGCATTATCTTCATTATCATCAAGCTATTTGGGTGTTTTGGCTGGGTGTTAATACTGGCATTTTAAACTTCACTTGAATGAAACAGATTCTGATTTGCATGATTCTGTTAATCTAGCCATACAGTAAAGTAGAATTAGTTTATCTTGTCATGTTTCCCTCTGGTTTACTTGGAAGGTCTGTCAGGAAGTGGAGGCAGGAAATTTGTTTGATTTATGATATAATTGGCCAATTCCCGCCCCCCTATTCTTCTTTTAAAATGATTTTCATTATTATATTCCACTAAATGATAAACACTGATCTAATTTTCCTATTAATTTTATAATATAAAAATGTACTAAACATTAATGAAATTTATCAGAAAACAGGCAGATCACTAAGGAATCAATGGGATGGAGACATAAGCACCACTAGAAATCAACAAGATATGTTCCCCACATACAAAATGAAATATATAACTTCACATCATATCATATAATGTAAACTCTGATCCTTTGCACTTGATGTAGGCATAAGTCTCTTTGCATAAAGACATTATGATGCACATTGCATCACTTGCTCTCTTCACCCAGCAGATGCCAATGTGTAAAGCAGACATCCATCACAGTTACTATTTCTCCAAGGGATAAGTGCATAGGTAACAAAGGGCACAATGCTTAGCACATACATATTGTCAAGGAAAAAAAGTGTTTTCAAGCATAAGTGTTTTCATCTGCAGCTCTCTTGACAGCAACGGCACATGCATTTTTATTCCTACTTCTTGTTCCTCAGTTTTAAGTTTTATCCCCAATAGTCATATTCTAAACAGTTATACAGATAGTCTTTGTTCATTTAATGACTGTTCAAAGTTACAACAGTTTTTCACACTTATGATGTTGCAGCATCCCCATGGTCATGTGTTCAGAATTCAGACACTTGGCAACTGACTCATATTTATGACAGTTGCAGTATCCCAGGATCATGTGATCATCTTTTGCAATCTTCTGACAAGCAAAATCTATGGGAAAATCTGTTTCACTTAATCACCTTGTCACTGATTTAGCAACTGCAGCAATTCACTTAATAACTGCATCAAGAAAGGCCATAAAATGGGACAAAATTAATTTAACAACAGTCTCACTTAGCAACAGAAATTTTAGGCTCAATTGTGGTAATAATCCAAAATAGATAGTACTTAAAAAATAGTTCTGCTGAGCTTCCATTTTAATTTGAAATATGAAGTCTCAATTATTTCAGACTTCTTTTCATGACCCCCTTAGTCTTTTTCTATGATTAAAAAGGAGAATAAAACCAACTTGCATATGTTTATGTAATCATTCAATTTATATTCTGCTTTCATTAAGAAATACCAAGGCCGTGTGCACTGCATTCTGCCTTCTAATTTAACCTTACAAAACAACCATGTTAAGATGGGTTGAGTTGAGATATAGTGCCTGTTCCCAAAGCCATTCTATGAGCTTTGTGCTGTGGATGAACCTGTCATAGGCCACTATTTTAATCACAGGAACCATTGCCCATTTTGCATGTAGCTGAATGAAAAAAATAAAGCTTATCTCCATATACTGATGCCACTCAATTTAACCATACTCTAGAATATGTTATGCTTATATAACATATAATGTTATGCTTATATAAAACTTGAATAATTGCATATACATTAGAATTTTAGTACCTGTTTGATTGTGATATGCAAATAGCAAGGAGGAGACACAATGTGTGAATTTGGGTTCTTAGTTAATCTTTCAAGCAATGGAGATTGATGATATTTGCCTCAGTGGTATAAAGTTACCCTGCAATTATCTATTCATCCATCTAATTCTCCGCTCTTCCCTCTTGTTCAATTAAAAAATTGCAAGTTCTGACTTGATGCACATTCATAAGATTTTTTTTAGGAATTGGTCCTAAAGATGTAATTATTCTTTTTGTAATAGAAATACAATTCTATATAAATATACTGAGAATGTATTCATTCAATTTTTAGTGGTGAAAATCATGAATATTTGCAGTAAGAAAATATTCCATTAACATTTCTATTTTATTATTTAACAGAATTATTATTATTATTGTTTCCGGATTGCTTATTTATACCCTATGACTATCATTAAGTGCTGTACCTTATGATTCTTGATGTATATTTTCTTTTATGTACATTGAGAGCATATGCACAAAGACAAATTCCTTGTGTGTCCAATCACACTTGGCCAATAAAAAATTCTATTCTATTCTATTCTATTCTATTCTATTCTATTCTATTCTATTCTATTCTATTCTATTCACACACATATATAGATACAACCAATGAATAATTCTTCTAAAAATGGAAAATAGAACTTCCAAGTAAATATACAGTTGCAAGAAAAAGTATGTGAACCCCTTGGGATTACGTGGAGTTTTACATGAATTGGTCATAAAATGTGCTCTGAACTTCATCTAAGTCACAACAATAGAAAAAACCAGTCTGCTTAAAATAATACTACACAAACATTAGATGTTGCCATGGTTTAATTGAATATAATATGTAAACAATCACAGTGCAGGGAGGAAAAAGTATGTGAACCTTTGGATTTAATAACTGGCCAAATAATTTTATTTGGCAGCAATAATCTCAACCAAACGTTTGCTGTAGTTGCAGATCAGACCTGCACAACGATCTGGAGTAATTTTGGACCACTCCTCTTCACAAAACTGTTTCAGTGTAGCAATATTCTTGGGATGTCTGGTGTGAATCGCTCTCTTAAGGTCATGCCACAGCATTTCAATCGGGTCGAGGTCAGGACTCTGATTGGGCCACTCCAGAAGGCGTATTCTGTGCTGTTGAAGCCATTTTTTTGTTGAATTACTTGTATGCTTTGGGTCATTGTCCTGTTGCATCACCCATCCTCTGCGGAGCTTCAGTTGGCGGAAAGATGATTGTACGTTTTCCTGCAAAATGTCTTGATAAACTCTGGAATTCATTTTCCCATCAATGACAACAATCCGTCCAGGCCCTGAGGCAGCAAAGCAGCCCCAAACCATGATACTCCCTCCGCCATGTTTTACAGTGGGGATGAGGTTTTGATGTTAGTGTGCTGTGCCTTTTTTTCTCCACACATAGTGTTGTGTGTTCTTCCCAAACAACTCAATTTTGGTTTCATCTGTCCACAGTATATTTTGCCAGTAGTGCTGTGGAACATTCAGGTGCTCTTTTGCAAACTTCAAATGTGCTGCAATATTTTTTTTGGACAGCAATGGCTTCCTCCGTGGTGTCCTCCAATGTACTCCATTCTTGTTTAATGTTTTCCTTATTGTAGATGTGTCAACAAAAATGTTAGCATGTGCCAGAGATTTCTGTAGGTCTTTAGCTGACACTCTAGGATTCTTCTTTACCTCATGAAGCATTCTGCGCTGTGCTCTTGCAGTCATTTTTACAGGACGACCACGCCTAGGGAGAGTAGCAACAGTGCTAAACTTTCTCCATTTGTAGACAGTCTGTTTTAACGTGGACACATGAACATCAAGGCTTTTGAAGATAATTTTGTAACCCTTTCCAGCTTCATGCAAGTCAACAATTCTTGATCGTAGGTCTTCTGAGAGCTCTTTTCTGCGAGGCATGGTTCACATCAGACAGTGCTTCTTGAAATCAGTAAACTGAAAACAGGTGTGTGTTTTTAAAAGGCAGGACAGCTGTCAGCAACACATCCAATATCATCACACTGATTGGAGTTAAGGTTGGCTCACTCCTGGCTCCAATTAGCTCTTGGAGAAGTCATTAGGATAGGGGCTCACATACTTTTTCCTCCCTGCACTGTGAATGTTTACATGTTATGTTCAATTAATCCATGGCAACATCTAATGTTTGTGTAGTATTATTTTAAACAGACTGTGTTTTTCTATTGTTGTGACTTAGATGAAGTTCAGAGCACATTTTATGACCAATTCATGCAAAACTCCACGTAATCCCAAGGGGTTCACATACTTTTTCTTGCAACTGTACAAAAGTTTGTATGTTAAAAATGATATATAATCGCAAATATTAGGCTCAGAATTTATTGAGAACTCCCTCTATAAAGGGCAGTCCAATGGCTCAATGGTTAAGACTCTGGGCTTGTTGACTGGAAAATGGACAACCCAGGTTTAAATCCCAAGGGTAACATGGCAGAGTGAGTGCCTGTCTCCACCTGACTCCTGCCCATCTAGCAGTTCAAAAGAATGCAAATGCATGCAGTTAAATACATACCAGTTTGGTGGGGAGGAAGCAGCACTATGCTACATCATGCAGGCCACATGACCATGGAAATGTCTTTGCACTGGCTTCGAAACAGAGATGAACACTGCCCACTATAATTGGCAATTACTACCATGTTTCCCCCCAAATAAGACACCTCCTGATAATAAGACCAATTGGGCTTTTGAGCGCAATAAGACCAAGCACTTATTTCAGAGTTCAAAAAAATATAAGACAGGGTCTTATTTTCAGGGAAACATGGTAGCGGAGGAAAATTTGCAGGGATCCCTTCCCTTCCCTTCCCTTCCCTTCCCTTCCCTTCCCTTCCCTTCCCCTTCCCCTTTTCCTTTTACTTTCACTTTCACTTTCCCTTCCCTTCTTTCCCTTCCCTCTATATGAATGGAAGTTTTTTACACATCCAAGGAACTTCTACATTGAACTTAAAACCAGATTCTTATTAATATTTTTAGGTTTTTTTACTATGTAATGCTAACCCAATGGATTGCTTTTAGGGTTTGCCAGGTCTGCTTCCAAAAAATAGCGGACAAGCGGGGGGGGGGGGGTTTAAGTAGTAAATTTTTTTTAAAAAAATTACAATTAAATTATATATTTTCTTACAAACATATTAACACATATTAAAATAATCACTTCAAAACTTTACTTAAAATTCAAAACATCAAATATATTATAATAATATATAAAATATTAAATTACATTTTACTTTGCTGTCGTGTGTATTTTTTATTTGACTGCACAGCTTTGAGCAATTCTTTTTGTTTAAGTAATAATTCTTTAATTTCAGTACAACGTTGAGAAATATTAAAAAATATACAAAGTTCACTTCGAACTGATGGTACAAGCACTCGGTTACGTTCATCAGTCCACAAATTTCCCATGACCCTGAAAATTCGTTCAACGTTTGCATATGATACCAGAATTGATGCACAATACTGGAACAGTTTCAGTAAACTCGGAGCTGGCTCTTTCTTTAAAAAGTACGTCCACTTATCAAGGGATGAATCGCCCTGCAGATGAACATAAACTTCTAAGGCAGAAATTTCATCGAAGAGAGTGTTGGGTGGAAGTTCTTCTCGCCATGGTGATAATAACCAGATGTTTGTCATTTCTTCTAAAGTTGGAGGATTATTGCGATCAATTAGATTGAAACAACTTAGCGTCTCATATACTGAATCGATGAAATTATACCACTTTTCTAGGTACGCAATGGCTCTTTGATACACGTTGATGGCTTCTTTCTTGAACTTTTGCACGGCATTCTCAGGCAAATGTTTTTTATGTAAGGCAAATAAAACTTTCATTCCAAAAAACTGCTCATCGTATTTTTTTTGCAAAGAATCACGCAGCTTACACATGATAATGTGAAGATCACATGCAAGAATTTTCTTGCTTTCCAGCTTCAGTAGGGTGTCTTGCATTATTGACTTGAAGAAGTGCGTGAAATATAAATACAATTCTGAAATTGTTGGTTCATCATCCTTTGCGAGTTCATTTTCCTGATCCGAAATAAGGTTCCAGATAACCTTATGGCACTCATCAGAGCCAAGAGAAATATAATACGATTTTAGAGGTATCCAATTTAAAAGAAGTCTTTCGACCACTTTAAACAAATTTAACCAACGTGTTGGACCATGGCGCAAAACTTCATGGAATTCTGACTCGCAAAACTCAAAAAATGATTTCAACTCTTCTCGTTTCTTCGCAGAATTTTAAAATTCGGCAAAAACCTTCAGCACTGCATTTTCGATATCAAAAGATAACTGCTTTAATGCATTTTTTGCGCTGTTGTGTAAAATGTGATTATTGCAATGAGCAGCTACAATATTGTCATTTTCCAGCAATAATTTTTGGTAAACAGATTTGTTCACTCCATAATAGACCAATGCATTATCTGCTGAGTAAGCTGAAACATTATTTATTTCCAATTCGTTATCACTAAGAACTCGACACAGCTGATTTTTTATTGATGTAGAATCTTCAAAAGAATCCTCATAAAAGTCTAAAATTTTCACACACTCCTTCTTCACAAGTAAAATATTGTGCAACAATGGGATACATTTTGCGATTTTCCTTGTTTGTGGAGAGAGAAAATGGAATTCCAGTTTCTATTGAGAACCAACTCAATAGAAAAAGGATACAAAACCTCATTGACAATAGCTGATGATTTGGTTCTTCCACAAGACATCTTTTTTACAATTTCTGAATCATCAAAAATTTGCTTCATTAACTTAATACCGCAATCTTGAGCCAGGAAAGAAATATGGTGTTTGATCCCATGGTAAGTTTCAGCCATTTCAGCTACAGTCACTTTCTCACTGAAAGAGGAGTCTTTAACAATGAAAAATGAATTGATTCGCTTGTTGCTAGAAGCTATTTTCTCCTTATCTAAATGATTTTTTGTGCTTGCATGCTGTGTGACAGCTTTTATACCATTATATTCAATTGTGAACGATTTCTGACACAATTTACAGTAGGCCGTCGTATTTGTTCTATTGGTTTCATTGTTGGTAATCCATGCAAAAGTAGCTTCCCAGTCTTTGGTGTATTTGCACAGTCCTCTCTTTCGTTTTAAAGAATTCGAAATCTCGCTGCTGTCACTCTCATCACTCAACGCCATTTTAGGTCAGTCAACACAAGCTACAATACATTTTAAAAATGTGAACTGTACATAATTTTATAATATATTTTTATTTTAATCTCATTATTAATTTTTTCGGAGAATCAAGTTCAATGGATATTCGATCTTTGTCTCATTCTAACTTATGAAAAAAAGACAAAACACGATTCTCCTATCCTTATTCTCTTAGACTAAACAGCTTTAGATTATGTACCATTTCATCATAAAGCTTTTGAATAAAAAAAATGTCCACTATTTTGTGAAAAAAAATAGTGAACATAATGTGAAAAAAGTGGGCTGTCCGCTCAAATAGTGGACATCTGGCAACCCTAAATTTTCAAACTGCATCCAGACATGATTTTTGGAGTTTGTTAAGTATGACATAATTGGTTGGGTTAACACATATTTCTATGCACAAATTATGGATTATAGACTGTAGCTGTTACATTCCTATCATATGATAAGCTAAAACAACCAAAAGCTAATGCTTAGCATGGCTTGCAAACTAAGATAATATTATTCTAAGATCAGTATTATATCAGTTTAAAGCTCATCTATTTATTCATAGATGATTTTTTTCCCCAGTTCATCTAAGCAAAAAGTTTTTAGTTCATTTTCAGGAAAATTGAAAAACAACAACAAATCTAGGTGATATTTTAAAATTGCTATTTATAACAATATGATTTTTTTAAATGGTGAACTTTTCAGATGGACTTGCTGAACATTTCAGCGGAATTATATGCAGTATAAACCTCCTTTAGCATGCATGATCTAGATAGTTAAAGGATGAGATCCAATGATATCTGACCTAATCTTTGAATTGGGTCAATAAAAACAATAGATTAATGCTGTGTGTAGTACAAATAATATACAAGCTGAGATGTTGCACATAAGAAGGGAACATAAAAAAATTATAAAATTAAAGAAAAAAAGTTTTGCCATTTCAATCTGGTCAGAACTTGAATTGGCTGCCAAAAGTCATAACTCAGTAATAGTTTGGCACTCTGTAGCCGGTGTCCTAAAGGAATGGAGATTTGCTTTTGATATACCAATCTCTGCTGAGGACTGGGAGAATTATAATCAGTGTTTGTTTGCTTCCATGGAACCTGCAGAGAAACTGTCTTTAAGCAGTGATTTAGTAAACCCTAGAACTCCTCCCCCTTGGCCACCAGTCTCGGAAAAGGAGATACAATCCATCCTTAAAAGCTTAAAGAGCAATAAAGCCCCAGGTGAGGATTTTTTACAAGCAGAATTATTTAAGAAATTTCCCAATTGGTGGGGTCCAGTATTGGCAGGTCTTTTTACACATATAAATAACACCTGCCATATACCAGATGGGTAGAAGATGGCAATAGTTGTCCCCATATAAAAAAAGGAAATTAAAAAGATCCTAGCAATTACAAACCCATCAGTCTGATTGACATTGCAGCAAAAATATATGCCAGGTTCTTTTTAAATAGAATTGAAATCAATTCCTTGCAAAAGAACAAACAGGTTTTAGACAAAGACGATCCACTATTGATAACTGCTTTGTCTTGAACCATCTAATTGCCAAATATGCCTATAAGAGGAGACCCCTGTTTGCTGCTTTTATAGACCTCACAGCTGCATTTGATATGGTAAACAGAGAAAACAAATTTTCTCTGTAAATTTGATATTTTCAGAGAAATACTGTAAACTGACATCTCTTAAAATAGAACCTAGACTGCTGGCTTTGATTAAAGCCCTTTACACAAGTACCTGTTTGAGGGTAAGGTATGGTGTTAATGGGGCTCCGACTAACAGGATTCACACAAATAAAAAGGGGTAAAGCAAGGATGCATCCTGGCCCCATTATTATTTAGATTATATATCAATGACTTGTCAGGATTAATAAAGGATCCCATGATACACATGCAAATGATCCTAAATACATACTGTAACAGCTTGCTCTATGCTGATGATATGATTTTATTATCGTATTCACAAGTAGGATTACATAGGCTATTAAGAAGATTCAGCTCTTATTGCCAGGATAACTCCCTAACTATTAAATGTAAATTAAAAAATCATGGTGTTTGGAAAACATCATCAGAGACATAGATGGCAATTAGACTGTGAACCAATTGAACAGGTTAACACCTTTGTATATTTAGGTGTAACTTTTTCCAAGACTGGGGTTTGCCATCATCAACGGAGTACACTTAAAGAAAAAGCTCATTTGAATTTACTGCTTAAACTAAAGAATCATAGTTACCGAGGGTCCCTAGCCCCATTAATTAAAGTATATAAAGCTAAGGTTACCCCTATGCTCTTGTTTGGAGCAGAGGTTTGAGGTCTATACTCAACCACAGTCCTAGAACAAACACAGTCCTAGAATTTGAGATGTATTTTGGGTGTAGATCTAAGAACATCTGCTGCAGCAGTTAGAGCTGAATTGGGAATTCATACAATTCATGCACTATCCAAAGTTAGAGCATATAACTACTGGCACAAAGTGAATGAAATGAGACTGATAGACTCCCTAAGTTATGTCTACTAGAGCAAATAAAATCACAATCACAAATCTCCTGGATCACCAAACTAACAAATTTTGTAAGAAGCTGTGGCTTTCCTGTCTCTTGTGCAACAGGAGAATGATTTTTTAAAAAAAGCTGCCCAAGGAATTAAGGATATATGAACACAAAATGACATAGCTACCCTTAGTAAGGATAACTTGAAATGGCTGAGCAAATACAAATGTACTTTTCAAATAGACAGCTATTTGAAGTTACAACTGCCAAAACATCCTAGGGAGATATTGAGGCAAGCAAGATTTGAACAGCTCGACACAATGGTCGGATATTCCATTCTGTACCTTACAATGAATATCTCTGCATTTGCAGAGTGGCAGAGGTAGAAGACCTGGCTCACATCCTATTTGACTGTTGCCTGTATAAGAGGGTGAGAGACAGGTACCTCAGTCTATATACCAAACGAATGACCCATTGGGATCCCCATATCAAAACAACTTACCTTATATTCGACCAGAATCTGAAAATAACATTTAACACAGCACAGTATTTAAGCAAAATAATTCAGTTGAGATCTGCATATGTGGGACTGATTGGGGTTGATTGCAGGGATGATACTGAAATATAATTTTATCATATTTTATCTATATCTTAAATTATTGTATTCTATTCCAATTTCATTTTAAATTGTATTTATCCAATTCCATTTCAGTAATAATTTGTTTCTGAAACTTTGCACTTTGATATGGCCCAAGGGCTAATCAACAAAATAAAGTAAAGTAGTACAAATAACAATAAAAATGTCAGCCAGTTGCATTTCTCAATATTATATGATCTACCAGTAAAGAAATCATTTTCTTGACTGCTTTCTATAATTTTTAGGATAATCTTTCAGCATAGCTTTTTTAATTACATAGGGGAAAGGTAGAAAACTTGTAGCTATCACATTGATCAGGCAAACTTGAATTCCACGAAGTATGCTGGCAAAGGCTGCTGAGAATTGTAATGAAGTAATCTTAGATGATAGTAGGCTTTCTGCTTTAAATTCTACAGAGCAATGCCATCAGCCTTCCTCACCCTAGTTTCTTTCTAATGACCATATTGGGCAGGAATTCTAACAGCCACAGTCAAAGTGATTGGATGGCTTCAGATGGCTGAAGTTTTCAAAAGATAATATTAGATTAGATGCACTTTATAAAGTGGAATATAACTTCCAGACAGATCTCCAATTTTTATTCTTCCCCTATCAAATAAATTGTTCATACCCTTCTGAGAATTAAATGAATGGAGCAGCTTCTTTTGGAGTCTTTGACACAACAAGAAGAACTCTGAGAATTCTAAATGGCATTTTTTTGGCTCTGCACGGTTGCTTGTTCCAACCAAAGGAACGTAACTCAAATGTTGCCTATCATCTTGCTTGGCTAGGTGGCTCAGTGGCTAAGACACTGAGCTTGTTGATCAGAAAGGTCGGCAGTTCGAATCCCTAGTACAGGTCTCCTGCGTGAGCAAGAGGTTGGACTAGATGACCTCCAAGGTCCCTTTCAACTCTATTACTGTTACAAATGAAATTCATTTTTGTTAGCCAGAATTTGGACAAAACAAATTATTTGGGGAACATCATTCCATATGATATTTATCAATTTACTTCGAAAAAGAAAAGAAACTTATCAAGATTTGAAATAGTGTGCATTATTAATATCAACCCTACTTGCTTTAGCTCTAGAAAAAAACATCCTTGTAGAATTTAAGCAGAGATTATGGGATCTACACATTTATGGCAAAAGAGCCAAAGTTTTCCACTTCTCATAGAGATGAATTGCTCTCTCTTCTCTTGGACACTCCCCTATTACTTGTACAAGACACTATACATACCTTGTAGAAGGCTCTTCTTCCTGGATCATATAGATTTTCTCTCTGCTAGGATGACATCTGGTCAATATGCCAATCTAGCATACATTCAAGAATGCTTTTGCTTGAATACAGAGGTTGAATCTATTTCACTAAAAGTATCCAACCTAAGTGTGCTTGTGGTCAGAACTAATGCACTTCCTCATTATTCTGATTAATTCCACTCATAATGAAGCAATTGAGGCATTTTCATTCAATGACCAATACCAGTGTTTTGCCATTGTTTCCTTCTTAGGGCTGAGAGAAAGTGATCAGTACACTGCCATCCAGTTAGCTTTTGCCTAAGATGTGACTAGAACTCACAGTCTCTTGGTTTCTAGCCTGGTATCTTAATCAATATAGTAAACTGGCTCTCAAATAAATGCTGCCTTCTTTTAAAAATTATCTTATAAAAATTCAATCCTCCAGGACTTCTGCAGATTTGGAAGAATAGTAATGGAAGAAGGACCATCTGGAATATTTTCACGGACAGTAAATTCAATCAGACTGATATTTATGTACAAGAATTTATCTACCAGAAGGGCTTGGGTTTGAGAAAAAAAACTTTATTTGAAAAAAATCTTAAATTAGGAATCATCATTATGCAACAAAATGTATGACACATTCTACATGAACATTCACATTCCTTGACATTTTAAATAGTAAATTGTTTACACTCTACTTAAACATAAATTGCCTCTGTAAATAACACATATTTTTTGCATAATTACGAAAATATGCCACAGGTAGTTCTAACAAGTATGGCTTTTCATTTTCTTTAGTTGAAATCTTTAACAGTGACACAGTTACAGAAAACACTTTATGCTGCTGCATTTAGTATTCAAGGACAAACTGTCAGTTCAGATTGTCCATATTGTCTGTAGGACAATAACAATAAAATGATAAGGCTACTTGGATTAAAAATTGTTATGTATTGATACTTTTCAGCGGGAGTTTCAAACCTGCCTAAGTTTCTGATTGGCTGACAATCCCTCCGGGATTGTATATAAGGAGGGCTGCAGCCTCTGAGTTTTGGCTGAAGTCTCACTGTATATTAAAGAGCTGTTGTCGCTTGCTTGTGCCTCTCGTTATTCCCGAACCACTTCATTGGCGACGAAGGTGGGATAGAGGCCACAAGAAGTGAACCAGTGAGACCACGAGCTTCAGCTAGGCGACGAGGCGAACTACAGGAGGCATACCGAACATGTCTGCCTACGTTCCACCCAAGTCTTTTGATCTGACCCGCGAAAAATGGGTCTCATACCTAACGAGGTTTGAGTGCTCGCTCGAAGCCAGCGACATGCAGGGTCTCTCCGCTAATCGGAAGAGAGCCCTCTTCCTAAGCCACTGCGGACCGGACGTGTTCGAGATGGCAGAGTCACTTTGTGAGCCAATGCCGGTCCAGACCGTTTCCTGGGACACCCTGATGGCAACTCTCCGGGCTCACTACGCTCCCATGCCCTCCAAGTTCATGCAGAGATACCAACTCAGACAGCGCATACAGCGAGAGGGAGAACCGGTCAGCGCTTACATGGTGAACCTGCGAAAAGCCGCAACTCATTGCGACTATAGGGACTTGGACGATGAGTTGCTTGAGCAACTAATCTGTGGTGTTCGGGACATTAGGCTACAACGGTGCCTGCTTGCCAACCCTGATTTAACGCTTGCTGGAGCCCTAGACGAGGCCAGGACTCATGAAGCTTCCACAAAAGCCACAGAAATGCTGCAGCGTCCGCTAACCAGCAAAGACAGTCCTAAGTCTGCACCAGTGCACAGGGAAGACGCCGGATCCAGCTCAGAGTCCAAGTCAGATGAGGATGTCTTCCGAACGGAGCACCAGAGAAAAGACGCAGGCAGCCCCCGGCGAAACTGCCCCAGCTGTGGCAGGCACCATGATAGACTGTCCTGCAAATACAGAGAGGCTATTTGCAGGTGTTGCGAGAAAAAAGGGCACTTGGCACGAGTCTGTAGAGCCATTCTGCCCAAAAAACACCAACCACGTGAGCGCCGCAGCCAACCAGAATCGACGCGCCAGAAGCATCCAATGAGAGAAGGAGGCGCGAAGAAACGGCGCGAATTTGAACCGCGAGATGGCCGCAGCATACACATAGACCAGGCCAGCACAGCGATCGAGGACAAAGTCAGCACGGTGGTTGAAATCAACGGCAAGCCATGCTCGATGGAGATCGACACCAGATCAGCTCTCTCCATAATGTCGTGGGCAACCCTAAAGACCATCCTGCCATCGTTCCGGAAGGACCAGCTATCCAAGCAAAGACTGCGCATCCTAGACTACCAGGGGAACCGAATCCCCCTCGAAGGCATGGGCACGTTCCGAGTCACCTATGGAGACTTCGAAAAAGACCTGCCACTGATGATCGTCACAAAGCAGCTGCCTAGCCTTCTAGGCATGGGGTGGTTCCGAGCCCTCGGCATGGGCTTCACCAGCGTCCACCGAATGTCCGAGCCATCACTGAAGGACAGCCTCCTGAACGAGTTCCAGGATGTCTTCAGGGACACGTTGGGCAAGTATGTGGGGACCCCTATCTCCCTAAACTTAGACCCCAACGTAGCCCAAATAAGACTTAAAGTCAGACGGGTGCCTTTCCCATTAAAACCAAAGATCGATGCGGAACTGGACAAATTAATTAAACAAGGGGTGTTAGTCCCTGTCGACCATGCGAAATGGGAGACCCCCATAGTGACCCCAGTAAAGTCTGACGGCTCAATCAGGATTTGCGCCGACTACAAGTGCACGATCAACAAGGCTTTGCAGCTGAGCGCCTATCCGGTGCCGATCGTGCATCATCTACTACACTCCCTGGGGCCCGGGAAATTTTTTGCCAAATTAGACCTAGCTCAGGCCTATCAACAATTACCAGTCGACGATGCCACAGCAGAGGCGCAAACAATTGTAACTCATAGGGGTGCATTCAAATGCACCAGGCTCCAGTTTGGGGTGAATGTCGCACCCAGCCTATTTCAAAGCACCATGGAGCGCCTTTTGCAAGGGCTCCCGGGGGTGGTGCCTTATTTCGATGACATTCTAGTCAGCGCTCAGGACGAACGTCAGCTATGGGACCGAGTAAGGAACGTCCTTTCCCGATTTAGAGAAGCGGGACTTAAATTAAAGAAAAATAAATGCATGATCGCTGTCCCCTCTGTGGAGTTTCTGGGGTACAGGGTGGATGGCACAGGCATCCACCCTACCGAAAGCAAGGTGAGAGCTATTAAGAGCGCACCAGCCCCCAAAACCAAAGCGGAGCTCTAAGCCTTCCTTGGACTGCTCAATTTTTATTCGATGTTCCTGAAGGACAAGGCTATCGTCGCAGATCCCCTACACAAACTATTGGGAAAGAATATACCATGGGTGTGGGGTAAATCACAAACAGCCACTTTTCAGGCGGTAAAGAGACTTCTATCTGAAGACAGCTTCCTAATCCAATACAACTAAGCGCTACCGCTTGTATTGGTTTGTGACGCCTCCCCCGTAGGAGTTGGTGCCGTCCTAGGCCATAGACTGCCGAATGGCTTAGAGGTGCCCATTGCATTTTACTCTCGCACCCTGTCAAGTGCAGAGCGGAACTATAGTCAGTTGGACAGAGAGGCTCTGGCTGCAATTGCGGGGGTTAAAAAGTTCCACGAATACCTCTATGGCCGTCAATTCAAACTTGTGACTGACCACCGGCCCTTGCTGGGACTTTTGGCCGGTGATAAGCCCACCCCCGCTGCTCTGTCCCCACGTTTGACCAGGTGGGCCATTTTCCTGTCGGCCTACTCGTACCAACTTGTCCATCGACCCGGACGGACTTTGGACCACGCGGACACCCTCAGCCACTGCCCCCTACCCGACCTACTTGCCAACCCCACACCGGAAGCTCCCGTCCTTCTGCTGGACGCTATGACTTTGGGACCTATCTCCTCTTGCGAGGTGGCAAAAGCCTCTGCTAGAGACCGTTATTCGTACTTAATGGGTTGGGTCCTCAAGGGGTAGCCGGTCAAAGTGGATGGTGGGGAGTACCAAGGTTATGTTAACAAACGTAACAAATTGTTTATGCAAGGGGGTTGCTTGTTGTGGGGTGACAGGGTGGTAGTACCAATGAAACTAAGAACGAGGGTTTTGGAATCGCTGCACGAAGGGCCCCCAGGCGTTGTCAGAATGAAAAGCTTATCCCGCAGTTATGTTTGGTGGCCCAACATGGATCAAGTCATCTCCGAGTGGGTGGGGAAGTGCAGACCCTGTCAGGAATCTCGCCCCGATCCCCCGGTAGTGCCCATCCGAGAGTGGGAGAAACCAAAAGGGCCGTGGGGGAGGATCCACATTGATTTTGCCGGCCCCTTTCACGGGCAAACATTTTTAATTGTAGTCGATGCCTTTTGGAAATGGCTCGAAATAATTCTAATGCCTTCAACCACAGCCAAAGCAGTCATCAAAGTCCTGAGGAAGTTATTTGCCACTCATGGCCTACCGGATACTCTGATATCTGACAACGGCTCTCAATTCACAGCAACCCTGTTTGAGGGCTACCTGGCCGGACTGGGCATCCGCCATGCCCTATCGGCCCCGTTCCATCCGGCTTCTAACGGATTGGCCGAACGTTTCGTAAGAACGGCCAAAGAAGCATTGTCCAGGCTAGATAACGGGGACTGGCAGGCCAGGATAGACCAATTCTTAGCTGTCCAGCATGCAACACCATGCACGGCCACAGGGAGAAGCCCAGCCGAGCTCCTCATGGGCAGGAAGCTTCGGTGAGTGTTAGACAGGCTTCACCCTAACTACTCGCACGAAAATTTCAAGGGAGATATAGTTATAACTATATCCCCCTACTGCAGAAAATACATCAAGACCTCGAAAGATGGAAAAGGCTTAAATTGTCCCTGATTGGTAAAATTGCAGCGATTAAAATGAACATCTTACCTAAAATTTTGTTCCTATTCCAAAACATTCCGTTATCATTAGACAAAAATTTTTTTCTGGACTTAAACAAATATATTAGAAACTTTCTGTGGGAGGGTAAGAAATCGAGGATTTCTTTTAAGATACTTCAAGGGAAAAGGAATTTGGGAGGTTTTAGGCTCCCTGATTGGGAACTATATCAAAAGGCGGCAAAAATAATTTGGATCAAGGAGTGGATCAAGTTACAAGATAGGAGAATTCTGACTTTGGAAGGACACGACCTTCTAGAAGGATGGCACTCCTACCTCTGGGATATAAGGAACAAGAAAAAATCCTATTTCCATAAACACAAAATCAGGGAGACTCTTATCCACACGTGGGAGGAAATTAGACAGAGGATTTATACCAAGGTACCCAACTGGCTTTCCATTATGGAAGCGTTGGCGGCTCCAAACAGGAGAGATGATTACAAATTGGGCATATACAAGGATATCCTTGATGGAGAAGGGAAACTTAAATCGCTGGATTTATTGAGGGACCAGGGTTTTAACTTGGATTGGTGGAACTATCTTCAGATTAATTCAAGATTCCAAAAAGACAGAGACAAATTTGGTATAGAAGCTAAACACGGTAACTTTGATAAAATTATTTGGGGAATAGACAAGAAAATGTTAACAAAAATTTATAACTTCCTATTAGATGAAGATAAGGCAGAGACCATAGCAAAAAATCAACTAAATATCTGGGAAAAAAACCTGGGATATAGACTAAATTTTAACGATTGGGAGATAGCCTGGAATAGGAACTACAAAATAACCAAATCGGCAACATTTAGAGAAAATCACTATAAAATGTTACACAGGTGGTACCCAGCCCCAGCTAGGCTAGCGAAAATGTTCCCAAATCTCTCACCCACATGTTGGAAATGTGGAAAAATGGTCGGCACCTTCTATCATCTATGGTGGACTTGTCCAGAGACCAAAAAGTACTGGTCCAAAATCCAACACTGGCTCTGTGAAATAACGGGACAGGAGGTAGTCCTAGCTCCAGAATCCTTCCTCTTGGGTATAACTGAAGAGGGCTTAAATAACAACAAAACCCAATTTATAATCCAGATCACAACCATGGCTAGATTAGCTTTCGCAAAATGCTGGAAAAATAAACTTATACCCTCAGAAGAAACTCTAATAAATAAAATCCTAGAGTGCGCAGAAATGGCGAAACTGACGAGTGAGTTAAATAATGAGGACAATTCTAAATACTATGACGTATGGGGAAATTGGTATAATTGGTTGAAGAACAAGATAAAAACATGACTTTAGGATATGATCTGTTTTTACACATGAATTAAAGTTATATTGTATAGAATAATGTATAGTTAAGGATAAAGCTTATTTAACATTTGTTTCACTAAATTGTACAAACACTGTACCTCCGAAAGGAGATAGAGATTGTATATTTTCTTTTATATTTTGGAAAACTCAATAAAGTATTTTTTAAAAAAAAGAAAAGAAAATTTCAAGGGAGAGACCTCTGGACTAAGACAGTTTCAGGTTGGGTCCCCGGTGTTCGCTCGCAATTATGCTAGCGGACCTCTATGGGTTGCAGGAACCATAGTGGGCATAACAGGCCCGAAATCATACACGGTAGACGTAGGGTAGACAGACTCTGGAAGCGCCACATAGACCAACTTAGAAAAAGAATAGTCGGCGAAGCAAACATCAATTTAGACATCTCCGAACCTAACTACAACAACTTTCCCAAAACAGCTAACTCAAGCCCGGGTTTGAGAGAATACTTAGCTGACAAGCCCTGGTTCCAGCGCTGCCCCAGCGAGTCGCCACTCCCAACTGGGGATAACCACGCCCCGGACAAAATCCAGGAGGTTCCATTGGCGGAGCCGGGAGAGACAGAAAGTCCCTCTGACCAGCTCAACGCCCCACCAAACACTGAACTGCGCAGGTCAACTAGAACGAGAACTCGTCCAGGGTACCTGCGAGATTTTGTGTGTACTTATGTAAATATTTGAATGTTACTGCCTTCTGGGAAGGGAGGGGTGTTATGTATTGATACTTTTCAGCGGGAGTTTCAAACCTGCCTAAGTTTCTGATTGGCTGACAGTCCCTCCGGGATTGTATATAAGGAGGGCTGCAGCCTCTGAGTTTTGGCTGATGTCTCACTGTATATTAAAGAGCTGTTGTCACTTGCTTGCTTGTGCCTCTCGTTATTCCTGAACCACTTCAAAAATATTTAAGTACACAGAATAAAGTACTTTATTACTTTACTTTATTACTAAAGTTATTGAATGTAAGACAGTTGTTTTCTCTGTCTTTCTCCAAATTATAAAAGTTAATGAATTACTAGAAATGTATAAGGCAATCAATTTAGATATAAATGCTGATCTTTCAGTCTTTCCTAACACAATTACCAATATATGGATCAGTTTGTTAGATAATTTTGTATAATTTAGGTTGAAATGCATTTGTGGAATAGAAAAATGGATTCAAAACAATTATTTTATATTTTGAATTAAGACTTCAGATGTATTTTATTCAATTTATTGCATTATGTAATGTATTTTGGGTAATATGGCTATATCTAGAAGCAATGAGATTTATTTATTTTATTTAGTGTATGGCATACAATGTAAGGGAAATCTACCAATGCTAGATACAATGCAATCCTGACAGCCTAGATTGCTAGTTCATTGTGTTTGATACTTTTGTGCCTATGCTTGGTGCATCTCAGTGGGCAAATTAGCTTTATACCAGCTAACTAGAGGCACTCAGATTGCTAGGCTCTTTGCCAGCTGCATCTTGCCTTGCCTCGTATTGCATTGCCTCATATCTGGCCAGGTCCAGCGCCAGTTTCCTTTCTCCACATACATAGATGCAGCTAGGTTTTTTCCACCAAAGCAGTACCCAATTATCTACTTGCAATACTGCATGCTTTCAAACTGCTGGGTGGGCAAGAGCCAGGGAACAAGTGACAGGAGCTCACTCCATCTTGTGAGCAAGACTTGAAACATTGCAGTGCCATTTCTGGCCAAAATTCCAGCATAATTAAGCCACTATGCCACTGCTTTCCCAAAACAATGAATAGTTTATTCCTGGTTTTTTAAAAAAAATAAAGTTCATTTTTTTCTAAAATCTTAACTAGATTTCCATAAACTGTACTGATTTGCTTTTAGCAAGACTTGTCATCCTGATAATACTATTTTCCAAACTTTTTTTGATCCTAGAATAATAAGTTTCTGCCTTTTATCTCTTTCTCAGAAGACATCAGAACTTCTTTCACATAATGTTTGCTTTTAATCTCACTGAACTCACTTTACTTTTACAAGGTGATAGATAGTGATACCCTTTTGTTTTTTCTCTATCTATAGCTGTATTCTCTTCTGCAGCCTTCGAGAACTGTCTCTACCAAGTCGCTTGTAATGTTGTTCTTCTCTTGAGCTTCATTTGAATCATATGAAACCAAGGGGACTACACTACAGTGATGACTTTAAATGGAACATTCATCAGAATCCTTGGCTATTTTGTAATTAAAGTAAGTATAAGAATTGTACACATTATCCTTCAAATTTCTTTTCCAGAAGGCAAAAAGAAAAAAAAAAGCATATTATCTTGTCAAATTGAATGATTTTAAAAATGTAAAAGAAACATGCATATATCACTTAGCTGTTATGTAACTCCAATCCCAAAGCACTGTTGGGGAATCTTTGACTCACCAGATATTCCTGAACTAGATATCTCAATGATATGAACCCTAGCTGCAGGGAAATCTGCTCTTACAGTGTTCTGATAAAAGCTTGTTTTTTTTGCAATTGTCCACCTTGGAACAGACTACCTTGAGAAGTGATTGATTCTCCACTGAAGGTGTTTTTAAAAAGTCATGAAGATGGGCTAATATTTGATTCTATAATAATAATTTTCTGCAGTCAGTACTAATTTGTACTAAGTGATTTCTCTTGAAAAGTTTTGCTTTGGTGTGTGTATGTGTGAGTGTGTGTACATCAGTCTGATTAAATTTATAGCAAGATGAATTCCTAGATTCAAGGTAATGAACCTTAATCTATCAAATGAGCCCAGTGCATTTTGACTTTCCAGTCTAAGGCTGAGAGAGTGACTGGCCCAAATTCACCCACTTGGCTTCTGACCCTAACATAGCACTAAAACCTCCCTCTTTATATCTATGTTCATGGTTCAATACTTTTATTAAGTATTTAGGACTCTATAAACGTGTGGGTGTGTGTGTTTGTTTGTATACATACATAAATGCAAACACATAAACACAGACAGATATATTTTCGCCCTAAAATCTAGCCATTGAGAGCTGAGAAAAATGTTCTCTAATGAGTTCAGACTACTTATGGAAGGAATTATGTTATCTTTGGGTCTTACTCCATTGTTTATTGTCTTAATTGCAAATTTTAAGTCCTAATGCTGTAAGACCTATCCAAGTTTATCTATTATACTATTTTTCCTCTTGCTTTATTGACTTAATTTTTTCTTGGACTTACATCGGTAGTAAAAGACAATGCAATCTTGGAAAACATAACATTCACATTTTTTGTATCTATTTTTTGTTTAACCTGATCCAGCCTAAACACTTTTGTAACAGTAAAAAAAAAAAAAGCCTGTTTGTACAAATCTTTTTATGGAAAAGTGTTGCTGACCTGACTGTCAGCCAGCTATCTTTTCAGCAGATCCTGTTATCCTTGCTTTGGTCAGCATATTTTCAATTATATCTTATTCTGTAGAAATAACTAAATCTCAGCCTGGTTTTAATTCCCAAACACTTGCAAAATATAAAATTGCAAGTCTTGGTTACAAATGCTATTTTAAAAAACTGATTGCTCAATACATACTTATCTATTTTTAACTCTCTAAGCCTCTTTCTTCTTCATATTTTAGTGAAGGATCATTTTGAAAAAAAAGAAGAAGCTTACTCAGCCAATATTTGAAAGTACACGAATAGCAACAAAAAGTCTAAAAATAAAGATTACAAAGAAAGGTTTGAAAAATAAAAGAACTGGAGTTGGAATGAACAAACACAAGGCCAAAGCAGTTTTATTCACTATAGAAAACTATTATGTATTAACTATTTATTTTAATTTTTATAAGTAACTCAAAGCAGTGAATTTATCTATCACATCCTCCTCCCATTTTCCCCACAATAACAACCCTGGTAATGAACTGGGATTATTCAATGATGCTATGTAATTAAAGGATTACTTACACATTAGTGTCACAGAATGCCTTTTTTTAAAAAATCACATATTCATTTTTTTAAAAAAAACTTAAAACCACATTTCATGCAATATTGCATTGTTTTGCTTGGGTCATAAACAAAGATGAATTCTGCAGCAATGGCTTCTTTGTAAATATTATTTCATGATAACAAACTGCCAAGTAATTTGTCAATCATATCTTCTATGGAAACAAAGTCAATTAGTGCAAAAATGGCATAATTTCTGAGACAATTGTGGATTTATCTGATATAGTGTCTTTTCTCTGGATTCTCTGGATTAGTATAAACCTATAGAATGTGGGTGAAATTTCCCATAACAGGACAGACTACTTTTTAAAAAACAGATATTTTGAAGGAGAAAATGACCCAATTCGTTGGGATAAACTGAAGAGAATAATATATATATAGATTGAATATACAGATTGAATATAGTTCAGAAAGCTAAACTACAGTTTAAAAATTATATTTTTTTAAAAAAAATATTTAAAAAAATAATCTTTATTTACATTTTTCGTTAAAAATGTAACAGAAACAGAATAGAAACAACACATCATAAAAAGATAACACACAAAAAAACAAAACAACAATAAACATACATACTTCTTTGCTTCTTTGCAGTACCTTAATACATAAATGTTCGGTACTGTATCTCTACATTATAATCCGGGGAAGACAAAACAACTTACATGCCTTAATATATCAATTAGGTCTGTCTGACCTCACTTATCTTATATAGGATATATATATATAGGATACTATATATTATATATGATAGTTTAAAAATTATATTTATATAGCTATGCAAAAAGGCTAAGTTCAAAAGCTATGTTTATGCAAAAATATATGGATGAACTGTATCAAATTTCAATAGGGATTACAGATAAAAATTCACAAGAACCGCAACAGCAAAAAAAAATTACTCTGGGAACCAATTTAAAGATTTTGACAAACTTTTCTCTTAAAAATGGATTAAAAACTTTTAACATGGAATATAAATTGAGTAAATGCTCTCAAAAAAGGGGAAAAAAGACTTCACTATCTGAGAAAATTAAAACAAGTTATAATCTGTTTATAAGAAATATATTAAAAAAATGTGAAGTATCTGATTTGTAAGACTCTGGGTGAAGAATTTATATCAGTGTTGAAAAATACTAATGGAATAGCTTTGTATATTAATTCACAATTAAAACCAAATTTATTATTGACAGATGAACAAGATAGATATATGCAATTGAAGTTGATATACAGGAGACTAAATCTATCATCTATAATGGTTCCAAAAGAGGATAAAACAAAGTTGTTTAACTTTATAGGCCAACTGACTATGTTCTCATATGAGAATTAATGTTTGATGGGGGATTGTAACAGAATAATTGCTGCACAATTTGACAGAACTTCAATCAAAAATTAACCAAGGCAAATTACCAAACTCTTCCTTTGATTGACAGACAATTTTCCTCTGGAAAATATTTGGAAACAGATTTATAATATATCTAGATAATATATCTATTTTTCAAAAAGACCTAAATTATTTTCAAGAATTGATATGATATGGATTCTAAGAAGTTTGCAAATAATATTTTTAAGATGGATGTTTTATCTAAGACTTTTTCTGACCATCATCCTGTCACTTTTGCCACATAAAAGAAAATTTACAACTTTTAGGTGAAGATTAAACAAAAGTCTTTATGACATAAAGACTTGGTGATGGATGATTGTAAAAAGAAATCAACTGCAATTATTTTTGACAGCAAGTTAGATAAATGTATCAACTTAAATAAAATTTGATGCCAATAAAGCATAATCTAAAGCTAAGAAATAAATCACATGACAAAATGAAGGTTATTTTGGAGGAAATTCAAAAGAAGGAAGATGATTTACAAAAAACACTGGCAGATGCAACCATTAAGTATCAGATTAAATTTGACAACAACAATTATCTATATTAGCTATGAGTGAAATAGAGATTAAATTGAAATGTGTGAAACAGAAGAATTTTGAGTTTGCAGATAAACTTGGGAAATGAACGGCATATAAATTGAGGAAGAAAAAAAGTGATATTGAGAATTTAAGAGATTAGGTACTAGTAAATAATGTAAGCATACAGAAAACCTTCTTTTTTATTATTACTACTACATTTTTATTATTGCAAGTGTATAAAAAAACAACATATTTCTTCAGAAAAGATCAAGGAACATCTTTAAAAAACTATCAATTCCATTTAATTAATTGTAAATTGCCTTGATAGTGTTTTTAAAATGAAAGAACAGAACCCTCTGTCCACCTATCTTTGAGCTTATATATATCAGAGAATGAAAAAGAAGAATGATTTTGGGGTGCCACAAGATCCTGACCTGCTACAAGTAAGAGAACTAATGAAGAGAAACCTGTACAAATTGTGACTCTTCTCTTTATCTGTCAGTTTATATCCTGCTCATTATAGATTCCTGTGAAGATTTTTAGTTTTACTTGACCTGTCAAACAGATATAAGAAAGTCAACTTCTATTTTGGGAAAGATGTTTACACTTTCTTCTGCTTGTTCATTAAGAACATGACTTTAGGGTTTGTGTTTTCAGCAATCAGAATATGCCACTATTATATATCACTGATATTCATCTTTGTTAGTAATGACTCCAAAGGAAAATCTGGGATAGAGAAAGTAAAGCAGTCACCGCTTATTTATACTAAGCAAACTTGAATATAAAAGCAGTCACATGATTCCCAATTGAAACCTTTTCTAGACCGATCAGTCTAGAAACCTGTTATAGAAACCTTTTCTAGACTTATTAGTTTTATCCTGATTGATAAATCCTAGGAAATCCTAGGTTTCTTCTATCTCTTTCTCTCTTCAAGAGCCACAACAAGCACTCATGCTGTATTAAAATGAAGTTACTTGCAAATCTCAGTGTATTTTTGAAAGCAGAGAAATTGGGCTGGAAATATACTACAAACAAATGTTCTACTGTTCTAGCTCAATGGTTTTTGTTAGCTGTCATGATTTTATTCTCTTATGCCATTGGTGTCAAACTTGAATCCATCACGGGCTGCATTAGGAGTTTGTTTTCCATTGGGGGGATGGAGTAAGCATGGCCTGGTCATCATGGCCGACTAGGTGAGTGTGATGGTCCCTCGCCATCTCCGGGACGATCCCACAGGCCAACTCTGTGGCCTATCTTGGGCCAGATCTGGCCCATGGGCTCGTGTTTGACACGTCTGTCTTATGCTTTAGAAGCTTTGACTTACTTTGATGTATATGATTTACTCATTTTGTATAACTACATTGTAATTAGTTATTGAAAGGTTCACAGTTGCATTTCCCAATAAAACCATATCAAATTTAAAGTCATTAACTAGTGCTGTATAATATGTAACATCCCTCACTACTACTAATAATTAGTATCATGATGTTATAATAGAATGATAATAGATAAATGTTTAATGTAGGAAGAAAGCAAAGTTTGAAAGCTCTGAGTGCACTGTCACTTTAGAATTTGTAGAAATCTTAATCAAACAGTTACTTCTGTTTAAAAATAAGGCTACATATAAAGATCTTGCTTGATTTGATAAACAGTCTATTAGGTTCTTATGCAACATAATGCCTCTGTACTGATTCCAACCCTCAGTTTATGTACTTATGCAACTGACTATTATTAAAGTAAAATTTTTCTCTTTATATGCTTAAGTATCTATCACGCTCAGTAAAAAAACAAAATAGCAAAACCAAAAGAGAATTGTTAGGAGCAGAAATCTTATCCTGAATAGGCACCTAATTGTAGAGGCATTTCCCCCCCAAATATTAGTTAATCAATTCCTGCATTGAACTGATGTAGTTGCTAATGTAGCAAGAGTTGCTAATGGAGATCTATAGTTGTGTTCTAATGTCTTAGGGCAGTGACTGGTTCTGTGAAGGGTTGTTATTCTAGGATCATGGTTTTGTGCACTGCCTGGATCCTGCACATATGCAGATGGGGCCTCCCCTGCTTGCGTGGCCCAATTCTGAGCAGGCTGTGGATGGGACTTATCTGGGGGTTGGGAAACTTCTATCTTAGGCTGAGCAATTTCTTTTTTCATCCCTTGGCTACATTCGTTTTCTTTCCTCCAAAATCAATTAGAAAGCAATGAACATGGAAGGTTTGAAGATATATTTTTCACACTTTTTATTTTTATTAAAAACTTTTTGTGTGTGTGTGTTCACAGTCTTCAGAGTAGAGGGGGATGAATACAAATGGATATGTTAGCAGAGGCCTGTGTGACACTTTTTCTTCGAAATAGATTCATTAGAAGAAATAGAACAAGGACATAATAATTTCTGAAAAGCCCAATTTTTCTGATTTCCCATTGTTAGGCAAAAAAGAAGAAGGAAAAGATAGTTTTAAATAACGGGAGAAGAGGAATATATATATGCTATTTCTAGAGCAGAGATTCTAATCTATGGAAGGATGGTTCCTTCATGATTGTTTGTAAAGCCCAGTTTTCCATTCAGAAATCAGAGATTTCTATCCTATCACCAGGGAGAAACTGAATGTGTACAGATGATGCTGGGATATCCTCTAAGGCATTGCAGTCTTCCTATAACTAGAAGAAATTTGGTTATTTTTAATTCTGTTTTCTCAATACCCATTTGACAAGTTCCTGCTATTTCAGTTCTTCGTATCTTAAATTATTTCAGACATACTGAAGTTATCACCTAAATGAAGTGAGGAAATGTTAATGCCCTCTTAAATGTGTTGTTTTAGCTGTACACACAAAATGTGCATCTGTGTTTTGTTTCGTTCATTCCCAATTTTTCTTTATCTTTCCATTGAACAAATATCTTCTTAAACTAGAAAAAAACTGCATATTTATGTTCCCCATTACATTTTTGTTTCTATCTTCTCACCATCATGCATAATGTTTTCTAACCTGAGACAACTTCTTTAAAAGAAGGGCAAGGAGGAGTGCACATAAGTCTAAATATATCTAACTATATTAAGCCAATAATTATGTATTCCTCTAAAGAAGTTTTAAAAACAGTCCATAACAATTTACTTGAAAGTGTACTTTAGGTAATAAAAGGAAAGTGCAACAGTTTACATTTTAAAATTAGCATGTTTCCTAACCAGTCTGCTCTAATTTTTAATCAAAACACTGTTCCATATATCAGAACATTCTAAAATATATATTTACATTCAGTTACAAAACATGAATCTGGAGCTGTATTTTATATCAAAAACCCCAATTCTGTATGATTTGTAAAGCTATCTCCAGTGCATATTTGCTTCTTCAACTGAAAGGAACATGCTGAGTTACTAATTCAAGAAGAACCAAGTAATAAAACAATATATTCCCTCTGGAGAATTATCTCTGTCACTGTAACATAATATATTTGTGTGGTCATACTGCATTAACTAGACTCATTACTGTATTTAGCAGAATTACTTTTTAAATAAATTATTAGTTAACTCTAAGCAGAATATAAAGACCACTATATTGGATGGTGGGTTGTTAAAACTAGCATGCTGTTATATAATTAAATAATATAAAATAGTATTTATTCTTTTCTTAGTTTTGAGATATTAAATTACAAAATAAAGAATTAAAACAAAATAATTGGACAAAGTAAAAAAGTACAAATCTATAATTTATTTTCATTTGTTGCTTACAGAGAAAGAAATAGTCATGATGTAATAATTGGAATCCTTAAGACTCTAGAAATTATTCTATTATCCACTCTTACAAATTAACTATTTTTAGAGAAATAGAATTGACTGAGAGAACAACATCTTAATCTTCTTGTTATGATAAGGCTACTTCCAAGTCTTTGTGATGATAGTCCTGTGGGAGATATATTTTTTTCTAGCATGAGTCTCTCCACATTTTCCCAGCAATGATTTGAGGAATACAACTTTCTTGCTTAGCAATGGAAATTCTAGCCCCAATTGTGGTTATAAATTGAGGATTACTTGTAATCTGCATTACTTAAATGGTTTCTTAGTTCAAGGAGGCATACAGTTATGATTTTTCTGTGAAGCAGATTAATATGCCCATCTTTAATGTTTCAGGTTTCCAAATAACACCCCCAACGAAAAAAGACTCCGAGGCTTGAAGTTCCTCAAAGTTTCATTTTATTAGAGATGTCATATTGGCACATCTGGGAAAACCCGAATCTGAAAGCGTCCAGGTTTTTCCCACCCAAAGGAAAGTCCAAGTCCCTGGCCAGCACCTACAAGTCTATAACATGGCCCAATCAAAGCACCATCCCAACTGGAGATGCCTCCCAGGTCCAGCCCTCCAAGTGCAGGGCAAGATATCCTTGACTCTCTGAGAAAAGAATGTTATTATGACTATATATCACCCATGCTCCATACAATCCCCCCTCCAGTTTCCCACAGTAGTAAATGTGGCAGGCCTGAAGGCCCAATGCAAAAGATGGCTCCTAGGCTTGACATAATGTCTTTCAAAAGTATAATCTGAGACATTTTTTCAGGTGAAATAATTTACGCTCCATGGAAAATGTCCTTTTTGGCATGTCTATTTTTCACTTTATCTTAATATGGTGGAACATGATTGCAAAGGCCATGAGATTTTTAGATGTATGTTTCAACTTCCAGATTCTTTATTCAGTGTTTTCTATATCTCTGTTTAAGAGCTCACTGTCATGGTGGTAGACTAGGTTCAGACAACATTGCTCATAATTAGTTCTCCTATTGATTTAGTTTGATCTCAAATAGATCAAGCTCATCATGTGGTAACCAACTTATGGCCCAAATGATGTTGGACTCAGCAACATTTGCAGGAAAGGAACTCAAATCAGCAAGATGGCAAGATAAAAGCATCATATTTAGAAGGGGAATGAGGGATTGAATTGCAATGTTCCATTCTCCATCTAGTCATTTTTGACTTTTCTATTGCAAATAGAATTGTTCATTGACCTCCTCTCAAAAAGCAAGAATGCCTGGTAAAAGCTAAAATCTATGGCTGTGTTTCAGTCTACAGGAACAGAGTTGATTCATTTCATTTTAAGCAACTGTCATTGATTTTCTCCACTCCATGCAACATCATCATTACATAAATACTTCAATTACATTTTTGTTTCATGATTCTGATACAAGTACCTAAGTTGTGGTCCAGGTAACCTTAGTTTATGATGGCAATTGGTATTGGAATTGCCATCACTAATTGACATAGTGATAAAATGCAATGTTATGTGACTATGTCTTTTAGTTCTGCTTGCTGTCGGTAAGTGAAGACCACATCAATTGTTAAGCAAGGTCCTCAATGACCATGACTTCTGACTTCATGCTGGCTTCCCATTTATTTTGATTGTAGGTTTCTGGCAGGGAAAATCTGAAATCACAATCACATGACCAGAGGAACATTGCAATAGCCACTATTTGATGGATTGGTTGTAAGTATCACTCATTCAGTGCAAAAGTAAGTTTGAATGTTAATTAATTGACTGATTGTTAAACCACTTGTATTTGCACGATAATGGAAATCGATCAACATATTTCTTTTTGGTCCCCATTAATTCTGATGACGAGATATATTGAAATCTTCTATTCTTATTGTTGCTTTGTGTAAATTAACTTGTGATTACAGGCAGCGGTCTAGTTATGGCTATTGAGACCATTAAAGAGCAATATCACACAACAGAAATCATGCAGTTCTGTTGTGTTTCAACTTCAGGATGAAGAGAATTATTAAATTTGAAAAGGTGAAAGTCTTGGGCAAACAGGCCAGCAGACAGGCATTATATTGTGCAGGTGGGCAAAAAAGCAGTGGGAGCAGGAGTGACTTCTGGCTTTCCCATTGATTTTGCTTGTGAGAAACTGGCATTTCTAAAACATTAGGAATTGCACTGTAAGGTAATTTTGAGCTGGGCATCAATCACAAGATCATGGTGTGGCTACAACAGCTGCAACTTTGTGGACTGGTCATAAGTGTCCTTGTTCATCATGTTATCTCTTTGAATATTCACTGAAAGAGTGGTCATAACTCAATGACAACCTATTCAGTTTTCAGTATTACTTATTAGGCTACATCCTAAGCAGTTGGCTAAAAATAAAGACCACATTATTAGGGTTATGTAACATTTCTGACTGAAACCAACAGATATTGTAAAGTACAGGAGAACCGAACCTAGTACCTGTCTTTGATCCTTTTAAAGTAGTCACATCCAAGAAAAGATGGGCTGCTTTAATAAATTGCAAACGGATACTAACAGTCATGTGTGAGTCTTCAGTGTCCAACATTCAGAGACAACTTGCTAAATGCAGGATTAAGTTTATCTTGGCACAAATGTTTTAAATTTATTGTGTGGTATTCATACAATCATTCCTTACGTAGCCCAATATACACTGCTCAAAAAAATAAAGGGAACACAAGCAGAAGACATCCGAAATATGAATGAAATAGCCTTATTAAATACTTTGTTCATTACATACAGTAGTTTTGTGTTCCCTTTAGTTGTTTGAGCAGTGTATAAACTACTGTATGTAAAGAACAAAGTATTTAATAAGGCTATTTCATTCATTCAGATCTCGGATGTCTTCTGCTTGTGTTCCCTTTATTTTTTTGAGCAGTATATTATAATGGAAGTATTTTTATTAACTCTTCAGCTGTTTTTCAGCTGTATTATTAAATGTCACTTTTCATCATTTCTAAACTTTTTGATCCTCCATAGTGCTGCTTTGTTAATTAAATTTTTAGATTTGTAATACCTCTGTAAATGATTAGCAGCTATTGTTTGTCCAAATGTGCTAAGCTTAACAAAACCATGCAGCATAATTTTTCCCAAGAGTGTATTTCTGAGACAGTGCAATTCATACAGGCACAATTATAAAACCAGCAAGCACTTTTTTTAAAAAAAATAATTTTATTGAATATACAATTTAAAAACATTAGACTTGGTGCAACTTGTCTGGTATATACTTTTCTAACACTTTTTCTTTCGTGTATATTACAATATAACATCATGCATATTCCATATATACTTTTTGTACATTCAATCACACTTCAGTTACATACATATTCCCTTCGTATCTATTCAAATCCAATCTAATCCTATGTAATATTTCTTATATTATTTTATTTATTTTTCTCCCCTTTTTTTTACTCTATCCCTACATTCCTCCTTTTCTCTAGCCATTTATAAAATGTATTCCAGGTTACATAGAATTCCGATTCATCATTATCTTTGAGCTCCGTTGTAAATCTGTCCATTTCTGCACAGGTCAATATTTTGTTGATTATTTCTACCTCCTGTGGGTTCTCTCTGCATTTCCAATTTTGTGTGAATATCAACCTCACTGCCATTAATATGTGTACCATAAGATATATTTCTTCTTTTTTGTAATTATCCCTTATTATACCCAGAAGGAAGACTTCTGGCGTCATATCTATCATCTGGTTTAACATCTCTTCTAGCCACTGTTTTATTTGGAGCCAAAAGTCCTTGGCTTTCGGGCACTCCCACCACATATGATAATAACTGCCTAGTGTTGCTTTACATTTCCAACATTTTGGTGAGCAATTTTTGCACAACTTGGCCAGTCTTGTGAGTGGGAAATGCCACCTGTAAAACATCTTGTATTGATTTTCTTTATATGCCGTGGCTAGGGTACGCTGTTTCTTTCCCATAGTTTTTGCCAGCTATCTAGATCTATGCCATACCCAAAATTCTTATTCCAGGTGACCACGGTCTCTTTCACTTGCTCTTCTATCATGTCGTAATCCAGTAAATATTTATATAATTTCCTAATCATCTTCACATCTGCCCATTGTAGGATTTTGTCCAATTCTATCGGTTCGGTCCTTATGCCCCATTCATTTTTATCTCTCACATATTGGTATTGAATCTGAAGATATGCCCACCATTCTAGTTCTATCCCTTCTTCTTGTAAATCCTGTCTAGAGCTCAGCTCTCCTTTTTCATTCAATATGTCTTTATACGTGATCACTCTTCCTAATGTCATGAAATTTGGATGTACAAACATCTCCAGGGTCGACAGCCAATTGGGAATTTCTATATAATTTTGTTGCTTAGTTTTTATCCAAACATCCAGTACAGCTCTTCTGATGAGGTGTTTCTGGAAGTATTGGTGTGCTTTATGTTTCCCGTCCCAGAGGATCGCGTGCCACCCCGTTTGCCTGTCATGTCCTTCCAGTGTTAGCAGCCTCCTGTTTTTTAAATTAATCCACTCCCTGATCCACATGAGTGCTGCTGCCTGGTAGTATTTTTCCCAGTCAGGGAGTCCAAATCCACCTCCTTCTTTCGAGTCTTGCAATAATTTCAATTTAATCTGGGTTTTTTCCCTTGCCAAATATATTTAATTATTATTTTATTTAAATTTCTAAAAAAATCCTTTTTCAATCTTATTGGTATGGTTTGAAATAGAAAAAGTATCTTTGGCAATATAGTCATTTTGACTGTCGCAATTCTCCCCATAAACGAAAGTTGCAGGTTTTTCCACCTATCCAAATCTACCTTAATTTGATCCACTAATTTATTTAATTGTCCTCCTTTAGTGTACCACATCTTGACATCAAATAGATACCTGCGTATCTCACTTTCTTTACTGTCTGTATTTTAATTTTCTCAGCCAATTCTTTTTCTTGCATTTTACTCATATTCTTGACTAAAATTTTCCTTGTTCAAACCTGCAACTTCCTCATATTCGCCCAATACTTCAATTACCCGATTGTAAAGGGTGGCACAAATGTTTTAAATTTATTGTGTGGTATTCATACAGTCAATCATTACTAGCCCAATATATTATAATGGAAGTATTTTTATTAATTCTTCAACTATTTTCTGTATTATTAAATGTCACTTTTCATCATTTCTAAACTTTTTGATCCTCCATAGTGCTGCTTTGTTAATTAAATTTTTAGATTTGTAATACCTCTGTAAATGATTAGCAGCTATTGTTTGTCCAAATGTGCTACGCTTAACAAAACCATGCAGCATAATTTTTCCCAAGAGTGTATTTCTGAGACAGTGCAATTCATACAGGCACAATTATAAAACCAGTAAGCACTTTCTTATTGCTACCTATCATAAAGGACTTTGTTGGTTTCTGCTAGAAACTAATCAAACCTCCACAACATCATTGTGGAAATGGAATAAAAACAATATATGAACAAGGATAGTTGTTTGTGCGCATGCAGTGCAGTTAGACAAATTCCTTGTGTGTCCAATCACACTTGGCCAATACAGAATTCTTTTCTTTTCTTTTCTATTTCAGATTTCAAGCAATATTTTAAAACTGTGAGTGTAGAGGGGGTATGGAAGAGCAACAGGAAGGTATATCATAGCCATATGCATTGTTTTCCAACATTTTTTCTACAGGTCCAAGGGATAAGCCTTTCCTAATGTAGTCTCTACAGTTTTCTGAAGGCCCAGAGCTTTCCAAGGGCTCTTCAGAATGCATTAAGGCAGCAAATGGAATGATTGTTTAATGAAACACAAGTAAATTGCTTTGCATACATTTTACTGCGATTTATTTAATTATTTATCTTAGGAATAGATAAACCATTTCTTCATCCAAAAATGCATTTCAGAAAGGAATAGAAAACAAGAAAAACTGATTCTCTGTCAAATAGATCAATTCCTATCCTTTTGGACAGTAGTCTCAGGGAGATTAAAATGAATAAAAAAACTGCATTCACAGAAAGGGTTAGCCTTGGTCAAAATTCATTTATAACCTATAGAAATCTCCAAGTACATCCTGATAGGAAACGGGCATTTCAAAGGCACAACCTGCAGAACAAAGGTGGCTTTAGATTATCAGGTATAACTTTGCATCTTTATTAGCATGAGCTGGCAAGATATTGTATGTGATATTCATCATTTCCATCTACTAATTTAGTTTTGTCTTTTCCCATGAAAAACATTGTAGTTCAGTTCTGTGTTACTCCCTTTGAACAGCTTCATGATAAGTAGGCTTATAATTCTGTAGCCTTTTGTGCAATATACCATCCTGCTGAAACAGATCTACAAAAGTGACATGATATAATTATCTCCCTAAAATATAGCCAGTTCTATTTTGTGCAGTCCTGTAAGTGGGAAGAACCACATAATAAATAGCAATAACAAAAGAAGCTACATTTGAATTCTGCACAAAGTTTTATTTTCAGTGAACAAGAAGAAACAAATGAAACCTGGGCTGATGATGGAAAGTATCTTACACGTAAGTTCAGAAATAGATATGTGGTCAAAACCAGCCTTCTTCTGACAGATCTACTTCAAATGTATTGGATTTCATATCTCACCAGCTCTCTGGCATTTTGCTATTCTTGTGGAGATTTTAAGAATTAAAGACTAAAAGACTAGGGTGTGGTTGAATATAGTTTAGAAGTGTCTCCTTGCACATCAGATCTAAAATAGTCTCTATTGCAGTTTTTGTACTTGTTAACTTTTCTGTGAGATTTGTGTTTACCTATAGGCATTCTTCCAGTAAAACTGTTTACAATTTTTTTCATAGGGAGAAGGGATCTGGAGAAAATTCCTAAGGTAAAAGTTTAGTTTAGTTTAGTTTATTCATACTTATATGCTGCCCTTCTCCCAAAGGACTTGGGGCAGCTCACAAAGATAAAACAATGGAACAATAAAATTAATACTAAAATAATCCAATTAAAATCCCCAAGAAGTTAAAACTAAGACTCCCAGCAGATCAGGCAATTTGTTGGAAAAGCCATGTCTTCAGGTCACTGCGGAAAGAGCAGAGGTCGGGGGCCGTCCGGAGCTCAGTGGGTAACCCATTCCAGAGGGTCGGTGCTCCCACAGAGAATGCCCTCATCCTCAGCGCCATCAGCTGACATTGTTTGGCCGAAGGCACCCGGAGGAGGGCAGTCCTATATGAACGCACTGGGCGGTGGGAGGCTGGTAGGAAGTGATCCTGCAAGTACCCCGTGCCCGTGCCATGGAGGGCTTTCTAGGTAAGTACCAGCACCTTGAAGCGGATCCAAAGGACCACCCGGTAACCAGTGCAGCTCGCACAGGAGTGGGAGAAGGGAGAAAAAGTGGGCTAAGAAGAAGGGAGAAGAAGTGCCATTATAAAAAATATTTCTCCTTTGGAAGCCAGGAATAGATAAAAATGCTTTAAATGTGGATTTTCCCTTTAATCTAATTTTAATGTTTGTGAATACAGGGGGCTAGGCATAGGATGAAAAATACTTTGCACTGAAAAAGATCTAGAGATTAAATGCTGGAGGAATAATTGACAATTATGTAATAAAATTATAATTTGCAAATCCCCCTCAAAATATTTTACATAAGATTTTATTCTTTCGCTACCACTCTTTTTGAAGTAAACATAGAAATCAAGTCTAGAAGATGGAAATACAAGTGATCAGAAGTATAGAAAGTAAGTCCAATTCAATAATAAAATGAAAATTGATGCTGTTTTCAGATAATTAAAAAATGTTGTTTAGCATATTTAGAATGTATAGTTAGGGAAGATTAATATAGTCTCCCTCCATTTCTTTTCTTGACACATTTTCCTTTTTTTAGTTTTGTGTGACATCAGACTGATATTAATTTGTTTCATTAGAAAAGGTGAGAAGTGTCATTCTCCAAGATTGGTTATTTTAAACTGTTTGTCTCTATAATTAAGCTTGCATTATTTACAATAATTGTTTCATCTTTGTTTAAAGGTATATGGTTTCAATGGGGCCATGCAAAGTATTTTTTCCTCCCATAAGGCATTTCTCTGAAAGGCCATCAAAAGATATTTTATAAACCTTGACATGAAATAGAGATACTGTTCTGGTACATATCTCCAAGAAAATGATGTGGGCACAGGAAAAAAAATTGAGTACAGATACACAAACTTTATCGGTGCTCAAATTTAAAGTTTTAAAAGTCCATATTTTTCATAGGAGGAAAGAAAACATGGCGGGGTAAGATATGAATTTTTGTTTGATATTTTGAAGGAGAGTTAAAGAGCAAAAAAAGGTTCCTTAAACCTTGCAGAGCTTTAAATTATACTTCTCTCCTTACTTGTTTTATATTTTTGTTGATGATTTGAATGCATAGGACAGGAGTAGAAAAGATATAATTTCTAAGGCCCCTGGGTATCCTTGGAAAATATCGGTCAGATATTGTAACATCATATGTCAGCTTCTGTGAAGACCTATGTGTACCGAGCAGGAACTTGTGAATATTTAGTAACAACAAACCTTGGTTCACAGCTAAACTTAAGCAGCTATGTCATTCCAAAGAAGAAGCTTACAGAAAAGGTGCTAAAATGCTGTACAATCAGGCCAGAAATGTATTAACAAGGGAGATCAGAGCAGCAAAATGAAGCTACTCTGAAAAGGTAAAGAATCAGTTCGCAACAAATGAAACAGCAAACATGGGGAAAACTCTTTAATGAAACACCGGTTACGGCAAACCTCCTTCCCAGACTGAAGGAAATCAATAACTGGCAGATGACCTGAACGTGTTTTATTGTAGGTTTGAAAGGAAACTACAGCCACCTATCGCCACAACCCCCATCTGAGACACACTAACAACAGCCAAACCTCCTACAACTGACCCCATCCCATTGGGTTCACAATCCCTAGTGATCACAGAAAAGGAAGTGCAAGACCTATTTCACAGACAAAAGCCAGGAAAAGCTCCAGGCCCAGACAAGATAACTCCTTCTTGCTTAAAAGTCTGTGCTGACCAATTGGCCCCCATCTTTACCCGTATCTTCAATAAATCACTAAAGATGTACTATATTCCTTCTTGCTTCAAACGCTCTACTATCATCCCAGTGCCGAAGAAGCCCACCATCAAGGAACTGAATGACTACAGACCAGTTGCTCTAACATCTGTAGTTATGAAACTCTTTGAAAGGCTAGTGCTGTCTCACTTGAAAACCATCATGGATCTGCTGTTAGACCCCTTGCAATTTGCATACTGAGAAAATAGATCTACAGATGATGCTGTTAATATGGCTCTGCACCACATCCTACAACATCTTGAATCTACAAAGACTTATGCAAGGGTCCTCTTTGTAGATTTTAGTTCAGCATTCAACACCATCATTCCAGACATTCTTCTAACTAAGCTAAACCAGCTAGCAGTACCTGAACACACTTGTAAATGGATCATAAGCTTCCTAACAGACAGGAAGCAGCAGGTGAAGCTAAGCAGAATCACATCAGATACCTGTACAATAAGCACAGCCTCCCACCCACCAAGACTGTGTGCTCTCTCCACTTCTATCTGTATACCGACTGCATCTCTAATGATCCATCTGTTAGACTACTGAAGTTCGCAGATGACACAACAGTGAGTAGTCTCATTTGAGACAATGATGAATCTGCATGGTGCGACCGGAACAATCTGGAACTGAACACACTCAAATTGTAGAAATGGTGGTGGACTTTAGGAGAAACCTTTCCATATTACTACCGCTTACAATACTAGACAACACAGTATCAACAGTAGAGACCTTCAAATTTCTAGGTTCTACCATATATCACAACCTAAAATGGACACCCAACATCAAAAACGTCATCAAAAAAACACAACAAAGAATGTTCTTTCTGTGCCAACTCAGAAAGCTCAAACTCCCCAAAGAGCTACTGATATAGTTCTACAGAGGAATTATTGAGTCTGTCATCTGAACCTCTATAACTGTCTGGTTTGGTTCTGCAACCCAACAAGACAGACACAGACTTCAGAGGATAATTAGAACTGCAGAAAAAACAATTACTACCAACCTGCCTTCCATTGAGGATCTATATACTGCATGACTCAAAAAGAGAGCTGTGAAAATATTTACAGACTCCTCACATCCTGGACATAAACTGTTTCAACTCCTACCCTCAAAACGACACTATAGAGCACTGCACACCAGAACTACTAGACACAAGAACAGTTTTTTCCCGAATGCCATCACTCTGCTAAACAAATAATTCCCTCAACACTGTCAAACTAGTTACTAAGTCTGCATTACTATTAATCTTCTCATTGTTCCTATCACCCAGCTCATCCCACTTTTGACTGTATGACTGTAACTCTGTTGCTGGTATCCTTGAGATTTATATTGACTGTTTCCCTATGACTATCATTGTTGTACTTTATGATTCTTGACAAATGTATCTTTTCTTTCATGTACTCACCAAGTACCAAGACAAATTCCTTGTGTGTCCAATCATATTTGGCCGATAAAGAATTCTATTTTATTCTATTCAAAAACTTTTAGAAGTTTGGAAGAATTTAACAAAATTAAAAAAACGGGCGCCTTAAACCCTGCAGATTCTCAAACTATCTATTTTACCTCTAAAATTGTCAATCCTGAAAGAAATTGATTTTTATTTCCCCATGTTTTAAGGTTTTAAGAAGCAAAATATATATCTTTTTTACAGTAAAATACAGTAAAATATTGTAAATATTTTACAATTCCTGGACAAAGTTTCATAAGAATAACTAGTTGACTTTATTTTAGCTTATTAGAATTACATGAATAAAATGGGATTGTTTAGCTAATTGGGATAAAACTGTAATTAGTATTAGACTATCTCATTTAGATGCAAAAGGTTCAAGTTCAATGCTAGGAAAGTATTCCATCTAAAATATTGATAGTTGCTAAGAATATAAATGTAAGAATATAAATACACTCCACTTAGTAAAAGGTGTTACCTATGTGGGGATAGAAACATAAGCCTACTATTTCTATGAAGACATGTATGGAAGCCCATTATCCAGGTGTTTGAGCTAGTGTTTTTTTTTTTTTTTTTTTGCAAGCTACTAACTTGAGGATAAACACTCTAAATCTTATGGCAAATACTATATTTCTGTTGGACAGTTTGATAGAGATAATTTTCTTGAAAGGAAGATGAAAAAGTATAATAAGACAGCAAACAATGTTTTTCCTCTTCATTATTGTATATTATTGTGATTTGTATTCAATTTAAAATGTTACATAGTTTATATTTCTACTTTGGCTGAACCAATATACTAAATTGGTAGCACTAATCTTATTTATTTATTTGTTTGTTTGTTTATTTATTTATTTATTTATTTATTTATTTATTTATTTATTTATTATTAGTTGCATTTTTATGCTGCCCAACTCCTGAGGGACTCTGGGCGGCTAACAACAAAGAATAAAACAATGCGAACAGTATCCCATACAAAAGTTTAAAAAAACATTAAAACCTATACATTCCAATTCATGGCTGAGTCTCACAAGATCACCGTAGCGAGATCAACGGCCCCAGGCCTGCCAGAAGAGCCAAGTCTTCATTGCTTTCCGGAAGGCCAGTAGGGTGGGGCAGTCCGGACCTCAGGGGGTAATTGGTTCCAGAGAGCTGGAGCAGCCACAGAGAAGGCCCTCCCCCACGGGCCCGCCAGCTGACATTGTTTAGCTGACGGGACCCGGAGGAGACCAACTCTGTGGGATCTTACTGGTTGTTGGGAGCTATGCGGTAGAAGGCGGTCTCGAAGATAGCCTGGCTCTGAGCCATGTAGGGCTTTAAAGGTAATAACCAACACCTTGAATTGCACCGGAGACTGATAGGGAGCCAGTGCAGCTCGCGGAGAATTGGTGTAATGTGGGTGTATCTAGGTGCACCCACAATAGCTCGCACAGCTGCATTCTGGACCAACTGTAGTCTCCGAACACTTTTCAAGGGTAGCCCCATGTAGAGCATGTTGCAATAATCTAACCGTGAGGTGACGAGGGCATGAGTGACTGTGAGGAGAGTCTTCTGATCCAAGTAAGGTCGCAATTGGTGCACCAGATGAACCTGTGCAAAGGTCTCCCTAGCTACAGCCATCAGATGTTGTTCCAATCTCAGCTGTGAGTCTAGGAGGACACCCAAATTGCGAGCCCGTTCTGAGGGGGGCACTTTCTCCCCCACCAGAACCAAGGATGGACAATCGACATAGTCTTTAGGGGACAATACCCAGAGCCATTCGGTCTTGTCTGTTATTATTATTATTATTATTATTATTATTATTATTATTATTATTATTATTATTATTATTATTAATTTAATTTGTATACCGCCCTTCTCCCAAAGGGACTCAGGGCGGTGAACAGCCAAAATTAAAATACATACAATACAAAAGTTAAGATAATTAAAAGAGATTAAATCAATCGGCCACCCAATTTAAAACCCCAAGTCTATAAAATTTAAAAATCCCATTAAAAACCATTTAGGCTAGGCCTATTCCTGATTCTTTAGGCTGGAACCTTCTGATTTGAATTCCATGCCTAAATCTTGGGTCTCAAGTTGATAGTATTGCCTCAGTAGTGGGTTTCACTTACCTTTGCTACCAGTTTGCTTGATTTACTTGTGCACAGCGCTTCTGCACATGTGCAGAGTGTCCGTGATAATGCCCGGGTGGGGGGGACGGAGCCTCCCACCATCACTGCTACTGGTTCGCCTGAACCGGGGCGAACCGGTAGAAACCCACCACTTATACCGCCTTATATTCAGGCATCTGTTACGAACATAAGCTCCAGGAATGACTTATCCAAACTGTTATATCTGAAATCTTCAACTTCAGAAAAAAGTAGCAATTGCAAAATATGTGCCATCCTTTTTCAAACTAGTAGCATATTGAGTAAGAAATGTCACTTGCTATGGACGGGTAGTTTGGTTCTAGTTGCTCTCCATGGTCCTGAAGCTACAGCCTATATTGGAGACTGCTTTTGCTCTTTCAGCATTGAAGTTCATTGTATCTCATTGTATCTCTGAGTGTTGTTTTTTTAAACTGCAGATAATAGTATAGTATTACTTATATGGCTAGAAATTCCCAGATAGGAATGCTCCAAGCTTCAATTTTTGTGTTTTCATGCTTTGAAACTCTTTTGGAAAGGCATGGGGAGGACAAAGCTGGCAGGAAATTTATTACTGAGAACACCTTATATAGCAGAATGCAGCAAAAACACTTCTGACCTTGAAGTTCTTGCTTTTAGGAATAAAATAATGTTTATGGGACAGATGGCTTTTGTGATAATAGGTCTTTAGTTTTGTACTGTATGATATCATCCATCCAAGAGAAAAGGCAGAAGAAGGAGGGCTATGCGTTTATGCCTTATGATATTGCCCACAGATGATTCAGATGGAATAATGATCTGATTCACTGTCTAGTGTCCTGAACTGTGCTTAATCATAAATCAAGGACAGGCAATTGGTGGGGGAGGGCACAATTTTTTTTTTTAGAAAATAGAATTGTCCTTCAAGAGATGTTGGGGAATATGGTTATTAAATAATGAAATCTCCTCAGAGTGTGAATATACCATTTTCAACACTATCCCCACCCACATTTTAGTGCTGTGAGAGAGTGAATTGGTAATAAATATATTAATACTTCTGAAGAGTTAATATATCTATTTTCAGTCTTTGAAGTAAATAGACAAATAAAAAGGCTAAAAATTGCGCTTTAAAAATGTAACTTTTTGTTGCTAAAATTTAGTGAATGGCACTTTAACAGATTTAACAGATTGTTGGAAGGGACCTTGTAGGTTATCTAGTTCAACCCTCCACCCAAGCAGGAGACCCTCCACCATTTTTGACAGATGGCAGTCCAATCTCTTCTTGAAAGCCTCCAGTGATGAAGCTCCCACAACTTAGAAAAAAGTACATCTATTAATTTACTTTAGTTAGGCACTTGGGATTGTCTAACTGTTGCAGAGTCTCCCATCAGCCACAATTTGCAGCAACAATGATTGTTAAGTTTGTTCACATAAGTTGTTCATTCATTCATTCATTCATTCATTCAAATTTCTGCACTGCTCATCTCACCTTTGTGACTGTGTGTGGTTTATAATAAAAACAGGCAGTGGTGAAACCAAGGGTAAAATTAAAAATACTGCAGGACACACAAGAAAGAGGGGGTCTGAAAATGCCTAATTTAAAACTATATTATGAAGCAGTTGTCTTATCAGCAATTAGTGATTGGATTAATTTAACAAATGGAAGAATTTTGAATATTGAATATGATTTGGTATATGGATGGCATGCCTACTTAGTGTATGATAAAAAGGTGGATAGATCATTTAAGAGTCATATCTTGAGGAATGCCTTATTGCGGGTCTGGAAGAAATATCAATATAAGCTAAATGATAAGATACCTATATGGACAGCACCCAGGCATGCGATAGAGAATATAAGTATAGAAAGTAGGCAGGATGTAACTACATATAGAGAAATTCTCAATATAGAGGAAGGTATACTAAAATTAAAGCCTCTGAATGTGTTGAAAGAGGAAAAGATAATTCAAACTTGGTTTCAGTATGTGCAACTACAAGCCAGATGGATCAGAAAATTGGTATCATACAAGGTGATGAAAATTTGATAAAACAAATTAGGGACCAAAGTCAAATGCATGTAAAAAGGTTGTATAATATATTAATAGAAATAGACTCGGAAACAGAATTAGTTAAAGACTGTATGATAAAATGGGCGCAAAATTTTGAACAACCAATAATGATGGAAACATGGGAGAATATATGGGTAAGAAATGTGAAATTTACACAAGCGCAAAATTTAAGAGAAAATTTTTACAAAATGTTTTATAGATGGCATTTAGACCCTAAACAATTATCCTGTATGTACCCGAATGTACAACCTAAATGTTGGAGATGTGATTGTGAGGATGCTACTTATTTTCATATATGGTGGACATGTAAAAAGGTTAAAGCATTTTGGTTAAAAATTTGGTGGATTTTACAAAATATTTTTAAAAAGAGGATAAAATTTACACCACAGTTGTTCTTGTTGGGTATAGTTGCGGATTGTACGGTTATAGAGACTAATTTGATTTTGAACTTAATAACCGCAGCAAGACTACTGGTGGCACAATATTGGAAGAAACAAGACATACCTACTCTTCAAGAATGGACATTAAAAGTAACAAACTTAGCAGAGATGGCGAAAATTTTGGCGTATTTGAAGGACCATTCAAATGAAAAATATGTGAGGGACTGGTGAAGATGAATAGATTATATTCAAAGCAAATATCAGATTAAAAAATTGCAGATAGGTTATGAATAAATATAAAAATGTTATTATGTAATTAATTTAGTACGATGAATGGGGAATTAAAGTACTAGAGAGTGGTAAGATGCTATAGTTAATTAGATTATGTTGGATTATGATTGTTGAATAATATATCCTGTATTTTGTTCTGAGAAGTAGGGTGGGGGGAGGGGGGAGGGAAAAGGTAAGGGAGGGGGGAGGGGAAGGGGTGGTGGGGAAGGGTTGGGGAGGGTGGAGGGAGGGGGGATATGTATGTAAATTTTTTAAAAAACTTTTCAATAAAAAAAACAAGCAGTGGTGTAAAAGGCATAGTTAAAAAAACAAAGATAAAATTACAATGAAGAACAAGATCAAAATGAAGATGTTAAAAAATTAAAACAGGCAGAGGAGCTGTACTCAACATTAGGTCTACAAATGCAACCATCTAACAGTTCTTGTTTCAGTAATGGCAATTTTGCCTTTCAGTAATACATTGTCAAACTCCCATACCTATAGTTCCATTCATATGAAATGGCTGCTATTTTTAATGTGGCCTAAACAAACAAATTTATTTAGGGAGCATAAGTGAAAATAGTTGCATTGTTATGGTTTTAAGGATACATTTGGAAGACTGTTCGGAATGAAAGTATGCCAGAAATTAACTTCATAGTGTGCAATCTGCAGCTGCTGAGTGACCCCAGCAAAAGATATAATTGCTTTAAGATGTGGCAGATGAATATGTATGATTAGACATTCCCACATACTCTAAAGTACTTTTGAGAGATAAAATTGCAACAATTGAACAATCAAATCCCAAATATTTCCATAAGGCTGTATGTGCTTTGAAACTTATTCAAAGTTTTTAAAACTACTGTACATGCAAGAACAGCACCATCCTGCTATTCATGAAAGCTGCCTGAAATAGTTGTGACTGTTTTGATATGTTGTCTCATTAAAGCGAATACAATTCTTAAAGATTACCGTGTTTCTCCCAAAATAATACACCCCCTGATAATAAGCCCAATCGGGCTTCTGAGTGCATGCCCTGAAATAAGCCCCCCTGAAAATAAGTCCCCCCCAAAATAAGCCCTCCCCAAAACTATTTAACCACATGCGCAGCCAGTCCCCGCCATTTCCTCTGGTTAGAGTTAGGGAGACAGAGCTGGAAATCAGGTAAGATGGCAAGAGGAGCCCCATCTTGCCCCATGTGCCCCAAAATAATAAGACCTCCCTGTAAATAAGGCCAAGCAGTTATTTCAGGGTTCAAAAGAAATATAAGACAGGGTCTTATTTTGGGGGCAACACAGTATTATATTATATGTTATCAAGCTGGTGCTGGCTCTTGGTGACCTCATAGATAGATCTCCACAAAAATTATTTTAAAATCTGGATTTTTGAGGAAGCATAAAAAAACCAATTGTTTTAATGTATAACAAAAAGGTGCTGTGCTTAGGCTTTCACAAGGTCTGAATCACTTGAATAATTTTTGAAATGAATATAAACTTTAATAAATATATTTCTTTAGATTTTATATTATACTAATATGAAAACATGCTTTTTGTGCATAAAAATAAAACATAAATATAAAAATAAATCACAATATTCCTTTGAGTTTAATTATCAGGTATTTGTCTAAATATGTTTTAAGTAGTAAAAATTTACACTATCTGCATATTCCTGATAACTTTGTATTTGGATAGATGCCTTCTTAGTAAGGCATTGAATTTTAGGTGATTGTAGCTTTTTAAAAAGTAAAATACCTAAAGAAATTTTATAAATTTAGCTGATTTGTTTATTTCTAAGAAGCCTAATAAAAAGAAACATCTGATCAGGGCAAATAAGTGGATTTTTGATTATCAATATCAGTCTGAAAATACATATTCATTCATTTTTTTTCCTTTCAAAGGGATTTATTTCTAGACACATATAGAAATGGAGCCCTTATTGATTAATAAGAATATTAGCAAATATCAAAATTGATTTGTTTGATTACAGATAAACCAGTAAGTACTTTCACACAAAACTGACCTATTTGAACAGGGATATTTCATAAAAGATTAGAAACCTCTTATTAACTGTTATGCAACTGCTGTAAGATCATTTCTTTATATATATTTTCCATTTTTTAAATTTGTACTTTTTATGTATTTTTTCATAATTTTAAATTTTTATTTATATTTTTTCATGGTTTTCCCCCAATGTTAAAATCTCTATTAAAATTATATGGAGAAAAGAATATTCTCAGTAATTATTTTTGATGGATATCATAAATGAAAACTTTGGTTGATGGAAATTATTTGTGGATTATTTCTCTTCATCCACCCTTTTTTTCTTTTTAAAAAAGTTTTCTATCAGTTTCCATTCACCTTTACAATTAAATAGATTTCTAGTGTTCCTTTTTATTCTCAAATGCTATCTTATATTTAATTAGTTGTCAGTTCTCTTTTCTTTATAATAATGGGAAAATAGTATCTGCATTCTAATTCTAAATTCTTTTTAAAAGTCCTTTCTGTGAAGCTTTGGGCTTCTAAAGCTGCATTGAAGATTTATGAGGCTTATAATATATTAATGTACACTACCTAATAAAAGCAGACCAAACAATATTGATTTCAGAAATGTCTTTGTATAGGATTTTCTTTTTCAGAGTAAAGGGATTTTAAAGTTTCAGATTTTGGAGTAAAGAATTTTTTCCTCCAGTTTTACAGCAAAGATTTATACTGGTTGTGAGCCAATTGAATCAGTAGAAGAAGTTGTCCCAAGTTTGTTCGAGAAGATACACGTTATTTTTAAATTACTTTAACTTCATAAGTACTTAATATTTTACAAAAGATTTCAGTGTTTATATCACATAATTGAAAATAATTCTATTGAAATCCATATATCCATTAGCTCCTTAAATACTTTGTTTTACCATGTGATTTAAAAACATTCAGAAACTAATTTTTTTTCCCATTTAGTCTGACAAAAAGCATGTAGCTGTGAATTTGCAATTTAGTCAAAAATGGAACTTTAATCTGTCAACAAAGTGTTAGTTTATTAATCAAATTATTATATTACTCAAAGCTTACAATTTTCATGTCAGTCATGACCTTTATTTTGACACTGGCCAGTTTATATAACCTAATATAGAAGAATAAAATAAAGTATAAAATAAACTCAAAGATAAAATATGATAAATAGAATAAAATGGAACAAAAAAGATAAATTGAGCTCAACTGGCATAGACAAAATTTTCTTGGTTCATGTAAACCTCTATGAATGCTGAAGCTATTAGTACTAGATTTTCGTGAAAAGGTTCTGAAAATGTAGTTAAAATAGATAAACAGGAATATTAATAATTACTGTTATTATTAAACTTGGAACAGTTTTCATTGAGTAAAACGGTTCCTATTAAATTATTAAACAATATAGTACTTGGTGACATTATAAGATAAAATAATGTTACTTTGAACAGCTAAAACATAATTACAATTAAAAAAGACAACATAACCTGGAAATTGAGTTAATAAATTACAATAAATCATAGATGTGAGAAAGATTAACAGTGAAGAGAAATGTAGTTGTTCTTTCAATGGCTTCTAACTTACTGCAAAAAATATTTCAAGATATTGATCTAGCATCAACTTTAAGTAAAAACAAAACCCTCTTATCTTAGTTCAATTTCTTTCTTTCTTTTAAGAAAATAAATAAAAAAATTAATATATGAGAAAAAAGGATTGTAGACTCTCTAAATAACTGAATCAACATTGTAATTCTTCCATTAATTTCTTGAACTACTAAAATAAGTAGCTGTTTAAACAAGATTGAAATATAAAGAAGAAAGTTATGCATACTAGGAAGCAGTAGGTATTTACTGTTATTCAAGAAAAAAACACAAAGTACCTCTCACTGGCAGCACAGCATATGCCTTTAAATCTTTATCTGGTCTAAATTGTTTAATCTGATTAGTTAATATGAAAGAATAAAATTAATCTGAATTAATTTCAGATTTTAGCACTGAAACAAAACACTGAAACAAAACTTAAATTGTACAATATCATATTTTTAGAAACTTTACTTTTGCTTAGACTCACTGCAAAATTCTATGGTAAATCAGCATGTCATGAGGGTTGATTACATCCATCCCCAGAATCCAAATGGAACTGACAATTTGAATCAAGAGGCAGAGCAATAATTCATACATTTTTACTTAGTATGAATTGGATTCAAACTCTCTTCCGTACACTGAAATAATTAGGACTATAGATCGTCTGATTTCAAGGATGCTGTTTAATACCACTAACAGGGACCTAGTCATATAACTAAAGAATTGAGTGGTTTTAGTGATATATGAGGGGACGCGATGTCTCAATGGCTAAGATGCTGAGCTTTTCAATCAGAAAGGTTGGCAGTTCGGCGGTTTGAATCCCTAGTGCCATGTAACGGAGTGAGCTCCCATTACTTGCCCCAGCTTCTGCCAACCAAACAGTTCGAAAGCATGTAAAAATGCAAGTAGAAAAATAGGGACCACCTTGTAGGAAAGGTAACAGCATTCTGTGCACCTTCGGTGTTTAGTCATGCTGGCCACATGACCACGGAATTGTCATCAGACAGTGCTGGCTCTTCGGTTTAGAAACGGAGATGAGCACCGCCCCCTAGAGTCCTCAATCGTCTAAGGTTTGTCGTCAAAAAGTCAGTTTAAGAGGGTTTGCAGGTTTCATAGCAACTGTCCATCCATAAGGCGAAGCCATCAGTCCGTTGACTCTGGAATAGTGTACCCAGCCTTGTTCCTTAGTCCTTACAGCTGACTCTGTAGTTAGCAGAACTTGGAACGGTCCTTCCCACACCGGCTGCAACTTCCTTTCAGTAATGGCTTTTATTGGGACACAGTCTCCGCTTTTGTATTCATGTGCTTGGAAATCAAGAGGTGGAGTCTGTGCCAAATGTCCTTTTGACCTTAAATGAGAAAAACACTGGGACAGTCCCTGTATATATTTTCTCAGAAAAACATCTTTCAATTCTATCCTAGGCATCTCAACTTTCCCTGTATATGGCAATCCAAACATCATTTCATACGTAGATATCCCCAGATCTTTTTTAGGACTAGTTCTTATTCTTAATAGAGCTAAAGGCAAACACTTCGTCCAAGGTAGTTGAAGCTCTAACATTAATAACGTAGATTTAATCGTCTGATTAGCACATTCACAACGCCCTGTAGAACTTGGCATGAACGATAAATGTAGTTGCCAATCAATTCCTAATTGTTCCATAACCTCTATCACCTGGACAATGAAATGTGTACCCCTATCACTATCAATAAGATCAACCAATGCATATTTGGGTATTATTCGCTCCAATATGATTTAACAATCATCTGAGCACCTGCCTTTACACAAAGAAAGGCTTCAAACCATCCAGTAAAATAATCCACTATTATTATCACATATATCAATGGTCACACTGCCGGCATTTCAATGTAATCTACTTGGATTCATTGAAAAGGCCAAATGGTCAAATCTCTACATGTTTGCACATACACAATGTATTCATTTCTGTACCATTTGTATAGCTATAGCTACATACCCCTACACACATATATGCATATATATGTTTAATAAAATCAATGAGTGTTTGCGTTCCCCAATGGGTTCCCTCATGCACTCGTTCAATCACATTCCACATCACAGCTTCATTAAAAATTTGCACCCCATCTTTAGTCATCCATTTCCCATTCACTTACACACCCCTTCATCCACTATTCGTATAATAGTAAGTTTAGAAGGACCCTCAGCTGCCTTTGAAACAGCTGTGATAAGATCCACCTATTTCAATTCCTTCCTTTTACTAAATATCAACCCCCTTTCAATCCAGATTATCCCAAAAGTATGTAAGATACCATAAGCATACTTTAAATCAGTATGAATGTTCCCTACCTCATTAGTTAATATGTGCAATACTTGTAATAAAGCAAAAACCTCACATGTCTGCGCTGACCATTCAGACGGTAACTTTCCAGCTTCCAATATCTCAGTAGTGTCTCCATTCACAATTACATAACCATTCAGTCTCTTCCCATTCTCAACCCGGGAAAACCCATTTATTCATAATCACACAATTTTGTTCCACATCGTCCCATTCCCTTCTCTCTCCCCTGACAGGAATTCAACTAAATTTAAATTCCTATTGGTCAAGAGAACCAAACTCTCTTGAGACAATATAATAATCCCATATTTTAAAAACCTAGCATTTGTGCACCACCTTTTAGTTTTCTCTTCTTCCCAGCCCACATGTGAACCAACACTCCTTTGGCTATACCGTCTTCCACTGCTACAGACAAGTGGAAGTTTTTTCCTTAAATCAGGCAAACATAACACTGGAGCAACACTATATTATTACTTTCTTCAACGCTTCAAACCTTTCTTCCAAACAACTTCCTATAGCTTTTCATCAATAAATACTCAACTCTCCCCATTTCGGAGGAATCACACCATACCTCTATCACAAGTTAGCTAAACTATTTCCACAAGCTTCAAAGAAATGCAAAGCTTGATCTAAATTCACAAGTCTAAACCACAAGTCTATACAGACTAATTTACAGGTAACTTCCTAGCTAGCCAGACCAAAAGTCCATCTTTACCTTCTACCAGTAAGTAATTCTTCCCTCAAGGGAACATCCCTTATCTGGGCAACACTAAGCTAAAATAACATAATCAACTATTCCCCAGGCTATTCAGTATCCAAGCTATCCTAGAAATCTCCTTAACTTCTCAGCATTCAAAAGCAAAATCATTCAAAATGCACAGACATAAATACATAAAAGAGGATGATAAAAAAAAAAACTTCAAAAAGCAAAAGAAAATCACCTAATAGAGGTACTCCGGGTCTCTACTCCGAAAAATAATTGTTTTAAACTTTCAATGTCACTTCTCTATTATATAGATTTATTTAAACACCTCAAACATTTCACAAACAAAAATAGAATCAAAACTCAGAGCAGGACAGGAAATATATCTGCATAGCTGCCACATGCAGTCAGAAACAATGCTTCAGGATCAAGTCACTCATTTGCCCCTCCTTTCTCTCAGACAAACTCAGCAAAGGAAAAAAAAATATGTAAAAGGGAAAACAAACCGCACCTCACCCCCCTTTCCTACTTCTCTTGTTCAGAACAAAAAGAAAGGGGAAATATAGAGAGGAAAAATACTACTCCTGTCTCCTCAACATCGTAAATACCTCTCCCTAATCCTACTTCTCCATAGGATCTCTCTCATATCTCTCTTACTCATTCGAACACTTGCTATTACAACATAACAACAACTACAACAACAAACCCTTGCCACTCACTATTTCATTATACAAAGGGAGATCTCTCGGGGGTTCAACGCACAGGCATTCACAAGTGTCAGGATCACCTTACCACCCCCGTGTGAGGTCTTACCACACATACTCATATTTATTCTGCAATCAGACCTTTTAGTGTACTCCAACACACACATGCCTTTTCCCTGCCAATTAGTCAGCATAAATACTTCAGGGAGCTTTATTATTATTCTCAATATTATTTTTTTACAAGACAATGAGCTCTATTGCCTAAACAACTCTCATTACACACATACCATTTAACAACATTTGCAAACATGGAATAAAACCTGGGAAGGTTCCATCCCTTCAGATACCCATTTCATTTTCATCCTTGACATCTTGTAGCCTATTCCTCAAGCAGTGGAAAACTTCAGGATGCGGTTTTTAATCAAAAACTTGATTTTGGGCCCTAACCACCACCCGTTTTCCACAGCTCCAAGTTCAAGCCAAGAAGATCACTTCCTTGCCGGCACACACATATCACTATCACATCACATTAATCAAAGACAAATTATTCGCATTCAACCTCAAGTAGGAAGAACAATAAACCTTCCCTTCTTTACTCTCATGCCTACAGAGTTTTCTGCCTCATCCAAGAATGAGAAAGATCTGTATACCAAGCTCACATCCCAGAAGAGACAATGCATCCCTCCCAAGTAGATTAATACCTGCTTCTGGAACAAATATCACATCAAATGTATAATACACTTTCCACAACTCAATTTCATATTCTTCAACAATGGCACATCAAAAGGTATACCCTTGACACCCCTTATCTTAATAGTTACACCTGTTGGATGCACTCCTCTATGCAATTTACAAATAGAGGTTCTAGTCATACCCGTATCTATTAGAAACACGTGATCCTCCTCTTCGGGTCCCACTAATCATCCTCTTCTCCCATAAGGGTATAGAGGCGGTGTTCCACTCTCTGAGATCTCCTCTTCTCAGGACAAGTTCTAGCAAAATGCCCCTCCTTTACACACACAAAGCACTTTTTGCTTTCCAATCCACTAACACTAGACTTTTTTCCACTGGAGTAATTCTCTCCCAATTCCAGGACACTGTTGCCACATTGCAACAGAAGTTTCACAAAGCCTTTTCCTCGTCCGTCTAACTCCTTTCTCTGTCCTGGCTTGTTTGCAGCCTTCAACACAGACACCATCATTTGACTTTCTTTTTTTCTAGTCTTGGCCTCGTCCCTATTCACATAAACCTTTTGAGCGTCTTTCAACAGAGCAGCAATATCAGTAGTAGCCCAATCTTCAAGCTTCTGTATTTTCTTCTTAATGTCTGGCCATGATTTTGTCACAAATTGCATTTTCATTAAGGACTCATAAGCCGGTGTTTCAGGAGAAAGACCAGAGTACTTATTTAAATTGTCCTTAATACGTTCCAGAAACACAGACAGTGTTTCTTCCCACAACTGTTCCACCTCAAAGACTTTTGTTAAAGTTTCTTCCTTGAGGTACAGCTGTTTTAACTCCCTCCATTTGCTCCCGATCAGCTAAATTATTATTATTCCAACCAGGATCAACTAATGGAGACTTAACAACGGCAGCAATGGGCTGAGCAGCCCCCACTTGGGTTTTATCCCAAAAAGCCATAGCTGCCTTTCGAATTTGTGACCTCTCCTCAGGGGAGAACAAATAACCCAATATGTGCTGTAACTCTGCAAAAGTATACAGATTGGGTCCCAGGAACAGATCCAATGACTCAGACAACTTGATCGGATCCGCCTGTAAAGACGGCATGTTGCTTTTAGAATCTCCCAGATCAGAAGATGTCAAAGACACATTCACAGAAATCGCCATACCATTCGGCATTCCTCTTAAAGGAAACTTTTCTTTAGTTTGTGAACATGTAACATGAGGAAAAGTGGATGGATTCTGTTTCACAGTTATTGACAATTCATCCAACTCCTTCTCCAACTGCCGATATTACTGCCCTGCCGAAGTCTCTTCCTTTCTGCTCCCAGCAGCAACATCAATTCCACCCACAGCTTCCAGCTCCACTTGGATTATACGAAGGAGGCAAAGGTGGGCATGTAGCGTAAGTTAAAGGATCCCAGCCTTTCTCCTCATCATCCTTCCCATACAAAACTCTAGAACTTCTCGGGGGAGAAGGGTCAAACTATTGAACATGGAACTGAGGTTCAACATATAACAATTGAGCTTTCAACTTCTTTTTCACCAAAACTTTCTTCAAAGCATTGATCCAATATGGGTCTGACTCCCCAAACTTACTCCACCTATAATTAGGCTGTATCAACACAAACATTGGCCAAACCTTTGTACAATAATTAATCATAGTCGCCTTATCTGATATCTTTGTATAAGCTTTCAACCAATCCTCTGACCACTGTGTTAACAATTTCCCTAATGGAGATATGGGGGGATGGAGGGTATTTCAGTCCCAGCAGCACTTTTCCCTAGTAAAAGCTCCATACTTTCCCTAGCCTGTATTATACTAATTATACACACAAATCATACAGGCCATACACACACAAACATACACAGCCAGCAACGTCAAACATACACAAATCCAAATCACCAAAAAGAAAACATATACTCCCTCCTAGTGCACCGTAGTGTTCAGGAACGTTCCTCTCTGTCCAGGCATTCACATCTCTGCCTCAGGATATATAGAAAAGCAATTCCGGCTGGAAAGGGAATAACCCCATTCCACTGAAATCAGTGTGGGTGCACTTATCAGGGAGTTCCTTACCAGACGGAAAGTTTTCAAGTCCCTTCGGGCGCCAATTGTGAAAAACAGGAAAACCCCATTACCTTTTAAAGAGGAAACAGACTAAAATAAGCATAGGACAGAGTTTATTCACTTTGCAAAGGGCCTTTCTCTCTGGAGGAGAGAAAAGCCGAAAAGAAAAAAAATTACACGGGTTATATAGTCTTCAGGATACATCAGAATACACGTCAATAAAGTCCCTTGGGAATCAGTTTCAGATCTTATATAATATATGTAGTACATGATCCACCCTGGAAATTCCCCAATTTCCCAACAGAAATACCCCTCAAAAACATCAATTGCGTACTTCCCTTTACCTAGAACAGACAAACCTCAAAACAATCTCATTTCAGTACTTTTCCCAGAACATCAGTTTCCATCAAAACAACTGCATGATACATATTTCCTTCAAGGTAATCATTTCAGAAAATCCTTATTATGTTCTTTTTGTCCAGTTATATAATCAGGTTATACAAGGTAAAATAAGGCATTTTAAATGGCATAACTCAGGTTATGCCAGGAATAATTCTTATATTTCTCACAATAGCAGTGGTCAAATATTTGAGGGGCTGCCAGAGAAGAGGGATCAATCTATTCTCCAAAGCACCTGAAGGTAGAACAAGAAGCAATGGTGGAAACTAATCAAGTTAAAGGTTAGAGAACTAACCTAGAAAGAAATTTCCTGACAATTAGTACAATTAATCAATGGAATGACTTGCTTCCAGAACTTTTGTGTGCTCCAAAAATGGAGGTTTTTAAAGAAGAGATTGGACAACCATTTGTCTGAAATTGTATAGTTTCCTGCTTGAGAAGGAATCAGTGCAACAAATAAACAAAAACCTTGATTTCTACAATCTGCAGCAGGCAGATTTTCTATAATATAGAATTTATTTCTTGTTTGCAATAAAGCCACCTATCCTAGCAGCACTGAGCTTTTGAATTTATTATTATTATTATTATTATTATTATTATTATTATTATTATTATTATTTAATCTTTAGTGAGATTCACAGCCTTTGAGGCTGGTTATAGCTCAGCAGTCGAGTCCTAACCAAGGACCTAGGAACTGTTAAGGTATCGTCAGAGGATGTAAGCCATTCCGAGTAAAGTGGTTTTTTTTTTTTATTGCAAAAGTTTTACAATTACATTTTCACCCCCTTTTTCCCCCCTCATCCCACCCCAAACTTCCCAACCTCCCTAACCCACCCTAACCCTCCCCTCTCCCCCAGACTTCCACACAGTATACTCATATCAAATGAAAGGAAAACCCTTTATAAAACTTGAGCCCCTCCCTCCCCCTAAAAATTTTTCATCTTCATTACATTAACCTATTTCTATCCTAATATAACATTTTCAAATAAATTTTCATCCTCATTACCTTAAAATATTTCTATCTTAATATAACATTTTCAAATAAAAGCTATTTGATACTTCCTAGTTTGATATTTGTTCTGAACGTAATCTATCCACCTCTTCCATTCCCATTCATAAGTCTCTTGTGAACAATCTTTTAGATATGCTGAAATCTTCGCCATCTCTGCAAAACTGGCCATCTTCAAAGTCCATTCCTCAATCGTGGGCAGCGCTTCATTTTTCCAGTATTTACCTATCAACAATCTTGCTGCTGTTATCATATGCAATATCAGTTTTGTTTCACCCAATGTAAAACCCTTAGCTATGCCCAATAAAAACAATGGTGGAGAAAATTGAATTTTTTTCTTTAAGACATTCTGCATGACCCACCAAATTTTTATCCAAAAGGCCTTAACTTTCTTACAGGTCCACCAAACGTGATAATATGTAGCATCTAGACAGTCACATCTCCAACATTTAGGCTGCACATTAGGGTACATACACGACAATTTTTTGGGGTCTAAATGCCATCTGTAAAACATTTTATAAAAATTTTCCCTCAAATTCTGCGACTGTGTAAATTTAACATTCTGAACCCAGATTTTTTCCCATGTTTCCAACATCACTGGTTCCTCAAAATTTTGTGCCCACTTAATCATACAATCTTTAACTAGTTCAGTTTCTGAATCCCTTTCTAACAAAACATTATAAAGTCTTTTGATATGCATTGGACCTTTCTCTTTTATATGTCTGACCAATTCTTCCTCATACTCCATAATACCAGTTTTTTGGTCCTCTTTCCATCTCGATTGCAATTGATTGTATTGTAACCAAGTTAGATTAATCCCTTCAGCCAACAATGTCTGTAATGTCTTCAGCTGCCATCTGCCCGCATCTGTAAAAAGAACCTCTTTGTATAAAAACCCCCCGAGTGACATTATATTTGTATTCCACAAAGTATGACCAAGATCCAGCCATAGCGGTATTTTATAATCCCAATTGATTCGGTGCTTCTTCCAAACTCTCAACAAAGAATCTCTAAGTATGTGGCTTTTAAATACTTTATCCACTTTACTGTCATAAAATAAGTAAGCGTGCCATCCAAATTCCAAATCAAAACTTTCTGCATTTAATATTCCAGTCTTTTTTCCTCCAAACCAATCACTTGCTAAAGTCAAAGCTGCTGCATCATAATATAACTGTAGGTTTGGAAGTTTAAGACCTCCCCTTTCTGGAACGTCTTGCATAATTTTCATTTTTACTCTTGGTTTTTCCTCGTTCCAGACAAACTTGTTCACTCCAGTTTGCCATACTTTTAGTTGTTTATCATTTTTGAGCACCGGAATCATTTGAAACAAAAAAAGAAATCTTGGCAAAATATTCATCTTAACTGCTGCTATTCTTCCAAGTAAAGACAGCTGCAGTTTTTTCCAAGTCTCCATGTCTTTTTGCACCTCTCGCCACAACACCTCATAATTATTTTGAAACAATTTCATATTTGATTCTGCAACCTGAACTCCTAGATATTTTACCTTTGGTACAATCTCAAAACCTGCCCTCCTTTCAAGCTCAAGTTTACAATCTTGTGTCATATTTTTGACTACCATCTTAGTTTTTTTCTGGTTCAATCTAAAACCTGAAACTTTACCATAGTCTTGTATAATGTCCTTCATCTGGATTATTGATTCCATTGGCTGTGTTAGGGTAACAACCAGATCATCTGCAAATGCCTTTATTCTGTAATCCTCTTGCCTTATCATTATACCTTTCAAAGTATTAGAGTCCCTTATTGTATTTAACAAGACTTCTAGTGTTAAAATAAACAACAATGGGGACAGCGGACATCCCTGTCTTGTTCCTTTTTCGATTTTAAACTCTGTTGTCAAACTTCCATTAATAATAATCTGTGCCTTTTGATCTTGATAAATTGCTGAGACCGCCTGTATAAATTGGTCCCCAAAGTCCATCCTTTTTAAAGTCTTTAATAGAAAATTCCAGTCCACTTTATCAAAGGCCTTCTCTGCATCCAGAAAAACCAGCACTGCAGGGATCTGTTTATTCTTCTCAAGATATTCCAATAAATCTATTACTTGCCTTACATTGTTGTTCATGTGCCTACCCTCAATAAATCCCGCTTGATCATCATGAATCACCTTTTGAATTACTGGCATCAATCTGTTGGCTAGTACTTTTGCATAAATTTTGTAATCCGTATTCAAAAGAGATATTGGTCTGTAATTCTCTGGTTTTTTGGGACCTGCTTGTTCTTTTGGTATCAAAGAAATATAAGCTGTAGTCCATGATGGGGGTACATTTCCCCCTTGTTGTATATTACAAAATAAGTCTCTAAGTTGTTCCACCATTTCTGCCTGCAAAGTTTTATAATACACTGCAGTCAGACCATCTGTTCCAGGAGCTTTAGCTGTTTTTAATTGTTTTATTGCTGCTATTATCTCCTCCTCTGTTATAGGATAATTCATTCTTTCCTTTTGTTGCTCAGTGATTTTTGTAACTCTTTTGTTGTCTAAGTATTTTTCTATAAGTCCATTCTGCACCTCCTCTCTGGCATATAGTTTAGTGTAATATTCAAGAAAGGCTTCTTTTATTAGTTTCTGTTGAAAAACTTCTTTCCCTCCGATATCAATACTATCAATAGTCCGTATGCTCTGTTTCTTCCTCAATGTGTAGGCCAACCACCTGCCCGGTTTATTGGCGTTGCAGAATGTGTTATGCTTCGCGTATTGTAAATTTGTTGCAACTTGTTCCGCTATAAGCATTTGGAATTGATCTTTCAAAAGTTTTATGACACCACGTATTCTTTCATCTGTTAGGTTTTTAATAAGTAACTGTTCTTTGTTCTTTATTTCTGCTTCCAATTCAAGTCTTTTCTTTTGTCGGGTCAACCTATGTTTAAAGTTCATATGAATAAGCACCCGTCTCATATAAGCTTTGCTTGCGTCCCACACAATTTCCATTGGGGTGCCTTTATTCAAATTCATTTCAAAAAACTCTTTCAAATGCTTTTTAAGTTCTATTATATTTTTTTCATATCTGAACAAGTTTTCATTTAATCTCCAAGAGCGTCTCTCAGTCTTGCATATCTCAATTTCTATCCACACTGGACTATGATCAGTCAAAATTCTTGGCAAAATCTTTGTTCTTTTTGTCCTAACAAGTAAATCATCTGACAACAAAATGAAATCAATCCTAGAGAAGGATCTATGTCTGTCAGAAAAGAAAGTATAATCCAATTCTTTTGGGTTATGTATTCTCCAAATATCTTTTAATTCCAGGTCTTCTTTCATATCAAAAAAGGTCTGTGGTAATCTAATCCTTGACTTCGCCAGAGTCTTTTTATCTAATTTAGAATCAATTACTCCATTCCAATCTCCCATAATTAAAATAGATCTATAATCCCATTGTAGTATTTTAGTGTGTAGCATTTTATAAAAATAATCCTGTTGTTGGTTAGGAGCATAAATTCCTATCAAAAGAATTTGACTGTTAGCAGAAAATAATTCAATTGCTACAAACCTGCCATCTTGATCAGCTTCTATAAGTTTGGCTGTTAATTTTTTATTTACATAAATAACCACACCATTCTTTTTTTGGTTAGTTGAAGATATAAAATGTGTTCCTAATTTGGAATTTTTCAAATAGTTTTGATCTTGAACTGTAATATGTGTTTCTTGTAGACAGATTATATCATTATTATATTGTTTTAAATATGCAAATACTTTCTTCCTTTTCTGTGTTGCATTCAACCCATTCACATTCCAAGATAAACATTTAATCATCATTATTCTCTTCCTGGAGCCAAGAGCAGAATAATCGGATTTCATCCGAAATCTTCTGTCCTGCATTCCCCACGGCCCCCTCTTGTATCGCCTTTGCCTCCTTTTCATCTTGTTTTTCCTGCTGTAACTGTTCTTTAAGTTGCTTGAGTTTTGCTCGGGTTATACGCTGGTCCTTGACTTCAGCCATCCAGACCGGCTCCAAGATTGAAGAAGGTTCCAGCAAAGGCTCATCCAGGAGACCTCCTTCAGCGCCCTTCAACTCCTCTGATTCCTGCTTAGATTGTTGTTGCGGTTCTTGAAGTTGCTTCTTGTCTCTCCTTAATCTCCAAAACTGTAGATGTACGTGGGGATGGTGTTCTTTCTTTAAAGATATCAGTATAAAATTGCTCCGCCTTCTCCATAGTATTCAAACGGTGTTTCTCTCCCTTATATCTCAAAATTATACCAGTTGGGGCGTCCCAACAAAATGGGATCCGATTATTCTGCAATTCTTTAACAAGAAAGCCAAAGTCTTTTCTGGATTTCAACATCTTAGGTGGAAGTTCCTTGTAAACTGTGATCTGGGATCCGCCCACTTGCACAGAAGTAAGAAAGGATTTTTGCAGGATATCATTTCTTATTGCTCTGTCTGTAAAGTATATGACCACATCTCTAGGCAATTGTCTTTGTCTGGCCACCCATGAATTGACTCTGTAAATTTTGTCTATTTTACAGAGAACCATATCAGGATTAATTTTTAAGATCACAGCTAGGGCTTCAGCACAGACTTGTCTCAAATCTTGTCTCTCCTCTTCTCTAATTCCTCGAAGCCATATAGCAAATTCCATTGCCTGGAATTGCATCATGACAATCTCGTTCTCAACTCTCTGTATCTTATCATCAACATCCAAAAATTTGTGATCATTATTTTTCATCTTGGCATTAACTTCTTATTTAAATTCATCCACTTTTGACACAACTTTCATAATAAATCCTGCCAGGCCAGACGCCACATCTGTTATTTTTTTGGTCACCTTCTTTTGGTTCTGCTGCACTTCCTGCATAATTTCCTGTTGAGATTTTTGGATTTTATCATCTATTTTATTTATTTTATCATCTATTTCCTGTTGAGCTTTTTGAAATTTGTCATCCAGGATTTTTGAAATAAATTCTTTTAAATCTCCCATATCAAAATCTTTTTTCTGAGCTTGTGACTGCGTGTCCTGTTTGCGTGTGGGGGATCCCCCCCCTGTTTTGCCTTCCTGCTTCCTTGAAGCCATCCTGCCACGTAGGCTAGCTTTTCTAAAGAGGGAGGTTCCGCTTCTTCTGCCGCCTCCACAAAGCCTTCTAAAAAGGTCCCCCAGATTTAATCAGGGCAAAACTGTGGTGAAGCAAAATCAAGTAAAAGGGAGAGATTTTCCTCTTGTTCCTGTTATTACAGCCGGAGCAACTTTATAACAACTTGTTAACTTTGTAACAAAGCAAGATGACTTCACCAATCCACACTCGCTGATTCATTTACTCTAATGCTGAGCGCCATATTTTTTCCAGTCACTTTCACTCATTCAGAAGTTTTTTCCTTCAAGATAAAAGATCAGCAAAGTGCTAATACTTGCAATTCAGATTTTCAGGGTTCAAGTAGGGTTCAACTGCTTGTTTGAGTTATTTCCTTTCTCTTTTGAAGTTCCCTGCAGCCGGCTTGTTCTGCGAAAGCAGAGACGTCCCACGCCGCCCGGAGTCTCAGCAGGTTGGGAGGGAGCCGCGCCTGTTTCCTCCCCAGAAACAATTCCCTGGGGGGGTTGCAGGGGCTCTACCTGTACCCTGCTGCCTCTTCTTCAAAGATCCTGGGGATTTTGAAGCTTTCAAGCCGCTTCACGATCTAGAAGCGGCTCTACGAACGGCTGGGCTGGCGGTGCTTAAAAAGGCACCGTCGTCGCCGAAGACAAGGAAACCCGAGTAAAGTGGTTTTTTGTAGAGTCAAAATGTTCAAGTCTGGTAAATTTAGAATTTCTAGATAGTGGAGTAGCCCTTTGGGTATTGCTCCAAGGGCTCCAATTACAATTGGGACAATACACGATTTCTTTTTCCACAGTCGCTCAATTATTATTATTATTATTATTATTATTATTATTATTATTATTTTGTTTGTTTTCTGCCTATTTTGCTGTGGGGCTACTCTACATGGCTTATAATAATAAAAAGAAAGTAAATGAAAAGAATGTAAACAGAACAAAGTAAAATAATAGAATAGTAAAATAAATAATGAAAAAGTAACACAATGAGAATACATCAATATGATAACCAAAAAAATGAATAGATGGAGAGCAGAGACAAAGGACAGGAAATGGAATCTGCAATCAATCCAGCAGTCAGCTCAGTAGGAACACCCACCCACTCCATCCCTAGGTCAACTGGGTTTATAATTAGGAAACTCAATGTAGAGTTGAGTTTCTGAACTAACAGTGATTTATAACCAAGAATGTCTGGGAATCTGACAGCAACTACATGAGGTGGAAGTAAGTTTAGATGCAAAGACAGATTGATGCGTTAATGAAGAGCCAATAGGTTTTCCTCGTCTTTTAAGAGCCTCGGTGGCGCAGTTGTTAGAATGCAATACTGCAGGTTACTTCTACTGACTGCCAGCTCCCAGCAGTTTGGCAATTAGAGTTTCATTGGCTCAAGGTTGACTCAGCCTTCCATCCTTCTGAGGTGGGTAAAATGAGGACCCAGATTATTGGGGGCAATGTGCTGGCTCTGTAAACCACTTAGAGAGGGCTGTAAAGCACTGTGAAGCAGTATATAAGTCTAAGAGCTATTGCTATTGCTATTTTAAAATATCTGCTTCTTTTTGCAAGCAGCACTTGATTATTTTTTCTGAAAAAATGTGGCCATACAGACATGAGTATTATAAGTAAATATTTTGAAAAAAGTAGTTTCTGTATATTTATGTATACAATTGAATTTGAATAAAGTTTCAGTTGTGTTCATTCATGAACAAGGGGGTCAAACTCACATTGTTACGGGATCATCACATGACGTATTGGGACTTTTTCCCCATTCACTAAATGAAATGGGCATAGCCAGAGCATGATGCATCCAGCCCATGTGCCGGGAGTTTGACAATTTTGTTCTAGAAAAATATAAGCACAGCTAAAATTTTGTTGTATTCCAACAATCTGATTCAAAAGCTAATTAAAATGTTCTATTATGAAATCCACTTAAAAATTGTCCATACATAGTTTATTTATTTTACATAGTCTTGCCCTTCTCCCAAACATTTGTGGGCTAATTACAAATTGTATTATGACTTATTTCATTAGAAATTCAAATTGTTAGAATGATATATTAAGAAAAATATATTTGCCAATTAATTCAGGCACCATGTAGTTAGCAATTTAATAATACTAACAATCAGGGCTGTGGAGAATTGGCATAAGATGCTAGCTTTCCCAGGTAACCCAAAAAGGAAATAAATCTACATTATTGTAAGATTATATTAGCAGAAACTTGCAAGTCTAAAAGGAGAACTTTTCCCACCCTCTGCTTTTAACTGCTTCTTTCATTAGAGTGGACCCTTCTTTTTATGATCATTAAGAGATTGAAGTTCCTTGTCTGACATTTCCCAAGACAGCATCTTTTATCTCCTTTCCTCATGGTCAACCATGTGTGTAGCTGTGGATAAATTAGATTCACAAAAGGAATGTGATTTGAATGCAGCAGATTTCTTGATATCTGAAAAAAGACCATTCGGTAACATGCACTCTTTAGCTGAAAGCTTTTTAAAAAAGTTTTGATGAAATGATAATAGTTGTAGAAAATATTCAGATATACAGTATGTAGCTATGGATAAATTAGATTCACAAAAGGAATGTGATTTGAAAGCAGCAGATATCTTGGAGAGAAACAGATATGGATACAGATACAGGAATGGAATGGAATGGAATGGAATGGAATAGAATAGAATAGAATAGAATAGAATAGAATAGAATAGAATAGAATAGAATAGAATAGAATAGAATGTCTCTGGTGCATAAGTTCTCAGTGTGCAGTACATATAAAACAATAAAACAATATAATATTATTATTATTATTTAGATGAATGTAATAGGAAATATGAGAAGGATAATAGTAACACAGCTGTAGTACATGGGTAAATATCCTTAGACAATCAATTTATTACAGTCTTAGACCAGAGACTAGAATAAATAAAAATGTTCAGTAAATATACAATTAAAAATTCTAGTATAAAATAATAAATAACAATTAAAATCTATAATAAAATCCAGTCTGTCAATAATTGTAGTCTAACTATACTACAATTAACTATACTACAATTACAATCCATAAACTGTGTGGCCCGTTGTAGGGTCAGTGCTAAAAAAGGGTTTGCCACATTTGTTATATAACATAACTATGGTGGAGAAGACACATGTTTGCAATGAATTCCCAGTGCTGCTGCGCAGAATCTAGCCATCCTTAAACATAAGTGATGGCACAAGGGGAAAAAAAACTGTTTCTGTCTCTAGTTATTTTGGCATGCAATGCCTTATAGCAGTGTCCTGAGAGGAGGAGTTGAAATAGTTTATGTCCAGGATGTGAAGGGTTTATTTTTAATTTATGTTTTAATTTTAGTATGGTTTATGTCCAGGATATGAGAAGTTTGTAGAATCTATTTATTTATGCATTTAATTTATTCTTTGCCTTTCTATTCAAATGAATAGTAGAAACATTATTGATTGGCATCATATATTATGTTGTGTGAATTCAGGCACTGTAATCCAAAAGTTATGATTTAGGATGTGATACAAACCCAGTTAATTGTGGCTAATTCAGAAATTCTGGGACTTGAAGTCCACATCTTAAAGTTATCAAGTTTGAGAAATACTGCTTTCCCTTCAAATATTTAATATAGAAAGTTTTTTTTTTTGTGTTTGTGTAGCTGCTATTATCACAGAAAATCACTCTTATGGTTTTAAAAAAATAGGAAAAAACTAGCATTAGATACCTAATCAGTGTTTTGCATTCTACTATATATGATTACCTTGCCATGTAAGCTCACCTCACTGAAGCTACGTATTGCCTTCTAAGCAAAAGTAAAATGAGGAAATCTGAAGGAATGTCATTGGAATCGAGAGTCTGATTACCTTACCAAGGTATTCCAGTTTTGTATTTCCATGACTTTCTCTCAATAGTGACAAGAATATTAGTAAACTCAGCAAAAGAAAATTGAACTTTTTTATCATCTTTGCAACTTTTTCTACTGTCATGTTTTTCCAAAGAGATATCATGAATACAAAATAACTTTTTTAAAAGCATTTCCAAAATATTTATGCTTTTTATGCATAAATAGCTTTTTATGCTATTGCTGCAACCTTCCTTTTACAAAGCTTTCTTCAGATCCCATTATAGATTAGATAAATTTCAGCAATGGCTCACATTTTAAAAATTGTCTTTATTTTAATGCAACCTATGTAATTATAAAGTGCTTCTTAATTCTTGAATGGGAATAAACTGTGTACATATTTCACACTTTTAAATACAATTGAAGCATTGTCCAAAGCCTCAGGTATTGTTCTTGCCTGTACCTTATAAGATTAAGGATATATTGCCATATTGCATTTCAATGAAATGCTAAATGCTAACCTAGGAATTTGCAAAACATTCTTCCTTGTAGACTCTCATATCTACATATCTATTTCAGAGAAATATTGAATTTTGAAATTATTTATAAATGCACTGAAAACTTTGGAATAGTCAACTTGTCTCTGTGGTGAGTTAATTGTAGCTATATTCCCAGTGAAATTTCATGCAGGCAGAGATGCATTTCAAGGCTTTTTCTAAAAAATAGGATTAGAAACAGAAAGCATGTGACAGGCTATCTATGTAATGTAATGAGTCATAGTGGACAACCAGCTAAATGTGAGCCAGCAGCAGCCAAAAAAACCAATGCAATCCTAAACTGCATTAACAGAGGGGTACAATCAAGATCAAGTGAGGTACTAATACCATTCTATAAAGCCTTAGTAAGACCACACCTAGAATACTGCATCCAGTTTTGGTCACCACACTATAAAAAAGATGTTGAGACTCTAGAAAAAATGGAGAGATGAGCCGTGGTGGCGCAGTGGCTAGAATGTAGTACTGCAGACTACTTCTACTGATCACCAGCTGACAGCAGATTGGCAGATTGAATCTCACCAGGCTCAAGTTGACTCAGCTTTCCATCCTTCCGAGGTTGGTAAAATGAGGACTCAGATTGTTGGGGGCAATATGCTGACTCTGTAAACCGCTTAGAGTGGGCTGTAAAGCACTGTGAAGTGGTATATAAGTCTAAGTGCTATTGCTATTGCTAATCAGGATGATTAGAGGACTGGAGTCTAAAACATATGAAGAACAGTTACAGGAACTGGGCATGGCCAGTCTAGTAAAGAGAAGGACCAGGGGACATATGATAGCAGTCTTCCAATATTTGAGGGGCTGCCACAGAAAGGAAGGGGTCAAGCTATTTTCCAAGGCACCTGAAGGCCAGATAAGGAATAATGGATGGAAACTGATCAAGGAGAGATTCAACCTAGAAATAAGTAGAAATTTTCTGACAGTGAGAACAATCAACCAATGGAACAACTTGCCTTTGGAAGTTGTGGAAGCTTCATCACTAGAGGCTTTCAAGAAGAGATTGAACTGCCATTTGTCAGGAATGGCATAGAGTTTCCTGGTTGGGCATGGGGTTGGACTAGATGACCTACAAGGTCCCTTCCAACTCTGTTAATCTGTATCTGTAATGAGAAAATAAATTCACTAACATAGGATGACCCTTTGAAATAGAAAGTGATGAAGAGAGAGAACAAAGTTTTGAAAAAGTTGTGAGGGACTGGAATATTTAAAATTTGAAATGAATCAAAGCTGATTTGTTATCAATGTTGTATAATATCCAAAGATTATTATAGTAGTACAGTTCACATAAAATAATCATGTCTTAAAGATCACTAATTTGCAATTTGAATGAAAACATGAAAATATAAACATATTTTTCTTCAAAGTATGCATCCTAAGAATATAAATTCATAAGACTCATAAGACTCATATTTTATATTTCTATAATGTTGGAGGTAGAAAAAAGTAAGCATTCAATCTGCTATGAATTCTCTTTATGCTATTGATATGATTTATTTTTCAAACAGGTGGTTTCTTTAGGGCAGTTTTATCCATAATATTCACCTATGGGTCTAGGACTTTTTGGCTCAAACTCTTCTCCTTGTCTGTTTCGCCTCAAAGTTATAGCTATAAATAATGAGAACTGTACTTCAATGCTCTTGAAAGACACCAGCAGAGAGACTGAGGAAGGCTGCTCTCAGAGTTATAATTATACATGGAGTACTTTATTTGTAACATAAAGTAGAAGACTACTGTTTCCCTAGCCATAACATTTCATAATATTGCATGAAATTTCATTTCCATTTTACTGGCACATTTCCTTGTGTATTTGAAAGGGTTCATGCTGCATCACATGGGTGATTCCCATTTGATGAACCAGCATGATATAATAAGGATAATTCTATCTGCCATTTGTTCTTATTTTATCTCACACAATAATCCACATTGTTGATTATTTTAGTCAGGACAATGTTATTTTTCATGAAAATAACAGATATGGAGTTTTAAGAGAATCAATTTGGTTTAGAGGGTAAGGCATTAGATACAAAACCAGAAGTTCTTTAGTTCTAATTTTGATTGAGGCACAAAGTCAGGTGAAAGACTTTGGGCCTGTTGCTATCTCTTATCCCTAGGAAGGAGGCAAATCTCTTCTGAAATCTTGCCAAGAAAATTGCAAGGACTTGCTCAGAGAGTGACCATGAGTCAACATTGATGTCAAGGAACCCACTCACAAAAAAAGCAATCTTTCCATGATCTCTTCCAGATGAGAAGAGTTACTACTGACATAATCCCCAGCCAATATGCTATTAGATTGGGGAATGCTGATAGAAGATTTTAATATGTTTTTTTCTTCTATTTTCTTTTACTCTGACAGGTTCAAAGAAGTAAGTTGATTCAAAGATGAAAGTCTGCTCTATATATCTGACTGTAAACAACATTTTGTATTTTTCATATGGATGCAATTTAATACAGATTTTTTCTAGAGCTGAAGAAACAATAACAATTTTCTGCAATATGAATATTGAGAAAGTACTGAAACAGCACTCAACCATACAAGCAGAAAGCATACTAATAAAGAAAGTCCATGTGCTTGCCACTTTGTTTTGATAGCATGCCACATCAAATTAGGTATAACAGTATTTTACAGTTGTTAGAAATGTGTTTATTTTACCAATGTTGGTATATTTTTAAAAATACAATTTGAAAAATTAGTCACTGATGACCAATTAAGCTGACCTCAAAATATAGTTTAGTTATAAGCTGATTTAGAGGCAAAGGGAGAAAATAGTAATAGCATTTAAAGTAACCCTTCTATTCAGTTCTGGAATTGCATCAAGTGGGGACAAAAATACTCATAGTTTAAGGATACAGCTTTCTGATGGTAAAGTGTCAAGCCCCACATAGGGGACAAATCCAGGACGTGAAACCATATGGATTTCAGAAAGACATCTTTAATACTAGTCTGAAGTAAAAAAAAAAAAAACCATTATCTTGAACATTGTAAAGTGAGTGACTTATTAAGACAAAGTCTTTGAAATATTTCTTTCTTACAGCTTTCACAGCTGAGCTGTATTGTTTCTCTCTTAAACGCACCCCTTCTCTAAATCTCCTTACAATCTCCTTTGCTATTGCATCAATAATGTTGTTGCAGTTTCTAATATTATTTTATTTATCATATTGCTGTTGTTCAGCTTTTATCTGTAAACCATCAAGAGCTGGAAGGATCGAACCAGCATGAAAGCACATAAACAATAAGTAAGGAAGCAACACTTGACTTTTAATTGCCAACTTTATTAATAGCCATTAGAATAAAAAACTATACATCAGAAAAGAAATAATAGCTTAGAAAATAGAAATATCTGACCTTCAAATATCATGCATTTTATGACTCAACTCCCTTGAATAATAGCAGGAATATTTCAACAAGAAATCAGAAAACTCCTCAAAAGTCACAACAGGAAATCATGCAGGAAATGCAGCAGAGCCAAAAGATGGTGACCAAAAAAATAACGGATGTGGCGTCTGGTCTGGCAGGATTTATTATGAAAGTTGAGACAAAAGTGGATGAATTTAAATTAGAAGTTAATGCTAAGATGAAAAATAATGATCATAAATTTTTTGATGTTGATGACAAGATGCAGAGAGTTGAGAATGATATTGTTATGATGCAATTTCGTGCAATGGAATTTGCTATAAGGCTTCGAGGAATTAGAGAAGAGGAGAGACAAGATTTGAGACAGATCTGTGCTGAAGCCCTAGCTGTGATTTTAAAAGTTGAACCTGAGATGGTTTTTTGCAAAATAGATAAAATCTATAGAGTTAACTCGTGGGTGGCCAGACAAAGACAACTGCCTAGAGATGTGGTCATATATTTTACAGATAGAGCAATAAGAAATGACATTTTGCAAAAATCTTTTCTCACTTCTGTGCAAGTGAGTGGATCCAAGATTACAGTTTACAAGGAGCTCCCACCCAAGATGTTGAAATCTAGAAAAGAGTATGGTTTTCTTGTTAAAGAACTGCAGAATAATCAAATCCCATTTCGTTGGGACGCCCCAACTGGCATAATTTTGAGATATAAGGGAGAGAAACACCGTCTGAATACTGTGGAGAAGGCGGAGCAATTTTATAATGACATCTTTAAAGAAAGAACTCCATCCCCACGCACATCTACAGTTTTGGAGATTAAAGAACAACAATCTAAGCAGGAATTAGCAGAGCTGAAGGGTGCTGAAGGAGGCTTTTTGGATGAGCCTTTGCTGGAACCTTCTCCAATCTCGGAGCTGGCTTGGGCGGCTGAAGTTAAGGATCAGCGTATAACTCGAGCAAAAGCCAAGGAACTTAAAGAAAAGTTACAGCAGGAGAGTCAAGACAAGGCTGGGGCTGTGGGAAAAGCAGGACAGAGGATCTCAGATGACATCCTAAGGTTCTGCGCTTTGCTCCAGAAGGAGAATAAGGATGATTAAATGTTTATCTTGGAATGTGAATGGGTTGAATGCAACACAAAAAAGGAAGAAAATATTTGCATATTTAAAACAACATAATAATGATATAATTTGTTTACAAGAAACGCATATTACAGTTCAAGATCAAAACTATTTGAAAAATTCCAAATTAGGAACACATTTTATATCCTCAACTAACCAAAAAAAGAATGGTGTGGTTATTTATGTAAACAAAAAATTAACAGCCAAACTTATAGAAGCTGATCAAGATGGTAGGTTTGTCGCAATTGAATTACTTTCTGCTAATAGTCAAATTCTTCTGATAGGAATTTATGCTCCTAATCAACAACAGGACTATTTTTATAAAATGCTGCATACTAAAATACTTCAATGGGATTATAGATCTATTTTAATTATGGGAGACTGGAATGGAGTAATTGACTCTAAATTAGATAAAAAGACTTTGGCAAAATCAAGAATTAGATTACCACAGACTTTTTTTGATATGAAAGAAGACCTGGAATTAAAAGATATTTGGAGAATACATAACCCAAAAGAACTGGACTATACTTTCTTTTCTGACAGACATAGATCCTTTTCCAGGATTGATTTTATTTTGTTGTCTGATGATTTACTTGTTAGGACAAAAAGAACAAAGATTCTGCCAAGAACCTTGACTGATCACAGTCCAGTCTGGATAGAAATTGAGACATGTAAGAATGAGAGACGTTCTTGGAGATTAAATGAAAACTTGTTTAGATATGAGAAAAATATAATAGAACTTAAAAAGCATCTGAAAGAGTTTTTTGAAATGAACTTGAACAAAGGCACCCCAATGGAAATTGTGTGGGACGCAAGCAAAGCTTATATGAGAGGGGTGCTTATATATATGAACTCTAAACATAAGCGGATTCGACAAAAGAAAAGACTTGAATTGGAAGCAGAAATAAAGGACAAAGAACAGTTACTTATTAAAAACCCAACAGATGAAAGAATACTTAGTGTTATAAAACTTCTGAAAGACCAATTCCAAATGCTTATAGCGGAACAAGTTGCAACAAACTTACAATATGCGAAGCATAATACATTCTGCAATGCTAATAAACCAGGCAGGTGGTTGGCTTACACATTAAGGAAGAAACAAAGCATACGGACTATTGATAGTGTTGATATTGGGGGGAAAGAAGTTTTTCAACAGAATTTAATAAAAGAAGCCTTTCTTCAATATTACACTAAACTATATGCCAGAGAGGAGGTGCAGAATGGACTTATAGAAAAATATTTGGACAATAAAAGAGTTATAAAAATCACTGAACAACAAAAGGAAAGAATGGATTATCCCATAACAGAGGAGGAGATAATAGCAGCAATAAAACAATTAAAAACAGCCAAAGCTCCTGGAACGGATGGTCTGACAGCAGTGTATTATAAAACTTTACAGGCAGAAATGGTGGAACAACTCAGAGACTTATTTTGCAACATACAACAAGGGGGAAAAGTACCTCCATCGTGGACTACAGCTTATATTTCTTTGATACCAAAAGAGCAAGCAGGTCCCAAAAAACCGGAGAATTACAGACCAATATCTCTTTTGAATACGGATTATAAAATTTACGCAAAAGTATTAGCCAACAGACTGATGCCAGTAATTCAAAAGGTGATTCATCATGACCAAGCGGGATTTATTGAGGGTAGGCACATGAAGGACAATGTAAGGCAAGTAATAGATTTATTGGAATATCTTGAGAAGAATAAACAGATCCCTGCAGTGCTGGTCTTTCTGGATGCAGAGAAGGCCTTTGATAGAGTGGATTGGAATTTTCTATTAAAGACATTAAAAAAGATGGACTTTGGGGACCAATATATACAGGCGGTCTCAGCAATTTATCAAGAGCAAAAGGCACAGATCATTATCAATGGAAGTTTGACAACAGAGTTTAAAATTGAAAAAGGTACAAGACAGGGATGTCCACTGTCCCCATTGTTGTTCATTTTAACACTAGAAGTCTTGTTAAATACAATAAGGGATTCTAACACATTGAAAGGTATAATGATAAGGCAAGAGGATTACAGAATAAAGGCATTTGCAGACGATCTGGTTGTTACCCTAACACAGCCAATGGAATCGATAATCCAGATGAAGGACATTATACAAGACTTTGGTAAAGTTTCAGGTTTCAGATTGAATCAGAGAAAAACTAAGATGGTAGTTAAAAATATGACACAAGATCGTAAACTGGAGTTAGAAAGGAGGGCAGGTTTTGAGATTGTACCAAAGGTAAAATATCTAGGAGTTCAGGTTGCAGAATCAAATATGAAATTGTTTCAAAATAACTATGAGGTGTTGTGGCGAGAGGTGCAAAAAGATATGGAGATTTGGAAAAAACTGCAGCTGTCTTTACTTGGAAGAATAGCAGCAGTTAAGATGAACATTTTGCCAAGATTTCTTTTTTTGTTTCAAATGATTCCGGTGCTCAAAAATGATAAACAACTAAAAGCATGGCAAACTGGTATCAACAAATTTGTCTGGAACGAGAAAAAACCAAGAGTAAAAATGAAAATTATGCAAGACATCCCAGAAAGGGGAGGTCTCAAACTTCCAAACCTACAATTATATTATGATGCAACAGCTTTGACTTTAGTAAGTGATTGGTTTGGAGGAAAAAAGACTGGAATATTGAATGCAGAAAGTTTTGATTTGGAATTTGGATGGCACGCTTACTTATTTTATGACAGCAAAGTGGATAAAGTATTTAAAAGCCATATACTTAGAGATTCTTTGCTGAGAGTTTGGAAGAAGCACCGAAACAACTGGAATTATAAAATACCGCTATGGCTGGATCTTGGTCATACTTTGTGGAATACAAATATAATGTCACTCGGGGGGTTTTTATATAAAGAGGTTCTTTTTACAGATGCGGGCAGATGGCAGCTGAAGACATTACAGACATTGTTGGCTGAAGGGATTAATTTAACTTGGTTACAATATAATCAACTGCAATTGAGATGGAAAGAGGACCAAAAAACTGGTATTATGATGTATGAGGAAGAATTAGTTAGACATATAAAAGAGAAAGGCCCAATGCATATTAAAAGACTTTATAATGTTTTGTTAGAAAGGGATTCAGAAACTGAACTAGTTAAAGACTGCATGGTTAAGTGGGCACAAAATTTTGAGGAACCAGTGATGTTGGAAACATGGGAAAAAATTTGGGTTCAGAATGTTAAATTTACACAGTCGCAGAATCTGCGGGAAAATTTCTATAAAATGTTTTATAGATGGCATTTAGATCCAAAAAAATTGTCGTGTATGTACCCTAGTGCCCAGCCTAAATGTTGGAGATGTGACTGCTTAGACGCTACATATTATCATGTTTGGTGGACCTGTAAGAAAGTTAAGGCTTTTTGGGTAAAAATTTGGTGGGTCATGCAGAATGTTTTGAAGAGAAAAATTCAATTTTCTCCACAACTGTTTTTATTGGGTATAGTTAAGGGTTTTACATTGGGGGAAACAAAAATGATATTGTACATGATAACTGCAGCAAGATTGTTGATAGGTAAATACTGGAAAAATGAAGCGCTGCCTTCGATTGAGGAATGGACTTTGAAGATGGCCAGTTTTGCGGAGATGGCGAAGATTTCAGCATATTTAAAAGATTGTTCTCAAGAGACTTATGAATGGGAATGGAAGAAGTGGATAAATTATGTTCAGCATAAATATCAAACTAGGAAGTATCAAATAGCCTTTATTTAAAAATGTTATATAAGATAGAAACATTTTAGGGTTGAGGATAAAAATTTGTTAGAAAATGTTACATTATGATAGAAATATTTTTAAGGTAATCAGGATGAAAATTTATCTGAAAATGATATACCAAGATAGAAATAGGTTAATGTAATGAAGATGAAAATTTGTAAGGGGGAGGGAGGGGTTCAAGTTTTATATACAAAGGAGGGTTTTTTCCTTTTATCTGACATGAGCATACTAGGAAGTCTGGGGGGAGGGGAGGGTTAGGGCGGGCTGGGGAGGTTGGGAAGTTTGGGGGGGTAGGGGGGGGAAAAAGGGGGTGAAAATGTAATTGTAAAACTTTTGCAATAAAAAAAAAAAAAGAAATCAGAAAACTCCAAGACTATTTGCATTTTCTCATCACTAGATGCTAACAAAAAATCAAACCTCAATAAAAACATTTCTCATTTATGAATATCTATTACAAACACCTGCATTGAAAAGGAAGAGATAAACAAATAAAAAACACATTGATCAATTAAAACTTCCCAGAGCTATTTTGGTAAATTATATCAGCTTTTTAATATAATTTACTATTTTTTAGAAATTTAATATTTGCTGCAATATTTTAGTTCATAAGTATTCTTCTCTCATCCTTCATTTAGCTAGAGATTGATTCAGTGGTGGGTTGCCCCCAGTTCGCACCGGTTCTATAGAACTGGTAGTAAAACCAGCAGGAGGCTCCACCCACTGACCCCGACATCATCAAAACGTTTCTGCGCATGTGCAGAAGGTTCTGCGCTTGTGCGTGAGTGAAGCGAGCGTGTGCGGCCCCGCTGAAAACCGGTAGTAAAGGTAAGTAGAATCCACCCCTGGGTTGATTGTAGTGCTCATCATAACAATAAATCAGAGCTGAAGATCATGTAGCCCTTGAAATTTTGTTGAATCCCCACCAGCCTTTCCAATTGTCCATGGTGCATTGCACTACTGGACTATAAAAGATCTGGAGAAACTACTGTTCTATGCCCTGTTTTTATTTTATTTATTTTCACATTTCTGAACCACCTCTCTCCCTCAAGGAAGGATTCTGTTAAGATGAAGAGAACAGACCACCAGAAGAAATCCTACACAAAATAATAGCTGCATATTCTATGTCTTATTTGTAAGAGACAAACAAATAAAATTTCCTCTTTGTGAGATGTGTCTACAAAATATTTGAAAAGAAAAATTATAGCAAAACAAGTCAGCAAGAAGCTTCATTGATATATATATATATATAATATATAATATATTACACACACACACAGTTTACTGTATTATACTTTATATTTTTCTGTTTTTCACTCATTTTTAAGCACATACATTTTAAATTATGTATTCTTTTTGTGTTTTTCTACTTTTTCTTTTATTATTTTAAAAGCAATACAAAATTATTATTTTTTTAATGTAATTTTTTGTTTGGGATGAATTCTCAATTTCTAATCCTGGATTCTTATTTCTTCAGCTTGCATAAAAGATTATTTGTTCATCCTACTTTATTAAACTGAACAGCCCTTGCTTTCAAATCAGGCAACAGCTGAAAGACTGAAATATTCTAACTGTCATTCAAAACATCCAGCTTTAACATAGAAAGACTGACTTGCTATTTTTTTTCCTTAGAATATTTATAACTTATCTTCCAGGAGAAGCATTTCCACAGTACCAAGAATACATAGATCAATGAGGTGATGGTTCTGCCAACTTGTGCCTAATACTTTCCCTGATAGTAACACAGCTTGATATTAAATAACAGATGATATAGAAAAATCACATCAGGTTTATTGAAAGATTTTATTTCATCTATGCAGTAAAAGAAATGAACAATTTCTTTAATGTTTTCATATTGCATCATTTTTTTAATTCTAAAATGTGGCTGCCTTTAAAGATGGTCCACAAACATTGATTATTATACAGCAACTAAGCCTGAAGTGAACCGTATTATTATTATATTATGTCTTCTCCACTTCCAATTTGTCCAGTTCATTGCTAGTTACAGTTCTAGTCTCCCTTTTCCATTGCTTCTTGGTTTATTCCCACAGCCAACATTAGTTACAAAGCTATTCATATCTTTGGATCACAGCAGCAGTATATACTGTACACGTCATATACTGCATATTCCTTTCTAAACCTTATTATCTCTGAAGCGCTGCTCTATTTGCTGTCTGATACTCAGTTATAGTATATTGCTCTTCAGAAGCTGGGCTTCTAAATAACGATCACAACTTTGAGACAGATACACCTGGCACCTGTTCTATCTTTGTTTTATTTTAAGGTTTTTATATGTATTGGTTTTGAAATACTTATGTAAGCTTTCTTTGGAAACTTCTGTTTTTTAAAAAAATCATTTTAATCAAATAAATTAATCTGCATTTATTGCACTTCTGAAAAAAGAATAAAAATAGAAGCATCTGATCATATTGTGAGATAAATCCAGTAGCCACTTCTCCCAGATGAAATAAAAGCAAATTCTTATCCACTCCTTTAAATACCATTATAAAGTTATAATTAAACAAATGCCATGCAAGTTGAATATTTTAAATGCATTGAGCATTTTAAAAATGTAGACTGCTTAAACATAGTTATTTGGATTCAGATTTAACTTTGTGTGTTTAGGTTAACTGGATATCCATAATTCTTCTGTTCCATAGCAGCTTATCCAGATGTATAATGTTATAGAGGGGTTGGCCTTCCCAGTAGATGGTGTGAGATACTGAGAGGAAAGCGGATTATTTTCCCCAAAGTGAACCTTCACAAATATTTCTATGCAGTTATGAGTGATCACCATTTCTATCTCTCCCCTTTTACCTCCCCTTTCTACTTTCTGTCCTTTCAATTGTATATTTTATCCCGTCACAGAAACCTTACTCAAACTTTTATGTTCTAATAAAGATAGACTTGAACCATAAAAACATATACAATAATAAAGTCAACTATTTTTAAAGTGCCACTGGCCTCTTGGCTCTGTTCATGCAACATGCTTAATCAGTCATTAATCTGGCCAAATCTCCTTCTTTCTGGCAGCACAATCATACTGGCTGGATCAAAAGTCACTGCTTTGGCAACACACATTTCCTCTCTTTTTGCTCTAGGAGATACTTAATATCTGATGAACCCTTATATCTGGGTGAGTTCAGGCAAACCTTTGTGATATTGTTAGCCTTTTCCCCATTGGCCAGTGATGCAACAAACAATGTTTCAGTGATATCTTCTGTCAAGCCTTGGCAGTTAAGTTCTGTCATGGAGACTTGCTTTTCCAGCCATGTTTTCTCTCCAAGTCCTTTTCTTAGAAGACTATGTATAAAAAACAGGTGAATTTATGTGGTAGAATAATTTCAATCAAATACTTGACTGGATATGTTTAGGGATAATTTTACCTCCTAGGGAGTTGGAAGTGTGGTCAGCTGATCCTGTTGGTGTTCCCAAAATACATGACTTCATCAGCTAACAGCAGTTTAACAAGCAAATACTGTTTCATTTATATTTAAGTCTCAAATGAAAACAAAGCTAAATTGTGTCCCTTTAAAAAAATAACCAAATAACACAATTATTTGATAGTCAGCAGCTTCTTTTAAGGAAACATGCAATTAAATAATAGAAGTCTGTATGTCAATGGTAGAAACTGCTGCCTTTTACAATATGTTCTTCAATTATGCCATCTTTTTAAAAATCTGACAGCAGAGAGTTTCTATAATGTCTAGAAAAAAACTAGAAAATGCTAATGGAACGTTTTAAAAGCATTGATATACTGGCAAATCACAAAGTCTTGGCACAGGCAGGCTTAACTAGTAAGGAAGTGTAGCATCTGAAGAGCTCTGCAATCTTTTGCTCATCTAGTGTGTGATTAAATCCAGGACATTATATTTTATGATAATTTGCTTATCAGAAATTCACATTTTCTCTGTGCATATGATTTTATCCTTTGTTAGGCATGAATTTTTACTTTAAAAACATAAATGATAAGATTTTATTTGTTTGAAATGAATAGTATTTCAACTTTTCACTAAGAAATTTAACTTTAGATGTGAACAATAATATCGAATGTATATAAATGTGACATTTAACAGTTCACACACAGTCTTAAGCCTGGCTTGATATATGAGTAATTTATCAATGCCCCTTTGTATGCTACAAAGAATAGCCCATCAATATAGTGTTGAATACATGGAATCAACTCTTGCCAAAAAACAAAAAACAAAAACTGAATCAAAGATAACTAGGTCCTATGCATTTCAATGATTTAGCTCATGCGTTCCGGATTGGCCAGGATTAAAATGAATTGCTCTCTGGCAAATTATTTGCTAGGAAATCTTGGTTTGTGGTGTCTACATTTTTTTTGAGAAAGCCGTTTTCAGAACAATGAGCTGGGTCTTAATTGTTTTGGAAGGTATAAAATCTAAGTTAGTTTATGTATATTACCCTGTAAAATAAGTTGGTGTATACATGATAATGTATACATGATAATGACTTAGATTCATTCCTATTAGGAATTGCTCCCAATGTGTGTGTAGAGAGGCAAAAAAGTCAAGATGGCAGCCATGAATGGAAGTCCCACTCCTTTTTACTTGCTGATAAACCTGTCCTCTTTATAAATTCTTCTCAGAAGCTTTGTTTTGTAATTTGCATAACGAAGTAATACTATCTCTATGCATCACACCTCAGAACAAGACAAACGGTTGGCTGGGGTGAGCAAAAAGAATTGAAGCCCAACATATTTGAAGGATGCTAGATTTGGGAAGGGTCTCTTGAACCAAATTCTACGTCCCCAGAAACGTTTCCTTATTTATTGACCCTGTCGCCACGTCCCCTCCACATTAGTCAGCCCTCGCGTGTTGCACGCTCTCTTTCTCTCTCGTCGCGTGGTGACATTCATTAGTTTCCCTTCCAGCACCCGCCACGCGCCCGCTTTCCCTCGGCACGACATTGAGTCTCTCTAATTTTAGGCGGTGTTGCTTGGTTATTGCTGCTTCCTCGCACGCGGCATCAGAGTTTCTTCCTGAGAGGTAGAAGAATTACTGCCCGCCAAAAAATTGGCGTGGGCGGCTGCCCCGCGACGGCGCTAGAAGAAAAAGAAAACGAAAACATTTGTCTTACTGAGGGGAAGCTGCCGACAACCTAGGGGCTCTTCTCACTAGCCCGCCGTTTCTTCTCGTTGACTTTCTGTTCTGTCCTTCAGACCCAGCCCGGCAGCTCTCTCCGTTTCTATTTTGGCCGCCCGATGGCTGGCTAAGAGTGGCTGGTTGGGCGCGCAGGGAGAGTCTCCCATAGGAAGAAGAACTCGCTTGGTAGCAGGAGGGAGAAACTACTCGGAGCCAAATCTCAGGCTTGGAGCGGTAAGCAAGGGAGCCCCGGTGCCCCATTGATTCATTTCTCGCGGGTTTGAAGTAGGAAAATGCCTCCTCCTACTAGGATTCCACATCTCTTGAAGCGGGAGAAGGACAGCCGTCAATGGGCAAATAGGCAGCCTTGTTCAGGCAGGATTTTGCAGTGTGTAGCCGCCTTTGGGGAAGGCGCAGAAGAGAATGGAGAGGGATATTAGACTGGCCGGCCAAATCAAAGTTTCCGAAACCAAAATCCGCTTTTGGAATTGTTGCTGTCTGACACCCGTCTGCCCGGTTGGCAAAGCAAACCTTCCTCCTTCAAAGAGTCAGAGAGATATATAACAGCCAGCAGTGGAACGGGTCTCTGGCTCGAGTAAAAGGATTACTTGCTGAATGATTCCTTCTTTCCAGATGTTTAGGGGGACCTTCTTGAGGTTCATCCTGCTGTAATTTTCATTGCTGTTCACTTTTCTTTTCTTTTTTCTTTTCTTTCTTTTCTTTAAATTCCCTTCTCTGCAATTATTTACGTTTCAAAACTTTTAATGAATACTTTGTATCTAATATGAAAAGTAATATGGACCTTCCATCTATCTAGAAATCTTATTTTTTAAATAATGGATCCTTTTCCTTTGCAAGTCTAGCAACACATTTTATGCATGTTGCAAAGATTTTTTTAAAAAAGACCTTGTATGATTTCTTACATATGAAGTAGGGCTGTGAACTATTGAAATAAGTTCAGCCAATTCTTTGTGGTAAGAGTATTTAGAAACTCCAGTGCTATCTATCAGCGGCTCTCATGTTTAATTGACTAGCATGTTCTTAAGTAGTTGGAAAACATTTCCTCTTTCCCATATTATAAGGAGTAAGAAATATTCCACCATATTTTGCTATGGATTGAAGGTAAATTTTATTGGCAAGTGATAAATGGAGAAAAACCTTCCGAACAAATCTGTAGCAGGAAAATATATCATTATGAATGGAGGAAATAATTTTAATCTGCTTGTGAATTGTTGAATTATAATTAATAACAAGAAAGGCTATCAAGGATTGAGGTCACCATCCTTTGCTGTACCAGAGTTAAATAACACTTTCCCATTTGTTCTGACACTCTCTCAGAGCAGAGTCAAGGTGTATAAAATCTGTTAGGCTTTATCAGTCATTATCTGGGGGGCAGAGGGGGAAATCAGCTGACTAGCAGTCAATTCGTATACAAATATTCTGTATCCAAAATGTTTGGTTAAAAACTATGAAGAGATAACCATCATATCTTGTTTGGAAATGGGCTTCTTATTATTAACAAATAGAAAACAAACAAATATTACTGTTAAAAAAAGAAGCAAGAAAAATAGGCAGGATAAGGTTTCCTGAATTCTTATCAATTCAGTAAAAATAGGCTCAACGACTGAGAAGAAAGTGGGGTGAGGGGAAACATTTAAAATGGAGGAATTGGTAACTTTCCACATGCTACCCAACTGCTTTTCCCACAGAGATACAGTAGGGTTATTTTTGTGGATTATTTTTCCTCCACAGCCCCTAGACAGATCTGATCTTTTCCAAATTAAGTCTTTCTTTTGCAGAGTCTTCCACTATACCAAAAGTGATTATATTCTTTTCAATTCTGAGTCGCTTATCCTGCTGACATCAATGGACAGAGTCTTACTTCCTTTTCCACAATTCTTCCCAACATTTCATTGATAGACTGAGGAATTTTAAAACAAAGGATATAACAGCAAACTCTCATTATACCATTATGTTATGATGTTTTACTATCTTATATTCTTTGTGTTAGAATAGGTATTAGATTAACTAGATTTGTTTTAGAATAGGTACTAGATTAACATTAGAGAGCCACTTTGATGTAGTGGTAAAGGTATGGACTAAAACCAGAAGACTGTGAATTCTAGTCCTCCGTTAGATAGAAAGCTAGAAAACTGGATGAGTGACCTTGAACCAGTCATTTTCTCTCAGCTCTAAGTAAGAATCAGTGATGGACCACTTCTGAAATCTTGCCAAGAAAGCTACAACGACTTGTCTAGGGAGTTGCTGCCAGGAATCAAGACTGACTTGATGGCATTAAAAAAAAAAAAGCACCATACTTATTAAAGTAGAAATAAAAAAAATACAAAAGAAATTTAACTTTATAGCTGTATGTAACTTAAATCCTTCTTTTCCTTCCAGAGTGCAAAGTAATGCACATATCAGTGCAGGCTTTCACAGCTACTATTATTAGGAAGTTTTGGCCTCTGGAGTTTAATGACATTCTTGATGTTTTGCTGTCTCTAAATCCTGGAGCCACACAATCAGTTATAGATATCATTCCTTCCTCCAGTTTCCCCCAGAACAGCCTTGGAGGCTGAATTTAGAAAGAATGACGGATCTGTAGTCAACCAGTCATGACTAACAGTAGACTTAAATGTAAATATATCTTAGATTCTAACTCTATAACTCTCAGATTACTTTTCCTCTTCCTCCTCCTCCTCCTCAGGAGGCAGAGACACAGGGGGAGCAGGCGACCCCGATATGCCACATGGGCTTTGCCTCATCGTAGTAGCAGCCTGAGCAAGACCCGAGCTCCAGGCTTGGTGGAGTGCAAACCATGGTTGTGAAAGAGAGGGCCCCTCAGTAGCAAGGTGTCTGATGTTGTGGGCAGGGCTGAGCTAGTGAGAGTGTGCCAGAAACACCTTAAGGCGGGGTCAGTGAGGGTGCACCAGAAACACCTCCGGGCACTCAGAGAGATGGAATGAGAGGCAACTCCCAGACCTCACTGGTTCAGTTGATTCACGGAGCCACAATTAAGAGGCCAAGTTGGGTCCCGGCCAAGCTCGGGGTTGCACTTTACCCATATTTCTGGATCCTGCTGCTATGCCAAGTCACACCATGCACCCCCTCCCATGCACAGCAGTGCTTGGTACCAAGACCTGGCTGTTAGAATCATGCTGGTGGGGATGAAAGGGGACAAGACTGGGAAGGGAAGGAGTCGCCATGCTAAACATTGCTTCAGGGATCTCTGCCTGTGTTTGGGAGGGGACACATGATTGGGTGGGTGGTTATTGACTGTCCCAGCTGGTGAGGGATGTTCCAGCTTCAACTCAGGTCTAATTCATGTGGGCTTCTGAATCGGTATACACAGAAGTGAGGTAGAACACTGTCTCTTTAGTTACTTTTTTTTTTTTTTGCAGTGTTTTCTTTTCTGCCCTTGAGTCTAAATGTATTTGGGCAATTTATACATCTGTTGTGCCCACCCGTTCCATCCCACCATCTTTCTGCTTGCCGCGGCTGCTGCCAAATACTCTAGGCCCCCACATATTCACCACCCCCTGTGCTGGCCACACCCACGTTCCGGCTGATGGCGATATTCACTAAAGCTTATTTTAGGCAGGTTAGTTTATACAGGTGAAACTCGAAAAATTAGAATATCATGCAAAAGTTCATTTATTTCAGTAATGCAATTTAAAAGGTGAAACTAATATATGAGATAGACTCATTACATGCAAAGCGAGATAGTTCAAGCCTTGATTTGTCATAATTTTGATGATTATGGTTTACAGCTCATGAAAACCCCAAATTCACAATATCAGAAAATTAGAATATTGCATGAAATCAGTAAAACAAGGATTGTACATAGAACAATATCGGACCTCTGAAAAGTATAAGCATGCATATGTATTCAGTACTTGGTTTTGGCCACTTTTGCATCAATTACTGCCTCAATGCGGTATGGCATGGATGCTATCAGCCTGTGGCACTGCTGAGGTGTTATGGAAGACCAGGATGTTTCAATTGCGGCCTTCAGCTCTTCTGCATTGTTCGGTCTCATGTCTCTCATCTTTCTCTTGGCAATGCCCCATAGATTCTCTATGGGGTTCAGGTCAGGCAAGTTTGCTGGCCAATCAAGCACAGTAATCCCATGGTCATTGAACCAGGTTTTGGTACTTTTGGCAGTGTGGGCAGGTGCCAAGTCCTGCTGGAAAATGAAGTCAGCATCTCCATAAAGCTCGTCTGCGGAAGGAAGCATGAAAAGCTCCAAAATCTCCTGCTGGATGGTTGCATTGACCCTGGACTTAATGAAGCACAGTGGACCAACATCAGCAGATGATATGGCTCCCCAAATCAAAACAGACTGTGGAAACTTCACCCTGGACTTCGAGCATCTTGCAGTGTGTGCCCCTCCATTCTTCCTCCAGACTCTGGGTCCTTGGTTTCCAAATGAGATGCAAAAGTTGCTCTCATCAGAAAAGAGGACTTTGGACCACTGAGCAACAGATCAGTTCTTTTTTTCTTTAGCCCAGGTAAGACACTTCTGAAGTTGTTTGTTGTTCAGGAGCGGCTTGACAAGAGGAATACGACATTTGAAGCCCATGTCCAGGATCCGTCTGTGTGTGGTGGCTCTTGATGCACTGACTCCAGCCTCAGTCCACTCCTTGTGAAAGTCCCCAACACTTTTGAATGGCCTTTTCCTGACAATCCTCTCCAGGCTGCAGTCATCCCTGCTGCTTGTGCACCTTTTTCTTCCACACTTTTCCCTTCCACATAACTTTCTATTAATGTGCTTTGATACAGCACTTTGGGAACATCCAACTTCTTTTACAATTACCTTTTGAGGCTTTCCCTCCTTATGGAGGGTGTCAATGATGGTTTTCTGCACAACTGTCAGGTCAGCAGTCTTTCCCATGATTGTGATTCCTATTGAACCAGACTGAGTGACCATTTAAAGGCTCAGGTACCCTTTGCAGGTGTTATGGCTTAATTAGCTGATTAGAGTGGGACACTTTGAGCCTAGAATATTGAACCTTTTCACAATATTCTAATTTTCTGAGATTGTGAATTTGGGGTTTCATGAATTGTAAGCCATAATCATCAAAATTATGACAAATCAAGGCTGGAACTATCTCGCTTTGCATGTAATGAGTCTATCTCATATATTAGTTTCACCTTTTAAGTTGCATTACCGAAATAAATGAACTTTTGCACAATATTCTAATATTTCGAATTTCACCTGTATTAGGTGCAAGCTTAAAATTCAGTCTAGGGTTTATTTTTGGGGATAGGTCTTATTTTCGGGGAAACACAGTTATGTGGATCTAGCATTAAGTAATTGCTCTGTGGAAATAACTACATAAATGTTATCCAGCACACACATACTAGCATAAAGACACATATCATCTTTCATCATTGTTATTTATCAAAATACTAAGGAATCTTTTTATACAGATAACTGAACTTTAATATTTATGCAGTAAAAATTTACATTTATGCAATCAAACTGCACTAAGTTTTAGTATGGATGATGGTTTCATATATAATCACAGATCACAGTTGTATGGTTCAAGACTGGAAATGATAGATCCCTCATATCTATAGAAACAGTGGTTTTGCATTTGTTTTTCTCCTTTTTTAATAAACTCAGGAAAGATGTCCTTTTGGCATAAATTGGTGCTTATTAATACAAATGTTACAGCTTAATAGGATTTACATTTAAGTGACTATGCAAGATTCTAAGAATATTCTACCAGGAGGGTATTGCTGGTTATAATGTGTGGATCCAGTGCCAAAAAATGAATGCACAAGGGCAATTAAAATAAATCAGGATTGATTAATTAAGTCCAGATATTTACTGTGTTGGAGAGATGGTCTTGCCACCCATCTCCCCCCAATTGCTTAATTTAGGCATCAATAAGGGAAGGTTATATATTAGAGAAAATAAGTATACTGTTAAATGATTGCAGAGATTGGGTGCCTGTTTAAGGCTAAAGCAGGAAATAATTATCAAACTGGGATCAGAGCAGGAAATTTGTTACCCTGCAGCTTACGCAAAGGAATAAAGCAGCATGCTAGTTTGGAAGACAAATAGGACTAGCTTATCTAAGCAGTATCTCTTCCTAGTCTTAATTAAAAATGTAGACCATCATAAGACAATGTGCAGACCTTTTGGTCCCAGGGACCATATTGCTGGCTATCTAACTTGCAAATATGCATATTCATTCATGTTTTTACATACCTCCCCTACCTCCCTAATCTTCAGGCAACAATGGAATAAGGCTTTTCCATTTAACTTTGCAACAAATACCTCCTTCTCTACTGACAGTAGTATCTTCTTGCAGAAGTAAACTGGTCTTGGAACAATCATTCAGACAATATGTGAAGATATAGGTCTTCAGTAGGGGCTTACAATAATATGGATGATTCATATTTTTGTAGGTTCTTATGAACTTCAGTGGGGAAGTATTCCAGACTGCAGGTGCTAAAGAGAAAAGCAGCTGTGGATCCTGACATATTCTGTAATATAAATGTTGCTGATCTCAGTATGATACTAAAACCACTTTCTCAGACATCCTTGTATGAAGTTGTTTATCTTTTAAAATGAAAACCAAAACCAGGACATGGTAGATAATTGCCTTCATAGTTAATTGGTTGTCACCACAGTTGTTTTAGCAATACATATTGGTGTATGGTTGGTTATACACATAAAATAAGTTATAGTAATCTAAATGGTCAGTTTCTTAATATAAGATTATTTATTTTATTTATTTATTTATTTATTTATTTATTTATTTTGAACTTGTATACCGCCCTTCTCCCTGAGGACTCAGGGCGGTGAACAGGCAAATAAAAACATCAAATACAAATATTAAAATACAGTTAAAAATATGTATAAATTTGGCCCCATTAATTAAAACAATAAACAAAAACAAAAAAACAATTAAAAACATTTAAAAAGAGTTAGGCCAGCCCGGCTTGTTGGAAAAAGAAGGTTTTAAGGGCACGGCGGAAGGCACTGAGATCCTGGATTCTCCTTATCTCTGGGGGCAGCTGATTCCAGAGGGTAGGTGCCCCCACAGAGAAGGCCCTCCTCCTGGGGGTCACCAGCCTACATTGCGCACGGGTCGATGGGAGGTCGTCGGTGGCAGCAGGCGGTCTCGAAGATAGCTAGGCCCTATGCCATGGAGCGCTTTAAAGGTGAGAACCAACACCTTGAAGCGCACCCGGAAGACCACCGGGAGCCAGTGCAGCTCGCGCAGGAGCGGTGTTACATGGGAGCGCCATGCTGCTCCCATCACTACCCGCGCTGCTGCGTTCTGGACCAGTTGGAGCCTCCGGGTGCTCTTCAAGGGGAGCCCCATGTAGAGAGCGTTACAGTAGTCAAGGCGAGAGGTCACGAGGGCGTGAGTGACTGTGCACAAGGAATCCCGATCAAGAAAGGGCTGCAACTGGCGGATCAGGCAAACCTGATAAAAGGTCCCCCTGGTTACAGCCGTCAGATGTTCCTCCAAAGACAGCTGCGTATCCAGGAGGACGCCCAGATTGCGAGCCCTCTCTGTGGGGGCCAAAGACTCGCCCCCAATAGTCAGTGATGGAGTCAACTGACTATATCGGGATGCCGGGAACCACAGCCACTCAGTCTTGGAAGGGTTGAGCTTGAGTCTGTTCCTCCCCATCCAGATCCGTACAGCCTCCAGGCACTGGGACATCACTTCAAGGGCATCGTTGGGGTGGCCTGGGGTGGAAATGTACAGCTGAGTGTCATCAGCGTACTGATGGTATCTCACCCCAAAGCCACGGATGATCTCGCCCAGCGGCTTCACATAAATGTTGAACAGGAGGGGCGAGAGGACCAACCCCTGAGGCACTCCACATATAAGAGGCCTCGAGGTCGACCTCTGCCCCCCTGCCAACGCGAACTGCGACCAGTCGGAGAGAAAGAAGGAGAACCACCGTAACACGGTGCCCCCCATCCTCAACTCTTCCAACCGGTGCAGCATGATACCATGGTCGATGGTATCAAAAGCCGCTGAGAGGTCTAACAGGACCAGAACAGAGGAACAACCCCTGTCCCGAGCCCTCCAGAGATCATCGACCAACGCGACCAATGCCGTTTCCGTGCTGTGCCCAGGCCTGAAACCAGACTGGAACGGATCCAGATAGGATGTTTCCTCCAGGAATTGCGGAAACTGTCGCGCGACCACACTCTCAACAACCTTCGCCAGAAAGCGAAGGTTGGAGACAGGACGATAGTTAGCCAATATTGCCGGATCCAGGGACGGCTTCTTGAGGAGAGGCCTCACCACCGCCTCTTTCAAGGCCGCGGGGAAGTGATCCTCACTCAACGAAGCGTTGATAACACCCTGGAGCCAGCCTCGTGTAACCTCCCGGGAGGCCAATACCAACCAGGAGGGACACGGGTCCAATAAACATGTGGCCGCACTAAGTCTCCCCAAAATCCTGTCCACATCATCGGGAGTCACAGCGTCAAACTCCTCCCAGATAACATTCTCAAGACTATTCCTCGTCACCCTGCCCTGATCTACCCAGTCAGGGAGCAGGGAGCGGGTTACCCTGAACAGGGCTGCCGGACGATTCCCTGATGACGCAATAGAGGCGGAGAAGTAATTGAACTTTGCCATCTTTATCGCCACTAGGTAGGTCTTAATATGCGACCTTACCAGTGTTCGGTCAGATTCAGTGCGACTGGCCCTCCAACCGCTCTCTAGGCGTCTTTTCCGGCGTTTCATCTCCCTCAGCTCCTCGGTGAACCAAGGAGCCGTAAGGGATCGACACCAGGTCAGAGGCCGCAAAGGCACGACTCGATCCAAGGCCCCACCAGCCGCCCGATCCCAGGCAGCTACTAGGTCCTCGGCCGAGTCGTGTGCCAGATCATCGGGAATTGGCCCAAGCTCCATCTGGAACCTATCAGGATCCATCAGGCGCCTGGGGCGGACCCATCTAATTGGGTCCGCCTCCCTGCGGCGGGGTGTAGCGGTATGAAGGTCCAGACGAAGGAGTGAGTGATCTGACCATGACAAGGGTTCCATGTCTATATCCCCTATAACAAGATCACTCAACCACTGGCCAGAGATGAAAATCAAGTCTGGAGTGTGTCCCCCCCCGTGAGTGGGGCCATGAACTAACTGGGTCAGGTCCATGGCCATCATGGAAGCCATGAACTCCCGAGCCATCCCAGACGTTTCACCAACGGATGGCAAGTTGAAATCACCCATGACCACAAGCCTGGGTGTATCAACTGCCACCGTGGCTATCACGTCAAGTAGCTCAGGCAGGGCTGCTGCCACGCGGCAGGGAGCCAGGTACGCAAGCAGCAAGCCCATCTGAACCCCAAGACCCCATCTCACGAAGAGGGATTCACATTCAGCAATCTGAGGCACAGTGATCTCCCTCGAACCAAGACCTTCTTTAATAATAACCGCCACCCCCCCCGCCCCTCCCCTGGGCTCTCGGTTGATGGTATGCTGTGAAACCTGGTGGGCACATCTCGACCAGAGGGACTCCTCCCTCCGGTCCCAACCAGGTCTCCATAATACCGGCCAGGTCCGCTCCCCCCTCCTGGATAAGATCGTGGATGAGGGGGGCCTTATTTACCACAGACCTAGCATTGCACAGCATCAACCGCAGGCCCAGGTCCCGAGTATCTGAGCCACCTAGTATCCGAGGGGAGCTTTGGGGGCCGGGGCGCGCAATTGCTCTCAAACAGCAAGTGCGCGTCCCCAACACATGATATGGCCCCCTGCTCCCGCCATATCTGCCCCTCCCCGCCACCGTGCTGATGGTATTACCCTCATTGGGATAGCCCTCCGCCCCCTCCCCATTCCCTCATCCAGTGTCCTCCAAACCGTTACCCCCGTGCCGGGCTCGGCTCTGACCTTGGTGGATTAACCCCCCCATCCCCTTTGGTCATCCTCCCGGTTCCCCTTAAAAATTTATTAAAAACCCTAATTAAAAAACCCCTTAATCCCCGCTTTGAAACATGCCACCTCTCGGGGCTCCAAAGCCCATCCTTGGTAGGCCTTTGATAACATGGAGGTCCATCGCCGTGAGAGGGGGGCATCTCGCAGCGCAAGCAGGTCTGCCGAGGTATAAGCCATACATAGATGAGAGGTAGTAAGTCTGGTCAGGAGTTTGATGAATAGTCTAAGGTATTGGAGCAAGATGGACCTAAAAGCCGGTAAGCTGGACTCCACTGCCCTCTCACTGCAGTGGAAGGAGTCCCGTATCAGTTCATCGAGATTGGAGGTAAAAATCCAAGCCATCCTTTCACGATGGCTAGCCCAGATGGAAAGGGCTTAGGAAAGTTAGATGGTCTATTCCTCCGTTGGTGAAAGGCAACAACTCCCTCAGCTCCCGGATGACAATTGTCCAAACACCCTCCAGCTTGGGGCACAAGATGGAAAAGGAGCCAAACCATAGAGGCATAATGATGTTAAGCCCGAGGAAGAGAAGATATTCAAAAGGGAGGGATAACACACAGCTGGGTACAAACTGGAAGCGGGGAGCCGAAGACCAAGTCAAAGGCATTGGGGGGGGGAGAGATCAATCGAGGCGACCAGTTTTTTTGGCCGCTCTCCAGCCTCTCCGGCCCCCAGAACTTCATAAATCCCCCTGATTGTATTTCCCGCTTCCAGACTCCAGCCCCCAGGTCCGATGGTCTATTCCATTCTATTCTATTACTAGTGTGTGGACAATTGTTGGCAGGTTACTAACATATTGTTGGAAGAAAATTATTTTGGTCTATTTTCCAATCTTGGTTACAAAAATAAACGCTGTGGGCAATTTGCTTGAGGTGGAGAATAGTTTATTAGACAGCATACTGGATAGTATAGCTCTTCAAGGTGGCCACAAATTGAATGGGGAACAATAATACTTATACAAAAGTTTGTCAGGTTTTGCGAATATGCCTGCAAATATGTTACTGATGGGGAGAAAATGCTGAGAGCGGGGAAATAGCTGCAAGACATACTAATTCTTAATCTTTTTAGGTGTTACAATTTTTGATGAGGTTGTCTGGCTCTTGCGTCCCTTTCTGGATCGGGACTTGTTACGCATGGTCACTCACATCCTTGTCACCTCACGCCTGCACTATTGCAATGCTCTCTACATGGGGCTCCCCTTGAGGAGCACCTGGAGTCTCCAACTGGTCCAGAATGCAGCCGCGCGGGTGGTGATGGGAGCGACGTGGCGCTCCCATGTGACCCCCCTCCTGCGCGAGCTGCACTGGCTCCCAGTGGTCTTCCGGGTGCGCTTCAAGGTTTTGGTTACCACCTTTAGAGCGCTCCATGGCTCAGGACCAGGGTACTTACGAGACCGCCTTCTGACACCAGTAGCCTCTCATCGGCCAGTTCGCTCCCATAGAGAGGGGCTCCTCAGGGTGCCGTCAGCCAAACAATGTCAACTGTGGCCCCCAGGGGGAGAGCCTTCTCTGTGGGGGCGCCTGCCATCTGGAATGAGCTCTCCCCGGAGATACGGAGGATCCAAGATTTATGCACTTTCCGCCGCGCCCTAAAAATGTTTTTATTCCAACAGGCTGGTCTGGCCTAACTCTCCCTTTTAAATTGGGTTTTAAATGTTTTACATAAATTGGATGTTTTAAATTTGTTTTTGAGCCCAAATTATTTAATCTATTTTTAATAGCTTTTAACTTTTGTATGTTATTTGTATTTTTATCTTGGCTGTTCACTGCCCTGAGTCCCCTGGGAGTAGGGCGGTATATAAATATAAGAAAATAAATAAAAATAAATAAATCTGTGAGGAAGGGATGGATATCTTTGTGTAGTCAAAAATATTTTCCTGTCTTGAGGGGATTCTTTAAATTAAATTAAGTGGGAGTTTGCCAACTTTCTAATGGGTGACCAAATTTGTCAATTTCAACCTGTGTTGTAATGTAGCCTGAAAAGTATAAGCGGTCTTTTGTTTGATCATCTGGGGATTGTTAATGGGACATGGGAAGCCTGGTTTTTGGAAGTAGAGTGGGTAGACATGGATTGGGGTGAAAAATATGAGTGACATTTGGCTTTTCATCCCACAATGCACTCATGATTACAATGGTAATATTAGACTATGAACATGTTTAAACTCAAAGCCTGTTCTTTCTAAGGATATACTATCCTTTTCAGAACAGGCAATCTGTCTAATTTCTGTACTCAGGAGCAGGTCCTTCCCATTCAAATTCATTTAGTTTATTGGGCTTCATCAGGGAATTATCATTAGTTCAATATATTTAATCATCCTGTTCTAGGTTATTTGAAGTACTGCCTCTTCCCAGTCATATTTTCCAACCTACCAGAGCAAGAATGCAGGGAATGTTATGGTCCCCTCCCTTAAGAAGGTCCACATAGTGGGACCAAGAAGAAGGACATTCTCCATGCTGGTTCCCTCCTTGTGGAACATCATGTTTGCAGAAATAAAATTGGCCACCTCTTTGACACTTTTATCACAAAGCCCTGAAGACAATGGGCCTAGGGATCCATATTGATATAGAGGTTATCAAGTGGTTGACTTGATAGCTGTTGTCAGGGTGTGAGAATTTATTGCTTTTTGTACTGGGGTTTTATCTATTTAATCTAAGGAATCATCTTGAAAGTCTTGCGTGGCCAAATATTTTTTAATAAATAATAAAAAATAAATAAGACAAAGCCATGTTAACTTCCATGCTAAAGCAATATGACATTGCTTTCAATGTACACACAGATCAAGCATTTTAAGATATGGTCCAGAATGTTCTGATATTGCTATGAGTCTTTTCTCCATTTTTGAAGTAAGGAATAATATTTTCCTCTTTCTGTCATTTTATGCATTACCTGTTTTTCAGGATTTCTCAGAGAAATTTTTTTCTGGTGAAACAACCAGAAAGTTCCTTCAGTATACTAATATGTGATTTATCTGACTTTGAACACTCAGACTTATTCAAAGTAAACATATCTTTTCTGACCATGTTTCAGAAAACGTCAATCCTACTCCTTAATTTTGTATGATGGAACACATCTCTTATTGTGCTGGAGAACTCTGAAACAAAATATTGCATGTCACTGCCTTTTCTTGTCTTCACTGAGCAGCCAACCCAAAAATTATTTTCTCTTTTTTATTTCAGATATTTAAAAGAAGTCCTTTTTAGAAGCCCTTAGCAACTTTCTCAAACTTTGTTGATTCAGATCACTCTTCCATGGTGATCTGTCCTTCTTTCCACAATCCTCTTTCTACATTGGTTTCTTTTGCTATCTTCCATTTTTGCCCCATTAAAATTACTTGCAGTTGGGCTTTTAGTTGTAGATCTTTTTAAGTATCTCCCATTAATGTTGAGCTCATTTCCCATTAGTTTCCCTTGCCATGTTATACTACTTATTTTGATGATACTTGATCTTAAAGTTGACGACTCTTCAAGAATGGGCAAACCTCTGCTTTGTAAAGAATAACATTTCTATTTCATCATACAAGCATATTCTTTATCCAACTTCCTTTCCAAAAACAAAACAAAACACCAATATGAACAATAGCCAAGAAAATCATGTTGTGAACAAGACAGCTGATTATGTTTTCCAATGTCATAATTCCCCCAAAATGATTAACATGTTATATTTTATCACATTAGATCTTTTGCTTAGTCATTTATCAGAAAACAGTATCTCTCATCCAGCTTCCTATTAACAGATATATTATAAAGGCAAATCTTCTTTAAGTCAAGCTTAATGCCCAGCAACATCAGAGACATTTAGTACTAAGTTACTTCAAGCTTCACAGTCCAGGGAATTCTGCCATCGGCTAAGGCATAATTTCAGTTGGATACCTCTGGATCTTATTATACCAGCTCTCTGTTCCACTTAGTTTTATAATAAGTACATAGAAAATGAAAAAGTTATTTGTTACTATTTCTACAGATAGATATTACTATTAATGAAGACTTGTGCTTATGGCAGTTAAAAATTTTCCATCCAGAAGCCATCTAAGAAGAATGATTATATAGTATGAAATGTTACCTCTGCAATTGCAATATAAACAATAATCCCATAAATATGAAGTAATATAAAATTGATCTAAATATGTTTCAGGAACTTCTGAGATATTAAAATTAAGTTGCATGCCTGTCAGTAAAATCATATGCATGCTTACTTTAATGTATTTTTCATTGGGGTACAATGAATATAGCTTACTCCCTGGTCAGTTTATATTTTTATTTGCTAAAGTAAATATAAAAATATTAGTAAGGGGGGATATATTATTTATTTCAAACTTTCTTTGTATTCACCTGGAAGATCTGACCTTAAAAAAACCTCTTAAAATTTGTTTGTATCAATATGAGTATTCAAAATATGACCTCCTTGTGTACCACTCTTTGTTGTTCTATTTAAGTTTCTCTCCTAGACTTTCTTCAGTTCTTTCCCTTATCTTGCAGGTGTTTGTGACAAGATAATGAAAGGAAGGGAAGAAATTATTTTCTTTTTGTCCTCCTCTATCTATTTGACATCCTGGCTAATACTATAACATGACAGATATAGGTTGTTACAAGGTGTCTGTGTGTGTGTGTGGGGGGGGCAATTTCTCTGATCCGTTGCTTTTGCATCCTACCATGACACTGCCACCTGCAAGACTGAAATCATGGTCAAATTAATTTTGTCAGGTGAAGGTTGGCAGAGAAGGCTTAGATACTTCAATCATTTGCAAGGACAATTATGGAAAACAGCTAGAAATACTTATAATACCATATCCTGCCTGTTTTTAAATATTTGGGGTAATATTGGTAGTGTTGGTCTTTGTGAAACTAAGCAGCTTAGAAGCTCTCTTATAATGAAGACTTTTATGAACCCCTGGTATTTATTTCCAAGCCAAATATTGTGTGTGATAAAACCACAACTATTCCTTCCATAACGAAACTTCCCTCTCCTATGTGAATTAAGCTCCTATGATTGCTTGATCAAAGGAATTTCTGGTCTTTGCAACATAAAGGTTGTCCTTTCCAAATGCAACATCAATTTACTATCCAATCTGACACTTGGCCTTGTCAATTAATATATTTTTGGAAATAAATCCAATAAATGTTACTTCCAAATAAGACTGTAGTGTTACTTCTAAGTAAAAATTCCAATCCTGATAGCATTGAAAAGCTCTGAAATGCTATTTTGAATTATAAAGTTTTTCCATAGATCTTTCATGATTGTAGGTTTTGCTTTCTCTGCTAAGTGTTTTTATTTAAAAATAAGCATCACTGTAACTTCTTAATTGGAAAAAAGGATAAAATAAAAGTGCATGTTGTTTCAATCCAGCCATTGCTATTGAATACTATGGTAATCATGATGAACTGTGTATGAAATGAAGCTATGACTTGTTCAAAAACTATGAATAAAATGACCTAGCATGGTGGACAAATAGTGAGTGAGTGCTTCCAACCTCACTTGTCTCATTGAATTGTCTCATTGAAATAAAAGCCATGTTAATCCACATACTAATAAAAGAATAATATGAACTACTGAAGTAGATACTGAATGCTTAAACCCTTTGATCTTCAAATCAGTGCTTTTGCATCGGGCAATGAACTAAAAATAATGTGCACTGTTAATATTTTTAGCTTGTTATTTTTAATCTTCAATTTCATGTAAGCTTTTCAATTTCTAATACAGATCAAAATAAAAGTAGGCTTTGATTAAGAGTGCTTTCTTTGCATTCTTTATTTAAAACATACTTGTTGGCCTATAGGGAAGACAAAAGAAAAATGATGCCTATTTGTCCTATAATTCAATAACTATTGTTCTAGAAGCATTAAAAATAAAGCTATAAACAGAATTGCTTACTTAAGGGGTTATGGTTTATTGAAGGATAAAGAAAAATATGAAATGATGTATGTAGAAATGTTTAAAGCCAGAAAAGTAATAAGAAATAAATGAGACTGTGAAATTGCATATTTCTACCCTTATTTTTAACAAAACAACCAAACAACATGTGCAATATTATTCTTTTGATTCTGACGCAATAGCCCTTAGTGCAGTCTTTGCTTCTTTACTACTATTAATTAATCTGCTTTTTTGTGTTGTTCTTTTATATTGAACCTCACAAGAATCTGATTTTCTTTATAATAAAAATGTATCATTATGCATGTTTCTGGTGTACCTGGAGGTCCACACAATCTCAGTGTTAATATGCCTACATATCTTATGCTATTCAGCCATTAGTTTTCCTTGCTGTTCAAAGTCTGCAATATACAGTTGGTTAATATATTTCTCTTGTTATCAGTATTAAAATAGATATAACAATTCCTTCTGGCTTTTGGGAAGTTGAACCTTCCTGTATAGAATATAGGGCCTATAGTATCTCAGGAAAAAAAAAGATTGCTCTCTTCATTCATTTCAGAAGAAAACAAAATAATATACTATTTCATATATATGTTAGTGTTTAGAAAAAATGACCATATGAATATATGTTATTTTTATATCCATATATCCTCATATCCATATATTTTATACATAAAATTCATAATTTTCACCTTAAGTTTGAATGACTATTAATTAATATAGTGATTATTTATGGCCAAAATATTTTTGTATAAAATATTTTCTGATTGGTCCATATCTTCAGAAGTAAATAGATTTCTTATATACAGTATGTATATGGAATCTGCACTTGTTTTGCAGGATTCAATCTGGATCAATCACCAGGACCAGTGATTTTGTCTTCCGAGCTTTCAGACTCATGTTGGAGCCCATTGTCAGGGAACTTCTCTCTAGCAAAGCATGTTCTATTCTGTATGTGGTATTTATAGTGCCTGTTGTAGGGCCTAGGATAGCGATGGCAAACCTTTTTGGCACCAAGTGCCGAAAAGGGAAGGCATGCAAAACAAGGATACCCACCCAAAATAAAAACTCCTTTGGATGAAGCCGGATTACTTACTGCCCCCCACCCCTGTTTTTCCCTTTTGGTTCATTATCAGGGAGGCATGATCAGGTACAGGGGAGCTTCCCCCCTCCCCTTCCTTTTCCTAACAAGCCGTTTGGCTGTAGCACCTCCCCCAAACTCCCCCACTCCTGCGATCAATCGCACTGTGGCTTCTGACTGCCAGCATTGGCAGCTAGCTGATTGGCTAGCAGCTAACTGTTCCGGGCAGCCAAAAGTCTAAGACGAACAGTGTGTCATTGAATGGGCCACACCACCATGTGTAGGATGGAGGGGCCATGGCCCATTGGCCAGGGTGAACAGATAGGGGCATGCCAGCCAAGGAGAAAAGCTAGAGGTGAATGTGCGGAGGCAGAACCCTGGCAGAGAAGCAGGCATGGCCAAGGGTAGGAGCCGAAAAGTCCTAGACCCTACAACAGGCACTATTAATACCACATACAGAATAGCACATGCTCTGCTAGAGTGAGGTTCCCTGAAAATGGGCCCTGAAAATGGGCTCTAACACGAGCCCAAAAGCTTACTAAAGAAGAACCATGGAGGGCAAGAAGCAATGTACCCATCCTCTCACACTTCTATGGATGCCTAAAATGCACAAGCCTGACAGACCTCTCTATCCAATTGTATCATTATTGGGAATTACTATCTACAACCTCACAAAAGAATTAACAAAAAAGCTTAGACACCTCAAAAGGGGAAGCAAATACTCTAACAAATCCTTAATACAATGCCTTCAAAGAAACAAAGATGTGACAATAGATGAGGATAAAATCATAGTCTCATTTGATGTCACAACACTTTTCATACCTGTAGATCTGGAATTAGCCAAAGAATCTATGACATCATTGCTTCATAGCACACCCAATTTACCCTAATACACAAAGATTGAAACACCCAGGATCATGGATCTGATCAACTTTTTCCTAACCATGTACTTTCAAATGGATAAAAAAACTTATCAACAAATCAAATATATTGCTTTGAAGACTTATAGCAGAGGTTGTAATGCAACATCTGGAATTGATAATACCCACAAATACAACCCAAATTATGGATCAGGTATGTAGATGACATCTTCATCATAATAAAAAATGATGAATTAGAGAACCTGCACGAATCATCAACAACATATTAAAAGGAATCCAATTCATTAAGGAAGAAGCAAACAACAACTCACTATCCTTTCTAGGTATCCTTATCAGGAGACACTACAATGGCAAACTAGAAATACAAGTGTACTGAAAAGACACATACATCATGTGTTCCACTACCAAAGTAATAACCCAGCCCCCCACAAAAGAAGCTGTATAAGAAATCTGTCTAGATGAACACAAACATATGGCAGCAACCCTGAATAGCAGAAAAAGGAAACAGCTCATCTATATAACATATTCCAACAAAATGGATATCCACATAACTTCATCAAAAAAGTGCCTGACCACTCAGCCCAATATAGCACAACCAACATAAGCTTTATAAAGGATAACACTGCAATAATTAAAAAACATCTAATAAACAACAACAGGCTATTACAACCACATGGCATCATCATAGCACACCAACCAGTTAAAGTTCTCGAAAACTTCCTAAGTAAACCAAAACACCCAGCAGCTCCAGGAAAAAACACCCAACAGTCATCTACAGTATACAAACTAAAAACTGTAACAGGTATTACATACGACAAACAGGCAGAAGACTAGCAGAAGATATCTACGAGCACCAAATTGTAGTCAGAAGACATATGAAAACTCATTAGTTTCATAACATATGGGCAGACTTAACCATAGTTTCAACTGGGAAACCATTACTGCCTAGACCAAGCCAAGCTCCAAAACTCTAGAGAATTTCTGGAAGCCTATACTCTGACAAATGGGCCATCAATAGACAATCAAAACCTCCCTAAGGGAATAAAAAGACCAAAACATCTCTCAACACCAAGATGAGCACAGATTAACATCAAAATTAACTCCAAACCAACAATCAAGAAATAAACAATACCCAGTCAAGGAATTGCCAAACAAACTAACAGTAAACAGTCCAAAAAACCATCAAGGCCATTCCCACCAACACTAACAGGGCAAACCACTGGAATATAAATTGAGAGCAAATCCTACTCCCTATTAGCACTGATGATGTTACTTAGTTTGGGTAATGAAATATCTGCAAGCAAATAACCAAGTTCAGAGAACGCCAATGGCTCTTCAGGTGTACATAAGGGTTTTCAGAAGTGATTTGCCATTGCCTCCTTCCAAGGGTTGAGAGAAAAGTGACTAGTTCAATGTTATCCAGATGAGAGAAAGTGACTAGTTCAATGTTATCCAGATGATTTTATGTCAAGGTGGGACTAAAATTTGTGGTCTCCTGGCTTCTAACTTGAGATCCTATACCAAACTGGCTCTCCATGCTTACTTGTTATTAGATTTATATCCCATCTTTTATTCATGAGTTCAGTGGCATACATAGTGTTCATTCTGCCATTCCTCTCTTCTCACACCAACTCTCTGAGGTAGTTTGAACTGAGAAAGACTGACGGTTCCAAAGCCACCTGTGAGATTATGTAGTTAAAAGTGGAGATAAACTTTAAGCACTGTATCACATTGAACCTCTTCCAATTTGCCATATCTTATAATAAAATTAATTTCTTTGTCTATATTCCATCTTTGAATGCAGTAGTGCTCCCACAACCAGACATCAAACAATTATGCATATTGGTGATTTATTAATGACAATAATCTTCCCAGCACCAAATAAGAAACCATGTGTGTTGATGGGAATAGTTCTGATAATCCCCAGATCTTTTTTTTAAAAAAAAATTTAGGAGGAATAATGTCAATGATAATTTAGAAATTCATGATTGCCACTATAACTACACAATAATATCAGTGGAAAATCAACAGATTTGAAATTATGGAAATATAGCTTCAGTGAGGAATATAATGAAGTCTGAATGTTTGTAATAAATAATTAGTTCATTTTCAATATTTTTCTGGAATATACTTTTCTGTTTTGAGTATGTTTTATTTAGTAACATTTTCAATCCATCTTGGAATGCTCCAGAATTCAAATCTCTTTCATAATTTCAGACTTTTATCTTGCTGTGTTATAAAAATGAATCAAGTTATCAACTAACTGAATTTAGAATGACTGTGCAAGCACTATGTTTATTTCATCATGTAGCTATCATAATTGATTGGAATTTTGGTCATTTTAATCACTTTCTCAGATATATTTGAGTTAGACTTTTCTTTGTGTTGTTTTGACCCACTGAAGGAAAAGACTTTACATTTGGATAAATTTTCTTTCTTTTCTTTTCTTTTTTTACATTTTTGGCAAGGATAATTCCTCACTTAAATTTAGAGTAATTTCTCTTTCCTGGCAGGCTTTTGTACAGTTGAGCCTGGAAAAAGAAAGTAAGAGGCTTTGAAGAAAACAGCTGGAGCAAAGTGTTTTAAAGTTGAGGAAGTTGTGTCTATTCAAAGGTAGAAAATGAAAATGATAAAAGACATTCAGTACCCTGGAGACATCCAAGGGAAATGCATATTATTGGAAAATAATGGCTACAAAAATCTTATATAAGCATTTATCTTAACTTCTCTATCTTTCCTGGGGAATAGAGATCCTTAAATGGGTCTCTGGCATGGAATATGATATTCTATTTTTTCTTCATTATTGCTTGCTGGGTATGCTGAACATGATAGTGAATAAATACAGCATAAAATATCTTCAAGGGGACAATGATACTTTAATTCACATCTAACTTAAAAGTAAAAGGAGAAGAAGGGAATAGTATTCTGGTTTTGAAAAAATTGAATTACTCAAATCCTACTATCATGCAAATAACAAAGGTTAAAAGTGAAGCCCAGAAAGATAATAATAAACTCCATACAACTATAGTTTTTAAATTTTAGATTAAGTGACTATTAGGGTAGAAAAATAATTTGCATAAAAGTTTGTAAATATTCATATTTGCAAATCAAATTATGTCAAAATTTAAAATGGAGGCCTTTGGAATGGTTATACAAATATTTCATATATACTGAATTTGTCAAGAATGTTATTCCAGTTTAATGACGACTCCTTTATTGTCAATGTTACTAGTATCATAGAATAAAAAATATTGTGGAATAGCATGTCTTGATTTTAATAAAGTTATCAAATATGTCTCATAATATTTTTGTCAATTAACCTGGTAAATGTTGTTACTGTTATGTAGCTGACTGATAGTTCATATCAAGAATACTAATTTCTTCAATTACTCTTGCCTGCATTATGGTGAATTCTAGTATGACATTGTCATTCTCTTCCACTGTTCCTCCACTCCCTCAAACACTTCATCCCAGTGGTGAAATCTGAACCAGTTTGCTGTGCGCGCACATACGCAGTTCATACCAAACACGCGCTGGGCTCGCATGTGCAGTACGTGCCAAAAGGAGGCTTGGGAAGGTAAGTAGAACAGAGAGGGGGGGAATCAGCTGTGGCACACAATCTTGGGAACCTTTTAAAAAACTTTTTTAAAGCATTTTTTACTACGACTTTTTTTACTATGACTCCATGTGACCATGGAGTCATAAGTGTGAAAAATGATCACTTTTTTTAGAGCTGTGTAATTTTGAATGGTCACTAAATGAATGCTTGTAAATTGATGACTACTTGTATTCTTGCCTCCCAGTTTACTTACATTATTCCAGTGCACAAATTCCAGAGGATTGGGGCTTAGCCATTATTGTGCCCATTTACAAAAAGGGCACCTGAGACTTACGCACTAATTATAGGCCTATCAGCCTCAAGTATAATAAGTAAGCTCTTCGCTATATATTTACACAACAAACTAGTTGATTCAGTTGACTTAGTGCATATACTGGCAAATAAGGAAGTGGGCTTCAGGTCTGGACATTCTATTTATGAATACACCCTTATCCCTCAACATCTGGCTGAAAAATGTATACCCAAACCAGGTTCATCACCATATACTGCATTCGTTGATTTTAGATCTGCATTTGTTCTGGTTTCCAGAGAAAGGGTACATACTGCTATTGATATATGCTTAATATTGCTTATGCACAACCTTTATAAGAACTCCAGAATCAAAGTTCAATGCAGTATGCAGGGCCACTACATCAAATGTGATTCTAACCTACAGAGGAGTAAGCAAAATATTTCAGCTCCTCTGCTGTCTAATTTAATTTAATTTAATTTATTGCATTTCTATGCCGCTCAACTCCCAAGGGACTCTGGGCGGCTTACAGCAAAAATAATGCGAACAATGAACATAGAAAAATTATTTAAAAATATTATAAAAACATTTTAAAAACATTAAAAGCCCATGCACACCATTCATGGCCGGCTCTCGCAAGATTTCAACAGCGAGATCAACGGCCCCACGCCTGCCGGAAAAGCCAGGTCTTCACAGCTTTCCAGAAGGCCAATAGGTTGGGGGTAGTCCGGATCTCAGGAGGTAACTGGTTTCAGAGAGGTGGGGCAGCCACAGAGAAGGCCCTCCCCTGTGGGCCTGCCAGCTCGCATTGTTTAGCTGACGGGACCCAGAGGAGACCAACTCTGTGGGATCTTACTGGTTGCTGGGAGCTATGCGGTAGAAAGCGGTCTTGAAGATAGCCTGGCCCTGAGCCATGTAGGGCTTTAAAGGTAATAACCAACACTTTGAATTGTGCCCGGAGACCAATAGGAAGCCAGTGCAGCTCACGGAGAATTGTTGTAATGTGGGTGTATCTCGGTGCACCCACGACAGCTTCATTCTGGACCAACTGTAGTCTCCAAACACTTTTCAAGGGTAGCCCCATGTAGAGCGCATTGCAATAATCTAACCATGAGGTGACAAGGGCATGAGTGACTGTGAGGAGAGCCTCCTGATCCAAGTAGGGTCGCAACTGGTGCACCAAGCGAACCTGTGCAAAGGTCCCCCTAGGTATAGCTGCCAGATGTTGCTCTAATCTTAGCTGTGAGTCTAGGAGGACACCCAAATTGTGAGCCCATTCTGAGGGGCACAATTTCTCCCCCCCCAGAACCAAAGATGGACTGTCGACATAGTCTTTAGGAGGCAATATCCACAGCCACTCAGTCTTGTCTGGGTTAAGTCTGAGCCTGTTGACTCCCATCCAGACCCTCACAGCCTCCAGGCACCAGCACATCACATCCACCGCTTCACTGAACTGATGCGGGGTGGAGATATACAGTTGGGTATCATCAGCATATTGCTGATACCCCACCCCGTATCATCGGATGATTTCACCCAGCAGTTTCATGTAGATGTTAAATAGGAGGGGAGAGAAGACCGAGCCCTAAGGCACCCCGCAAATGAGGGGTCTAGGGGTCGACCTCTCTCCTCCTGCCAACACTGACTGTGACCAACCAGAGAGATAGGAGAAGAACCACCATAACACAGTGCCTCCCACTCCCAACTCCCTTAGTCGTCCTAGAAGGATAGGATAGCACCAAGGATAGCACCAAGATAGAGGAATGACCCCCATCTCGGGCTCGCCAGAGATCATCCATCAGCATGACCAAAGCAGTTTCCGTGCTGTAGCCAGGCCTGAAGCCTGATTGAAAGGCTTTATAAAAGGCTAATCTTTATATAAATTCACTTGTGGTGCAATTACACCAATTAGAACATCACACTGATATACATATCACATCCTTGTATGCAGATGATATAGTACTTTGCCACAAATGCATATTGGACTTAGACAAGCCCTAAATGGTCTGGTTAGTTATTGCTTCAAGGAAAGTTGTGAAATCAACTATAGTAGGGGTGTCAAACTGGCGGCCTGACCGGATGCATCATGCACAGGCCATGCCCACCCCAGCTCCAATGAATGGGAAAAACATCATAAAATGTCACATTAAGGCAATGTGATGTAGTTTGTCACCCGTGAACTATAGTAAAAGTCAGATCATTATTTTTGCAAATGTTGTGGCCTGTCAGCGGCCTGTGCAGTTAGTAGCTGATTCCGACAGCGAGGAGGCTGGTGTGGTGCTGCGCCAGCAGCCTGTGCAGTTGGCACTCGAGTCAGACAATGAGGAAGCTGGAGAATATGTGGTGCCAGAGGCAGGGATTCAGCCAGGGCTTTCAGAACCTCCAGAAGCTCCCATAAGTGAAGAGGAAGAAGAGGAGGCCCCTCTTCTCGATGCATGAGCGCGCAGAGCTGCGAAAAGGCAGGAGTGGCTCCTCAGGAGGAGGTGTCCTCGAGAGTAAGGCTTGGGCCTAATTGGCCACTCCCCTAGCCTATTTAAGGAAGGATGATGACTGATGCAATTTGCAGGAAACAACTTTGTTCAATTTCCTTCGCATCTTGATTGCAGAAAATGTTTGATTTGGCTCGTTTCTGTCTTATCAGTTTTCCTGCAAATTGCTTCTGGGCATTCTGCCAACCACAGTAAGATTATGGTTATCTGAAATACTGTACCTCAGAACTGAGTTTGAATTCTTGTCGGCTGTTGATGAAGTTAAATTAACAGCCCTTGTTCAGAAAAGACTGATTTATTGTACTTGTGTTTGAACAACTACTAAGAAAGCTCATTAGTAGTCTTTAATTAGTAAATTAAGGTTTGTATGGACTTTGTGTGTGCTGCGTTCTTTGGGGTCCATAGCTGGGGCAGAACAGCAAAAAGTCTTAAATGGTATACCTGGAAGATAAATGGCCAGATCACCGTGCAAGTTAAATCCTCTAAATATTTGGACATTGTTTTCCATAGCTCTACTAAACACAGTGCACATGAAACTATGTTATTCAAAATGCTAAAAAAACAGTGGTTGCAATTCAATCCTTTTATTTCTCCAGAGGAAGACACTATATTCCAGCAGTACTAAAGCCATATTTAGCTAAGGCTTGTGCACAACTACGCTCTAGTACTCAGCTGGAACCTTACTCTTCTTTTATTCCTCTGGAAAGAGTGCAATCCAAGTTCCTAAAGCTATATTTCAGGTAACTCACTGTGTCTCAAATGTAGTACTAAGGAAAGAGGCAGAATTTTCTAAAGTCGAAACAGGTGCATGGACTCACATGATACAGTAGCACATTGGTTAAAATTATTATCCCCCCCCCCCAAGTTTGAGTTTCCTTTAGAGGACAATTACGAATAGTATGCTTTAGGATCATCTTACAAGTATTTCAGTATCTTCTCCAGGCTTCTCCAAGGAAGCAATAGCAATAGCACTTATACAGTACGTGTATACCACTTCACAGTGCTTTATAGCCTTTCTAAGTGATTTACAGAGTCAGCGTATTGCCCCTATCAATCTGGATCCTCATTTTACTGACTTCAAAAGATGGAAGGCTGAGTCAATCTTGAGCCTGGTGAGATTCAAACTGCCAAATTGCAGTCAGCTGGCAGTCAGCAGAAGTAGCCTGCAGTACTACATTCTAACTACAATGCTACTACAGCACTCTTAATGATGGGGTAAAAGTGTGCACTTAGTGGATTTAAGCAATGTATCAAACACCTGGAAACCCAACAAAATCAGTTTTCCTAAGGATGTTTTATTGAGCAGTCAAACTTTTTGTTTCAAAGGAGTGAAATATATATAGCACATAACTATCTCCAAACTCTGAAGGGCACTAATTTTAGCATGCTGTGGTAGAAATAGCAATAGTACTTAGACTTTTAAACCATTCCGTAGTGTTTTGTAGCACTCCCCGAGTGGTTTACAATGTCAGCATATTGCCCCCAACAGTCTGGGTTCTCCTTTTACTGAGTTTGAAAGGATGGAAGGCTGAGTAAACCTTAAGCTGGTCAGAATCAAACTCTTGGCTGTGGGCAGAATTAGCCTGCAATATTGCTTTCTAACCACTGCACCACCATAAGTCCTTCAATGCCCTTCCCATGGCAGTTTTGCAGGGCCTATATAAAAATTTCCATACAAACTGAGATTTTTTTGTCTATGGACAAAGCACTATTGAAACCATAGCTCACATTGTATTATACTGTACCTTCTATAACAGGGGTGTCAAACTCTGGCTCGCAGGGTCTTAGATCTGGCCTGCGGGGCCGGTCTGGAAATAGCAAAAGACCAGGCCGCAGTGCCTCTGCTAGCAAAAATGAGGCACGGGTGAGGCACCCCCCTCCACAACCGCTTTTGGCCTCCAGAGTGGTCCAGAAGGCCTTCCAAGCCCAAAACGGGGCCTCCGGAGTCATCCAGGAGTCTGTCCTGGCCCAAAACGGGGCCTCCGGGGTCATCCAGGAATCTGTCCAGGCCCAAAACGGGGCCGCCAGAGTACTATAAGAGACCGTCCCTGACTCAGAAGGTTATAAAAGGGAGGAAAAATAAAATATTTTACCTTTCAGGTTTGCAGGATTTGCTACTAGCCTATGTCAATAATTTATAATTCTAGTCTTCCTATGGAGTCAGTTTCTTGATCTGGTTTCTCTCTCATAAGATGATCAAGTAGATCAAGTAAATATTAAAAAAACAAAATCAGAGATGGATGCCTCCCTATTTTTACAAATTTATAAAGCCATGTCTGCGGAGGTATGGTTCTGTATCACACCCACCATGGCCACACCACACCATGCCATCCCTTCCTGGCCCTCCAAGGTCAAACTAGGGGTGGGTTCCACTTACCTTTACTACTGGTTCGCAGCGGGAGTGTGTGTGCACGCTCGCTTTGCTCGGGCAGAAGTTTCTGTGCATGCACAGATCACTCATGATGATGTCGTGGTGGGTGGGCGGAGCCTCCCATTGGTTTTACTACTGGTTCTATAGAACTGGACCAAACCAGTAGCAACCCACCACTGGGTCAAACCTAATTCTGATCTGGCTTTCAATGAAATTGAGTTGAACAGCCCTGTTCTATAAGGACTCACTTATTATTTTAATACTTATTTGTAATACTAGTCTGTGACCATAGTAAAATTACTATTTATTAGATATATGTTTGTTACATCCAAGTATTCAACAAATAATATAGATTTGATTTAATTTAAAATTGGCTTAATTATTTTCCTAAGAAAACAACATTAGAAGATGAAATTTCTTTAGAAGCACATCTCTTGACTCCTAGAATTCAGTCAACATCATCTTTTGATTGCCCTTTTTCAGAACAAAAAATACTTTTAAAAATCCAAGCTTTTAAAAGGGAGAGAACAGAAGTACTATTTCTGCAGGTAGTAATTTACCAGTCATTCAATTAATCTGTAAATTGAGGGAAAAGAATAAGAGGTAAATGATAAATCTATGACTTATGGAACTGTCCAAAATTTGGTAAATGTTGACATTTGTATGTCAATGTCTACTACAGTCTTTTAAAATATTTTGAGGGGATGTATGCCAAAAAAAGCTGGCAAATGGATTTAAGTAAATTTTATAATTATCTCCGAGACTTCAGACACAGAATTTTCTTGGAATTGTCAATATTTCTCCATCAAATATATTTAAGGAAAACATTTTGTTTTTCATCCAAGTTTCTAGCAGAAGAACCAGACATCTAATTGGCTATCTCTAGAGTGTAATTTACAAGACATGGGACTATATCTGGATTTGGACCATTATAGATAACTAGATAATGTAGTTTAGGTCCAGAAATGACCAAGTGAAACTGAGAACCAATAATATATTCCACCTGTTCCTGTATACATTTTAATGTTTAAACTAATTCATAATTTGTATAATATATTTCAGAATGAACTTGAACTATTACACACCACACAAAATTGCATAATAGATTGGAAATTTACACAAAAATCTGGTCTCTCTTCTGACTTTCTAACCCTTATATATATATCTATTAAAAAAGATACAAAGTTCAAGAAGAATAAACTTTTTAGAATGTTTTTGACTAATTTTATAATAACACTAGAGATTCATTATCTTTTAATATGTTAAGAAATGTCACTGTAATATCATTACAGAACCAAGTACCAATGTTTTATTCTGGTAGGGAAGTGAATTAAACAGGTTTAACATGATTAACATTTTCATCTTATAGAGTGGCCATTTCCCTATTCCTTTCCTGGTAACCATCATCAATAAGAACTGAATTATAAAATTGCAGCATTGACTAGTGTCAAAATCTTGAAACAATTAAATAATTAAATCAATACAAGGTCCAGAACCACATTTTCAAAACTGAGTCATTTCCACATATAATGTAATGATTAGTTAGATTTTCTTTTTGTATTTGATGGCCATTCTGTAAAGTTCAACAATTCTGAAAAATGTTTCATATTAAAACGAAGCAAATCTGAAAAGATGAATTCCTGCTTCAAGCTATGACATTTTGATTCAACTTTACTAAACCTGAAGCACAACAAATAAGCAAGATATATAAGTGGTTATTGGAAAGGTTGTTGGTCCTTTCGATGGAAAGCTTACTAATATGCCTTGGTGTCTAGAATAACTACATTATCACTTTAAATTTAACTTCCAATTCAAACTGGAAGTTCATTCTTAAACTATTATGTAATTCTTGGCTTGATACCACATCCACAAAATTTGGGTTTATTTCTTCATACAATTTTAAATTCAATTTTATAAGGTTCCTAAACCAGACTTTATTCTTAATAACAGCCACTTTGAACTGCAAGATGAATAATTCAATCAATAAAAAATAAATAAGTAATAAATAAATAAATAAATATGCAGCTTGTTACAATATTAAAATTTTAATGTACAGCATTCAGAATAAATAAATGTAATTTTATGATTAATTTTATGATTAATATTGTGCTGGCCATATTCACTTTCAGTTCCATTTTAATAGCTCCTTTTTTAATGTAATGGTGTACCATATATTACTCTATTTAGAACTAATAATGATATACCAGACAGCTACAAGTTCCATGTTATTTTCAATCCTTGTTTTAGTCATCTGTATTATCTTATTTTAATTCTTTTTTCATGTTTTGTTTTGCATTTGTTGATATATTTTATTTAAAGTATCCAATTAAAATAATTCAAAAGAATTATCTAATCTGATTGTTACATTTTTAGCAATTTTTTAAAAAGACCAATCCATGTTAGCGATTAGGATTAATATAACAGTGTAAGATTATTACATATAGAATATTCTTATATTCTCTAGGAATAATAAAATATGGTGTAAAATTAATGTTATTTAGCTGAAAATACAGTTATTACCTATCTATTACTATGTTTAAATCTGCACTCATACAATCTTTAACATTTCACTTCTGAGTCATATTTCTCCAATAAAGCTCAGCAAATGTTTTAAATTTAGTTGCAAGTCTAAGCATTTGCCAGTGTTTCTCTATAGTTATTTTAATACTATATTAGTAATTTGATGATAATGAAATCAGTAAAGTGGATTAACCACTGAGAAATAAAAGACTTAAAATAATTATATTTCTCATATTAATAATAAAATATCACAATCTATATGTATTGTCTTTCCACCAAAAAGGTTACTTCGTTGTTTTTTCATTGTGAAGATAAACATTTAATAGTGAAATAATGATGCTAGAGAGTTAGAAAGATAGACAGACACACAGACAGATATAAACAAACCTGACCTTCAGATATTTTCTTTTGAGATGAAAGAAGAAAAGGGATGTATTTTAACCATTTCTTTGGCACTGTAATTTTGCCTCTTTATCTCTCCAGTGTTCATCCTGTGAGGTTCTGTAGTATTTTGGAATTTTTAATAACTAGTTCACATAAATTATTGATCTTACTTTTCACCGAAAAGACCTGTGAGTTAATTCCTTTTGCTTCAATTTCAGGCTTGACAAACACCTCCAACACCTACAGATAATAATTGCCTTTTTTTCTGCAGTAAACAACCTCAAACTACATGTCTTAAGTTGACTTGGATATTCATTATCCCAAGTATTAGTGCTGCAATTTAATTCTATTTTATCTCCATGAAAAAACAAATCTATCTAATCTATATATTATAATTTTTTTATTTGAAACATCTCTTCATCCTGGTTTTTAGTTAAATAATCAGATTCCATTATAAAATTCTAGTTTTCCTGTAGATTTCTTTTTAAATCAACTTCAGTTGTTTAAACTTTTCCTATGTATTGAAGAATAAATTCACTAAGCATGACAAGCTAAACAATGTTTTATTGGTATGCCTGACACTAAGTGATCTGTAGCCCTGATTTCTAATTACCCTAGCTTTATTTTTAAGATTTATAAATCAGAAGGTGCTAAAACTCGGTGGCATAAAATAATAATTTACTAAAAGTGTGTGCTGCCCAACTTCCAATGACTTTTGTGGTATTAATAATGCCTATGTTGTAGAATAATGCAAGTATACAACAGCATGTACAGCAACTGGCAATGGTCAGTCAGAATATGTGTTGATCATACAATTATACAAATGCTTCAATTATGCTCTTGCATTAGAATTTCTGATACCAATGTATAAGGCACAAATTTGTGTGATTCCACCATCATGCGTTATCATTTGCCTCCTTGTCCACTTCATGAATGCCAAATTTTTGATTGCAGAAAAACAATATTTGCCTGGGGAGGGTGTTATAAAATATGTGTATGCTTCCTGAAATCAAAAAATACCTGCCAATAATCTCTTACTTAAGAGAAATAATAATAATGTAATAAAATATGATTTAAAATAATGTTATTGCCACGCATACTGATACTATATGGCTTTCAATTTTTTTTGAAAAAAAATTTCTATTTCTGTTTATTCTATTTGTAAATGTTTTTACCAATTTGTTATTTTGAAACTTGTGAAACATAAAATATAATATGAATGTAATATGCACACTGTGGTTTATAAATATTTTTTAATAAATAAGATCAATATTTCATTATCTTTAAGTATGATGGCCATTAGAAACAGAGCCTTCCATTATATTTTAATGTTGGTTATATCCTTTTATTATGTCTTTTTGCCTTTTGGTTGTGTGCTGCTGCCTGGGATTGTCTTGAACTGTTCTTATATTTACTTAAGTGATATAAATAAATATAAATAGAAAATAATATATAAAGTGACAAGTGATGTACAATGGACTTACCTGTGCCATGGATGTCAGTTCCCTATTCAGAATTAGGATTGTGGGCAGGCATTGTCTACTTTTCCTGATTTTTGTGGGGTGCTTTCATATTGTTCCATTTACATTACAGAACTTAAGCATGCATTGAAGAAACCATTAGTATATCAAAGAAGCAGCTCTAAGTAGAGTGGAGCTGCAAATGAAGTAATGAAATGTACCTTATGGGAACTCATACAGGACTGAACATATTCTAAAGAAACCTATTTTGCATACAGAAATTTGATCCTTATAAAAATTTGCTACCACAACAAAGGCAATAATTTATGCAATATCTGACAAAGTATGTTCAATACTGAGGCAGGTAAATCAAATGCTAGTTTCTTATGTAATTAAACAGCTAATGCAAAAGGCATATTGACTGAAATATATTGTTGATTTTATAATTGTAGTTTCAACTAACTACATTTTTAAATATTATGAAATAGTTTTTTTACTAATGATGCCTTTTTGATGACAGAAGAGTTCATTAGTTTTGGGCTGGCAGCTTAAAATAGCAATTCCTTTCTTGTCTATTAAAGCCAGCATAGACTTGATCAGATTTTTCATAAAGCTAATGTCGATAGAAGAAAATATTTGTAAATTAAAGCTAAAGCTAAAATAAAGCTAAAGCATTATGTAGATGACATCTGGCTCATATAAGAACAAGAACTTCAGAACCAAATTAGTTTTAAAAATCTAAATTTCAGAATAATAGATATTTCTTTAGGTAATGAAGTATTAAATAGTGATAAGAGTTTGCAGGAACTGTTATAATTAATAAGCACTGCTGCATGAGGCTTATTTTGTTAAGTATAGAGTTCTTTATAGGAGCTATTGCATGTAATAATTAACTTGATTACAGGAGTCTGAAGAGGGGAAAAGTCCCAAAAGTAATCAAAGCATCCTCTGCAACTCATAAGCTTTAATAATTATTTTTTTTCACTTAACAAATTGCAGGTGCTTTATTCTGAGAATAAAGTGGATCTCCTAAAGTTTGATTAATATTTAGAAATGTTTTTTAATTTTATAGAAACCACTCACCAGGTCTTTATTAAGATACAATTTGTTATGCAGTTTTACTTTTTGATTAGTGACATAGTTATCACCAAATTGAATGAAGCACTCCATTTATACTGCATTCACCGCTTGCATATGTTCCTTTTGTCTTTTTCTCTTTGATTCTTATTCTGCTTCTCTGGCATCAGCCATATCTCAGGTATTTTCTCTTCACTCACATCCCCATCATCAAAGCACTCAGCTTGTAGACTAGCAAATTGGTTAGCTGCAATAGAAGCCCATTTGTCTTTTATCTTGGGAGGAAAAAAATGGTCATTGGCTTAAAATGGTTATTTTCACTGACAATGGCAACAACCATGAGTTTCAATTTCCTTCTCTTGTCTTTTAACTTCAAATATCTGTGCATGCATTTAAATGTCCATATGTGAAGAATGTGTGTATGTATACATAGATGTCAATAAAAAAAATAATGGTTCAAGAATATTGGGCACACAGTACATATACACTTAGGATCCAAAGGCTGTCATTTCAATAGAGGAAGTTGATAAGTCTTCCTAACTTTGGAAAATAAATTGTATACTGAACTTTGCATTTATGCATGTATATTAACTTTATTTATCTGAAACTTGGTTCCTTAACAGTATCTTGTTCAAATCACTTGAAATAAGAAACAAGACTGTAGCCTTAAATGGTACATGTGCATATATATTAAACTAGCTGCCTGGCGTTGCCCGGGTATTTATTTATCTTAATCCTGTATTAGACAGGAAGAGCAACTTCACCCTGAGCCTGGATTTTGGCGAGAATTAAATTAGTTAAAAATGTTTTCCCTGTGCCCCCAGAAGCGTCAAGTAAAATGATACTACCTTGTTGTTTTGCTAGCTTATCCATGATCATTTGGTATGCTTTTTTCTGATCTTGATTTAGAAGTGGCTTCTTGTCCGCGATATATGCGCTAAACTGTTCTGTTGTAATTCTTTTCTTGTATGTATTCTGTGTGAAGTATGTCATGTCAGTCTTGTAGTGCTGCAGGCATGCCAAATATCCGGACCGAATGTAACTTCTAATGTTGGATTTTCCCCCATACCAGAGAGAGCCCCCTTGTGAAGTACTGTGAAGCTGTTACCATGGCAACTCCACTGTGCTGTTCAAGCCATTTTAAGGCACAAGTTGTATCTTAACAGAACACCCCCGAGGGGTGTTAGGGGGTGTCTTACCCCCACAGTATTTCTTTCCAGAGAGTAAGTCATCTGTGTACCAAGTTTGGTTGAAATTGCTTGAGGCATTCCAGAGTTATGCTGGAATATACGCGCACACAGAGCCATTTTTATATATTGTGTGCAAAGCGCATGCGCGATGCAAACCGGCGGTAAAATTGGTTATAACCCACCACGTATGTATGTATGTATGTATGTATGTATGTATGTATGTATGTAAAATCAAGGAAGCACAATGTATTTATTTTGATGCTTATTTATATGTTAATATTCATCTTAGAAAAATATGTTTGAGTGGGTGACAAGGAGAAATTCTATTTTAAAGAAGTTACTTTACAATCTAGTTTTTTAACATTCAAATATGTTTTAAAAATATTTTCACAATCAAGATAGTTCCACCCTATCAGACATTCTAAATTAATGATGCTATGGATTAATTTGCTAATATAATGAATTGCATCATATACAATGCATGCAATGCAATGCAATATGCCATTAACCATGGTAATTTAAAATATAGAAAAACCCACATTTTCTTAATACTGGGAGGTCCACCTCAATAAAAATGACTCATTTCCATTCTACCAAAGAGTCAGATAGAGAGATAAATTTACTTTGAAATAATGATAATGGCAAGCCAAGTGATGTTGACATTAGTTTGGTAGGGTTTTACTGTTATTGATATAGCAACAATTACTGTTTAATTCTAATGCAGAAAAATAGCCTGCAGCTAAATAATACATTTCTGTTAGCAATTATTTAACACAACCCTGAACTACAAATACATTTACATAATAATTTGTCTCTTGTAGAGTGTACTTACAGAGAATGTAATTGGAAGTTGGAAAAAAGAGACTCTAAATAAATGAAATGTGTGCATTATATGAGCATTGATATTTCAAAATCTTTATATATACATAAATATGTAGAAGCTGTAGTTTTAAATATAAAGGAGATATATATATATATATATATATATATATATATATATATATATATATATATATATATATATATATATCCTTTATGTCAGTTTCTATACCTATTTTTTTTCCTAAGGATAGTAGAAAGTAAAATCTGTCATGTTGTTTCCAAATTTTGGTGCTGTGATCTTGGAAGGAGTTGTAAAATATGTCTGCATGCATCGTAAATTTTCAGGTTGCTTGCCTGTTCTATGCAATTCTGTTAAATGAGGAAACAATAGTTTAGTATTATTTTAAGTCATGTTCAATTTAAATATTTCTGGTAGCAAAAAAATAAATTCCCTGAATGTAACAAAATTCTTAGTTTTCTTAATTAAATTCATAGCAATAGCTACACTTTTTAACAACAAACAAAACTCCAGAGATATGCAGATAGTCCTTGCTTAATAACTTCCTTACTTTGTGATTATTAAAAAATTATGACAATGCTTAAAAAGCAACTTTAGGACCATTCATTGCAATTAGAAGCATTGCAACATCCCTGCTGTCATGTGATCAAAATGTGGGCGATTTTCAGCCAGCTTCCAACAATTGGAGTCAATAGAGAAGCCAGTAATAAAATCACAAATTATGGTCACATGATGTCTTGCTTAATGACTGTGAATGATCATGAAAGGAATAAGGTGATACGTTCATCCCAGTCGTGAGATGTCTTGCTAAATGACCATATCGCTTAGTAATGGAGTTGCAATTCTCAATTGCAGTGGTTAAATTGTGGGGATTTTTTATTCCAAAACCTACAGTGGTCAGGTTATACCTTTCTCCAATGAGATCATTATTATTATTCTGTCTAGTAATTCTGTCTTCTGGAGCAATATCAGCAAATAGAATTTGAGAATATTTTTAGTTATTAAATATATAATCTTACTTTTAAGAGACTGTTTATTCTTTCTTTCAAGACAATAAAATACATTTTTATTCCAGCAGGCTGGTCTGGCTTGACTCTCCCTTTTAATTTGCTTTTAAGTTTTATACAAATTGGGTGTTTTTAAATTCGTTTTTTGGGCCAACATTATTTAATATACTTTTAAATGGTTTTTAACTTTTGTATGATGTACTTTTATCTTGTGGCTATTCACCGCCCTGAGTCCTTCGGGAGTAGGGCGGTATATAAATTAAATAATTTTTTTAAAAAAATAAAATTTGTCATGACTAAAATTCAAAGCTTCTATGTAATAAAAAATGCAAAACGAAAGAAACCCACAATTTCAAATTTTTTTGAGCTAGATTATTTTAGCTACCAGGTAATTATACTGGGAATAAAACAGTGGTGGGTTGCTCCCGGTTCTGTCTGGTTCTTGCAAACTAGTAGTAAAAGCGGCGGGAGATTCCACCCACCCACCTGGATGTCAGAATGGACGATCTGTGCATGCGCAAAAGCGCACTCACGCACACCACATGCTCCCATTGTGAACCAGTAGTAAAGTTAAGTAGAACCTACCCCTGGAATAAAAGACAGAAATTTAAATCTATACAACAAACCAATGACTATATTTCAGTTTTGCTTATTCCACAAAGCTATTGTAAAGATAAAATGAGAAGGGAAATAATGAATAACTCTCTTAAGGTTCTTGGAGAAAAATTAAAGACTTCTTTTAATTAGGTTGCATTGATGTATGCATACTGGACAGTCTTTTCTCGTCTGTCATAACTTTGTTTTATTGCCATTGCCTATAAATTTGTTTTGTGGCAAATGCAGTCATAATAGAAGCTCCTTGTCATGTATCATTTGTCTCTATAACGTAGTGTTGTCAGGTTTGTTTTGGCAACTGGCTGGAATGTTTATTTAAAAAAATATATGCACAGTCCCTCCCTACCAAGAAGCCCTTCAAAAATGTCTTTTAAATGCAAGGCACTGTTTTCCTCCTCAGGTTCCAAAAGAACTTACATGCTCTGTAGTCTCCTTAGAATGTCTAATATGAAAACAGATCTAACAATTTTCTCTGAGAGTGCTTATTATTTCATGCTGGCACTTTATGCTTTCATACATCTTCAGATTAGCATACTAAACTAAAATACGAATTGCAAACATTTCTGACTTTGTGCTATCCATTTGTGTTACTGGCAGATTCAAGATGATGAGATGAATGAAGGGTTTTTTTTTTTTTTCATTTTCAGTATTTAATAGAAATCTGTGGAACTGTGATTGAGGCTATTGTCTTCCAAGGTCATAGCTATATTTTATGCGTATCAAAATGTTATAGTGGCAAAACAACAACAAAACAACAACAAAACAACACCACCACTAGATTTGTAAACATGGGAATAAAGTGGGAAATAATACTTGGTTAATACAAGTTGTCATTAAGCACTCATATATATCTCAACTCACATATGTTATCTTTCCACCAGTGAACTGGAAGCTAAATTTGGTTTATTTTTATGTAACAGGATCTCAAACTATTAGAAATAAGTAAGAAGTAAATTCATTGACTCAACCACAGGTCATAACAATATAGCATACATAAAATAATAAAACAACAATAGAATAGTAAGATTATAAAATGAAGAACTGAATAAAAATGGCTAGACATTAATAAACCAGAGGTTCATCTAAGAATTTAAATTTTCTTTCTGAGCTTAAATGACAGCAGAGCAACACATTTGTAAGAAGGTAGTTCAACAGTTTGAACCCTTGAGGTCTTTTACCATCAATAATTTGGCTCTAGTCTCACTGCAAATTGGGCAGTGGAGGACATAATTAATAATATCCTGTATTTGGGACTTCCGGTTGGGAATCGTGGCAACAGGGTGCTGTGTGTGCGAGCCCCGCTCCACGGCACTACCTTTTTCGCCGTGTCTTGGGGACCCCGAGGGGCAAGATTGCCTGGAGAGCGTCTTGGACCAGAGAAGGGATCTGGAAAGTGGGAGAGCGACGTGCAAGCGCCTCTCGCTTGGACAGATTCCTCTGTCAAACCGGCATGGGTGCGTCCGCCGTGTAATGGCGGATCCGAAGCCGCGACTACCAACAACAACGAGGAAGCAAGGAGTTCGGGACGGCTAACGTGAGAAGGAGAACGAACCATAAATCCCTGGTGATCGTGGGAGCAGATCTCAAAGAATTGCGAGTGTAGCCAGTTGGAAGAGCTCACGACGGTGGGAAGGCGGCGAGTATAAGTGACAGAGCAGATTGACTGCATGTGGATTGCTGGCGAAGCTGCGCGGAGGAAGGAGAGTTTGCTGAAGCGGGGAAGGCGAAATCAGCTGTTGGCACATTTTTCTAAATTTGCAGCGAGCATGGATAAAGAGGCTCAGATCCAGACTTGGTGTATAACATCGCAAGGAATTATCGAAATAATAATTTTCTGCTGTCATCTCTCAGCTACCCGGCTCTCCCCCAAGGGAGAAACCGGAAGCACAGCCATAAATCATAGCGGGGATTTGAAGCTCGACAACAGGAAGGATTTTGTGACATTCTGAGCTGCGGTCTTCTCTTTGAACTGTATTCCTGCTTATTAAGACTTAGTTGCGCATTGGATTTATTTGAGATTTCCCCTTAATTAACTGAAATATCTCTCTACGTGGAAGAACTTCCTTGACTGTGGTAGTAGTTAATTAATACAAATAAGAGTAATGAATTTTTAATAACACTATTTATAGAATTTCTTATCAATTACAAATATCAATATTAATACTAACTTATTAACTTATTAATTATTCTATAATCATCCCTCTATTTATATAGATACTAATTTTTTTCCTTCTTTATTAATTATTCTAGATAACTTCTCATATTTCCTTTTGAGTGAACTATATATTATCTTGTAAAAATTTAATAAACCTTAATCTACTGCTATTGTATAACCCTTCTACTTAAATTGTTAACTTCTTATATCTAGTAAATTGATACCTATATCTCTATTTAACTAATAATTTATAGACTGTATTTGATGAATTTAATAAGTGTGAAATAGTGTGCCTGCATTAGTATTGCAAGGTTAATATCGAAGAGATTGAGTATTTATTACGATATATAGATTTGGATTAATTAACTATATTTAATTTTATATATAGATATAACCTTGATCGAGCACTTAGTATGGTATACTGGTCTGGTTTTGATAATCATATTTAGTCTATTTATATATAATTTCGTATAACAATATTTGAATGAACCATTGCATGTAGACAGGAAAATTGGGTAAACGTAGGATTAGATGAATTAAGTGAATTTTGCTATTAGAAGAGAGGATAGTGGATGATAATTTGGAAGAACATCGAGGTAATTTTGACAAACCAGAAAAGAATCTTAAAGGAGATGACAAGCATTTCATCGGCAGTATTTAAGACTGGGAAGAAAACGTCATCTAACCCTGTATTAACAATGTCTTCTCCAGCTCAGCAAAAATCCACTGAGGTGCTAACAAAAGTGGATAAGTCAGCAATGTTACCAACCATTCAAGCGATACAAGTGACCTTGTCAACTATTCAAGAAACGATGCTCCTGTTACAAGAAAAAATGACTAACAATCATGTTGAACTTAAATCTGACATTCACTCTATTGATCAGAAAATGAGTGAGATCCAGGAGTCCATCCATAACAATGAGAAAAAGATAAAGAAGGTCGAGACGAGAGTGGAGCAAAACGAGAGAAACCTTGACTCGATCGATCAGAAATTAATGGCACAGAATAGGGAGTTGGAAGACTCTATTATCCAACTCGAGATGGACCGGGCAGCTTTTTACCTTCGTTTCCAGAATGCGGTTGAGGAAAAAGACGAAGATCTGGGCGCTGTTATGATAGATTTAATAGCTGGAATCCTACAACAAGATAAAGACGATATTATAAAGGAGCTGGATGAAATTTACAGGTGCAAACCAACTATGCCAGGAGGAATAAACTCCCTCAAGAAGTTCATGTTAGATTTGCCCGAAGGAAAGTGAAAGACGTGCTATACAATATTGTAAGAGATGAACCTGTAAATTTTAAAGGCAAAGAAGTAATCGTACTGAAACAAGTTCCTAAGAGGGTTCGAGATTTGAGAAGGGACTACAGGTTCCTGGCGATACAACTAAACAAGAGAAGCATTCCCTTCAGATGGCTTATACCAGAGGGAATGCTCATCACCTGGCAAGGAAAACGGATCAAGATCGACAGTCTAGTCTCCGCACAAGAACTTTTGGACCAACTGAGAGGTGAGGAGGAAGGCCAAAGTAGCAAGGAGGAACTGGATATAGCCTCCCAGGAAGAGATCAACACACAGTTAAAAAAGTCCAAGGAAGGAACACTAGAGGATAAGGAGTTAGAAGAGAAAGAAGACAAAGAAACTACAGGAAAGAAGCAAAGACCACAAAGAGCTGTAAATATAAACAAAAACTACATAGTTAGCTAGATAATGGAGGGCTGGAAATTGTTGTCTGTTAATGTAAACAGTTTAAACAACGGAGGGAAGAGAAAACATATTTTTTCAAAATTGATCAAACTCAACCCGGAAATAATTTGCCTTCAAGAAGTCCACATAAAGAAAGAGGAGAGGAAATATTTGGAAGAGGAGAGGAAATTTGGCAAATGCTTTACTTCTCTAGCAGAGAGAGAGAGAGAGAGAGAGAAAGGGGGGGTAGCGTTATATGTAAAAAAAGGAATTGCTGCTGAATTTAAATATTCAGATGATAAAGGGAGATTTCTTGCAATTGAAATTAAGAGGGGTAGTATCCCAATTTTAGTAGTAGCCATTTATGCTCCAAACAGAAACCTAGGAGAATTCTACAGGAAATTAAGCAATAAAATAGATGAATCGGAACATACAAATATTTGTATTATTGGGGACTTCAATGGGGTAGTAAACCCAGAGGCTGACCACAAGAGTGGAATAAAGAAAAAGACCACAAGGGGAAAACTCCCCAAAACCTTTTTTGATTTGGTTGATGAGCACAAGCTAGTAGATCTCTGGCGTACATTACATCCGAACGATAAGCAATTTACATACTACTCAAACCCCCAGATGTCCTGGTCAAGGATTGACATGATTTGGGTCAGTAGAAGTCTAGGGTTAGATATTCATTCGGTTGAAATTACCTCAAATGTTTGGGCTGATCACAACCCTCTAGAGATTAAGTGGAAGAGTCAAAATAGGATTAAACGAAGGAGATGGAGATTAAATACCCATATTCTTAGGGAAGCAGAGTTTACTAAGAGATTCCAGAGAGACCTACAATTTTTCTATGTGGAGAATGAGAAACAGGAAACTCCACTAACATGTGTTTGGGATACAATGAAAGCCTACTTAAGAAGGTTAGTAATATCGCATAATACAATAAAGAGAAAAGAAAGGCTCAGAAGGATCTGCTGCCCCAACTGGAAGAAACAGAAAAGAGACTACAACAAGACCCAAGTGATATTAAAATAAAAGAGCAATGATGACAGCAAGGCATAAATTAAATTTACTGGAACAGGAAGAATTGGCGAAAAAAATCAAACAATCCAAACAATATTATTTCGACAATGCAAACAAACCCGGGAGATGGCTATCATATAAATTAAAAAAAGAGAAAGAGAAGGGTATTATAGACGGTCTGGAGAACTCGGAAGGCAGAATATTAGAGGATGAGGAGGAGAAACTTGAGTTCGTCAGACAGTATTATGAGACATTATACAGTGAGGACGAAACTTCAATCGATAATATTAATCAATACCTTGCTAAAGAGAAACTCCCACAGATAAAGGAGGAGGAAAGGGAAATGTTAAATATAGAAATTACAATAGAGGAACTGAAGGGGGTAATATCCAAATTAAAGAGTAACAAAACGCCTGGTCCTGACGGCCTCCCAGGAGAACTATATAAAAATCAGAATCTGACAGAAATACTTGTACCAAAACTTCTGATAATATGTAATGAGGCCCTGAGAGGCTCTAAGATCCCAGAATCGTGGAAGGAGGCGTTCATCACATTGGTAGGAAAAGAAGGTACCAATCCCAAGCAAATAAGGAACTACAGGCCGATCTCCTTACTCAACACGGATTATAAAATATTTATGGGAATATTAGCGGGTAGGTTGAAGACAATACTAAATAATTGGATCCACCCCTACCAAAACGGGTTCCTCCCCAGTAGACAGATTAGGTCTAATATGAGAGTGGTGATGGATGTGCTGGAGTATTATGAAATACACTCCGAGAAACAGTTGGCCATGGCCTTCCTCGATGCTCAGAAGGCTTTCGACAACTTAAATTGGGGATTTTTGACCCAGCAAATCCAAAGAATGAATTTCGGGGGGTATTTCGAGAATGTGATAAAAGCAATTTACGATAAACAGAGCGCAAATATCTTATTGAGTGGGGATGTAACTAAATCCTTCCGGATTGGTAAAGAGGTGAGACAAGGTTGTCCACTTTCTCCACTCTTATTTATATTAGCCCTGGAGGTGTTGCTAAGAAAAATTAGGCAAAATAAAGAGATACGGGGATTGGAAATTAGGAATGAAACCTTTAAGATTCAAGCTTTTGCCGACGATGTTGTGTTGATAATGGAGGATCCATCAATAACAGGACCAAAAGTATTGAAAAAATTAGATGAATACGGGAAATTATCAGGATTTAAATTAAATATGACAAAAACCAAAATGTTAACAAAAAATATTCCAATAAGACAACAGGAAATACTAGTAAATAATTTGGGTATCCAAATAGTTAAGAAGATCAAATATCTAGGGATTTGGATTACTGCCAGATGCTCAACCTTAAAGGAGGATAACTATACACCCTTACTGACAAAGATAAAGCAAGATTTGGATAGGTGGGAGAAGTTGCAAATATCGTTCCTCGGTAGGATAGCCACTGTTAAGATGAGCGTTCTCCCCAAATTACTATACTTATTCCAAACTATTCCTGTTAGTATTGACAGAAAATACTTTTCGGACTTAAATGGGATAGTAAGGAAGTTTATCTGGGGTGGGAAGAAATCGAGAATTGCATTACGGTCCTTGCAGGAAAAAAGGAACAGGGGCGGATTCGGACTCCCAGCTTGGGAACTATATCATAAAGCGGCCAACTTAGTATGGCTATGAGAATGGGCCTTATTAAGAGACAAGAGAATTTTGCAACTGGAAGGGCATGACCTATTGAGAGGCTGGCATGCCTACCTCTGGGATAAAGGAAAAGGGACAGGGATATGTTTCCACCAACATAAAATTAGAGATACATTAATGAAGACATGGAAAGAAATTAGGCATAACCATTACTTAAAATACCCAAAATGGATATCTACAATGGAGGCACTGACCCATCCAAATACGTTAGGTAGGGAGAAAATGGTCACCTATCAAGATATTTTAGATAATTGTGGTAACCTTATACCCAATGAGATATTAAAAGAACAAGGGATCCATATTGATTGGTGGCCTTATTTACAAATTAAATCCTGATATAGTAAAGATAAACAAGACAAGGGAATAGAGATGGGGAGAAATGGTTTGGATAAGGTATGGCTAGGTAGTGAGAACAAACTATTAGCCAAATTATACTCCTACCTGCTCGAATACGACCGAGAAGGAGAAATACTAAAAGACCAAATGATCACTTGGGGAAAAAACATCGAATCAAAGATAAATCTTGATGACTGGGATGAAATATGGAATAGCAATCTTAAATTGACGAGAGCAACAACCTATAAGGAGAATCAGTATAAGATGCTATATAGAAGGTACCTTGGTGGTGGCTGCATTTCCAACACTTGGGGCTTGCATTTGGATAGATCTTAGCAATTCTAGATGGTACTTAGCACCATCTAGAATTGCTAAGATCTATCCAAATGCAAGCCCCAAGTGTTGGAAATGCAGCCACCACCAAGGTACCTTCTATCACATGTGGTGGACGTGTCCGGAAGCGAGGAAGTTTTGGAAAAAAATACAAAAATGGATCCAAGAAATATTACATGAGGATATTAATCTTCTGCCAGAAATCTATCTCCTGGGAGTGCTAAAACGAACATTTGGTAAAGACAAGAAATATTTGATTATTCATATTGTCACAGCTGCTAGACTCTCCTATGCTAGATATTGGAAAGAGAAAAGAGGACCAACTGAGGAACAGATAGTCAATAAGATACTTGACTGTGCAGAAATGTGCAGATTAACATATGTATTAAATGGAAAGAAGGATTCAGAATTTTACACGATCTGGGATTTGTGGTATAGGTGGTTGGAAATTAAATGCAAAAGTTAATACTCATGAGGAACAATACACAACTATTAGTTAATCCTATATATTATTATATCTTAATTAAACAGTAATTAATTTCATATATAAGAATTTTTGTATAAACTGAATAATTAATTAGATAATTGATTAGACACCGCACTTGTAAATATACAACATGACTACACGTTGCCGAACCGTATAGCTTGAATTGTAATATATTCTTAATTCAATAAAATTTCATTAAAAAAACAAAAAAAACAAAAATAATATCCTGTATTTGACAATAACTACAAGAGTAATTCAACAGGATGCTTGTAAAATCTCTCTTGAGATATGCTGAAGACATGGTCTGCATAGGAGGAAACACGCTGGATTTGGTTTTCGTCTCTGGTCAGTGGTTGAATGGCTTAGATACAGGGGATATAGTTATTGAACCCTTGTCATGGTCAGACCATTCTCTCCTTAGACTTGACTTCCTGACCGCTATGCCCCACCGCAGGGAGGCGGAACCGATCAGGTGGTTCCGCCCCAGGCACCTGATGGATCCTGATAGGTTCCGAATGGAGGCTTGGGCCATTTCCTGAGACTCTGGCGCGCAACTCGACGGAAGACCTGGTGGCCGCCTGGGATAGGGCGGCTGCTGGTGCTTTAGATCGGGTCGTGCCTTTGCGGCCTCTGACTCGGCGCCGAATCTGCCCAGCTCCTTGGTTCTCCGAGGAGCTGAGGGGGATGAAACACCGGAAAAGATGCCTAGAGAGTAGTTGGAGGGCCAGTCGCTCCGAATCTGACCGTACACTAGTAAGGTCTTATATCAAGACCTACTTAGTGGCGATAAAGGCGGCGAAGTGTAATTACTTTTCCGCTCTTATCGCGTCGGCAGAAAATCGCCCAGCTGCCTTGTTTAGGGTGACTCGCTCCCTTCTCCATCTGGGAGCGCGGGAAGACCCCTTGCAAGGTCGTGCTGAGGATTTTGCGCATTATCTGCACGATAAAGTTGCTCAAATTCGGGAAGGCTTGGACTCTGACTGGGTAGGTACAGGCGGGTTGTCCAAGGTCTGTCTTGAGACGGTTATCTGGGATGAGTTTGACCCTGTGACTCCCGAGGACGTGGACAGGATGCTGGGGAGGTTGAACGCAACCACATGTTTATTGGATCCGTGTCCCTCCTGGTTGGTGCTGGCTACCCAGGAGGTTACACGAGGCTGGCTCCAGAGGATTATAAATGCTTCCTTGAGTGACGGGTTCTTGCCTCCCGCCTTGAAAGAGGCGGTGGTGAGGCCTCTCCTCAAGAAGCCCTCTCTGGACCCAGCTGTTTTAGCAAACTATCGTCCAGTTTCCAACCTTCGCTTCTTGGCGAAGGTTGTTGAGAGTGTGGTTGCACGACAGCTCCCGCAGTACCTGGATGAAACCGTCTATCTAGATCCGTTCCAGTCCGGCTTCAGGCCCGGGTACAGCACGGAAACGGCATTGGTCGCGTTGGTTGATGATCTCTGGAGGGCTTGGGACAGAGGTTGCTCCTCTGTTCTGGTCCTATTAGACCTCTCAGCGGCTTTTGATACCATCGACCATGGTATCATGCTGCGCCGGTTGGAGGGGTTGGGAGTGGGAGGCACTGTTTTACGGTGGTTCTCCTCCTATCTCTCCGACCGGTCGCAGTCTGTGTTGGCTGGAGGGCAGAGGTCGAACTCAAGGCACTTGGTTTGTGGGGTGCCACAAGGGTCGGTCCTCTCGCCTCTCCTGTTCAACATTTATGTGAAGCCGCTGGGCGAGATCATCCGTGGTTTTGGGGTGCAGTGCCATCTGTACGCTGATGACACCCAGCTGTACATCTCCACCCCAGACCACCCCAACGATGCCCTTGAAGTGATGTCCCGGTGCCTGGAGGCGGTGCGGGTCTGGATGGGGAGGAACAGGCTCCGACTCAATCCCTCCAAGACTGAGTGGCTGTGGCTGCCGGCGTCCCGATATAGTCAGCTGGTGCCATTGCTGACTATTGGGGGCGAGACATTGGCCCCCACGGAGAGGGCGCGTAACTTGGGTGTCCTCCTGGACGCACGGCTGTCTTTAGAAGAGCATATGATGGCCGTGGCCAGGGGGGCTTTCTATCAGGTTCGCCTGATACGCCAGTTGCGCCCCTTTCTGGATCGGGACTCCCTATGCACGGTCACTCATGCTCTCGTTACTTCCCGCCTCGACTACTGCAACAGTCTCTACATGGGGCTCCCCTTGAGGAGCACTCGGAGGCTCCAACTGGTGCAGAATGCGGCCGCGCGGGTACTTATGGGGGCGACATGGCACTCCCACGTGACATCTCTCCTGCGTGAGCTGCATTGGCTTCCAGTGGTCTTCTGAGTGCGCTTCAAGGTGTTGGGTCTCATCTTCAAAGCGCTCCATGGCTTAGGACCCAGTTATTTACGAGACCACCTTCTGCCTCCGATAACCTCCCACCGGCCAACACGCTCCCACAGAGAGGGTCTCCTCAGGGTGCCGTCTGTCAGGCAATGTCGGCTGGCGACCCCCCGGGGAAGAGCCTTCTCTGTGGGGGCACCTGCCCTCTGGAATGAGCTACCCCCAGGAATACGACTAATCCCGGACCTCCGGACCTTCCGCCGGGCCCTGAAGACTTTTTTATTTCAGCAAGCTGGGCTGGGTTAAAAATTTTTAATTGGGTGAATTTTATGGGTAACGGGGTTTTAAATTGGAGAAGCCTAAGATAATTTAATTTTGTTTTAATATATTTTAATATTTGTATTGTGTGTTTTTAATTCTGGCTGTTCACCGCCCCGAGTCCTTCGGGAGAGGGGGCGGTATAAAAATTTAATAAATGATAATAATAATAATAATAATAATAATAATAATAATAATAATAATAATAATAATAATGAATGTTAAAGTCCTGGTTATATTGGAAGCAAGTAGTCCTAGCACAAAACACTTAAAATCAGTGGTGAAATCTGAACCAGTTTGCTACTGGCTTGCTGGCTGAATACTGCGCGCCAAGCGTACGCTGTGCATGTGCATGTGCCGTTCACATCAAATGCACACTGCGTGCACATGCACAGTACACATCAAAAGGAGGCTTGGGAAGGTAAGTAGAACAGCGGGGGAGAATCAGCTGTGGTGTGCAATCTTGGGAACCTTTTAAAAATCTTTTTAAAGCATTTTTTACTACCAGTTTGGGTGAATAAGTAGTAAAAAATGCTTTAAAAAAGGAAAAAAGGTTCCAACAATACAACTATGCCGTGCGATCATCGGAACCTTTTTTTTTTTTACTTTTTAAAAGCATTTTTTCTATCTATTCGCCCGAACCAGTAGTAAAAAAATGCTTTAAAAAAGTAAAAAAAAAAAAAAAGCTTCCGACGATCGCATGGCACAGCTGTGATCTTGGGAACCTTTTTTTAACCCTATTAAAACATTTTTTTACTACCGGTTCAGGCGAACCAGTAGTAAAAAAATGCTTTAAAAAAGTAAAAAAAAAAAGAGGCTCAGACGATCACAGCTGTGGTGCGCGATCATCCGAGCCTTTTTTCTACTTTTTTAAAGCATGTTTTATTACCTATTCACCCAAACTGGTAGTAAAAAAAATGCTTAAAAAGTAAAAAAAAAAAAAAGTTCCAACGATCAGCTGAGCGACGCGCAATCATTAGAACATTTTTTTTCTTTTTAAAGCATTTTTAACCACCGGTTCCGGAGAACCAGTAGCAAAAAAATGCTTAAAAAGTCTTTTTCATTAAGCTAGACATACCCAATTCCAGCAATGGTTCTTTATATGTTTTATCCTCGAGTCTCCTAATCATCTTTGTTGCTCTTCTCTCACTCTTTCTAGAGTCTCAGTATCTCTTTTACATTGTGCCAATCAAAATTGGATGCAGTATTCCAAGTGTGGTCTTACCAAGGCATTATAAGGTGGTATTAACACTTCATTTGATCTTGGTTCTATTCCTCTGTTTATGCAGCCTAGAACGATGTTGGCTTTTTTGGCAGCTGCAGCACACTGCTGGCTCATATTTAAATGATTGTCCACTAGGACTCCAAGATCCCTCTCACAGTCACCACTATTGAGCAAGGTACCACATATACTGTACCTGTGTTTTTTGTTTTTTCTTGCCTAAATGTAGAATCTTACTTTTTTCACCTTTGAATTTCATTTGTTAGATAGTGCCCAATGTTCAAGTCTGTCAAGATCCTTCTCTATCTTATGCCTATTTTGCGGAGTGTTGGCTATTCCTGCTAGCTTGGTGTCATCTGCAAATTTGATTAGTTCCCCCTTGTTCAAATCATTGATGAATATGTTGAAGAGTATTGGCCCTAAAACAGGGCCCTGGGGTACCCCACTGCATACCTCCCTCCATGTAGATGCAGTTCCATTGAGGACTACATGTTGAATGCGGTTGATCAGCCAGTATTCAGCCAGTTATAAATCCATCTGGTGGATTTATAGAGACTTAGGTTTTATCCAGGAACAACTACATCTTAAACCTTAAACACTGTTCTGTATATGTTTATAAAACTCAGCTGTGTTCCATTCTATCACAATGATCAGGTCAATACCAGTAATATCCTTTTTTTTTAAAATGGAATTTTATTGAATAAAGAATATATTACAATTCAAATTTTACGGTTCGGCAACGTGTAGTCATATTGTATATTTACAGGTGCGGTATCTAATCAATTATCTAAATACTATACAATTTATACGAAAATTCTTATAAAATTATTTACAGTTAAGATACAATGATATATAGAATTAATTAGTAGTTGTACATTGTTCCTCATGAGTGTTAACTTTTGCATTTATTTTCCAACCACCTGTACCACAGATCCCAAATCGTGTAAAATTCTGAGTCCTTTCCGTTTAACACATACGTTAATCTGCACATTTCTGCGCAGTCCAGTACCTTATTGACTATCTGTTCCTCAGTTGGACCTCTTTTCTCTTTCCAATATCTGACATAGGAGAGTCTAGAGGCTGTGACAATATGAATAATCAAGTATTTCTTTTCCTTAACAAATGTTCATTTTAGCACTCCCAGGAGATAAATTTCAGGCAAAAAGTTGATATCCTCATTTAATATTTCTTGGATCCATTTTTGTATTTTTTTTCCAAAACTTCCTCGCTTCCGGACACGTCCACCACATATGATAGAAGGTACCTTGATGGTGGCCGCATTTCCAACACTTGGGGCTTGCGTTTGGATATATCTTTGCAATTCTAGATGGTGCTAGATGCCATCTATACAGCATCTTATACTGATTCTCCTTATAGCTTACTGCTCTCGTCAGTTTGAGATTGCTGTTCCATATGTCTTCCCAATCATCTAGGTTAATCTTTGAGTCAATATTTTTTCCCCAAGCAATCATTTGGTCTTTTAATATTTCTCCTTCTCTATCATATTTGAGCAGGTAGGAGTATAATTTAGCTAATAGTTTATTCTCACTGCCTAGCCATACCTTATCAAAACTATTTGTCCCCATCTCTATTCCCTTTTCCTGTTTATCTTTCCTATATCGGGATTTAATTTGTAAATAAGGCCACCAATCAATATGAATCCCTTGCTCTTTTAAAATCTTGTTAGGTTTAAGGCTACCACTGTTATCTAGGATGTCTTGATAGATGAACATTTTCTCTCTACTTATTGTGTTTGGATGAATCATTGCCTCCATTGTGGAGATCCATTTTGGGTATGTTAAATAATGTTTATGCCTAATTTCTTTCCATGTCTTCATTAATGTATCTCTAATTTTATGTCGATGGAAACATATCCCTGCCCCCTTTCCTTTATTCCAGAGATAGGCATGCCAACCTCTCAGTAGGTCGTGCCCTTCCAGTTGTAAAATTCTTTTGTTTCTTAATGAGGCCCCTTCTCGTAACCAATCTAAGTTGGCAGCTTTGTGGTATAACTCCCAAACTGGGAGCCTGAATCTGCCTTTATTCCTTTTTTCCTGCAATGATCGTAATGCAATTCTCGGTTTTTTTCCCTCCCCAAATAAATTTCCTTACTATCCCATTTAGATCCGAGAAATATTTTTTGTCAATTCTAACTGGTGTGGTTTGAAACAAGTATATTAATTTGGGGAGAATACTCATCTTAATGGTGGCTATCCTACCAAGAAACGATATTTGTAACTTCCCCCAACGTTCCAAATCTTGCTTGATCTTTGTCAGTAACAGTGTATAATTGTCCTCCTTTAAGGTTGAGCATCTGGTGGTAATCCAAATCCCTAAATATTTAATCTTCTTAACTATTTGGATGCCCAAGTTTTCTGCTAATGTTTCCTGTTCTCTTATTGGGATATTTTTTGTTAACATTTTAGTTTTTGTCATATTTAGTTTGAATCCAGATAACTTCCCGTATTCGTCTAACTCTTTCAATACCTTTGGCCCAGTTGTTGACCGGTCCTCCATAATCAGCGCTACATTGTCGGCAAAAGCTTGAATTTTGAAGGTTTCATTCCTAATTTCCAATCCACGTATCTCATTATTTTGCCTAATTTTCCTTAGCAATACCTCCAGGGCTAATATGAATAAGAGTGGAGAGAGTGGACAGCCTTGTCTTACCCCTTTACCAATCCGGAAAGTTTGGGTCATATCTCCATTCAATATAATATTTGCACTCTGCTTATCATAAATTATTTTTATCGCATTCTTGAAGTATCCCCCAAAATTCATTCTTTTGATTTGCTGGATCATAAATCCCCAATTTAGGTTGTCGAACGCCTTCTGAGCGTTGAGGAAGACCAAGGCCAGCTGTTTCTCAGAGTGTGTTTCATAATACTCCAGCATATCCATCACCACTCTCATATTAGTTCTAATCTGTCTGCCAGGGAGGAACCCGTTTTGGTCGGGGTGGATCCAATTATTTAATATTATCTTCATCCTACCTGCTAAAATTCCCATAAATATTTTATAGTCTGTATTAAGTAAGGAGATTGACCTATAATTCTTTATTTGCTTGGGGTCGGTACCTTCTTTTCCTACCAGTGTGATGAACGCCTCCTTCCACGATTCTGGGATCCTGGAGCCTCTCAGGGCCTCATTGCATATTGCCAGAAGTTTCGGTACAAGTATTTCTTCCAATTCCTGATTTTTGTACAATTCTCCTGGGAGGCCGTCAGGGCCAGGGGTTTTATTACTCTTTAATTTGGATATTAACTTAACTTAACTTAACTTAAGACAAGATTCTTAACTTAAGACAAGAACCTGAACAGAAATGAATGTGTATTCTTCTCTGATTGAGGAACTAGAACATTGATTTATAATAATGGTCTTAAGTCTCCCACTATCAATTTAGTTTGCTGTGTAGGCACCACGTAAGATTAAGGATTTTACAGCCCTTTGTCCCACTGTGTCCACTGTGTCCCAGGGAGGTTTAAGATTACTATTGCTGTTCTGCTCCAGCTACAGACCCCAAAGAACACAGCACACACAAAGTCTGTACAAACCTTAGTTTACTAAATTAAATCAGTCTTTTTCAAATAAAGGCTGTTAATTAACTTAACAGCCTACAAGTATCCATAGAATAAATAATCGTAATCTTACTATGGTTGGCAGAAAGCCCAGAATCAATTTGCAGGAAATTGATAAGAGAACTAAGATCAGGACGCGAAGGAGAGTGAATGAAGTTGTTCCCTTCATTCGTTGTCCTTCTTTAAATAGGGCTAAGGGAGGGGCCAATTAGCCCCAAGCCTTACTCTCAAGGAGACCTCCTCCTGAAGAATCACTCCTGCCTTTTGGCAGCTCTGTGCTCCTGTGCATCGAGAAGAGGCTTGTACTCTTCTTCCTCTTTACTTATGGGGGTTCTGAAGGCCCTGGCTGAAACCTCTGGTACCACATCTTCTCCAGCCTCCTCATTGTCTGACTTGAGTGCCAGCTGTACAGGCTGCTGATGCAGCACCACACCAGCCTCCTTTCTGTCGGAATCAGCTACTAGCTGCACAGGCCGCTGACGGGCCACAACAATTGCACGTTTAAAAGGCGTTGACACCAAAGAAAACTATTTCCTCATTTGTCAACTAAACGAATAAATATTTTTTTATTTTCAAGCTGAAAAGCATTTACTATATCAGAACAACCTTCACTGAACTAACTTAAAAGCAGATGGTGTGGACATTAGTATAGGTTTGAGTCTGTGATCCAAAATAACTTTCACTAAATCTTTTCTGTGACCTTAATTAATTAATTAGTACCTTTTGTTGCCTGAATTAGACAAGATCTTACATGTTTAAATGCTGAAACCATTTGCCTCATAACCACATTCCTATGATTGAAAAATCAGTCTTTCTGATACTAGAAAAAGGAATTTTAAATACATTTCATATAAAAATGGCCTAAATACATTTTTGGCACTTTTCATTGTAATTTTTGTTGTGGATGCCAAGAAAGTTAAACCGTTGAGGTGTCCTCCTTTCCAGAGGTGGGTTTCAACAGTTCTGACCAGTTCTGGAGAACTGGTAGCGAAAATTTTGAGTAGTTCGGAGAACCGGTAGTAAAAATGCTGACTGGCCTGCCCCCATCTATTCTCTGCCTTCCAAGTCCCAGCTGATCGGGAGGGAATGGAGATTTTACAGTATCCTTCCGCTGGAGTGGGGAGGGATTAGGGATTTTGCAGTAACCTTCCCCTGCCATGCCCACGAAGCCACACTCACCAAGCAATGCCACGCCCACCAAGCCACAGAACCGGTAGTAAAAAAAATTTAAACCCACCATTGCTCCTTTCCAATTGTCTGTGTTCTCCTCTGTTTGTTCAAATAGTTGGTAACACCAGCTTTTCTACCACTTGTGAGGAAATAAGCATGCTGCTGCTGGTGGGCATCTGGATGCTTTCCACTTGGATCAAAGAGCAAGAAACAAGATAGGAAAACACTGAAGCTGCAAATTTCTCCAGTTTAATTTAGTCACTATTGTAGATATTTTTTACTTTTCAAACATATCGCAGACTCCTGGATCTTTCAGCATCAGATTGGTTTGAATCCAAAAGTACATTCTAATCTGAAAAAAAAAAATTGTGAAAGCTTAAACAAACATCATTTGATCATAGATATAACAAATGCAGAATAAAAAGAGGAGTGTGATTTTTCTTTTATCAGAAAGCTCCCCCACACCAGTCTTGAAACTAGATAATGTAGATGCAGCCAAAAAGTATTCTGTAAATCCAAGACTGCTTTATCAATTACAGGATCAGTGAGAAATTGTATCTTAGTTGGAATTATTTCTGAATAGCATGATTTTTTATATAAATATATATTTAGTCTTATAATACTAAACAATTACTTTATTCAGCCCAGCCTTCACGAACTTGGTGACTCCAAATGTACTAAACTTTATTTCCTATAACTCAGAGTTAACATAGTATTTGGACTTTTTATTTGGAATTTTTGAGAACTGAAGTTCAATACATTTGGATTTCCACACCAGATTGTATATTACATTTGGATGGGCTGGAGCTAGAACCTGAAAATTATATGCTGTATACATGAGTTGTGATATTTCCCAACAACAACAACAACCATTGTCCTTTTCCTCCTCTTTTCACCTCTCCCTTTAACTCTTATTTGCTTTTTATGTTTTACACTATTTAGCCATACATTGCTATAGGATAAACAAATGCCCCCCCCCATGTTTAATATACCATTATTTATGTATCAATCCAAATATATTATTCCTTCATGCCATCATACATAATTTTCTTCTATTAATAATGTCCATATATTGCATGCAGCATTTGTCAACTCTGGAGCTGGGGTGGAGCTGTGGGAAAGGGAGGTGGGAGTGGATATAGCTGGGGGAATATGTAGTCAAAATAACATTCTTTCTTCTGGAAACCAAGGGCACTCTCACTAGCACCTGCAGGCGGGTGGAAGGGAGGCATCCGGGAAGGAGAGAGAGGCCTGAGAGAGGCATGTGATGGTTGTGTGTGATTGGGGGGAGAGGGAGGGGGAGAAAAAACTTTGGATTTTGAACTGGGTGGGGAAAACCCGGAGAACTTCAGATTCGGGTTTTCCCCAGCTGTGCCAATATGACACATCTAATAAATCTATACTTTGAGGAACCCACCTTGGTGTCTTCATTTCATATGGGCTGTTACTTGGAACCCTGACAGCATTCTCACAACCGTGTAACATTCTGGCATTTCCCCCCTTGGAAAAAGAGGGATACAATTGCAGGTTTAATTAGTGGCAAGAAAATTCCACAAGAGTGACCTATATCTACAGAGAGAAAAGAATTTATTTTGTTTTTACAAGCAATTACAAGGCAGGAGAAAAATATTGCTGAAGAATTTTTTTGGCCACCAATATAAGGTGGCCAAAATAAGTAAGGACGACCTGCCTTTATTTGCAAATCTTTCAGCAATTTTATATTTTGAGTTCAATTGAATTTAGTAATTTTAATTCATTCAAGCATGTTTGAAACTTTGCTGAGACCTTCTGAAGATTATATTAAATCAATCTTCTAGCTGTCTCCAAATTGCGTTTTTATGGATTTTATGAAATAACTAAACTTTCTGAATACTTGAGAAAATAGTATTTCTAAACTTTTCTACATTGTTTTGAATTTGTATAAATGCAGCTATTTTATAGTAAAAATTATATTATAGTAAATCCAAAGTGAATTATATAGTTTGTAATAGGCATTGCATAAATAAAAGCTCCCTGAATCTTTTTTTCGTTGAAGTGTCCCATTATTCAAATATATATTTTTAGTTCTGAAGAAACAGAAAATTCTGTACAAGTTGAATAGATTAGTAATCAGCAAGAAATATGAAACTTTTTCTAAAGGATGAGAAAGTCGTAATTTTAACTGTAAAAATTTGTTTTTTAATTAATTTATTGGGCATGTTTATTGATACAGTGAGATTTTGTTTTTGGTGTTTATTTTATCATTTATTTGTATATGTACTTGAGCACTATATATACAGATTCATGTCATGTACCAGAGAAGTCATGTGATAGTGGTGAAGCTTCTTTAGTGAAACTTTTTAATAATTTGATGTTTTTGCCCTGAGATCTGCTTTGGATCAAAGCTTCATAAACAGAAAAGATTATAGCAGAGATGTATGCATTCTGTTCCCTTTCTCTTTCAATGGGTAAGCTGGTTTTGAATATTGCTAGGGTGTTTGCAGAATATGGGGGAAAAAAGTCAAAATGGAAGCCACAATATTGTCATTTAAATAAATGAAATTACATTTATTATAAAAATTGTGGCCTGAAACTGTTTAGAATTAGTGTCTTTTTATGCCAATGCTAAACTGAGGAGTTTTGGCCAATTACCAATACCCTGTTTGATCAATCTGTACTCTGCTGATCACTTAAAAAGCCTAAAGTACACCTTGTAATATAAATGGATTTAGCTTTGGCTAAAAGCCACATTTGCTTTCACTACAAAATTTCATTGAAAAAACTTGTAAATCTATGTAATTATCACTGAAAAAAGAGCTGGTGGAATTCATTATTTGTTTAAAATGTTTTAATGGTATATTATGCAACTATTAAATCTATATCAAATGATAAATTGTTTTAGTTGGCCATTAAGAAAAAAATTAATGATGATTTAAAATAGCATTCATTTATACAAAGAATGTACAAGATGTTATCACTTCCCATATGTGTAGTAATGGGTGATTATCTCCCTTTTGGCTGTGTTATATCCTGTTCCTTCTTATCTAATAAATCCATCAAAAGGTTTAACTATTCAAATATCAAGCAAAGCCATATAAGGAAACTTTCCAGTACTTCCAGTTTACTTGGTATGAAAACTATTTCCCACACTGATAAGGAGATTGGCAATGATTAAAATTATGAGCCGATAAAGTTTGTTTTCATCCCCTTCCCCCCATTCTCCAACTACTTTCACAGGCACACCAAGTTTCCAATCCTTTTCTAGAGCACTAAAAAGATTTTGCTGGAAGGCATATTACCAGTCCCTTTGAAAGTAAAACAGTTCCTGGAATTCTTGTGTTGTCAACAAGTAGAAGGAAGCAAGTAACAGTATAGACATAGACATGGACACATGAAATTTTTTTTGGCACAAATAAAAGGATATAAATCAGCGGTTCTCAACCTGGGGGTCACGACCCCTTTGGGGGTCGAACGGCCATTTCACAGGGGTCGCCAAAGCCCTCTCTCGCCCCCCCCACGCCTTCACTCACCCTCACTCCTCTGTTGGGTCGCCGGCCGTTCGCTTACCCCGCCCACTCCCCATCTATTGCTGCCTCTGATGGCTAGAGGAAAAAAAACTGTTTAAATTCTTGCCGCGGAGCTTCAAAGGGCCGCCCTAGAGCCAGTGGTGCAGCCGAACCCTTTGTTAAATTGCTGGCTTGCCCTGCCCCTCCGCACCATTATTTATTGCCAATAAATAGTGGTGGGCGAGGGGTGGGGGAGCCAGCAATTTAACAAAGGGTTCGGTGTTTTTTTTTTGTAATTTTATTGCCCCGCGGACCTTCAGCAGAGGCTAATTAGCCCTTGCTTGGATCAGCTCCCGACCACCAGCTGATTTGCTCTCAGCTGTTTTGCTCAGGGCTCTTTTGCTTGCTTGGAAAGAGTGCAGATTTTTTCCCCCTACCTAAACTGAAAAACGAAAGAGAAAGTAAAGCAGGCTGTTGGCTTTGCACATTGGAAAATTAGGAAGGCAGATTTCTTTTCTTTTTCCTCACCAAAAAAGGTAGGTGCAAACAATGGGAAATTTAGGGAGAAAGAGGAGATTTTAAAACAAAAGAAAAAAAGCTCTATTTAACTAGGGAATTGTAATAATTGAGATACTATTAATTGTATATTGTGTTGAAAGCAGAAATGGTTAAGTTGTGGTTTGGAGGAATATATGGGGGAAATTATTTGGTTTATTATTATTGGTAAATATAATTAATTGATTTGTAAGAAATTGGATTGCATGGAAATAATTGGAATAATATACAAAAAAGGTAGTTATATAACTAATTGATTTATATTAAAATGTTGAATTCATATTAAACAACTGTAATATTACATAATTAACCAATGTGAGGATGGATATAAAAATAGATGACAATGGGAAGGAGTATAATATAGAATAGAAGGGAAAAATTGAATTTGATTAAGATTAGAGATGAGGATGAAGGGTAATATTGGTTTTTTACAAAAATAGATGAGGAATAAATATGGCAAAAAGGAAATATAGAAATTGTAAATTTAATTGAAATGACTAAACACTGTTTAAATTTATGAACCAGCAAAATACTCTGTTTAAAGAAAATACATTGTATGTTTGTATGTGTGTTTCTAATTATTGTTATTTATTCATATTTGTTCTCTTTTATTCTTTAAAGTTTAACAATTCATTCTTTATCTTATTATCTTTATATTTGTTTGGGGTTCCCTTTCATCTTTTTTATTGTACAGCAATCTTTCTCCTCAAACCTACCACCTCTCTCTTTTCTTTCCTTCTTACTTTCTCTTCCTCACCCTCTTCTTCTCCTCCCTACTTCCTCTTCCTTTCTCCTTCTCCTCCTCTCTTCCTCCCTCTCTTACCCTCACTCCTACTCTAATTTCCCTTCCCTTCCTTCATCCCTCTCTATTGCTGTATCCTTTTGTGCATATGGACTACTCAGAGGGCTGAAAAAGTTATTTCTGACTGGTCCTCACACTTTTGACCAGTCTTCGAACTTACGACTGTCCTCACATTTTATGTTTTTGCCCTATCTTGTCACCATGGTGAAGAGAAGCAGTTGTGAAATGAGTGACATGGTTGTTAAGAAAGCTGCAGGGCATAAATGTGAGGATGGTCATAAGTGTGAGGACTGGTCAAAAGTGCGAGGCCCAGTCAGAAATGACTTTTTTCAGCCCTCTGGGTAGTACTTTTGTGCATATGGACTACTCAGAGGGCTGAAAAAGTTATTTCTGACTGGTCCTCGCACTTTTGACCAGTCTTCGAACTTACGACTGTCCTCACATTTTACGTTTTTGCCCTATCTTGTCACCATGGTGAAGAGAAGCAGTTGTGAAATGAGTGACATGGTTGTTAAGAATGCTGCACGGGCATAAATGTGAGGATGGTCATAAGTGTGAGGACCAGTCAAAAGTGTCAGAAATGACTTTTTTCAGCCCTCTGAGTAGTCCCTATACACAGCCATGGCCACCCAGTCACATGACCATCTAGCCACACCCACCCAGTCACATGACCTCCAAGCCACACCCACAAAATAAGCCACGCCCACAGAACCGGTAGTAAAAAAAATTAGAACCCACCCCTGGTTGGGGGTCACCACAACATGAGGAACTGTATTAAAGGGTCACGGCATTAGGAAGGTTGAGAACCACTGATATAAATAAACAAAACATAGACATAAACACATGAGTACATATAAATGGGGACAGTAAGACAGGGACGGTAGGCACCCTAGTGTGCTTATGCATGCCCCCTTAGGACCTCTTAAGAAACGTTAAATGTCCATGGTAGACAGTTTAAGGTAAAAGGTATGGGGGTTAGAGAGACTAACAACAGGATCAGGTAGAGTGTTCCAGACATTTACTACTCTAATGCAGGTCATATTTCCTACAATCAAGATTAGAGCGAATTACATTGAGTTTGAATCTATTGATAGCCCTTGTGTTATTGTGTGTGTGTGTGTGTGTGTGTGTGTGTGTGTGTAAAAGCTCTAATTGGATTTGTTTCTTTGGATAATTATTTGCTATAGGGATTGGTAGAATGGACGTTGCTTACCTGAACGTCCCTTTTGTCCTCGCTGCTCAGACACTCCTCATTGTGGGTAACGATCACTCCTATTTGCATGGCTGAGTGTCAATCAAATCCCTCTGGAGCTGGATCCGCCTCACTTCCTGCTCCTTCCTCAGACTTTTCACGAAGACATCTTGGTCCAAGAGCATTAGGATAGATATGCAGAAACACCACCAGATTGCAAGAGAGGAACGGGACAGCTACAGAGGGAAATAAAACAGACCCCCACCAAGGCCAGACCCGGCGAAGGTAAGGGAGGGACGGAGTGTCTTCGCAGTGAGGACAAAAGGGACGTTCAGGTAAGCAACGTCCATTTTCCTCCTCGCTGCTCAGACACTCCTCATTGTGGGACATACCCAAGTTGAAGAAAAGAGGGAGGGAACTAAGCCGAAAACTGGCCTTGTGGAGAGATTACAGACTGTAAAACTCTTCTGCCAAAGGCAGCATCTGCAGAGGCAAACTTATCTAACCTATAGTGGCTTACAAAAGAAGAAAGGGAAGACCATGTGGCCGCCCGGCAGATATCATCTACCGACGCCTGGGTAGCCCAAGTCGCTGAAGTTGCGGCACTACGGGTAGAATGGGGTACAATACCTCCCGGGACAGGGGCCCCTTTCAACTCATATGCTCTAGAGATACAGGCTTTAAGCCACCTGCCAACAGTTGCTGAAGATACCTTCTGACCCAAGGAAGAGGGGAGGAAGGATACTAATAACGCCTCAGTCCTACGGAAAGAGGCTGTTCTTTTGAGATATCTTCTCAACGCTCTACGCACATCCAAGGTATGCCAGCGCTTCTCAGCAGGATGACGAGGGTCCAGACAGAAATTAGGCAATACAATTTCTTGGGCCCGATGAAATCGAGTGTTTACTTTGGGAACAAAGGCTGGATCTAAGCGTAAAGCCACCCAGTCAGGATAGAAGACACAGAGATCACTCCTCATGGATAAAGCTGCGATTTCAGATATGCGGCGAGCCGAAGTGATTGCCAACAAAAAGGCCATCTTTAGTGACAAATAGCGTAGACTGGACGAAGCAATGGGTTCAAACGGTGGAGCCATCAAGGCCTGCAATACTAAAGTAAGGTCCCAAGTGGGGTAGCGATGAATCGGCGGGGGCCGCGGGTTGGAGACACCTTGAAGAAAGGAACGAATCCTGGGATCCTGAGACAAAGGAACTTGATTGTCCCCAGACAAGACACTAGCCAGAGCCGCCACCTGCCGTCGTAGAGTCGCAGGAGCTAGCCCTTTAGAGAACCCCGCATGCAGGAACAGCAAAATGTCCGGAACAGCCGCAGTCGTGGGGTCAACATGATGATCTCCGCACCATCTCGTGAAGGCGGTCCATGAGGCGTCATAAATACGAACTGTCGATGGTCGTCAAGCTGCCTGAATAATGGAGATGACTTCTTCAGACAAATGGTCTTTGAAGAGCTTTATGCGCTCAAATGCCACACGGCTAATCGGAGCCATTTTGGCTCCGGGTGACGGACGGCCCCTTGAGTCAACACAACTTTGTCGGGTGGAAGCCTCCACGGTGGTTCAACAGACAGGCTCTTGGGGTCGGCGAACCACTCCCGACGAGGCCAATAAGGCGCTACCAGCAGAAGATTTGCCTGCTCTTGAATAACCTTCCGAATCACTTTGGAGATGACAGGAAGGGGGGGGAGGCATAAAGAAGCCCCCGGGGCCACGGACTCCGAAGAGCATCCAGTCCCTCCGCCGCTGGAGACGGGTAGTGGGAAAAAAATCTCAGCAATTGGGTGTTGTGAGCTGTTGCAAACAGGTCCACTATGGGTCGACCGAACCTCGTCGACAGATCCTGGAACAAGCCGGGGTCCAACCTCCACTCGGCGTGATCTATCTGATCTCTGCTGAGCCAATCTGCTTCCCGATTTAGAGTCCCCGAAATGTGTTCGGCTCTTAATGACGAGAGGTTGAGCTCCGCCCATGACAGAAGACGCTCCGCCTCCTGCATTAGCGTCCAGGAGCTGGTCCCCCCTTGTTTGTTGATATGGGCCTTGGTGGCCACATTGTCCGTCAGAATCAGAAGGTCTTGGCGAAATACAAGGTGTTTGAAGTGTAGTAGAGCGAGTCGGACCGCTCTGAGTTCTAGCCAATTTATATTGTGCAGCTTTTCTGTCGGTGACCAGACACCTTGGGCTAACTGAAGGTTGATGTGGGCCCCCCAGCCCCGCAGACTTGCGTCCGTGGTCAACACCATCCATTCTGGTTCCTTGCTGAGGGCCGGAGACAGCCACCACCTCAGGGAAAGCCGAACAGGAGGCGGAACTGTCACTTTGAGAAGAGACTCTGCTCGACCTTGTCTCTGGTAAGGGAGCAGGAACCATTGAAGGCGACGAAGATGGAAACGCGCCCATGGGACAATGTCCATGCACGATATTAATTTTCCCAGAAGCTGGGAGAGAGTCAGTAAGGTTACAGTCCCGTGGAGTAAGACTTGAGACACCAGTTTCTGAATGCTGACTTGCCTGTCGGGAGATAGGAAGACCGTACACAGACTCGAATCTATCGTTGCTCCGAGATGCAGAATACGAGTCGTGGGAGACAGATGACTTTTGGCAAAGTTCAAAGTGAACCCGTGGTCTTGAAGGGCGTGAACTACTAGCTCCCGGTCTTGGATCGCCTGCTCGGGAGATGACGACAGGATCAAAATGTCGTCGAGGTAGCATGCCAGATGGACAGGTACCTCTCTGAGCGACGACGCCACTGCTGCCAGCAACTTTGTAAAGGTCCTTGGAGCTGACGAAAGGCCGAATGGCATAGCTCGATATTGAAAGTGGTGGTCTCCAAACGCAAACCTGAGGTACTTCCTGTGCAACTGGTGAATGGGGACGTGCAAGTACACTTCCTTCAGATCTACAGATTGCATCAAATCTCCCCTCCGGATGCAGCCGAGCAAAGACGAGGGAATGCATTTTGAACCGACGGTATAAGATGTGTTGATTGAGACGACGTAGATTCAAAATACCTCTCCAATCGCCCGAGCGCTTCGGTACCAGGAATAGCATTGAATAAAAGCCAGTTTTGAGTTGGTTCGATGGAACACGTTCTATGGCCTGAATCTGCAACAGATGGTGAATTTCGAGAGACAGGAGAGATCGCTTGTCCGGCTGAGTCGGCCAAGGGCAGTGAACATAAAAGTCCTGTGGCATGGTGATGAATTCCAAACGTAAACCTTCGGTGACAGTTTGGACAATCCAGGCATCCGAGGTGGTAGTCGGCCACAGGTGAGAGAAGGCCTGGAGTTTGCCACCGATCGGGACCAGGAACGGTGAGTCACTGCTTGAAGGGTCGTCTGAAGTTGGATTGTCGGCGACCACGGTCACGAAAGGACGCCCTATCTGAAGTTGGCTGGTACTGGAACTGCGAGGATCTGTAATAAGAGGCGCCACCGGCGCCTTGGTCCTGCCGAAAGGGCTGTGGGTTATATGGTACATAGCATCTATCCTGGCGGCGAAAGGACGTGGGTAACACCTTCTTCTTATCCCTGTTCTCGACCAGCATGGAATCCAGGGATGATCCAAGCAAGGCAGGTCCCTTGTAAGGAGCAGCAGTCAGTCGCCACTTGGACTTAGCGTCAGCTCTCCAGTTACAGAGCCACAAGAGACGCCTTGAGGAAACCGTCGAAGCCAAGGCCCGGGATGCGAATTTAGCCGCGTCCAAGGACGCGTCAGCCGAATATTCAGCAGCTGCGACCAACTTCGCTAGGTCCTGTTACGAGCGCGCGTCTTCAGGTGGTATCCTGTCCCTCAATTGACGCAACCACACCAGTGATGCCTGATTGAAGAATGATGACGAGGTCGTGGTACGAATGGCCCAAGCCACCGCTTGGTGCGTCTTACGAAAGGCCATCTCAGCCCATTTATCCTCAAACTTGAGGCCATCCCCAGCCTCACCTACCAGGATGGAAGAAGAAGTAAGACTAGCCACCGGATCATCAATCGTAGGTAACTGGAGGAGAGCATCCAGCGCAGGAGCTGAGGCATAAAGCTTTCGATCAAACGAATTCGGACCAGATAACGAGGCGGGGCAGTCCCAAGGCTTCTGAATGACCTGGCAGAAAAGGTCAGGACACGGAACAAAGTCATAATCAGGTTGAGGCAGATTAAACAAATTACTGTTAGGGCCAGGAGGAACAGAAGTAGAACCCTGATGAATGTTGGTATCCATATTAGTGGCAGCTTTCGCTTTGCGGAGAAGAGAGCGAAACAAAGAAGGCTTAAATAGGCCTGGGAAGGCCAGCTTGTCGTGAATCTTGTCGTCATCATCAGACATCTCAAAGTCCTCCAGGAAATCGTCCTCCCGGGCAGGTTCAGACACATGACCAAAGGGAGCAGATTGTTGTTGTCCACAAGGAGGATGCATATGGAGAGAAGTAGAAGGAGCACAAACTGGAGCAGGAAAGTAACCAGTGGTCTGTTGCAACCCCATTTGAAAAATATGGGACATGGCCTGAGTAAAAAATGACTGAAAATCAACCGGTTGACCAAACGCAGGACCCTCCTCAGGGTGGAGGCCAGCTGCAGTGGGTGTAAAAGTAGCTTCAGGAGCAGCCCTAGAAGCCTGAGAATAGTGACTAGCCATGCTAGATGAACGTGACCTAGCGCTAACCAGAGGCTGATTAGTAGCAGACAGTGGCAACCCTTGAGAAGTAGATGGGTAATCCTCCCCCAATCCACTAGCCAGACATTCTACATTATGGGAAGCCGAGGGGTCCCAAGCCACCTCTTGGCATAAAACCTCACCAACTGGCCCCTGACAAGGGTCTTCAGCTTGTTGTCTCGCTTTAGCAAATTGCTTCTCTAAAGCATTGTGCCTACGTTGGGCATCCTTATCTAGCTTGGCAGACTTGGAGGCCTTAACATTTTTGGAGCTCTTAGACTTCTTCCCCTTGACCTGTTTAGGGGAAGGCACTGGAGAGGGAGAGGGGCTCCTATCCAGGTCAGAAGAAAGTGCGACTGCCTTCCTGTCTGCCATGAGACCAACCGTCAACAGCCCCAATATCAATAATCAATAAATTGTAAATAGATACTTATCAATATATATAGATATAAATGATTATTATTTATTTATTTTATTTTTTTAAAGAGCTGATTCAAATTAACTATATACAGGTGAATGATTCCTTCCAAAACAACGAGGCAACAGTCAATACTCCGCTCCTCTTTTTTTTTTTTTTTAAAATAGAAAAATAAATGGTATGTACTTCCCTGAAGCCTTCAGGCACGCTTGTCCAGACGGTTGGAAATCGCAGGAATGACCTGGACAGCGTCCATACCTGCTGGCACACTAGCGACCCTGGAAACCAAAGCCCAGGTCGCTGTGCCCACGGAGCAGCCAAATAAGTGGGCGATCCTCAGGTACAAAATGGCAGCCCGCGAGGCGATTTCTCAATGAGTCCTGAGCCAGGCGAAACAAGGCGCCTGCGGCCGGACTGAAGCTGTAATGGACAAGGCAGCAAAAAAATCTCAGAAACGGCTAATGAGTTTGCCAGCCGGCAGGGACTCAAGCCGAGAAGTTCTGTGGCCGATAAGCAGGTCGGCAGCCTCGCGCTATGACTAGCGGCAAATGGCGGCAAAAAGGACAGAGAAATAAACCACCAGCCAAGCTAAGCCGCTAACGGCGGCCGGAGCCCCGAACCGCCGATATGTGCCTGTAAACTTCACCAAGGTGAAGGCAGGCGAAGCGCAGCACAATGAAGCAAGGAACAAAATAATTTTAAGTCAAATAAACAAAAGGATCAAAATTAATAGCCAAATTGATATTGAGAAACAGACACTCAAAGCTCTTGCAATGGCTGAATGAAAAAGTCTGGGGAAGGAGCAGGAAGTGAGGCGGATCCAGCTCCAGAGGGATTTGATTGACACTCAGCCATGCAAATAGGAGTGATCGTTACCCACAATGAGGAGTGTCTGAGCAGCGAGGAGGAAAAGGAAAAGATCTAACACTTACATTTTATAGATGCTAGAAAAGAATACTATAATACAATTTATTTCTGATCCTTAGCTTACAGAAATTGTGTTGTGACTTAAAATAGCAATAGTGTTTAGGCTTATATATTGCCCCATAGCACTTTAGAGCATTTTCTGAGCAGTTTACCAACCTGAGTCAATCTTGAGCCCTGTCAGGATCCAGTCTGTGAGCAGTGTTTGCCTGCAATTCTGCCCTTCAACCACTTGGCCCCCAGAGCTCCTCTGAGGTGTATATTCTTGGAACTAATAATTATAAAAGAGTATAGATGCATTACATTCATGTGGCACAATGTAGTCCAGGCATTGGCCTAGAGGCAGAAACACTTTATTAAAAGAATAAAAGATAAAAGAAACACTTTTATCTTTGGCAGAAACACTTTATTAAAATTCTCTTCGAATTGTTCAGGCCTATGATTTACAATTATTAAGGAGATTTTACTTTATATGTGCATATTAAATAGTGATCTAGGATATATAACTAAGTAATAACATACAATCACATTTGTTCCAGTTCCTGAAGGATATTTATTAGGCAAAGTGTTATTATGGCATCTTGCTGTTTTCATTAAAATGAAGAAAGATTTCCTTTCACAGAATCTTTGATGCCCTGGATCTAACCAGCAAATTGGTGGAAACTGAATACACGTGTTGGAAGAAACATCCTTCTAGGTTCTGCTCCAAGTGGGGAAACAGACACTGGAAACATGGAGACTGCTTGGAAAGATGGTTTAATGGTGGACAGGATCACATGGCTTGAGTTCCTGAACAGAAAAGGGGCAGATACAGTAAATCCTTGGGTTTTTATGCTCTCTCTGGCTCTGCATTTCCTGGGGCCCCGAAAGAGTATCCTGATTGGTTGTCAGACTCCCAGGGGGTGGGGGCCTTGCTGGCTGATGGTCACATGTGCTTCCCAGGTCACATGTGATGAGTTTCTGCTGCTATTGTGTAGAGGGCTAATTCTATCTTTGGCAATTCCTACTATGGCTCTGCCTGAAGGAGGTAGATCTTTGTTATGTAGAATAGACTGGTCCAGGCCTTAATGGCCCATTGACAAAGGGTGGGGGCAGGAAGATGGGAGCTGCTTCAAAACATGCTTATCCCAGGGAAATATAATATTCTGCCTTTTTCATATTTCCTAAAATATTTCACTTCCAAGAAGGGGTGGGTGCTAACTTCCTACACACGGTTCTAAGTATTTTGGAATTGAAAAATAAATATATTGACTAGGTTTCCCAGACATGGCATACATAAATATTGGAACTAGGCTAACTAGGTCCTTCTGTGGCTAAAATCCGAAATGAGCATCATCTGGGCCTTGTTGATTAACCCCACTGCAATCTGAGCTGTTATTGTTTACAGTTGGTTTGAAGAACAGCTATAAGCAGCACAGGAGAGAAACAGTTTATGCACCGTGGGAAATTGCTCTTACATCCCTGAATCAAGAAATTAAAAATTATTGTTCCCCTGACAACTATAGTGTTCTGATCCTCATACATGAGGATAGTTTTTATGAGTATATCTGGGCAGACACTGGTATATACCTAAAATTGACAAAACATTACACCCTCTCTTGTGACAATTCTGACATTTTTTAATATTTATAATATTGTGCAGCTCAAGACCTGCTTTGTATTAATTTTCTTTTTCAAAGATAGAAAACTATCTCTCTGCATTTTAATTAAGTCGATTAACACATTTGTTTCATATTGATAATGGAATCAGGTCCCTTTTTACTTAAGGCAGTTTTTTTCTAAGAAGGTTGTCAGTATAACTGCACAGTCTGTCTATAAATGCTTTTTTAAAGAGCTGGTCAAATAAATTAAGAAATGTATAAGCTTTTATATATACAGGGCGTATAAAAGTAGATAAATATAAACTAAAAACAGTCAATGTTTATTCTAATGCAGAGATATTACAAAAAAAAAAAAAAAACAAATGGCTCCACCCCAATTTATATTTAATCTACAGTTAGGCTTATTTTCTTTTATAATCTTAATTTTTTTCCACGAACCTGGAAAAGTCAAGCATTATGTCACTTATATTAGGAAAATATTTAAAATAAGTGAATTTATGACAATTAAAAAAAATAAACCAATGTAGAAATAAAATACCTTATGCATATTGACAACTGACATGGATTAGAAACAGACTTATATTTCCATTTCTAATATAAACTCACTGTATTTTTCTTTGGTCTAATTCTGATGTCACTCCACCTTTGCTTCTGTTGCAGATGGACTCTTCTATAGTTGAAATGACAAGAGGAAATGCTCCAACCAAATAGTGGGAAGTATACGAAAAAAGGCATGAAAAAGCACACGCTCTGTCTTTTGATATAATGCTAAATGCTTTCTTTAGGACACCAACATTTTCTTTCTTTTATATTTTCAAACCTCATTTCACAACTTCCTGTCATCAGTCTGATCAATTTTAAAGAAGTTTAAAGATGATGTTAGATTGATGCAGAACAATATTTTTTTTAAAAAATCAAGTAATATAACCAACCTGTGTTTCTAATACATTATCAAAAATACAGTCATTTTTCTGTTAATGTATTGATGTCATATCCAGACTATTCTCACATTCAGATTATTACTATTTTATTAATATCAGCAGAAACTAAAACATTTTTGAATTTAAAGTAGAAGTGCTCTCATTTAGTCTGTTGTTTAAAATATTAGATTATTTATGTCATCTTGAAATTCTGTAATTCAGTCCTGATATAATAAAATAGGTAAAGTAAGTCATAAAGATTAAGTCTAAAGTTTAGGCACTGTATAAATCTATCAATTCCTTAAAAAACATTCTTAAATTGCCCCCAATATAAAAAATGGAAAAGTGTGTTTTCCATTTGGGATCAGAGATTTTAAAAATAGCTAGATAAAATGTAACAATAGTGATGAAAATTAAGCTTTAGGCCAGATATTGCAAATACATACATACATACATACATACATACATACATACATACATACATACATACATAAATATCAGTTCACACTGATATTTACTGTAAGGTCTCAGTAATTTTTTTTCATGGTAGCCTATATTTCCAAGCTATGTGTTCACAGAAACAGCAAACTTACACGATGCTGCAAGATATTTTAAATTTTTGAGAGCAACCTAACAATACTAGTTGTTTGACTAGGCAGATCAATGTTGTGCTTTCCTCAAAAATTTAAAATATTCCATTACATTTTAATGAGTTTGCTGTTTCTGTGAAGCCTACTGTTCCTACCGCTAATAGTTTAAAAATCTATCTTATACATTCAGATACTTGGCTGATGGCATCAGGTTTTACATATGCATGTTGGTTATTATCTTAAATTTGCTGAGAATATGATAATAGAGAATTGTCAAACATCAAAAGAAACAGAACTAGATGGTAGTGCAAAAAATGAAAGCAAATGGCTAAAATGAAGGAGGAGATGAGAAGCTGCTGCCATCACTTTAAAAGGGACTAGGACAAGGATAAAAAGGCCAACCCCATCACCTTTTTACCTACAAAAATAAAATGAGCAAAATGCTTTCTCAACAACAAAGATTTTAAACCATGTCCAATTGAATTGACCCAGACTTAAGAGAGAGACAAAAGTACTAGTGATTTCTTTATCTTTCCCTATTGAATTGACAATACCAGAGAGTAATTGGAACAAGATTGTTTTATGTAAACAGAAGGAACACATAATCAGTTAATGTAGCCAGGATAAAAATGGGACATGTTAATATTTTGGGTGGATTTTGGGGTGTGTGTGGATTTGTTGATATCTGGATTTGAAACAAATGTTGTGCATTGGATTTGCTTACATTTAATATGGTGTTTAAACTTTTCCCCTTGCAGTTTTGCCTAATTTATCCTAATGTAATCCTAACCTTTTAAATTGGCTTGGAATTTATCAGTATTTTTATTTAAATTTTTGTAAACTTGTTCTTTTTAAATTATTCCTTTTTGTTATGTTACATTTTAGTTTTCTATTTATGTTAAAATACAGGGATTTCTTTATATTTGCTGAATGTAGATTTGTTTACAGTTAAGAGTTGAGATATGGAATATTTATCTGAAAGAAATATGTTGCTTTTTGGGATAGTTTTCTTTGGAATTATTGGCATTTGGAATGGAAAAATATGTAGTGCATTTATTAACATGGTGTTTAAGTCTACCATTACTCTTGAAGTAAGTGATATTTGTATGAGTGATACTTTCCTTTTTTAAAGAAAAATGGCCCTTCTTTATTATGTTAAACTTTACTTTAACTAGTTTAACTAGAATATGAGAACTATTTTATATCTTTTAAATGGGGTTTTGCTTATGGCTAAGAGTTGAGATATGGAATGTTGAGTTTTATATATGTTAATTAATGTTATTATTTTAGAGCTCCGTTTGGAGTTTTTGCTGATAACCAAATTAGAGAAAATGCTATTTATTGGATTTGCCTATGGCTTAAATGAGTTATGGAATGAAGAGTTTTATATTTATTAATTAAAAGGGGGTGAAAGTATTATGCAATTGTTTATACTTGTCATAATGAGGGAGGGAAGTTGCTTTTTTAAGGAGCTGATATTTTTTCCTTTTTTCTTTTTTTACACTCTTTTTTCTTTTTTTATTTGAATATGTTTTATTGTTCTAACTAAAACTTTCAATAAAAATATTTTAAAAGTTTTTAAAATCATCTTTTCTTAAAAAACAACCAAGGAGCCTCTTTCTGAAATGTTTTCTCAAGTTACACTTCTGCCACTGAGGCAGCCCTCTGACTGACTGATATTTTGATAGCAGCTCTCCCTATTATCTACACAAATAAGCATCAAAAGCCAAGTTCAATATCCTTCCTTATTTTCAAAGCAGTTTAGTGAAGTAAAGCAATCCTGCTGTATCTAATGGTAAAGATCACCAGCAATCCTATTTCAGAGTAGTGCTAACATCAAACCATGCAGAAACGCTCACTATTCTTCACCAAACTAAATTGTGGAGCCTGATCCATTCTTCTCTACTTTCTGGAAAAGCAGGGGGGGGAGGGGGGGAGAGGGATGTTTCAAAAGTAGGAAATGAGGAGCTGATGAATACGAAAACAACTTTGTAACGTAACACTAATTGAAAGAGCAAATTCTGAGTGAAAAATGATTTTGGGGGAGACTATTTAGTGGCCAGAGGCAAAGAAGCATGTCTAAATCTGCAGACATGGCCAAACATGTTCACATGGTCACATCCTCAGAAGGTAACATTTGTTGTTGATGGAGGAAGTCTCCAACACACACACACACACACACACACACACACACACACACAAACACACACATTGAGTAATTTTGTATCTTCACTCAATGTGGCCCAGGCAAGCCAAAAGTTTAGATATATCTGTTCCAGTATTTCAGTGTAAATTTGTATCCATAGTTGATAATATACCAATTCTTAAATATACTTTTTCTTCCATCTAATCTTTATTTTTATTTACTGTATTATACAGTATTCCTTTTAGATACAGGATATACAGACCTTTAAAGTGCCCATTATTTTTTAAAACAGAATATAATAATATAGAAAAACTGTAATGAACATGTGGCAAATTTTAAGCAGATACATGAGTAGTTTCTATGTAAAATTACAGTACTGGAAAACAGAAGAATTATGTTCCTTTCTGAATAGACTGGGGTTGATTGACATACAAATTTAGGAAAAAAACTTAAGAAATTAACTTGTTTATATTTTCTACAACAAAAAAATATTTTATTTCAGTGAAGTACGTAACTAAGAAACAAAGTGTCTTTGTACAGATTCCAAGATTTTTGTTTTTTGTTTCTTTTTCTGAAATTCCTATGTATTCATTACTTTTGTACCGGTACTACAAAAATATTATTCTAATCATTTTTTCTCAGTTAGAATGGACAAAATTTATAATACACAGTTGGGGCACATGTCATTGGATTAATATTCTGGTAATAGTGCTTCACAGAAAAGCTAACATTTTAAGGGCTTCCTAAAGTTTAATGGGGTCAGACAAATCCTGGGGAGGGGGAGGAAGAGAGGGGGAGGGGGCTAATTCCACAAAGGAGATGCCATCACAGAGAAGACACCCTTCTTTGGTCTCATCAGATGACACTGTTTTAAGGAAGGGTTCTGGAGTATGCCCACTCTGCTGGAATGTGTGGCACATGCTGAAACCATTGAAGATAGGTAGGTTTTTTTGGTCATTAATTTCTTCAACATCATTTTTCATTTGTGTCAGAATATTAGCATTAGTTGCATAAAAAAGATTTATGATGTCAGAGCCATTGTAAGAATATTCTCCAAACTGATTTTTATCTTAAGCAAATTGGATAAGGGAAAGCCTAATACTGTGATGGTGAACCTATGGCACACATGCCACAGGTGGCACGCATAGCCATAACAGTGGGCACACCAGCTCAGCTGGTACACCTGCTGGCCAGCTGATTTTCGGGCCTTCTGGGCCCACCAGAAGTAGGGAAACAGGCTGTTTCCTGCCTCCGGAGGACCTGGGTTTTTCTTTCTCACCTGGCTCCAGATCGTCTCTATGCATCTGGGGAGGGCGAAAACAGCTTTCCCCACTCCCTCGGAGGCCCTCCGGAGGCCTGAAATGACCTATTTCCCAACTCCCGGTGGGACAGGAAGTGACGTTTTTTGTTTTCCCTAGCCTCCAGAGGCTCTAGAAGTCAATATTTGAATGGTTAAACAATGATAGCTCTTGATCTCTCCATAAGAAGTCAATGAGTTCATTTTTTTCCCTGTGACTCTATTTTCCTGAAGAAAACCCTACACCAATTGGTTGGATTCATAACTCACACCAAGTTAAAATGGTTATTTCAACATAGCTTGCTGAAATATGATAATATAGTCCCTGTTGTTTAAAAATAATAGTTTTATGGCTTAACATTACTTCTAAATTCAGGTACTGTTATTTAACAAGCCCCAGGTAAAATTGAAACATGAGAATACCATGATGTGAAAAGCTAGATCATAAGTAACTACATTGTTTCATATAGATATGCAGCCGGCAGTTAATATAAACAGATGAATAAATAACCAATGATCTTGATTAATATTTGAGAGGAAAACACCCAGAAATTCCAGGGCATTAGATTAAATTTGAAATTAAGAAACAGAAGAAGCCAATTATAACCAATTTTGCTCCTGCTGTCAGGGAAATAGTATGGACATGAATGTGAACTCAGTTATCCAGTAATCTCTATTTTCTTACAATAAACATCTATATAAAAATCAGTTTTATATATTTGCCTGTCTGGAACAGTATTTAGCAAGGAAGGAAGGAAGGAGAGAAGGAGGGAGGGAGGGAGGGAAGGAGCTATATCTGCTGAGGAATGGTGAACTGATGTCACATGGACAATAGGAGACATTAGAGCTAAAAGACACAATGCTGGATCTGGGCTGCTGAAAATTTTCTCTGCAGCAAAACAAAAGCCTTAAAGTATCCATAATGTACTCTGGACAGCTGTGGTGTTTTTGTGAATAGGTGGCAGATGTATTTGCTGATGTATTTGTAGTTTCTTGCAAACACCTGGGAGCTACAGGATAGGCCTGAGTTCAGATAATGTTAATTGATCCTTTTATAGTCTCAAAAAGGCCAAATTTTTAAAATCACTTTGGAGTTTACTTTAAAAATAACAACTTGTTAAAGATTGAAATACTTCAGAACTGCAACTCTGGTTGCATTTTCTGTGTCAATTATTTAATCTATTAGGAAAGGAAAATAACAAGTTTAAAATTTTGTAACAATTTTCTTTTTGGAATAATACAGCAAAAGGGTCATTTCAAATTTGGCTTTAGAAAGTTTTAAACAGATTAAGAGCTCACATGAATTTGATTTAAGATTCTAAACTTAATGGAAAGGATCCTTTGTCTTTTGAAAATTCTCTTGTTTATATTTGGAAACTGATAAGTTGATTTTGAAGGTTGAAAGCAGCTAATGCTTACTTACCTTAAAAGAAATATTTACTAAATGGATGCAGGAAGTTTTGAATTATTTAATTCTATATTGGCATTAGAAGATGGCATTGAAGAGGAAAAAATTCCAACTGATAATTTGATAAATAAGTTATGCACAGGAATCTGGGTAGGGTTAAAAAAAAAAGTGGCACGGGAGTGGGGGTTGACTTAATTGTTTTATGGCTATGCATGGACTCTAAACTGATGCCTTGTTAATTTAATTCCTTTCCCTGATTCTTCTACACAAGTGGATTTTAAAATTAAAAAAAATAATGTACAAATTATAAAGAGCAATATGGATGATTTTCTTTTATTGGATTTACATAAGAAATTGACTTCAGTGGCTGTACTGGAATTTGCTAGAGTTGCTGTAATGGAGTTTCAAAAGAGGTCTGACAAAGGTGACAAGAATTTTGATAGCAGAGATAGCGTATGAAAAATTTTGATAGAAGAGATAAAGAGTATGAGAAAAATTTCAAGTGTTGACTAAATTTTAAAGGTTTTAGAATGATAAATTTAGTGGATAGAGAAGAAATTTTGTTTGTCTTGAGAAATTTTTGTTTTGTTTTTGGGTATACCTTAGCCTTTATCTCAACTTCTTTAACATGATCAGAAGAAACCTACCCATCTTTTTAATTTCCTTTTTCATTAAAAAAAAAAAAAGAATAGTTATTTTAGTAGCAAGAAAAATTAATTCCCCATCATCCAAGTACCTCATCAGATGTTTTTCATACTCTGCTTTTCAGTTGAAACCCAGCTGCAATTGTTATACTGAAATATTGCGCATTTCAGTATCTTTATCATCACTAAATGTTCCTTTATGATTTAAATATCCTGCTGTGTCAAAAACATATGCTATTAGAAGACAGGAAGTGGAGGAGGATTTCTTAAAATAATTTAGTGGGAAGGAGGGGGAAGGAGACAAATATTTTTAAAAAGGGAAGAAAGATGTAATTTTCGCTATTCAACTCCTAATGTATTCAATTTTGTGTTCCAACACTTTTCCCCCCATTTAATTCTTATGTAAAGTCATACAGAGATATAATTTTAGCCTTCTTTTGCGACTTGATTGTTTTTTTATTTTCCCAAAGAGATTAAATATGTGAAAATAGTTATCCTGATAACTTTGATGCTGAATCAATAGAGACTACTGTGTTAGGAATATATACTGAGAATGCAACAGACAATACCATCATTCATAAAATGAACTAAAATACTCCTTTTAAAAATAAACAGCGTTATGTATGTGTCAACATTAGCCTGGTTCACAGCCCATGCAAATACAACTTTGTGGGGTGAAGTAGCTACTGTAGTTTGTAAACCATAGTTTAAGACTCAACATCTTATGTAAACCAAGATGGTGTAGGATCAGGGGAGAGGCAGACTGTAGCATCTTTGCAGTTAGTTATAAGAATGAATGACTGCGAATTCTGCAGCAGCCATAATTTGGGGGGGTCATATGTCATCTTCAAACTATTAAGTACATATCTCGGTGACTTCCTGTATTTGTTTTGATGCTTATTTACAGCAAAAAAATGAGTAAAAAATGCTGCCAGACTAGAACTCTCAGCTTAACTTAAGTTTTGTAACTTGATACTTGATAAATTTGAGTACACCCTACATTCAATATAGAGATTCTGGGAATTCCTTCATTTTTTCTTAGAATTTGAAAACTGAATTAAATGTGATCTTAACAATGTTACTACATTGATTTTTTTTTTTTAAAGTGTGCTGGGAAGATGGGGAATGCTAGAAAACAAGGAGTCTTAATTGTTGGATATTTATCCTACGGTTGGGTAGGTAATATATAGAAAAACTATGCTTGTGATTTTAAATTATATAAAAAGAATGATTGGCTCTGCTATTATCAGGCAGCCATAAAAGTAGACAGGAAGCCTGGGAGCTCCTGCTCCTGCTATTTGATGATTGATCTCCTGAAGAGGGACTGTGTGTGACTGAAGAGAACTGTAAGCAAACTATGTTTTGTGTTGGAGAGTGATTATTCGAAGACGTGTTATCATTGTTTTGAGAAACCAAGTTTGTTTTTTCACTAAGAGTAAAGAATGTTTTTTTTTTTCACAGTTCAGAATCTGTGAGTATCTGTGTGTTTAACCAGCAACATATCTCTTTGCTGTCCAGTCTGTTGCCTACTATGCAGAGTGAAGCTTTACCCGTAACACTGGTTATGGGCCCAGTTTGTATGTACCGGTTACAGCAATAAGGGAGTTGCGACACACATTACTCGTCCAAGTGTTTTGATATATTTCATATCCTGATGAAGATGGCACATGGTCAAGCTCCAAATTTATCGTTGGTTACCTGGCTGGATGGCACCAACTACAAATCCTGGTCCACCAAATGCAGTCTACTGTTGTGCAAAGAGGGGCTATGGGATGTAGTGCAGAACCCGCCAGATGTGGCCTCCTGGAATGCTGACGATGCCGAGGATGCCAGGAAGATAGCGGAGTTCCAGAGGAAAAATGAGAGTGCATTGTGTATAATTGGTTTGACTCTAGACGATACCCAGCTTGTTCACATTGAGGATGAACAGTCTGCTGCAAGATGCTGGGGTAATTTGAGATGGCTTTATGTTCGTAACACTGTGGGGGCACAAATTAACATTACACGTAAGTTATTTCGCACACGACTCCTTAAGGGTGGTGACATGTTAACACACCAGAAATACATGAAAGGCGTTTTTCGAGAGCTACATCAGAAGGAGGTGGTTTTTTCTGAGCAGCAACAGGTTTATATACTGTTATCATCGCTGGATGAGAGCTACGACGACGTAGTAACATCATTTGAAGTCCTCATACAGCAAGAAGTAACTTTGGCCAATGTAACCTCGTGACTACTAGAAGAGGCCAGCAGGAGAAAAGAAAGAAAACAGCTGAGAGAAGAACCTGGGTCGACTAATGTAAATATAAATGCAAATAACCATGTATATGCTGTGAAACATTGTTTTAATTGTGGCAAGAAGGGTCATATAGCCAAGTTTTGTGGAAGGCTGAAACAACCATGGTTAAAGATAGGAAACAATGTAATGTAGCTATGTCTGATAAGGCACCGGTTAACCACGAATCATGAGTTATTGATAGCGGGGCATCGCTGTGCATTATCAGAACTAGAAACTATTTTGTAAAAATGTTGCCCAGTAACAATAAGATTTCTTTAGCAAACGGGTGGAAGCTAAAGGCATGTGGTGAGGGAACGGCGATATGTCCATACGTAAAAGAAAAAATGCATATGTTATACGTTCCAAATCTAAACTTTAATTTATTATCGGTTAGAGTATTAGTTAAACTAGGATATACAGTAACTTTTAGGGATAATGATTGTTTAATTGAAAAGGGTGGAACGATGATTACTGGAAAATTGAAAGATGATTTGTATGTATTATCTAATAATCATGTTACAAATGCTGTATACTCAAATGTCAAACCACATGAAGAATGTGTCCACTTGCTCCACAGACGAATGGGGCATATCAGTTTTAAGATGCTGCAGAAAACTGTTAAATTAGTTGATGGGTTGAAGCTGAAGCCATGTAACCAGTATTTAAATTGCAATATTTGTAATCAGCAAAAGAGCAGAACACTCCCTGCCAATAGGTTTGATGGATTTAAAATGAAGAGATCACTGGCAGTGGTATTCGCTGATCTAATAGGGCCAATGAAAGCTAGTCTAGTGCTTGTTATGTCCTAAGCATAGTTGACCATTACTCCAGGTATGGTTTTGCTATCTATTGAGGAATAAGACAGATACATTTCGGTATTTTGTTCAGTGGATCAAGTTTGTCGAGAGAAAAACAAAGCAAAAAATAGTTACCATTGTAACTGATAATGGTACTGAGTTTGTAAACACGAGGTTTAAATCAATGTTGGGACAATGCTGGTATAAAACATAAATGTTCAGCTCCATATAGACCACAACGTAAGTCATATGTTGAAAGCAGAGGACAAACTTTACAAGCAATGAGAACAATGTTAGCTGATGTAGGTTTACCGGCCAGTCTATGTGGAGAAGCCATAATGTGTGCAAATACACTCTTGAACAATGTCGTAAATATAACCACTAAGAAAATTCTCCATACTGTATGGGATGGAAAGAAGCCGGATTTGAGTTACATTCACACATTTGGGTCACCTGCATGGGTACATATTCCATCGCAGTTAAGACGTAAGGGTCAGAGTAGGGCACAACAATTAATATTTATTGGTTATAATTCAAACCACAGGTCCTACAGATTTTGGCTAAAAGGAACAACAACTGTAGTTAACAGTGTGAATCAAAGTTTATGGAGCATGTAGGGTGGAATAAATTGAGGACTGAGAATGAGGTTATCATTGAAACTTAGACTGAAGCTACTAATGAAATGCCAGAAATCCAGAACAAAGAGGTAGAGGAGGACGTAGTACAGAAACAGGTGAAGGTGGAGAGACCATCTGTAAGTCCTGATCTTCCAAGAAGGTCGAATAGAGTAACAAGACCACCTGATAGGTATCAGGCAACAATGGTCTATCAAATAAACAAAGTTCCTACAACATATAATGAGTTAACCACGTTTCCACCTGAAGACCAGGAAGTGTGGAGATCTGCGATGACTAAAGAATTAAAATCTTAGCAGAATTTAAATGTGTATGAAACTGTAAAAATACCACAAGGTAGAACTATACTCGGTAGTAAGTGGATATATAAATTAAAGACTGGTATAAAGGGTGAACCAATATATAAGGCTAGGCTGGTAGCTCAAGGATTTAATCAATCACCTGAAGATTATTATGAGGTATTCACTCCAAGTTTAAAAGCCATTACACTAAGAGCAGCGTTGGTATGGGCAGCTAGATATAACTATATAGTTAATCATTTGGACATAGAGACTACATACCTACATGTACCACTGCAGCACGAAATCTATTTACAGAAATCCTCAGGATTACAGGAGAATGGGACATCAGACTGTTGGTTATTAAGGAAAAGCCTTTATGGGTTAAAACAGTCAGAGTACGAATGGAACCAGTGTATTGTAAGAACATTAGAGAAGTTTGGATTCAAAGCAGGATTAGCAGATCCGTGTTTATTTAGAATGGAGAGGGATGGTAAAGTGTCGTTATTACTTCTTTTTACTGATGACATAGCTTTGATTACAGAAAATGAACAAGAGACCAGCAGGATTGTTGATCAATTAAAAACTCATTTCAGAATTAAAAATCTAGGGGAGATACAACAATACCTGGGTTTACAAATTGAAAAAACCAGGAGAGGATTTAAATTATCCCAAACTGATAAAATCAATAATTTATTAAAACAATTTAGGATGGAGTTATGTAAACCATCAAAGACACCTATGGTTCAAGACTATTGTAACACTGATGTAAACAGTCCGTTGTTTGATAAAGGGATTTACCAATCGCTGGTTGGCAACTTATCATATATCAGCAATCGGTCTAGGCCCGATATTTCTTATAGTGTTAACCAATTGGCTAGATTTAACAAGGAACCTACAGAAAGACACTGGCAGGGAGCAAAACGTATCCTAAGGTATTTGAAATATACCATGCATCATGCATTATATCTACAACCATCAGAAGATTTACCCGTAATTGCTTATGCGGATGCTAGTTTCACAACAGATGTGAATACAAGGAAATCAACCTCAGGAATCGCTATATTTCTGGGAAAGTCTTTGATATGGTGGCGTTCAATTAGACAGAAACATTTGAATATGTCTATAATGGAGGCAGAATGTTCTTGTTTATCTTTATTATGTACTGATCTGATTAGTATTAAGCAACTGATGCTAGATATAGGAATAAATATAAGAGATCCTATAACAGTATACGAAGATAATCAGGCAGCGATTCAAATGGCGACAATATAGCTGTGAAAACTAGAATGAAGCATACAGATCTTTGGTATCTAAATGTAAGAGAATGTATAATGAACAAGATGATAGAACTTGTATATTGTGCATCGGAAGACAATGTGGCTGATCATTTCACGAAAGCACAAGGAAGTAGGAAACATAAAGATACATGTGAACAATATGGTTTGAGATTGTAAATATACTAAGCTACCCAAAGGGGAGAATGTTGGATATTTATCCTATGGTTGGGTAGGTAATATATAGAAAAACTATGTTTGTGACTTTAAATGATATAAGAAGAATGATTGGCTGTGCTATTATCAGGCAGCCATAAAAGTAGACAGGAAGCCCGGGAGATCCTGCTATTTGATGATTGATCTCCTGAAGAGGAACTGTGTGTGATTGAAGAGAACTGTAAGCAAACTATGTTTTGTGTTGGAGAGTGATTATTCGAAGACATTTTATCATTGTTTTGAGAAACCAAGTTTGTTTTTTCACTAAGCAGTAAGGAATGTTTTTTTTTCACCGTTCAGAGTATCTGTGTGTTTAACCAGCAACGTATCTCTTTGCTGTCCAGTCTGTTGCCTACTATGTAGAGGGAAGTTTTACCCTCAACATTAATATCTATCTTGGGCAACTCATGGCTTATAAGCAATCCTTGTTCAATGACCTGAACAGGCATAAAACAATATAAATTTGCCACAGAAAGAATGATTTGCAGTGAATCATCAGGCAGGAATTAGAAACTTGATTGTTACACTGGGGAAATAGTGATTTTGAGCAGATTCACTGTAAGAGGATTTGGTTTTACACCTCCTCGTATATAAGAGAATAACAATAACAGAGTTGGAAGGGACTTTGGAGGTGTTCTATTCCAATTTCCTGCACAAGCAGGAGACCCTATGCCATTCTGAACAAATGACTTAAAAATGTCCAGTGATGGAGCATCCACAACTTCTGAAAGTAAGCTATTCCACTGGTTAATTGTTCTAGCTGTCAGGAAATTTCTCCTTAGTTCTAAGGTGCTTCTCTCCTTGATTAATTTCCATCCACAGCTTCTTGTCTTGCCTTCAGATGCTTTGGATAATATATTGACTCCCTCTTCTTTGTGGCAACCCTGAAATATTGGAACACCCTATCATGTCACCCCTAGTCCTTCTTTGCATTAAACTAGACATACTGAAATCCAGCAATTGTTCTTTTTGTGTTTTAGCCTCCAGTCCCCTAATCATCTTTGTTGCTCTTCTCTGCACATTTTCTAGAGTGTCAGTGTATTTTTTTTACATCATGGTGACCAAAGCTGAATGCAGTATTCAAAGTGTAGTCTTACCAAGGCATTATAAAGTGCTATTAACACTTCACATTCTATCCCTCTGTTAATATAGCCTAAAACTGTATTGGCTTTTCTGGCACACTACTGTCTCATATTTAAGTGATTGTCCACTAGAACTCCAAGATTCCTCTAACAATTACCACTGTTGAGCCAGGTACTACTGATACTATATCTGTGCATCTACTTTTTCTTGCCTAAATGTAGAACCTTACTTTTTTCACTATAAAATTTCATTTTGTTAGATAATGCCCAATTTTCAAGTCTGTCAAGATCTTTAGCCTATCTTCTGGAGTGTTGGCTATTCCTGCCAGCTTGGTATCATCTGCAAATCTGATGAGTTTCCCAATTCATCGATGAAGATGTTGAAGAGTATGTCTATGGAGATTCTCAGTCATACAAGTCATGGTTATCGCAAGGGTGCTTTTTCAAGAGGCAATTGGACTTTTTTGTTTTTCTTTGAAGACATTTTGCTTCTCATCCAAGAAGCTTCTTCAGCTGTGACTGGATGGTGGATAAAGGAAGGATTTATATTCCTTGCAGACAGTTGTTGAGGCTCCACAACCACTGCACTACTAAGGTGAACTTAAGGATACAGACAAACCTCCAAGTAGCCTCAACAACTGTCTCAAAAAAATGCAAATGACCAGCTGTGTACAAGGAATATAAAGGGATGCTAGAAGCGATGGGTTTTCTCTCTATTATATACAGTAACTTGCCTTGTCAATGTTGGTGGCAGTGTTGTTTTCTCCATGGTAGTTCCCTGATTAGAGTATTGATTACTGCTTGTTTGTCTAGTATTCTGATGTTAATCCCATTCTTATACTGAGCTGCATTTTATAAGTATAGCTCACAGCTATGAAAGAATCATACTGTCAAGTGTTACAGTTATTATTGAGGTCACATAGAGAACAGACCAGAAAGAAGGAGCTACAAGGTTATAAAGCTAATAAATTAATCACCCTATCTCTTTTGAGAGAATGAAATGCAAACTTTTGGGAAAAGCACACAGGGTGTTAAGCATACTTGATATTGTATTAATGGAGCAATTATCATTGTTTATATTCTCACATTGAAATAGATGATATATTAAGAAATTGCTCAGTCTGTAATAGCTTCTTTGAGCTGAATTTATCTTCATCATTACGTTAATGAAATAAAACACCTTGCAAAAAGTCCCATGGATAAATATATCTTTGATTAGAGACAAAAACATCAGATAATAGTTGTTATACTTAGAAGCAGATATCCTGGATTTATCATGCAGAATTTGTGGGAGTTGATGGTAAAGCCTTTTTGGAATTAGTACGAAGCACCCAGGACCCAACGCTTGAGCACAGAATTAGTGGCTTTATGAACAAGCCAACAGTGATGGAGCCAATCTGATTTCCAGATTACAAAGGTTACAAAAGTTGAGTTCTATGACAGAAAGTTTGTCTTGGGCCCTGGCTGTCAATACTTCTTGGTAAATGGGACCCAGACAATGTGTCTTATAATGAGATACATAGAAACAATAAAGGAGAGATGGCACCATAAGATGGCACCATGGTTGGGTTGAGTTCAGAAGTCTTCATAATTTTTTTAGTTTTTTATTTTTAAATATATATCAATACATGAACAGTGTGTCCCCTGAATATAATTCATTTTGATACAAACATCAATAATGATAATCATAATAATTTTATATTAATCAAACTTACAGTATACATTCCTAGTATTAATGGTTTTTTTTAAAAAAAACAATTATTCAATATTTCAATATTCCATTTTAATGCCAATTATATTGTAAGCATACATGGTAATACCATCTTTCCCCTTCTGATCTTTTCCATCAAATTATTACTTATATTATATAAAAAGAAATATATATCTACTAATATTCCCCCTATTTCTTATTTCTACCTCTATTCTAACTTCTAATCAGATCACTATTACTAATCCTAATATTAATACACGTGTTTATATAAGGCACAGCCCTTCTTTATTTAGTTGTTCAAAGTCACAAAGCCATTCAAATACCAGTTTTCCTATTATTTAATATCCTTATAATACCTTTTTTCAACCTTCATTCTTTCCATCTAACTATTGCTTCATATAAAGGAGTGTATTCTTATTTCTACCTCTATTCAGGAGGGCTGCCGGACCATGTTTGCAGTAGTGCCTCTTTGTTTTATTTTATTTTATCAATTTTTAGTACTCCCATTGGATCCTTTTTTATTTAACTAATATTTTTCAGAGGAGATAACAGCGTAGACCATAACAGAAACAAAATTTTTGGGTTTTGCCGGGGACTAATAAGGCATGGGAAAAAGAAATAAATGCCATGGCACCAGCCTGGGATCTCCCCCATCAGTGAAAACTGCAAAACCACCAAGAATTGGGGAGCACTTTGCTGGCAAGAGATCTGTAAATAAAACTAACTCCCCTCCATTTCCAACAATCTTGAGAGGTTAGAATGGGACTTGCAAAGAGATTGGACCAAACAACAGCTACTAGACTTTTCCGATCTTTGGGTGGGGGGGACTGACAGCCAGAGGTTCTCACAAACAACTAGTCCAGTTACATCCTGTATGGAGACTTTTTAGGCTAAAAAGTCTAATAAAAACAAGATAATTGAGAGTACAGAGAGTTTACCATGGGAAAATACAACAGAGTTTATGGTAAAGCAAAGCCTTCTCACATCCCTTTGCAAATGGTTGTTTCAATATTTGAACAACTAATAGTCATTCAACATGATTTAGAGACATTGAGAAAAGATATAGCTGTTTTTCTTCAAGCACAATATTGAGCTCCATGCACTCCCACTAAAGTCCTTACAGCAGACTTGGTTAATCCCATACTTAGGATAAGGAAGAGGAAAAAGAGCAAAGAGCCAGGGAAACAGTTAAAGAACCTGCTAAAAAGTGGCAGCCCACTCAGAAAAACAGGCCTTCTTCAGACAAGGCAATGAGAGGGGGATGTATTAATAGAGAAGCTTCACTGGAAGCCAGTAAAACATCTCCCCTACAATTACATCAATCACATCGCTCACTATAAACAAAACAGATTGCTCTTAGAATCCATATGAACAGACTTAATTATGGATGTTGGAATACCAAGAGTGCTATACTAAATTCCCTAAGCCAGCGTCTTCACTGCCACTGGGGGCAGACTGATCTCTGTGCTGCGGAGTGGCTTCCTGAAGCCCCAAATTGGAAGCAGATATTCCTGCTTGATACTCTTTCAAACAGCCCACTATACCGCTGATGCTATTTAAGATGAAGACACATTTAGCCTCCTTTCAAATCTTTCCCATCAGAGTCTTCTGTGAGGAAATGGTTAAACATTTAATTGTTAACATGTGAGCTCCCTAGGTTGCTGTTTCTTCATTTTCAACCTTGGGAAAGGGAGAGAAAGAAAGTGGGAGTCAGCCAGCCTTGTTCGGTGAAGACAGCACAGAAAGTGGCCTCATTAATGCTTATGTACTCTCTCAAGGAAAAAACAAGACAACATACTATTCAAGTTAGAAAATTTAAAGAAATTCTTGTTGGTCACAAATTACACAGCTGAGCTGCTTATAGATCTGGTCTCCCCAATAACTGAGCCTCTTACTTCGTCCCCAGAGGGCAAGGGATTGCATGAATATGGAAAACAGAAGCCAAAATCCATAGGGGCCATTAGGGGTCCCAGTAGAAACGGAGATGCTATCATCCTTATGTGAATATTCTATGATACCTTCAGCACCAAACCAAGAGATCGAGAGAGGACCCACATCAGGGCCATCATCTCAAAGTTGAATGAAGTATGACCTAATAACCCCTTGCCCTACACCTAGAGAAGAGGCACCAGAATGGCAAGCTCTGTTAGCTGGTGCTAAAATCTCTTACTCTGATCAAGTTCCTCAGGAGTCTACACAGGACTTAGATGGGACTCCCCCTCCCTTTTAGAGAAGGCCAATTTTGTGTGTGACGACACCTCAATCCATTGCAACAACCCTACAACTTCCCTTTGTATAAAGCAAATGTAACTAAGGAGAGTCAAATTAGTTTGGACCAAACTCCTTACTGGCCTCCTGTTACACCAGAAGAGATATCCCTGTCACTGCGTTAAGTGTTTGCCAGCTGAGCTTCCATCCTAAGATTTACGGTAGCTTGCCAGAGAACTTATCTGTAGCAACTGAGATAAGACAGGTCTTGTGAGACATTGGACTACTGCGCATGTCTACATTCTTTCTTTTCTAACTTCCTGATTTTCCTTTGTCCGGCAAAATGTAGTTTTTACTTTTATAATAAAATGTTTCTTAGAATATATACTTTGGGTTTTCTTTCTTTGAGAGTATACAGCATGGAAAACAAAATCCATTCACCTCTAATTAATTAGTTTCCCCAGGGGGGGAACGAGGCTGATTCATGCTTCGACAATCCCAGTTGATTGGAGCCCTCAAGGCTAATAAGGCACTTGGTGCTGATAATGTCCTGCCAGAAATAATCAAAAAGAACGTCAGTTGGTGGGCTCCACTTTTAGCATCTCTGTTTACATTTATAGATAAAATGGGCTGTATGCCAAGATATTGGGGATTAGCAATTATTATACCAATTTATAAAAAGGGTAATAGAAATGACCCAGGCAATTATAGACCCATTAGTCTTCTGAGTGTTACTATTAAATAGTATGCCAAACACCTAAACTATAAACTTCAGGATTGGCTAATTTCAGGGGGATAATCAAAGATGAAAAGCTGGTTTTAGAGAAGGAAGATCAATGGTGGATCATATCTTGGTACTTCACCATCTGGTTCAAAAATACATTAAAAAAATTTCCTCTCTTTTCATGGCCTTCCTTGATTTTAAACAGGCCTTTGATTCAATATCCAGGAACACCCTCTGGGAGAAATTAAAATGCACTACTATCAATAAATGCCTCCTTTTCCTCATACAAAAATTGTATGCTAATTGCACCTTGAAAGTGAGGTGTAATCCTCAAGGCAGGGGTGAAATCTGATCGGTTCGGACCGGATTGGGTGAACTGCTAGGGATAATTGGCATTGGTTTGCCGAACCAGTAGCAATCACCCCTGGTTGGCCCTGCCACACCTGCCTGGTCGCTGCTCACCTCTTCCGGCTCATCCCTTGCAGCTCGCTTGGCCCTTCCAGCCACTTAGTGCTGGCTGCTAGACCCACCTCTTCACACCTACCCTATATAAATTCCCTTTGTCATGCAGCCCAGCTATTCACCTTGCCAGTCGCCTCGCCTGCTCAGCTCACCAAAGGTAAGCAATGCATGTCGCCCACTCCCCCTTCACCTTGAGTCAGGGGCCGGGGCCAGAGGACATGCCATTCCCTGAGATCCCGGAGCCACTGTCCGCTCTCTGTGTGCCTCGACCGGGTCGGGGAATGCACCATTCCCCAGCTCTGGCCTTGCCCCAGAGCTGCCACCCACTCGCAGCCCGCCTTGACTAGGGGAATGCACCATTCCCGGGCTCTGGCCTTGCCCTGGAGCCTCAACCTGCTCGCCACCCACTGCACACTCTCCCTTTGCCACGTGGCTGCAGGGAAGGCAAGCCAGGGCTGAGCCGTGGCTGCTGGGCTCCCTGCCAGCCCGCATCTCACTCCCTTGTTGCAAGATGCCTCCAGCTGCAGCTTCCTTTTTCAGTGCATTTGGAGGCACTTCTTGCACCAAAAGCTGACTGTGCACACACGTACCATTTATTTATTTATTCATAATTCATCAGCAGCAGGTTGGATGTGTGTGTACATGGCCAGTGCATGGAACAGGGCAGTGATGGTGGTGGCACATTCAAGAAGGGGAGCAGCTCTGTGGTAACTTTCTCTTGCAAGAAGCCTGCAGCCACTGCATCTTTTGGTGCAGGAAGTGCCTCCAGGTGCACCAAAAAAAAAGAGGCTGCAGCTGTAGGCATCTCATAACAAGGGAAAAGGCAGAATAGAAATTAAAAAAAAATTCCTACCAGTTTCTGCGGGCATGGCTTGTGGGGGGTGGTGTCATGTGATTGAGTGGGCGTGGCTGTGAGTGACATTGAATTGGCCATGCCCACTCAGTCAGAGGATACCCCCCACTAAGCCTCTACCAGAATTGGTAGAGATTTTTTTTTTAATTTCACCACTGCCTCAAGGGACTTTAACCGGCCCAGTAAGGGTACAAAAAGGGGTATGGCAGGGTTGCATCCTGTGCCCCTCCCTTTTAAACTTCTATATTAACTCCTGATCAATCTCTTACAGAACCCTGATCTAAATCCTCCTAACCTAGCACAATACAAAATTCTGATTCTCCTATATGCTGACAATGCTGCTATTATTTCACAAACTCCCATAGGACTGAAGAGAACAATTACGGCAACACTTGGATATTGTAGACAGAATAAGATGGTCCTAAACTTTGATAAATCAAAAAATTTAGTTTTTGCTAAAAGACCTAGCTAATACTCCTGGAAAATAGAAGGGCATAGTTTAGAACAGGTTAGGACATTTAGATACCTTGGGGTGGTTTTCCACTTGCAAGGGACATGGAAGGCACACCTGGATCATACATTGCAAGCAACCTATAGGTTCTGAAATGCAATTAAACATTTTTTTATGCAGGCAGAGGTCAATTAGTACCTGCTGCCTTAAAACTTTTCGAGGCCAAAACATTGGCGCAAATTCTATATAGGTCACAATCAGGAATCCTTGCAAAGAAAGACTTGCTAGAAACCATAAGAACCAAATTCCTGTGAGTCATCTTAGCTGCATCCAAAGGAACTGGTAGCAAAAATCCCTTCCCCCCCCCCCATTGCCCAGCTGAGCCATACAATCATTAGAAGCTTTTTAAAAAAATTTACAAGCATTTTTTCTACAATCTCTTTGGCCGAAAAATGCTTTTAAAAGTAAAAAAAGAAGCCTCTGATGATCACATGGCTCAGCTGGGATCATCAGAGGCTTTTTTTTTAAAAAAAGAAAGCCTCTGCCGATCAGGCAAGTCAGCTGGGATTGTCAGACACTTTAAAAAAAAAAAGAAAGCCTCTGCCAATCAGGCAAGTCTGCTGGGATCGTCAGAGGCTTTAAAAGCATTTTTTTTACCTCTTCAACCGAAGAGCTTGTAAAAAAAATGGTTTTAAAAGTAAAAAAAAAAAAATGTTGGCCACACCCACTTAGTCATATTACCACCACCACCACCGAGCCACACCCACAGAACCGGTAATAACAAATTTTACATTTCACCACTGGTATGCATATGTGGAAAAGGAAAAGTAGAAGATATTTCACATGTTTTATTGTACTGTGAGTTATACAGACTATATAGCTCAGTGTATATTCTCCCCTTATTAGAGAGATTGCCAGGGAAGGCAGACCATTTTTACGTAGGCTTTCTCCTCCAGGACTCAAACCCAGCTATCATGTGTGCAGTGGCAAAATTCTGTGTTGCTGCAATGTCCACAAGAAAAAAATTGGTTACAGAATTATAGCTGTCAACTTGTGCCAATTATTTGGAGATATCTTTAACAATTTTTGGAAAATTATATTTACTCACATACTTATTGGCTCTCCACACGTAAACTAGGGAGCAACCCTAATTGTTTGAGAACATATATTTTCTTAACAGGGATGTTATTATCCACTATTAATGTCAATACTATTTTTTGGCTTGCCTCCCATACTCCTCTCTTGGATCTTTATCTCTATCAACATCTGTACCTTCACCATTCAGATTGAATATTTCTCCCATCTCTCTCCACCTACTCTGCCAGGTCTCCAGAATATCCACACAAGCCCCTATCTCCCTTTCAAAAGCATCTTCCTGGTTATCGAATTCCATTTTTAAATCTCTTAAAGTGCTTTTCTCTTGGTTTATTTCATCAGTCATTATTAGCTTTATTATCTTCTTCCCACCTTTTTGCTTTGTTTGCTGGTAATGCTTTGAAACATCAATGCCATTTCTCTTCAAATCTCACTCCTTTCCCCCTGATGAAGCATTATGTCTTAATTTAATAACTCCCGCTGTTACTCAAGTCCAAAAGCAATATATTCCATTCCAATGTTACTCCTCAGAAAGTTCATTAATGATAGTCCTTTACATCTCAGAATTATTAATCAGTTCCATTTAAATAGTCCAGGAAGCTTCCACAAGTCAAAAATCACTTTGTTTTACTTAAAAGCCTTCCTTTTTCTCTTAATAGAGTCTCCAGTATTCATAAAGTAACTAGTTATAGAACAGTAAGTGTCACCACAATCCTCCAGATGAATACTGTTTATTTCTCTCATCAAAAAGTTTTTCTAAACTTTTAGGGGTCTGATATATTCCATTCACTAGTACATGGTGCCCTCAGCTTAGGTTTCAGCATTGTTTCAAGTTTTATAGATTTAATTGATCCAAATTTAGTTCAGTTTATGGAAGCAAAGTCAACTATTCAAATAAATTCAAGTAGTAGTCCAGCATTTTTTAATGCCTTTCCAAAACAACACCTGGCCAATTTAAATTTTTTTATGTTTTAAAAGGTCTTTAGGTTTTTTTCCCCTTAGTTCTGTTCTATCAGGTCTAGGGTTTTTCTCGCTATGGTAGTTCGCCGCTTTAAAAAATAGTTCTAAGAGTCTGTAGGGAGTTCAGAAGTCTTGTTAAACAATAAACCAGCAAATTTTACACATTCCATTTTCTGGTACTCTTGATTAAAAGCCAATGTAGAGCTTCTGGAAGACACATTTTCTTCCTTGTATAGTAGTATTAGATTCACAACTGTTCTAGAAACACAGGAATTCTGAACTTCATCTTCCTGCCTGGCAATTGCATGAATTTGCTCTGGCAAAAGCAGAGAAAACATCTAGAAATTCTTGCTGCAACTAGCATGTATGTACATGTCTTCACTCTTCAGTTTTGTCAGAAGGAATAAGAGACATGGGATGATGATGGTGTGAGACAGCTAGGAGGAATTACCTGATATTGTTGGAAGGAGATCATAAGCAGAGACAGCTGAGAGTATCTTGCAGAGAGAAAAGCAATCTTGCCATAAAATAATTTGTGCAGAAAAAATAGTCTTAGGTAGAGGTGAAGCCTATATTAAAGTGCAGACTCACTTTGGAATCTCTAAACATAGAAGAGAACACAAGTAAAAACTGGTAGACATTAAAAAAACCCCAAACTACCTAAAGTCTGAAACTGAAACTAAAAGTAGGTTTTAGTAATTGAAGGAATCTGTGGGTTCCAAATTACAGAATCACTAATAAATACTGGGAGACCTAAAACAGTAGCAATATATAAAAAATAATCCAATATTCAAGGAGGCCCTTTTCCAAAAGAACACAGGTTTCCCACTGTTTCAGCTTCCCATAGTTATTCAAATTAGAGTAAGTAGCTTTCAGTCACAAAGAGTGTACAACAGAGATGAGAAACTCTTGCAGCTACCCTGGCAAAGGGATGCATGTAAAAAAAATCATAAAAACATAATGCATGTAATGAAGGTTAAGAAGAGGCACACGTTACTTCTCTTATAATGGCTGTGTACAGTATGTGAATTCTAAAGACAAACTTTGTTCTAGTCTTTAAAGTTTTGTTTCTCTTTTTCTCCCTTGATCTGGAGAAGTTGTCTTTCAAGAGAGCTTTGCTTCTAATATCCTTCTAATTAGAGCAGGAGCTGGACTCTTCTAAGTACCAATAAGAAGTAAAATATAACCAAAGTATAACCAGAGCAGTTAGCTCAGACAATGGCATGCTATGACATTAGTTAAGAGGAAGAAGGAGTCCCAGATTAATTAGTGGATTCAACAACAAGTCAATGTCTGCTTTATCTTTCTGTCTTCTTCCTAATTCTTTCATTAGCTTCATTCGTGTTTTACTAAAAACTTGCACTTTCTCTTTGTTATCTAATGCTCACAACAGTTTTCAGGAAAATAATAGGAAGAAGGCCGTTTACCAAGGTATAAGCCAGAATCTGTTGTCTATTAAGGGAAATTACTAGTGGCTTATCATTGTATCTAAACTTGAATGGAAATTTTTATCTGAAGTTGATGTCAGATAGAGATAGAAAATCACAGTGACAGCAAAAAACATGCTCTATAAGCAGCACCTTACTTGTGCTTTGAGTGCAAAGTGAATGAAATGGAAACACCAAGGAAAGTGGATAGAGAGGAGTTTCTTCCACTCTGTATATTGGCTGCAAATCACTGAGCCATTTACTAACCAAACATATTTAAACTTCCTGTATTTTGTCATAGTTAATTCATGGTTCAATGTATTCTGCAAACTCAACCAATTAGGGTAACTCAGTAAACTATAACCATGAATTAATGTCCAGTGCAAATATAATGCTTTTTTCTTTAAGTAAATTTAAGTAAATAGAAATGGTATCACTGAATTCGCTGTCCTAGTGAAGATGGCTATGACTCTGGCTGAAATAGAGTGAACTAGCTCTCCCTAATTTGCTGTATCATTTGGCACCTATGGCTAAGTAGTTTACATTTCATTAGAGTCAAATGTGTTTTAGCAATTGTGTAGATATACTATTGTTTCTTCAGGGTGCTAATTTCTGCATTATACTTTTCAGAAAGAAAAAAGATGAAGATTAAGGATTTATCCACACATCCTTTAGCTGTACATTTTAAGTGTTATTGGTAATAGTTAGTTTGTAAAAAAATAATCTTATTCTCAAAGACTATATATGTGTATGTGTGTGTCTGTGTGTGTACACACATACATATAGATACGTACATACGTTAATACATGAAAAATGCAATGAAAGCGTCTTTAAAACATTTTTCTTTCTTTGATTACCACCATTTAGTTTTTTAGTGAAAATGAATTTACATTTCTTGATTGTTAAAATCCATAACTGAGCCTTCATTTTTTCCTTCATAAAGCTCAAAAGTGCAGATTAGTGTTTCAGCATAGTCGGGCCATTCAATAAGGTTTGATTCTACAGATCAGTGAAATTTGTAGAAGAAGTTAGAAGTTGCTGTGTTAAATAAATGAATAGGTTACGGTAGTTTCCCATGTTTATAGTAATAATAATAAATCAAATATTGGAATCTCTGTAAATCAGATCTATCACCTACCATTATTATGCTTTCTAGATTTTCAGAAAAGGAAATGTAGGTCAGTTTTTCAAAGAATATTATTGAATTGCAGGATACATCTGGTCATAAGATCCATGGCATTACCTTGTTTCCTCGAAAATAAGACATCCCCTGATAATAAGCCCAATCGGGCTTTTGAGCACATGCGCTAAAATAAGGTTTCCCCCCGAAAATAAGCCCTTCCCGAAATATTTAAATGCAGAGCTGGAAATCAGATAAGACAGCAAGAAGAGCCCCATGTTGCTCCATGCACCCCAAAATAATAAGACCTCCCTAAAAATAAGGCTAAGTGCTTATTTCGGGGTTCAAAAAATATAAAACAGGATCTTATTTTCGGGGAAACATGGTATTTTTGTTGAAAATTTTAAAAAAATGGAATTTGAAATGTTACAACAACCTTAAATCATATTCAGTTGTGGGTTTCAAAATTTTTTACTACCAGTTCTGTGGGAGTGGCTTGGTGGGTGTGGCAGGGGAAGGATACTGCAAAAGCTCCATTTCCTCCCGATCAGCTGGGACTTGAGAGGCAGAGAATAGATGTGGGAAGGGCCAGTCAGAGGTGATATTTACCGGTTCTCCGAACTATTCAAAATTTCCACTACTGGTTCTCCAGAACTGGTCAGAACCTGCTGAATACCACCTCTGATCATATTACACTGAAATCATAACATAGCAGTTTGTTTGCAGGAACTATTTTTCTTTCCTGACAGACATGTTAGAATTCCATAATTAGAACAGGACCCATATTAAATTCCATTATGCCCACAGAGCAGGGGTGAAATGTAAAATTTGTTACTATTGGTTCTGTGTGTGTGGCTTGGTGGGGGGGGGGTAATGTGACTGGATGGGCGTGGCCACCTTTTTTTTTTTAATTTTAACTTTTCAAAGCATTTTTTCTGCAAATGCAAAAAAATGCTTTGAAAAGCCTCTGCCGATCAGGAACACAGCTGGGATCGTCAGAGCCTTTTCAAAGCATTTTTTAAACCACCTCTTCCGCTGAAGAGGTTGCCAAAAAAAAATGCTTTAAAAGTCTCTGATGATCCCAGCTGAGTTGCCTGATCGTTTTAAAAAATGCTTTGAAAAGTCTCTCTGATGATCTTCTGTGCACTGCTTGGAGTGTCCAAGCCTGGGCTCTTGTCAGTCAGATATGATGTCACTGGGTTGGAATTTCTTTGGCCACACCCTCCATCTTCCAGCCTAGCCTTCAGTTTTTCCAACTCAGTCAGAGGAAAGTCTTGTTAGAGTTAGCTCTTAAATTTATTTAAATTTAAAGGTATTTTTCTTAGTTAATTTGGCCAATTTCTTTAATTCTTAAAAAAAAAAAAAAGCGAGCCTTTTGAATTCGGCTTGAGTGAGTGAGTGAGTGTGAGTCAGCACCTGAGCGCTCTGCAGAGGAGGCTAATTGATCGCTCCCAGCCGGCCGTTTTCTCTAAGTGCAGCCAGGATAACAGGAAAGGCTTGGGGAAGCCTTTTAAAGGATGGGGCAGTCGGAGGCTTCAGATTTCGCTGCGGATTGCTGCAGGATTGCTGCAGGAGAGAGAGCGTGCTGACCGCATGGCCAATAGTCACCATTTCGCTGGTGGTGGCCATTTTGTTTGGGCTTAAAGGCACAGCAAACTATTGTGGAAGGCAGCTGGGTGAAAACTGAGAGGATTGCAGCTTTGGAGAGCCGGATCTGCTTCTGCTCATGCAAGTAAACGTGTTCCAGTATTTACTTGGGCTGCTTTTTCTCGCTGCTGCTGCTGCCTGATTATTGTAAAAAAACCGTGTTGCCGGTTTAGCAATTCATTATAAGCCCTGAGCTGCGCAGTGAGTAATCCTTTTCATTTGCCTTATTTTGATTGTTATATTGTGTCCATTATGGCCAGTAGTAGTGATTCTGAGGAAACTTATGCTCCTCAACCTCAGCCTGAAGGCTCGAGAAGATTGAGATCCAGTAAGCCTTCTGCTCACACCCAGGCTAAACAATCTAAATCATCTGCAGCTGCTGATAAAGATGCCTTGAGAAGACAAAAAGCTTTAGAAAAACATTTTGCAAAAGCCCAACTGCAGGTTGTTTCTAAATCCCCTGTGGTGTCAGGGGATCAAGGTGGGGCTCCCCATATTTTTCCCACTGTTATTATAAATCAAGGGCCTCAAGAGGAGCAACCTAACTGGTCTCCCACTATTGTTCAGGAACAACAGGAGTTTCACGCTGTTCCTTTTCAGGAAGGTCATGTCTTGCCTACTATTCAGCCCACTCCTGTGCCTTCCCAGGCCCCAGATGCTCAGGGCCCTGCTCCTTCCGCTACTTTTACGCCCACAGCAGCAGGGCTCCGCCCACAGGAGTCTGCACAGCAGGTTTTGTCCTCAGACTTACGTTTTGCCATTGTGCAAACCATTACTCAGGGCATTGATGAGGCATTAGCCCAGAGGGGTTTTCCAGCTCCTGCTCACCCAAGGCCTTCCAAGGCAGACCCTGTGACTCATCTAGCTAGACATAGGGATTACAGGGAGGAATCCTATCAGGATACTCAATCTATTCACAGTGAAGATTCCCTGGTAGGTGAGGAGGATATTAGGTGAATTTGAGATGTCTGGGGATGAAAGCCTTTCTCAGGATACGCCTACTTATTCTGGTTTATTCAAACCTCACCTTTTCAGAACATTATTAATGAAGGCTAAAATGACTGCTAATATGGGCCAGGTGGATAAATCTACTTCTGCCCCCAGGGATTCTCAGGATTTGTGCGCCAGCCTGTTTTCAGAACAGGTCACTACTCAGGAGGTTATCCCATCTCCACAGTTCTTTGTGGATACAATTAAGAGGCAATGGGAACACCCTATTTCTGTTTCTCCTCCTAGTGGCATGGATAAGAAGTTGTTTTCTGTAGAGAAGGAACTTGAGGATCTTCTCCAGATTCCTACTGTGGATTCCCCCTTGACTAATTTGGCTTCGGCCTCTATTCTTCCCTCTGATAACGCAGAAGGATTGAAATCTGAGGATAGGAAGGCAGATTTGGCCGTGCGCAAAACTCATCAGGCCGCGGCTTGGGCAATTAGATCTGCTACTGCGGCTTCCTTCATGGCCAGAACTTCACTCCTCTGGTTCAAACAGCTTCAGACCAGGGTTTCCCGAGGATACCCGCCTTACAGGACCTTAGTAAGTTGATTGCCGCTACTGAATATACAGTTGATGCCTCCATTACTGCGGCAAAATTCGCATCCAGGGCTTTAGCTTCCAATGTGGCGTCTAGACGCTTGTTATGGCTACGCCAATGGCAAGCAGATGTTAGGTCTAAGGGCCGGTTGGCAGCTGCACCTTTTAAAGGACAACAGCTGTTTGGTGATGTGTTAGATCCCATCCTAGTAGAAAGGAAGGACAAGAGGAAGGTGTTGCCCCAGCTGAATAGGAGATATGATAGGAGACAGGCTCCTTACTATCGTAGGCAGTCCTTTCGGAGTGCGGAGGTGGGGTTCTCCGCCTCCCAATCTCAACGACCATATTTCCAGGGAGGAGATAGACCTCATGACAGATCAGGATTCCGAGATAGATCTCGGCAATCACAGTCCAGACGCCCCTACAGGGGTTCAGTGGGATGCCCCTATCGTCGTTCCAAATGACTCTTGGGCCCACATTCCCATTGGCGGCAGGTTGAAGGTGTTTGCTGATCAGTGGAGGAATTCCACCACGGACGCGTGGGCTTTACAAACTGTGACTCTCGGACTAACACTAGAATTTTGTTCCAGACCCCCTCATCGTTTCATTCAGTGTCCAGTTCCGAGGGATGCCACCAAGAGGGCCCTGATGGAGACCGAAATTCAGCATTTGCTGGATATCGCTGCCATAGAACCGGTACCGATTGGTCAAAGGGGTTTCGGATTCTACTCCATACTCTTTCTGGTGCCAAAGAGTTCGGGGGGGCCAAAGGGATATTTTGAACCTGAAAGACCTCAACGTTCACATTCAATACAAGAGGTTCAAGATGCATTCTCTGCATTCGATCCTGGGAGGCCTCAGACATGGGGATCTCTTAACATCAATAGACCTCAAGGAGGCTTACCTTCATGTGCCCATAAGGTTATCCCACAGGAGGTTTCTCAGGTTTGCCTTTGCGGGCCGTCATTGGCATTACCGGGCCCTTTTCTTCGGCCTATCATCAGCACCCCGCACCTTCACCAAATTACTAGACGTGGTGGCAGCTCGTTTGCGAACCCATCCAGTCCGCCTGCAGTGTTACCTGGACGATGTGCTGATCCAGTCATCGTCTCCCAGTCAGGCACAGCGAGACCTTCATCTTACCATCCAGACCCTGCAGGATCATGGCTTCTCAGTAAACTGGGAGAAAAGCCATCTGACTCCATCCACCAGACTGGTGCATTTGGGAGCGGTAATAGACACCCAGTTATCTCAGGTGTTTCTGTTGCAGGAATGCAAGGACAGCATCAGACAGTTGATAGGGCAGATTCAGGCGTCTGGCACTGTGCCCCTTCTTCTCCTGTCTCAACTATTGGGAAAGATGATATCTTGCCTTGCCATAGTTCCCTGGGCTCGGTTTCATACCAGAGCCTTACAATGGTTCCTACTTCCCAGTCAGAAATCAGGGAGCAGCAATTCTCTAGGCAAGGTCAGGGTTCCTCCACAGGTGCTTCGCTCCTTGGACTGGTGGCTGTCGGTAGCCTTGGAGAAAGGATATCTGTTTCGGGACCCTCCCAGACTGGTTTTGACATTGGATGCCAGTCTCTTCGGTTGGGGAGCGCATCTGGGAGCCTCCATGACGCAAGGGCGTTGGTCTCAGGAAGATCTTCAGAATGACATCAACTGGCTGGAGCTGAGGGCAGCACACCTGGTGCTTCAACACTTTCGGGCCGAGCTGTCGGATCAACATGTTCTACTTCTCACAGACAATGTCATGGCCAAGGCGCATGTCAACCGGCAGGGCGGCACCCGTTCGAAGGTCCTCATGCGCGAGGCGAGGCGGTTGTGTCTCTGGGCGGAACGACATTTTCGGTCCTTGAAAGCAGAACACATCGCCAGGACATCCAACTCCACGGCGGATTGGTTGAGCCGGACTACGATAGACCAGGCCGAATGGCGTCTTCACCCGGACCTGTTTCATCTCATCACTGTTCGTTTCGGGGACCCGATCCTGGACTTGTTTGCTACCCCTCAGAATGCTCATCTTCCGAGGTTTTTCACCAGATTTTGGACTCCAGCGGCCGAAGGGGTCAATGCCCTTCGCTGCCCGTGGCCAACCGGATTGCTGTACGCATTTCCCCCGATTCCCCTGCTCCAGAAGGTGATTAGGAAGATTCTGGTGGAACAGGCGGAGGTGTTACTAGTGGCGCCGTACTGGCCGAGACGTCCATGATTCACAGACCTCATGTCCCTTTCGACGGAGAGCCCCTGGAGGTTGCCACCGCACCGGGACTCCCTCAGTCAGGGCACTCTTCAACATCCAGACCCTCAATGCCTCCAGTTAACCGCCTGGCGATTGAGCGGGAAGCTCTTCAGAGGGAACTCTACCCCTCCGAGGTAATTTCCACTATTTTAGCTTCTCGGAAGCAGTCAACGCTTCGCATCTACCAGGCCACCTGGGCGGTGTTTTGTCGCTGGTGCGCAAATTCCTTCGTACCAACAGCTGCGACGGTCCCACAGGTTCTCGCCTTTTTGCAGCACGGCTTGAAGAAGAAGCTGTCCACTAATACGCTGCGTCATCAGGTTGCTGCCTTGGCAACTGTTTTACCAGGTGAGGGTCCTATTCCCCTTTCACATCATCCTAAGGTTCGCAGTTTCTTGAAAGGTGCTGCCAACTTGTTGCCGCCCGTGGTCCACCGTTACCCAACTTGGGACCTTTCTCTAGTTTTGCAGGCGCTCAACTCGCCTCCTTTTGAACCTTTAAGATCTTCCACTCTTCGGTTATTCACATTTAAAGTTGCCTTTTTAGTGGCTATTACTTCTGCACGCAGAGTTTCCGAGTTGGCGGCGCTTTCGGTCCGCCAGGATTTGTGCATTTTTCATCCGGACCAGGTCATTTTAAGACTGGACCCTACGTTTGTTCCGAAAGTTAATTCTTGGTTCCATAGGGCATAGGAACTTATTTTACCAGATTTTTGCCCTAATCCTAGGAATCAGACTGAGAAGCGCTGGCATACCCTTGATGTGCACAGAGCCTTGCGACGCTATGTCAAAAGGACGGCTTCGTTTCGATGGACGGAGGCCCTGTTTGTTTCATTTCAGCCCAGGTCAATGGGGAAGAAGGTTTCACCATCTACAGTTGGTCGCTGGCTCAAGGCTTGCATCGCATTGGCCTATGAACATCAAGCTTGTCCAGTGCTGCGTTGCATTATGGCACACTCTACTCCTAGTGCGGCCACTTCAGCTGCTTGGGCTACTCAAGCCTCCATCTTGGAGATTTGCAGAGCCGCTACTTGGACCTCTCCCTCGCCGTTCGAGAGGCACTACAAGTTGGACCAGTTCGCATCAGCTGAAGCAGCATTTGGGAGGCGTGTCTTACAGAGAGTCCTACCGGCCGAGGGGACCCTGGACAGATCTGCTTCCCTCCCTTCTTCGACTTAGCTTGGGTATATCCCAGGCTTGGACACTCCAAGCAGTGCACAGGAGATTGAATGTTAGGTTTACCTTGAACGTTCCATCTAGGTGCACTGCTGGAGTGTCCAAATCCCACCCTGGCTTGTGCTGGTCCGGGGTCCAGGAGTGCTCGGTTTTGATCAGATGGCGTCTTCCATGGTTCCGGTTTCGTTGAAAAAACTGAAGGCTCGGCCGGAAGATGGAGGGCGTGGCCAAAGAAATTCCAACCCAGTGACATCATATCTGACTGACAAGAGCCCAGGCTTGGACACTCCAGCATTGTACCTAGATGGAACGTTCAAGGTAAGCCCAACGTTCAATCAGGCAACTCAGCTGGGATCGTCTGAGAGACTTTTAAAGCATTTTTTTCTGCAACCTCTTCCAGGGAAGAGGTGGTTTTAAAAAATGCTTTGAAAAGGCTCTGACTATCTCAACTGTGTTGCCTGATCGTCAGAGCCTTTTCAAAGCATTTTTTAAACCACCTCTTCCCCAGAAGACGTTGCAGAAAAAAATGCTTTGAAAAGCCTCTGAGATCCCAGCTGAGCCACATGATCATCAGAGACTTTTTTTTTTTACTTTTAAAGGCATTTTTTTCGGCGGAAGAAGTTGTAGAAAAAATGCTTTTAAAAGGTAAAAAAAAAAAGCCTCTGATGATCGTGTGGCTCAGCTGGGCATGGTGGGGGGGCAGGGATTTTTGCTACCGGTTCTCCGAACCACCCACTGCCATCGCTACCGATGGCGATTTGGTCCAAACCGGGAGCATTTCACCCCTGCCACAGAGTATTTAGATAGCAACTTAAAAAAGAAAGTCAATAAATTATTATTTTTATGTAGATGGATATGCACTCTAATATGCACTCTATATTAGGTGCATAATTTATTTGACATTGGAGTCCTTTTCTTCTTTCTACTAAATATTTTGAATGTTAGGGCGTTATTTTTAAAATTAGTTTTCTGTGTTTATAATATAATTTGACATGTACTAGCAGTAAGAGCATTAAAACTATTTTTAATTCCTTAAATTGTATTAAGTATGTTGGATATCTTTACATTTTAAGCAAAATACTTAAGAATAAATTATGAAATCAGAGATATACAAAAAAACAATCACAATCACTTTCATTTCCTGCTGGATACTTTCTCAACTAAGGCTGGGTATCTAAGCAAAAGTGTGGTTGGCTAGTTTGTGGCTCAATTATTATATGATTTATTCTGTCTCTTCTCCTTCCAAAATATATCCACAGTGAAGCACAAGGTTTCTGCAAACTTAACACTACAGCCAAATCAAGAGCAGATTTAAAAATGCTGATTTTGGAAAATATTTACCTTTTTTCAGTCAAACTAATATCCTTTGGAAGCACATCTAGCCAGAAAAAGAGCAATTCATACATATTGAAATGAAGGTCCAATAGTCTGGGAGTGGTATGTTGCAGAAGTTCATATTAATACTTTTCTCTCTCTAGTTCAGCTACCTTTGTTTCAAAAAAATGAACTGGTTCATGAAAGGTGTGAATTCACTTCCACACGAGACCTTTTCTACTGTCTTAAAACTAGGTTACATGGTGTTGATAGGCTTTGAGAATTGAGGTTTTGTTCCTCCTAACGCTGCTTCTGTTTATTTGCAACTGTATTAAAACTGGGGGAAGGAGATTGTTCCCGTTTTGAAATGATGCAATTCTGCACAGCTTGTGTTTCTTTTTGATGGTGTCCCTTTTGATGGTGTCCCATTTTTTTTGAGCGGTGCCCCTTCCCACTGCTTCAAGGCAATTGTACTTTGCCTCTCACTGTCACTATCACTTTCCTTACCCTGAAAACTTCGTATTTCTGTTACTGATCTATAGACATTGTTTGACATCTTCTTCTCCCCCATGGTTATAGTTATTAATACCTCACTGCAAAAATTCAAAGAAGCTATCTTTTCATCATGAAAATTTCCTGGGGCAGAATGAAGCTCTCTTTCTCAGATTTCCTGGACCATCAAGGAATGAGGTTATTCTAATAATTCCAGAAGATGGCATCTCAGGGAATGTGCACAATGTGCTGTTTTTCAGTCTATTGGATAGTAAGATGGAATACAGATTGGTGATTTGTGAATATTTTTAAGCATTTCTAAGTCAGAAGAAATGAAAATAATTACAAGTCCTCACTGTTTTGTGAGGAAAAGTAGCATGTGCTCCAAATATCCCTGATGGACAAAAAGTGTTGTATATTCAAACATAACTGAGCTTTTTTATAGTGGCAGCTTAGTTACAGAACAATTTGTCAAAATTGACGTCATCTTTATGGTCTTTGGACTAAGGTGAAGACTTCTTCCCTTTATTAAAAATATGTTTTTAACTTGCAATTGGTACTTGTATTTTTAGGTTTTATTTTCTTTATGAGTCAAAGAATTGTGTTAAAAGACAATATATTTATTTATTTGATTTCTAACCTGCCTTTGGCACAGGAGCTCAGAAACTAGTGGTGGGTTGCTATCGATTCACCCTGAATTGGACGAACAGGTAGTGGTGGTGGTGGTAGGCTCTGCCCACCTGCCTGGACACCTCTGCACATGCGCAGAACCGTCATACGCAAGTGCGCACGTGCCCATGAGCGAACTGGTAGCAGCCAAAATTGAAACCCACTACTGTCAGAAACACGTATTATGCTCTACATTTCCCCATAACAGCAACCCTATATGAGCAAAAGTTGCTGTCCCCAAGTCACTTAATGAACTTCTAGGTCTTCCATCAGTTCTCCAATTATTTTCTCATTCTAAGAGCAATATTTGCTTCAGTCAATATTTCAGGGAAACAATAAAAAGCTACTTGCAATTAATTCATCCACATGTTATTTCACTGAGCTTGATTCATAAAGTTTAATTCAGACAATTGTTTCTCGATTTCTTATTCATAAGGCAGCTCTTTACTTCTCCATAGAGTGCAAGCTTAGTGAGGCATATTGGAAGGGTTTACTGATTTGGCTAGATGAGCCACAGGAGCTTGAAGGAGTTTGCACACTCAGCAGGGCTGGCATTAGCACTCCACAGAGTGTAAACAAGGAGTAACTGTTGTAGCGCGGGAATAATGAGAGGCACAAGCAGGCTAGTGACAACAGCTCTTTAATTCAGGGTGAAGGGTGAGACTTCAGCAAAGGAACACAGGCAACAGCCCTCTTTATATACTTTTCAGGGGCAACCGTTAACCAATCACAATTCACAGAGCATTTGAATTTCCCGCACAAAATAGATACATACATAACAGCCCTCCACTCCCAGAAGGCACTTATCCTATCTATTTACATATTTATATATAAAATCACACAGGTGACCAGAGCGTGTCTTTACTCTGGTTGACCTGCGCAATTCAGTTGCTGGAGAGGCGTCGAGCCGGTCAGAGGGACCTCCCGTCTCTCCTGGCTCCGCCAATGGAATCTCCTGGATTTCTCCAGAGGCGTGGTTATCCCCGGCTGGAAGTGTCGACTCGCTGGGGCAGCGCTGGAACTCTGGCTTGCCTGATAAGTATTCTGGCTTACTCAGGCTTGAGATAGCTGTTTCAGGGAAATTTTGGAAGTTAGGATTTACCGTGTTGGGGTTTTCATAATGCAAACATTTACGCAATTGGTCTATGTGTCTTCTCCAAATTTTACCATGCCCTACATCTACTGTGTATGATTTTGGACTGGTGATTCCTACAATAATTTCCTCAATCCACAGTGGGCCGTTGGCATAGTTTCTGGTGAATACCGGGGTTCCGATTTGGAATTGTCTTAATCCTCCCCCTTGTAATTATCTGAGGAGTAATTGGGGTATAAACAATCGAGAATTCACCTGAGCTTTCGGCCCATTAATAGCTTGGCTGGGCTGCACCCCGTGGAAGGGCACGGGGTTGCATGTTGTATTGCTAAGGATTGATCTATCCTAGCTTGCCAATCTCCTGCATCGAGCCGGGACAGAGCTTCCTTGGCCGTTCGTACAAATCTCTCTGCAAGGCCATTCGAAGGAAAGGAGCAGATAATGCGTGTTGTATGCCTAACTCGGCCAGATATCCCTCGAATTGGGTTGCTGTGAATTGGGGCCCATTATCCGAAACCAGAGTGTCCGGCAATCCATGAGTTGCAAAAAGTTTCCTGAGGACTTTAATTACGGCCTCAGAAGTTGTCGAGGGCATCAAAGCGATCTCTAGCCACTTAGAAAAGGCATCTACTATTATGAGGAAATTCTGGCCATGGAACGGGCATGCGAAATCAATATGGATCCTCCCCCATGGCCCGTTTGGTTTTTCCCATTCCCTAACGGGAGCTATAGGGGGATCCGGGCAGGACTCCTGGCAGGGCGTGCACTTCCCCACCCACTCAGTGAAGTCTTGGTCGAGATGTGGCCACCACACATAGCTTCGAGCTAGGCCTTTCATTCAAACAATACCAGGGTGGCCTTCGTGCAGCATTTCCAAAACTCTATGCCTTAACCGAGAAGGAATGGCCACCCTGTCTCCCCACAGTAAGCAACCCCCCAACATAGGCAGTTCATTTTTCTTATTAAAATACAATTGAAAATCCCCACCATCCACCTTGGTAGGCCAACCCCGCATTACCCAGCCCATTACAGTGCGCAATACAGAGTCTTTGGCAGAAGCCTTTGCCACTTCGCCAGAAGAAATGGGGCCCGGGGACACAACATCAATCAGTAGTACCGGGGCTTCCGGAGTCAGGTTTTCTAATATTTCGGGCAAGGGGCATCAGCTGAGGGTGTCAGCATGACCCAGGGTTCGGCCCGGTCGCTGGAGCAGTTTGAATAGGCAGCCAGGAAAATGGACCATCTAGTTATCCGGGGGGAGAGTGCAGCCGGGTTTGGTTTGTCACCAGCCAAAAGTCCCAAAAGAGGCTGATGGTCTGTAATAAGTTCAAAAGTCCAGCCAAACAAGTACTCGTGAATTTTTTTGACCCCAGCTACAGCCGCTAATGCCTCCCTGTCCAGCTGGCTGTAATTTCTTTCTGCACTAGACAAAGTGTGAGAGTAATATGCAATGGGCGCATCTAACCCATTTGGTAGTCTATGGCTTAACACAGCACCCACACCAAAAGGGGACGCGTCACACACGAGTACGAGCAGCAGTTCAGAGTTGTACTGTATTAAGAAACTGTCCTCGGACAAAAGTCTTTTAACTTCCCTAAATGCATCCGCTTCTGGTTTGCCCCACACCCAGGGAACATTTTTTCCTAAGAGTCTATGCAGAGGCTCTGCAATGGTGGCTTTGTCTTTTAAAAACGTGTAAAAATTGAGAAGTCCCAAGAATGCCTGCAGTTCGGGCTTCGATTTGGGAGTGGGCACATTCTGAATGGCCCTGACTTTGCTTTCCGTGGGGTGAATACCCATTCCGTCAATCCAGTAGCCCAAAAATTCTATGGAGAGGACCGCTATTTTGCATTTGGACTTTTTAAGTTTAAGTCCCGTTTCTCTGAACCTGGTTAGGACTTGTCTAACCCTATCCCCAAGCTGTGCCTCGTTCTGGCCACTAATGAGGACGTCATCGAAATAGGGGACGACTCCTGGGAGGCCTTGTAGAAGGTGCTCCATGGTACTCTGGAAGAGCCCTGGGACGATGCTAACCCCAAACTGTAGTCTAGTGCATTTAAACGCACCTCTATGAGTTACTATGGTCTGTGATTCTGCCGTAGCGTCATCTACTGGCAGCTGCTGGTACGCCTGCGCAAGGTCTAATTTGGTGAATAGCTTGCCAGGCCCCAGGGAGTGTAGTAGATGGTGGACGATCGGAACGGGATAGGTGCTCTGTTGCAACGCCTTGTTGATCATACATTTATAGTCAGCGCAGATTCTAATTGATCCATCTGATTTTACTGGCGTGACTATTGGAGTTTCCCACTTAGCGTGATCTACGGGAACTAACACCCCCTGTCTGATTAGCTTGTCGAGCTCAGCGTCAATTTTGGGCTTTAAAGCAAATGGAACCCGTCTTGCTTTTAGTCTGATTTAGGCCACGTTGGGGTCTAAATTAAAGGAAATAGGGGTCCCCACGTACTTGCCTAAGTCCCGAAATTCGTGAAGGAGGTTTTCTTTGAGTGATGGCCTGCTGATGCTGTGGACGCCCGTGAAGCCCATGCCGAGGGCTCGGAACCACTCCATGCCCAGGAGACTTGGTAGCGGCTTGCTGATGATGGTCAGGGGAAGCTCTTTCTGGAACTTGCCGTAGGTGATCCGGAACGTGGCCACGACTTCCACAGGAACTCGGTTTCCTTGGTAGTCGAGGAGGCAAACTCTTTGTCATGACAGCTGGGTTTTCTGGATCTTTGGCAGGAGTGCCTTGAGTGTAGTCCAGGACATGATGGACAGGGTAGACCCGGTGTCGATTTCCATTTCGCATGGTCTCCCTTCGATTTCTACTTTTGTGTAGACTTTCTCTTCGTCAGTCGTGCTGGCTTGGCCGATTCTCGTGCTGTAGGTCTCCCGTTTTTGAATCTCGCACCGTTTTCTTGCGCTGTCATCTCTGTTTGGTTGTTTTGAATGTGTCGGTTCTGGTTGGTTGTGGTAGTCACGTGGCTTGCGATTACGCAGAAATTGAGCTCTACAAACTTGTGCTAGGTGGCCTTTCTTCTCACAATGCCTGCAAATGGCGTCTCTGTATTTGCAGGATTGTCTCTTGTGATCCCCGCCACAGCTAGGACAGTTCTCGTGGCGGCAGCTTTGCTTGCTTTTTTTCTTTTCTGTGTGGAAGACGTCTTCATCTGACTCTTCCTCCGTGCTGGTTTGCGCCTCCTCTCTGTGAACGGGCGCTGTTTTGGGGCTGTCTTTGCTTGGCAGTGGCCGTTGTAGCGCCTCAGAAGCCTTCATGGATGCTTCGTGTGCTCTGGCTTCATTGAGCGCGCCGGCTAACATTAGATCTGGCTTCGCCAGAAGGCACCTCTGTAAGCGAGTGTCTCTAACACCACAAATCAATTGCTCGAGTAGCGCATCGTCTAGATCTCGATAGTCGCAATGCGTTGCGGCTTTTCGAAGGGCGGCCACATATGCGCTGACCGGTTCTCCTTCTCTTTGTACACGTTGCTGGAGCTCGTAGCGCTGTACAATGGGGCGTAGTAGGCTCTCAGGTTTGCTTGAAGAACGTCCCAGGGGACTATCTGGACAGGGGTTGGCTCGCAGAGAGACTCGGCCCGCAGTGGCTTAAGAATAGGGCTCTTTTTCATTTCACGAAGAGCCCTTGCATCTCGCTTACTTCCAGGGAACACTCGAACCTGGTCAGATACGATCCCCACTTCTCTCGGGTCGGATCGAAGGGTTTTGGCGGAATGTAGGCAGATATTGCCGTGTCTCCGTGTTCGCTCGTCACCCTGGCTGAAACTCAGAGCTCTTTTTGATTTGCTTCTTATGGCCTCTATCCCACCTTCATCGCCAATGTTGTAGCACGGGAATAACGAGAGGCACAAGCAGGCTAGTGACAACAGCTCTTTAATTCAGGGTGAGACTTCAGCAAAGGAACACAGGCAACAGCCCTCTTTATATACTTTTCGGGGGCAACCGTTAACCAATCACAATTCACAGAGCATTTGAATTTCCTCCACAAAATATTTTTTAAAAAAATTTTTTATTATTAAAATATAAACACAGATATAAAGACAATACAATACAATACAGACAAACAAAAAACCCACCACCTACAAAGCCACCTAACATTTTACATATACGTTTTTGTCATCAACAGAATATATGTCATTGAGCTTATATAGTTTAATAAAGACTAATTATTAAATGTCTAATTCCAATGTTATAATTTTACACTACAAATTTACATTTCTTATGAGTTCATCTCCTTATGCAAGTTTTTACCCTAATTTCTGTCCTCTACATTTTTGCTGATTTTCCTTTCCAGCCATTGATACCATTGGTGCCATACAAGATAGTATTCGCTTTCTTCCTTTTCCTGGACTTCCAGCGTCAATCTGTCCATTTCAGCACACTCTGTTATCTTTGCAACGATTTTGTCTTTGGATGGGAGTTGGTCTAATTTCCAGTTTTGAGCGAACAGTAGTCTTGCTGCTGTCAAGATATGTATGATAAGATATTTCATTTCCTTAAGATGTTGTGCCGTTATCATGCCAAGTAAAAAGAATTCTGGACTATTTTCTATTTGAATGTTCGTTATTTCTTCAATAATATTTTTTATATCTTGCCAATAGTGTTGGGCTTTCCTACATTTCCACCAAGTGTGATAATATGTCCCCTTTTTTGATTTACATTTCCAACACAACGCCGAAGTGTTTGGGTGTATTTTGGCAAGTCGGGCTGGTGGTGGGTGCCATCTATAAAACATTTTAATGAGGTTCTCCTTGTAAGATGTGGCTCTTGTCATTTTAATGTTCTGCTTCCATAATTTCTCCCAATCTGCCAATTGAATATTATGTCCTATGTCCCTGGCCCACATTGTCATGTTATGTTTAACTGTTTCTTCTATTAATTTGTCTCTCAAAAGGTAGTTATGTTTTAGTAATCATTATTAAAACCAATTTCCCACACAAAATAGATACATACATAACAGTAACACTTCATTATAGCAATAGCTCTAAGACATTTGTTCATGTTTTAGTCTCTGTTTACTAGAAAGAGAAGACTGTAAAATCTTCAGAGGAGTAGCAAATAATCATTATTTCTATTTTTAGATACATAAAAAGAAAGAAAAACATTTTTCACTTCTTCATTTTTTTCCATAATTTTAAACATTGTTAATTTAAAGCACACATAATTAAACCTATTATAATATTTTCACCTATAATGCTTGTAAGGAGGATCATAATCACTGGACATTCAAGTAATGGAATAATTAAGACGAGAATATATTTTTAGGAAGAAGAGAAAATGATCTTAAACTTTACTGAAAAAATATCAAATTAAAAATTGGTTGTGGATGTTTTCTATTATGTATAAAGCACTTTATGATACTGATGCTAAACAAAGCAGTAGTGCATGCTTCACATAAACCAAAATCTATTTCACATTGCATTTATAATGGCTATATTTTTAACATTTAGGGGCATTGTGTCTATTTGTTTTTGTTCATCAAATTATCTCTTGTTTCTCAGATACAATAAAGGTCATGTAACAAAAAAAATGTAATCCAATAGACTGAATTTTCTATTTTCACTACATATTGAGACAAAAATATAAATAATTTATAGATTTTCTTATTCAAAAATTAAAGTAATGCTGGAGTATTGCAATTATTAAATGAGTTACATATGCTTTAATTTCAAAAAAGATATCCTTAGGACTATTCCAATCTACTAAAATGCTTTATGTATTGCTAATTACAGTAATATGTAGTGTTGACTGGTACTTAATTCTTGCTATTTAACTAATTCATGTTTTTATACCATTATTAGAACAAGGCATCATTTTTTATAATGATGAATAAATTGTTGAACCATGGACTGAATCCTTAACTATAGGTTTAAATACTTGGTAATTAGTAAAATGCAGAACATTGTTAAAAATGAATTTAAAATCCATAGTTGAAGATTTCAGTGTCTTGTTACAAGACATACAGTAAAAGTTTTTTAAAAACCAAAATTTTGTTCTATTGTTTGTACCAGTATAGATATTATATAAATCAGTATGTAGGAATAGTTATTTATGACATGATATTTCAATATATTTGAAGAAAAATTGCTAATAATTTTTTTTGCTACAGGTTGATCACCCTACCCCCAGAATAACTTTTTTCATATTTAAGGCTGCAGTCCTACTGAACATAATGTCATAATGCACATTTTAGAATATCAGTATATTCCTAATACATATCTAAGAAATAACTTAGCAAAAGCTTATGTTGATGATAAAGACAAGCTTCTTAAAAGAAGACGTATATACGTATGTGCATTCATATGCGTGTCTATGTTAGTATGTGTGTTTATTATTCATTCATATAATTAATTTAATTAATCAGATAATTATTGATAATATAATCAATTCTGAACAAAAGTAGTTATCACCTACTATTCTTCTGGAATTGCTGAACTTTTTTTTGACAAATGGAAATTTAGCAGTAAAGATTTTTTCAGAATTGACTATTAAAGTGGTAAGTTTCTCTTCATGATTATATCTTGAAAAGCCTAATGATTTATTTTTTCATTCCTTACTGTTATAAAGGGCAGAACCCAGGCAATGAAATGTTAGAAGGAAGTTGAATTGAATGCAAGTGAAGTAGGAAAGAAAACAGATTTTTAAAAATCTGTTGGGTTGTTCTTGCTTAATTATTTCAGAAGTAGGCTTACAATTTGCAGTATAAATAATCATATTAAATGATAAACAAATTTGAAGCATTTTATTAAATTCATTAGACTTTAGCTTAAAAATATCATAATGCATAGTTAATTGGGATTTCAGTTCTAGTTTCTAGATTTCAGTCTGAGCTCACCAAAGTTTTGGAATAATCTTAATAGTAAAAGACATTGCCTTGGGACTTGTTTATCATCCGACTAACTTATTTATGTATATTATCATGTAATACAAATTATATGGATCATCACCAGTTTTATTTTTAAAGCACATTTCTTGTTAAGATTTGAAAAAGCCTGTCAACTTTTTTTTTTTAAAAAAAAAACTATTAATCACAGATGAAAGAGAATCCTGGCTTTAAGACATCATTGGAGAATTTATCATAATCCTGAAAAATTTGATCCACCCAATTTCTCTCATCTCAAATTTAATAGAGAATTTTGCAAAGCAATTTGTGCCTAACTTTCCTACAGACAAAGGAAACCAATATTGTGGGAATATAGATTCCTTCATTCATAGGATTATGAGCATTCCACTTTATAATAGATATAAATATGAGATAGCATAGTTGTATGCTTATGTTTTAATAACAAATAAATATTATTCTAAAATCCTACTGGAATTCAATGATGCCTAATTGATAGCCACTTAAACTTTCTGCAAAATGTACTGTATCTCTTTATACTACATCAGTTGGTAGAAATCATAGCATAAGAGAACACTCAAATGAGAATACTCATTTATTTCTTAATTAGCTAAGAAGATCTCTAATATAAATTAAAAGTATTTATATATATTTTGACAAGAAGGAACCTCCATGACAGAACAGATAGGATACAATTCATTCTTGAGAATTAATTTAATTCAATTGCAATTAAATACAATTCATTCTTTCCACCATTCTTCAATTTCATCTTGATACTACATTTTTATATTCTACTTTATCATACCTTTGAAATGATAGCCTTGTTGCTTCTCCGCAATGGTCAGTGAGAAGGAAGACATTGTTTATTGTTGATTTATTGGCCTAGAACTGAATTCACTTCATTAATGAGTACGGCTGCTATCTTTATTTCATTAAACATCCACAATAATTGAGTCTGAAGATTATTTTTCAATTCTACTATACATAAACAAAATTGAAAAGCAAAAAATAGTTGAAAAGTTAAAAAGTAAAAAATATTAGATAAGAAAATATTTCTGAGTCAAAAAAAAATAACATTTTTCCATTTATATCTCTTCTAATATAAAACATGTTCAATGATCTAAACATTCCATTAATGCAACATCTCAGTTTTGCACAGAAAATGTAATACAAACCTTTTATTAGATAGAAGGGTTTCGGTAAGTCCTGTACATTATTTTTATTTTTACCACAAACTATTATCTGTAGATGGAATTTAATGAAAGAGCTTAATATATTACTGTGAAATATTAATTGTGATCAGGCATTTAATGTAATAGTTATTCATTCTCAATATTAATCAAGTATAACATGATGAAGAAAACATTACAAATTTTTACAATTGTGAATAAGAGAAAAGCTGTGTTAATTCATTACTGACCACTAAAACATAGTAAAATATAGGGGGATGATAGGTCCACTCATTTCTAGCAATGTAAACCATAGCCTTAATCAGCTATGGTTTTACAAAGTATGGCTCAGGTGGCACTGTTAAATTCATAGCTGAAAGCAAGTATAATTTTTCAGTGGCAATTATTCTTGAGTAACTCTGCAATACTGTGTTTATACTCCAGGGGAGAAATTCAGCTGGTTCTATCCAGCTTGGGTGAACAGGTAGCGGCGGCTGCGGGAGGCTCCGCCCACCTGCGCGGACATCATGACATCACTTTTTTGCGATGATTTTAACCCTCTGCGCAGAAGGCTTTGCACATATGCAGACGATAGCACGTGCACATTTGCAAACCGGTAGAGAAGATAAGTGAATGTCATCCCTGGTTTAAACCTCAATGAATAGAAAAGAGGAGCTGTGCTTAGGCTTGCATAAGGTCCACAAAAACTTTTCTGACTTTTTCAAAGCAAACACAGCCCTAATATCTGACATACCATATTACAAAAGATAGAGCAATGCCTCAAACCTATTTGGAAGGCAGGGAAGCAAATGGATAAATATCCATGTAAGGTGAATACATTGGCCTACCTGTTTTATTTCCTACAAATGCCACAAAGTTTATGTGGAGATAATAGACAGTTTTGATATTTCTGGTGGTTGACATTTTGCATTGCAGCAATACAGATTTTATTTTTGTAATTAGAATATTTTTTAAAAAGTTAGTTGTGATAGGGAGCTTAGCAGAGATGTGTTCCTATTACATATGAACTTGGGCAATAGTGCTTGGAAAGTTATTTATGCAGGAGTCCAGGATTAAACATGACAAATAAACATAGTTTAATAGTTACCAATGATCTAATGTAGAAAATACTGAACAGTTTTATTTAATCTATTAACCTGAAATAAGAATAACTTCATAAAGCTTAATTTTTACTTCCTTCAATGTGTAAAATTATTGTAATTTAAAACAGAAACAACAATATTTTATATTCTTTCAATCTTGTTGGTTTATGTTTTCAGCTTACTCAATTTATTAACACAGATAAAATATCCGAAGTATTTGCAAAAGCATTGGCTCTGGAGCACCATTAGCTACACAAAGCCTTTTGCTTCCATTATATTCCTCACAAAAGATGCACAAAAGATTTTTAATTTGACATGGGATAATTTATTAACTTTATGGAGAATATAAACATTAAATCCTATTAATGTAAATGTAAAACTTTCATTGAATGAAATTGGGTTTTTGTCCTACTTTTATCCATGGTTTTTGTTTTTTTGCATAGTTCAAGAGTTCAGCCCACAAATGCAAAATTAGTGGCCTCCAGATGGTTAGACATTGCAAACCATTGGTCATTTGTCTAGGTTTGATAGATATCCAACATATTTTCTATTTGCTCTACAGAGTCCACTTTTTCAGTTTTCAAATTTGAGTTAATTTGTGATAGAGAAATATAAAATGTGACAGGCATCATTATCTAATTCAAGTCATTGGAAAAGAAAAGGTCTATCAGCAAAATTACCACTGCAGTTTTGGAATTCTGTTGACAATACTTCAGAGTATTTTTTTCCATTCCATTAAGCATACATCCTATTCTTCTTAGATTTATAGTATAAAGGAAATTTTAGAGAGTATGTTCTTTGTCAGGGTAGACATGTGGTGATAGGGAAAACTAGTTTTGCTGAGTTTCTTCAAATCACTCTGGTGTTATTACTGGGAAATGAAAACCCTACATCTCTAGTTGGTTGTTATCTATTCTAAGAGAGTTATGATTAGTAAGGCTGAGAACTGTTTATCTTATTAGAGCTTTGTAGTATTTGCTAAAAATATAGAAATAGTGGGAAATAAAAGCTTGCATTGCTAAAAATATAATTGTGCTAAATATTTAGTGATAATAATCATATTTCACTTTAAAACATACATTTCCTTTTAGTCATATTACATGCTCATATCTTTTGATATCATGAGTCTCGAAGTTCTAGGGAAGTTAGAAATAGTGAATTCTCAAAGATAATGATCAAGAATTTACTTATTATCTTCTTTCTTAATAGTAGATTCAAACTTAATAGCAGATCAAACTGTTAAAATAACCATTTAGAGCTTGACAAATTTAAAAAGTTTTCTTATGTCTGCCAAGGTTCAGGCATGGCTTGTTGTAGGAAAGGTTTGAGAAGTTTGCCAGTATAATAGACTTAGTTCTAAGTGAAAATCTATAGAGTCAAGTAGGAAAGTATTTTTGAAACTAGAAAAACAGTAATTTGTCTGTTTTTGTGTTTATCCCTTGTTTGATAAAAACTGTTATGCACAAGGCTGCTCATTGGAATCCCCTACATCTTTTCAGGTGCTGGGAGAAAGCAGTGAAGATAAAACCGATATCTCCCTCAATGGGTTGCTAAGGATAGAGAAGCAATAAGAGAAGCAATAAGAGAAGCAGAATGTTACTTGATAAAATAATGAAGCAGAGAGGCTCAAGGGAAAAACATCTCTCTTTTTTGATAGATACTAAGGCTGATCATTCTTGCCTAGTTACTAGTTAGTTTCTCAACATATCTCACTATCTCTATCATAGCTCTGATATGCTTGTAAAAACAGCTTTTTATAAGCATATCTGATACTCCAAATATACATTGAAAAATGTAAAAACTACTTCTCACAATAGGATTTACAGAATCATATTCTTTTCATGCAGACAGAGAACTCAACATGAATCTTTGGATAGAGAGCCCTTTTATAAATTATACTACATCCTGAAGGAGATTTTTATGCAAATTCAAGATAATAACATTGCCCTTGCAATCTTGAGATGGCTATATAATCTTCCAATATTTCCTTATATCTTCCCCAGGTGAAGTGATACTATCCTCTGATACAACCTCAAAAGTCAATTGTGGATTGTCTTCTCCTCTAAACTAGTTCATTTGTGCCTAAACCAGATATGTACCATCCTCAAATATAGAAGCAGATATGGAAAAACAAAAAAAGTCTCCCAAAAAATCTCCATACTCAGAAGAAGTTTCAAATTGGTATGGCACTAATGAGTAGATGGTAATGTATTTAAAGAAAATCCAATAATGATGGAAGGCTATACTTAAATTCAACAACAACAACAAAAACCAAACTGTCAGGATATCTGAAGAATGACATAGTGACCAAAATACTAAAAGTCAGTCTGCATATTAAAACCAAAGAAAGAATCAAAGATGTAACAGGATGAGAAAAAAATATCCCTAATTTCATATGATACCAAAATAACCCTTCAGATCAATCAGCACAGATGGCATGGCAAATGAGAATAGGAGCAAGATACAAGCCAGTATCTGCTTCATTGATTATAGAAACACATTGAACTCTATTGAAAATCTCAGTACATCGTAATGTCCTCAGGAGAAATCTATTGACAAGACAGAATATCACAATTCAGACAAAGTACGGCAAAATAAACTGGCTCCAGGTTGGCAAATGAGCAATGTGAGGCTGTATAATCTCCCTTTATTTATTCACGCTATATGCAGAATGTATATTGAGAGAGGTTAAATTGGAAAAATCAGCATGTGCTTAAAACTGGAGGAAGAAACATCAAAAACCTACTGCTGATGGCCCTAGTCTTGTGGCTAAAAATACAAATGATCTACAAGCTCCAATAATGAATATTAAAACATTCAAAGAATAATGGAAATCAAAGAAAAAAAAAGGTGAAATATAAATAAGATCAAACAAATGACAACAGATAACAGGCAATAAAGTTACTGAAGTGATAAATAACTGCCATTTAGAACTGTCTATTAGCAGTAAAAGAAACAACAGTCAAATAACAAATCAACACTTAGTAGGCTAGCATGGAAACATGATGTGATGCATCTAAATGTACAAAAATCAGAATCAAGCAGATAGTGGGTTTTTTCAGTGATATCTTCAGCAGCAAAAGTTGGACTTTGGAACCGTAATTGATGTTGGGAAAAAAAATCTTTTGAGAATAGTTTAGCTATGCAGGATAGTAAACAAATGGATCTACAACAAATAATTTTTATTCAAACATGACCAGGCTCAAATGATAATATTTTGGACACATTATGTGAAGACCATTAACCTGAGAAGTCTACAATGCTGGGAAAGGTGGAAGAAAAGAGAAGACAACCAGCAGCAAAGTGAATGGATTCAATTACAATGGTGAGGGGGTGTACTATTTAAAGATATAAAGGACCACTTGAGAATAGATCTATCTATTCTAGAGAAGGTCTATCAGTGTTGTCACAAAATATCTATTTGAACTTGATGGCATATTGTTAATAAAAATGTTCAAATAAGTTACCAAAATAAGCCCCATAAATGGAGAAATTCTTGAATAATAGCCTCCCCCCCCCCGAACAAATTATAGGGGACAATTTATATGTATGCTTGTTTTTTTCTTTTTATTCACATTTCTTTTTCTTGTTTAGTTTTGTTTTTGTATTTTCTCCCTCCCCCCCCCTTTTTGGAGTTTGTATTTTAACATTTTGAATAAAAAATAAAAACATTTATTGAAGTAAAATAAATGAGAAATTCTTCTTTACAGTCAAAAGGCATAAATTTTTGCTCTGTAGGGCAAATCCATATTAAGAATTTGAATTCATGTTAGAATTTTATATATTATGTCATCAATATGCAATATGCAATTTATTAATGCAATCATGTGAATCTATATAACCACCAGTGTTTATGCACACTTTTATTTAACTCATGTTAATCACAATATATGCGTAATTTATACTATGTAGCATTTGATTTCTGAACTGACTGAAGAGAAAAAATATTGGTACAGGTGTATACTGGTATAAATAAAACATTACTATGAATACATAGAAGTATTTTATAATTTTAAATTCATGCTGCTCTCTAGTGGAGAATACTTCCAGTACAGATGTACTTAACCTGGAATATATAAATGATAGCATGTTGTGATGCTACTTTTATTTCATTTTATTTATTTAATACTTCCATGCTCCTTTCCTTTGATTTTGTAAGCACTACTTTTTAAATATTTTATTAGCTGCTAGTGGCAGAATGCCTGATGTTTTCCATGCATCTATTCTGTAATATTTCACTGTTCCCTAACTTTTTTATATTTTAAATTCTTGGGAGAAGAAGAAGACTGCCTGTATCTAGAGCTTTACTGCCTGTAAAGCTCTAGATAACATATATATTGACTAACCCAAATAACATCATTTATATATAATATCAGGAATACTCTGCTAAAACTACTATTTTACATATAAATTGTTTAAGTGGCTTCACTCAGATACTGTTCTATCACTTAGCAATATATGTCTTGTCAACTTACCTTTCAGATACTTTTCAAAAAAATTGGTATCTTCTTAAAATTTCATTGGCTGTGTCAGTATTCCATACCATTTTCAAACACTAGGAGAGGATGAAAACTGTGGCAGTAATTCTCTTAGTGATAATGATAAGAGTACAGCTTTCTTGAAACTTTAGGGAGTCTCAGTTATTTCAGCAGTTTATATTTTTGGAACTAATGTCATGTCATATGTTCTTAGTAGGTTAAAACTATCCTAGAAAAATATAGAACTAAGCTACATCATTATTTAGAGATGAAATAATGCTAACTATAGAAGACCAATTTACTATCCCTATCTAATGCTCAATCTTTTATGACTTCTTATAGTATTTTAAATGTCCAAAACTAATAGATGTCCAGTTCAATATTTTATACTGATATGAAAGAGCTTCTAAATTTAAAGGAATTCCTTAGCAGTTCAAGACTGAGACAGTCAATTTTTTAATTTGAGTTTAATTTTTTAAAATTACCACATTCTGACATTTTTATTTCTTAAGAATATTGGAAGATGTGAAATTACAGTAGCCTATGATTATGTTTTAAGGAACCTGACATGTTGCTTTAAGAATTTCTATTTGTTACAAGACATTAAGTATGTTTCATATTTGTTTATTGGATTCAGAATTTTTAAAATGTAATTATTTTAAATGTGAGGCATTTTCCTATAAGTGAGGTTCATGATTAAAAATGATAGCACTCATGAAAATTCCAAATACCAGAATCAATTGTAATGAAGAAGCTGTTTTGTAAAAAGTTTCAGATGTTATCAGTTTCAGTTTTGAACATTAGTTTTAAAAAGGGAACTTACAAGCAAAATCAAGATAATATGTTTTAGCAGGCTAGAAACTGGAAGACTATAAATTTTAGTCCACTTTAGGGATGAAAACTCGCTAGGTGATTTTGGGGAAAACGCTTAGAGATGGAGTTTTCTCGCTGGCAAAGAAAGCAAGTCAGATGTTTTCCACATAGAAAATGTATAGAAGACATTTCAGATTACTCTGTAGGTAAGGCATTTATTTTTTTCCTTACCATCTGTGACATGGTTTTTTACATACTTGTGTATTCCAAACATTCAATGAACCCAATTATATGATAACTTTAATTACCACATGAGATGGTGTGCAGTGGCTTTAAATGCAGCCCTTCTGCTTTTTACAGGTTGACATTCAGGATGCATATCACTCATAGTTCTTTCTTATGTTTATTTTAGAAACAATGAAGAAGCCTGGGAGTCCTACTTCATCCCAAGACAATATATCCTATACTTCAGATTTCATGTATTTTCATGAAAGTGATGCAGAATTAACACCCAAAGACAGCGAGGAAGAGAAAGAAAGGGAGAAGAAACACACCACTTTTACTTTATGCAATGTATGCAACATTCAACTGAATTCTGCTGCTCAGGCACAAATCCATTATCATGGGAAATCACACCAGAAAAGATTAAAACAGCTGAGCAATGGAAACCTAAAAAACAGTTTTGGTGAGCTTTTAAGTATATTCTGTTGTGTTTACATCTAGAAGGTATAACTTTCCTCTAGTCTAATTTTGGGAGATAAGTATCTGATTTCTTGATTGATATATTTGATAACTTATCAATGTCATGCAACACAATCTACTGCATTGGGAAAAAATGGTTCTATTATTGGTAAATGATTAATGTATTTTCAGACAATAGAAATTAAGAATGTCAGACAATATTTTATTATAATAGAAGGCACTTACGTAGTGTTTTTTTTTCCACTGACTTTAGTGGAAGCTACAAAGTTTGGAAAAGGATTTGACAACTTTTTACCTTTTTAAATATGAACTACACTGCAACCATATACTTGAAGTGAGACACTGTTTGAAAACAGAAGTTTAGGTTAATTCAAAACTTCAAAGTTTCTACTAGTAAAAGAAATCAAATATTTTATTTTCCTAAGATACGAATAGGTTGTAAAACTCTCAGTATACAGTATTCACTGCAGGCACAAAAAGTTGGATAACAAGTTTTTAAGTGATATAAAATCCAGATAGAAGCATGCAAAATGTTTTTCTCTTCATATATCAACAGTGATATTTTCACAGTGGAAGGGGAAGTCAAAAGAAAAAAAAACCAATTATCAAGGTATCAGCTTGAGCAGAGATGGAAATGGACATTTCAATATACTGTATTACTAAGTTGCCATACTGTCATTGCAGGATAGGAAACTGCATTTGTTTAGCAACTTTTTGAGGTTAAAATGGTCATTGAAAAAAGTGACTTACAGCTGATTCTTAGCCTTACAACCAGTGGTGGGATTCAACTATTTCGTATCACTTCAGCCAAACAGGTTCTTAAATTGCTGGCTGGTCCCACCCCGCCCCGCCCCACCCCCCAAGGGTTGCCATTCAGGGTGGGGAAGCTGCAGGAGCATGACTGGGAGCCCCGCTGGGAGGTTGCAAATGGACTAACTGAGATGATCAGCTGGGAAGCTGGGAGGCCGCTAATGAACCAATCAGCTGGGAGGTTGCTTCACTATCCCTCCCCCCACCCCCCATGCAGTCCATTTTTAGCCTGGAGAGCTTCCTGCAAACTCCTGCAGCAACCATCATTCCCTCACTAACCTGATTTCCAGCTCAGTTTTCTGGCATGCAGGGCAGCAAAAGACCATGTGACTACCACTTTAAAAAAAAAAAAACTTCAGTCAGACCTTCCAACTTCGCCATATCTCCCCCACACCCAGAAGTTGGAAGGTCTGACTGAAGTTTTTTTTTAAAGTGGTAGTCACATGGTCTTCTTTTGTTGCCCTATAAGCAGGAGAATGGAAATGGAAATCAGGTTAGTGAGGAAATGGTGGCTGGTCTGGACTGGTGTGGAAGTGGGGATTTTTCATTATGATTGCTTATAAGTAAGTAGAAGCTAGTAAAATGGAATGGAAAAATCCTTATCTGTGAATCAGCGTTTTTCAGTCTTGGCAAGTTTAAGATGGGTGAACTTCATGCTGCCTGGGGAATTCTGGGAATTGAAGTTCATGCACCTTAAAGTTGTCAAAGTTGAGAAGCATGGGGTCTACACTAGAGTTTAGGATTTTCCAGTCCTGTTTTATTTTGGTGCAATTAAATATATCAGTTATGGTTTCTGTTCTGTTCCCCAGGCATCTGGCTCCACTGGGAACAGGCAGATAAACTCTAGCAAACAGGTTTTCATACAGATTGTTTATTAGGATATCCTCAAACATAGACTTACAATCGTGATGAGTCATGGTGAGTCATGTTGAGATTCATCCTTATTTCATAATCTGTCCTATTTCCTAGTGTAAAATGATGGTAGTTCTGTCTCCCTGTTCAGAAAGCATGCTTCTCTCTTCTGTGGTAATTCAAAATGGCAAAGTCTTTTTTTTTGCACCCAGGCAGAGAGCTTCAGTGGCCAATCAGTCACACAGATATGGTCACATGTCATGGACTACATTTCCCATAATGCAATCTCTCTCTCTCTCTCTCTCTCTCTCTCTCTCTCTCTCTCTCTCTCTCTCTCTCTCTCCCACTATGCAATCTCTTAAGGAGACAGCTGTTAATCCTTAAAGTAACTAATTCACTATGACTCACTATCTGTAACAGCACAGTTTCCTTAACAAATAGTAATTAAAGCAATAAGATTACTGGGCTTTTTGTGAGAAACTGAAATTAAAAGTTGATCTGTGCTTGATGATTAGATATCGGATTATGGAAATAATGTAGACAAATGTTAATCTTAGATTAAGAGTTTGATATATTTTGTATTTATATCTGTACCAAAGAAACTTGTAAATCATTTTTTGGTTTTCCTTGTTTTCCTCTTTCTTTCTTACACTTTCACTCTTTTTCTTTCCTGAGCCTTTTTTTTTTCAAATCTGTTTTTCATTTTTTATCCCTTAGCTTTGTATTTTTTTGATATATGAAGGATCAAATATTCAGTCATTATAATTCTACATTCCTTATTTACAGAAATCGTATCAAAATTTAGAATGAAATCCACTGGGAGCCATCTCATATAAGGCAGGCTCTGAGTCTCTCTAACCAAAAAGTGTTTATCAATAGAAGAGAATATTTGTAGCTCAGGGTTGAACTATGGGGTCCTTGATGCTTTCTGAGCTTGATGGTTTTCTTGTAGATGTTTCATTACCAAACTACATAACATCATCAGTACTAGAACCAATGGTGAAATCTAAAATTTGTTACTACCGGTTCTGTTAGAAAAGTTTTTAGTTTAGGTTGTAGAGGTCAATAAGATCTTGGAATGTCCCAGCAGCTACAATTAAGCCAGATTTCTTTTATCAAGAAAAACTTTGTTTATTTAAAATCAATAAACTATTCACATTTTAAATCACAGAACATTGTATCTTGGTCTTTATTTATTTCTGAGGTAAATGTGCCTAGAGCATAATCCCTTCTTCTCTCTTTTCTCTTGTGTGTCTCCTCTATGTCTCCCATGTGTCTCTGTTGCTATAGTTCGAGGATCAGACTCAATAATAGTTCAGACTTCTTTATATTCAAATAGAAGATATTTTATTTACAGAAGGCATTCTTCATTCACACAGAGTGATTTACAGAAAGAAGCAAGTAGGAGGAGAGTACATCCCCTTTTATATCATTAAGGCGGAGTTAGAAGGTAGGAGTGGTTACATAGGAATACATTAGGGGAGAAAGAATAAATTAACCCTTAGCACTCTATGAGCATATGTCTCTTTCATTTGAGAATAAGGCATTTATCCATGACAGTCTCCCCATGTGTGTGTGACTAAAGGGGGTCATATTTATAGGGTGGCTAAGCCACTCCCCCTTCAGTCCCTTAGACAAAATGGAGAGAAAGTATAAACACAAAACCATCCTTCCAGTATAGACAGTGTGGTTCAGTGGCACTGTTTCAGATAAGTATCTGACAATTCCCCTTCTGACAGTGAACTATACTGTCAACCAAAGTCAAAAATACATATGCATACAATTAAAATGACAAACATAACTTCTTACACAAATATAGATGCTGATCCTTAGCCAAGGGCTTTGTAAGTATGTCAGCAGTTTGTTCTTCTGTTTTCCATATTGCACCTTTCAATTAATTCAATTATTGTATCCTTTTGCGAAAGGCTAACCCCTTTTCAGTTTGAGTTATGTGAACACCCAAGTATCTATCTACTTGTCCTAGGGATTTTAAAGTAAATTTTCTCCCTACAATTTCTGCAAATTTATCACACGTGGCTTTGTTTGGCCCTATGTAAAGGAAGTCATCCATGTAGACTAATATTTTTTCAAAAATATTGTGTGTCCTTTTTGTAAACAGGCATTGGTCAGCTGGCGAGGTGGTGAAACCTATTGACCTCAGTAATTTGGTGAAGTGTTCATACCACATAAGACCTGATTGTCGGAGACCATATAGGATCTTTTGTAGTTTCCAAGTTGAGCCCTCTTTTCCTTCAAAACCGGGTGGCTCCTTGATGTAAATGTCCTCTTTCAGATCAGCATGCAGATATGCTGTCGGGTTGTCAAATTGAAAAACTTTTTCGCCTAAGGCTGCTTTTACCGTTTCGGCTCTGACAGTTGGTGAATAAGTGTCCAGGTAATTGTCCAGGTACCTTTGGGCATACCCTTTGGCCACTAATCGGGCCTTGTATAACAGTTTGTTACCTGGCATGGGTTTAGCTCTAAAAACCCATCTTGTCCCGATAGCCCTTTTGCCTTTGGGTACCTTGGCAGGTGTGTATACTTGCATTTGCTTAAGGCTGTTCATTTCACAAAGCATGGCTTCTTTCCATCTTGCTTGCTCTTCTTCATCGAGTTGAAGAACATCTTTGTAGTTCTTGGGCACCATGGTCACAGAGTTGATAGAAGCGATAACCCCTTCATACTTCTGTGGAGGGATCCCTTTGTTTACTTTTTTGGACAGTCTTACTTGGTGCCTTATACCTTCATCTTCTTCTTGTGATGATGTGTCAGCATTGTAATCCCTCTCAGATTTTAGAGGTTTTTTGCCTCGGGCACATGGGTAAGTTGAAGATCTTTCCTTTGTGTAGTGATGTCGAGGTGAAGATGGGACACTGGATGGAGATGATTCTTCAGACAGTGCTTCTGGTTCAGGTGGAGTGTCAGATGAGTTTCTTTCATTGCATTGCACTTGCAGTGACGGTTCCTGTTGCTGTTCATCATCATCGTTTGTAGGCATGATAGGCAGAATGTTTTCTTCATCTTTGAAGTAGACACTGGTGTCATTACAATGAATTCTCCCCCAGCTTTCATCTTGTTGGAAGTTGGCTGACCTGGAGACAACAACTTTACTTCCATCATCTAAAAACTTATATGCTTTTGGGCCAGGGGCATATCCTATGAATATCATTTTCTTTGAATTTGGTCCCCCTTTTCTTTTTAGTTGTTTAGGGATTTCACTCAGGCATGTGTACCAAAAATTCTTAGATGGGATAATTTGGGTTTTCGCCCATACAACATGTAATATGGGGTTTGGTCGAGAGTTTTTGACCATGTTCTATTCATTATATAATTAGCGCAGAGGACAGCTTTTCCCCAGTAGGCTCTGCTTAACTTAGTGTCCGCTATTAAACAGTTCATTATAGTTTGCAACAAGCCGTTACGTTGTTCAACGACGCCATTTTGAAAGGTGGAAGGAGGTGCCATTTTGTGGTGCCTTATGCCCTTGCTTTCGATCCAATTTTGGAATTTGGTGGACATAAATTCCGCGCCACGGTCGATCTGCAATTCAGCAACGTTTACTTTATGTTGAGTTTTGACTAAATTATAGAAGCTTTTGAATTTCTTGAAGGCTTCAGCTTTGTCTCTCATTGTATAAATGTAGCCGTAGCGAGTATGGTCATCGACAATCGTTAGGAAGAAATGCTTCCTGCCCAAAGAGGCCGAAAAAGGGCCAACTATGTCCATATGGACCAGCTGAAACATGCTGTTGGCACGGTGTTTCGCAATTTTGGGCCTATTTGCTTCCTTACTTTTAGCTTCTTTGCAGATAGCACAGTCTAGGTGTGCTTTACATTTTTTAAGATCTAAACCCTCAGTAAATAGGGGCATCTTGTCAATTACCTGGAAACTGAAGTGCCCTAGATTTCTGTGTAAGATATGAATGCACGTACTATGAAGTGGCTTTCCCTTAGAGGGCACTTTGTCATCTTTTTGTTACCTTGAGATGTTTGAGATTCAATAACATTTTGGGTAGTCATTTCATCTATCTGCGCTCTGGCTTCCTTCTGCCCGTTGCTCCACTGCTCTAGAGCCTTGGGTTTAACAAGTGGGATTAGGTATGGCAAATCATTAAACAGTTTTAAACTAGCAACAATAACATTTTGTTTTGTCACATAACCACCAGTTTCCTTGAGTTTAATATTAATACCATTTTCCCTGCATAACTTTGTGCTACTCAGCAAATTATTGGTTATCTGTGGTACAAACAGTACTCCCTCAATGTCGCCAATCCCTTCAATATAAACTGTTCCTACTCCTTCAACATGTACGTTAGCACCTGTGGCAACTTTTACATTAGATATTTTATTCTGGAGGCTTTTGAAGAGGTTTCTATTGGAAGCTATGTGCTTACTTGCCCCAGAATCAATCATCCAATAATTATGTAAATTGTTTTTAATCTCTTCATTATTCAAATAAGGGATAATATTAACTTGGTGGGCTCTACCACTATCTTTATGGTTATTTCCCTTGTGATAACTTTTCTTATGTTGTTTCTTGCTAGTTGGCTTATAACTATTGTTTTGGGGGCATTCATTTTTGAAGTGTCCTTGTGTGCCACAGCTATGACATTTGGGAACCGTATTGGCCCTGTCATAATTATTATTTGGTCTCCTAATGGGTCTTTGGTTTCCTTGTTGATATGGAGCATGATCCTTATGTCTCCTATCCTCATCTATGAGGTGCCCAGAAAGATATTCCACATTTAGGAGTTCTGGAGCCAAACCCCGCATTTGTAAAAAAATGCTTTCAAAAGGCTCTGATGATCCCAACTGAGTTGCCTGATCTGCAGAGGCTTTTTTTAAAAAGCCTCTATCGATCAGGCAACTCAGCTGGGATTGTCAGAGGCATTTAAAAGAAAAAAAAGGTTTTTTTTCTTTTAAAAGCCTTTGACGATCCCAGCTGAGCCGCACGATCATCAGAGGCTCTTTTATTTTTACTTTTAAAAGCATTTTTCCACCAAAAAGGTTGTAGAAAAAATGCTTTTAAAAGTAAAAAAAAAAAAAAAAAGCCTCTGATGATTGTGCGGCTCAGCTGGCCATGGTGGGGGGGGGGCAGGGATTTTTGCTACAGGTTGTCCAAACCAACCACCTCCATCGCTACCGGATCCGGCGATCTGGTCTGAACCGGGAGCATTTCACCCCTTACTAGAACCAGTGGTGAAATCTAAAATTTGTTACTACCAGTTCTGTGGGCGTGGCTTGGTGGTGGTGGGGTAATGTGACTGGATGAATGTGGCCAATTTCTTTTTTTTTTACTTTTTAAATCATTTTTTCTACAACCTCTTTGGCGAAGAGATTGTAAAAAAAATGCTTTCAAAAGGCTCTGACAATCCCAGCTGAGTTGCCTGATTGTCAGAGGGTTTTTTAAAAACCCTCTGCCGATCAGGCAACTCAGCTGGGATTGTAAGAGCTTGGATCATCAGAGGCATTTAAAAGAAAAAAAGCCTCTGATGATCATGCGGCTCAGCTGGGCATGGGGGGGGGGGCAGGGATTTTTGCTATCGGTTCTCCGAATCACCCACCTCCATCGCTACTGGATCGGGCAATCTGGTCCGAACCGGGAGCATTTCACCCCTGACTAGAATGGAATGGAGTTTGCTTTTATTTTCATATACTAGTGGCTTACCCTGTCAGTGTTAATCAGTTGCTTCACAAACAGTGTTTTAATTTGTGCCAGGTCTCTACAGTCTCAGGCAGAGAAGGGCTATTCTGCACCCCTCCCTCAAATGTTCTTTAAAATACAGAGTTTCCCAGCATTTCTTTAGGAACCTCCAACATGCAAACTGTGATTACTCATCCTAAAATAAATCTTCTTTATCTGGAGCTTCAAAATCTGCTATTTGCTAGCAAGATGTGTAGATAAAAGTCAGTCTACATTTAGTGTACATCTGACTTTGAGGATATGTCTTCATAACCAAACAAAAGTGTATTTCTGTGCACTTTCCACTCCTTGCTCACTGGGTCTGGATGTCACAAAGCAAAGGCCACATTTTATAATTAAACCCCGTGCCCCGTTTTGACTGGCAGAATGCTGCAGGAGGCTGAGTGCTGTCATGCCCCCTGCCCACCCAGCTAGTCATTAGGGCACAGAACCGGTTGTTAAAAAATTTGCAGCCCACCACTGCTCCAAGGTACCTTCTGATTCTAAAGTCTTCAAAACAAGGGAATTTGCTTAAATTGTGTGTGTGAGTGTGTTTCTCAGGAATAATGGAATAACAGAGTTGAAAGGGACTTCTGAGGTCTTCTAGTCCAACTCCCTGCTCAGGCAGGAAAGCTGAGGATGCCAAAATCTGAGTGGAGGGCCTGGGAAAGGTATCAGAATAATACTTAGAAGGGACTTTGCGGGGGACCCTATATCATTTCAGAGAAATGTCCAGTCTTTTCTTAAAAACTTCCAGTGATCGAGCACCCAGAAGTTCTGGAGACAAGCAGTTCCACTGGTTAATTGTTCTCACTGTCAGGAAGTTTCTCCTTAGTTTTAGGTTGCTTCTCTCTTTGTTCAGTTTCCATCTGTTGCTTCTTATTTTGCCTTCTGCTTCTTTGGAAAATATATTATATTTATATTTTTTATATTGTATATTATATTATATAATATAAAATATATATTATAAAATATATTATATATATATATATATATATATATATATATATATATATATATATATATATATATATATATTTATATTATAAATGTATTGCCCCCCCTCTTTGTGGCAGCCTCTCAAAAGCCTGTTTTGTCACCTGCCTATCACACTCATGGGCAAAGCATGTGAGCCATTCTCTCCTTTCAGTGGTACATGAAAGTACATCTATAGTATGTAGATGCAGATAATAAAGTCGAAAAAAGGTGAACAATATTTTTACAGAACTATAGATACGTTGAGGCCAGGCATGACAAGGAGTGGCTAGGAGGGGTGGGGCTGGGTGAGGCACCCCTCGACGTGAGTGATGTCGAGTTGGCCCTGCCCACCCAGTCACATGACCACCAAGCCACACCCACCAAGCCATGCCCACAGAACCGGTTGTTAAAAAAATTGAATCCCAGCACTGCTTACAACCATTGCAATATGTCCACAGGCAACACTTTAGTTTATTAATATAAGTTATTCATAGTTCTTCCTTGGGATGAGTTTGAAAAATATCTAAGTCAACAATCATTTTGGTATGAAATTCAGAAAAGAGTTTACTGCAATATAAGAAATCCATAAGTATGCTTCTTGTTTAACCCACAATTATTAACATTCTACTTAGCATTTCCTAAAAATTGTGACTAGCACCTGTCAGGTCTCCATTAATGGCGGGAGGATACTATTACTAACTTGTGGAAATTATTTAGACAGTGAAGCCGGAATGCAAAGAATGTAAACAGGCAGCCATCTCCAACCTGCAGGATGAGGGTGTGTGAAAAACAGAAGTCCAAGATTTCTCCAGATGTAGGGAAGAGAGCTAAAAAAAAAAAAAAAGTAACTAATTTGAATAAATTTTGTAATGGTTCTGTGGCCTGCACAGTGATTGTCATTTGTTGTCAATCCTACTATACAGACCAGGTTGACTAGGTGGGACAATTAAATCAACCCCTATGAAGATTAAAACTACAGTACTTTTATTGAGATTCGCTTGTCTTCTTCTTTGCTATGGTTCAGTGTTTTAGGGAGGTGTAAGTCTGAGCTACTTCCAAATGTTTTCTGGATGTTTGACCTTAAAATATGCACTTAAAAAAAAATTTCTTAGTGTCCATTTTTGTCTTACAGGTTATTTTCTTTATATCACTCAAAGTGCTACTATTCCTAATTTTCAATTTTAAAAAGTTTACTTATGGTATACTTGTCCCATTTTTGGAAATGTACAGTTTAGTTTATGTCTGGTCTGTAATGTAAAAGTGCCTATCCATTCCCCAAATGACATCAGGGAAGAAAATTTGATGAAATATTCCTTATGAGTTATTTCCTGAAACTGAAGCAAAAACAGGGCCAGCAGTTTTTAAATCACCCTGAAAAATACTCACTGAATTTGTAAAATGTGTAATACTGTCCTGTTTGATAAATGATAAATACAATTACCCTGTAAACTTGCAATGTTAACTGTGCTTACAAAGCAGCATTATGAAAAACAGTGAATGCTGAATGCAACTTTCTTTTTTAAAATATGGGTATTGTCATATTCAAGGTCATTGCAGAAGACAGTCTGATCTTTAGTTTAAAGCTGAAACAGCTGAATCTTTGAAATAGTGCTGGCCAGGGGTGAAATCCAACAGGTTCTGACAGGTTCTGGAGAACTGGTAGCAGAAATTTTGAATAGTTCGGAGAACTGGCAAATACCATCTCTGGCTGGCCCCGGAGTGGGGTGGGAATGGAGATTTTGCAGTATCGCCCACCAAGCCATGCCCACAGAACCGGTAGTAAAAGAAAAATGGATTTCACAACTAATTCTGTCTCAGATATTAAGTCTGGTTGTTCTAATTATTTAATAATTAGAAATTTTATAATAGCAGGTGTGCATCTTTTGGAGACATATGTGTATATGCAATGCATTTAAAACCAAGAATAAAAATTATCTACTCTTAGCATAAATTATAATTTAGCAAATGAGTAAAAGCAAATTATCACTTGTTTGGGAAGTGGGCATTGAGCAAAACAATCAACACACACACACACACACATACACACATACACACACAGAGGGGGACTTTTCTTATCTATTGCCTATACCTTTGCAGCTTTGAAATTTATAATTAATTTTAAAAACAGCCAAAGCTCCTGGAACGGATGGCCTGACAGCAGTGTATTATAAAACTTTACAGGCAGAAATGGTGGAACAACTCAGAGACTTATTTTGCAACATACAACAAGGGGGAAAAGTACCTCCATCGTGGACTACAGCTTATATTTCTTTGATACCAAAAGAGCAAGCAGGTCCTAAAAAACCGGAGAATTACAGACCAATATCTCTTTTGAATACGGACTATAAAATTTATGCAAAAGTATTAGCCAACAGACTGATGCCAGTAATTCAAAAGGTGATTCATGATGACCAAGCGGGATTTATTGAGGGTAGGCACATGAAGGACAATGTAAGGCAAGTAATAGATTTATTGGAATATCTTGAGAAGAATAAACAGATCCCTGCAGTGCTGGTCTTTCTGGATGCAGAGAAGGCCTTTGATAGAGTGGATTGGAATTTTCTATTAAAGACATTAAAAAAGATGGACTTTGGGGACCAATATATACAGGCGGTCTCAGCAATTTATCAAGAGCAAAAGGCACAGATCATTATCAATGGAAGTTTGACAACAGAGTTTAAAATTGAAAAAGGTACAAGACAGGGATGTCCACTGTCCCCATTGTTGTTCATTTTAACACTAGAAGTCTTGTTAAATACAATAAGGGATTCTAATACATTGAAAGGTATAATGATAAGGCAAGAGGATTACAGAATAAAGGCATTTGCAGACGATCTGGTTGTTACCCTAACACAGCCAATGGAATCGATAATCCAGATGAAGGACATTATACAAGACTTTGGTAAAGTTTCAGGTTTCAGATTGAATCAGAGAAAAACTAAGATGGTAGTTAAAAATATGACACAAGATCGTAAACTGGAGTTAGAAAGGAGGGCAGGTTTTGAGATTGTACCAAAGGTAAAATATCTAGGAGTTCAGGTTGCAGAATCAAATATGAAATTGTTTCAAAATAACTATGAGGCGTTGTGGCGAGAGGTGCAAAAAGATATGGAGATTTGGAAAAAACTGCAGCTGTCTTTACTTGGAAGAATAGCAGCAGTTAAGATGAATATTTTGCCAAGATTTCTTTTTTTGTTTCAAATGATTCCGGTGCTCAAAAATGATAAACAACTAAAAGCATGGCAAACTGGTGTCAACAAATTTGTCTGGAACGAGAAAAAACCAAGAGTAAAAATGAAAATTATGCAAGACATTCCAGAAAGGGGAGGTCTCAAACTTCCAAACCTACAATTATATTATGATGCAACAGCTTTGACTTTAGTAAGTGATTGGTTTGGAGGAAAAAAGACTGGAATATTGAATGCAGAAAGTTTTGATCTGGAATTTGGATGGCATGCTTACTTATTTTATGACAGTAAAGTGGATAAAGTATTTAAAAGCCATATACTTAGAGATTCTTTGCTGAGAGTCTGGAAGAAGCACCGAAACAACCGGAATTATAAAATACCGCTATGGCTGGATCTTGGTCATACCTTGTGGAATACAAATATAATGTCACTCGGGGGGTTTTTATATAAAGAGGTTCTTTTTACAGATGCGGGCAGATGGCAGCTGAAGACATTACAGACATTGTTGGCTGAAGGGATTAATTTAACTTGGTTACAATATAATCAACTGCAACTGAGATGGAAAGAGGACCAAAAAACTGGTATTATGATGTATGAGGAAGAATTAGTTAGACATATAAAAGAGAAAGGCCCAATGCATATCAAAAGACTTTATAATGTCTTGTTAGAAAGGGATTCAGAAACTGAACTAGTTAAAGACTGCATGGTTAAGTGGGCACAAAATTTTGAGGAACCAGTGATGTTGGAAACATGGGAAAAAATTTGGGTTCAGAATGTTAAATTTACACAGTCGCAGAATCTGCGGGAAAATTTCTATAAAATGTTTTATAGATGGCATTTAGATCCAAAAAAATTGTCGTGTATGTACCCTAGTGCCCAGCCTAAATGTTGGAGATGTGACTGCTTAGACGCTACATATTATCATGTCTGGTGGACCTGTAAGAAAGTTAAGGCTTTTTGGGTAAAAATTTGGTGGGTCATGCAGAATGTTTTGAAGAAAAAAATTCAATTTTCTCCACAACTGTTTTTATTGGGTATAGTTAAGGGTTTTACATTGGGGGAAACAAAATTGATATTGTACATGATAACTGCAGCAAGATTGTTGATAGGGAAATACTGGAAAAATGAAGCGCTGCCTACGATTGAGGAATGGACTTTGAAGATGGCCAGTTTTGCAGAGATGGCGAAGATTTCAGCATATCTAAAAGATTGTTCTCAAGAGACCTATGAATGGGAATGGAAGAAGTGGATAAATTATGTTCAGCACAAATATCAAACTAGGAAGTATCAAATAGCCTTTATTTAAAAATGTTATATAAGACAGAAACATTTTAGGGTTGAGGATAAAAATTTGCTAGAAAATGTTATATTAAGATAGAAATATTTTAAGGTTAAGGATGAAAATTGGTTAGAAAACGTTATATTATGATAGAAATATTTTTAAGGTAATCAGGATGAAAATGTATTTGAAAATGTTATATCAAGATAGAAATAGGTTAATGTAATGAAGATGAAAATTTGTAAGGGGGAGGGAGGGGTTCAAGTTTTATATATAAAGGAGGGTTTTTTTCCTTTTATCTGACATGAGCATACTAGGAAGTCTGGGGGGAGGGGAGGGTTAGGGTGGGTTGGGGAGGTTGGGAAGTCTGGGGGGGTAGTGGGGGGGGAAAAAGGGGGTGAAAATGTAATTGTAAAACTTTTGCAATAAAAAAAAAAGAAATTTATAATTAATTCAACCATCTTAATTTCAGAAAACTGTAGCACATATATATATTTACTTTACCTTTCATATTTATAGCTTTTATAAGAATAAAAATGTTATTAGGTTTATTGGCATGCTTTTGTGCAACTTGATGTGCACAGTACATGAAAGTTCATTAAAATGGAAATTTCTTAAGTATAATTAGTTCATGATGGCTGTCTCACTTCTCTATAAACTAGAGAACATGAGCTTTGCAGGGATAATAATGTTCTTTTCTACTAATGATTTTTTGCTTTCTACTAAGTGTGCAGCAGAGCCATATTGTGCAGATGGTACAAATACCTTGATATCTGTTTTTCTGCTTTAATTTTCCTTTTCTTCTTCTGGTGAAAAATTCCTCGTCCATGTGTATGTCCAATACAGTGCCCATACAATAAATAACCTTTAGTTTACTTTCAAGCCCCATTCATTTGAAACATATTTAAATGTTTAATAGTGCTTTCGATATTGATCATCTCTTCTTACTTCTAGAATCCCTCCTATATTATCTGATTCCTTTTCTGGAATAATTTCTGGTTCTAAAATAAAATAGTAGTTTTGTTATTGTTCATACCCCCCCTCTCTCTCCCCTGATAAATTTTGATTAATTGGACTATGAGATATTGATCAGGTTGTTCTATTTCTTATATCTTACATCTTATTGCTCATATATCTATGCATTACAATGAGTTTTAGCTGTTTATTATATAATTGTCTAACCCAGGGTGTAACTCAAGGCCCGGGGGCCAGATCTGGCCTGCGGGGTGCTTAAATCTGATCCATGGGGCCCACCTGGAAACAGCAAAGAACTGCAGTGCCTCTGCCAACGAAAATGGAGCTCAGGAGGGCTGCGTGGGGCCTCCTGAGCTCCGCTTTCACTGGCAAAGGGTTGCAGGAGGCAATCACAGCCAAAAATGGAGCTCAGGAGCTTGTTTTCACTGGCAGAGCATTTGGACCACCACAGGCACTCTTGACACAAGTGACGTCAAGCTGGCAATGCCCACCCTGGGTATGCCTACCCCAGCCCCCCAAGGTGAAACACAACCTTGATGCGGCTCTCAATAAAATCGAGGTTGACACCCCTGGTCTAACCAATACAAGGAAATACTGTCCAAAGTTAGAAAAAATGGGTCTGGTAAAATATTAAACAGTTAACAGTAATATCTAATAGTGAATTTGTATTATTTTGCATTTTTATAAAAATATCCTACTAAACATTGGCAAAACATTTCAAATGCAGAACATGCTTAATGGGAAAACAAGTGAGGATTATATAATTGTCTATGCTATTTGTATATGCATTTGATACAAATTTCTGTCAGTAAAAATGCATCTGATGGCATGATACTGAGATGCAAATCTCGGTCTTTAACTTTGGAATACAAGTAAGTTACTAGATTTACGTTGCAACACATTTTGTATCATTTATCTCTCCATGTGCCCCATACAGATACTGCATATTCTTTGCTTTACTTCTAAGCACAATTCATTTTCTTTTGACAAGAAGAAAATGTTTTTTTTTCTTTCAAGATTCCTGTCTTATTTCTTCTTAGACTCATGGGTTCCCTCCTTTCTTTTCTCCCAGGAGGGTCATAAAGGATTAAAGTAATTTTTCCTCTTTGTTATTAAGAATCATTAAGTTAACATAGCAAGATAAAACAGTTTAAATACAGTTTATTGAATATTCATAATGAGCTGAGTTAAAAAAAATACTCCAAGCAATAAGCTATGATTTATAATCTATAATGACTGGGTTCCCAAAATATGCCTGAAATTCCTGTCTGAATCCAGGCATTAAGTGAATTTTTTTTCTTATAATTAAGTCTGTTCACCTTGCTGTTGTTCATCCTTTTCCTTACACATTTCCCAGCATTATAGATTTCTCAAGATAGCTTTGCATCTTGAGTTGGGTCTTTATACAATATGTGTAAAATATGGTAATTTGAATCTATCTATGTGTCCCTTGGCTGAAAACTCTAGATGGTGTTGTTAATTGTTGTTGTTGTAGGATCTATACATTAGCTTTTCTGGATACCCTAATATTCTCAATAGTTTTCTTCAACACCAAGTTTAAAAGCAAAACTGCTTTCTGAAAATCTTCTATTGAGTACTATAGGGAAAACCTGTATGATTCTCTAAGAATAGGATAGGATAGGATAGGATAGGATAGAATAGAATAGAATAGAATAGAATAGAATAGAATAGAATAGAATAGAATAGAATAGAATAGAATAGAATAGAATAGAATTCTTTATTGGCCAAGTGTGATTGGACACACAAGGAATTTGTGTGCATAGGCTCTCAGTGTACATAAAAATACAAGATACACTCGTCAAGAATCACAAGGCACAACACCCAGTTACAGTCATACAGTACAATAAGCAATCAAATCATACTAGGAAACAATCAATATCAGTATAAATCACAAGAATATAAGTAACAAGTTACAGTTATGCAGTCACAAGTGGGAAGATATGGGCGACAGGAATGACCAATAGCATTAGTAATGCAGCCTTAGTGAATAGTTTGATAGTGTTGAGGGAATTATTTGTTTAGCAGAGTGATGGTGTTCGGGGAAAAAAACTGTTCTTGTGTCTAGCTGTTCTAGTGTGCAGTGCTCTATAATGTCATTTTGAGGGTAGGAGTTGAAACAGTTTATGTCCAGGATGCGAGGGGTCTGTAAATATTTTCACAGCTCTCTTTTTGATTCATGCTATATGCAGGTCCTCAATGAAAGGCAGATTGATAGTAATTGGGGTTTTTTTAGTTCTAATTATCCTCTGAAGTCTGTGTCTGTCTTGTTGGGCTGCAGAACCAAACCAGACAGTTGTAGAGGTGCAGATAATTCCTCTGTAGAATTGTATCAGCAGCTCTTTGGGCAGTTTGAGCTTTCTGAGTTGCCACAGAAATAACATTCTTTGTTGTGCCTTTTTGATGACGTTTTTGATGTTGGGTGTCCATTTTAGGTCTTGAGATACGATAGAACCTAGAAATTTTAAAGTCCTGACTGTTGATACTGTGTTGTCTAGTATTGTAAGAGGTGGTCGTATGGGAGGGTTTCTGCTAAAGTCTACAACCATTCCTACAGTTTGGAGTGTGTTCACTCCAATGTTCCGGTCACACCATGAGGCTAGTTGTTCAACCTCCCGTCTGTATGCTGATTCATCGTTGTCTTGAATGAAACCAATCAATGTTGTATCATCTGCAAACTTCAGTAGTTTAACAGATGGATTGTTTGAAATGCAATCATTGGTATATAAAGAGAAGAGAAGTGTAGAAAGCACACATCCTTGGGGGGGCCCTGTGCTAATTGTACAGGTATCTGAGGTGATTTTGCTTAGCTTCACCTCCTGCTTCCTGCCTTAGGAAGCTTGTGATCCACTTACAAGTGTGTTCAAGTACTGCTAGCTGATTTAGTTTAGTTAGAAGAATGTCTGGTATAATAATATTGAATGCTGAACTAAAGTCTACAAAGAGGACCCTTGTGTAGGTCTTTGGAGATTCAAGATGTTGTAGGATGTAGTGCAGAGCCATATAACAGCATCATCTGTTGATCTATTTGCTCGGTATGCAAACTGCAGGGGTATAGACATATCATGACATCTGAGTATCTTTTTAGGCTTCTTTAGTACCTTATTGTGTTAGTCTATACAGCATATTTGTGGACTACTGGTTACCTTATTGTTGATAATTAATACTAAAAAACAGGAACTATTCTCCACTTCAGTATCTTACTGTAGATTCTAAGGATATTTGCTGTATTATGATTACAATTTGGTGTGTGATATATGTTCTTTTCACTATGCTCTTTAACTTTCATTATTAGTACTTACAGATCATTTACATGTTCAATTATCAGATAGTGTTATCAGCATAGTGTACCTTATTCATGTTTCTTCCTCTACAATGGGGAGGGCATTTCCATTCTCCCAAGGACATTCCACATGTTACCATGATTGACATAAAAGTACTTCTATAATATGTGAAGCACAAATGACTTATTTTTGATATTGTTGGCTTTCTCAATTATGCAGCTTGCATCAGCAATAATATCTCTTCTTCTTAGCCTTGTCAAATACTAGTTGAACATTTGGCATCTCCCTTTCTAATCTGCATTAGTTGATCTTAAATATTATTTTGTTAGCATATAACATTATTGCATGATAGTACATATGCTATGTTATGTCCTTGCTATGATATCAACAACTAGATTGATCTCTTCCAATCTATTGGAAGAGCCGTGGTGGTGCAGTGGTTAGAATACAGTAATGCAGGCTACTTCTGCTGACTGCCAGCTGCCTGCAGTTTGGCAGTTTGAAGCTCACCAGGTTCAAGGTTGACTCAGCCTTCCATCCTTCCGAGCTCAGTAAAATGAGGACCCAGATTGTTGGGGGCAAGAGGCTGACTTTGTAAACCACTTAGAGAGGGCTGTAAAGCACTGTGAAGCAGTATATAAGTCTAAGTACTATTGCTATTGCTATTGGCTATTCTGTCATTCTGATTTGCTGCCATACTTTGGTTAAAATCTGTACCAGTTATTTGTTTGTGCTTGCCAAATGAAGTTTGTAAATACTTCAAATATTTATTAGCATATTGAAGGATATTAAAATGTTCTAATGCTGTGAAAATTATTTTAAGCCTTTTTCAACCTTTTTTTTCTCTTACATCTTTTTTCCCATTCCCAGTAGGGAGAGGAGTGGTAGTGTTGCTTATCCTTAATATATTTTGTTCAATATTTACTTTATGCTTTTTTGACTTCAGTTACCTACACTTTTAATTTCATGTGTCACCGTACTGTATTCCAGATTTTTTCTTAAAATATGTTTGTTTCCTATGCAATATGAAGAATACTTCATATTCTTATTGTAAAGTGCTATATTGGGAGAAAGCAGAGCTATGCATGAATCTTAGGATGAATATTTTATGACTTACCAAACAGATGTATCTATTTATCAAGGTTTTTACATCTGATCAAATAACAATAAAGCAACATATCTATTTTTGTTTAAAACTCTCTTTAGAAAAAGTCCTAGCTTTTATTTTATCCTTTGTGTAAGTAAAGAACTTGGTTTTTTTTTCTCTTGCATTCATATCTTTTAGGGGTAAGACAATTTTCTCCATCCAGTTAAATGAACCATAGTGATAGATATGTGACTTCAGTCTAAATAATCTGGCACATATTAGGTTACCAGGCTCTCTCTGGTACCTAATAAGCACTTAGGTAAGAACCTCAAGAGGAATTTAGAGATATTACTTTAGAGTTACTATTTTGAGTGATGCAACTAAAGCAGTTTGAATTCTTGAAGATAATTGTGGCTCAGTTTATTTATCTATCTGACTTATTGCTATTTCAGTTCTGGGCACCTGACAACTTATACAAAACATAATAAAACAACAAAAATAAACATTATTAAGTTACCGAAACAATAATAATTCAGTAATAATTTAGCTAATATGCAAATTGATGGCTCCACAACTGATAACTGAAGCAGTTCTTGAAGAGGCACTTTTGTGGGGGGCGTGGTTATGGCCATGGTGGTGTGAGGATGTTTTATCCACTTCGCAGGGCATTTTACGGTAGATAAATGTGGATTAAAGTGTTTGAAATGCACCGATAAGGACCAAAATTTTATAAATTGTATTGGAAGAGCTACTGGCCCAGCAGACTGACTTTGGAATTGGTAGGTCACCCTGAACCACTCGAATTTTGAAGCTTTTCATAGGGTGGGAAAGTGGAAGGGGTGAGGGGTGACCAGATAGGCAGTCGCGATTGTGTATTTGGAGCAAATAGCTGCCTTTGTTCTCATTATTACTGCGATCTGTGTTTGTTTTTGCTGTGGGGTAAAGGCACGGAACATCAAAGGGATGGAAAGGGTTTTTTTTCTTGGAAGAATATGTGAATTTTAAGTTGATCTTTTGTTTGTGAAAGTGCCTGAGTCAAAGCGGCAAAACACATTTCTGGGCAGTGCCTTCCAACGGATGTTAGCTTTTTCTTTTCTTTTTTTTAAAGGGAAATTACGCAAGTTGAATTGAGAACTATAAACTTTTATTATTGGTCCTTTTGAGTGCAATAATAAGCTATCTCAGCTTCAATTGTGGATTGCTATCCCTTAATCTTCATTACAGACCCTCTTGACAAAAGTGGATAATTAAAACTTATTAAAAATGGTGACCCAACAATCTTTAGAAATGCAACAAGTTGCTGTGGCCTTAACTAAAATTGGTGAAAAGATATCAGGACTGTCAGATAGTATGGATAATATGATATTGGAAATTAAAAGAATGAAGCAAGAAATGAATGAAAATTTTGCAAAGCAAACAGTAGAAATGACAATAATTAAAGATGAAATTGAGCAGATTCATACACATGATGCAAAGATAGATCGGCGAATTGGAGAAATCTTTTTTAAAAATGAACAACAAGATAAAAAAATTTGTCTTTTGGAAGAAGAAGCGAGGAAATATAATCTGGTTATTCGAGGAATTCAAGAAGAAAAAGTGGACAATTTGAAACAAGTTTTAAAATGACTCAATGACCTGGATACACAAATCACATTTACAGCAACAAATCTGGCAAGTGTTTTTATAATTGGGTATAAAAGACAAAATGGCTTAAATAGAAATGTACTTGTCAGATTTGCAAATCTTAGTGACAAACTGGAAGTGATGGTGAAAGTGAGAGAGATGGGTGAAGCTTTGAAATTTGAGGAGAAAATTATTCAAGTCTTTCCGGATATATCAAGAGAAGAAAGAGCATGGAGATTTTTTTTGAAGCCAATTACAAAGGTTCTGAGAGACAATGGAATTAAATATAACTGGAGGCCGCCACAGCAACTAAATTTTTTTTATAAAGGAAGAATGCAAATAATTACTTTAGAAACAGATGCAGTGTTATACTTACATGAACTTGGATTGATTGTAAAGTATGAGGACATAACAGAGATAAAAGATCAAATGCTCAAGATGGGTGGAACATATGCAAAAACATCAACACCAGAAGAAAAAGGGGCTGCTGGAGGACAAGACCCTAAAGGATTAAAGCGGAAGGAAATCTCACCTGCGATGGTTGAACAAAAGAAAAGTCATGATGATATAATGGGAGATGGAGCGGATAAGAAATTGAAGGATCTTGAAAAAGAATTGCAGGAAGCTGAGTGCGAGGAGAAGTTACCACCCTTTTCTCTGAGAGATGAATTTAAGTAGACTACCCGAAAGAAGTGACCCAGCCATTAGCACGTCCCCTCTCCCCCACTCTCTTTATAGAGGCGGAAACCAATTGAGGATGTGGGGGACAAAGATTGTTTGTTATTTAATGTTTGAGGTGTCTTTTGCCCCTTTTAATTTTTATTTATTTATTTTTTCTTTTATGTTGAATGTTGTTTGGAATGTGGGAGATTGGTGCTGGGATCTGGGCACAGAAAGGAAGAGGAGGGGAAAGGATTAAAAAAGTTACAGTTTAAATGGGTTTAATAAAAATAATGACATGGAATGTGAAGGGTACAGGGAATCAGATCAAAAGAAGACGATTGGAACTTAAAATTAAAAGAGATCTACCAGATATATTATTTTTGCAAGAAACCCATCAGAAATCTGAAGGCTCAAATAAAATGTATATAAAGGGTATGCAAATTTATGAAAAATCTTTTGGAACTTCAAAAGCTAGAAGAGTTGCAACATTGATATCAGATAGGGTATATTTTGAAAAAGAACAAGTAATCATGGATGAAGAAGGAAGATATGTAATAATTGTGGGAAATATTAATGAGGAAAAAGTGACACTGGTTAATTTATATCTACTGAATGAAAAGCAAAAAGAATTTTTTGAAAAAATAACTAAAATTTTGGAAATTGAAAGTGTAGGGAAAGTAATTGTGGCTGGGGATTTTAATTTAATTAGAGATAAAATAGATAGTACTAACCCCACTCGTTGTGGAAGAGCAAATAAAATGGGGACCTTAAATAAATGGATGTTTTGAAACGGCGTGGTAGATGCCTGGAGAGAAGTGAAAGGAACTGAAAGAGTGTATACTTTTTACTCTAAGATACATAATACATATTCAAGAATTGACTATATCTTAGTTTCTAAAGATTTGTTGAATAATGTGGATAAGATAGATGTGGGAATTTTTAAGGATTCTGATCATGCAGAAGTTATGATGGAAATAGATTTTAATTTTGAGAAAAAAGGAAGTTGTTGGAGATATGATGAAAAACTGTATAAAAATGAGGAGGATAAAAAATGGATATTTAAAAAATGGGAAGAATGTTGGAGATTGAATGATAATGGAGAGGTTAAATTTGAAATTTTTGGGATGTGATGAAAGCAGTGTTTAGAGGGGAAAGTATCAAGTTATCAAGCAGAAAATATAAAAATTATAAAAATAAAATTGAAAAAGATAAAAGCCAGATTAAGGAATTGGAGAATCAATTTTTGCTTACTAAAGAAAAAAATTTTTTGGAGGAACTAAATTTGCTAAAAAATAAATTGATAGAAGAAGATATAGAATTGGTAAAAAAAGAATATGAGATATTTAAATAGGATTTTTTTTGAATTTAGCAATAAAAACTCTAAGTTATTGGCAAGGATGGCAAAAAATAAAAGAGAGAAGAGAGAAATTGGAGCCTTGATAGATGATAAGGGTATAAGATGCTATAAAAAATTAGAAAAATGCGAAGTGGTCAGGAATTTTTTTCAAAATTTATATTCGAAAAAATTAATTGATCAGGAAAAACTGAGAAGTTATTTAGAAAAACATGTTGTGAAAATTGACCAAACATATAAAGACTTGATGGAAGAAGATATAACACAAGATGAGATTAATGGAGTAATACAAAAAATAAAATTAGGGAAAGCTCCAGGTGAAGATGGATTACCTGCTGAGTTTTATAAAGAATTTAAGGAAATAATAATACCAAAATTGCAAAAACTATTTAACGGAATTTTACATGGTGGAGAAGTTCCGTTGTCATGGAATAGAACGGTGATATCTATAATCCCTAAACCAGATAAAGATTTAGAAAGGATTGAGTCCTATCGGCCCATCTCCTTAATTAATCAAGATGCAAAGGCTTCCGGTTTGGCTTCCTTCACCACCAGACGGTCCTTTGAGACCGCCAGCCCCGTCGCCCGTAAAGAGCCACCTTTACAGCTGAAAGGCAGCTTGTAAAAGTCCATTTCCTTAAGGAAATGTGAGACAGAGCCGGCAAGGGCGGGTAGAGCCCTCTGCGAAGTCCCCAGAGTTCTTTTTTACTTCTGGGGAGGAAGCAGGATGAGGCTCCCTATTTTCGCTCGCCGCTGCTCCAGGCTTCGGGAGAACTCTGTGTTTTGCAGAGCCAGGCGATGGGACCAGACCAATTAATGAAATTAACAGATCGTTTGAACAAGTAGGATGAAATCCGGATCCGGGATCCCAAATTGCAAGTATTTTTAACAACCCTAAGACTGATTTTAAAAGTAAAGAAGAGTGAAAGGGGGAAAAAAGAAAGTTTAAAATGGCAACTGGCTGAGGCTTGAGAAGAAAGCCGAAAGCGAAAGTCCTTCCGTTTGAATAGTTTAATAGGTTACAATGTAACTGAAATAATAGTGCTGGCTAGAAGTCAAGAGAATTTTTTTTATTTTATGTCTCTTTCTTCTTAGAGACTTGATATTGATATTTCTTGGAGAGAAGTCTTTCTCTATAAATCTGTTTGGGGGGCAGGATGGCGTTAAAACTGACAAAGCCAGACAACCAAGCTCTGGGGGGGGGGTTCCCCCCATTTATAAACCACATGAACAAGTTGTAAGCTTGCAGATGCAGAAGAATGGCTTTACAGACCTAAAGGAATTTGTATTGGAGGAGATGGCAAGACATGATACGATTGTGAATCAGAACCTTGAAAAACTTAGACAGGAAAATAAAGAGTTGGTTCAACAAAAGTATGATATTCTGAAGCAACATATGAAAAGTTTCTTAGAAGCAATTATGAAGATGGATGAAGTTATAAATTCAAAAATAGAGTCAAAAATGAAGGAAGTTGATGATAAGGTTTATAATTTGGATAATAAAATACAAAGAATTGAAAATGATTTAATAATGATTCAAGAAAAAAGCTCAGAAGTAGAGTTTAAAAAAATAAAGGAAGCTGACTACAAGACTTACAATGCAGATAATATAAAACAAAGGATTGAAAATGAAGCCACAATGATGCAATTCAGACTCATGGAATTTGCGGTCAGAATTAGGGGAATACAGGAAAACAAAAGAGAAGATTTGAGAAAGATGTCTGCTGAAGTTCTGGCTGTGATTTTAAAGGTTAGTCCTGAAGAGATATCCTGCAAGATTGATAAGGCTTATAGAGCTAATTCTTGGGTGGAAAAGCAAAGGCAGCTGCCTAGAGATGTGGTGATTTACTTTACTGATAAAGAAATAAGAAATGATATTGTGCAAAAGTCTTTTAACTCTACTCTTGAAATGCATGGAAGGAAGATTTGGATAGAGCTGCCGCCCAAGATTGTAAAAGATAGAAAGGATTTTGGATTTTTGGTGACTGAGCTAAAGAAACAAAACATCCCATTTAGGTGGGATGCTCCAGTTGGTATAATATTGAGATATCAAGGAGAAAGATATCAACTAAATACTGTTAAAAAGCGGAAGAATTTTACTACAAGGTTCTTAAAGTGGATTCAACATCTCCATGTATAACACATGAGGGGAATAAAGAAAAGCAAAATCAACAAGAGATTGAAATTCAGGTTAAGCAGATGGAGGTGGAGGTAATGGAAAAACAACAAGTTACAGAGGCTTTTCTGGACGAGCCGCTTTTGCATTCTCCTTCAGAGGTTATAGTTGGATTACCTATAAATACAAGAGAGGCGGCTTTGGATTCTAATGTGATGACTTATCAAGTTACAGACCAGCATGGAAATCAATCAGCTGATATACAAGTCCTAGAAAGGCAACCAGGATGGAGATCTAAGCCACAAAAAGTTAAGAAAAGAAGAAGCAGGTTCTACAAAACTAAAAAATTCTAGATTAAACAACAGTCTAATGCCAGTTACTTAAGAGATGATTAAATATATGAAAATATAGTCGAGGCAAAGTGTTGGTTTATACTATTTTGAGGAGAATGACAGATCTCTGCAGTGCTGTGCTTTTGGGATGTGGAAAATGGCCTTTAATTGAGTGGATTGGAACTTTCTATTTTGGACTCTTTGACAAATGGATTACGTTTATGCTGAGCTATAAGGCAAGAGAACTATGGGATTGGAACATGCAGAAGATCTGGTTGTTACCCTAACACGGTGGTTGGAATTAATAATCTAGATGAAAGACATTACAGAAGACACTATATGGAATATAAATATAAAGTCACTCAGGTGGTTTTTTTACATATGAAAACATTTATTATTATTATTATTTTTAAATAAAAAGTTTTTATTTTCTGATCAAACAAGTATACAATATAAACTATCATTCAAACTATCATCAAGAAAAAGAAAAAAAAATCAATCCTTGGTAAACTTAATTTTCAACCCCTCCTCACCACCCCCCACCCCCGACTTCCCAGAACAAAAACAGGGCATAGATTTCACCAAACATTCGCTAAAATAAACTAGCTAACTGCAAGATTTAATAACTCCCAAAACCCCTTAACTCCCCTTTTATAATTTCATCAACCTCCCTTTTTATAAACTCAAAGTAGCGTATAATCCAATAACTCTAAGAGTTTTAAAACCATTAACAAATATTAAACATTCAAACCTTAAAAATTCTCTTAATATATCAGTAAAGTATTCAATTGATTTGCAAAAACATTTTTCCCCCTCCTACTTTTCTCAAAGTTCAGATATTTTGAAATCTCATAACAAAAAATAAACCTTAGGTATTCACTAATTAAATTTCTACATTTTTTAAATTTCTAAATTCCCCCCCTTCATTATTCCTCCCTCCAACTTCTAAAATTTTAAAAAATAATCATCAACATAATTAACCATTAATACATAAACTAGAAAACCAAAAAAGATTAATCTTAAATTGAACCATTAATGCATCATATTTAAAAATCAATATTTAACTTTATACTTTTTCCCCCTCAGTAGTTATAACACCTAAAACATAATCATTTTTAACCATAAGTAGAACAACTGCAAAGCCAAAAGAAAAGGTTAATCTTCCATTCTTGCTTTCTTTTTATATTTTTTCCAGTCTTTCTGCATCCCTCCAACTTCTATTTTGAGGAAGTTTTTCATTTTAATTTGAGGTTGATGTAACTTCAAAGATTGTCCCCTTTTTGAGAAAATTTCCTCTAACTTAGAGCCCCCAAATCGCCTCTTCTTGCTTATATAAATCAGTTCATTCCTTCGTCTGTAGGACCAAAGTTTGTCAAGAGTTTGTGAAAAAAAGTTCAGTTGTTTCTTTTCTATTAAATGTATAAATGCCACTGGCAAATCTCCTTCATCTTCTGAAACTTCGAAAGTCTGGTCATTTACTACTTTTTTCCAAACCAAGTCGTAATTTTGAAAGATTCTATCAATTTTTCCAAAAAGAGCAGAGAATAAGCTTGAAAATTCTTGAGAAGATTCTTCCACCTTCTCTGCTACAATCAGAATATCTCCTGAATTGTCATCATGCTCCGTACTTGTTTTTGTCTCCTCAGTCATTTCTGTTGTTATCCCTTTAAGAATTGCTATTTGATTACTTATAGCTGCAGTATGATTATTCATGGCTTCTTTTATAAATTCTGTAAATTCTGCATCAAAATCCTTATAACTCTGTAAATCAGACAATGTTTCATTTCTGACACCTCCAAATAGCTTCCAGCACTTTCAGGATCTCCTTTCTTAGAAGCCATTTTATTTTAAAAAGATTTTCTTTCTTCCCACAACCATAAAATCATAAAGTCAGAGCCATCCTTTTGAGCAGCTTTCAGCAATTTCTTTATAAATCACCAAACAAAATAATCTTTTCCCAAACAGCTCTTCAAAATCTATTCCAGCAACTTAAAGCCAGTCTCTGAGCACGAGTCTATTAGCAAAAACTTTCCTTTCTAACTTTCACTTTTAAAATCGCAACAAAGAAACGCCATCTTTACTTCCAGCTCAGAAAATCCAATTAGAAACATTGTATCCCTGGAGTTAAGTATTATACTTGCAAAAAGTTTGTCCTCCTGCTTCTGTTCCGCCTGCTTTTTTGAAATCATTTAATCTTCTGTTTGACAGCAGAAATTGGACGCAACGCCTAGCTCTGTAAAAAAACAGAGTCCCCCCGGATCCGGAGCTTCAGTGGGCTGAACGGGGAGCTCTCGCCCTCATAACCCCTGGAATTAATCCAGGGGTTTTCGGGGAGCTCTACCCTCACCCACCTGCTCTCCTCCCCTTCTTTTCCCGAAGGGGAGATTTTCAAGCCATTTGACAGCTGATTAACGCTGTCAGAACGGCTCAACAGGATCGCGGGGGTGGCGGTCTAAAAAGACCGTCAATGGCGCTGCGGAGCCAACCCGGAAGTCCTCGAAAAAAACATTTATTATTGATGGGGGCAGATGGTAATTGAAGATACTGAACATACTGTTGGAATTAGAATTTGATGTTACCCTAACATGGGTGATCGAATTAACAATCCAGTTGAAAGACATTATAGAAGATATCACATGGATTACAAGCTTAAAGTCATTTGAGTATTTTATTTACATATGGAAATATCTTTTTAGTGGTGTGGGCAGAAAAACAAAGATATTAAAAATATTATGTATGGTAGGCCTGCAGGAAAGTGGGTGGAGTTGGGTTAGCTTACTGATTGTTTAGTTTAGGAAAAGGGATGTTATGTTATATTAATATACGTAAAAGACTTGAATTAAGAGATATATGTATGAGGGAGGAGGAAATGGGTAGATAATGAGTTGAAATTGCCAAATTAGGATTTATTATATAATCTTACAGCTGAATGTTGCTCTGAAATGTATAGTATGGGGGGATATAATAATATTGTTAGAAGGAAAGGGTTAGCATATGGGGGGTGGAGTAAAAGGATGGTAAAGTATTATATAATCTGTTATTAATTTGGGTTTTATTTTGGAGAAGCCACAGGGGGAGGGGAGGGGGAGAGGGGTTAGGGAGGAGGGGGGGAAAGGGGGAAAAATTGTATTTGAAAAACTTTTTCAATAAAAAAAAGATGCAAAGATATTTACCACCATTATAAGTAATAAATTAAGTAGATTTATATATAGATATATAAGTTATAATCAAGTAGGCTTTGTGAAGGGTAGATACATGAGTGATATTGTCAGAAGAGTATTAAATATTATAGATGTTGCTGAATATAATGCTGATAAAATAGGTATAGTATCATTAGATATTTTTAAAGCTTTTGACTCTGTACAATGGGAAACTATTAAAACAATTGTTGAGGTACTAGGTTTTGGTAATAAGTTTATACATGTTATTTCAAAATTGTATCAAAAAAGTAGTGCAAGAGTGAAGGTGAACGGAAGGCTGACAGAAGAGATAAGATTGGAAGCGGGTACGAGACAAGGATGTCCCCTGCCTCCAACATTATTTTTATTAGTTATGGAAATTTTGACTAAAATGATAGAAAAAGATGAAGAATTGGAAGGGTATAAGGGATATAAGATAAATCTGTATGCGTATGATACTTTGATTATTTTGAAAGATATAGAGAAAGATTTGAAAAAGATATATAAGCATTTGGAAAAATTTGAGGAAATGACAGGTTTGAAAATAAATTGGTCAAAATTTGAACTATTAATGAATAATAATGGTAAGGAGTGGGAGAATATGCAAGAACAATTTGGGATAAGGATTAAAAAAACATTGAAATATTTGGGCATAACACTTTCACTCAAAGTTAAAGAAATGAAAAAACTAAATTATGATGTGGTGATGAATGAAATTGAGAAAAAGATAGATAAATATAAAATGATAAAGTTGTCTTGGTTTGGTAGAATTGCAATGTGTAAGATGATTTGTTGCCAAAGTTTAATTTTTTATTTGAGATGTTACCGTTAAACTTGACAGAGAAAGATATTGAAGGATATCAGAAGAAATTGGATAAATTTTGCAATGGTGGGAAAAGACCTAGATTAGTGAAGAAAATGTGGTATCAAAATCAAAAAGGAAGGTGGATTAGGAATCCCCAAACTACTCAATTATTATTGGGTAATAATTATATTATTATAGCTTATGCTATTCGGACTGTGGTAAAAATATTTAAAGGTGAAGATAGTCATTGGAGAGATTTAGAATTAAAAGACATCAAGAGATTTGGCTCAACATGGTTTTTAGATAACGCAAAATCAAAATGTGTAATTAATAGCTATTGGTTAAAGGGACTGAGTAAAATTTGGAATAAATTTGTTAAAATTTTAATTCCAGATATAATTTTCTTAGGGAAGACAATTGAAAATTGGCCAATTAAAACTAATATAAGTCGTGATAGGGTAATGGAAGATGAAAATATACAAACTATAATAGATTGGTTAAAAACTTGAGAAAATGAAAGGAGGAAAAAAGAAATCATTGAAAAATTGGGTTTAGGCTGGTTTGAAAAAAATACAGATAGAAAAATGGACTAAGAAGGTAAGGGACAATTGTTCGATAAGTAGAAGTAAAACTGAATTTGAACATTTAGTATTCCAAATTATGAAAGATGAAATTGGGCTAAAGGGACTCATTAGTAAGATATATAAGATTATAAATTTTGATGGAAAACCACAAAGGGTGATGAAGATGAATTGGGAAAAAGAACTTAATATTAAAATATCAGATTTAGATTGGAATGTGAATTGGAACAGTAGAATTATGAAGACTTTATCTGTAAGGATTAAAGAGCATAATTATAAGGTTGTTTGGAAATGGTATTTGACTCCATTAAGATTGTCATTGATGGATAACAAAATTAGTAAACAATGTTGGAGATGTGATATGGAATTAGGGACTTATGAACATATGTGGTACAAATGTGATAAAGTTAAAAAGTTTTGGCAACAATTGGAGGAAATGATATTTGAAATGATGGGGAAAGTAATAATATTGAAACCAGAAACTATATTACTGTTGATAATTAAGGAAATAGAACCAACAAAATATGAGAAAGAATTGATTAGAATTATGATTATAATGGGTAGAATTATAATAGCCAGATATTGGAAATTAGATGTGAATTTTAGAATAGAAGAATGGTATTGTGAAATGTGAAATTAGCTCTAAACGATAAAATGACATGTGATATTAAAATTAGAAATGGTGACTATAAAGAAGATATTTTCTGGAAAATTTGGAAACCATTCGTGGACTATGTGCTGGGAAAATTGGATGCTTCAGTACCTGTACCCTGAGAACATGGATTTTGGCGATCATGAGGATATATCCGAAGAACCAAATCTTCCTTTCTTATGTATAGCACAGGGTGAAGTATTGTATATGTTGTTTGTAATGTTAGTAATTAAAAAAATAAAAAAAATAGAAGAGGCACTTTTGTAGCTCATAGGAGAAGAATTCCATAGAGAACACTTACTCCCATTTCTCCTGGAGATGTCTCTCTACAATCCACAATTCCACTCAGCCGGTTAAAAAATATCCATTTTATTTGTAATTCAAAAAGGAGAAAAGGAAAGTTTCTGTTTTGAGTGAAAATTTTGAAGCAGTGAAAAAAATAAAATAAATCCTTGAACTTGCATGTGCAAGATGGCGGACCTCCGAGGGGCTCGCTGTTGAGGTTGATGGGGGAAAGGAGAACTTTGGAAACGTCAGAGGCCGTTTTAGTGATCTTGGGCCCCACGTTCAGCATGCCGATGGTCTGACGGTTCGGATGTGCCATCCCTTATTGGGATTGGCCCGGGGATGGCAGAGCTACAGTGAGGAGATGCAATCGGAGCGCTGCAAGGAGGGCGGCGGCAGCGGCGATAGCGGCCTCCACGATGACTCCACACCCGCGGAGCCCCGGAGATTGGACATTTCATCCTATGGACCGACTGCAGGAGGTGAAGGAGTTAAGGTGGTCCGGGGAGTCTAACTGAGCCGGACGGAGAACTGAGGGAGCCGAGGGAATCATCTATAGCGACCCAAGCCTCCCTTTCGATCTGACGGCGGCCGGAAAAAAGCTGGGCTGCCGGGGTGTGTGTGCGGGAAGCGGAGGGCGATGGACCCGGCACCCGGAGGCTCGGAGGCCGGTAGGCCGCTTCAAACAATTATTTAGCCCAGATTTGAGGCTTGGGGTGTATGGTCCGGCGGTCAGCTGCGCCTGAAAACCCCCCATATGGACCGAGACCTGGGAAGATCGTGGCAGAATTTGCTTGGAGAAGACGGGCAGGACTACTGGGAGTGATTTGGCCCGGAACATCGAAGGGAGTTGGGGAGTCATAGAGGGGGGGATTGCCTATTACTATCTGGTTTCCCCCTTGGATTTGCTCCCCCCCTATGAAAATGGCCTCCTCCCGTTGCTGCCTGGACTCTCTATTAGGTCGGCCCATTTTTACCATCATTACTGACTCTGGGACTTTATTATCACCCTCCTGGACTTTTTTGTTTGATCTCTATCTCCTTCTGCTGCTGGCTAGTTTATTCCTGCCGCCCGATTACCACCTTTAGGCCTTGGCTCGGGGGAGGAGAGATTGCAAGCTGGAGGGAGAAGCTGAGAGTCCATGTCAAGGACTGCTGTTCCATCTGCAGGGAGAGAGTGACTATTGTTGGCCTTGACATCCAGCCGCGGTGAGAGAACGGCTGTGGCCATCCGCCTGCACTGCAACCATCTGATCTGGTCGCCCCATCACTGTGTGAGAGTGAGGGGGCCCCAGCTTCATCCTGGCCAACCTCTTTTGCCATCTCTCACCTCAATGACTATCTTTAAATTTTGCTGACATCCAAGGTTCCTCTTTTCCATCTCATCATACTTGTATGGCTTATACCTCGGCAGATTTGCTCGCGCTGTGAGATGCCCCCCTCTCGCGGCAATGGCCTTCCATCCTATCGAAGGCCTACCTTAAAGACGGGCTTTGGAGCCCCGAGAGGTGGCATGTTTTAAAGCGGGGATTGAGGGGTTTTTTGATTAGGGTTTTTAATAATCTTTTAAGGGGAACTGGGAGGGTGACCAAAGGGGATGGGGGGGTAATCCACCTAGGTCAGGGCCTAGCCCGGCACAGGGTAACGGTTTGGAGGGCGCAGGAGGGATTGGGAATATCATCAGCACGATGGATGGGAGGGGCAGATATGGCGGGAGCAGAGGACCTTATCTTGTGCCGGGGGTGCGCACTCGCTACTTGAGAGCGATTGCGCGCCCCGGTCCTCAAGGCTCTCCTCGGATACTAGGTGGCTCAGATACTCAGGACCTGGGCCTCCGGCTGATGCTGTGCAACGCCAGGTCCGTGGTAAATAAGGCCCCCCTCATTTGCGATCTTATCCAAGAGGGGGGAGCGGACCTGGCGGGTATTACGGAGACCTGGTTGGGCCCGGAGGGAGGGGTCCCTCTGGTTGAGATGTGCCCACCAGGCTTCAGAGCATTCCATCAGCCGAGGGCCCAGGGGAGGGGCGGGGGGGTGGCGGTTATTATTAACGAAGGTCTTGGTCCGAGGGAGACCACTGTGCCACAGATTGCCGGATGTGAGTCCCTCTTTGTGAGATGGGGTCATGGGGTTCAGATGGGCTTGCTGCTTACGTACCTGGCTCCCTGTCGCGTGGCAATGGCCCTGCCCGAGCTACTCGACGTGATAGCCATGGTGGCAGTTGATACACCCAGGCTTATGGTCATGGGTGATTTCAACCTGCCATCCGTTGGTGAAACGTCGGAGGTGGCTCGGGAGTTCATGGATTCCATGACGGCCATGGACCTGACCCAGTTAGTTCATGGCCCCACTCACGGGGGGGGACACACGCTGGACCTGATTTTTGTCTCTGGCCAGTGGTTGAGTGGTCTTATTATAGGGGATATAGACATGAAACCCTTGTCATGGTCAGATCACTCACTCCTTCGTCTGGACCTTTGAACCGCTACACCCCGCCGCAGGGAGTCGGACCCAATTAGATGGATCCGCCCCAGGTGCCTGATGGATCCTGATAGGTTCCAGATGGAGCTTGGGCCAATTCCTGAAGATCTGGCACACGACTCGGCCGAGGACCTGGTAGCTGCCTGGGATCGGGCAGCTGGTGGGGCCTTGGATCGAGTCGTGCCTTTGCGGCCTCTGACCCGGTGTCGATCCCTCGCGGCTCCTTGGTTCACCGAGGAGCTGAGGGAGATGAAACGCTGGAAAAGATGCCTAGAGAGCGGTTGGAGGGCCAGTCTCGCTGAATCTGACCGAACACTGGTAAGGTCGCATATTAAGACCTACCTAGTGGCGATAAAGACAGCAAAGTTTAATTACTTTTCCGCCTCTATTGCATCATCAGGAAATCGTCCGGCCGCTCTGTTCAGGGTAACCCGCTCCCTGCTCCATCCGGGAGCGCGGGAGGATCCCTTGGAAGGCAGGGCGGAGGATTTCGGACAATACCTGTATGACAAAATCGCTCAGATCCGGGGGGATTTGGACTCTGACTGGGTAGATCAGGGCAGGGTGATGAGGAATAGTCTTGAGAATGTTATCTGGGAGGAGTTTGATGCTGTGACTCCCGATGATGTGGACAGGATTTTGGGGAGACTTAGTGCAGCCACATGTTTACTGGACCCGTGTCCCTCCTGGTTGGTACTGGCCTCCCGGGAAGTTACACAAGACTGGCTCCAGGGTGTTATCAACGCTTCATTGAGTGAGGGTCACTTCCCCACTGCTTTGAAAGAGGCAGTGGTGAGGCCTCTCCTCAAGAAGCCATCCCTGGATCCGGCAATATTGGCCAACTATCGTCCTGTCTCCAACCTTCGCTTCCTGGTGAAGTTTGTTGAGAGTGTGGTCACGTGACAGTTTCCGCAATTCCTGGAGGAAACATCCTATCTAGATCCATTCCAGTCGGGTTTCAGGCCTGGGCACAGCACGGAAACGGCATTGGTCGTGTTGGTTGATGATCTCTGGAGGGCTCGGGACAGGGGTTGCTCCTCTGTTCTGGTCCTGTTAGACCTCTCAGCGGCTTTTGATACCATCGACCATAGTATCATGCTGCACTGGTTGGAAGAGTTGGGGATGGGGGGCACCGTATTACGGTGGTTCTCCTCCTTTCTCTCCGACCGGTCGCAGTTCGTGTTGGCAGGGGGGCAGAGGTCGACCTCAAGGCCTCTTATATGTGGCGCTCCCATGTAACACCGCTCCTGCGCGAGCTGCACTGGCTCCCAGTGGTCTTCCGGGTGCGCTTCAAGGTGTTGGTTATCACCTTTAAAGCGCTCCATGGCATAGGACCTAGCTATCTTTGAGACTGCCTGCTGCCACTGACGACCTCCCATCGACCCATGCGCTCCCACAGAAAGGGCCTCCTCGGGGTGCCATCAGCTAAACAGTGTAGGCTGGTGACCCCCAGGGGGAGGGCCTTCTCTGTGGGGGCACCTACCCTCTGGAACTGCCTCCAGAGATAAGGAGAATCCAAGACCTCAGTGCCTTCCGCCGTGCCCTTAAAACCTTCCTTTTCCAGCAAGCCGGGCTGGCCTAATTTTGTTTTTAATTAACGGGGCCAAATTTATATATGTATATTTTTAACTGTATTTTAATATTTGTACTTGATGTTTTTATTTGGCTGTTCATCGCCCTGAGTCCTCAGGGAGAAGGGCGGTATACAAATTCAAAAAAATAAAATAAAATAAAATAAAATAAAATAAAATAAAATAAAATAAAATAAAATAAAATAAAATAATAAAATAAAATAAAATAAAATAAAATAAAATAAAATAAAATAAAATAATAAAATAATAAAATAAAATAAAATAAAATAATAAAATAAAATAAAATAAAATAAAATAAAATAAAATAAAATAAAATAAAATAAATAAAATAAAATAAAATAAAATAAAATAAAATAAAATAAAATAAAATAAAATAAAATAAAATAAAATAAAATAAAATAAAATAAAATAAAATAAAATAAAATAAAATAATAAAATAAAATAAAATAAAATAATAAAATAAAATAAAATAATAAAATAAAATAAAATAAAATAAAATAAATAAAATAAAATAAAATAAAATAAAATAAAATAAAATAATAAAATAAAATAAAATAAAATAAAATAAAATAAAATAAAATAATAAAATAAAATAAAATAAAATAATAAAATAAAATAAAATAAAATAAAATAAAATATAATAAAATAAAATAAAATAATAAAATAATAAAATAAAATAAAATAATAAAATAAAATAAAATAAAATAAAATAAAATAATAAAATAATAAAATAAAATAAAATAAAATAAAATAATAAAATAAAATAAAATAAAATAATAAAATAAAATAAAATAAAATAAAATAAAATAAAATAATAAAATAAATAAAATAAAATAAAATAAAATAAAATAATAAAATAAAATAAAATAAAATAAAATAAAATAAAATAAAATAAAATAAAATAAAATAAAATAAAATAAAATAAAATAAAATAAACTTTTAAAATGATAAACTGTGAGAACTAAGGAGGATTTGTGTGTCTACAAGCAATTAGACTTTGATGATTAAAAAAGGAAGATTATATATGGACTTCCGGTTGATGATTCATGGCGACATGGCGTGGTAAGAGCGATTGCTCCTTCCCAACGCTACTTATCGCCGCGTTTTGGGGACCCTTTGAGGCGTTGAAGCTTGGAAAATTTCGCGGACAATAGTGGGGCTTCGGCAGGCAGAGTGGTGAGTTCCAAACTCACTCGGCTGGACTGATATCCACTGTCGAACCAATGTGGCGCATCTGCCTTTTAATGGCGGACCTGAAGCTGCAATAATCAACAAGATGGGAAGCAAGAAATTCCAGTGAAAGGGGTGTTGGAGAGCACTCATATCTACTGTCCCCCGAGCACGCTTGAACTTTGCTTGAATTGTGCCGGTTGGGTCGGATCGAAAGGAGCTACAAAAGGAATAAGCGGCAACTGAGAGAGGAGGAGAAGAAGATACCTGAGAGCGATCGCAGACAAGCCGGCGAGAAATTAGAAAGGAGAGATCTGCAAGCGGAGTGGCGGTGCTACTAGAAAGTGGAGGTAACTTGCTGATTGGATCAAACAAGAGAGCTTTGGAGTCTCAGGAACGTGAATCTGCTGATTGGGAGAGGAGAGCGACTGGAGATTGGGACTGGAAGTGCAACCATATTGTAAATCAATGAAAAGAACAATGAATGCCTAGAGAGGCAGGAAGGAGCACCAGGAGAAGACAAGTGGAATAATCGAGCTGAAATACTTTGACAGTTTAAGACACTAAGAGACGGGAGAAATGAAAACTGGTGATATCTGACTACTATCCTCCCCTATTTAGGCTCTCATAAGTGTTGCCACTGAAGGGATTAAGAACAACCAAGTAACTAATTACATTGACATAAACTATTATTAACACAAGCTTACTAACATATTTATACTGTATTGTTTTATATTAAGTTTCTTATTTCCTTATATTTAGAGTACCAGAATAACATATTTATATAGCTGGGCATAAGTTTGACTGTATTAAATAATTAGCCTATTGCATTTATTTATCTTTATATCTAAGGCATATTCCTGTGTATAAATTAATTATATTGTCCAACATTACTATTGATTAATACCTGATATAGTGATTTATTAACTAATTGATCAATTAACTGACTACTTAATTATATATATATATATATATATATATATATATATATATATATATATATATAGCACTGTAGCGGAATTAATTGACTGTGATATATGACTAGCTGCTAATTGAACTGCAGTTGATTTAAGGGTGAATGTGAATATTATACACTAATTTGAACCAAGGAATTCTGGAAAGAGATTAGCATTTTAATAGATATAATTGGATTTAAATAGAAAAGATCAATAGATCTGATTGATCCTTTGGGTGATTGAACCAATTAATAATAATAATAAAAAAAAGAAGGGAGTAGCAATAGGTAAGGAAGAATCAAAGGTACCTAGTGTCCCTAGCAGCTCAAAAGAAGACATAACCATTTAAATTTTGCAAATCCCGAGAAAAGGTTTTTCTTAGTTATTCTCATTGCTGCCAACCTCAGAAGACATATCAAGTAAAAGGAAAGATAATTAGTGGATGATCATCTGGAGGAACATTGAAAAGATAGTTAGAGACCAGGCAAGAGTGTTGAAGGAGATGACAAGCCTTGCATCTACTGTGACCAAAACGGGAAAGAAAATAACCCCAAACCTCTCTAATCCTACGATTACAATGTCGTCACCTGCAATGCAAAAGTTAACAGAAGGTCTATCTAAGACTGAAAAATCAGCCATGATCCCTACCATGCAAGCAATGCAGTTGACGCTGGCAACGATACAAGAGACAATGCTAATGATGCAGGAAAAGATGTCCAGCAATCACTTAGAACTGAAAATGGATATCAAAGTTATAGATCAAAAAATGAATGATATACAGCAGTCGATACAAATGAATGAACAGAAAATAAAAAAGATGGAATCCAAAATTGAGCAACAAGAAAAGAATTTGGACACAGTAGACCAGAAACTAATGGCACAAAACAGGGAGCTAGAGGACTCGATCACTCAGCTAGAAATAGACAGAGCCTCCTTCTACCTACGCTTCCAAAACATTTCCGAGGATAAGGATGAAAACCTGGGTCAAGTAATGGCGGAATTAATAGCCGAGGTCTTACAGCAAGACACAGACAAGATAATAAAGGAACTGGACGAGGTATATAGGGTGCAAACGAACTATGCCAGACGAAATAAGCTGCCCAGGGAGGTTCATATAAGGTTCGCTCGGAAAAAAGTCAAGGACATTTTTTACAACATGGTGAGGGAAGAACCAGTCAGTTATAAAGGAAAGGAGGTGATTGTGTTAAAGCAAGTCCCGAGGAGGGTGAGGGAATTAAGAAGGGGTTATAGATTCCTTGCTATCCAATTGAATAAGAGGAATATACTCTTTAGGTGGATCTTGCTGGAGGGTATGCTGATTACATGGCAAGGAAAGAAAATCAAAATAGATAGTCTGGTAGAGGCTCAGGACCTTTTAGATCAATTGAGAGGGTCAGAAGAAGACCAGAGCAGCAAAGAGGAACTGGAAGCGACTACTACAGAAGAGGAACTTACCCAGCAAAGAAGATCTAAAGAAGGGACCCCGGAGGAGAAAGAGACCCCGGAGGAGAAAGAGAAGGAAGAGAAGGAAAGCAAGGAAGCAAGGAAGAAACAAAGACCACAGAGAGTTACACGAGTGAATAAGAACTAAAACAACACAAGGCTATAAGAATGGACGACTGGAAACTTTGATCAATTAATGTAAATGGCTTGAATGATTATAAAAAGAGAAAAATATTCTTCACCAAATTAGTCAAACAAAATGCGGATATAGTATGCCTCCAAGAGGTGCATATAAAAAAAGAAAATGAAAAATATTTGGAGTATAAAAAACTTGGAAATCTCTATACCTCCCTAGCAGGGAAAAGAAAGAGAGGGGCGGTACTGTATATTAAGAAAGAAATAAAAGCAGAGCTGAAATATGCAGACTCAAAGGGTCAGATACTAGTGGTTGAAATTAAGAAAGGTAATTCCTCAATATTAGTAACAGCTATCTACGCCCCGAATAAAAATCTGAGAGAGTTCTATAATAAAGTACGAGAAATAATAAGTAAAATGGACAATAACAATATATGCATAATCGGAGACTTTAACGGAGTGGTGGACTCGAATAAAGATCATAAAAGACCCAAAGGCCAAAAGAAAAAAAGGAAAAACTTACCAAAATCTTTTTTTGACCTAGTAGACGAACTGAACCTGGCAGATATTTGGCAAACTTTACATCCATATAAAAGGCAATACACTTTCTACTCAAAACTCCAACAAATCATGGTCTAGAATTGACATGATGTGGGTAAGCAGAAATATAGGAATGGACATCATGCCAGCTGAGATTGCACTCAATATATGGGCGGACTACAATCCACTGGAGATTAAATGGAGAAGTGGGTATAAGAGAAGGAATGTAAGATGGAGACTAAACACACAATTTTTGCGGGATAAACAAAATATCGAGAAAGTAAAGGGGGAGTTAAAAGTTTTTTTTGAAGAAAATGAAAAGGAACCAACTAACCGAGGAGTAATCTGGGACACAATGAAGGCGTTCCTAAGAGGACTGGCAATAGCATATGGAGCACATAGAAATAAAGAAAAGAGAGAGACCCAGAGGACACTGTTGGAAGAACTGGGGAAGGCAGAGAAGGAAGTGCAGCAAAACCCAGACAATGAAATAGCAAAAGAAAACTGGATGACTATACGTCACAGAATGAATATAATTGACCAGGAAAAATTAGTATGTAATCAAATGAACTAAACAATATTACTTTGAAAATGCCAATAAGCCGCGCAGATGGTTATCTTATAGACTTAAAAAAGAAAAAGAGAAAGGGATTATTTACCAACTAGAAGATTTAGAGGGTCACATCATAAATAAGGAAGAAGAGAAATTAGAGATGGTCCGCGAATTCTATGCCACTCTATACAAGGAAGAAGATATCCCCAAGGAAAAAGTAGAACAATACCAATTGAAAGAAGAACTTCCATTGATTGGGGAGGAGGAGAAAGAGATGCTAAATAAAGAAATCACAATGGCAGAGCTAAAGACTGTGATATCTAAACTTAAAAAGAACAAATCACCGGGCCTGGATGGATTCCCAGGGGAATTATATAAAAATCTAGATTTAGAGGATATTCTCCTTCCAAAACTGTTAGAAATCTATAACAAGGCCTTGATAAAATAAAAATACCAGAATCATGGAGGGAGGCTTATATTACACTTTTACAAAAAGAAGGAACGGATGTAAAATTGATAAAGAACTATAGACCAATCTCCCTCCTCAATACTGATTACAAAATTTATATGAGTATTATAGCAGGAAGGCTAAAGGTAATTCTAAATAAGGTAATACATAGTGACCAAAATGGATTCCTTCCAGGGAGACAGATAAGAAACAACACAAGGACAGTTCTAGATGTGTTAGAATACTATGAGGAACACCCAGATAAAGAAATGGCACTAGTCTTCCTAGACACTCAGAAGGCATTTCATAATCTGAACTGGGAGTTTATAAAGCAACAAATTAACAAAATGGGATTCGGACAAAATTTTGTGAACACAATAACCACGATTTATGAGAAACAAAGGGCCAATATCCTAGTGAATGGAGAACTAACAAAAACCTTCCAAATCAGCAAGGGAGTGAGACAGGGATGTCCATTATCACCACTCCTGTTTATTTTGGCTCTAGAAGTACTGCTAAAAAGGATTAGAGAAAACAAGCAAATTAAGGGTCTGAAAATTAGAAAGGAAACATATAAAACCCAAGCATTCGTGGACGATGTGGCACTAATTATGGAGGAACCTCTGGAAACAGGCGCCCAAATTTTGGAAGAACTTGGTAAGTATGGAGAGGTGGCAGGGTTCAAATTAAATAAATCTAAAACTAAAATGTTGACCAAAAATATGACCAAAGACCGGAAGAAAGTCTTGGAGGAATCAATGGGGATACAAGTAGTTAAGAAGGTTAAATATTTGGGAGTATGGATTTCAATAAAGTGTTCGGCCCTTAAAGAGGATAATTATGTACCCCTGGTCAAAAATATTAAACAAGATTTAGAGAAGTGGGAGAAGCTCCAGATATCCTTTTTAGGGAGGATTGCAGCAATCAAAATGAGTGTCCTACCCAAATTGCTGTATCTATTTCAAACCCCTCCAATCAAATTAGATAAGAAATTTTTCCGGGAATTTAATTCTGTTATCAGGAAATTCATTTGGGGAGGGAATAAACCAAGGATTGCAATTAGGAGCCTACAAGACAAAAAAGACAGGGGTGGTCTCGGACTTCCAATTTGGGAAATCTATCACAAAGCGGCAATCTTAGTTTAGTTAAAAGAATGGGCAACCTTGGGAAACAAAAGAATTTTGACATTGGAAGGGTACGACCTCCAGAAGGGTTGGCATGCTTATCTCTGGGAAACAGGAAAAAGAACAAGAACATATTTCCATAAATATAAAATAAGGGACACGTTAATGTCAACATGGGGAGAAATAAGACAAAAACAATATACTAAAGTCCCTAGATGGCTATCTACGATGGAGACGATAATATACCCCAGTGTCCTGGAATTGGGCAAAACAGTAAAATATAAAGAGATATTAGATGGGGCAGGGAATCTCAAAACAATGGAACAATTGAAAGAACAGGGCACCCACATAGAATGGTGGATATATGCACAAATTAAATCACGATATAAAAAAGATAAAGAGCAATATGGCATAGAGATAGGTAGCAATGGGTTCGACAAGATATGGATGGGCACGGATAATAAATTATTGGCCAAATTATATAATTATTTGGTGGAGTGCGACTTGATAGAGGAGGTGGTTAAGGACCCAATGCTAGCATGGGCCAAAAATATTGGACAAACCATAAATCTGGATGAGTGGGACCAAATTTGGAAAAACAATTTCAAAATGACCAGGGCAACAACTTATAAGGAAAACCAATATAAGATGATTTATAGGTGGCACTTAGCACCAGTCAGGATTGCCAAAATTTACCCAAATATGAGTCCAAACTGCTGGAAGTGTGGTCACCAGCAAGGTACTTTTTATCACTGTTGGTGAACCTGTCCACAAGCCAAATAATTTTGGAGAATGATATGTAAATGGCTGTCAGAAATAATATGAGACACTATTGAATTAGAACCAAAAATACTTCTCCTGGGAATCCTGAAGACAGAAATTGCAAGAAAGAAGAAGTATCTTATTGTACATATAATAACAGTAGCAAGAATCTCCTTCGCTCAACATTGGAAAGAGAAAAAGTTACCACCCAAAGAGCATGTAATTAGGAAAATAATGGAATGTGCCAAAATGAACAAACTGACGTTAGAAATTAATGATAGAGAGGAAACTGACTACTATAGCATGTGGGATATATGGTATGAGTGGTTAGAGAAAAGAAAATCGAAGTGAAGCTCGAGAGAGCTAAAGGTCAATCTGATGATTAATTAAATGGGTTTATTGAAATGAGTTGTACTACAGGCAATAGGAAATAAAATGGAGTAAGGATATAAATTTATGTAAATAAAATGTAATAATATGTATTAAGGATGATATAAAAAAGAATTCCTACGGTAGTATTTTTTAAATTAAGATAATCAGGCAATACCATGTAAATAATAAGTAAATATTATGTATATGTATATGTATGTGTTTATCAACACCATGGAACCGGAAAGGTGGAATGAAAAAAAAGGAAGATTATAATGTGGATTTAAATTGGAACAATATCAACCCAGAAAGAATAAAATGGTGCAGGAACTTAAGGAAATGATGAAGATGATGTGCTTGGAAATAAAGGAATGATTACAATCTTGCATGGAAAATTGAAACTTGATGAATCTAAGACTGAACTAGAATATATGGAAGCTGAAAAGGAAATAACCAATGAAAAACAGGAAAGAGAGATCGACAGCGAAGAAGAAGACAAAGACAAAGAGACTGACTATGGAAAATTAAACAATGAAATAGGTTGTAATAATAAAAGGGGGAACCTTAAAGATTACAGTGGGACTAATAATGGGGAATAAAGAAAAAAGGGAAAGAAACAAGAAAGGAAAAGAGGGTCGAATAAAAATATATAAAAAGATTAAATGATTACACTGGAATTTACAGTGGAAGTACAAGAAAGAGGGAAAAGAGATGGAAAATAATGGAAAATAAAGGGCAAAACGAAAGATTTTATGATTTTAAAATACAAAACAAGTACACTGGGATTAACAATGGAAATATAAGAAAAAAGAAAGAGGAGAAATAATGAGAAATATAGGGCAGAATAGGAGAGCTCAGAATCTTAAAACACAAAAGAAAGGAAGAGGAAGGAAAAAGGAAAAAAATAGAAGAGGAGAAACGAAAGGAAGAAAGAAATGAAAGGGGGAATAAATTTAGAATTGTAAGATTTAACAGATAAGATGAATGTTAGAAAAAAGATAAAATAGTGATACCAATTAAGTGACTTAAAATGATGGGAAATTATAGAGATGTATGAAGTAAATGAAATAAGATTTATGTTTGATGTTTGATCTTTTAAATATGCTCTACTGAAAATTTGAGAAATTGAAAGAATTGTCATATTTTTAAGTGCAGTGTTGGAGGTTTATAAAATGATAAGTTGTAATAATATGAATAAATTTAATTGTGGGAAATGTAATAAATTGGAATATTTTAAACTATATATTTGAAATGTAATCAAAAAAGGGAATGAAAGTGAATTAAGATTAAAATAAGAACTAATTAGTTTGGGGCAATTAGAAATGATTAAGATGTGAATTATAAATATATATTGTTAACAAAAAGATAAGAAGAATTTTGAGAAAGATATTTAATAAATGAAAGAAAGGTCGGGGTTGCCTGGACACCGTAGTGAAAATATTAAATTGAAAATCTATACAGAAATAGAGAGAGATGGAAGAAGAAGTAGAGAGATCAGAGAGAAGGGGAGGAGAGAGAGGGATAGAAGAGGGGGAAGGAAGGGAGGAGGGAAAATCAGAGTAGGAGAGAGGGTTAGTCAGGGAGGAAGAAAGGAGGAGAAGGAGAAAGGAAGGGGAAGTAGTAAGGAGCAGGAGAAGAGAGAAAGAAAGTAAGAAGGAAGGAAGGAAGGAAGAGAGGGAGAGGGAAGAGACTGAGAAGAAAAATTGCTGTATAACAAAAAAGAAGAAATAGAAGAAAGGTAACCCCGAACACACATATGAATATATGAAGATAAAGAAGAAATCGTTAAAAAAAAGAGAGAATATATGTGAACAAACAGGAAAATTAGAATTTAAGAGTGAATGAAGATGTTGTTTATATAAATAAATATAGAAATATTGAGATACAAATTAAAGAAAAAATAGGGAAAAAAGGAAAATTTTGGCAAAAATTGTAGTTGAGTAAAATGTATTTGAACTTGAAAAATTGTATAAGATAATACTCTGTTCAAAAAAAGATGCAGGTGAATGTGGGGGGGGAAATCAATAAAACTTGATTCAAAAAAAAAAAAAAAACACTTACTCCCTTACCCCACTCAGTTACACATCCTAGTAAATGGGAACCATCTGATCATTTGGGCCACCTAAGCTAAAATTCTTTGAGAAAGGCAGTCCTTAATGTAAGTAGACCAGAGCCACATAGGGCTTTGAAAATTGTGTCCAACATTTTGGATTATACTGAAAACACACTGGTTAATAATATTGCTCCCACAAAATTAACATGGCAATATTATGTCTACCTTTTGAGTGCATGGACTGTTGCATTCTGGACAAGAGAAAGTTTACTAACAAAATGTTATTATTGTCTTAAATATGCTTAGTATGTAGTGAGATACAAAACTTGCTATGCTGTTAAATATGATAGTGGTCACAATCAGTGTGTCAGTGCAGAAGACAGTTCAGTGTCTTTTCTCTCTTGAGCATTGTTTTTGCAATTGAGCACTATGAAAAGATAATTCTCTCACTTTTGAACATACAAATTTCCATTGAATGAATGGAGGCAAAAGGCTAATAGAAATGCACAAGAGTATACTTCACTTTGAAGTTCAGTGGAAGCAGACTGAGCCCTTCTCAGAAGTCTTAAAAAATAGTCTAGTGCTAAATGGGCAAATTTTCTTATTGGAGAGAATATATTACTACACTACACTACACTACACTACACTACACTACACTACACTACACTACACTACACTACACTACACTACACTACACTACACAGATTCTCCTTTTGGGTAGCGTGGCTGTGAGTTTCCCAATTGGCTAGGGCTTCAGCTTCAGCTGTTGGAAAGGCTCCTGCTATTACATCTTTGACAGTTCTCTGTCCATTTGACACAGTGTGCCTTCTGTTGAGCTGCAGGTGCTCCAGACAGGTGGTGGAGTCTAGCACTCCCGTTTAAAGCAAAGTTGGCCAGACAGTGGAGCTTCACACTCCCAATTGTCAGAAAGGGAAGCATTTTCAGAAGAGTCTAGCACTCCCATTTCAGGTGAGTCGGGCAGCCATTTTGACACTGTGACAGCTAGTGAGTCGCTTGACATTTCTGGGACCTTATTTGGTGGAGCTTTGCGCTCCCGAGCAGCCAGCCTACGTTTGGCTTTTGCCCTGCACTTCCCCCGCTCTTGGCATGGTGATTTACAGGCTTCCACACCTTCCATCGCTGTTTAGCCTGGTCACAAGCCTCACGCCACTGACAGGAGTGCCGCAAACCAATCAGAGAGGCTGAGAGTGGTTTTGAGGGCTTCATGCCCGTTTTTTTGATAGATGGCTGCTGTTGAGGTGCTTTGTGTGCCAATTTTGATCTGCTGGCATACAATACACTACACTCAGTAGTGGGTTCCACTTACCTTCACTACTCGTTCGGAACTGTGAGCGCTCGTGTGCAGCGTTTCTGCACATGCGCAGAATGTCTGTGATGACATCCGGTTTGAGCGGAGCCTCAAACCCACCACTGACTACACTACACTATGAATTCACAAATAAAAGATAATTTGGGAGTTATTTTTATGTCAGTTATGTTAGTCATCCATGTGCTAAACATGAATATAAAATGGATGAAACCGTGGCTGTCTCATTCTATTAAAGAATTGGATTCTTTGCTGCTTTTTTATTCACAGAATTAAAAGTAACATAGTTTTTGTTTGTACAAAAATGTAGATATATTTTACTTGTAATACATTGTTAGATTAAGACTTAAATCATACACAGATGTAAATAATTTATATGGGCAAGATATATTGTAAGTAGAACCTAGAACTGGATCCAGTACATTATTTCCTACTGTCTATGGTGAGTCTCAGTCATCCAGGTCATGATTGTCCCAAAGGAGTTTTGCAAGAGGTAACTGGACTTTCTGATTTTTCTTTGAAGACGTTTCACTTCTCATGCAAGAAGCCTCTTCAGCTTCAGAGTTCAAGAAGCTTCTTGGATGAGAAGCGAAATGTCTTCAAAGGAAAACCAGGAAGTCCAGTTGCCTCTTGAAAAAGCACTCTTGGGACATTATTTTCTACTACAACACCCATATAATATCATAAAATCATTACAATTATGATGTTTTCCATACTTTCTTCTTCACGAAACAAATATTTTATCTCCCTTATCACAATTTTCTTCCCTCTGAGAAGTAAATTCTGCTGGAATATAAAGATGATCTTAAGTTCATACCATGAACTTCATATTTGAAGGGACACTTTGAATTTGGAGCTTCACATTTGCAGTCTGACACTCTTATGTTAAACTGCCTTTATATATTACAATCTCCTAAATAAAATTACACACACACACACACACACCCTCTCACAAACCACTGAATAGAATTTGAGTAAGTTTCTGGCTCCAAATGCCGTTAGATGTGTTGTTGTTCCTGCCAGCTATCTTAGTCAGTTGGAGTCAGCAAACCTGAAAATTTTTTTGCTTGCACAGTGCCATGTGCTTCCATCGGTCATCCTGTACAGCAAGTATAAAAGGATATAACTGATAGAAAGACACTGTTCTTGTGGCTCAGGAGAGGTGGAGACTGTGGGTCATATGCTCCTTAGATGTTCCTTTTATACAAAGATTAGGAAAAAACATAATCTGCCAATAACTGCTAGGTATCCTGGCCATCTTCAGTGGTTGCTTAAGGATGAACAGTCCATAACTAGAGCGCCAGTAGCCAGATTTTCTGCAGCAGCACTGAGGATTCGTCACAAACAAGTGTCTAATATGCTATAGTTATGTTATATAACAAATGTGGCAACACTTTGCACTGCTTAGTCTTTTTTCTTTTAGTGTTGAACCTACAACGGGCCACACAGTTTATGGATTGTAATTTTAGTATAGTTAGACCATGTATAATTGACAGACTGGATTTTATTATAGATTTTAGTTATTTATTATTTTATACTAATTTTTTAAATTGTATATTTACTGAGTGTTTTTATTTGTTCTGGTCTCTGGTCTAAGACTGTAATAAATGGACAGTAATAAGCGGAGCAGGGCAGGGGGGGCAGGGCCAGCCAGCAATGGGATTGGCTGGTTCACCGAACTGCGCAGAAACCCGCAGCAGCTCATCTCTGGCTATGTGTACTATTTACATTGTCACTCCACGGATTCTGTGCCTAAGGACTAAAACCACATCTCCTGATCTCTAGCCTGTGAAATTCTACAGAATGTACCTAAATGTTGAAAAACTTGAGTGCTCTTGATAGAATGCTTACTAAAAAGTAAGGGATGGAGAAATTTATAGAAACTTGGAGTAATTTGTACCTTTGAAGCTTAATCTCTTCTTATTTCAGGAATCCAAAGTAGGCAAAAGTTCTGCTTTGTGGATGTCCCAGCTAATATTTATTAAATTATCTTTCTGATGGAACAGGAACTCAGGAACCAGATTATTAATTCATATGATTTGGTCTTTGTTGTGTTATTGTCACATTATGGCTGACATCTATCCAAAATCATATCCATTATGATTTTAATCAATATTTCTATATAAATGCAGGTATTTCATCAACCCATCCCAATAATCTAGCAGAGATGGCATGTTATAAGTTTCATTGGGTATGGAACTACATTTGGAGAACTTTTCTCACATTGTAGGATCTTCTCCATCCATTCCCATGCTGAGGTTGGCTTTATCACAACTGAGTTTCTATTGGTCTGTTGGTCACTTAAATCACTTCTGCTGGTCACTTATGATGTGGTTGTGCAAGCAAGACTTCCAAAAATATTTCCCTGGATGTAAAACTGAGTTCAGGTTTTAGCAAGACATATTTGCTGCTATGTATAAATGTAGTATCTAAAAATCTACCCCCTCAAATTTCTTATGAGCTGCAGACACAAATTGTTTTTTCAGTAAAATGAAACAACCTAAACAGAAATGCTCATCACCTTGTATGTTCCAGACTCAAAATAATCAACTCCAAAATGTTTCAGTAAAGTATGCAGGCTGGAGCTTTAGAGAGTGAGTGCAGAGCATTCAGTTGCTGCAAACCATTGAAGAGAGCAGTGGTAAGAAACTAATGCTTAGCAGAAACAAAGTATTCAATTATTTCATTGTAAAGTCACAATTCATGTATATTTATAAAATGTCTGAAAAGCTTTCTTTCAATTATTGTTTTATTTTCATAAAGTGATGATATCTCTAAGACACGGATATGAGCATAAACAATACCCTTCAAATGTCCTTCATTTATCAAGTCTGCCAAATTGACTTGTTATTTATAGAAAGAATTCATGTGATGTGGATTTTATTTTTTCTTATCCTATCTAGTAATGAAAGTATCAAAGCTCATGCTACCAAAATACCTGCATTAATTTTACAATATAATCATAAATATGTGTACCAAAAGCCTCTTAGGAAAACTGATATAAAAATAACTAATGCTCTGTATTAATTCCTACCATCCATCCATCCATCCATCCATCCATCCATCGATCTATCGATCTAGGATTTTGGTAAAAATAATTCCTTGGGTATCTAAAATCTAAAGCCTTTTTTTTTTTTTTGCTGTATTTTTATAGTATCCTTCCCCTACCACGCCCACCAAGCCACACCAAGCCCACCAAGCCATACCCACAGAACCAGTAGTAAAAAACATTGAAACCCACCACTGGGTCCAATGTGAAAGAAATGTAACTCTGCATAGTCATAGACATAAGTTCTTTCTTTGTTTACTTCTCTAGACAGCTTTTTAAAACTCTTAAAACCCTTCCTAAAATGTGGCACTTTAGAATCCAAGATTTTAATAAAACATGTCTATAAAATATAGGGTGACTTTAACGTTGTGGAATTTGGAATATGAACTATTGAACTGAAACTGTTAAGAGTTAAGCCAAGCACGTTCCTTTCTTCTTTCAAGTCAAATAAAGACTTGTTTGTAATAGCATTAGTTGCACACAGTAAGAATGACTAAGAAATTTTTATTTCACTTTTGGCATCTGGAGCGTTCCTAAACTTTCTATTTTTTAAAGAATCATTATGTTCTTCTAGACATCCTGAAATTAGAAAGTTGACTTATTCCTTTAACACTGCATTTCGACTTGCTGTTGAAGCAAAGGAGTAAAGAGCAACTGCATCATCACAACAGTTTATGCGCAGTCTTAACTGCAGTTAAAAGTTATTTTGTCGCTTTTTAGTGATATTAACTTTTATAGTCTTTGTATCCTTTTTTTTTTAAAAGTGTTTTATTGTAGGAAATTATAATAATACAATTTTTATCCATCCGGTTACATAGTATGGAAAAAGAAATAAATACAAATTACATATTATACATATGTAGATATTTTTTGCAGACCAGATACATAGTAGTACATAGCAATAAATAAAAAAGGAGGAAAGAATTGTGTTCTCATATCATTTTCATCGTATATATATATATATAATAATCTTTTACTATAAATTAGTAAATACATAGATTTTGTCTCCTACTTATCCGTGTATCCTCTCCTTGCCATCTTATGCTTCCTGCCATCCCCAATGCATCTTCTCTTACTATTTCATTTTACTATTTCTCGTTCTGGTCTCTTTCCTTTTTATTTCAATTTCCTCTTCTCTAGCCACCCGTACCACTTGTCCCATACGCTATAATAGTCTGAATCTTCTCTGTCATTAATTTCTAATGTTAATTTATTCATCTCGGCACAATCCATTATTTTGCCAATTACTTGTTCCTTAGTTGGTATTTTTTTCTCTTTCCATTGTTGAGCGAAAGCGATTCTTGCTGCTGTTATTATATGCACTGCCAAATATTTCTTCTTTTTTGCCATTTCCGTCTTAAGGATTCCCAGGAGAAGTATTTTAGGATCTAATTCAAAGGTTTCACCTATTATTTCTGAGAGCCAATTGCCAATCATCTTCCAATACTTTTTTGCTTGAGGGCAAGTCCACCAGCAATGGTAAAAAGTACCTTGCTGGTGTGCACACTTCCAACACTTTGGGTTTGAGTTAGAGTAAATCTTAGCAATTCTAGCTGGTGCTAGGTGCCACCTATAAATCATCTTATACTGGTTCTCCTTGTAAGTGGTTGCCTTGGTGAGTTTTATATTGATGTTCCATAATTGATCCCATTCTTCCAAATTTATATTTTTCCCAATGTTTTTTGCCCACGCTAGCATTGGGCCTTTAACTACTTCTTCCATCAAATCATATTCTACTAAATAGTTATATATTTTAGCTAATAGTTTGTTATCTGTACCCATCCAAATTTTATCAAAATCTTTACTTCCCATTTCTATGCCATATTGTTCTTTATCTTTTTTGTGTCTTGATTTTATCTGTGCGTATGTCCACCATTCAACACAGGTGCCTTGTTCTTTTAATTGTTCTAATGTTTTGAGGTTCCCTGCCTCATCTAGAATTTCTTTGTATTTTACAGTTTTGCCATAATCCAGGACGTTTGGATAAATTATCGCCTCCATGGTTGAGAGCCAACTGGGAATTTTAGTGTAGTGTTTCCGTTTTATTTCTTCCCACGTTGATTTCAATATGTCCCTCAGTTTATGTTTGTTGAAATATGTTTTGGTTTTTTTCCCGGTTTCCCATAAATAAGCGTGCCAGCCCATCTGGAGATCATGCCCTTCTAATGTTAGAATTCTTTTGTTCGCTAACGTCGCCCAGTCTTTGAACCAAACAAAGATTGCTGCTTTGTGATATGATAAGCTCCTGATTGCTATTCTTGGTTTTTTCCCTCCCCATATAAACTTCCTAATAACGACATTGAGTTCACTGAAAAAATTTTTATCTAATTTAATTGGCGCTGTTTGGAACAAGAACAGCAATTTGGGTAGGATGCTCATTTTGATTGTCGCTATCCTCCCGAGGAAGGAAATTTGCAACTTCCCCCACTTCTCTAGATCTTGTTTTATGCTTTTTACCAGGGGGACATAATTGTCCTCTTTAAGGGCCAGATACTTTGTTGAGATCCATACTCCCAAATATTTGACTTTTTTCACAATTTGGATTCCCATAGATTCCTCCAGGACTTCTTTTTGGTTTTTCGTCATATTTTTAGTAAGCATTTTAGTTTTAGATTTATTTAATTTGAGTCCTGCTACTTCTCCATATTTATCAAGTGTTTCCAATATTTGTATACCTGTTTCGACCGGTTCTTCCATAATTAGGACAACATCATCCGCAAACGCTTGAACTTTATATGTTTCTTTCCTTATTTTAAGCCCTTTGATTTGATCGCTCTCTCTAATCTTCTTCAGTAGCACTTCTAGTGCCAGTATGTACAAAAGTGGTGACATTGGGCATCCCTGTCTTACTCCTTTGCTGATCTGAAATGTTTTGGTAAGTTCACCATTTACTAAGATATTGGCCCTTTGCTTCTCATAAATCGTATTTATTGTATTTGTGAAATTTTGTCCAAATCCCATTATGTTCAGTTGTTGCTTTATAAACTCCCAATTCAGATTGTCGAAGGCCTTCTGTGCATCTAAAAAGACTAATGCCATCTCTTTTTCCGGGTGTTCCTCGTAATATTCTATCACATCCAGAATCGTCCTAGTGTTATTCCTTATTTGCCTCCCTGGGAGGAATCCATTCTGATCGCTATGTATTATCTTATTAAGAATTCTTTTTAATCTCTCCGCTAATATGTTCATATATATTTTATAATCGATGTTAAGGAGTGAAATTGGCCTGTAGTTCTGTATCAATTTGGTGTCCGATCCCTCTTTTGGTAAGAGTATAATATAGGCCTCTCTCCAGGATTCTGGTATTTTGTTTTTCATTAGGGCCTCATTGAAAATTTGGAGCATTCTTGGGAGTAGAATGTCTTCTAATTCTAAATTTTTGTATAATTCCCCTGGGAATCCGTCCGGGCCCGGAGATTTATTCTTTTTCAGTCTGGCAATTGCAGTCTTTAGCTCTGTTAATGTAATCTCTTTGTTTAACATCTCTTTTTCCTCCTCTCCAATCTGTGGCATTCCCTCCTCCATTAAATATTGTTTTACTTTCTCTTTGGATATATCCTCTTCCTTATATAAAGACGCATAGAAATCGTGTGCTATCTCCAATTTTTTTTCTTCCTTAGTTGTGGTATGCCCTTTGGGGTCTTCAAGTTGGAGAATAATTCCTTTCTCTCTCTCTTTTTTAATTCTGTAAGATAACCACCTTCCTGGCTTGTTGGCATTCTCGAAGTAATATTGTTTTGTTCTCTTAATATTATATGCAAGTTTTTCTTGATCCATTATATTTAATTTATGACGAATGTTCATCCAATTTACTTTTGTTAATCCATTGTCAGGGTTTAATTGGGCCTCTTTCTCTGCCTTTGCCAGTTCTTCTAGCAATCTTCTTTGAGATTCTCTCCTCTCTTTATTTCTGTATGCTCCATAAGATATCATTAGGCCTCTTAAATAGGCCTTCATCGTATCCCAGATTATCCCCCGGTTCGTTGGTTCTTTTTCATTTTCTTCAAAAAAGATTTATAATTCCCTCTTGACTTTGTCGATATTTTTTTTGTCTCGCAAAAATTGTGTGTTCATTCTCCATCTTTTGTTTTTTCTCTTGTATGTACACTTCCATCTGATTTCCAGTGGGTTATGATCTGCCCAGGTATTAGGTAAGATTTCCGCTGACGCAATGTCCATGCCCAAGTTCCTGCTTACCCACGTCATGTCTATTCTGGACCATGATTTGTTGGGATTAGAATAGTAGGTATACTGTCTCTTGTTGGGGTGTAATGTTCGCCAGATATCCACGAGGTTTAATTCATCAACTAGGTCGAAGAAGGTTTTTGGTAAGTTTTTCCTTAGTTTCTTTTGACCTCTAGGTCTTTTGTGATCTTTATATGCATCGACCACTCCGTTAAAATCCCCAATAATACAGATATTGTTGTTGTCCAGTCCTCTTATTGTATCTCTTGTTTTGCTATAGAACTCTTTCAAATTTTTGTTTGGGGCATAGATCGCTGCTATTAATATTGCCGAATTGCCCCTCTCGGTTTCAACAATTAGTAATCTACCTTTAGGGTCTGCATATTTCAATTCTGTCTTCATCTCCTTTCTAATATATAGTACCACCCCTCTCTTTTTCTTCGTAGCTAGAGAGGTATACAGATTCCCCAGTTTTTTATATTCCAGATATTTTATGTGTTCTTGTTTAATATGTACCTCCTGAAGACATACTATATCTGCATTTTGTGTAACTAATTTGTTAAAGAAGGTTTTTCTTTTTTTATGATCGTTAAGTCCGTTTACATTAATTGATAAGATTTTCCAGTCGTCCATCCTTTTCTCCTTCTGTTGTTTCACTTAAATTTGATGTTGGTATTAGCTCGAACTGCTCTTTGAGGTCTTTGTTTCTTTCCTGCTTCTCTGCTTTCTTTCTCTTCCTTTTCTTTCTCATCTAAGCTCTCTTTCCCCGTCGAAACCTCTTCTTGGGATCTTCTTTGGGTGGGTTCTTCTTCTGTAGTGCCAGCTTCCAATTTCTCTTTGCTACTTTGTTCGTCTTCTGACCCTCTCAAATGGTCAAGGAATTCTTGTGCCTCCACCAGACTATTTATTTTGATCCTCCTCCCTTGCCAGGTGATCAGCATACCCTCCGGCAAGGTCCATCTAAAAAGTATATTTCTTTTATTCAGCTGTGAGGCCAGGAATCTGTAGTCTCTTCTTTGTTCTCTCACCCTCCTCGGCACTTGCTTCAGGACAATCACCTCCTTTTCCTTGTAATTGATCGGTTCTTCTTTTACCATTTTATAAAAGATATCCTTGACTTTCTTGCGAACCTTATGTGTACCTCTCTGGGTAGATTGTTCCATCTGGCGTAGTTGGTCTGAACTCTATACACCTCATCCAGTTCTTTTATTATGTCATTTGAGTCCTGTTGGAGCACCTCCGCTATTAATTCGGCCATTACTTGGCCTAGATTTTTGTCCTTGTCCTCTGTAACGTTTTGAAAACGCAGATAGAAAGAGGCCTTGTCCATTTCCAATTGTGTAATCGCTTCCTCCAGATCCCTATTCTGGGCCATTAATTTTTGATCTACTATTTCTAAGTCTTTCTCTTGTTGTTCCACTTTAGATTCTATTTTGCCTATTCTCTGTTCGTTATTTAGAATGGCTTGCTGTATGTCACCTATTTTCTGGTCAATGCCTTGTATGTCTGTTTTCATTTCCTGGTGGTTATTAGTCATTTTCTCTTGCATTAAGAGCATTGTCTCTTGAATCATTGCTAGTGATGCCTGCATCGCTTGCATTGTTGGAATCACTGATGCCTTCTCAATTTTTGGTAGCGCTTCCGTCGATTTCTGAGTTGCAGGGGAGGACATTGTAATTGTTGGACTTGAAACGCTAGGGGTTACTTTCTTTCCTGTTTTTGTCACAGTGGATGCAAAACTCATCTCCCTAAGCACTTTCGCCTGTTCTTTGACTATCCTTTCTATGTTCCTCCACACTGTCATCCACTAGTTAACTTCCCTTGCTTAGTTAACACTACTTAAGAAGAGAGAATTTTTGAAGATATTCCCAATTCACAAAATAGGTGGAAATGAAGTTTTTGACCTTTTCTCTGTTATGCTACCCACAACTTGGCTTTATTGACTATTCCTTATTTGGGGGCTGCGTTTCTAGTTTGACTCAGTTCCTAGTTAACAATTAATTAGATTCTCAAATTTTAGAGGAAAGGAAAAGAAAAAATAGACCTTTCAATACCAATGCATCTGATCAATAAGGTAATACTCAATATCCAGTCGGTAAGCACTTAATTAATTGATGTTATAAATTAAATCACTATTTTATAAAATTTATCCTTAATAATATTGATAATATTAGACACAATAATCAATCAATCAATAGCCACTCTATGCACACAGCAGTAAAAAATAGAAAAACCAGACCAAGAAAGAGTAGCTAATAAATAAGTGATAGATATATAAATAGGTAGATAGTTAAATAGATATATATATATAAATGGATAAATAGATAGGTAAATAAATAGAAGATGATAGGTTCTAATATGTCTATACAGGTATTTAAATAAATTAATTAGCTATGTTGTATTACTACTTTTAATACTCTGAATATATAGGTACTTTAAATAATTTAAATACTTATATAAATATTATAAATAAATATTATAAATACTTTAAATGTGTAGAGAAGAAGAAAGAAAAAAAGAAGAATAAATATATATATATTGTAGTTTTAGACTGTTTTTAGAATAATAACAAAATGTATTAATATAGATTTAAATTCTAATCCTCTTAGTCCCTTTGAGTGCCACACTTATTAGAGTTTATGCTGGAAAGTACATTAGTTACTTCACCCTTCTGCTTCTCGCTTCTTTCAAATCTCCAACTCCTTGTAAAAGTTAGTTTAATTGTTCTGTTATTCTCTTCCTGGTGCTTCTTCTTTCCTCTCTAGCTCTTCGCTGTTCTTCTCGTTGGTATCAAGTATGGTTGCACTTCCGGTCCTAAATTTCCGGTCGTTCTCCTCAGTCAGCAGAATCTCTTCCCCACGTCCTCCAAGCTCGATCTGTGCAGCAAATTAAATCCAAAAGAAAAGGGCTAGTGCCGCTGGTCCGCTTGCCGATCTCCCCTCCTTCCTTCTTGCCGGCCTGTCTGCGATCTCGCTGTCAATCCTCCTCCTCTCTTTCAATCGCCGCTTTTTTCCTCTTTGAGCCCTTCCGCTCCGATCCAGCCAGCAAAGCTTTATCTGATCTTCCGCTCCCGAGCGCACTCTGGGGTGAGTGGTTACTGATGCTCTCGCCTCTCTTCCCGGAATCTTTGCTTCCCCTCTTGTTGGCTATCGTGGCTTCAGGTCTGCCATTAAGAGGCAGACGCGCCCCGTTAGCTTGACAGTGGGAATCAGTCGCGCCGGGTGGGTTTGCACTCCGCCACTCGACTCACCGAAGCCCCACTATAGTCCGCGAAGCCCTCCAAGCTTCCACGCCTCGAACGGTCCCCAAAACGTTGCGTTAAGTGGCAGTGGGAGAGAGCGATCACTCTCACCACGCCATGACACCACGCATCACCAACCGGAAGTCTTTTATAGTCTTTGTATCCTATCCTTCCTGCTACCACATTTTTGCAAGGCTATGGTAATAATCTTGATTTTTCTCAACGAATGTATATATCTTTACACTAAAAATTACTGATCACTTTGAAAAGAGTGATTTGTACTTAGTTTTCAACTTAGCTTACTGATAAAACTACTGCATATTAATACACAGGGTTCTGAAAGTGTTGACAAGAGACAATTAGTTAAACTCTTGCAGGTCCTCACAAACTTTTGGAATTAAATGAAATAGCAGATGGAAAAAGATCGCTTTCATTTAGATACCTTACTATACTCTGACAGTTGGTGGAGGGAATTTATGCTTGGCCAACATTTAGCTTTTTGCCTTGGCAAGATATTGGTTGAGGTAAGAATAAGTGAATGAGGTATTCATTCAAAAATCTACTTAACTAGCAAGCTGATTGCTCATCTTGGACAGGAATATTTGCAAATGTGTTCAGTTAAAAGTTAAATAGTTTATAACTAACTAAAAGGAAAGTATGGCCAAGTTTAAATTAGATTCTTTGAAAATATTCTTACTCTTTTGTTTGAATTCAGTGTGTGTGTGTGTGTGTGGGCACTTCAATAGGTTCATTTTATATGTGTGTGTGTGTATGTGTGTGTGTGTGTGTGTGTGTGTATCTTTTTCGTAGGTTTTATGTGTATTTCTCTTTAGCCAGGTTCTACTTACATAAACCAAGATATTATGCAGCCCTAGTTCAGTGAAATCAGGGTCTGCTGGCTGCCAGAAGGAAAAAAAGCCCAGAAACTAGTGAATTGTGATTTCACTGAACTAGGACTGCATAATATCTTGGTTTACGTAGGTAGAACTGTTTTGACAAGGTCCCACTCGTCATCTTCAGGTTGGTACCTTCGGCTTCGTGCCTGTGCAAGCAAAGCATGATCGGAGCTGCCGTCTCTCTATAAATACTGGTGGGGACGTGTGGGGTGCTGGCTTAGTTGCTGTGAGCGTGTGTTGCCTGTGTTGCCTGTGTTGTTGCCTGTGTTGTTACATCTTGATTAGTTGATGTTTGCGGATTAGTCAGCAGTTTTGTAACATCCTGTGTGGGTGAGGTCCTTGATGTGTGCCCATTAGTCTTTTGTGTTTTAACGACCTGGATAATGGGCTGGGTAGTTGATGTAATGTCCTGAGCAGATGGCTGTGATGCCACATCCCGGGCTTTGGTTTGCCATCCCGAGTTTGAGGTCTTGCCATGTGTTCATGGCGTGTGTCAGTTTGCTTTGTAGGGGATCGGAGGGGGTGCAGCAGCTGGTGATGCCACCGTGGTCTGGTTTCTGGATTGTGGTTGTATTTTGTCTATGGGATGGGTTTGGGTTTGAATCTGGTGAGAATGATTGATGGTGATGTCATGTGTTATCTTGGGTCTGATGTTAATCTTCGTGGCTGTTGAGTCGAAGGCATCAGCCTGAAGATGACGAGTGGGACCTCATCGAAACATCGCCAAGATACTCTCAAACTTACATGGGAAAAGACCCGAACACGCCAAGACTTGCATACCTCTACCTGTGAAAATCTACGAAAACTATATATATAATATTAGATAGATAGATAGATAGATAGATAGATAGATAGATAGATAGATAGATAGATATAGATATAGATATAGATATAGATAGATATATAAATTTTCCATTTAAATAGTATGGAAAACAATTTAAAATTTTAATCAAATGTATCAATAATTATTAGTGATTTTTTTTTTAAATTAGATCTTGGGGTTCCAAAGTTTCAATTGATTCCTGAATTAAAGGATTGATTCCCATGAATTAAAGGAAATAGAGTTATTCAATTCTTTAAACAAGTTAGCAAGTGGATATTGCTCTATTTGCTTTTATGTCTCTTTGTTTAGTCAGTCAATTATTCATACATCACAAAGATAGTAGACTTCTATAGTCAGCAAACAGAGAATCTGGATTTTGAGATTCTTAATGTTTATCCTTGCCAGTGAGGAACTAATAAACCTTTTTGGAAAACCTTGCTAAAAACAAATCTAGTACACAAATAGGAGCTTAATGATAATGCACTTAAATGCTCAATATAGTGAGCTATTTTTGATGTAGCAAAGTATTTATATTGTTCTTATGCTGAAAAAAATGATCTCTGGAATCTTGTGTTAGCTAGATTTGAACAGTAAGGGTACTACAAAATACTGAAGTGCTTCTGTTATTTTTGTTAAACCAGTGCTATGTACATAACAATTCTACTCAAACAACAGTTTCTAAAAAAAAAATCTGCTTTTTGCTCAATTAATTCCAAGGTAAGTGCGGTTTCAGACACTTCCAAGTAACGCTGAATATGCTTATTGTAGTAGGTATTGTTTATCTATATATCTTTATCTATATCTATATCATCTATATCTATATCTATGTATGTATTGTATGTATGTATGTATTAAAGATTATGAATTGGTAATAGTAATTATTTTAATAAGGAGGTAAGACAAGAAAATGTAAGGGAAGGCAGAATGTTAATATTCAATTATAACAAACTAGTTATATGAACCAATTCAGGGAAAGATGAGTTGACATGTTCTATTTCTATTTTTTGGCTTTCTACCTGGGTTCGATTTTATATGGGTATTTAGTTTTATATGGCCACGGGGAAGAGAAATTTCAGTTTGTTATGCGTAGACCTTAAAGTATTATTTTAAATCATTTATGATCATGATAATAATCTACTATACACCCCCAGGCTTTTATGAACCATAAAATCCTCATGAAAAATGCTTTGTTGATTTTCTTACAAAAGCAAATTCTTTGATTTAGATCACACTCAGATTTTTTCTTATACAAAGCCTGTTTTTAATTCAGTTTATCCTTTAGAAAAAATGTAAACTTGAGTACTAAGTCATGGCCAAAAGCTGTGTAAAAGATGAAGCACATTGCATAGACATTTTGCTGCTATACAATTTTCCTACTTTTATATGAACAATAATAAAAATTTTAATGATCTTATAACTCTAATGGGTACAAGTAGTATGAGTTTATATTTCCAATCATACTGAAGGCTTGCTAACAGCATGCAGATATTTTTTATTAAACATTAATTTGTTGAATTTTATCTTCTTACTTCAGTTAAATTTCTTCCGGATTTGTAGATATGTTCTATTAAGTTAGCAACCATAAGACTCTGAGACAAGAGATAATTTTCCTAACTCGCTGCTCAGACAATCCTACACATGGGTTGAAGCAGTGTGATTGGATATACTGAGTGCTCATCATTTTTCCTCTGCAGTCCTAGTCCCGCCCACTGCTTGCTCCTGTCAGTCTTTTTCACTCAGTCGATTGGACCAGACCTGAGTGCCTTTTTTACTACTTCTAATTAGCTTCAGCTGGTTTTAAAATCAAATTTCTCCTTCATTTGGTTAATTTTCAAAAATAGCCTGTTTCGTGTTTTTTTTTTTTTTGAGCTGCGGTTTCGGTCTGGCTTCTGCCTCCGAGCCGCCGCTTTTTTCACCCTGACTAACAGCTGAGGGGCGCATTTACATTTTTTTCTTATTTTTTTCTTTGAATTACGTTGTGGAGAGCTGTGCTTCGAGGGACGTTTATTGCCAAGCAGCGGCTTCGGGGTTTGACTTGAGTGAACCGCCGAGCCGCCCGATTGCCCCGTTGATAGCTGAGAGGAGCTTTTCAAGTTGCCCAGCTGAGAGGCGTGTCCTATTTATTTGCTTGTGCCGCGGGTGGTGGAGTTGGTGTCCTGGTTAGCCAGGACAACCACCACCACCTTTGCAGCCTCTCCTTGTCAATTTCGTGGCTCCAGGGTCCCTGCCCGCCAGCAGCATACCTTGATGTGTCTATTGCTTTGGCGATGGTTGGAGTTCCCGCCATTTTGCTTCGCCCGCCATTTTAATGGCTGAGGCAGCAATATTGGAACTGATTACTGACTGGCTGTCTTGTTTACATTGCCAGCTTGTTTATTGGAGAGAGCGATTCCTTCTAATGGTTATTCGCTCTGATGATTACTGAATTTAATAATTGTTGTGGTTTTTTAACATTAAGTTTTTTTCCACAGATTGGCAGGTAGGTGCAGAGTGCCTTGCTGCCTTGGATTCCTGCAGTCTGCTGTTTCCCTGATTTTCTCCAGCGGGCAGAGTTTTACCTCTCAAGGAAAGTGAACTGTTGATAGTTTTTTTTGGGGGGGGGGCTATATTTATCTATTAAAAATTAATTAATTAATTAATTATATGTTTGAATTGGTATTCAGCATTACCTTACCTTTGGTTATGGCTGACTCTGCTCTTTCTTCCGATATGGAGATGGAGGTCTCCTCGCTCAGGGCCCCTTCTCCCAAACCTGCTGGGAAAAGAAAGGCCAAATCAAAAAGGGGTTCTAAGTCAGGCCCCAAATCCACAAGCCAGCAAGTTGAATTAATAGATAAGGATGCCATGAGGCGCCATAATGCCTTGGAGAAACAATTCAATAAGGCAAGGGCCACTATTCAACCAGAGGGCCCGTCACCACCGCTTGTGGAGGACAATGTGGTTATTTCAACTGTTCCTCTTGTTTCTCATTCCCAAGAGCCTAATGTGGTAGGTTGGTCACAGGGTGATATTACTCTTGTGCCTCAAGGACAAGATTTACCTTCCAGTCAAAGTGAACAGGTGATGCTAGGTTCTCTGCCTATGCCCTCCACTGTCCCTATTCAGGTCCCTCCGGCTGCACAGCCTTCAATGGTGGGCGGATTGGCTAATGTGGGAGTTTCTAATTCTACCCCTGCCATGGACTTCCAGTCTATTTTGTCCCAGGCATTTGCCAGTATTTTTCAAGCTGGGTTGCATCAGCAGTCCCTCTTGGGCACGCTTCCAAGCACCTCTGGATCTGTTCCAGTCGTACCCAAAGTCCAACCTTCCACCAGCTATTCTTACAAACAATCTGAGTTTTCTGCTCAGGATGATGATTACCTTGAGGATTTTGAACTATCAGACGATGATGAGGAGTTTCAGGAGAAGCCTTCGATCCCGGGTCTCTTTAGGCCCGTTCTCTTTAAATCTCTTTTACATAAGGCAAAGGTGGCAACCAAAATGGGCAAAGCTCTTGACCCTGCTTCCTCTTCAGGAAAATCCTAATGACTCCTTATTTAAATTACCACAAACTGACATTGACTTTGTACCATGCTCTGATTTGTTTTCTCAAGTGATTTAGCAACCCTGGGAGCACTCGGGTTCTCTTTCTGGACCATCCGGTCATGACAAAAGGATGTATTGTGCTGCCCCAGAGCTCGATGCATTGTTAAACTTACCTGCAGTTGATGAGCCTGTTGCTAGTCTTATCTCTCCGTCTATTTTGGCAGGAGATGTAGGGGATGGTCTTAAGGCGGAAGATAAAAGAACTGAACTGTCATATAGGAAGACACACCAGGCAGCCGCCTGGGCCATCCGAGCTGCTACATCTGCCTTATTTTTTAATAGGGCGTCGCTTATTTGGCTTCGCCAGCTCCAAGACAGGTTGCCCCCTGAAGAGGCCCGGATTCACCAAGATGTGACAAAATTAATTGCTGCAGCTGAGTATTCTGCAGACGCCTCTCTGGATGCGGCTAAATTCGCATCTAGGGCCCTGGCCTCCACAGTGTTTCCCGCCGCCTATTATGGCTTCGGCATTGGAGAGCCGACCTAAAGTCGAAATGGAAACTTACCACTGCTCCTTATAAAGGATCTGCTCTCTTTGGTCAGGCTTTGGAGCCAGCTTTGGTGGAAGGGTGCGATAAAAAGAAAGTTCTTTCTACTTCCTACAGGCATCAGGACCATCGTTTTATACCTTATACGAGGCCGTCCTTTCGTGCTGAGCCAGGACCCAGCAGGTATCATTTTCAAAGACCTCCCACACAAGGGCAGTACCCCTCTTCTGACCAATCGTCCTTTCAGGACAGGGACAGACGCCAGACATCTTCAAGCAACCATTCCGGGGCTCCGGATTTCGCTCCTTTAGGCGCGGTAAGTGACTCACCGGCTTCTCTTCCCATAGGCAGTCATCTTCAATTGTTTTACCATCAATGGGACACCGCTTCTACGGACGCCTGGCTACTTCGTACCATCACAACGGGCCTTACTCTAGAATTCACCTCTCCTCCTCCAAGTCGTTTTCTTCAGTGCCCCCTGTCGGCCTCCTCTCAAATGAGGCATCTCATGGCTCTAGAGATCCAACACCTGTTGGATATACAGGCCATCGAGCCGGTTCCGGAAGATCAGGTACGGACCGGATTTTATTCAATATTATTCCTGGTTCCAAAGAGCTCGGGGGGATGGAGGGGGATTCTCAATCTAAAACAGCTCAACCAGTTTGTGTTGTACCGGCGCTTCAAGATGCATTCGCTTTGGTCCATTCTGGGATGTATCCGACGAGGAGACCTCCTACAATCCATCGACATCAAGGAGGCCTATCTTCACGTACTGATACATCCCAGTCACAGAAGATACCTCCGGTTCACCTACAATGAACGGCATTTTCAATAAAGGCCATGCTGTTTGGACTGTCGTCGGTGCCAAGAAACTTTACAAAGATTCTAGCAGCCTTGGTTGAGGGAGCGTTCCATCCGCATCATCTGTTACCTGGACGACATTCTGCTGCTATCGACTTCTCTCTCCCAGGCTCATCGGGACAGAACGTTAGTTATTCAGGCTCTACAAAGTCACGGTTTTGTCCTCAATCTGGATAAGAGTCATCTTGTTCCAACAACGTCCATTCTGCATCTTGGAGCGATAATAGACTCATTGCAAGGTTGTGTATTTCTATCCCCGGACCGTCAGTCAAGTATCAAGGACATTGTGAACCAGGTGCTATCACGAACCTCTGTGCCACTCCTTCTGTTGTCTCAACTGTTGGGGAAGTTGATCTCTTGTATTCACATTGTACCGTGGGCACGTCACCACTCCCGTCAACTACAGTGGTTTCTACTTCCCTTTCAGCGGACTGGTCAGTCAGAGTCATCTACCAAGGTTCGCGTTCCCCGTTGGGTGCAGAAATCTCTCCGTTGGTGGGTCTCTCCGGCTCTGTTATCCAGGACTCTGTTCTTCGAGCCTCAAAGAGTTACGATAACCACGGACGCCAGCCTTTATGGCTGGGGTGCCCCCCTGGACTCAACCTTTGAACAGGGGACCTCGTCTCCTCTAGAACGACAACATAGTATCAACTGGTTAGAGCTCCAGGCGGTGTGCTTGGCGTTGATTCACTTTTCGTCCTAGATAAGGAACAAACATGTACTCATATTAACAGACAATATGACTACGAAGGCTCACCTCAATCGACAAGGGGGCACGAGGTCCAAAGAATTGATGGCGGAGACGGAACTGCTGATGGTATGGGCAGAACAACATCTTTATTCCCTAAAGGCGGAGCACATTTCCGGCAAGTCCAACATCCAGGCAGACTATCTAAACAGGGGTCGCCTGGATCCATCGGAGTGGCGCCTGAGTCCCCAATTGTTCCAGGAAATAGCACACAGGTATGGCATGCCAACAGTCGACCTCTTTGCAACATCTCAAAACACTCATCTTCCTCAATATTTCACCCGCTTTCTGTCGCCAGGTGCAGAAGGACACGATGCCCTCAGGTCCCAGTGGCCAGAAGGTCTACTATATGCATTTCCCCCAATTCCAGTCATGATCCGGAAACTGATTCTGGAACACGCAGACCTTCTCCTGGTGGCGCCTCACTGGCCTCAGAGGGCATGGTTCGCCGATCTGCGGGATCTTTCTGTCAGGACGCCTTGGCGGATTCCTCTCAACAAGTGTCGCTGAGCCAGGGCGCTGTTCAGCACCCGGATCCAGGTTGGCTCCAGTTGACCGTCTGGCGCTTGAAAGGATAATGTTAAGTAAGGACAATGTTCCTTCTGACGTCATCGCTACTATTCAAGCTGCCAGGCGGCCATCCACCGTCCACATTTACAATGCGTCCTGGAAGATATTTGCCCACTGGTCTGCTTCCAACCTTGTGGACCCTACCTCTGCTTCCGTCTCGGACGTTCTCCATTTTCTACAGTCAGGGTTTGACAAAGGATTGGCCCCGTCTACTCTAGGTGGCAGCCTTATCCACTGTCTTGTCGGGGGATGGTCACCAGCAATTGTCTCATGATCGGGGAATTCGATCTTTTTTTCAAGGAGCGGCGAACCTTCGGCCAGCTGTGATACCTACCTGGGATCTCCACTTGGTATTCTACCTGGGATACATAGGATCTCCACTTGGTATTACAAGCTCTCACATCTCCACCGCTTGAGCCTCTTGGTTCCACTTCCTTATGCTACCTGTCACTGAAAGTAGCAGTGACTTCAGCTCGTAGGGTATCCGAGATAGCAGCCCTCTCCATTCGTCCTGATCTTTGTGTCTTCTTTCCTGACCATGTGGTTCTTAGACTGGATCCTGCCTTTATGCCTAAAATCAATTCCATTTTTCATCAGTCTCAGGAGATAGTCCTGCCAAATTTTTGCCCGGACCCGCATCACCCACTTGAAAGGACATGGCATACCTTAGACGTTCGCAGGGCTCTGCGACGCTACATCCGACGTACGTCTTCATTTCGAAAAACTGAAGCCTTTTTGGTGTCATTTTTGCCTTCCTCGATGGGACAGAAGGTTTCTTCTGCCACTGTGGGTAGATGGCTCAAGGCCTGTAGCTTATGAACTACAAGGGGCCCCTGTTCCCGGAGGCATTTTACCTCACTCGACTAGAAGTGCCGCTACTTCTGCTGCATGGGCTACCCGAGCTTCGATAGATGAAATTTGCTGGGCGGCCACCTGATCCTCCCTTTCCTCCTTTGTCCGTCATTATCGCTTAGATTCTTTTGCTTCTGCTGAAGCCTCCTTCGGCAGGCATGTATTACAATCAATAATTGCCCCTACGGGTAAGGAAATGGCTGCGACTCCCACCCAGAAATTGTACCTTGGGCATGTCCCATGTGTAGGATTGTCTGAGCAGCGAGTCAGGAAAATGGACGTTGTCCTACCTGAACGTCCTTTTTATGCTCGCTGCGAAGACAATCCGGCCCGCCCTTTCGCTAGCCATTCCCTGCCATAGGGGGTGTTTTTCCTTTTTCATTCCTCTGCAGGTACTCGCCTTACGTGTTGAGGACCATTCCAGTCTGCTTCGATTGCCACAGGCTTCGTGAAAAAGACTGACAAGAGCAAGCAGTGGGCGGGACTAGGACTGCAGAGGAAAAATGATGAGCACTCAGTATATCCAATCACACTGCTTCAACCTATGTGTAGGATTGTCTTCGCAAGCGAGCATAAAAAGGACGTTCAGGTAGGACAACGTCCAATCTATCTGCTTTCTAACAGACGGCTGCTTAATTGTTCTGTTTTATAGGCTCTTATTTAAAGGGATCATAACAAGTTTATGAGATGAAACTTGGTGCTCCTTAATATGAAGTAATCTATTTACCATTGCAATGAAATGAACTAATCTATGATAAAGCAAAATAAAAAGCATTTTGTGTATGCAATGAGCACAGAGTTTAGGAATGAATCTGAAAATCTACCAAAAAAGAAACCGAGTTTGAATCTCTTATATGTCTTCTTGTAACACTAACAATGGATGCATATTTAGAAATACAAATTTAATTTGTTCTTATTTTATGCATTTACAAATATATATTAGTACTTTGAAAAAAACTGTATATATATCACTGGAGCTACAGGTATTTGTTTTGGAAGGTTATGCTTAATAGGAAAATAATTTCCTCAGAGAAGATTCTTCTCATTTCAGCAAGTAAATCCAAGTATAAGGTTGTATATATGTTATTAGATATAGAATATATAAGCTAGTGGTGTGCTGGAAAATGTTTTAATTGCTGTACTGCTTTCTTTGGATCTGTTGATTGGGAATAATAGATAGCATCTTAATTTTGTTCTCAAGGGTTTACAAAATTCTTGTGAGTCAAATGAGCTGTACTACTGAATATAGATCTAGAGTGAATGTTTAATCTATTTCCTTAACATTTACAGTAGAAGTTCAATTATTCATAACTGTAATATAAAAATAATGATTTTCAAATCAACAATTCTGGATGTTTCTACATTGTGAAAGGCTTTGTTCATTTTATATAGATATTCAATGTTTTAAAAAGATCTCGATATGATAACCAAGGGATCATAGTTTTAAAAGCCCTTTTGTATAAAATATAGCTTTTCTTTATATTTCATATTAATATATCAAAGAAACAGGTACTAATCTGGCTGTTTTTTCTTTTATCAGCTTCCTATATATTGCATGATTTTGAGTTTCTGAAGTTTTCTAGGGAATATGATTAAAGCAGGGGTCCCCAACCCATGGGCCAGGGCCCACCTCTGGGCTGTGGCCTATATGGAACTGGGCCATGCAATCACTGGGTCGGTGTGTACATGCATGCACGCAGTTCAATTTGTGTGAGCAATGGGCCAGTGCCCGTGCACATGGGCACATACATCAACTTGTGAAAATTGGACTGTGTGTACCACTCACACAAGTTCAGCTGTACCTGCACGTGCCTCCAGCCCGCAGCTCATGCAGCCTGGTTCCCCTCCCCACCAGCTGGCCCGCTAAGCTGCAAAGTTTGGGGACCGCTGAATTAAATGGTTTGGCAGAATTGAACAATCCATCCTTATTCCTCAGAGGTTTTTTGCTTGGCTTATAACAACATGTAAAAAAATGTGATAGAGTAGCTGAAGATGAACCCAAATGCTTCAAAGGCGAGTTGAATTGATGATCCATATCCGCAGGGAGCAAGATGTAATTGGGACAAACCGATGTACATTGAATCATAACTTCATTTAATTTTCTTTAATGAAATATAAAATTTTAAAAGATATTTGTACTTTGGAAGGCTCATTATATTGTTTTATTTTAAAAGTGTAAAATTATTTAAGACTGTTCAAAGTATTTGAAAGAGGTGCCTCACAATGCATGGAAGAATATTTAAAGAAGCTATTTTGTTTGGAAAGCTTGTGTAACTTCTTCAGACATTCCAACAGCTAGCTCTGTTGGAATGTGAATGTAGAATCAGTGAGGAAGAACTTCCAAAGCAGTCATACAAGACTTGCAAACACTGTGGTTGCTGTTTTGATGAAAAAAAGGTGCTTTATAGGCATTCCCATATATTGGAAGTACTCTTTGAATAATGCTAGCATTTTTGTTTCTATAAAATGGTGCTTATTGCACAATAAATGTATTTGACATATGAGAAGTAGAAACCAACTCTGAACTAGATTAGGATGAAGCAACCCTTATCCATTTAATCCAGACAAAATAGAGCTGCTGCTCAGGACAATGTATCCCATTAGTTGTGTTTTATTTATTCTGATGGTTCCCACAAATCAAAATCACATTGGGGGAATCAGCTTGAAATAAAGCTTTTTCTAAATATAATAACCTTATTAAGGTTACCATACTCTATTAATGTACTATTCAGATATTTTAGGTTTGTTGCTTCTTTGCTTCTTTACTTGATAATAGTGTTTTTATACCTAGTTCAATCATAAATCCTGAGCATTTTCATAATAATTATTTCAGATTGCCTTTAGAAACAGTCCAGAAACTTGAGTTGGTAACAAACAGAACATGCTTCTGAGCTGATACTATTTAATCTGATTATATTAGGGGTATACTGCAATTACTGTTTAAGTTGCTATTAAACTCTTATCCTAGATTCATACCAGCTTGACTCTAAACTGGTTTTTAAATATGCTGTAAGAACTGAGATGCTTTGGCACAGATTGTAAGTAATTTAGTCTATGTATGGACTACTGAATGGAATGGGCTATTCTTCCATGGGGCAATTTCTCTATTGCTTTGTCCTAAAACTTTTCTGTTCTCAGAAACAATTGCTAATGACTTTCCTTGCTGTGAGTGGGTTTTCCAGGACATATGCTATATATCTTTATATGTATGTATTCAAGTGTGTGTGTGTGTATGTGTGTGTGTGTGTGTGTGTATACATGTGCAGATGCATAGCTACAGAGAAGTGTGATAATATAAATATACAAAGTAAAGTTAAATTAAATATACAATCTTATAAATTAAAGTACATATATATACAGGCACACAGAATACTACCTTTAAAATAAAAAATATTTTGTTGCCAGCTGCTTTGCACTGTAATGAAGTCTAGGTGTTGATTTTGTTAATATTGAAGTAGAACACCAGCTAAGAACTTTACCTGCTAGGTAAAAGATTACTAGTTCAAAACCCAGCATGTATATTTTTAAAAAATATTTCTTTTTCAACTACCTAGCTAGTTTCCTCATGTAACTGAGGCATTTTTTTTAAAAAAAACATATAAGTGTATAGGGTTGCCAGGTCTGCTTCCAAAAAATAGTGGACAAGCGGGGTGGGTGGGTAGGTTAAGTAGTAAAAACATAAAAAAAAATTTTACAATTAAATTATATATTTTCTTACAAACATTTTAACACGTATTAAAATAATCACTTCAAAACTTTACTTAAAATTCAAAACATCAAATATATTATAATAATATGTAAAATATTAAATTACATTTTACTTTGCTGTCGTGTGTATTTTTTATTTGATTGCGCAGCTTTGATCAATTCTTTGTGTTTAAGGAATAATTCTTTAATTTCAGTACAACGTTGAGAAATATTAAAAAATATACGAAGTTCACTTCAAACTGATGGTACAAGTAGTCGGTTATGTTCGTCAGACCACAAATTTCCCATGACGTTGAAAATTCGTTCAATGTTTGCATTTGATACCGGAATTGATGCACAATACTGGAACAGTTTCAGTAAACTCAGAGCTGGCTCTTTCTTGAAAAAGTACGTCCACTTATCAAGAGATGAATCGCCTTGCAGATGAACATAAACTTCTTCTAAGGCAGAAATTTCATTGAAGAGAGTGTTGGGTGGAAGTTCTTCTCGCCATGGTGATAATAACCAGATGTTCGTCATTTCTTCTAAAGTTGGAGGATTATTGCGATCAATTAGATTGAAACAACTTAGCGTCTCATATACTGAATCTGTGAAATTATACCACTTTTCTAGATACACAATGGTTCTTTGATACACGTTGATGGCTTCTTTCTTGAACTTTTGCACGTCATTCTCAGGCAAATGTTTTTTACGTAAGGCAAATAAAACTTTCATTCCAAAAAACTGCTCATCGTATTTTTTTTGCAAAGAATCACGCAGCTTACACATGATAATGTGAAGATCACATGCAAGAATTTTCTTGCTTTCCAGATTCAGTAGGGTGTCTTGCATTATTGACATGAAGAAGTGCATGAAATATAAATACAATTCTGAAATTGTTGGTTCATCGTCCTTTGTGAGTTCATTTTCCTGATCCGAAATAAGGTTCCAGATAACCTTATGGCACTCATCAGATCCAAGAGAAATAAAATACGAGTTTAGAGGTATCCAGTTTAAAAGAAGTCTTTCAACCGCTTTAAACAAACTTAACCAACGTGTTGGAACATGGCACAAAACTTCATGGAATTCTGATTCGCAAAACTCAAAAAATGATTTCAACTCTTCTTGTTTCTTCGCAGAATTTGAAAATTTGGCAAAAACCTTCAGCACTACATTTTCGATATCAAAAGATAACTGCTTTAATGCATTTTTTGCGCTGTTGTATAAAATGTGATTATTGCAATGAGCAGCTACAATATTGTCATTTTCCAGCAATAATTTTTGGTAAACAGATTTGTTCACTCCATAATTGACCAATGCATTATCTGCTGAATAAGCTGAAACATTATTTATTTCCAATTCGTTATCACTAAGAACTCGACACAGCTGATTTTTTATTGATGTAGAATCTTCAAAAGAATCCTCATAAAAGTCTAAAATTTTCACACACAGTCCTTCTTCACAAGTAAAATATTGTGCAACAACGGGATACATTTTGTGATTTCCCTTGTTTGATGCGTCAGTGGAGAGAGAAAATGGAATTCCAGTTTTAAGATCATTGAGAACCAACTCAATAGAAAAAGGATACAAAACCTCATTGACAATAACTGATGATTTGGTTCTTCCACAAGACATCTTTTTTACAATTTCTGAATCATCAAAAATTTGCTTCATTAACTTAATACCGCAATCTTGAGCCAGGAAAGAAATATGGTGTTTAATCCCATGGTAAGTTTCAGCCATTTCAGCTACAGTCACTTTCTCACTGAAAGAGGAGTCTTTAACTCTGAAAAACAAATTGATTCGCTTCTTGTTAGAAGCTATTTTCTCCTTATGTAAATGATTTTTTGTGCTTGCATGCTGTGTGACAGCTTTTATACCATTATATTCAATTGTGAACGATTTCTGACACAATTTACAGTAGGCCGTTGTATTTGTTCTGTCGGTTTCGTTGTTGGTAGTCCATGCAAAAGTAGCTTCCCAGTCTTTGGTGTATTGCACACTCCTCTCTTTTGTTTTAAAGATTTCAAAATCTCGCCGCTGTCACTCTCATCACTCGACGCCATTTTAGGTCAGTCGACACAAGCTACAATACATTTTAAAAATGTGAACTGTACATAATTTTATAATATATTTTTATTTTAATCTCATTAATTTTTTCGGAGAATCGAGTTCAATGGATATTCGATCTTTGTCTCATTCTAACTTATGAAAAAAAAAGACAAAACGCGATTCTCCTATCCTTATTCTCTTAGACTGTACAACTTTAGATTACGTACCATTTCATCATAAAGCTTTTGAATAAAAAAAATGTCCACTATTTTGTGAAAAAAAATAGTGAACATAATGTGAAAAAAGTGGACTGTCCGCTCAAATAGTGGACACCTGGCAAGGGTATAAGTGTAAGATTGTAATGTTTCATTATTTCTTCAATCAGTTTAGGTAACCGTTTTTCCTCAAGTGACTAGACAATGAAATGCTTTAATCCTGAATTTTTTAGTGTTTAGCTCTCAGCTGGCTAAAATGAAAAAAATGAAAAATGATAAAAGATACTGCCACTGAGTTTGAACCACCAGAAATGCTATGCAAACATTTTACTATTACAATATAAACAATAAAGACAAAGAACTTAGAAGCTCTTAGATGGGGGCAATTATCGTTTCAGAAGGGCTTTTCTTCTTCTGTGAAAAAGCCAATCAATTGTTGGAGTCAGCTTGTAAGGAAGTAAAATGTGCCAGAGTAAACAGACCATAGCCCTTGAAATGACATGAAAGGAAAGGACCACTTTCAAACTACAGCAGGAAAATGCACCTGGAGACTGAATTTGGGATAGAAATGAATAAAGACTTACATAATCCACCCCCCCCAAATGTCCATTGTCTTGTTTTGACAACTTATACTGAGACATGACATATTGAAATAAAAGGCTACCTAACATTTCACCATTGTCCTTAATTCTATGTTATGGGTTTCAACTATGAACCACAAACTTGAGTAGCCTTTATTTTCTTATTAAAGTCACATGTCATTGGATTTCAATTATTTTTATTCTCTTAAAATATTTGCAGACAAGTCTTATTCTGTGCTGAAGAGCTCTCCTGCTCCCTGAATTTAGTTGCTTAACATGGCTGAGTACCTTAACCTGGCTAGTTCCATACATAAATTAACCAGCATCATATAATGAAATTGTGCAAGATGTTCTTGTTATAAATTCTGTCTTCCAGGAACTCAGATTTTTTTTCTTTTTTGCAAATACAATAAAATGCAGCCAATCTGCCCTAGAGGAATTAAATATTTATTACCAACTCAAATTCCTTAACTCCATAACTTTCTTGCCAAGCTGCTTGTAGTCTCTTGATATTGTTTTTAGGTTCATTGTCATCCCCATTTGAAGGAGAAGAAAGGGATAGTAATTTGTAAGCTTGATTATTTTAGTAAGGTTCTAAGCCACACATTTGATTTTTGCTCCAGGGAGACAACATACCTCCCTAGATTGATTGTCTGGTTTATAGGCAGTTGATTCTGTTTCATTCAGAACTGAGTCTCTTATCACCAAGACTTATATTTTTTCCAGTGGAAGTCTGGTGACTTTTCTTCCTATAACAAGAAGATGATGTCTCTTTTCCAGGGGGCTGCATGCTTTCTTCCAGGGCAAAACCAAAATTGGTTGCTCAGTTCCAGTGGGGCTGCACTGGACTGGATTGAACTAGACAGCAAGGGCATTATTCTTGGTTACCGTATTTTCTGGCGTATAAGACGACTTTTTAACACATGAAAATCTTCTCAAAAGTCGGGGGTCGTCTTATACGCTGGGTGTCGTTTTCCTGTAACCAGGCAGACCGGCCCGAAAGGCTCTGACAAGCCTTAAATGGCTCTGGCGATCTAAGCTCTGACGATCTGCTACTCGGGCAACTCAGCTGGGATCACCAGAGCCATGGAGAAGGAAAAAACTTTTCTCCTTTCACATGGCTCTGGCGATCCAAGCTCTGACAATCTGCTAATCAGGCAACTCAGCTGGGATCGCCAGAGCCATGAAGAAGGAAAAAAGTTTTCCCCCTCCAGCTTGCTTACCTTAGCTGCTAGTCGCAACGCTTGCCTTGCTTCGCTTGCCTGAATCCATTCCATCAGCAAGCAACTCCCTGCCTGCAATCAAGCAGGCAGGGAGTTGTGGACTTCAACTCCCAGAATTCCTCAGCTAGCAAAACAAAGCTGGCTGAGGAATTCTGGGAGTTGAAGTCTACAAGTCTTAAAGTTGCCAAGGTTGGAGACCCTTGTTCTATTGGGTAAGTTTTTTCCCCTTTGGGAGCTTTAAAAAAAAATAGTTAATTGGGGTTTTTTTTGTTCTTTTTTAGACCTAGCCATTTAAAGTTTAGGAAGTTCTAAATTTAGCTTTCATATAAAAATAAAAATAAAATAAAATAATATTTGTGCAGCTTTCTGAGATTTAGTGTGTTTTTGTAGTGTTTCATTCTAACTACACAAACACACAAAATCTCACAAAGCTGTATGTGGAATTTTGTGTGTGTAAAGTGTGAAAGTTGTTTTTTTGAGCTTTTTGTGGCTGTGTGAGGTTCCTGCTTGTTCCAGGGGCCATTTTGGGTCTAGCACAGCTGCTTTTACATTGTGGGTGAGCCAGTTGTGTTGTGTTGTGTGTGTGTGTAAAGTGTGAAAGTTGTTTTTTTGGGCTTTTTGTGGCTGTGTGAGGTTCCTGCTTGTTTCAGGAGCCATTTTGGGTCTAGCACAGCTGCTTTTACATTGTGGGTGAGCCAGTTGATGTTTTTTAATTTTTATTTGGTGTGCGTTGGAAGAGGGGTAGTCTTATATGGCGAGTATAGCCCAAACCCTATATTTTAACAGGAAAATTCGGGGGTTGTCTTATACGCTCAGTTGTCTTATACGCCGGAAAATACGGTAATTTCTTCTTCTTCTATGAGTGACTTGTTTCCATCAGTCTTTCTCTAAAGATTCATATACAGGTCATTTCTTCTAGTAATTTGTTCCATATTATGGTCAGTTTGGATATAGTCTTCTTGCTTAGGTTAGACTTTCTTGTTTTGTAGGTTAAGTCACAGAGTGGCTAGAATTGCCTCTAGATTCTTACTTTTTCTTCCAGTAATTCATTTAATCTACATTTGGTACATACAGTATGTAATTTGGTTCCTCCACAAGCATAAGTACTTATATGGATCATATTTTTCAAATCATAACAGTAACTGTCTGTATTTCCATTACAATGTTTCTTTTCGCTAGTTCATTTAAGGATTAAATTATTTTTTTAAAATGTTGTTTTTTAATTATTTCTTTGGAGAGATAGCCTTAAAAAGACTACATTACTTTTACATTTTCTGATTTATTGAGGATCCATTTTTCTAAATGCTTGACCATGAAATATACAGAGGTATATTTTCATCTATCTGTATGATGTTAGCATGATTATGAAAGCTGTGTTAGGCTGAATATTTCAAAACCTCATGATTTTAATTCTGCCATTATATTATTGAATGCTATTTTTTAAAAACCATCTATTCTATTGGAAGAAAAAAAATGTAATCTCTCTTTCCCACCCTCTCCCGTCCTTTGCTGCTTTAGATTAAATTTATCTTAAATTAGTTCAATTGAAACAATTTGCCATACTATTTAAACTGTGCTCTTACCTTTTATTTTTGTGGTATTCTATTATTCCCATAGTAGCAAATTTAGGTGATGAAACATTCACAAAATTGGAAGGTTAATGACAACACCAACATTCTTGTTCCTTGACATCAGCAATGCACAATGACTCTGTTAATTAGGGAAAATGAGCATTTACAGTTGACCCAATTAGAGACCACTAAGCTAGAGAAATTGTAATAAGCAAGTAAATTATGTGATCTGAAGCCTATTCATCATAATGTCATATCTCTGCTTTACAAGCTGCACGGGTTGCAAGTTTGCTTCCAGATGCTATTCAAAGCCCTAGATGACATAGGGCCTGGTTATTTGAGGGACTGCCTGTATCCCATAATATCTCTCTAACCAATTTGATACTGCAGAGTTGGCATGGTCTGCGTATCTTCAGTTAAACAATGCTATCTATTGGGATCTTGGAAATGTGCCTTCTGTGTAGCAGAGTCTGCCCTCTGGAATGAGGTTTCCTCCTACAAGATCTAATAGTCCCTACTCTGCTGTTGTTTAAAAGAGCCATGAAGACCTTTTTTTTTTCATCCAGGCCTTTGCTTCATTGTGTTTGCCATTTTTATGTTTTACTGATTTTGTTGTAATTTCTTTGTTTCATTGTTGTGAACTGCCCAGAGCTGTTGAGAGTCTGTCAGCATACAGGTTTAATAAATAATAATAATAATAATAATAATAATAATAATAATAATAATAATAATAATAATATTCAACATACTCCCAGTTTATCAACCACAAATTTGGACTGGTGACTTTGTTGTTAAAAGATGTAGTCACTGATGAAACCACCCTATCCTTATGATCTTATTAAACTTTCCTTTGTTTACAGATCTGTGAAGGTTTTAAGTATGAGAATCGATCATAGAATTACTTTTTATTTATTTTTTTCTTTTTTCTTTTTTTATTGTTTTGTTTTGTTTTTTATTTTTTATTTTTTTTTATTACAAAAGTTTTACAGTTACATTTTCACCCCTTTTTCCCCCCCCACAACCCCCCCAATCTTCCCAACCTCCCTAACCCACCCTAACCCTCCCCTCCCCCCAGACTTCCTAGTATACTCATATCAGATAAAAGGAAAAAACCCTCCTTTGTATATAAAACTTGAACCCTTCCCTCCCCCTTACAAATTTTCATCTTCCTTACATTAACATTAATATTTCTATCTTAGTATAACATTTTCAAATAAATTTTCATCCTGATTACCTTAAAGATATTTCTATCTTGATATAACATTTTCTAACAAATTTTCACCCTCAACCTTAAAAATATTTCTGTCTTAATATAACATCTTCTAACAAATTTTCACCCTCGACCTTAAAATATTTCTATCTTGATATAACATTTTCAAATAAAAGCTATTTGGTACTTCCTAGTTTGGTATTTATGCTGAACATAATCTATCCACTTCTTCCATTCCCATTCATAAGTCTCTTGAGAACAATCTTTTAAATATGCTGAAATCTTCGCCATCTCTGCAAAACTGGCCATCCTCAAAGTCCATTCCTCAATCGTAGGCAGCGCTTCATTTTTCCAGTATTTGCCTATCAACAATCTTGCTGCAGTTATCATATACAATATCAATTTTGTTTCACCCGATGTAAAACCCTTAACTATACCCAATAAGAACAGTTGTGGAGAAAACTGAATTTTTTTCTTCAAAACATTCTGCATGACCCACCAAATTTTTATCCAAAAAGCCTTAACTTTCTTACAGGTCCACCAAACATGATAATATGTAGCGTCTAGGCAATCACATCTCCAACATTTAGGCTGCACATTAGGATACATACACGACAATTTTTTGGGGTCTAAATGCCATCTATAAAACATTTTATAGAAATTTTCCCTCAGGTTCTGCGACTGTGTAAATTTAACATTCTGAACCCAAATTTTTTCCCATGTTTCCAACATCACTGGTTCCTCAAAATTTTGTGCCCACTTAATCATGCAGTCTTTAACTAGCTCAGATTCTGAATCCCTTTCTAACAAAACATTATAAAGTCTTTTAATATGCATTGGTCCTTTCTCTTTTATGTGTCTAACTAATTCTTCCTCATACATCATAATACCAGTTTTTTGGTCCTCTTTCCATCTCAATTGCAATTGATTATATTGTAACCAGGTTAAATTGATCCCTTCAGCCAACAATGTCTGTAATGTCTTCAGCTGCCATCTGCCCGCATCTGTAAAAAGAACCTCTTTATATAAAACCCCCCCGAGTGACATTATATTTGTATTCCACAAGGTATGACCAAGATCCAGCCATAGCGGTATTTTATAATTCCATTTGTTTCGGTGCTTCTTCCAAACTCTCAACAAAGAATCTCTAAGTATATGGCTTTTAAAAACTTTATCCACTTTACTGTCATAAAATAAGTAAGCGTGCCATCCAAATTCCAAATCGAAACTTTCTGCGTTTAATATTCCAGTCTTTTTTCCTCCAAACCAATCACTTACTAAAGTCAAAGCTGTTGCATCATAATATAATTGTAGGTTTGGAAGTTTGAGACCTCCCCTTTCTGGAACGTCTTGCATAATTTTCATTTTTACTCTTGGCTTTTTCTCGTTCCAGACAAACTTGTTCACACCAATTTGCCATACTTTTAATTGCTTATCATTTCTGAGCACCGGGATCATTTGAAACAAAAAAAGAAATCTTGGCAAAATATTCATCTTAACTGCTGCTATTCTTCCAAGTAAAGACAGCTGCAGTTTTTTCCAAGTCTCCATATCTTTTTGCACCTCTCGCCACAACACCTCATAGTTATTTTGAAACAATTTCATATTTGATTCTGCAACCTGGACTCCTAGATATTTTACCTTTGGTACAATCTCAAAACCTGCCCTCCTTTCTAACTAAAGTAATAGAATTACTTTTTCATCACCGTTATACATTTGCTAAACTAGGCATTTCTAAACTAGGGCTACCTGTATTGTTTTGAAATTTTCTGCACATGCATTACAAATTTATTTCTGCGCCTCAGTAGCAACATTTCATATACATACATTTGAATAAAATGTTTTAAAAACTTATTTTTATATAACAATGAATGTGAAACTTTTTGTTGTTGGGTTAGCGCCCATTAAAAACAGTCTGAAATAAAATTAATCACTTCCAATTTAACTGGATAGTCTCATACATGATTATTTTATTATTTTTATTGACATTAATAATCCATGTAATCAGATAATGGATTGCCAACTTAATTGTATTCTTTCAGTGGGTGTAAGCTACTGTTACATTGATGATGATTTTCTAATAATGGTCCTACATTTAAGTCTATCGTTTTTGTGGTGATGTAGGAAGGCTATAGGAATAAAATACAAAAAAGTCTCAGAAAAAATGTGATACTATGTAAGAAGCCAAGATTTTGGATATTGTTTTTAAACTAATTTTTAGGGTTGGAACTCTGTAAGATTTCAGTAATCAATTTTTTTTCCCCTGAAACAAGTAGAATTTACAAAATATATGGATGCTGTCATGGAGTTTTGTTTTCCTGTTACAGCATTTAATAGGAACTGTTTTTAAATTCAAAAAACAAAACAAAACAAATTAGTTTTGGGTCTGCTATAATTGTGAATCCAAACTTTTATGTTATGAGGGAAATGATGAATTCTATATACACAATTCATCAATCAGTTAAAGGAAAAAACAGTTTCTAAATATTCTAGCTGTCATATAATTCATAGTTCATGGAAGCAACTCATACTTGACATGGCTGAGTTTTTAACAGAAATGCTTTTACAGTTACATCAGCAAAGGGGTGGGATTGAAAAATTTCAGCAACCAGTTTGGTGCCCGGTTGATGGGTGGGCATGGCCATGGGGGCATGGCCTACTTGGCCTCCTGCACCATGGCAGGAGGGGTGTTTTCACCCTCTCCAGGCTCAGGAGGATTTCCTGGAGCCTCCAGGAGGGCGAAAATGGCCTCCCCCGAGCTCCGGAAGCCCTCCGGAGGCCAGAAATGGGCCTGTTTCCGGACTTCTGGTAGGCCTGTTTTTCACCCTCCCCAGACTCTGGAGAGTTTTCTCGAGCCTCCAGGTGGGTGAAAACAGCCTCCCCTTCCAGAAGTTAAAATGACTTCAATGCACAACTTTTAAGTATGTATATGATATTATATAGAGAGTCCTCATTTAGCAAATGGGAGAGATAGCTCTGTTATTAACTGAAGTAGTTGTTAAGTGGGAAATTATATGACTGTGACTGTGCTTTCATTTTTCCAACGCTGCAGCCCTTTGGAATGCTCACTTTGATGCCGAGGTAGCCAGCTTGCAGCCTTGTAACTGACAAGACTTGTTTTGTTTGCATCCTTAGAATTTTATTTCAACTTCCCTTTTTCCCAACTCCTTGCAAGCAATGAGTTCCACTTGTGAAAGGTTCAAATCAATACTTTATTGCATTCTACCTTTATTACAAGAAGCTCCCCAATCTTCTCTTAGGGAGGTCCCATGAAACTTGGTGGAGGGTTGTCAGTCTTGTCTCTTATGCTTGATAAGGACTCAAGGTTAGTTCCCCACTTGACCCCCTCCTTCTTACCTGTCTGGGAGTTTCCCAACACTTGTCCAGTAGTGGGTTCCTCCCAGTTCGGCCAAGCTGATAGTGGTGACGATATGATGTCACCGAACTGGTTCTGATTGTTCAGGAGCTGGGCCCTTCCACACACACCCCCGCATTATTCTTACATTTTATTTGGCCCCACCCCCAATCTATTCGCTGCCTCCCGAGTCCCAGCTGATCAGATAGAAGGAAAAAAACAGTTTAAACTCTTGCCGCGAGGCTTCAAAGGGCTGCCCTACAGCTGATCAGTGTTAAAAGGCAGTGTGGTGATAGACCAGTGCACTCAAAAAACAAATGGGTAGACTGGTGCCTCCAAAAACAAATGGGTAGATCGGTGCCTCCAAAAACAAATGGGCAGACCGGAATGCTCCAAGGACAAATGCTTAGACCGGTACAGCTCTTCAAGCAGTTAAATGCCTGGTAGACCAGTACCTCTGCTAAATCCTAAAGAATTGTTACATGACCATCAAACCACACACACAAAATAAGCCACGCCCACAGAACCAGTAGTAAAAATATTTAGAACCCATCTCTGCACTTGTCCTTTACGACGGATGTCTTAGGTTAGTTAGCAAGAATCTTACATTGTTTGTATTTATATTTCTTGAATAGGAAGAGGTTACAAGAGAGTAAGATGGCACACAATAAGGAATATATCAGCTGTTTGTTTACCCTCCTTTGGTTCCCAGCCTGTTCCAGGACATTCCTTTCAATGTGTATTTCACATTTTGTGTCTGTTTTCTCTCATGTAAGCTCTTTCTCTCTAATCTCTCTGCTCAGTGAGGGCAAGGAAAAAAGATGGCACAGGAGAATGTGTACTAACTGTAATAGTGATCACATAACTGAGGGATGCTGCAAAAGGTTTCAAAATTAGTTTTTCAGCACCATCCTAATTTCAAACAGTTGCTATACAAAGTAGTCAATAAGTGAAGTCTACCTGTATTGTATATGACTGTATTATTAATTTCTAGTTTTTATATTTTAGGAAAGAAAATGTAGCCATTTAATATACCATTATCATGTAATTTGCATTTTACTCATACAGTTTATTACATTGCACAATTTTTACTTGATTAGGGAAAAACTGCACAAAATAATTTTTTTCTACACATAGCATGTCAGAAATTAGAGAGAAAGTTGCTGCTAAGAATGTCATTTTGTAGAACACTGCTGTGTTTATTTGTAACTCTATGTATATTTTTAGCCTTGACTGAGATTTTGAGATTTTAAACACACCAAGCTATAAATAATGTAGCAAACAAGTCTTTTTACGTCAGTGTTGGCATATCTAACTTTGTTATAGTATACAGATGTGGATGTGATTTCTTTCTGGGCCAAAGTCTTAAATCAGCAGTTTGCTTTTGATGAGCTGTCCCTACATTAATTGATTAACATATTAGTTTGATTAATCCTGCTGATTCCTATTAGTTAGTTTTCTTCACTGTCTGGTGCAAAATCAACTACAACGCGATTTTACAATAGTCAAAGCAATTTCACTTTTATCTTGTTACAGCAACTTTGCTTTTACTTTGTTACTGGACAGCTGCACTCCATTTTTTTAAATCTCAGTTTTTTCATTCAGAAAAATTTACCATTTCCATTGCTGTTTGTTATATGTCTGCTAAAATCATAGACCTCTAACTATAAAAAAAAATCCAAGATGGTGGCGCGTGCAGACACTGCGGCCCTGAGCTCCTAGTGTTGGTACGCTGTGTTTGGAATAATGTGTGTATGGATGTGTACAAATCGAGGAATATATGGGATAAAACTTGTCTACACCTGTGCAGAGTTGCTAAACATTGGTTTTGCAAGTTGATCTGGTATTACCAGTGACTTCCAGTGGTCCCATAACCTACCAAACTGCATGGCGAGACTTCCAAGTTCTCCATGGATTGTTGTCAGGTCTGGGAGGCATTGACAGCAGCACAAGGAATGGAAACAGAAGCGTGAATGTAGAGCTGGTCTGTTAGCTTGGCTATGGAACCAGTCCCACAGACCAGCACTACCGAGCGGTTTTTTGACCAACGCTAGATTTCCTGTCCATAAAATTGACCTCACCTATTGTATTATGGTATGGAATGCTGGCTTGATAAAAAATCATGGGCTGCCCCCTGACATCTCTGGAGGAAATCGCCAGGACCCACTGCCTCAACAGAGTGAGGAAAATCCTCAGGGATGATTCACACCCTGGTCAGCACTCTCCTACCACCAGGCAAGAGATACAGAAGTATAGCCAGCCAAATGAATAGGCTGAAAAATAGCTTTTATCTGTGAGCCATCAGGCTTCTGAATGCAACATAACACCACAGTTAGTTTTAATATGATAGACCTGCAGGCCAGCGCAACATGCAACATGTTCATACCGATGTAATATAATATAATGCTATATACATATATGTATATGGGAATGAGTGCTAGTTATTACTTATTTAGGAATTTCTTTTTCCTTTATTTTTTGAGTTATTGAGATGTATTCTGTGTTTTGAGGGGGGCTGCACCAAGGAAGGCCCATTCAATCTCATTGTACACATGTTGTGCATTGATAATAAAGGTTTGATTTGATTTGATAAAAATGTGGTAAATCATGCTTATCATGTTTAGTACTATTACTAGAAGAAATAAATATTAGATTTCTTACATTATTTAAGCATGAAAACAATACTTGTGGAAGTCCTAGAATACTGCAACCAATTTTGGTCACCATACTACAAGAAAAGATATTGAGACTCTTCAGAGAAGATCAATTAAGATGATCAAAGGCCTGGAGACTAAAACATATGAGGATTTGGTCTAAAGAAAGTCCAAAGTCTAAAGAAAGGAAGAATTAGGGGTGATGTGATAGCAGTATTCAAGTATTTGAGGGGCTGCTACAAAGAAGAGGGGGTCAAATTATTCTACAAAGTACCAAAGGGCAAGACAAGAAACAATGGTTGGAAATTAACCAAAGAGGAAAGCAATTTGGAATTAAGGAGAAACTTCCTATCAGTGAGGACAATTAACCAGTGGAATAGCTTGCCTTCAGAAATCATGGGTCTCCATCACTGGAGGTTTTTAAGAAGAAACTAGAGAGCCATTTATCTGAAATAGTATAGGTCAGTAGCAGTGAACCTATGGCACACGTGCCAGAGGTGGCATGCTGAGCCCTCTCTGTGGGCACGTGCGCCGTTGCCCCAGCTCTGTTTTGAATCTCTGCCATGAATGTGTGGGATGTGTGCATGCAAGTGTCTATGCCTTGCAGTTTGAGCACATGCACGTACTTTAGGCACTCAGTGCCTAAAAGGTTCACCATCACTGGTATAGATGCTTCTTCAGCACGTCCCAGGTCCCTTCCAATTCTGTTCTGTTCTGTTCTGTTCTGTTCTGTTCTGTTCTGTTCTCCATTGAGAGTGGAGACAGCAGTCAGTGTGGGTAGTGCTAGTCCAATCAGCATGAAGGACTGAGTCTGTCAATCATTATTAGTTCCGCCCTTGTTGCCGGGCAGGCCAGCTTTTGACTCAGTCCTTCAGTGGACAGGCGTGTGGGTCTTAGTTCCTCCTGATTTCTGGCTATTTTGGCTTTAATCTGACTTTATTCTGGCTTTTTGACCTCGGATTTCCTGACTACGATTACTGGTTTTATTCCCTTATCGGTTGACTGACTCTCGGACTGTTTTTCTACATTACATATGGTATTGTGGACTTTGTTACTTTGAAAGGCTGGGGATATTCAGCTTCGTTTACCTCCCCTGGGGGTGGTTGATCGCCCTGCGCGTTGTTGGGGTCGTTTGACTCTCTAACTCCTTGGCTTCAATTTCGCTGCCTTTTGGGCTCATTTAACTGTTTTTGTTCAGCTATAGTGCAGCTTTTTTGCTGCGGTGGCCATTTTGCCTTGAATTTGCCTCATCGACGTCTTCATACCTGTGTCGGCCATTTTGCTTGCCAGTACTGCCTCGGCTTCGTCGTGAGGGCGGCGGCCATTTTGGATACCCTTTTTTTCGCCGCGACGCCTCTCAGCCTTACTTTTAAGCTGCGTTTGATTGATAACTAAGGCGGTGGCCATTTTGTCTCTGCCAGTACTGCCTTGGCCTCATAGTAAGGGCGGTGGCCATTTTGGATGCCCTTTTTCACTTCTTTCTGGCTGTTTGAATTGCCTTTTATTACCAGGAGCCTTTCTGCTGGAATTTATTGAAAAGGAGAGCAACTGCCTGGCCTACTTGGAGCAGCTCACTTGCCTTCTGGCTCTTGAAGCACTCTACTGTTCAGTTGATATTGCTGGGCCATTGACTTTGGACACTGTTGGCTTGTGGAGTTATCACGCTCCCTAATCTTTCTACAAGGCTGTAATTACTCAAGGGCTGTCTAGTGGAGTGTTTGTGCTCCCATTGTAATTTTACCACCACTTTCTCTACGCTGCTTCCTGTGGAGTTTCCTACGCTCCCCCCAGTGCAGCTGTGATCTCTTTTACCGGTGACATGCCCAAAGCCCTGTCTAAATCTAAACATGGCCGAAGGGCCAGTAATACTACTAATGGGCAACCTATTTCTGAACCTGTTTTGCAGCCTTCAGTCTGGGAGGCCTCTCAGGAGCCATCCCCGGTTACAATTTCAGCTCAGCCCAATCACAAGTCACATTCTCATGGCTTGACTTCAAAGGCGGAGAAAAGGCGGGACAAAGTCTTGACAAGCTCTGCAATAAGGCTTCTGCAAAAATTGCCTCTGCGATGACTGTTCCTTCCTCTGTGGTGGCAGTTCCGGTACCTGAAACAGTTCCTAGGCCTGTTACTCCGGATCAACTGTCTCTCCAGGATTGCCCTGTGACTGTCTCCACGGCTGACTTGTGGGGCTTGGAGGCCGCTCCTCCACCGGCCTCTTCAGATCCGTACACCTTGCCGGGACCTATTTTATCTCCACCTTCAGCTCCAGCCCCTGTGCAGGTTCCAGCCCAGTTGTCGTCTGAACAACTTCAACTTATGATTGAGGCCGCAGTGCAGAAATCATTGGCCGCCCGTTCCGGCCTTTCCAGCAGGGCAGGATCTGTGAGGTCCCTTTCTTCCATTTCCCCGGAAATGGCAGCTCCTGAGATCATTCAGGCCAGGGAACCAGGCTCTCCTACATGTTCCCATGCCAGCCAGACCTCTACTGTCGTGGAGGCTGAATGCAGTGATTCAGGCCTTTCTGAGGATGAAAATCTTCCTCCAGAACAACCGTCCTTCTCTGGGCTGTTCCCACAGTCGCTGTTTAAATCTCTTTTATTCAAAGCAGGCAATACGGCTCGCTTGTCATCTCCTATCATGGATCCGCTTCCGGCCTCCACAACTGGATCTTTGGACCCCATGTTTGCCGAACCTGTCAAGCCTATCACCTCCATTCCAGCTCCACCGCTCTTCTTGGATGTAGTTAAGCAGCAGTGGTCTTCCCCGGCGACGGCCATCCTCCCTTCGGCTAACGACCAGAAAAATTTTCAGGTTGCCGCGGAATTGGACACTCTCCTACAAATTCCCTCAGTGGACGCTCCTATTGTTGCCTTACTTCCAAATGCTAATGTACCGGGCGATCCTGACGAAGCTCTCCGCCCTGACGAGCGTCGATCCAAGTTAGTGTGGCAGAGGGCACATCAGGGTGCTGCCTGGGCCATCCGTGCAGCGACCACTGCTTCCTTCTTCAATCGGACCACACTCCTCTGGTTATGTCAGCTGCAGGACAAACTACCACCTGACGATATACGGGTCAAGCAAGACCTTAACAAAATTATTGCGGCCCTGCAATTTTCAGCGGACGCTACGCTTAATGCCTCTCGCTTTGCTTCCAAGGCTCTGGCCTCCTCCATCATGGCTCGCTGTTTGGTCTGGCTCCGTCACTGGCAGGCAGATGCCCATCATAAATGGCGTCTTGCATCCGTTCCCTTCGGAGGGTCCCGTCTCTTTGGGGATGCATTAGAGCCCTTCCTCACCGAGAATAAGGATAAGAAAAAAGTGCTGGCTGCTGTCTATCGTAGAGGAGAATCCCGTTACAGTCCATACCCACCTCGTTGCAATTTCGAGGTCCTGACACCGGGGGCCCTCCTCCTTTTCTTCCCCTAGGTCATTTACTCCTGCTAACAGGCAATGGGGTTATCTGGATAGGTCCTTTCGGGGCAAGCCCTTTGTTTCTCGATGGCCCTTTCGAGGGGGAGGGGGTGGTTCCTACCGGCGCCGTCATTAATTGCATTTCTGATCCTCCCATAGGCGGCAGATTGGCCCTCTTTTCCACCATTTGGGAGCACAAGTGGGTCCAGGCCACCCTAAGATCAGGCCTGGCCATTGAATTCATTTCTACTCCCCCCCAACACCTTTGTGTGCTGTCCGATTTCTCGTAATCCCGAACGGAAGTCCCTTATGGACTCAGCGGTTCAGCACCTCCTGACTATAAAGGCTATTCAGCCGGTTCCACCTGGTCAGGAGGGTTCGGGGTTCTATTCCCAGGTGTTCCTAGTTCCAAAATCATCGGGGGGGGTGGAGACCTATTCTGGATCTGAAGCGGTTGAACAGGTACATGGTGTACCGTAAATTTAAAATGCAATCCTTAAAGTCTATAATTGATGGTGCCCGGAGGGGCGATCTCCTCTCTTCCATTGACCTTACTGAGGCCTACTTGCATGTCCTATCCTCCCTTCCCATAGGCAGTTTTTGCGTTTTTGTTATGGCGGAGTGCATTACCAGCATAGGGCCCTGCCCTTTGGCCTTTCCTCTGCTCCCCGTACCTTTCCGAAGATTCTAGCCGCTCTGGCGGCTTTTCTTCGACTCCGTTCTGTTAGGCTTTTATGTTACCTTGATGATATTCTGATTTTGTCTACCTCTGCCCAGCAGGCTATTCTCAATGTTCGTCTGACTGTTGAGACCCTAGCGGCTCATGGTTTTTCAATTAACTTGGAGAAGAGTCATCTCTCGCCCTCTACTAGCTTAGTTCATTTAGGCGCCCTTATTGACACTCTCCAGGGCAAGGTTTTTCTATCTCCCGATAGGCAGGACAGTCTGCGAAGGTTAGCCTCCCAGGTAGAAAGGTGTAGGGTCGCGTCTCCATATGTCTTATCGCAACTATTGGGGAAGATGATATCTGTATAGCCATAGTTCCCTGGGCACAGCTGCACTCCAGGGAACTCCAATGGTTTCTCTTGCCATTACAGAAGGTGGGCAGAGCCACTTCTTCACGGCCGGTTCTGGTCCCTCCTGCGGTTCGCCGGTCCCTCCGGTGGTGGCGTTCCCCTGCTCTCGCTGCGGGTTGCTTCTTTCTCGAAACCCCAAGAGTAGTGGTGATGACAGATGCCAGTCTCCTGGGCTGGTGGGCCCATTGCCAGGGCCAACTGGCTCAAGGTACTTGGACGCCCTCGGAAGCTCGTCGGCCCATCAATTGGCTAGAGCTACAGGCGGTCTTCCTTGCCCTGAAGGCATTCCGTCATCTGGTCTCCGGAACTCATGTCCTGGTCCTGACGGACAACGTCGCTGCCAAGGCGCATCTGAACAGGTTGGGGGGCACCAGATCGAAGTCTCTTCTGGCGATGACAATGACATTGGGACTTTGGTCAGAGCGCCACCTTTGTTCACTACGAGCGGAACACATCTCCAGTGTGCGGAACGTTCAAGCGGATTGGCTGAGTCGCCGTCGGATAGACAATGCGGAGTGGCGGCTCCACCTGCGCATCTTTGAGGACCTGTCTTTTCGCTTCGGCTATCCAATAATCGACCTGTTCGCGACTCAAGAGAACGCCCAGCTCCCGCAGTTCTTCTCTCGATATCTGCACCCTCAGGCAGCCGGCGTCAACGCCCTTCGGGCTCCATGGCCGTCGGGCCTTCTGTATGCCTTCCCCCCGACATCCCTCATCCCCAGGGTTATCCGCAAAATTCTCTCCGAGCGGCCGGAAATGATCCTTGTGGCTCCTCATTGGCCCCGGAGAACCTGGTTTGCCGACCTCGTGTCCCTATCGGTGACCCCATCGTGGCACATTCCCCTCGAGAATGACATTCTCTCTCAGGGTGCTCTGTCTCATCCAGACCTGGCCTGGCTCAATCTGACCGCTTGGAGGTTGAGCAGAGCACATTGAGGGCCATGCACATTCCGGCGGACGTCATTCGGACATTACAATCTTCCCGACATCCTTCTACAGACCGCATTTATTCTGCCACCTGGCGGGTTTTCTGTAACTGGTGTGAGCAGGTCGGAATTTCGCCTCTACAACCATCTATTGTACATATTCTAATGTTCTTGCAGAGGGGCCTTGCCCAAGGTCTCACTCCTAACACTCTACGTCGACAAATAGCCACCTTATCTTCAGTGCTTACCTGCAGTTCCTTGTCTCTGGCCCAGCACCCCTTGATCCACCGTTTTCTCCGGGGTGCCAAGAACTTGTGCCCTCCCGTGCTACATCGATACCCTACCTGGGATCTTCCCCTGGTCTTGGAGTCACTTACAGGTTCTCCATACGAGCCGCTTCGAACCACCAGTCTCAGACTTCTCACCTACAAGGTTGCCTTCTTGGTGGCCATAACCTTGGCCCGCCGCATCTCTGAACTCGCTGCCTTATCCACACGTTCAGACCTTTGTGTATTTCATGTGGACCGAGTTGTCCTTCGCTTGGACCCTACCTTTGTAGCCAAAGTCAATTCTGCATTTCACAAGTTCGCAAGAACTTATTCTACCTAATTTCTGCCTCCGTCCTACTCATGCCCGGGAGCGACGCTGGCACACCCTGGATGTCAGGCGGGCGTTAAGGATCTACCTGAAGAGGACGGCTCCCTTTTGTCGTTCGGAATCGCTATTTGTATCCTTCTTACCTACCTCCCAAGGATGTAAAGTCTCATCATTTACCATCGGCCGCTGGATAAGACACACCATTGCCTTGGCCTATGACCTTCGGTCACTTCCGCGCCCTACGAGATTGACAGCTCATTCCACCCGCAGCGCGTCTACAACGGCAGCGTGGACAACCCAGGCTCCCTTGCTTGAGATTTGTAGGGCGGCCACTTGGACTTCTCCTGGCCCTTTCATACGTCACTACAAACTGGATCAGTTTGCATCGGCGGAGGCTGCATTTGGACGCCGGGTTCTGCAAAGGGTCGTTGCCGGGGAGGGTGCTGCGGCCAGCATGATTCCACCCTAAGTCAGGGACAGTGAACTTGGGTATGTCCCACACTGGCTGCTGTCTCCACTCTCAATGGAGAAGGAGCGTTGGTCCTACCTGATACATTCCTTCTCGTTGAGTGGAGACAGCAGCCAGACCCTCCCTTTCTTGGCTGGACCTTGCGTATTTTCCTGTCTTCTCTGCCTTTTGGTATTTCTCCTTATCCCACATGCCGAGTCTGTCTTCGATTCTTCGCCAAAAGCTGGCCTGCCCGGCAACAAGGGTGGAACTAATAATGATTGACAGACTCAGTCCTTCATGCTGATTGGACTAGCACTACCCACACTGGCTGCTGTCTCCACTCAACAAAAAGGAACGTATCAGGTAGGACCAACGCTCCTTCTACTCTACTCTACTCTACTCTACTCTACTCTACTCTACTCTACTCTACTCTATTTCTTGACCCCTTTCTCCTACTATTCTTCCATACTGTTCACTGTTCAGATTGATAATTACTTTGACTTTCTTGTTTCCTTTTCAACTGTGGTATTTGAAACAGAAATGATTTGCTTAAGATTTGAGTCAGCATACATTACATAACCATACATAACCATACAATATTATAAAATAATATAAAACATAAATATAATATGATAAAATTGTATTTATAAAATTATTTATAAAATAAAATAATCAATAAAATAGTAATATAATAATATAAATATTTCCATTGACTGTTGGAAGTCTAATTATTTTTAGATGCATGAATTAGACCAGAAGTATGTTGGGCATTTCACTACTTCATTGAACCTAGCTACTGTATTTATTTTTGGTATGATGTGATAAAGATATGAACATAAGTTATGTGAGGACAGTTGAATTTTCCTGGTTTCATGAAAAGTATTTTTAATTTATAATTTGCTGTTGCATTTTACCTTATTTTTTTCTTATATAAATACATAACAATTTAATTCATCAGAAGAAAAATATTTTAAAGGTATCCATAATATTCCAGAGGTCAGTCATATGCTTAATTGTTTGTAACAATCCAGCTGCTCTGAGACCATAGTAAAAATATTTTTTACTGATTTCATTTTATTAATATCAAAAATAAAGTTTATATTCCTAAAATAAACATATACATATTTTGTATTTACTATAATCAATGGTGCTTTGGTAAAATGTTTGTAAAGTGATTTTTCATATCAAGTGGAGGAACTGACATTTGGTCTGGTGAAACCTTGGTTAAAATAAGAAATGCTGCTCTGGCAGCAATAGAAGCAAGTATGACGAGTGAAGAGTGTTTTACAGAGATTATACATATTGTCACTAGGAAGTTATAAATGTAGACACATGAGATAAGACACTATTTTTTCTGAATGGTGTGTTGATTGTTTATTTGACATTGGTATGTCCTTTGGTCTATACAATACTGCAATGCAGTTCTGTAATGAGTTCAACTTGTTTCTTAAAATAAACTTCAGGAGAAGTGGTGCCTTGAAATCTATGTAAATACTTCCAGATTATTCTGAATTGAAGCATACTGAAAATCAGCATAGTCTGACTGAAATAAACTATTACACAGTACTCAAATTATTAAATATGAACTGGTCTACAGATTTATGCATTCAAGTTTATACAGTAATAAGCCACATGCTGTTCAGATGAAAACTTACAAGCTTCAATTAACTAATCAGTATAATTAATTGAACAAATTTTAATCAAGTATTAAATATCTTCTTGGTTAATCACTGGAACTGATAGCAAATACAAATTATGGAGTTGAATTTTTTTCAGTTTGCAGAAAAATGGCAGTTTCCTTCTGTTTTTTAAAAAATAAAAGTTGATGAAATGGAAACAATATTTTCATTCGTTTATATTTCTAATAATTCTTCAGCAAGACAATACAGTATTCACAGGAGTCTTGCACAATGTAATACTGCTGATAACAGAAGTTGCTTGTCGTATAATTACTGTATATTTATTTTTATTGTTATTCTGTCTCTGTACCCTATAAAATATATATATATATATATATATATATATATATATATATATATATATATATATATATATATATATAATTGTTTCCCTTTCACTAGCTGTGAAACTATTATCTATTTTTATATCAAAGATAACTATGCATTTGTGTCTATATGTGTGTGTGTATAGACATTTACCCTAAGTTGTAAAACATTTAACAGACAAATTAGTGGTGTTTTTAAAATTACTTTTAATTGAAAGCTATTTTGCATTCATGTCCATGAAGTATTTTGCAGTTTCCTACACCACAATCCACATTTCTTTTAAAAAAACTAACTATATAAAACTGCAATAATTGAATATTAATTTCATGCAACTCTATAATACAACAAATTGCTTTTGTTGTAGAAATAGGAATCTCAGAGATATTGAAGAGTAACTGGTGAGTAAAGGAGGAAAGAAGAGATAAAATATTATTCCAGTCAGAGAAGAAATGAGCTAGAGTGCTTCTTGAGATGGTAGCTGTAGAAATAAAATAAATAAATTAGAGCATGGGATTTGCCAAAGCAATAAAAATAAAGAAATGACTGAAAGCAAAGAGACCCTGCTGATAATAATGCACATCTTAATCAGAACTGAACCAGACCATGAGTTCTTTGTAGGATAACCTTGGGGATATCGGTGGTTCTCCTCCTTCCTCTCTGACCGTTCACAGTTTGTGTTGGCAGGGGGGCAGAGGTCGACCTCGAGGCACTTTATTTGTGGGGTGCTGCAAGGGTAAGTCCTCTCACCCCTACTGTTCAACATTTATTAAAACCGCTAGGCGAGATCATCCGTGGTTTCGGGGTGAGTGTTCATCAGTATGCTGATGACACACAGCTATACATCTCCACCCCAGACCACCCCAATGATGCCCTTGCTGTGATGTCCCATTGCCTGGAGGCCGTGCGGATCTGGAGGGGAGAAACAAGCTCAGACTCAATCCCTCCAAGACCGAGTGGCTGTGGCTTCCGGCGTCCCGGTATAGTCAGCTGGTACCATCACTGACAATAGGAGATGAGATCTTGCTCCCTACAGAGAGGGCCCGCAATTGGATGTCCTCCTGGAATCACTGCTATGTTTAGAAGATCATTTGACAGCCGTGGCCAGGGGTGCCTTTTATCAGGTTTGCCTGATCCACCAGTTGTGTCCCTTTCTGGATCAGGACGCCTTGCGCATGGTCACTCATGCCCTAGTTACCTCCCGTATGGACTACTGTAATGCTCTCTACATGGGGCTCCCCTTGAAAAGCACCTGGAGGCTCCAACTAGTCCAGAATGTAGCCGCGCGGATGATTATGGGCGCAGCTCATTACGCCCATGTAACACCTCTCCTACGCGAGCTGCACTGGCTCCCGGTGGTCTTCTAGGTGCGATTCAAGGTGTTAGTTATCACCTTTAAAGCGCTCCATGGCTTAGGACCTGGGTACCTACGAGACTGTCTTTTGCCACCAATAGTCTCCCACCGACCAGTTCGTTCTCACAGGGAGGGACTACTCAGGGTACCCTCCGTCAAATTATGCCGACTGGTGACTCCCAGGGGGAGAGCCTTCTCTGTGAGGGCTCCAACCCTTTGGAATGAACTGCCCCCGGAGATACGGAATATCCCTGATCTCCGTGCTTTCCACTGTGCCCTCAAGACCCTGATGTTCCAACAGGCGGGGCTAAACATATGAACATGTGAATGAATTTTTTAAATGTTATCTAATTCTGGGTTTTATTTAATTGACCAAACTAAGTAATAATTTTAATTAGCAATTTTATGATGTTTGTGTGTCTATATTTTTCTTGACTGTACACTGCCTTGAGTCCTATAGGAGAAAGGCGGTATAGAAATATAATAAATAAATAAATAAATAAATAAATAAATAAATATCCTGGAAGCCACAGTTTGTCCAAATTATAAAGGCTAGCTGGAACAATACAGATGAAATCCACATGAAAGCAAAGCAATACACATGAAAAGAGCACACTTTGTGCACTTGCAGGGACTATTTTGACTTTTCTTGGACCCTACTGTTAGGTCTCCTATTATATTAGTTGTTTTGTTTGAATTGTATTGTTACTGTTTTTCTATTTGCTGTTCAGAATTCTTTGGTAGTAACGGATGGAAAACCATGAGAAGGAAGAATAAGGCAAAGAAATGAAGCTTAGGAAAAATAGTTTAAAAGAGTTAATAAAGAAAAACAGAGTTTAGGAAGCCAATAATTTGTGAAATGTTTTCTATCTCTGCAGAAGGAGAAAAGGACAAATAATTAGGGATTAAGCAAAGAGGTGGAAGGAAAGAAACTTGAGTTCTTTCACCTTTCAGCATCTTGTTTATCAGGCATTCTCCTGTCTTCTGAGATAGGAAACACGAGCACCAGGAAGAGATTGATTGGTAGTATATGCCCAAAAACCAAGGGAAAAGGCTGGCAGGACAGTCCGACTCTGGACTGGGACCGGAGGAGCTGAAAGGAGCTGCAGGCTTAAATGGAAAAAGAAAAGAAAGACATTTCAAGTTTGGTAAGGTGAAGTTTATGGCTGGGGACTGCAGAGACAAAGAAGGAACACATGTCTAATCTGGAAAATATTCAGGTTGTTCGGCTGAGGTCGAGTGATCTGTCTTACAGTCATTGTCCAGAAATTTCATTGATTAAAATAATTAAGCATAATATTGATAACCAGGCCACCAAATGATCAAGGTCTGCCTGTTATACCATTTAGCTCAAAATAGCTCTGGAGCTCTTTGTCACTAAAACTAGTCTTCATTATTTTACCAGATTGAGTTATTATGTTTGCATGATACTCCACCATGCCAATTGAATTAAACATACTGTGTTAATTGTATCTTTTAATGCAATGGAAAGGGAATTGAATGTGATTGCCTGATGTGCAAGCACTGTGACATAAATCTTATAATTAAAGTAATAAAAACATTAGTGAGCCTATATGCTGTTATGGTTAAGATATTGGACTAGAAGCACGGAAATCTAAGTTCTAATTCATTGTCAGTCTACTTCACAGGGTTATGGGACATCAGAGAAAATGTTCCAAATGATTAAAAAAACCATTCAACAATGTAAGATACTGGACTCCTTTATTGAACTATTTAAACAGAAGCCGGATGGTCATCTGTCACAGTTGATGCAATATAGGTAGCTTTTGCCTTACAATAATAATGGAGCCCAGAATTTGAATGTAAATCAAGGCTGTAAGTCAATGCATCACATGATCAGATTTGATTTTACATCTGTTTTTATAACCAGAAACCAGCAAAAAAAAAAAAAAAATCAACAGAAATTGGCAAAAATGTCATGTATTATGGTCACATGATTGTGGGACACTGTAAACTGGGGTGAGATTCTACCAGTTTGGACCAGTTCCAGCGAATTGATAGCTCTGATGATCAGCTGGGAGTGAACCAGTTCACTCCAACAATCAGCTCAGCCCATCCACCCCTGTTCTTTACTTACGTTTATCTTCTTAGCTGTTTGGCGTGGCAAAGCAGATTGCCGTGCCTCAACTGTGTTACTTCCAAGTGGTAACACAGAAAGTTAGTATTTGTAAAACTGTGCACGCGCCCACAGCACATGATCACTGAACCGGTTTTTTAATTGGCAACATCCCACCACTGACTGTAACCCCCCCATAACAAAACATATCACTATTTTAAAAAAAGTTTTATTATTATGTCTTATTTTTGATAAGTCTGTAGTACGTTTGCCAAACAATGAATTCAAGTTCATTGTTCATCGAGACCGCCTTCTACTGCATAGCTTCCAGCGACCAGTAAGATCCCACAGAGTTGATCTCCTCCGGGTCCCGTCAGCTAAACAATGCCAGCTGGCGGGCCTGTGGGGGAGGGCCTTTTCTGTGGCTGCCCCACCTCTCTGGAACCAGTTACCTTCTGAGATCCGGACTACCCCCACCCTATTGGCCTTCCAGAAAGCGGTGAAGACCTAGCTTTTCCGGCAGGCCTGAGGACGTTGATCTCACTGTTGCAATCTTGCGAGATCCAGCCATGAATGGTGTGCATGGGCTTTTAATGTTTTTAAAATGTTTTTATAATGTTTTTAAATAATTTTTCTATGTTCATTGTTCGCATTATTTTTGCTGTAAGCCGCCCAGAGTCCCTTGGGAGTTGGGCGGCATAGAAATGCAATAAATTAAATTAATTAAATTAAAAAGTTCAGCTCCCTGGATGTAGAGTTTCAGACTTTTGCTAGTAATCAATACCTGTATTTTTAATAACACAGTTTTTTCATGAATTAATAAGCGGATCTAGGATGTATTATGGAAACCTAGTTGGGAGAGAATCATGATGTCATTTCTTGGAAATATATCCTTGTGGTTGTAGGTCTTTTATCCATTGCAACAGTAAGGTAAGGAGAAAAAAGTGGCAATGATCTTCAGGGACATATTTTTAAGAGGATCAGGGTTGCAGAAGTAGTTGTCTGTAAGAACCTGTATACAATAAAGAGGCATTGAACAATACTGTTCATGTTTCATATGTTGTCAGCATTCTGATATTCATTCAAAATATTCAGTATCATTTCAGAACTTCCAGCTACTGATAAGTAGATCCATTGAATTCCTGGTGAACTTCTAGGCATAGGACCTAGTTATCTTCGAGACCGCCTTCTGCCATCGACGACCTCCTATCGACCTGTGCGCTCCCACAGAGAGGGCCTCCTCGGGGTGCCATCAGCCAAGCAATGCAGGCTGGTGACCCCCAGGGGGAGGGCCTTCTCTGTGGGGGCTCTCACCCTTTGGAATCAGCTGCCCCCAGAGATAAGGAGAATCCAAGACCTCCGTGCCTTCTGCCATGCCCTTAAAACTTTCCTTTTCCAACAAGCCGGGCTGGCCTAACAAATTTTTTAAATGATTTTAAATTTGTTTGTCTTTTTAAATTTTGGGCCAAATTGAGATATTTCCTTTTAATCTGTTCTTAATGTATTTATTATGTGTTTTTATTTGGCTGTACACCGCCCTGAGTCCCTAGGGAGAAGAGCGGTATATAAATTTGAAGTAAAATAAAATAAAATAAATAAAATATGTAGGCAACCAGAACATTTGATAAAATTATTCCTGGGGGCATTTCCTTTTCCATAGACTCCTGGGTTCAGAGTCAATCAAGGAATTATGAAAGATGAAGCAGCAGAAGAGATACCTAGAGCATTGATGGAGGAAGACAAAAGTGAACTCAACCATACCGTATGAGTTTATGTTCAAGCCTACATTGTAGTAATTCAAATCAAATCATATTCTGTTTTACTCTTGAGTCTTCAGTTTGAATTTAAAAAAAGTCTTATTTGCATAGATCTATTGTATACATTTATGCAAACTGGAGTTCTTGTTTTGATAAGCTAGATCTAATATACCAATCATCCTCTTTTCTTTTAGACTGAAAGAAAGGAGTTTTTCTTTGAGTGATATCTGCCTCTATCACAATAATATTGATTAGAATAGTAGTCAGCCCAAGTGTCTTTTAAAACCTGGACATATTTGGAAAGTACTATCTCTAAGCTTACTAATTGTGAGACATAGTTAAATATAATAGAAATTATGCTAATATGCTATGGTGTCAACTTTGAGTTGATTCTACAAATCTTATACATATTTACATAAAGCTAAAAAATGATATGAAAATAAATATAAACAGACATACAAAAGATCAAGTAGCCTTCCTTATATAACATTGTTAAAAACTAGGAGTAACAACTTTCTGCTTGCTCTAGGGGCAATGTAGGAAAAAGCTTTTAATTAGCCAGGATCAAAAGTACAAAAAAGAACATGAAAATGGATATGATATAGAAAATCTAGTTTACACTATCACCATTCATTATGCTAAATAAATTCATTTGTTAAATAAAGTATACTTACTTACCTGTACATATATAACTTTGCTTCCCCCATGTCCCTATATTGATTCATAATTTTTATTTAGTTTTCAAAATTATCAGTTTCCTATTTAATAACTAAAAAGGTAAAGGTTCCCCTTACAAATATGTGCTAGTCGTTCCCGACTTTAGGGGGCGGTGTTCATCTTTGTTTCAAAGCCGAAGAGCCAGCGCTTTCTGAAGACTTCTTCATGGTCATGTGGCCAGCATGAGTCAGTGCAAATCAGCCACAATTCTCCTGATCTTTCCCTTCATCTCAACCATTCAATCTTTCTTCATGTGATTTGTTCCTAATTCAGTCTCCATATCAGAATTCTTCAACCTGGGTTACTTAAAGTTCCATTGGGACTTGCATGAATTCTGCCACAATAAGGGACAGTGATGGGGAGAGGGAAGGGTAAATAGTCTCTCTATGAGGGTCTAAGGGGAAAAAAATCCCTGAGTATGCACCTAGCCACCACTACTGCCTTAATTGTGCTCTTCTCATTTCATCTGCTGTGTCAAATGCTTTTTCCTTGCCATATGCATATGACTAAACCCAACTCCCTGTCTGCCTCCCAATTTCTATAGTATTCATGGTGGCTCTTCCCTCTTTATTTTCCTGCTATAGACAGCATTTGCGTGTATGCACATGGATATTCTCTTTAATGATCCTGTGCACACATATTTAATATAAGTCTATTGACCTGTGTGGGAATTAATAAGGAATTTTTTATTGCAATGCTTAGCTGCAGTTCTTATGTTCCTTAAATATCTTTTAAGTGGGACTTCCTCCATAGTAAGCGCACAAGAAACTCAGGTTTGCAAAACTAGGCAGAGAGAAGAAAGATGAGTGCTGAAGAGACTTCAGCTAGGCATTCACAGTGGGGAATTTTTTTTTTTACTATGTTAATTCATTACTTCTGTCTGTATTATTATGTGATAGCATAAGCTACGATCTCTGGCAGAATCTACAGTGTTATATCACACATTGTTGTATTATTTTGGACAAAACTGAATAATTTTCTCTGAATGACTATCTGAGACTATATTGCCAATTGTCAGTGGCTTATTTAGATTTGTCATTTCTCTAGTGGTTTGGGGGTTTTCTTTTGTAAAATAATTGGTGAATACAGATTCAGGAAATTTTCTCCAGTTCATTTCTGTAATGGTTTCCATGCCATAAAAGACTTAACAAGATTTTCACTGCTAGTTTTCTTTTCATTATCAGAAACTATGCTGCTCTTGAAATAACTTGTAACTTGTAAGATTATGAAATTTAAAATATTTTTCATTTTTTGTTGTTTTAAAAATATTTTTATACTTCATTATGATAAAATAAAATAGTATAAAATGGTTTATTATTTTTTGCTTCTGAATTAGAAAATTAAAATATAGCTTGCTGTTTGAATCATAGTGTTAAGCTTCATTGATCTTTGGCCAAAGGATATTAAAATTAAAAATGTTTCACCGGCAAGCTAACTTTGATTGTATTTTCCATCTTATTATAGTTCTTGTGTGAGAATCAGAACTTAATTCTTTCTCTTTTTTGTTTGCAGTAAAGGGTCCTTTGGATAGCAAACTATTTAGATCTTCTACGTTTTCATTAGTGTTTGGATATTTCAGCATGAGTAGTATGGTCAATCAGGATAAATTAACCAAGACATGGTAAAAAGTTAGAATAAATTTAAAATTATTCTGGGAGCAAAATTCAGTATATTATGTTTTCTGAAAATTTAAATATAAGCTATTTCCTGCTGAATACAAATTTTGCAAATTTCATAGGGAAATCTATTTTGTTCCTTCTCTGCAGCTTCCTTGTAGCTTGTTATGTTGCATATTAGAATGATATTACTGTTTTACTTAAAATGAACTGGAATTATTATAAATTGTAGTAATTGTAATAATTGTATAAATTATTATAAATTTCAGTAACTTTAGGATTCAATTGTTTAGTTCCACAAAAAGTTTCAATAGAAATCAAATCAAGTTTATAGCCAAATGTTTATGAAAATCCATACCAGATCTTGCAGGAATGAATTCTTTTTTCAGCTGAATGAATATAAAACAATTATATCAATATGTTATTCTTAAAAATTATAAATTATCAGTTTCCTATTAGAGAAACCAGATGATGATTGGTAATGCAGGTAGTCCTCAATTAACAACTATTTGTTAAGTGACCATTCAAAGTTATAATGGTGCTGAATGGGGGTACTGATGACAAAACTTTAAAACTGTGGTCATTTTAGCAACTCCAAAGTCATGTGAATGTAATTCAGGCCCTGGCAATTGGCCTGCAATTACGACAGTAGCAGCACTTCCTGGTCAAATGATCATCATCGCCAAATTTCATTGCCAGCTTCCAACAAGCAAAGTCATTGGGGAACCCGGGGAGGTCACAAACAGTAATCACACCATGTTTACTTAAATGATCCTGAGGGATTTGCTTAACAACTGCAATTACAGTCATGTTGCATGATGCTTTATGATTGTGTTGCTTAGTTCCTGGTCCCAGTTACCATTGTTATCCAATGTTTACCTGTAAATTACTATAAACACAGAGGTAACTGGCTAGAAACAGTTTTGTATATGTCTTGGGTTCTTTTTTTAAATGTACACAATAAGATTGACCCAGACTCAAAAGAACCATAAAAGTACAGAACTCTGGACTATTTTTTTTTTAAATATTTCTCTAGAATCATTTGGGAGATGTTTTACTTTTTTAAAAAAACAAGATGCAAAAATAAGACATGAAACTTACAAGTCTACATGTGACTGTTTTCTATTGCCTCTATTCTATAATCTAATTTATCCTATTACTCTAAGATATTTCTATTACTATACCAATTATACTACTAATTATACTACTATATACTACCAGTGCTTTTACTGTAACAATTATACTTATTGTATGTTACAATATTTTGAGGATCAGACTCAATGATGAATTCAGAAGCAATTTCTTCAGTTAAAGAAGTGTTTATTCATAATAGGCATTCTACTTATTCTTGTCAGATTTACAGTGAGAAGCAAGCATGAGGTAAAAGCACTCTCTATTTATATCAAAGGGGAGGAGTCAAGGAAGGGGGTGATTACACATGAATACATTAAAGGAGGATGAATAAATTAACCCTTTATATCCTGTACATATATACATATCTCTTGTTATAGAATAAGGCATTTACTTATGACAAATCCCCCTCTAAATGCCGATTCGACATATAACAATGATTGCATTCGGATTCAGAATTATATAGTACTTGTAATTTTGATGTCAAGTATTTGTGTTGTTTAGAAGGTAAAGGTTTAGTTAATATATCAGCTATTTGTTCTGAGGTTTCGCAGTGGATTGCTTTAATGAATCCATCCTGAGATAATTGTCTCACGTGTTTAAATTTGATATCTATATGTCTGGACCTTTGACCAATGGCGTCAGATCTTGATATTTCTATAGCCGCCTTATTATCTTCATGTATGACAAATGGTAGTATTGGATTCTTCCAAATATCAGATAATAAATCATTAAACCACATTAAATTATTTGAGGCTTTAGATAAACAGACGTATTCTGCCTCTGTTGTGGAAGTCGCTACTAAATCTTGCTTCCCAGTGTACCAGAATATTGGGCAATCATTTAAAAATAATACATAACCTGAGGTGCTCTTTCTACATTTGATGTCACCTGCCCAGTCTGCATCAGCGTAACTGGTGATAATAGGTTCTTTAATATTATTGGGTTCTAAGAGTAGGCAGAAATCCATGCTGTGTTTTAGATATCTTAGTATTCGTTTAACTGCTTCCCAATGATACATAAGTGGTTTACTTACATGTCTAGATAATAAATTAAGTGGCAGAGCTATATCAGGCCTGGTCCAATTAGATATATACAAGAGAGAACCAATAATTGATCTATATAATGTATTGTTCTCGAACTCAGGTGAAGATTCATCCATATTCCTTAGAAAATCAGTCTGCATAGGAGTATCGCAAGGTTTGGCATCTCTTAAATTGCATTTTTCCAGAAGTTCTATAATTTTATCTCTCTGGGATAATTTGAATCCCTTTCTTGTTTTATTGATTTGAACTCCAAGGTATTTGTTTACCCTTCCTAGCGACTTTAAAGAGAAATGTTCACTTAGCTTGGATACAAATAAGTCTTTCTTTTCTTTATGTTTGCCTATATACAAAATATCATCCACATAGATTAACACAAATTCTAATGATTCACCTTCCTTTCTAACAAAAAAGCAATTGTCTGCAGTTGTGGCTTTGAAATCCATATTTTTAAGCACGCTGACTAGACATTCATACCAACGCTTGCCGGATTGTTTTAATCCGTACAAGCTTTTGTTAAGTAACCAGGTCTCATTTCTATTTGTACATTGGCTATGAGGTGCCCTTACATATATCTCTTTGTCGAGCTTTGCATGTAAGTATGCAGTCTGCACATCATATTGAAAGACATCAAGATTGAGTATAGCCGCTATGACTAAAGCTGTCTTAACACTTTCGGTTCTTACAGTGGGAGAGTATGTGTCAGTGTAATCCTCAGGATATTTTTGAGCGTAACCTTGTGCGACTAATCTAGCTTTATATAATTTATTACCCTCTTCTAAATCTTTGATTTTGAATATCCATCTGGTGCCTATAATTGTCTTGTTCTCAGGGGCAGGGACTGGTGTAAATACACCTAATTCACGCAAGCTGTTCATTTCTTTTGTTATGGCTAATTCCCATTTCTCTCTTTCTTCCATGGGAAGTTTCAACACTTCCTCGTATGTGTTAGGTGTTGGTGTCTCGTCATTCACACACATTATATAATCCTTATACTTATTGGGTAATTGTTTTCTGTTACACCTGATTGTTCTTATTGGAATGCTCTCATTATCGTGTAGATACCTTGCTTCCTTTTTGGTTAATGAATCTGTTTTTATCCTGGTATGGTTACCTGTCCATGTTTTGTTTTTGTCATCATGTGTGTTATGTTCATGTTTCTCTCTTTCTATTCTGTCTTGTTGTTCAATATTTGGTTTTGTATTTTGGATTATCTCGTTAAGATGTATCTTAGACCAGTTGGCCTGTTCATGAAATACTGCTGTTCTTGAGACTATGAATTTGTTATTACTGTCAATGAATCTATATCCTTTTGTGCCTGTTTCGTATCCCATGAATCTGAGCCTTCTGGATACGTTATCTCCCTTACGTCTTAATTGTTTTGGTATTTGTACGTCTGCTGTAACTCCAAATATGTGCATGTGTGATATTTTTGGTTTCCTATTGTACATCACTTCGTATGGTGTTTTATTTAGGATGCTAGACCAGGTCCTATTTTGGGTATAGTTTGAATATAGTAATGCTTCTGACCAGAATTGTTTTCCTAAACCAGCATCTTCTAATGTACATCTAATCATGGTTTGCAGTGTCGAGTTCTTTCGTTCTGCTGTACCATTCTGAAAAGCAGAAAATGGGCTAGTCGTGAAGTGTAGCATTCCTTTGTCTTTTATCCATTGTGAGAATTCTTTTGACATGAACTCGGATCCCCTATCTGTCATGATTTGTTTTATTTTGATATTGTGTTGTGTTTCTACACATTTGTAAAATTCTTTGAATTTTTGGAAAGTTTCATCTTTGTGTTTTAAAGTATAAACAAATCCATAACGGCTATAGTCGTCTACAATAGTTAGGAAATATCTTTTTTTGTATGTGATGGATGGTGTTAATGGACCAACCAGATCCATATGTACCAGATCAAAAATTTGGTTAGAGGTCCTTGTTGCCCTCTTTGGTTTTGGGTTTGTTCTGAGTTTTGAGGATTTACATACTGAGCATTCCAAATAGTTTTTACAATCCTTTATTTTAACGCCATCAGCATGTTCAATCATTTTTTGTATTACAGGGAAACTTGCATGTCCCAATTTTCTATGCAACATGTGTGCACATTCATCATGAATTGGTTTGCCTATATTGGGTCTTTTGTTATTGTGTGTATCACTAGTGGGTGTGTCTTTGTGATTACAGTGTGTATTGGGTTCTTCATTGTCATTGTTGTTACTATGTTCACTGTCTATGTTGATGTCGTCATCAATGTTTGTATTAATGTTATGCAACCATTTATCTTCTGTTACAAGGAAGGGTAGGCCCCCTTCGATAACTACACTATTCAATTTAGTCCCATCCTTTTCTAGTATTGCTTTTCCCCCAGAGAAGATTATATTTATGTTGGAATCTTGGCTTAATTTCACTGCACTAAGTATGTTATGTGATATTTCTGGTATCAACAATACCCCCTCTACTTTACCTAAACCAGGTATATTTACATCTCCTTTCCCTATGACTTGAACATTTTCTTGATTGGCTACTCTTCTCATAAATTTATCATTTGTGAATGAAGACAGTATTTTCTTGTTATTTGTTGTATGATTAGTCGCCCCTGAATCTATGAGCCAAGTATTGTTTTTTGATTTTTGTGTGATGACATCGTTATGTTTATCTAATCCATTTAATGATCCTGATTTTCTGTCCCTTGAATTATCTCTATCCTTTCTGCATTCTCTGTAGTTTGGGGAGTCTCTATATCTGTATCTATCAATAGATGATTGCCTGTCTTGATATCTACCCCTATAATCACGGTTTTGTCTTTCCCTATGAAACATGGGGCAATCTCCCTTAGAGTGTTTTCTGGATCCACAATTGTAACATTCAATTGTTTTTTGGTGATTCTCTTGGAAGGTTACCCCTTTTGCCTGTCTGTGTTCTGTGTATGCATTGTATCTACTTTTCCTCAAATTATCTTCAGCTATTAACTTATTTGACAGACTTTCTATGGATAAGTATCCTAGATTGATTGAGTCTAAGTGTGATATGTAGTTATCCCATGATGAATCTAATGAGTTAAGGATAACGCTTTTCATTGTCTGTTCTGATATTATTTCTCCTCTTAGATGTAATTCTGCTCTGGTTTTGTTTAAGGATATTAAATGTTCACTTATGGTGGTTCCAGATCTTAATTTGGCTGAAAAGAAATCTTTAGACATTCTAGTGGTTGTTGCTACACTTTCACTATGAAACAATTTAAACATGCATTGAATTATTTCTGAAACAGTAAGATTATGCTTAATACTGTAGTACATGGCAGGTGATATGCTAGAAATTATTAAATAGAATGCTCTGTGATGCAGGCAGTCTATTTTTAGAGTCCAAGGTCTTTTGGGAGGATTGGTTATAAAAAATAATAAATTTTCTTTCATAAAGACAACCTGAATTTGTTGACACCATTCCTGTAAATTGATGCCATCAATTCTAAGTTTTGGGAAATCACTAGGTAGATTCCCAATATTACTATTCCCACTACTTACAACTGTGGGTAGTCCATGGTCCTGTAGATGTTGAAAATTGCAGAATGGTGTGGGTATTCTGCTGATGAGCTTGAAAGGTTCTCCTTCTTCATAAAGTTCATTGTAGTTCTCTGTGTTCATCTGCGCATGCGCGTTGGTCATTTCTTTGCTGAAGCCGCTGGGAGAGGTTCTCTTTGCTGTAGCTCCCTCGTAGTGCTCTCCTTCTGATGATTCGGTCTCCGGCTCGATCTTGGGTGTTCTGCTGGCAGCTGTGGTTCGTCTCTTTTCTTTGGAGCTTTCTTGCTTGGAGTATTTTGTTCTTTGGATCGTTTGTGGTGTGGGGGAAATTTCGCAGGGCCCTCTGGGTTCAGGCGTCGTCATCATCGTTGTCCGGATCGAGTCGTGCAGGCTTTGAGGTGTCTGTTTATTTCTTCGTCTCTTTTGTATTTTTGCATTATTGGCTTTTATCGATTCTTTTGAAATTGTTAGACTTGTGCCAAACGTTTTAAATAGTTTTCTCATGGGTGTTTTGATTTCTTGTTTGGTGGATGATTCTTCTGTATCTGTTTCTGACTCTTCAGAAGAATAAATATATTTTTTGCTGTTTTTTGTGTTTTTTCGCGCCAGAGTTTTTGAATGGTGCATTCTGATTGGTTCAGCCGTGTTCATTTCTGTGGCCAGTTGAAGAAAAGATGGCTGCCTTTCAAAATTTTGAGCGGGACCTCTGGTCTTGCTTCTGGTTATTTTTTCTTTCGTTGTAGGTTCGCTCACCATTTTTGTATTTTCGGGTTTGGCTTTTTCAATGTCTTTTTCTCTCGCTGCTCCATTTTCTTCCAAGAAGCCTCGGAGTTCCGCGATGAGTTTGTGGTCATCTTTTTGACTTTTTATTAGCCTCAGTATCTCCGATCTGAGGTCTTTGTCTTTTATTTTGTTCTCTTCTTGGTTGTCGGTTTCATCTGCTGTTTCTTCGATGTCTGTGGTGTTATCTTCAGATTCTTTGATTGTTGTATTTATTGGTTCGTCGATCATTTCTTGATCTGTTTTTGTTTCTTTATCATTTGCCCTGGTATTGGGTCTTTCTTTTTTATTCTTGAGGTTTTCTTTCTTAGGCATGTTGGATTTTATTGAGTCAGTTCAACCATCGACTGCTACCAAATTTGTTACAATATTTTGAGGATCAGACTCAATGATGAATTCAGAAGCAATTTCTTCAGTTAAAGAAGTGTTTATTCATAATAGGCATTCTACTTATTCTTGTCAGATTTACAGTGAGAAGCAAGCATGAGGTAAAAGCACTCTCTATTTATATCAAAGGGGAGGAGTCAAGGAAGGGGGTGATTACACATGAATACATTAAAGGAGGAGGAATAAATTAACCCTTTATATCCTGTACATATATACATATCTCTTGTTATAGAATAAGGCATTTACTTATGACATTGTACCAGTGGGGGTTGCCCCCGGTTCGCACCGGTTCTATAGAACTGGTAGTAAAACCTGCGAGAGGTCCCGCCCACCGACCCCAACATCACCAAAATGCTTCTGTGCATGCACAGAAGAGCGTGCATTACTATTGCGAACCGGTAGTAAAGGTAAGTAGAACCCACCCCTGTATTGTACTATGTTATTTTTCAAATACTACCATTGTTACAATTCTACACTCTATAGTAATACTAATATATAATACAATTTTCTTAAAAACACTATTAATTCCTGTCTGGAATTTCTTCTTTTTTTCTCAGTTACTAACCAGCACACAGAGTACTTGCAACTTTCATCTATCTATCTATCTATCTATCTATCTATCTATCTATCTATCTATCATATTAAATTACCCAGCTCAACAATTCTAGGTAGGTTAGAGAACATAAAAAGATAAACAGTGAAGCAATTAAAAATTTAAAACTATGCCCCTCCCCCCAAAAAAACAGAACCAAAGATCTAAGGAGGCAGATGGCATGGGGTAAGACTTTATAGCTCTTTTCAACCACCTCCAGAGTGAGCATCCATGGCCTCAAGCCAATGGACAAAATTATGTCTTCATACCCTTTTGGAAGGCCAAAAGGATGGTAACAGTTCTTAACCTCTGATGCTAGAGTGTTCCACAGGGTTGGGGCCACAGCAGAAAAGGCTCCTTTCTTTGATCTCATCCACTGAAATTCCTTAGCAGACAGTGTTTGTTCCAGGCCTCTGTGGGAGTGGGTTAGTCCTACTGGGATGAGATGTCGCCTGAGATATCCTGGACCAGTGGTTGTATTCAGTCGGTTCTATCCGGTTCGGGTGAACTGGTAGCAGTGGCTGTGAGAGGCTCCGCCCACCCGCCCAGACATAATCATGTCCTCTTTTTGACTCTCTGCGATGTGCAGAGGTATCGCGCACACATTTGTGAACCAGTAGCGAAGGTAAGTCACTATCACCCCTCTCCTGGACCCATACTTGCACTTTTGGTTGATGTGCCTCAATAATTCTTTCACTCAGGACTAGATATTATCTTTGAAGAAAATATACTTTCTTTTATTTGGCTGCCTTACTCTGTTTGCTTGTGGCAAAGAACTTCCAGAACAGCATATCATCCCACACCTATTTCAAGCATGCCATGCTGATGCTCGTGGAAAAGTATTAACAGGTAGAAGTGGGAAGAAGCAGCACAGGTGCTGCATTTTTTCTAAACAGCCTGCTCTTCCAGTATACGGTATCTTAAAAGAATTCTTTGTAGATAATGTTTTTTTAATCTGCCCTTTCTGCCACATAAACAAGGATGTACAATGTCCTCTATATACTCTTTTGTTACCATTTGTTCTGAATTGGATAATCTAATTCAAACCATCAGGTAAATTGCTAAAGACTAATAAGAATTTTCAATACTTTTGTACAGACAAAAATTAGCAAAGAAAAATCATTTGATTCTCAAGTAGATATAAAATGCTTGTTGACAATTTAGGACCTTATTTAGGACAATTCATCTAAGAAAGAAGAAAGTGCCTCCTTATTTTCTTTAGCTCTTGTTATTTTGTGCTTTTTTTTTCTTTTTTCTTTAGAAGCATGAAACAAGACCTTACAGAATGTGTTTAAATGATATTTAAGGCATTAACAAAGCAAACACTTTTCTAGCCATTTAGAATTAATTCAATATATCTGATTACTCTTACTGCAATGGAGAGCATGCATCCCAAAAGAAATACAAATGTGCCAAGCCATATTTTGTTTAAAAAATTGCTCAAACTCATGCTTTTCTTAAACATCGAAAAGGTGTTTAAGAAAATAATCAAAACAATATGCTATTCACCAAACAGTGAATATAATCATTCACCAAACAGTGAATAGTTGTGCATCAAACTGAAAAACAATCAAAATTCTTGGATGAGCAATTATCAAGAAATTCCTTGGAAATTAGCCTTGGAAATCCCAAAAAAATCTCTAAAAAGAAGTGGCAAGTCAATTATATACTTTAAAAAAGGCAAAATGTACCCTGATCGTTCAACTTTCTTCATATGTCTTGGCTTCTGGTCTTCTGATCATCTTCATTGCCTTTTTCTAAGCTTGTTTTAATTTCTCTAAATCCTTCTTAAAATATGGTACCAGAACTAATATAGTATTTGAGGAAAGTGATCAATGAAAAATACAGCAATTTGAAAAGTATATTTCTGATGAAGCCTAATATTACATTGGTAATTATTGCAGTCACATCACATTGCTATCTCAGTTTCTAATCAAACTACTATTGCAATTTCATTTTTGTATTATTACAACTAACATCCAATACATATGCATTTAATTTTTATTTCCTAACTGAAAAACTGTACTTCTTTCTGTTAAATTATGAAATAATGCATTCAGCAAAATATAAATGGAGTATGTTTCATTTATAAATTTTACTTTTACAAAAGTAAATTTATTTTGTAAATTTTTAAGCAGATTTTTTTAAAATAAATCTTTTTATTGACTTTTCAGGTATTATGGATTAAACATAACTTTCTGTGGAAATACATTTACAGTAAACCTCTGTTAGGTTTTCCCCGTAGCTAAATTTGTATTATAGACCAGAATAGTATTTTTATTAATATAACATTGTTTGGTAGAAGCTCAGTCCAAACAGGAAATTTTAAACTGTATTTTTATTTAATTGCACAACCTTTACTCAGTACATATGAGGAACAATGAAAAAACATGATACTGTATTCTTAGAAAAGATAATGTAGGATTATAAAATTGTAAAATATATTTATTCAATCTAATTTTGCCTAAATTAGGTAATAGTGTAATTTTTAAATATCTTGTGACTAAGAATTAACATGAAGTTTACTCTCATTTATATTGCATAATGAGTATTATGTATAACATATGTGATAGTGAGTTGCCTTGGATAAATTTTGATATATTTTTAATAAGTTTGTTATCACCATTTTATGAAATACAAAGACAAACACACACACAGTTCCCTTATATAAGGAGTGATTTTGTATAGTAATATTAGCTAAATGCCTAGCAGCTGTCTTACAATCATGAGACTAAGAAAAGCAACCAAGCTGTAAATCTGTTCAAACTGCATGAAAGGCCATATAATGCAAACTGATTACTTCTGGACTTGAATTAATGTGCTACAGAATAGAAATAATGCAATAGCAAGTCTAATTTTAACAACCACTGATGGGAAAAATCTTAACAGATGTATCATTATGAAATGTGAGTTATGAATTAACACCATGATCACAAGGAGAAAAGTCCAGAGTAGCAATCCCCGTGAATTAAGATTTTTAAACTCAATGTCAAAAGCCAAACAGTTAAGAAGTTAACATTAAATTAATAGAGCAACTATGTAATAGAAAGCTCCTCTTTTGTGTGTATGCATATTTAATTGTATTAGAAGGATTTGTTAATTTTATACTGAAGACTGACATCTTCAAAAGGAGAATAACAATGTCTTCAATACACTTAGCCCCAAATGATTTATTTTCAATTTGAGGATTCACTGTTAAATATTATTGTTCCTAAACTGATTTTTTCAAGTTAGTTTCATTGATATTTCACATTAATGCTTAAAGTCTTAATGCTGCCAGGTGAGTGGAGGATCACATAATTTGAACAAATAAGTTCAGATGCATATTTTCTTGAAACCACACAGCTACTATGTGCTTCTTTAAGGAGCCACTGACAGATAAAATTATTTTCCCTATGAGGATGCCCACAGGTTAAAATGATCCTCTCAGAATGGTTTCCCTTAACATCTTAATAGTTGCACATTCCTTATTACTGCCAGCATGTATCTTTTTAAAGTATCTATAATCTCTTTCAGCATACTGAAAAGCAGAAACATCGCCCTGCCAACAAAAGTGCATTAAGTCAAGGCTATGGTTTTCCCAGTTGCAATGTATGGCTGTAAAAGTTGGATCATAAGAACGGCTGACCGCCAAAGAATTGAGGCCTTTGAACTATAGTGCTGGAGAAGACTCCTGCAAGGCAATCAAACCAGTCAGTCCTAGAGGAAATTAACCCTGACTGCTCTTTAGAAGGCCAGATCCTGAAGATGAAACTCAAATACTTTGGCCAGCAAATGAGAAGGAAGGACTCACTGGAGAAGTGCTTAATGCTGGGAAAGATTAAGAGAATGAGGTGGCTGAATGGAGTCACTGAAGCAGTAGGCATGAACTTAAATGGACTCCAGAGGATGGTAGAGGATAGGAAGGCCTGGAGGAACATTGTCCATGGGGTTGCGATGGGTCGAACACGACTTCACAACTAACAACAACATAATCTGTTCCAATCTATAATATTTAGCATACAGTTAAACCAAAATAATACGGCTGACATGGGGGGGAAAATCAACACAAATGCCAACATAAACCATAATTCCTCTGGTAACAATATATAATCAGCCAGAATGAAGGGCTCAATGGTTTTTATGTTATTCATTTCCTAAACACAAGCAAGTTAGGAGCTGCGTGGAAGAGAATATTCTACTGTTTGGGGAATATTGGGGCCAATTTCCTAGTCCTTGCACATGATTTTCTCAAAGGGGGAACTCTCAACCGACCCCTTCTGCATTCTCCAAATGAATAATAGATTCCATTCTTCAAAGTATTGCTTGATATATTCCAAAGCATAGGGTTTAAAGATGATAACCAGTCCAGAATCCTACTGCTAATAAGTGCACTGATTTTTTAATTTTAATTTTAGCATTGTTATAATTTGGCAGTTTTGGAATTGATCTCTGAATTTCAGGTGGATTCTAGAAAACTAGATCCTAGAAATCTTCAAGCCTGAGAAGGCTCACAAACCACAAGTAGACAGGGAAAATGAATCCCTGTCAATTATTATTGTGCTCAGGCGTTTACAGATAAGTAGCAATTCTTTCTTGGTAATATTATAATCTGATTTTGTTTTGCCTCATAACCTCCAGGCAACAAATTAAGTCTTCCCATGGCACCTCTAGTTTGACCCAGTGATAGTGTACTGCATAATTGGCATATTATATTCACCCAAATTTCTCAGCAATTTCATATAAGTATTATAAAGAATGGAGAAGAAATATGAGGGATCCTATATTGCAGTACACATGGGTTTGAGCACTTTCTATATGATCACTGACTGGAACCACCTACTCAAACAGGAGCTGACCCATCATAACATGATGTCTTCAGCTCCCAACTCTGGTACAAAACCTAGAAGTATACAATGATTAATGGTATCAAATACTTCTCAGAAGTCTAATATGAGCAACAAGGATACATTTCTCCAGTGGTGGGATTCAATTTTTTTTAACAACCAGTTCTGTGGGTGTGGCTTAGTTGGGGGTGTGGTTTGGTGGCCATGTGACTGGGTGGGTGTGGCTAGCTGGTCATGTGACTGGGTAGGCGTGGCTAGCTGATTATGTTACCGGTGGGCGTGCCTATATTTATTTATTTATTTATTATTGAATTTCTATACCGCCCTTCTCCCTGAGGACTCAGGGCGGTGTACAGCCAGAATTAAAAAGACATGCAAGACAAATATTAAAAGACAATTAAAAGATATATAAATTTGGCCCAATTAAAACTCATTACCAATTAAAACGTTTAAAACATTTAAAACAGTTTAAAATTTCATCTTAAGCCAGCCCGGCTTGTTTAAATAAATGGGTTTTAAGGGCACGACGGAAGGCACTGAGGTCCTGGATTCTCCTTATCTCATAGGATAAGGACTACTCAGAGGGCTGAAAAAAGTGATTTCTGACTGATCCTCACATTTTTGACCGGTCCTTGCATTTATGACCATCCTCACATTCATGCCCATTGCGGCATTCTTAACAACCGTGTCAATCATTTCACCACTACTTCTCTTCACCACGGTGACAAGATAGGGCGCAAAACGTAAAATGTGAGGACAGTCGTAAGTTCAAGGACTGGTCAAAAGTGTGAGGACCAGTCAAAAATAACTTTTTCAGCGCTCTGAGTAGTCCATATCCACATAGGGACTATTTAGAGAGCTGAAAAAAGTCATTTCTGACTGGTCCTCGCACTTTTGATTGGTCCTCGCACTTATGACCATCCTCACATTTATGCCCGTTGCAGCATTCTTAACAACCGTGTCAGTCATTTCACCACTACTTTTCTTCACCACCGTGACAAGATAGGGCACAAAACGTAAAATGTGAGGACAATCGTAAGTGCAAGGATTGGTCAAAAGTGCGAGGACTGGACAAAAATAACTTTTTCAGCCCTCTGAGTAGTCCAGTTCCACATAGGGACTACCCAGAGGGCTGAAAAAAGTGATTTCTGACAGGTCCTCTCACTTTTGACCGGTCATCATTTATGCCATCATTTATCTTCTAGTCCAGAGATCTCCAACCTTGGCAACTTTAAGTCTGGCAACTTCAACTCCCAGAATTCCCCAGCCAGCTCTGCTGGCTAGATAATTCTGGGAGTTGAGGTCCACAAGTCTTAAAGCTGCCAAGTTTGAAGATCTCTGAGCTAGGGCTTTGGGGCCAGCATTTTTTTTTTTAATTTGATTTATATGCCGCCCTTCTCCGGAGACTCAGGGCGGCTTACAATGTGCTAAGCAATAGCCTTCATCCTTTTGTATATTTATACAAAGTCAGTTTATTGCCCCCACAACTGGGTCTCAATTTACCTACCTTAGAAAGGATGGAAGGCTGAGTCAACCTTGAGCCTGGCGAGATTCGAACCTGCAGTAATTGCAGGCAGCTGGTCTGAATAACAGGGTGCTTTAGACCACTGTACTACCAAGGCTCTTACCCCTTTTTTGGGGAGGGGGTCCCATTCGGAGAGACTCCCTGCCTCTCAGGAAGTATCAGGCCCAGGCAGAGAAAGTTGCCAAGGTTGGAGATCTCTGGATTAGAAGACCTCCAAAGGTCCCTTCCAACTCTGTAATTCTGGTATTGGCAAGCAAGCACAGTTAAGATACTTAAATCTTCCAGAGCAGGGATCCTCAACCTTTTGGACCTCAGGGACCACCAAATTCATAATTTTAAATTTCACAGACCACTAATACGAATTCAGCGTGCTGCTTGCTGAAGCACTTGGGCTCCCGGTGATGGGATAGGGTCCTTCAGGCATTCTCCCCCCTCTTTCTCTCTCTCTCTCCCCCTCTCTCATTCTCTCTTTCTCTCCCCCTCTTTCTCTCTCCCCCACTCTTTCATTCTCTCCCCCCTCTTTCTCTCTCTCCCACTCTTTCTCTCATTCTCTTTCTCTCCCCCCTCTCTCTTATTCTCTCTTTCTCTCCCCCTCTTTCTCTCTCTCCCCCTCTCTCCCCCTTTCTCTCTCTCCCCCTCTCTCATTCTCTTTCTCTCCCCCTTTCTCTTTTCACCACTCTTTCTCTCTCTTTCTCCCCCTCTTTCTCTCTCTGTCCCACTCTTTCTCCCATTCTCTTTCTCTCTTGCCCACTCTCTCTCTCTTTCTCTCCCCCTTCTCTCTCTCCCCCACTCTTTCTCTCTCTTTCTCTCTCCCGCCTCTTTCTCTTTCTCTCCCCCTTTCTCTCATTCTTTCTCTCTCCCCCCACTTTTTCTCTCTCCCCCCTTTTCCTCTCTCCCCCCCTCTTTCTCTCATTCTCTTTCTTTCCCCCCCTTTCTCTTTCTCTCTCTCCCCCCCACTCTCCCCCACTTTCTCTCTCTCATTCTCTTGCAGGAGGCCGATCTGGTGTCTGCAATGGAGAGCAAAATCCAGCTTCTTCTCTCTGCTGTAAGTGCAGCATCAGGATTCTGCCTTGGTATATTTGCCGTGCAAAGCAGCCCTTGTTTCCTGCCAACTCGGAGCGGTAAACAGCGTCTGGTTCAGGGAGCAGCCGGATTTTGCTCTCCATTGCTGTCTTGGCCCCCTGCAAGCTCTCATCTCTTGAGAAGTCCAATCAAAGTTTCCCGCACCACTTCAGGGAGCACTCCTCGAGAGACAAGAGCTTGCAGGGGGCCGAGAGAGCAATGGAGAGCAAAATCCATCTGCTCCCCGAACCAGACGCTGTTTATCACTCCGAGACCCAAGCGGCAGGAAATGAGGGCTGCCTTGTGCTGCAAATATACCAAGGTGGAATCCTGATGCCGCACTTACAGGGGAGAAGAAGCCGGATTTTGCTCTCCATTGCAGACACCAGATCGTATTGCACCACCTGCAAAAATGCAAAAATTTCCAAATGTAGCCTTGCCCTCTAACAACCCTCCTGATGTTCAACTGTTGTCTTTCAAGGAGGATACTTGGCCATCTTCATGCTTGAAAGAATTCTACAGTGTAACAGCAGATGTCTCCCACCTTGGCAACTTTAAGACTTGTGGACTTCAACTCCCAGAATTCTCCACAATTCCCCAGAATGGGCTAGGCGGGAGTTGAAGTCCACAGGTTGTAAAAGAGCCACAATTGCCAAGCCCTGGACTAGGGTAGGCTGACGTCGCACGGATGGGAGGCGGGGCAGGGGGAGGGGTGGGCGAGCCAGCAATTTAACATGGTTCGTCCGAACCGCCTAAAACCGGCAGAATCCTACCACTGCATTTCTCCCCAACTGAGATTTTGACAGGATCATAGAGAAAAAATGACAAATTTCTGTTCTATGACCAAACTTGACAATATGACTAAAAAGGCTGTAGTTATTCTAAGATTCTCTAAATCAGGGCTGTCAAACTCCCGGCCCATGGGCCGGATGTGTTACGTGCTGACCCTGCCCATGCCTGGTTTAGTGAAGGGGGGAAGTCCCAATATGGCACGTGATGCTATTGTGACGACGCGAGTTTGACACCCCTGCTCTGAATGATTTGCTACTGTCTCCTGAACAAGTTTCCCAAGAAAGAGAAGCTTAGGGACCAGCAAAATTAACACAGATGTTTCAATTCTGAGATTACTTCTTCAGGAAATGTTACATTATTGATTCCTTTGAGGCAAATGACGTTACATGCTCTCCCAGATAAATCTTAAGTATCTTCAATATCTAACTCTATGATGGCGAACCTATGGCACGTGTGCCAGACTTGGCATGCAGCGCCTTCTCTGATGGCACGCAAGACATCACACCAGTTCAGCTCAACTGCGCATGCGTGCTCACCTCCCACCAGCCAGTTGGTCTTCGGGTCTTTGCTGCGCATGCACAGGGGTGAGGCTCGTGCAGGGGGTGTGCACGCATGAGTGAGGGATGGGGCACATACATGGGCCATACATAGGGGTGTGTAGGAGAGACGCGTGTGCATACATGAATGGGCCACATGCAGGAGGCGTGTGCACATGCCCAGGTGCAGGCTGCATGCGGGAGGCACGTTTGCATGCCCAGAGGGTGGGGGACGCATGTACAGGAGCCACGGGCACATTGCATTTGGAGGGTTCAAGTGTGCGCTTGCGTGCTTTGGGCACTCGGTCCAGAAAAGGTTAGCCATCCCTGATCTAACTGCTCATGTCCCTCCTGGTTGCCCAGAAGAATCCGGGGTGTTCAAGAACAGATGGCAGAAGACACTCTTCAGAAAGCCCTACCCACTTCTTCAAGTTTTAAAAGTGCAGCAAACTGTCATATTGTATATAAAATGCTCTCTTGGTTACCATCTGCCAACCAATCCAGAATAGAGATAAACAACTTTATCTGCCACAAAACCTGAAAATTATCTGGTGTGTTTTGTTCTGCTCATCTTTCCCTAAAGGAATTGGGACTATTCTGAACAGGGCCATCAGCCCATCTGCTTATTTTACTTGCAATAAGCATAGAAAAGAACCCTCTGCTCTTATCACTACTGTGTAAACTAAAATGAGTTCTCATCAGCATGTGGCCATTTTCACATTTGGATTTCTATATCCATCACTGGGCATATTTTCTGTCACCGCAGAGCTTAGTAAACATCAGAGACACCTTGGATAAATGATTAGGCAGAGGCTATATGTCCCACCAACTGACCATTACATTCTTCCATCTTTATTAATATATTGTGTAATCATATCTACTTTTATGTTACCCATGAAAATGGATTCTGCTGAGCTTCACAAGTTGCCACAACATTTGGCATACCCATTTGCATTCAGTTAAGTATTTATAGCATTTAATGGGCTTGATTCTTTTGTCCAGTTTTAGCTCCCTTGATTACCTTAATAGCAGGTAATTTTAACATCTCCTATGGCAGTGTTCCTTAGCAACAGAAGAATTAGAAAGACATTAATTCTAATTGGGGCAGTTTAATTTTTAAATCTAAATGAAAAGTGAGGTGCTTTTCTAAACAGAATTAATTTTTACTTTTCTCCCAAAATATGCAGCTGGATCCAATGTCACAACTCTAAACAAATAAAATGTGCATCTTTTGCTTCCCCACATTCTTTTATATTGCTAGCACAAAACTTCTAATTTATAAATGAAACTTTTCTTCTAAAACAAATTGCAAGAGAGCAACTAAGCCAATTCCTGTTAAAGTGATAGAAACAGAAAAAAATATTCATATCCCACTCCAGTTTCTTTTATCAATAAGCATTGCCTTTTCTTTCTATTCTATTCTCATATATTGTTTACCGGCTTTCTCTCTAATTTGATTAATAATCTCTATTATTCCTCCTCCTCCTTCTGCCTATTTTAATTATATTTCTGCTCTGATGCTGTCTCTAGATTGCCAATTTACAGTAAATATTTCTTTCCTACCCTCAAGAGAACATAAAAGAATACAGTATGAGGCAGAGCATAACATCATTCTGTTCTGAAGTTTATTGAACTTCCAAGGCATTTAAGAACATAAAGAGTTTTTTAACACACAGTTTCTTTTCCTCTATAAAAGAACCTTGGGAATATAGAATATATATTTGCAGGTTGTCTAGGCCTGAGTAAGTGAAGTCTTTGGATTTGTTTGAAGAATTGACGACTTGAGGACAGTTTAATTTGGAATGGGATATAAGAAGCCCCAGGGCAAAGAAAAGTAAAACACAGAAAATATCATACTGAAGCTTATCCACAAACTTGTACAAATATGAAACAACTGTGGAATTATATATGAGCAAGAGAACATTCTGTCACATCTATTTATAGAACTGCTGATTTTAGGTGAAGTTTAAAATTATATAGTTCATAGGTATGTACCTGTCACATGTTATCTAGTCAGATACTTCTGTACTTGAAACAAATATTATATCCTTAGAACTTGTGTGTTTCTGTTTGTCAAAGACCAGGCCTAGTTAATGAAAATATTAAACTGGCATAGTTTCTAGAGGAAGAGACATCTTTCTTGATCTAAAAGTTCAGTGAAGCTAGCAGTATAAGATATTACATGTTCATAAATATGTATTGTGTTGTATAGAAAGATGCCAGAACTTATCAAGATTCCTATAAAGCTGATACGAATCAGCTAATTGACTTCCCTTATTTTATAGCCTGAGGAGAAGGAGGACAGAAGAAATTTTCTTGAGTTAGAAAGGGAAAATTGCAGAATTGTTATCATTTTCACCTGATTATTTTTTTAAAAAAATGTAATGGCATTGGTCCAGTTCATGAGCATTTATCCTTCTTTTCTTTCTGCTGGTGAACTTGGACAAAAAGGAAAAAGGATAGTTAAAAGTGATAAGAGAAGAGGGGGTATTTCTACTGCAGTAATCAATAAGCTGGAGGAGTTTTCTTACAAGAAATTGAAGTGGGACAAACTAGACAGCACTGCCTGAACTAGGACAAAATAGAAATCACGATTTTCATATAAAAACTAACCATATGGATAGAAGTGTAGTTTGTTATTGGGGTAAAATTAAAGACAGTCATGCATTATTGCCCTTCAGAAAGTATGGATGCTTATGCTTATGCTGGAGTAACCTAGAAATGGGAATGTGTTCCATGTTCTTAAAATTAGTTGCTAGAAAGTTTATGACTAAATGCCAGCATTAGCATAGAGCTTTGAGAAAATACATTGTCCTAGAATGAAGACATTGGTAACAAAACTTATGTTTTGTTCACACATTGTACTCTGCATTAGTTACATATACAGATTATACAGTTCTTAACGATTGTTTAAAAACAAGCTTTTTAAAATTATAGGAAGGAATTAAATGGTATCAATTATGTAATTCTATAAACATAATACAGGTAGTTCTAGACTTACAACAGTTCGTTTAGTTCAAAGTTACAACAGCACTAAAAAAAGTGACTTCTGACTATTTTTCACATTTATGATTGTTGCAGCATCACTATGGTCACATGATCAAAATTCAGATGCTTGGCAATTGGTTCATATTTATGATTTTTCATTGTCCTGGGGTCATATGATCACCTTTTGTGACCTTATACCAAGCAAGATCCATGAGGAAACAAGATTCACTTAATAACTTTGTAACAACTGCAGTGATTCATTTTTCATCTATGGCAAGAAAGGTCATAAAATGGGGCAAAATTCACTTAACAAATATCTTGCTTAACAACAGAAATTTTGGGCTCAATTGTAGTAAGTTGTTGACTACCTGCAGATATACCTGTGCCCATATAGACATGTTATCTACATGTGTACTGTTTAATTATCAGTGAAATATTTAGGAATCTCAGATATATTATGCATATTCTGGTGTTCTGAAAATGCTATTTAATAAATACAGCACAACATATAGAACTGAGCTCTTGAATTCAAATCATCATGTACATCACATTTAAAAAACAGTTCATTAGTCTGAGAATGTAACAGTGAAGCCTTTTCATACATTTATACGAAAAGAAAGAGCTGCCGTGGCGCAGTGCTTAGAGTGCAGTACTGCAGGCTTCTTCTGACAGCAAGCTGCCTACAATTTGGCAGTTCGAATCTCACCAGGCTCAAGGTTGACTCAGTCTTCCATGCTTCCGAAGTGGGTAAAATGTTGGATTGTTGGAGACAATATCCTGACTCTGTAAACCATTTAGAGAGGGCTATAAAAGCACTGTGAAGTCTAAATGCTATTGCTATTGCTATCATAATATTCCAATAAATATACCCTATTAAATTAAAAATTCTCCTTAGTATTTCCTTGATTAGGATATTGTTACCTGGTGTTTATCCCTGCTTATCTGAAATTTGGTTTCTGGAAAGGATGTAATATGGCCTTTTTATTTCCTTTTTAGCTTTTTTATTGTGATTTATCCCTATATGCCTATTGATGGCAAACTGTCTGAATGTCAAGCTTCCAAGAATTCCCTAGCATTTTTTGATTTAGCTTGGTTTGGGATGCTTACAGTTTCTCAGTTGAAACACTGGTCAACTCTATTCATGGGTTTATGAGATTAAGGAGTTTTCTTTGTGTCTGCTGACTGCTGGTTGGTGTTCATGGATGTAATCTGCTAGTCTTCTGCCATCTGTCTTACATAGTGGCTGTTACAGTCCTTACACTGAATGTTGTAGATGATCTTTTTTTTTTTCTTCCTGGGCTATTAGGGTGTATTGGAGGGCTTTAATTGGTTTGAGTGCTACAGTGATACTGTGAAATCGTAATAGTTTTTGGTTGTTTCTGAGATGTTTTTGATGTGTGGCAATGTTATCTTTTTCATAGCTTGGGATGGTTGTGCTATAGTATGTTGACTAGTCAGAAACTTTTTGATACAGAGAGCTTCAGGGAACAAACCCTGAACATTCATTAGCACTGGTAATCTGTGGTGGGATTCAACTTTTTTAACAACCGGTTTTGTGGGTATGGCTTATTTGGGTGGGTGTGGCTTGGAGGTCATGTGACTGGGTGGGCGTGGCTAGCTGATCATATGACCGGGTGGCCATGGTTATGTGTATAGGGACTACTTAGAGGGCTGAAAAAAGTCAATTCTGACCGGTCCTCGCACTTTTGACTGGTCCTCACACTTATGACCATCCTCACATTCATTCCCGTTGCAGCATTCTTAACAACCATGTCATTCATTTCACAACTAGTTCTCTTCACCATGGTGACAAGATAGGGCAAAAAACGTAAAATGTGAGGACAGTCATAAGTGCAAGGACTGGTCAAAAGTGCGAGGACTGGTCAAAAATAACTTTTTCAGCCCTCTGAGTAGTCCATATGCAGATAGGGACTACCCAGAGGGCTGGAAAAAGTGATTTCTGACAGGTCCTCACACTTTTGACCATTCCTCGCACTTATTACTGGTCATCATTTATGCCCATTGTAGCATACTTAATAACCGTGTCACTCATTTCACAACTGTGGTGCTTCATGTGACTGGGTGGGTGTGGCCAGTTGGTCATGTGGCATTACTTCTTTGTTCTAATGACAGTTTGCTGCAATGGTCATAAGTGTGAAAAATGATCATAAGTCACTTTTTCCAGTGCCATTGAACTGTTGTAAATCAAGGATTACCTGTATAAAAATACAAAAAGCTTCTTTGCTTGCAAAAAGCTGCCCTAAATACCAATTATTAGATTAGAAATACCTGCAAACTGGAGTTGCAAATCAGTGAGAGTGCCAGAGCACCTTGAGGAATTAAAATAGTTAAAATGCAATGATAACTATCAGCAGCCAATTTTTGCACTTAAAGTGAAATCCTTTAGCAGAGAGGTCATTTAAGCTCTCCAGAATGAAGCAAAGGAGCAAAAAGAGTAGCTGTTGCTTGTTAAACTAATTACCAGAACAAATAGAACAGAACAAGTCAGATTTCCAAAGATGCTTTTTTTAGGAATATTTTTCCTTCCAAACAAAGCTGAATAGGGAAAATTATCCCATCACTAAACACAGGATTAAACATCACCAAGCACAGAATTAAACTTCACCAAAAACCAGTTTTAGACCAAAAGTCAGAAAGGGTGTGTAAACTCATGTTTGAATGGCAATCTTTCTAGCTAGCCAAGAAGCCTTGCTGAATGTCACTCATCTTGGTTCCTTGTCATTAAAAGCTTCTGCTTCGTTATTCAATTATTTCTTCAAAGTGCTGATCATTGCACACTGGCTGAAAGAACTCCAACAGGGGAGTATTTCCTCCCAAAAGTGGTGTAAAAAGCTTAAAACAACCCTTCCCCTTTAAGAAAGTCAAGCAAAAAAAAAAAAAAAAACCCTCCGAGAACCTCTGGAACCGGAAGTGACAGTAAGTCTAGGCATACTGCCGGAAAGGCAGTTTCTGTAAGCAGGGCAATAAAGATTAGGCTAGGAAACAACACCGAATGTTGTAATTCCTTACAGGATTAACCCTGTAAAGTGGAAAAAAAAAAACAAAAGTAGATTTCTTTTAACAACCGGTTCTCCAAACTACTTAACTACGTAACAACCGGTTTTACTGAACCAGTGTGAACCAGTAGAATCCCACCACTGCTGGTAATGTTACCTAGTCAAGTAACAAAATGACTGCAAGCAAACCACCAAGCTGGAAGACCACCAAAGACTCCACAGTTCAACCTGAGCTACATATATTCTCTTCTATAGTACAAACGGGTAGCAAACATTTCAGATACCATACAAATTAAAAAAAAATGCATGTAGGCTAACCTCCTGCAAGGAACACATATTCTTTCCACACAAATACTTACAACAGCATGCTCTGCCTACTGGTATCAGATACAAACCTCCAATAAATGCACCGTTGGATATAAATAGCTCTTAAGATCAACATATTATTTTATTGAAATAAAATAAGCAATGCAGTATTATTACTTGAATTCAGAACATTTCAGAAAATATGTTTTACAATGTCTTCATTACATTACGCAGTTTTAAAGTCAACAGCTATGGAATTCTGTGGGTGTTGACTTCTCCACCGGAGGGAGCCCATATTCCATGAAAACATGTTGAGAACTCCATATTTTAAACATCTATTTAAAATATATTTTTACATTACATAAAGAAATAGATCTTAATGTGACCCTTTTCATTTTTGCAGTACAAAAAAAACGTACTGATGTTCCATCCAAATTTTAGTACAGAAAAAACATGCCATTTAATGTTCCATTTTGTAAAAAAAATAAATAAAAATAGCTATCTGCAAACATCTCTCTCTCTCTTTCTCCCTCCCTCCCTCCCTCCCCCCCTCTCTGTGCCTAGTGCTACCTGACTCCAAAGCAAAGCATACTTTTTTCAATTACAATTTTTCAGAAAGGTATTTGACTTTATAGACTTGATATAAATTAATCATAAACAGATATTCAGATAGCATCAGTCCAACTTGTAGAGCAGACCAAGAAACCAATGCCACATAGGACAAGACTGTTTTGTTGTAACAGCTAAAGTAAGAAAATATTTCAAGTCTGAAGGTACTTTCCCTCTCCCCGTCTTTAGGTTCATATGAAAAAAGGGAAGGATTTGTCTGAGGTGTATTTTCATTTTCTGCACCCAGGCTGAGAGCCCCACTTACCTGAGTACCTTGATACTTGCTCTTCTTCCTGCCTTTCTAGGCCATTTTCTATGCCTTCTACAGATACTGTATATAATTTCTGATTTAATTTCATTTGGAATCATTTTGCAATATTTTGAGATACAAAAATTATTACATGGTGGCATTTCCCCTCATTCTTTTTTAAAATTATGTCTCATTTTATGGATTACTTGGTACATTATTAACATTTTTTCCTTTATGTTGTATAAGTGAACCAATTTTTAATAATATGGCCTGAAAGTTAAATTCAACATACTGGAGTTCATACTGACATTATTTTGGGCAAGATGGATTCTTGGGGACAGATAATGCAATGTGATGAAATAAAACACAATCTCATAAAGCTTTTAATGAATGAGGCTATTTAAACATCTTGTTCAAAGCAAATTAGAAGATGTGGGATTATATTGAGAATACAATTTAGTTTAAACAGAAATTTCAGAATTTGATGTATCACATTATTTTGTTATAATTCTGTGATTACTCTTTACACTGACATAGTAGTACAGTAATTTGGATTTTAAACATTTGAATCTGATCAGAAGTAAAACATATAAGTTCTACATGGGGCTCCCCTTGAGGAGCACCCAAAGGCTCCAACTGGCGCAGAGTGTGGCCGCACAGGTGGTAATGGGAGCGACATGGCGTTCCCATGTAACACCCTTCCTGCGCGAGCTGCACTGGCTCCTGGTGGTCTTCCGGGTGCGCTTCAAGGTTTTGGTTACCACCTTTAAAGCGCTCCATGGCTTAGGACCTGGGTACTTGCGGGACTGCCTACTACCACCAATAGCCTCCCACCGGCCGGTATGCTCCCATAGAGAGGGGCTCCTCCGGGTGCCGTCATCCAAACAATGCTGACTGGCGGCCCCCAGGGGGAGAGCCTTCTCTGTGGGGGCACCTACTATCTGGAACGAGCTCCCCCCAGAGATACGGAGGATCCTGGATCTGCGCACCTTCCGCTGCGCTTTAAAGACCTTACTGTTTCACCAGGCAGGCCTGGCCTAATTTTCCCCCTCTTTTATAAAAGATTTTTAATTTTAAAATATCTTTTAGTATTTTATACATTCAATTTTAAATTGGTTTTAAAAGTTTGGGGTTTTAAATTTGTCGGGGCCAAAATTATTTAATTTGATTATATTCTACTTTTAAATTTTGTATGTATGTGTTTTATTGTTTGGCTGTGCACCATCCTGAGTCCTTCGGGAGTAGGGCGGTATAGAAATCAAATCAAATCAAATCAAATAAACAAATATAGGTACTATATTTAACTGTGGATATTGAATATTAAATTACATAAGCATCAAATCATTCTCAATTCCAATTATAGTCTTTAAATTATTGTTGGAACATTGAAGAAAATATATAACACTCTCTTGGAGATAAGAGGTAAGGAATAAAAAAGTAGTACTGCAAAATCCTATGTACTTTCCACAGCGACCTGAAGACATGGCTGTTTCAGCAATTTCCCTGATCTACTACAAGATTTTATTCTGTTTGAGATTTTATATTGGCTGTTTTTAGGATTTTTATTGTTATATGTTTTTAATTCTGTATGCCGCCCTAAGTCCTACGGGAGAAGGGCAGCATATAAATTTAATATAAATAAATAAATAAATAAAATATGTGCATATTCCAGAATATCTTTTCTCCATGTCTATTATTTGCTGGTTATTACTTGAAGAGTAGTGATAACATTATTTAAAATGGCCAAAATCTCTGCAATAAATTGAATATTTGCAGTTGTTTTTAAGATGGTCTAATATTGGTAGTATTTTCAGCCTGCCACCCAATATGCATATATATTTTTGGATTGTCATAGTAAATGTAGTATATCTAATCTTTGATTGAAAATTTATGCTTTATATAGAAGTTTACTTGCCATTTGTATTTTAATCAGATATGTTGAATATATTTCCAAATCTTCCAAGTCTTTTCTAAAAAGTGTAAATCAGGAAATGTTTAATCTAAACATGTATTTAGAAGCAAATATTATATCATATTACAATAATCATCACTTAAACTCAGTGAATTCATTCAAGATAGGGTACTTTTAAGCAAGACTAAAAGTTTATTTCTATTTCCAAATAAGCAAACTTAATGTTATTTAATAATTGAAGGATGATTTTTAAAATTCTTTGTTTCTACAGTATTTGTCTTGAACAGAAATAAACAATAGCTTCAAACAATAATATATAACAGGTGATATAATATTAGAGGTGTTAGCATGGCTATCTGTATATAATGGTTAAAGCCTCCTGGGAAGTGACATGTGGATGGATCTAAGCAGTACTAAATTTATTCTGAAGGGAGAAAGTGGCTTCTTATGCACTTAAAGAAGAAGTTATCCATCTTCCCACTGGACCTAAAAGCATTAGATAATTTCTGGGTTGTTTCCAACCTTCCCTTTTTGGACAAAATTATTGAGAACATGATTAGGCTGCCACTTTAGAAAGCTCTGGAGGAAGGGCATTATCTGGATTTCTAGGTTGTAGGTTTGAGTTCCGAGCTTGGCAAGTTGCCAAGCTCGGAGCTCAAACCAACAACCTCGGAAACATTAGCCACAGTTATGTGCTGAGATATCTGATAAAATGGTGAACAGTAATGTCTCCAGCAAGGAATGGAAGTGACAATGCATTTTGACATTGTAATATATATTTATTTATTTATTTATTTATTTATTTATTTATTTATTTATTTATTTATTTATGCAACTTATATGCCGCCCTACTCCCGAAGGACTCAGGGCGGCTTACAAAGGATAAAATTCAACAATTTAAATGTAAATGTAAATTTAAATCCAATTAAAATTAATTAAAATTATTACAATGTAAAAGTCCTTAGACTGGTCAGTCCATTTGATGAAAGAGCCACATCTTCAATTCGCGGCGGAAGGAGAGGAGGTCGGGGGCTGTCCTGAGCCCAGTGGGCAAACCATTCCAGAGGGTTGGGGCTCCCACAGAGAACGCTCTCCCCCTGGGGGCCTCCAGCCGACATTGTCTAGCTGACGGCACCCTGAGGAGGCCCGCTCTGTGAGAGCGTACGGGACAATGGGAGGATGACAGAAGATGCTCCTGCAAGTACCCCGGGCCTAAGCCATGTAGGGCTTTATAGGTTAATATCAGCACATTAAAACGGATCCAGAGGACCACCGGCAGCCAGTCTAGCTTGCGCAGGAGAGGTGTCACATGGGAGTAACGAGAAGCTCCCGTAACAACCTGCGCGGCCGCATTCTGGACTAGCTGGAGCTTCCAGGTGCACCCCAAAGGCAGCCCCATGTAGAGGGCATTACAGTAGTCCAACCGAGAATATGGATTTTACCTCTTCTGTTGTTACAGAATATGTTATGATGTTACCAACCTGAGCTACTAATATTCAAATACATTTCAATCTGGATTTATTTCAATTAAGTTTCAAGCATAGGTAAACTAGTCAGATGTTATTTATGTTCTTATAAATCACCTATAGAGTGTTCATCCTTCCTCTCCTTGATTTCCTGATGGGTCAGGATATTCTTCTGTACTGACTCAAGGATATCAGAGGATTGGTTTTATAGAGAACTTGTTCCAGAATCAATTCCAGACAGGGGATTGGGGGGGAGGGAAGAAGAGGTACAGTCTTGGCCTCTGATTTGGGAGCTAAATTCTCTGCCCATTCCTGTTTAACATCTGTGCAAGACTTCTAGCTGAGATTATTTGTCAGCACAAAATTAGATATCATTATACTTATGATATCAAGTTATGTATCTCCGATTCTTGATCAAGCAAGCAATACTGTTGTAGGTCTAACTTGGTGTCTGAAGGCTGTGGGGTTTTAGTGAGAGTAAGTTCAGTCTCAACCCTAGCAAGAATGAATGTCTATGGATTTGGGACCAACCTAGAACTTGGGAGTTTCCACTTTTGGTTCTGGATCAGGTCACATTGCCCAGACAGACTCAGAGAGTCCGCTTGGACATATGGCTCCTCATCAAAGAGCAGGTGGTCACTATGGCTTAGAAGGCCTCTGCTCAAATCCAACTTGTACCCCAATTTTAGACTCACATCTTGATTTTCTCTCATCTGCATTATCACAATCTGCTTTACAGGGACTGTCCTTAAAGGCCACTTGGAAAGTACAGCTGGTCCAGAATGCAGTGGCATGAATAAATATGGGCATATGTTGAAATACTGATGTAACATTGCTGCTTATGAATTGGCATTCCTGGTGCAATTCAGGTTACTGGTTGTAACCTATAAATCCTATAAAGCCATTCATGGCACAGGGTTTGGTTATTTGTACAACTGATTGCAACAGGATCAGACAGGGTGTGTCTGTTTTGGTTCCCTTCATTTAAGCAGTGGACCTAGAAGAATGCCTTTTCTCTTATTGTGTCTGCCCTTTAGAACATAATTCCCTCTCTCCCAATTCATGTTGCCCTGACCCTACATGCTTTTTTGGATGGCCTTCAAGATTCGGATTTTCAATATTGTGTACGTTCCTGAGAAGTATATGATTTACTTTCTTTTCTTAGAAAAATAATTCACAGTTTTATAACAGTTGGAGTTGTAAAATAAACTCTCATGAAAGTCCGCCAAGAAAGCAATTCCAAATAGAAAAAAAGAATTTATATGCTATTTCCTAATCTGTTGACTCATAATGTTCAGGGTGAGGAGTTCCAGCATCTGTGGCATTTTCTTCCCAATAAAAGTCTTTCACATTGACACTAATGAGAGGGAAACCAATTATGTGAACTTTCATCTGGCAATTGCTGAAGGCTTGATTAGTAGGCATGTGAATCAACTAAGGTAATCTCTGGAACATTAGCCACACTTATGTGCTGAGATATCTGATAAAATGGTGAACAGTAATGTCTCCAGCAAGGGGTGGGAAGTGACAATGCATTTTGACATTGTAATATGGATTTTACCTCTTCTGTTGTTACAGAATATGTTATGATGCTAGTACAAAGGATAGAGTTTGTTTCATGTTACACAATTTCATCATTTTTGCATTAGGTATAAATATCTATGTTGGTGGATCCACTTTCACCTCTCCAGATAGACTGTTGAGAAGAAGTTATTTTAATCACTACATAGCCTAGCATTTAACTAAAATTAAATTTTAATTTCACAATTACAGCTAAGAATTAGGATGAAAAGACTATTTTCAATATATCTCATGATATAAATAATTATTTGGAATTTTGTTTCTTTGCACCTTTTCATCTTTGTTTATAGGGTTTTGAAGTAGAAATACTTATTTTCTGTCTGAACAATGGCAGTGAAAGCATTAAACACTACCTTGCTTTAATTGCTAATCAGTCTGTACATTCTGGAGTTGTCATTAAAGAAAAATTAGATTAGCCAGTGCTGATAACACCATACATTATTTTGATCTTGTGTAACAGAGTTTTGTCTGGCATAAGAGGGAAAGTAATATCTATAAAGTTTAATTGAGAGATGCATTGATTAAGTACTTGAAAATCAGATGGGACAAAATTGACAGAGCAATCAAGTGCTTAATGGTGAGCTTCAGTAGAACAAACACTGGAATTCAGCCAATCAGGGAATGCAGAGAATAGTACTGAAGAAGAAAATCTGGAAAGTTGCCACACAGCAAAAATGGTAATGTGAATAGGCAGCATGGAAGAGGGTCAAGTAGTGCATTTTTATATCTTTCTGGGGTGGTTATTACACACTAATGGAGAGAGATCATTCACAAGTACATAGCTATTCAAGAGAGACATATAATATGCTAATGAGAAAACATTAACTACTGGAATACATCCAGCATAAAGAGAGCATCCACATCACAGCAGTGGACAGATCAAATGTTTAGCACCTGGTTCTTTCTGTTTCAAGTACAAGAGATTGCTTAATGGGCCTTTCACCTATACGGGTTTTATGTCTGCATTTACTCAGCTGTCTTTATCTCAATTGTTGCAAGTGCAGATACCAAACAATGTAGCGTTTGTTTTTCGCTGTGATTCATTAGCATGGTTCTTGGGCTTCCTTTCTATGATAATAGATCTCTCTTTTGTTTTATTTTTGGTATCTTAGAACAATTTATAGGCCAAATACATAGAGATACTTCTAATTAATCTTTGAATGCCATGTTTTGGAGCATTAGAGGATACAAAGATGAAAGATTGTGACACAGTGGTGTGATATATGGGCAAAAACACAAAGGGATAACAGGATAATGAAGGAATATAAGTCTGAAAGTGATATGTGAGTAGATATATAGGATAATACAAGGGAGAGAAAACATCTCTAACATTCACATTTTATAGCTGTCCAACAAAGAGGTATAAAAGATATTTTCAAAACTTTTACTAAGCGGTGGTATCAATAGAGAGGAGAGAATCATTACATTTGTTTTTATATTGAAAGGTGTGGTTATGCATGAGCCATAACTCAATTCAAAAGAAAAGTACTAACTTTGACATAACAAAAGGAACAATGTGAAATCCAGGGTAGAACTAAGTATGAATTTAATTGTTGCATGAAGAAACCAAACTAACTTTTGTGACAGAATATCATTTGGCCTTGCCTTGGTGCATTCTACCCTAAACCTGGAGAACTCATTTTACTTTCCTTTTATCCTGAGATATTTTGCTCTATGATCTATAAGTGAATTGTGCAATCATTAAATGAACAATTAAGCTTTCCCCATTGACTTTACTTGTCAATGGAAGTTGGCTGAGAAGATCAAAAATAGTGATCACCCTTGGATGCTCTAACTGTCATAAATACACATGGGTTGCCAAGTGTCCCAATTTTTATCATGTGATCACAGGAAAGCTATAACTATCATAACTGCAAGAATCAGTTGTAAGTCACTTTTCCAGACTTCCATCATTACTTAGAATGGTTGCTAAATGAATGATTGTAAGTTAAGGATTACCTGTATGTGCATGATAAGTGCTGTTACCTTCCATTCCAGTACCCTCAGCTTCCTATGAGGAAGACTCCTGCTTCTCCCCTTGATGGGTTGTTCCAGAGTCTTATTGCTGCAGCTGCAGCCGTACAAAAATGTTTCACTGTTGTGAAATGTGTTATGTCATAAACAAGGATAGTTTCTGCCTAGAGCAGCCCTTCCTTAAGTAAGGAAGGGTCCTTCAGTACAAAAAAGAGCAGCTGTCTCTTTGACTTGAAGGAGATATAACTACAAAAATATTGATAAAATTTAAAATGGCTGTTATTAGTGTGAGGGGTATTCAGAAGTCGTCTTTTAACTTAAAGTTTTTCAATATTTATGTTTAGGTCAGAAGACACTCTATGCATATTCAATACCAAAATATATAATATGTAAAAAATATATTAATATACCATAATTTCTACGATTTAATTTTGGTATTAATTCATCTTAAATTATTGCTCACTACTCATGAGTAAAGGGACTTTATAAAAGTCTATAAAACTCTCTACTGTATTTTTCCCAAATTAATTTGCCTGACTTAAAATAACTACTTATAGTTGTGGGACACATTATACCAACCAGCCTTTGCATAATAGATTTTATATTATTGCACTAATGATTTTGAATTATACTCTATTGATTTAATTAACCAATGTTGGAATGATGATTCTTATTGCTCATCAAGATGGAGCGATTTTCAGCAAGGGATTTTCAGCAAGGGTTCTGTCGTGCAACTGTTTCTTCAATATTTTTATCTATTTGGTTGACAGTATAACAAGAATCCTTATCACATCTACAGAAAACATAATTCTGGGATAACCCACTTATTATTCAAATATATCAAAATACCTCGCATATATGCTTTACTTGCATCCCACACCATTTCCATCGATGTACCCTTTTGCATATTCATAACAAAAAATTCTTTCATAATTTTTTTACATTCTTTTACATTTTCTTCATATCTAAACAAATTATCGTTTACCTCCAGGACCTCCTAAGCCCCTTTCCATACTCCAGTTCCATCCAGACTGGACTATGGTCTGTCAGTGTTCTTGAACAAATCTTCGTATTCTTCACCCTGGAAAAGAGGTCGTTAGTAATTAGTATAAAATCAATCCTTGAAAAGGATTGATGTCTATCTGAAAAGAAAGTAAAATCTTTTTCTTCTGAGTTTCTTTCACGCCAAATATCCCTCAACTCCCAATCGTCCATCATCTCCAAAAACGATTTGGGCAATCTTACTTTTGCTGAAACATTTTGCTTAGGTCCCTTCTTGTCCTTTTTAACATCCAAAACACCATTCCAGTCACCCAGTAGGATACAAGTTTTGTATCCCCACTGTGTCAACTTAGAATGTAGAAAATTATAAAATTTTTCCTGTTGTTGGTTCGGGGCATATACTCCAATTAAAAGTACTTTTTCTCCCTTTATTAAAAGTTCAATCGCTAAGAATCTTCCTTGATCACCTGCTTCAATTAATTTAGCAATTAAGTCTCTTTTCAGATATATAACTATACCATTTTTCTTCTCTGGTGCTGCCGCTACATAATATGTACCTAATCTTGTATTTATTAAATATTTTTGATCTTGTATCCTAATATGAGTCTCTTGTAAACAAATTACGTCATTTTTAAAATGTTTAAGATAGTGAAATATTTTCCTCCTCTTCTGTGAAGAATTCCAAGTTAAAAATCTAGTTCCCATGTTTGGGCCTCTGAAGCATGTGGAGCATTTGCTGATGGTCTTGCCTCATTTGACTTTTAGGTCTAGCTCCTCCCACTGCTTCTGTTTTTGTAGTTCCTTGAGTTGCCATCTGGAGTTGTTGCTGTCTTAATTCTTCCTTGCGTTTAGCTGTTGCTGCTCTGGTCTGTCTTTGATCCTTTGGTTCTTCTGGTATATCAATTAAATCAGCAATCTGGATTTGTAGCAAATCTTCTTGACTGGTCGAGGCTCCCCCCTGGACTATGGTCATCAGCTCTTCTCTCTCTCCTTCCATTACTTCCTTTTTTCTTTTAACTTCTGGTGATTTTGGTGGCCCAGCATTTAACACGTTGGCATAGAAATCTCTTGCTTTCCATACTGTATTAAGCCAGTATCTCTCACCCGAATAGTTCACCACTAGGCCGGCTGGCACTTCCCATCTATACTGTATTTGGCATTTTTTCAGTTCATCCACCAGGAAGACATATTCCCTTCTGGCTCTCAACATTTTGTGGGGGATTTCTTTCATTGTCATCACCTCCTGGCCTTCCACTTGAAGCTTATTTTTAAAGGTAGCCTGTAAAATTTCATTACGTAGTCTCCTTGTGGTGAAGTATATTACAATGTCTCTTGGTAAATGTTTCTGTCTGGCCACCCACGAATTGACACGATATATTTTGTCAATCTGCCAGCCTAACTCCACTTTCTGCTCCCCCAACATCTGTGCCAATGCCTCTGATATCATCTCTTTCAAATTCTCTTGTTTGTTCTCCTTCACCCCTCTTATTCTTAGAGTAAATTCCATATCTTTGTATTGAATCATTGTGACATCAGCTTCAGCCCTTTCAATTTTGTTCTGAGTCTTTCCTAATTTATTGTCCAAAATTTCAGTAAATTGCTTAATTTCTTCAACCTTATCATCCAAAATTTCAATGTTACCTGCAAACCTTTAAATGCCAGTATTATATCATCCCTAATCTCATCTGAAACAGTCTGTATTTTTTCATTAGTTTCATTACTTTTTTCATTAATCACAGTAGCAATTTTATCCTGTGTAACTTTTAGGGCTTCTTGTAGCATTTCAAACTTAAAATCTGTGGATCTGTTGGGGGAACAGAGGCTTGCATTCTAGAAATATGGGCTAGAGAGCTTCCGGCACTCCCAGTTCCTTTAATAGGAACAGTCTTTATAGGTTTTGAGGCCATCTTTCAGTTTAAATTAATCTTTGTATTCCAATCAGAAGCCAAAAAGAAGAGTTCAAGAAAATCAAGAATTTTCCCAGTCTTAAATTGATGTCTTAAAATCCTTCTTCTCTCAGTAGAAAATTTTTTCCAAGCAAGAGGCTGTCAGCGAAACGAAACTTTCCTGTAACTTTCACTTTCCACGCCCTTTCAAGCTTCAATCGCCATCTTGTTACAAGTTTACTAAGTTGTTATTTCTGAAGGAGGTAATGAGCAATGGAGTTAAGTTTAGATGCTTGCAGTCTGACTTCTCCTGGCTTGTTCTGCCTGCAGCAATTTAGGATGTTAGAAATCCCCTCAGTTGTTATTGGCAGAATTGGTCACGGCGTCTTGCTCCGCTAATTAGCAGAGTTGTCCCAGGTCCGAAGCAGATTGACAGGCTTCTAGGGAGCTCTTGCCCTTCGCGTCCCAGAATTTCTCCTAGGGCACTTGGGGAGCTCTACCTTCACCTGTCAGCTCTCCTCTCTCCCCTTTGCCCGGGGAGAAAGTTTCCAAGTCGCCAGACAGCTGTTTTTCGGCTGTTCTGGCGGCTTTTACGATACCAGGGTTCGGGTGCTCACGGAGGAGCGTCTGCGATGCGCACAGAGCCAACCGGAAGTCCATGATTCTTATTGCTCATCAAGATGGAGCGATTTTCAGCAAGGGATTTTCAGCAAGGGTTCTGTCATGCAACTGTTTCTTCAATATTTTTATCTATTTGGTTGACAGTATAACAAGGATCCTTATCACATCTACAGAAAACATAATTCTGGGATAACCCAGAAGACAAGAATAAGATTTTGAACTTCATTTTTTTCAATTCAATGTGAATTGGGAGATCATGATCGAGCATTTTCCTTCTCTGTGTCATGACATAACATGTAAACAGATAATGAGTTGAGTTTGTATTCAGTGTTTCAGTTTCATCTCTATGGATATCCCTGCTTATCTGAAAAGGATTGCCTTCTCTAAATTTACCATTTGATTCAAATACCATAGAGTTCAACTAGATTTACAATTCTGATTCCTAGAAACTCATAATATTTAAACAGATGCATCTATTTGTATTAAAGTCATTAAGGTTTTGTTTCCAATAGAAGAAATTGTTTCCAAGAGAGGAAAACATTTACAAAAAAAAAATGAAATTAATAGAAGAGAATATATATAGTTCAAATTTGAGCTGTTGAGTCCTTAGTGCTCTCAGAACTTGCTTGTTTGCTCGTAGATATTTTGTTATGTGACTAAATAATATCTTCAGTACTGAGCACCAAGAATTCTGCAGAACTTAATAAAATTAATATTTCCTTCTTTAAACTGAGTATTTCTCCAGAAGATGATCATTTTCAGAAGATGATCAGAAGTTGATCTAAGCAAGTTAAGGATTATATTCATCATTTTATTGCATCAATAAAATCCACTGTGATTTCATATTTATGCATTCCTATTTTTATCATACTAGTCACATAAACCTTATGAGTGCATGACATCCATACCATATGTATGTATATGTTTTATATGTATTGTTCATTTAAACTGTACCTTATAAAACAAGAGAAAAGTCAAGGAAACAATTGGTCCATTAGTGGGAGAAAGTGGCAAGTAGGTGACAAGCAATAGGGAAAAAGCAGAATTACTTAACTCATTTTTTTGCATCCATCTTTACACAACGGGAAAAAACAGTCCAACATATCAAAAACAGTATTGTAAAAAACAGATTAGGAACAGAAGTTAAAATAGGGAAGAAAATGGTAAGTGAGCACTTGTCCACCCTAGACAGGCTCAAATCACCAGGACCAGATGGATTACACCCCAGCATTCTGAAGGAATTGCAGAAATTATCTTAGATCCACTGAACTATATATTTCAAAGATCCTGGAGCACCAGGAAACTACCAGAGTACTGGAAAAGAGATGATATAGTTCCCATCTTCAAAAAAAGAAAAAAATAGATCCAGGAAACTCAGACCTGTCAGCCTGACCTCAATACCTGGGAAGATTCTGAAAAGATAATCAAGCAATGAATCAGTGAACACCTAGAGGCAAACAAAGTCATAACCAAAAGCCAACGTGAATTTGTCAAAAACAGATCATGCCAGACAAATCTTATTACATTCTTTGACAAAGTGACAAAAATAGTGGACAAGAAGAAAGCTGTAGCCCTTACTTGGGCTTCAGTAAAGCATTTGATAAAATAAACCACAACCTATTAGTTGATAGAAAAATGTGGGTTAGACAGCGTCACTACCAAATGGATTCATTGTCAGGGCGCTGATTAATCCCATTCTGCTTTGGGATAATGGCACCTTGATTAAGAGGAGTGGATCGAGACTTTTCCTTGCCAGCATACTTTAAGAAAACAAAACCCAAAGATATATCTTCTAATTAAACTCATTTATTTGTTATAAAGAAAATAAAACATCTAACTAATCTAATAAAAATTAATTGTTACATTTTTGAAAAAATTTGTGCCGGCTATTTCTCAGCCGGACCTTTCTGGCAAGAGAACAAAGGAAAGTGTGAAAGAATGTGGGTAGATGACATGCGCAGTTTAGCTTATTGATAAGGATTCTTGGCAAGCTACAGAAAGTCTGATAGTCCAGAAATAATAGCTCATCTAGTAAATAAAAGAATGCAGTGACAATCCTCTTCTTTTGCCAGTTGAGCGAATATCAGGTACATCATCAAATAAGGCACATCTTCTTACGCAGATACTCGTGTTGAGCTGCTGGAAGTGGTTTGTTGAGCATATCAGCAATTTGATCATGTGTAGATACATACTGCATTTTAACAAAACCTTTTTTCACTAAATGTTTTATGTTTTGATAACGGATGTCAATGTGTCTGGACCTAGAAATGTGATTCAGAAATATAAACCACCATTCATTGTCTTCCATCACGATAATCAGTCGGATCGGGTGTGTCCAGATATCTGTGACTAAAGCATCAAACCAAGTTAGAGAATTACATGCATCTGAAACACAAGCATATTCAGCTTCAGTAGATGTACAAGAAACAAAATTCTGTTTGCTTACTTGCCAATAAACAGGACATCCATTTAAAAACATCATATAATCTGAAGTACTTTTACATGATTTCTTATCACTTGCCCAATCAGAATCTGCATAACAACATAATTCTGCATGATCAGCGTGTGTTGGTTCTAACAATAACTTCATGTGTTTAGTGTGCTTTAGGTATCTCAATAATTTCTTAACGCATGTCCAATGAAACTGTTTTGCTTTACCTATGTGTCGAGACAAGAGATTAACACTAAGTGCAATGTCGGGTCTGGTCCAACAGTGACCCAATAACTGAACGATAAAGTGTTTGATCCTCGAACTCAGGACTTGCTTCTTGTGTCAAGTTGTGAAAATCTGTTTGCATGGGTGTCTTTGTTGTGTTAGCATCCTTCATGTTGCAATGATGCAAAATTTGTTCAATTTTATCTTGTGAAAGACTAAACCCCTTCAGTGTTTTTTTCAATCTGAACACCTAAATAAGTGCTAATATGACCCAATGATTCCAATGTGAAGTATCTCTGCAAAGCTTTGGCAAAAATTTCACTCATTTGCTTATTTGGAGCAATATAAACAATATCATCAACATAAACAAGAACTATCTCATATGCTAGATTGTTAGATCCTTTTGTGAACACGCACTCATCAGTTTCGGACTTAATAAAGCCCATTGAATTTAGTTTGTCAGTAAGACATAAATACCACATTAAACCAGACTATTTCAGACCATAAAGACTTTTGTTTAGAAACCAGGTATCCCCTTCTTGCTGTCGGAATCCTGGAGGACTTCTCACATAGATCTCTTCATCTAGATCTGCATGTAGATAAGCTGTGTCAACATCAAACTGGAAAACTTCTAAACCAAGGATAGTTGCAGTTGCTAAAGCAATTTTTACACTTTCAGTTCGAACTGTCGGTGAATAGGTATTTGTGTAGTCCTCAGGATAACGTTGAGCGAAACCCTGAGCTACAAGTCTGCCTTGTACAATGACTCACCATTTGGCTTCTTTCTGATTCTGTAGACCCATCGAGTGCCAATGACCTTTTTGTTTGCTGGAGGTTTTGCAGGTGTAAACACTTTAAGTTTCTTTAGATTGTCCATTTCAACCTGCATTGCTTCATACCATTTGTCTTGCTCTGAATCAGGAAGCTGCTTGATTTGTGTGAAATTATCAGGTGGAAGTGTAACATTGCAAATCAAAGGCAAGGATGCTTTTGTCAGTTGCCAAGAATATTGTTGTCAAGGGATTCCTTTTGTGGCCCCCTTGGAACGTCTCGGAACAACAGTCCAGTCTTCTTCTGCTTCGTCCTCATCCTCACATTCGTCGCTAGCGTCAGCATCCGCGGCTTGCGAAGATGGAACATCAGGTTGGGAAGAACCAGTGGAATCTTGATCATCAATCTGCGTGGCATCAGCAGTATCATCTCTAGGAAAATAAACTCCAGGATTATTGGAATAAATCCTGGACCAGTCAACATCTTCCTCAAAATTGGCAGATTGGGAAATCACAATTACATGTTTAGAGTCAATAAATTTGCTCCATTTTGAGTTATCATCAATACCCATAAATCTCAGTCTCTTTGCTGCTGGACCTCCTTTTCTTCTTTGAGCTAAGGGAATGTTCACCATAGCATATGAGCCAAAAATATGGATGTTTTTAAAATCGGGCTTGTACCCATACAGCATGAAGAAAGGAGTCGGATTCATTACACTGCTCCAAGTACAGTTGACAATGTAATTTGCATATTTTATAGCTTCACCCCAGTATATCATATCAAGGTTGGCGTCTTCTAGGAGACAATGCATCATGGTTTGCATGACCCCTTGTCTTCTCTCTGTGACCCCATTATGAGCCGGTGTGTAGGGAGCTGACGTCTGATGAAGAATTCCATTCTTACGCATCCAGTCCCGGAAATGCTGAGACATGAATTCAGCACCACGATCACTCTGGATTCTGGTGATGTGAACTTGGTGTTGGGTAGAAACAATGGCTGGAAAGTCTTTAAAGATCTGAAAAGTCTCTGATTTTTCTTTCATAGGATATACATATCCATATCTAGAGTAATTATCAACAATTGTTAGAAAATATTTTCTACCACCAAATGATGACGGAAAAGGACCAACTATGTCAGTGTGAACCAAATCAAAAATGCATGTTGACAGGCGTGTAGCGCATTTGGGAATGGATTTGGCCTTTTTGCAGACAGCACAATCCAAAAACACCTTACACCCCTTTAGATCCAAACCTTTTGCGAACTCCGGCATCTTCCTAAAAACACGGAAACTGGCATGCCCCAATCTTCTATGCCATTTATGGATACACCTAGAATGCAAAGGTTTATCAGTGAATTCTCAACATTAACAGTTTTATGAGGAACATCAGGCTTGCTCTGAGCAACCTGTTTCCCAATTTTCTTTTTGTTGGCTTTAGGAGCCTTTGGAGCAGCAACAGGATCTCTCACTGGAGCATCTCTCTCTGGGCCTGTGCTCTCCCTTTTTGGAGTTTGTATACTTGCCTGTGTTTGTGTTTTAGGCTTTGGCTTTAAGTAATAAACACTACCAATTAATATGGTTTCAGCAACAATATCTCCATCTTTAACTATGTAACTTGCTTTTTCAAGGTGGTGAACCTGGAACTTTAATGCTTTAGACAAGTGACACTGACTAAGCAAATTACTAGTTGCTGTTGGTATATAATAAACATCAGGAATGAATTCATCGAGCTCTTCAACATAAACAGTTCCTTTTCCTTTGACCTGACAAGGATGATTTGAAAAAGAATAAAGTTCATGTAGTTCAGGTTCAGGCTCGTGCATCTCTGTAAAAAGTTCTTTTCTGTAGGTAACATGCAATGCTGCACCACTGTCCAAAGTCCACAGGAGTTGTCTGTCATACTCTGGTTGAGGTTGTGGATCATTGGTTAAAGCCAATGTGGTGAGTGGAGCTTGTGGATCATACCGGGGACCACGACGATCTTGTCTTCCGCCTCTGCCTCTGCCTCTGCCTCTGGAGTCTGTTCCTCTGGGCTGGTATGTGATGGGAGCTGGAACTCGTTGGGGACAATCCTGGGTGGTATGTCCACACGATTACAGATGTAGCATCTTGGCATCCTTGGAGCATAGGTCCTTCCTCGGAAGGGGCGCCTAGCTGGCGCTCTTGATGCGGGTGGTCCTCTCAAGTGTGGAGTAGCTAACATGAGTGCTTCTTCTTCAATTAAAAGTCTGCATACATTGTCCACTGTGCATTGAGCAATAGGGACTTGGTTAATCTTTGCAATGGCATCTTTCCATTCATAATTCAATGAGTTAATAATAATGCTGATCATTTGAATATCTTCAATAGGATAGCCTCTTTCTCTTAATTCTTTTCTCAGTCCTTTCAGTTTGGTCAAATGTCCTCCAATTTGTTCACCAGGTTTTAATCTCGAACCATGGAATTCAGACATGAGCAAACATGAAGATTCAATTGAAACAGGCCTGTAGCAATTTTCCAATTGGGCCCAAATTTGTTGGGCTGTTGCATCAGGCAAAAATGTAACCTGCAGTTCAGTATCCATGGACATCAATAATGTTGTGCAAGCTTTAGTTTCTAAATCTCTTATTGCAGAAGACCATGGCTGAGCAGGGGGATTAAAAATCATACAGTGAGTGTTTTCTCTGCAAAGTAACAATTCAATACCACTGACCCAGGCCTTATAATTCTGTCCTGACATCTTTAATTTGGACTCACCAGCTAGTGGAGCAACAGAAAATGCCTGGTGAGGAACGTGCATTTGGTATGCTGGCTATTGCACTGGAATCTGCTGTGTTCCAGCTGCCATTTGTGCTTGAGCTGCAATATTATCATGACCTTCTGGAGATGCAGTCATTTGCCTTTGCTGCATTAAGCTTTGTTGTGTTCCATCTAAAAGGACACCAGCACCACCAAGGGGTGCTGGAGATTGAACCTGTGGAGACACTTGTTGCATTGCAGCCTGAATATCTGAATGAGTTAATGACATGTTTGCTAAAGTCTGCTGTAATAGTTCAAAATGTTCATGTAGGCTGCGATGCCTTTCAGCTTTCTCTAGTAAATTACTTTCGCCAGCAGATGGTGCTGCACCTTTAGTTTCAGGTAGCTCAGCTCTTTCTGCTCTCCTGGCATTTGTAATCTTAGAGTAGGAGTGATTATGTAAGACATGTGACGTGTGCACAGCTGTCTGTTCTGATTGGCCTGACACAAAATCCACCAGGGGGTGTGTCTTTGGCTCCGAAGAAGAAGGAGCCAAAATGGCGCTTTTAGAGATTTTGAAAACACTAGACTCTCTCTTATCTTGCTCAAACATAGATAAAGCCATTTTTGCCTGGGATAGCTCCTGTTCATAAAACTCTATATGGTTATGATAGGCTTTTATAGTTTGCTCATCCAGCGCGAGCTGAGAGCTTTGAGGAGAATAATGAATTATTTCTCTCTCTGCGTAGGAGGGAAAATGCTGGACAGTTTGTGAATGCTTTGGCCTTGCACAAAGCGTTACAAAAACAGAAGGCTCTGGGAGGACTGTTTGAGAGCATGCATATTCAGAAGGAGACGCTACTGACCTCAGTTGTAGCACGTTATCTTCAAAAGCAGTTTCTCTCTTATCTTTCTCCTGATGCCTTTTTAAGAGCATTTCGTCTGTTTCTTCTCCCACGGCTTCTAGTTCCAGGCGTGTGGCTGTAGTAAGGGGCTGGAAGTTTGAAATCTTCCTTCTGCCTCTTCTTCATAGGAGAGGTTGAAATCATTAATAGGGAATGTTCTGAGTTTCATTTTGCCCTTTTTCTTCTTTCTCGGCATCTTAGCAGATAATTAGTTAGCGTTCCGCAGTCGCAAAGAAAATCATCTGTCTAATTAGCCTAGAGGTCTTATCAAAATAGCAAGCAAGGAAAAAGCCATAATTCAAACCGCCCTCTGCTACCAGTTGTCAGGGCACTGATTAATCCCATTCTGTTTTGGGATAATCTCACCTTGATTAAGAGGAGTGGATCGAGACTTTTCCTTGCCAGCATACTTTAAGAAAACAAAACCGGAAGATATATCTTCTAATTAAACTCATTTATTTGTTATAAAGAAAATAAAACATCTAATTAATCTAATAAAAATTAATTGTTACATTTTTGAAAAAGTTCGTGCCGGCTATTTCTCAGCTGGACCTTTCTGGCAAGAGAACAAAGGAAAGTGTGAAAGAATGTGGGTGGATGACATGCGCAGTTTAGCTTACTGATAAGGATTCTTGGCAAGCTACGGAAAGTCTGATAGTCCAGAAATGAGAGCTCAGCTGGTAAATAAAAGAATACAGTGACATTCATAACTGGCTGATCAACTGCACTCAATGTAGTGCTCTATAAACTGCATCTATATGGAGGGAAATATGCAGTTGGGTATCCCAAGGCTCTGTTTTAGGCCCAGCACTCTTCAACATCTTCATGAATAGACTAGACTAGGCTAGACTAGACTAGAACCGAACCGAACCAAACTGAACTGAACAGAACAGAAACTGGAAGGCACCTGGGAGGTTGCTTCTCTCCTTGATTAATTTCTACCCGTTGCTTCTTGTTCCAGCACCCGTTCCTTGAGTCCCCTAATGATCTTTATTGCTCTTCTCTGTACTCTTTCTAGAGTTTCCACATCTTTTTTTACATCGTGGCAACCAAAATTGGATGCAGTATTCCAAGTGTGGCCTTACCAAGGCATTATAAAGTAGTATTAACACTTCAATGATTTGGATGAAGGGATAGATGGGGAACTAATTAAATTTGCAGATGACACCAAGCTGGCAGGAATAGCCAATACTCCAGAAAGTAGGCATAAAGTACAGAAGGATCCTGACAGACTTGAACACTGGGTGCTACCTAAAAAACTGAAATTCAATGGTGAAAAAGTAAAGTTCTATATTTAGGCAAGAAAAACCAAATGCACAGGTATGGTATAGATGGTACCTTGCTCAATAGTAGTAATCATGAGAGGGATCTTGGAGTCCAGTGGACAATTACTGCTCATAAATATGAGGATGTTGCAGCTGCCAAAAAAGCCAGGACAGTTCTAGGCTGCATTAACAGAGGTAGAGAATCAAGATCATGTGATGTGTTAATACCACTTTATAATGTCTTGGCAAAACTACACTTGGAATACGGCATACAGTTTTGGTCACCATGATGTAAAAAATATGTTGAGACTCTAGAAAGAGTGCACGGAAGAGCAACAAAGATGATTAGGGGACTGGAGGCTAAAACATATAAAGAACAGTTTATGATATTGGGTAGGTCTAGTTTAATGAAAAGGGCTAGGATGATTGGGGATGAGACAATTGGGGATGAGACCTTACTCCCCACAGAGAGGGCTCGCAACTTTGGTGTCCTCCTGGATTCACGGCTATCTTTAGAAGAGCACATGATGGCCGTGGCCAAGGGGGCCTTTTATCAGGTTCACCTGATCCGCCAGTTGCCTCCCTTTCTGGATCGGGACACCTTGCGCACAGTCACTCATGCCCTGGTCACCTCCCTTATGGACTACTGTAATGCTCTCTACATGGGGCTGCCCTTGAAGAGCACCCGGAGGCTCCAGCTGGTCCAGAATGTAGCCGCGCGGGTGATTATGGGCGCAGCTCGTTGTGCCTATATAACACCTCTCTGCGTGAGCTGCACTCACGCAGAGTGGTCTTCCCAGTGGTCTTCTGGGTGTGATTCAAGGTGTTAGTCCTCACCTTTAAAGCACCCCATGGCTTAGGACCTGGGAACCTACGAGACCGTCTTTTGCCACCAATAGCCTCCCACCGACCAGTTCGTTCTCACAGGGGGGGATTACTCAGGGTACCATCAGTCAAATTAGGCTGACTGGCGACTCCCAGGGGCCTTCTCTTTGAGGGCTCCAACCCTTTGGAATGAACTGCCCCCGGAGATACGGAATATCCCTGATCTCCGTGCTTTCCGCCATGCCCTCAAGACTGATGTTCCAACAGGTGGGGCTAAACATATTAACAGGTGAATGATTTTTTAAAATGTTATCTAATTCTGGGTTTTAGTTAATTGGCCAAACTAAATAATAATTTTAATTAGCAATTTTATGATGTTTGTGTGTCTATATTTTTCTTGGCTGAACACGGCCTTGAGTCCTATGGGAGAAAGGCGGTATAGAAATATAATAAATGAATGAATGAATGAATGAATGAATGAATGAATGAATGAATGATATGATATGATATGATATGATAGCAATGTTCTAATATCTAAGAGGCTGCCACAAAGAAGAGGGGGTCAATCTATTCTCCAGAGCACCTAAAGGCAGGACAAGAAACAATGAATGGAAAGTAAAGGAGAAAACCGACCTAGAACTAAGGAGAAATTTCCTGATAATTAGAACAATTAATCAGTGGAACAACTTGCCTCCAGAATTTGTAGGTGCTCTAACACTGGAAATTTTAAAGAAAAGACTAGACAACCATTTGTCTGAAATGGTATAGGATTTCCTGCCTGAGCAGGAGGTTGAACTAAAAGACCTCCAAGGTCCCTACTAACTCTGTTATTATTCTATTCTATTCTGCCCTGCCCTGCCCTGCCCTGCCCTGCCCTGCCCTGCCCTGCCCTGCCCTGCCCTGCCCTGCCCTGCCCTACCCTACCCTACCCTACCCTACCCTACCCTACCCTACCCTATCCTATCCTATCCTATCCTATCCTATCCTATCCTGTCATATATTTTTAAAGATCTAATTATTATTTGTTTTTTTCCCTGACTCGTATACATTTATAATTGTCATTTATAATTTAATGTATTGTTGTCTGTATATTTATCATTATTTATTTTTGAGTCAAAGTCATGCAGATGAAATTAATTTAAATAAATAGTGAAATCATGCTATGTTTGTAGCAATATGAATATATAGCCCTTATAGTTTATTTTTTCTCCGTTTTTCAGAACAATTATCCTTAATTTAAATCTCACAATGGTGCTGTGGATTAGATAAATATATACTAAATTGTAATGACTATAGAAACAATATGTTAAAATATATTGACTATAATCATCTTGTGAACAGGTCCCAGGAGGGCTCTTTCATAATCCTGTGCTCTTATAACTAGGCAAGTATAATTGCAAAGTGTATAAAGAATATTTATATAACTTATTAAAATTTTCATGTATCAGGCCAATCTGTTCCTACATGGTTTTCTGCCACCAGTTTGGCATGATCACATTTGTAACTCATTCATTTTTACCCTTTGAGATTGACCTCTCTGGTCCAAACTGATTCCTTTTTTTCATCTAGGAGTTGGAAAATTGGTAATGTTATTGAATATTGCCATATTGATCCTGTTATAAAGATGCCAAGTCATTAAGTAAAAAGCAGATGTGTGTGTGTATGTGTGTGTGTGTATTTGTGTGTATGAGAGAGAGACTACAAAGATAGCTGATTCCTGCTAACTTATCAGATAAAGAAATTGTTTAAGCAAGCTATCTCTTCTTGAGCTGCCTTTCTCCACATATATTTGAAATATAGCTAAATGTAGTTTACATCACAAGCAGCCTGTAGTTTGAAATACCTTTCTGTCCTTGTAAACCATCCATCACATCCATTTACTGCTCCCTAAATTACCTTTTCTCTTTAAGCTTCTCACTTGTCTCTTTCTGACAATTTTAGCAACTTCATCCAATCTATTTTTTTATTTTTCTTTTCTCTTTGCCTATTAATCTTTCCATCACATATTTGTTTTGTGATCTGAATTGTATTTATTCTGTCAATATGTCCAAATGCCATCAACTTACTTCTTTCTTACTTCTGGTCACTCACTGTATATTCAATCCACATTCATTCATGACTCTTTCAATTCCTGACCCCATCTTTTCTTATTTTACCCATCTCATTCCCATTAGATTCTATTTGCTTTTATGCTTCTCCAGAGATCCCTAACTCACAGTTCCATGCAACAAAATGGGTAATGATGCATATATTTACACACAGCTAGTTTTGCCTCTTTATTTAGTTTGCAACAGATCCCATATTATTAGTAAGTGCCTTGCTAACTGCATTTGCATTTAAAATCTCTTCTTTCATTTTATTATTCTTTGATAAATAATGTACCAAAGTAAACAAACTCATTGCATTTTCCAGTTTTTCACTATTTATCTCTTGTTTGCAGTTGTCACTCTATTTTTTGTCTCAAACATGAATACATACATACATACATATATATATATATATATATATATATATATATATATATATATATAGTAATATAAATATTCAGATCCATACTCTTTTTTGTACCATGCAGACTAACATTTGCTGCAAATAATTTTGACTTTCAGCAAACAACGCAGAATTATCTGTATTTTTTTAAGTATGGTTTTTAAGAACTTGCACAGAGATTTGTCTGAAATGGCATAGGGTCTCCTGGTTGAGCAGAAGGTTGGACTAGAAGACATCCAAGTCCTTTCCAACTTTGTTCTTCTGTCATTCTATATGCATACTGTACTTCCAAGAAAGATCCCAATTGTCCATTTCAAGATAACACTACTTGCATGTGTGGACAAAATTATGGAAACCATTCCAGGTACAGATTCTACACTTATTTTTCTTTAAAATATTGTTTTTATTTTTTTCCATACAATATGAGCCTAATTTTCCCTTAAAATATTAGGAAATATATCAAAAGACCCATGCAAATATTCCGCTAAAGCTGTGTATCTTTAAATATAGTTAATGCTGTTCTGACATCCTGGTTATGATATCTTAAGTTTCATGCTATAGGAAAGAAGGCCATATTATATATTAAATAAAAGAAATGGAGTTTCTCTGGAGTTGAGTGGACTTATAAATTTAAATTATAAATAAACATTTTTCTCAAAATAACTGAAACCTGTTCTGATTATGTGAATTCTTTGAAAAAAAGAATATTTATTTAAATAAGGTATATTTTTGTTTGCTCTTAATGTATTCAATGATGAGTATTTTACTATACTTACCTGAAATATTTAGGTATTTTAAATTATACAGATCAATTATTTAATGCTGAAAATAACAATATATGTTTGATCTGCTAACTTGGGTTCTCCTAAAAATTGCTTGACTGAGGGTTAATCTACCTTTATATCATTTACCATTTATCTTTCAAAATGCTATCTACCTCCTGCTACGCCACTTGGCCTTGTCAATACATTTCAGAAGAACTAAACTGATTGATCATTCCAGAGCTCCTTGCAAGATTTCAGTTTCTTGAAGCAGTTCTCTTCCAGTTAATTAAGATAAACAATTTAAGATATACAATAATTCAAGATCAATTAAGATTAGAAATAATAAAGTTCAGAGTAAGCTTTTAAGAAGGAAAGATAGAAACAAATCTGAAGTGAACATTCAAGAAATAAAATATTCCAGCCATTATTTATGAAGAATATCCATACAGGTTTGACATAAATCAGTATGGTGATTTTCAGGAGCCATTATTTTACATTCTGCTATTAATGGAATAGAATGAATGGACCAAAAGAAATGTTGAGGAAAATGATGTTTTTATTGACAAAAATTGAACAGGAATTTTAACAATATATTGTTTACAATTACCATGTTTCCCCGAAAATAAGACCATGTCTTATATTTTTTTTTAACCCTGAAATAAGCACTTGGCCTTATTGCCATGCGCTCAAAAGCCTGATTAGGCTTATTATCAGGGGATGTCTTATTTTGGGGAAAACATGGTATACATGCAGTTTAAAAAATCAAAACAAAAATTGATTATTTGTGGATTAAATGGTAGGAAAATGAGAATGTCATGAGTGGATTCCTGAAAAGTCTGTGAATTGGGCAGGGATGGTATAATTTAAGTGTCTGTTTTGGAAAGACAAATCATACATAAAGTAAAATAAAATAAATAAGGTATCTCATGAAATACTATGTCTGTTAGTATTATTATCTCTTTGACAACTTTTGGTTTTGTCAAGGACCTGAAAACTTATAAAATTATTTCAGAGATACTGAATATTTCTTATTGAAACATGGGGCCTTGTAACTCATGCTCAATATTGTCAGGAACTTAATGTAAACAATATACTGCTCAGGTAATCATGAACCACTTTCTGTTTTATGTCCAGAACAGATGGCTGTCCTGCATTAGCATGAGAGGGCAGGAATATTTCAGTGCAAGAAAGCAGTGGATCACCTTATGCATTGCAGATGCTTGGTGAAGATTGCATTTTATATGCACCATTAAGTAGCTGAATAATTAAGCAATTCTTTAGTAAAATTACAGGTTTGCTACTTAATGTGATGCACAGCTGCATTAGATCGCCAGCATTCTAAACAATGGCAGAATGATTCTCCTAAGAATCCAATGCTGGGGTGGGGGGAGAGGGAGGGGAGAGGAAAAAGGAAAAGTTGGAGGAACTTTTAAAAAATAGTTGCAACCTATTAACCCTGTGAGGTAGTCTAAACAAGAAGATCAATGAGAAATACTTGTTCCATCTTTATTGTAAAGTTGTTGTTGTTCAGCTATTAAGTCATGTATGACGCTTTGCGACACCCCCTCCCCCTGCACCAGACCCCCATGCCCCTACTGTCTCCCGGAGTTTGCCTAAATTCACATTCATTGCATCGATGATACTATCTAACCATCTCATCCTCTGCTGTCCCTTTCTACTTTTGCATTCAATTTAATATGACGTGATGTGATATAGCCAGCAGATTGGTAGGATTAACTGGCTGTTGTATTTTCCAAGTTTCAGTTCTTTCCTCTTGGCACAATCCAGGGGATAAGCGTGACTTAAAGAATGTCATTGTCCATGTGATAAATGAATAAATTTGCCTTTAATGTAATTGACATTAACAGACTCTTGCAAGACTGAAAGTATTTCTCCCCTCCTTTGTTTTTACCAGCAGAAAAGTAGAAAGGGTCTCTTCTGGAACACTTCCTATGCCATCCCCTATTCTCTGGACTGAGACCTCTCTTACATGCTGGTTGTCCTGTCTATGGTTCACCCTCCTATCTCCCAAAATCATTCCCACATACCATTACACAGTTCTGCATACAGTGAATTGATTTCAATAAAATGGTAATTTCTACGGTATTTACTAACACTACCCCTACTTTTTTTGCAATTGCTCTACAGTTTTGACTATATTCATATTTCTCATATTCTTCTGAAATGTTGTCATTCACTGAACAATCATTTCATTAAATTCTAACATTTCAAAAAATATTCCGTCATTTGATTTGATCCTCAAATCTATAATATCTGATAATGAGAAATCAGTGTTTCAAGAGTAAGGTCACATATTTCCTACATACGCTGTGTTGATACAGAATGCATTTGTTTTCTGGAACTATCTCCCAGAATCATATAGAATATAATTAACAAAATAAGTTAAGATAGGGAATAATAGAATGCATAAATGCATAAATTCAACAGAACTAAAAAATTTATGTGGCTAGAGAAATGCAATTTTTTAAAAAATTAACTTTTCCCTATTATGTGGAGACAGATGACCATGTTATGAGGATAGCACAGAGGGTGGAAGAAGGGTGAGAATGGGAAAAGATTGAATTTTCACTTTTTCTTTCCCGTACTGTGCAGCTCAGGAGTTTTAAATAATATTCAATATATTAAACTTTGATAGACATAACCTACACTATTTTTTTAAAAAAATCCCCATTGAAGTTATGTTATATAATTTAGGGCTACTTTAAAAATTCCTGATTCTAGAAACCTTGCGGTATACAAATTAATTAGACAGATGATTAAACTACCGTATTTATGATTTTGAATTGGTCCCAATAAAATATCTTTTGTAGATTCTGCATTTTTCTTATAAAGCAAAACAGCTTCATTTTTTTATACTGGAAGTCTATTTGCCAAACAAGGAAAAACTATATAGATCAATTTATTTATAGTAGACATTATACCATTTCTGCTAATAATAGAAATAAGCAAATAATTCAGTAATATGCTGTTACTCAATTATTACAAACTCTAGTTTTGTAAAATGACAGTTTTCTTTATTTTATTTAATTTAATTTAATTTCTAATTTATATACCGCCCTTCTCCCTGAGGGCTCAAGGTGGTGTACAGCCAAGATAAAAAACATAGAATACAAATATTAAAACATTTAAAAATATATATAAATTTTGGCCCAAAAGTTAAAAAATCACAGACTAATTAAAAGAATTTAAAAATTTCTTCTTAAGCCAACCCGGCTTTCTGAAAAAGATAGGTTTTCAGGAAATGACGGAAGGCATTGAGGTCATGGATTCTCCTTATCTCCGGGGGCAACTGATTCCAGAGGGAGGGAGCCCCCACAGAGAAGGCCCTCCACCTGGGGGCCACCAGCCTACATTGTTTGGCTGATGGCACCCTGAGGAGGCCCTCTCTGTGGGAGCGCACGGGTCGATGGGAGGTCGTCGGTAGCAGCAGGCGGTCTCGCAGATAGCTAGGCCCTATGCCATGGAGCGCTTTAAAGGTGATAACCAACACCTTGAAGCGCACCCAGAAGACCACCGGGAGCCAGTGCAGCTCGCGCAGGAGGGGGGTCACATGGGAGCACCACGTCGCTCCCATAACCATACGCGCAGCCGCATTCTGGACCAGCTGGAGCCTCCGGGTGCTCCTCAAGGGGAGCCCCATGTAGAGAGCATTGCAGTAGTCAAGGCGAGAGGTGACGAGGGCATGAGTGACTGTGCACAAGGAATCCCGATCGAGAAAGGGCCTTAACTGGCGAATCAGGCGCACCTGATAAAAGGTCCCCCTGGTAACAGCCGTCAGATGTTCCTCCAAAGACAGCTGCCTATCCAGGAGGACTCCCAGATTGCGAGCCCTTTCTGTGGGGGCCAAAGACTCGCCCCCAATAGTCAGTGATGGAGTCAACTAACTATATCGGGATGCCGGGAGCCACAGCCACTCAGTCTTGGAAGGGTTAAGATTGAGCCTGTTCCTCCCCATCCAGATCCGCACAGCCTCCAGGCACTGGGACATCACTTCAAGGGCATCGTTGGGGTGGCCTGGGGTGGAAATGTACAGCTGGGTGTCATCAGCGTACTGATGGTATCTCACCCCAAAGCCACGGATGATCTCACCCAGCGGCTTCACATAAATGTTGAACAGAAGGGGCGAGAGGACCGATCCCTGCGGCACTCCACAGATGAGAGGCCTCGAGGTCGACCTCTGCCCCCCTGCCAACACAAACTGCGACCGGTCAGAGAGAAAGGAGGAGAACCACCGTACTACGGTGCCTCCCACCCCCAACTCTTCCAGCCGGTGCAGCATGATACCATGGTCGATGGTATCAAAAGCCGCTGAGAGATCTAATAGGACCAGAACAGAGGAATAACCCCTGTCCCGAGCCCTCCAGAGATCATCCACCAACGCGACCAATGCCGTTTCCGTGCTGTGCCCAGACCTGAAACCTGACTGGAATGGATCTAGATAGGATGTTTCCTCCAGGAATTGCGATTTAAATACATTTCTGATATTCCAAATGTTTTTATACAGTATGTGGAGCTAATATTTTTCTGACATATTTTGAAATCTGTTTGATATAAAAAAAAGGAATGTATTCATTATGAATAATTTTCTTTCTTAAGTTATTAACCCATCAAGGGAAGAAGCAAATACTGTATATCCTATTTGCACTTCCTAAATGAGGGAATTACTTTATTGGGGCAGCATAGTATGAAAGGGAAAGAAAATTTGTTTTTGTAAAAATAGCCTATAATTCATGAAGCTATTTTTGTATTATCAAAAGAAAATCGTATTTGAATATTTTTACTCACACATGATACTGTAAGGCTTGACTAAATTTATTTATTATTTAAGACAAATTGGAATTTATCCCTCTAGGGCAAGTAACATAATGTAATGTCAACTTGCTGAACTGCTGTATTTTGGGATTCATATAAATTGCTAACTAATACCACTTCCAGACTATCACACAGTATTATTTCTTGAATAGAAATGTTTACACTGAAGCAATGAAGCAGTAACTTCCAAAAGTAATACAAGAAAAAAAATGCAGTATTATCTTGTGATTCAAAGGACCCCAAAATAAAACAGTAATTTATGACATTTCTTCTATCTTCACAATAAGTGATTGATGATAAAGATGACAATAAACATTCAATATATTCTAAAGACATATCTGTATTTATATTTTCAAAATAGAAATAAAAATATTAGCAAAACAATGAAACATATGGAAGGTAAAAAGTTATATTACTGTCTGCTGGATAGGATGTCATGTCCCCTCAAAAAAGCAGACAAGCATACTAATCTAATTTCTCTGAATATGCAATTGCTATTTTGTTTTATCGTTCTTCTTACAAGTAAAATACAGCAAGTAATTGTAAAAAGAGGGATGAAAAGGCAGATTTGAAGCATTAGATTGCTAGAAACATATTCCAGAAATATTGCATTATTTTGAATGAATTAAAGAACCCCAGGGCCAGATGAACTATATTTGATTAATTAGGTGCTCAAGGACTATGGAGGGCAAATATTGAATTTATAATAGGGAGAAGTAATAGAGGCTCTAGATCTAGAAATACAAAAGTGTTAACCTGACATTAATATCTGAGAAGATTCTATACCAGATTATGAGATCAGTATATAAACCCTGTGAAAGTGAAGCAGTAATTAAGATTAGTTTGCAGAAATCAGTGTAGATTTGCCAAAACATAAACCTTAACGGATTAATTTACTTCATTTTTCAATCAAATAACCTTCTTAGTACATTGTGAAAAGTCATATTTGGTCATATTTTCATTTACATTAAAAGGATGTATTGCCAGATTTTGAGATTATATTGTCTTAATGTTTGTCTACGGTCAAGATTCAAAATTTATTATAATATAAAACAAATATAGAGAAGGAGGATCTTTATTGCCAGGTGTCCACTATTTGAGTGGACAGTCCACTTTTTTCATATTATGTTCACTATTTTTTTTCACAAAATAATGGACATTTTTTTTATTCAAAAGCTTTATAATGAAATGGTACATAAGTTTTGCGAGTCAGAATTCCATGAAGTTTTGCGCCATGTTTCAACACGTTGGTTAAGTTTGTTGAAAGTGGTTGAAAGACTTCTTTTAAACTGGATACCTCTAAAATCGTATTTTATTTCTCTTGGATCTGATGAGTGCCATAAGGTTATCTGGAATTTTATTTCGGATCAGGAAAATGAACTCGCAAAGGATGATGAACCAACAATTTCAGAATTGTGTTTATATTTCACACACTTCTTCATGTCAATAATGCAAGACACCCTACTGAATCTGGAAAGCAAGAAAATTCTCGCATGTGATCTTCACATTATCATGTGTAAGCTGCATTATTCTTTGCAAAAAAAAATACGATGAGCAGTTTTTTGGAATGAAAGTTTTATTTGTCTTACGTAAAAAACATTTGCCTGAGAATGCCGTGCAAAAGTTCAAGAAAGAAGCCATCAATGTGTATCAAAGAGCCATTGTGTACCTAGAAAAGTGGCATACTTTCACCGATTCAGTATATGAGACGCTAAGTTGTTTCAATCTAATTGATCGCAATAATCCTCCAACTTTAGAAGAAATAACGAACATCTGGTTATTATCACCATGGCGAGAAGAACTTCCACCCAACACTCTCTTCAATGAAATTTCTGCCTTAGAAGAAGTTTATGTTCATCTGCAGGGCGATTCATCCCTTGATAAGTGGACGTACTTTTTCAAGAAAGAGCCAGCTCTGAGTTTACTGAAACTGTTCCAGTATTGTGCATCAATTCCGGTATCAAATGCAAATGTTGAACGAATTTTTAGCGTCATGGGAAATTTGTGGACTGACGAACGTAATCGACTGCTTATATCATCAGTTCGAAGTGAACTTTGTATATTTTTTAATATTTCTCAACATTGTACTGAAATTAAAGAATTATTCCTTAAACACAAAGAATTGATCAAAGCTGCGCAGTCAAATAAAAAATACACACGACAGCAAAGTAAAATGTAATTTAATATTTTACGTATTATTATAATATATTTGATGTTTTGAATTTTAAGTAAAGTTTTGAAGTGATTATTTTAATACATGTTAAAATGTTTGTAAGAAAATATATAATTTAATTGTAATTTTTTAAAAAAATTTTTACTACTTAACACCCCCCCCCCCCCCGCTTGTCCGCTATTTTTTGGAAGCAGACCTGGCAACCCTAATCTTTAACAGAAATTGGCTTGATACTGAACTGGAGAATCTAAGCATTGATGATGAAATATTGGTTACGAAGGTTTGAGAAGGACAACGATTCTGTAATTTCAAATGTTTAGCTACAGTACTTCTATTGCATTGTCCTATCTTTGAAACCAAGAACAAGTTTCTTCCATCATAGTTCTTTACATTCTAGAAACAGCCAAGAATAATGCCATGAAGATTAGTGTATCCTGTTGACTTCTGGTAAAGAAGAAGATTTTCCTGATTATGAGGATGCAGTTCTAATGTTTCATCTTTTGTTTGTTTCTGTGTAATTGTAGAATAGTTTTGGCTAGGACTCTTAATTGAAATGAAGAACAAACTGCTTGTTCTGTTTCTGAAATAATCTGCTAGTTTGCTAATATTAAGTGCTATTAGCTGATCAAGAGAGCCATAACTGTAAATATGTTTCTTGTCTGCCTGCAACACTGAAATCTTTAAATGTTTTACATGATTTATTAGAAATATTAGTAATGATTTTATGCTTTTGAAGTGGTTCAAAGTCTTCTGCTTAAGTGCACTGAAAAAGAGGTTGACTACTTGCTGTGAATTTCAGGCTGTACAATACAGAAATATGTCAGCAGCGATGATAACAAATCAAGTTCTATATGGAAGAGTTGTAATTGAATCTTCCAAACAAATGGCTTCATTTGTGACTCTGTGCCATGTTATTTCACCTCTTCCCTTTTTTTATATAGTGAGTATAAAACGTGAATAGGCTCCTTTCATATGAGAACACTTAGAGGGGAAAAGAAATTATCACCTGACATTTTTCATAGCCAAAAAAATGGTCCCGTACTTATAGTGATGGGTTGAAAACTCTTAGTATTTGCTGTGATGTCAAGCTTCTGACAAGATAAATGATCACTGAATTCATCCCCTGCAGTACACACATTTTCTTGTTTTATTACTTCTGTCTTTATTATAAATGGAATGGTGCTATGAAAAGCATTTAAAAAGGGTTTTCACACAGCATACTATGCAAGCAGCGGAGTCATCTGGAAGACTTCTGTGGCTACTTTGAAGCCCTACTATAGTTGCATACTTGCATGTGTGTATGAACAATAATTCTGCTTCATTAGCAGCCTTAGTGAAAAGGTTGCCTGAGCCCACAGACCACATTCAGACAATTGGAGACAGCCTTTAAGATTGTTACATGACTGCTTTCAAGATTTTGGAGAGTATACTGTGTTTGCACATCATGCTTGGCAAAACATTTCTTATATACACATTGCACAAGACTACCATGGATAATCATTTCTGTGTCCAATTTCTTTGATGCACATGCAATAAATATCCTGTGCCATTTTCTTTCTGTTATTTGGATGGGTGAAGGAGAGATTTTAAAAATTGTGTTGGAGGAGTTGTTTTGATACACAAATATCCAAAATGAAATTGATCCCAGAATTTTTAAATTTAACCAGTACTGGAAGAATAAAATCATTATACTGTGAGTTAAATCAGTATGCAATATCAAAACTTTCCTTTCCTTTACACACTAGATAGGAGGCAGTGGGAGAAGTCTTCTTTCCCAGTTCTTTTGAAGGGAGGAATAGTTGCCCCATTTGCTCCTGAAAGTTGTATGTGGAATCTCCTGCCATTCACTGCTGCTTTTCCATCCTGAAATAGAGTCCTATCTTTTTCTTCATAGATAGTAATATGCAGTTCATACAAGAAGGCAACATGGTCAGAAAAATCTGCTTATAGCCCTAGATCAAATGGCAGCTATTTTTGCTACTGAATGATTACAGGGCTTGAAAGTGGTGGTGCAGTGGTTAGAAAGCAGGCTAACTCTGCCCACAGCAGAAGTTCGATCCTGACTGGCTCAAGGTTGACTCAGCCCTTCATCCTTCTGAAGTTGGTAAAATAAGGGCTCAGATTGTTGGGAGCAATATGCTGACATGTTTGTTTGTTTGTTTATTTATTTATTGTTCAAATTTATATACCGCCCTTCTCCCGAAGGACTCAGGGCGGTGAACAACCAAAGATAAAAATACATAGAATACAAAATTTAAAAATAGTTTAAAACAAATTAAATAGTATTGGCCCACGACAATTAAAAACACCCCCAATTTAAAATCAAATTATGAACTAAATTATTCAATTAAAAGAGTTAGGCCAGCCTGGCTTGTTGGAATAGGAAGGTCTCGAGGGCACGGTGAAAGGTGCGTGGATCTGGAATCCTCCTTATCTCCGGGGGCAATTCGTTCCATAGGGCAGGTGCCTCCACAGAGAAGGCTCTCCCCCTGGGGCCGCCAGCCGACACTGTTTGACTGACGGTACCCCGAGGAGCCCCTCTCTGTGGAAGCGTACTGGCCAGTGGGAGGCTCTTGATGGCAGAAGGCGGTCTCGAAGATACCCGTGTCCTAAGCCATAGAGCACTCTAAAGGTGGTAACCAGCACCTTGAATCGCACCCGGAAGACCCGGAAGACCACCGGAAGCCAGTGCAGCTCCTGCAGGAGAGCGCCATTTCGCTCCCACAATCACCCGTGCGGTTGCATTCTGGACCAGTTGGAGCTTCCGGGTGCAGTAGTCCAGATGGGAGGTGACAAGGGTGTGAGTGACTATGCGTAAGGAGTCCCGATCCAGAAATGATCGCAACTAGCACATCAGGCGAACCTAATAAAACGTCCACCTGGCCACGGCCGCTACATGTTCTTCCAAGGACAGTCATGCATCCAGGAGGACACCCGAGTTGCGAACCCTCTCTGTGTGGGCCAACAACTTGCCCCCAATAGTCAGTGATGGCACCAGCTGATTATATCGGGATGCCGGAAGCCACAGCCACTCGGTCTTTACAGGGTTGAGCCTGAGCCTGTTTCTCCCCATCCAGGTCTGCATGGCTTCCAGGCATCAGGACATCACAGCAAGGGCATCATTGGGGTGGTTCAGGGTGGAAATGTACAGCTGAGTGTCGTCAGTGTACTGATGGAACTGCACCCTGAAACCATGGATGATCTCACCCAGCGGCTTCACATAATTGTTGAACAGGAGGGCGAGAGAACCGACCCTTGCGGCACCCCACACATAAGGTGCCTCAAGGCCGACCTCTATCCCCCTGCCAACACAAACTGTGACCGGTCAGAGAGAAAGGAGGAGAACCACCGCAACACAGTGCCCCCCAACCCCAACCCCTCTAACTGGCGCAGCATGATACCATGGTCGATGGTATCAAAAGCCATTGAGAGATCTAAAAGGACCAGGACAGAGGAACAACCCCTGTCCAGAGTCCTCCAGAGATCATCAACCAATGCAACCAATGCCGTATCCATGCTGTACCCAGGCCTGAAACCCAACTGGGGAAGTTGTCGCGCCACCACACATGCCACAAAGTGAAGGTTGGAGACTAAACGATAGTTTGCTAAAACGGCAGGGTCCAGGGAGGGCTTCTTGAAGAGGGGCCTCACCACCGCCTCTTTCAAGGCGGCGGGAAAGTAACCCTCACTCAAAGAAGTGTTGATAATCCTCTGGAACCAGCCACGTGTAACCTCCCGGGAAGCCAGTACCAACCAGCAGGGACACGGGTCCAATAAACATGTGGCCGCACTAAGCCTACCCAGAATCCTGTCCACGACCTCGGGAGCCACAGGGTCAAACTCCTCCCAGATAACACTCTCAAGACCATTCACCCTCATCTCCCCCCTCCTGAATCTACCCAGTCGGAGTCTAGTCCTTCCCGAATTTGAGCGACTTTATCATGCAGATACTGCACAAAATCCTCAGCTCTACCTTGCAAGGGGTCTTCCCGAGCTCCCGGATGGAGCAGGGAGCGGGTCACTCTAAACAGAGTGGCTGGGCAGTTATCTGCAGATGCGATAAGAGCAGAAAAATAATATGTAAGCTGCTCAGAGAGTGCTGTAAAGCACAATGAAGTGGTATATAAGTCTAAGGGCTATTGTAATTGACAATATGGCATAGTCCTTTTTCCAAAAATAACCTAGCCCATCAGTAAAGAACCAGTGTTAAGCTATCTTCTGCCACTTATTGATGTTTGATATATTAGCAAAATATCTGAAATAATACATATGTTGCTTGGGTATGAAGTATGCATGTTATTTCCAAACAGAAGATGTGTATAAGGAAAATATTAATATTTGAATGAAAGTTGGGTGGCTAATAAATTAATGAAAGGCAGTTCAGGACACCTGTTTAAAGCCAAATATAGTTAATTTGATTTTAGAGTCAAAGACATATAGAAGGCTTTTTAACTTATTCAACATATGAAAGAGAGCTACCTCCTATAGCTTCTGAAACCAAAATCTTTTTATTTTGTACATTTTCAAACTTGTTCTGTAATTTTGTAAAAAAAAAAAAATTACAGCAAAATTTTTAAAACTGTGTTCACGCTGTATCTTGTCAATGTCCTTAGATTTTTAACTCTGTGTCCATGTTTGTATGTACTGATTTTGATGGGGATAAAGAAGTATTTAAGAAGTTGTGTATGTGTGTGTTTGTAAATCACTTTCTAATACTGTATAGCATAAAATTAAACACTGAAATGTGCCATTTGTGCTTGTCAGAGATATTCATTAAACACCTACATTTCCTATAAAAAAAGTTGCTATGAACTTTGGAGAAATGTGAAAATCTGAAACATTGCTATGAGTTTGAGATAAGTATGCTGAACAAAAAATTAAATATTTAATTCTTATTTACTGAATTTAGAGACAGTTTTAGTCTTTACAATTGAAAAAAAAAGAATGTACTACAGGGAGTAGAAAATACAAAATTCTGGACTTCCTGTCTGGCTTCCGATGCCGCCAGACGGTCCTCCGTGACCACCAGCCCCGTTGCCTGTAAAGAGCCGCCTTTACATCTGAAAGGCGGCTCGAAAAACTCCATTTCCTGACGGAAATGTGAGTCTGAGCAGGCGAGGGCAGGTAGAGCCCTCTGCGAAGTCCCCAAAGGTTTTTTTTAACTCTTGGGGACGAGCAGGTTGAGGCTCCCTATTCCCCACTCGCCGTCGCTCTGGGCATCGGGAGAACTCTGCCTTTTTGCAGAGCTAGGCGCTGGAACCGGATTAACTAACGAACCTAACAGATGGATTTATTAAAAAAGATGAGACTTGGACTTGGGACCCTAAATTGCAAGTATCCTTAATGAATTTATAAGCATTTCAGAGTGAAAGAGAAAAAAACTTTAAAATGGCGACTGCTGAGGCTTGGGAAGTAGAAGAAAGCCGAAAGTGAGAGTCCTTCCGTAACAGATACAAAGTAGCGGAATATATAGTGCTGGCTACAATTTGGAAGAAAATTAGTTATTTTAAGCTCCTTTCTCTCTTTCTTCTTGGAGATTTGTGCTTGATCTTGTTTGGGGGGGAAAAAAAAGAGTTTGCTGGCAGTATGGCGTTAAAACTTATAAAGCCTGATAGACAAGCAGGGGGGGGTGCTCCCCCACTCACAACTGTTCGAACAAGCTTTGAGCCTACAGACCTTTCAGAATGGTTTTAACTTAAAAGAATATCTTCAGGAGGAAATGGCAAAATATCATGAGACTCTGAACCAGAAATTTGAAAAATTAAGGCAGGAAATTAAAGAAATGATACAATTAAAGTATGATAACTTGCAACGAAAGATTGTAACAGTGACTAATGGTTTTTCAGAAGTTGTTATAAAGTTGGATACAAACATTAAATTACTAGAGTCTAAAATGGAGGAAACTGATGATAAGATTTATAATTTGGACAATAAAATACTAAGAATTGAAAAGGATTTAATAAATATTCAAGATAATAGTTTAGAAATAAAGTCCAAAGAGGAAGCTGGTCACGAGACTTACAATGCAGAAGATATAAAGCAAGGGATTGAAAGAGAAGTTGTAATGATGCAATACAGGCTTACAGAATTTGCGATCAGAATCAGAGGCTTACAGGAAAATAACAGTGATGATCTAAGAAAAATATCTGCTCAAGTTCTGGCTGGGATCTTAAAGGTTCATCCTGAGGAGGTATCCTGTAAAATTGATAAGGCCTATAGAGTAACTTCTTGGATTGCAAAGCAAAGGCAACTGCCTAGAGATGTGGTGATTTACTTTACAGATAAAGAAATAAGAAATGATATTGTGCAAAAATCCTTTAATTCTACTCTACAACTGTATGGGAGAAAAATTTGGATATATAAAGAATTGCCGCCTAAGATGTTAAGAGATAGAAAGAAATTTGGACTGTTGGTGACTGAGCTAAGAAAACAAAATATTTTATTCAGGTGGGATGTCCCAATGGGTATAATATTGAGATATCAAGGAGTAAGATATCAGTTAAATACTGTTGAAAAAGCGGAAGAATTTTACTACAGGGTCCTTAAAAAGCAAAATCAACAAGAGACAGAAATTCAAGAAAAGCAGAAGGAGATGGAAGTAATGAAGAAACAACAAGTCACAGAGGTCTCCACAGATGAGCCGCTTTTGGATTCTCTAGCAGAGGTCTCAGCTGGACTATTTAATATAAGAGAGGCGGTTCCGGATTCTAATGTAATGATTTATCAAGCCACAAAGCAGCATGGAAGTCAATTAGTGGATATACAATTTATAGAACCAGAAAGATTTAAGCCACAAAAGCAAAACCAACAAGATCAAGTTATAGATCAGCATGAAAACCAAATAGCCGATACACAACCTACAGAAAGGAATTCAGGATGGAGATCCAACCCACAAAAAGTCAAGAAAAGAAGAAGTAGGTCTCACAAAAACAAAAACTTTTAAACTAAACAACAGTGTAATGCCAGTTATTTATGAGAGGACTGAATATATGAAAAGATAATGGGCAAAGTTTTGATTTATTTTATCCTGAGGAGAGTGACAGATCTCTGCAGAGCTGAACTTTTGGGATGTGAAAAGAGCCTTAAATTGAATGGATTGGAAATATCTTTTTCGGTTTTTTTGGATTTCTTGATAAATATATTACGTTTATGCGGAGTTATATGGCAAGAGATTTACTGGATTGGGGCACGCAGAAGATCTGGTTGTTACCCTATTATGGTGGTTGGAATTAATAATCTGGATAAAAGACACCTCTATAGACACTATATGGAATATAAATATAAAGTCACTTGGGTGGTTGTTGTGTGTTTTTTTTTTCCAATATGAAGATATTTGTTACTGATGGGGGCAGATGGTAACTGAAGATACTGAAAATACTGTTGGAATTTGGATGCGATGTTACCCTAATATGGGCGATGGAGTTTATCATCCAGCTGAAAGACATTACAGAAGATATCATATGGATTACAAGCTTAAAGATTTTTTTATTTTTTTTTTAGGATTTTATTTACATAAGGGAATATTTTTCTAGTGGAGTGGGCAGAAGAATAAAGATATTAAGAATAATTATGGTAGTTTTGTAGTAAAGTGGCTGGAGATAGGATAGGTTATTGATTGTTTAGTTTAAAGAAAAGGGATATTATGTTTAGATCTGAATATATGTAAAAGATTTGAGCTAAGATATAACGATGGGGGGGAAGGAAATGGGTAGCTGAACTGAATAAATGTTAAATTAGGATTTACTGTATAGTCTTATAGTGGAAGGTTGTTTTGAAACGTTATATTAATATACATAAAAGATTTGATTTAAGAGATATACAGTCAGGTCCAGAAATATTGGGACATCAACACAATTCTAACATCTTTGGCTCTATACACCATCACAATGGACTTGGAATGAAACAAACACAATGTGCGCTAACTGCAGACTGTCAGCTTTAATTTGAGGGTATGTACATCCAACTCAGGTGAACGGTGTAGGACTTACAGCAGTTTGCATATGTGCCTCCCACTTGTTAAGGGACCAAAAGTAATGGGACAGAATAATAATCATAAATCAAACTTCCCCTTCTTAATACTTGGTTGCAAATCCTTTGCAGTCAATCACAGCCTGAAGTCTGGAACACATAGACATCAACAGATGCTGGGTTTCATCCCTGGTGATGCTCTGCCAGGCCTCTACTGCAACTGTCTTCAGTTCCTGCTTGTTCTTGGGGCATTTTCCGTTCAGTTTTATCTTCAGCAAGAGAAATGCATGCTCAATGGGATTCAGGTCAGATGATTGACTTGGCCATTGCATAACATTCCACTTCTGTCCCTTCAAAAACTCTTTGGTTGCTTTTGCAGTATGCTTTGGGTCATTGTCCATCTGCACTGTGAAGTGCCGTCCAATGAGTTCTGCAGCATTTGGCTGAATGTGAGCAGATAATATTGCCTGAAACACTTCAGAATTCATCCTGCTGCTTTTGTCAGCAGTCACATCATCAATAAATACAAGAGAACCAGTTCCATTGGCAGCCATACATGCCCACACCATGACACTGCCACCATCATGCTTCACTGATGAGGCGGTATGCTTAGGATCATGAGCAATTCCTTTCCTTCTCCATACTCTTCTCTTCCCATCACTCTGGTACAAGTTGATCTTGGTCTCATCTGTCCATAGGATCTTGTTCCAGAACTGTGAAGGCTTTGTTAGATGTTGTTTGGCAAACTCTAATCTGGCCTTCCTGTTTTTGAGCCTCACCAATGGTTTACATCTTGTGGTGAACCCTCTGTATTCACTCTGGTGAAGTCTTCTCTTGATTGTTGACTTTGACACACATACACCTACCTCCTGGAGAGTGTTCTTGATCTGGCCAACTGTTGTGAAGGGTGTTTTCTTCACCAGGGAAAGAATTCTTCGGTCATCCACCACACTTGTTTTCCGTGGTCTCCCAAGTCTTTTGGTGTTGCTGAGCTCACCGGTGCATTCTTTCTTTTTGTGAATGTTTCAAACACTTGTTTTGGCCACGCCTAATGTTCTTGCTATCTCTCTGATGGGTTTGTTTTGTTTCTTCAGCCTAATGATGGCTTGCTTCACTGATAGTGACAGCTCTTTGGATCTCATCTTGAGAGTTGACAGCAACAGATTCCAAATGCAAATAGCACACTTGAAATGAACTCTGGGCCTTTTATCTGCACATTGTAATTGGGGTAATGAGGGAATATCACACACCTGGCCATGGAACAGCTGAGAAGCCAATTGTCCCATTACTTTTGGTCCCTTAACAAGTGGGAGGCACATATACAAATTGCTCTAAGTCCTACACCATTCACCTGAATTGGATGTACATACTCTCAAATTAAAGCTGACAGTCTGCAGTTAACACATATTGTGTTTGTTTTATTCCAACTCCATTGTGGTGGTGTATAGAGCCAAAGATGTTAGAATTGTGTCGATGTCCCAATATTTCTGGACCTGACTGTATGTATGGGGGGTAGTAAAAGGCTAGATTACGAGCGGAAATCGCTAAATTGGGAGATATAATAATATTATTATGTTAAATTAGGAGTTATTAGATAATGTTATAATAGAATGTCACTTTGAAATGTATAGTATAGTATAGTATAGTATAAGGGGGATATGATAATTTTATTAGAAAGAAAGGGTCAGTATATGGAGATGGAGTAAGTGGATGGTAAAGTATGATATAATCTGTTATGAATTTGGGTTTTATTATGAAGAAGTCACAGGGGAAGGGGAGGGTGAGGGGGGGTTAGAGAGGAGGGGGGATTAAAAAAGGGGGAAAATCTGTATTTGAAAAACTTTTTCAATAAAAAAAAAGAAAATACAAAATTTTGTACAAAATCTTTTATACTAAAATATTTGAGTGTAAAAGATTATAATCTTGAGTTAGTACATATTCATAATTAAATGCCTTCTATGTTCTCTAATGTGATATGAACTGAAAGTAAAAGCCGTGTATGTTTGCTGTACAAGTGACATTTATTTGTATGCAACATAGGAAAAGAAGAATTCTCCATGACTTTGTGTTGTTTTCAGCCACAGATTCTATCATTAAACTTCATATAAATGTGATCTAAGAATCTATGAGGGAGCTGATGAGTATCAGGCATCAAATAAAGCCCTGCCAAAGAGCTTAGTGCTGATTAGGTATGGCAGCCATTGGTTTGGCAAATCTCAAAGTGAAAATTTCTGGCAATCAATATTGTTTTAATCACTCAGTCTGCTAGCAGACAATACACTTCCTTCTAGGGAAAAGCTCTGGCATCTGCCAATACAACAAATGCTATCACTTTGGAAAAACAGGTCAAAATAATTCTAGAAGGGAAGACTGAATTAGTAAAATAAACTGGGAATGCATATCTTTTTATCTCTATAGACACCACCAAAAAAAAATAAGGGAGAAGCTCTAAAAAGATTCCTAGTTTTTTAAATTTTTCCTTAAAAGCACCTAATACATTATTTTCTTCATTCCAAAAGAGGAAGGAGATAAAGACTTTATTTTCGAATATGCTATTATTGTTTCTTCCATAAGTTCTCATTTAGTTGCCGGTAGTAATGCATATGTCATTTCAAGAAACATTTACAAAGGCATGAAAATTTCCACATGCAGACAGAATGGTAATTGATCTTTTCTATGTTGCTATGTAAAAGCAATGTTCAGGGCAGATGTGTCCTGTAGTTCATATGGTGTAATGAAGGGATTATTGCATTTACCATAGCAGCAGATTCAAAGGTTTGATTGATTGGTCATTTCAATTTTCTACTATTTCTGAACAGAACTGGATGCTTACTGATAAAGCCAGAAAAGTAAATGCAACTGATGTGATCTGGGCAATTGTGGTCCAGGGAGAGGAGGGGGAGAGAGTGATTTTTTTTTAAATGAAGAACTTTTATATTTATAAATTTCTCAAATTATATTTTTAAAGATGAGAAATTACATTTTCATCTTTCTTTCCTTTTTTCTTTCTCCTTTATTTTGCCTTTTCTTTCCTGTTTTCCCTTATTCATTTTTCCAGCCTGGACCCTGACAGAAGGTTCACAGGCTCCCCTCTCTCTCTCCCTTGTTCTTTTAACTTCACCCTTTTCCTTCTTTTATTTCCTATTCATTCTTTATTTCTTCATCCTGAGCCCATCAGAATGTTCTCAGGCTTCAGCCTAGCTCCTTGACAAGAAAATCTCACCATCTTCACTTTTTCCTTTCTTTCATCTCCCTCCCTTCCCCACACTGCTCAATCATTCCTCTGGCTTATTGTGCAGGAGAAGGTCCATAGGCTTCTATATGACAAGCCTTTCCCCATCCTTCCTTTCCTTGCTTATCCCTTTGCAAACACACTTTGTTAGCACATTTTCTTGGTGTGGGAGACAGCCTCATGCACAGGCATATACACAGCTAGAAAGGTACACTGGAAGCAATTATTGTCAGTTGTGATTCAGAGTTAGTCCTCTGGGTCTTGTTCATTTAGTTTCAGTGCCCTTTGGGAATTAAACATGTTTTAAAAGATCTTATTTGAGATTTCTGTGAAGTATTCTCTAACTTCTAAAGACAGGAATTTTGCAAAACATGGAGACTGGTTTTGGCAGATACAGTCTGATTAGGCCTTTAGGCCTACCTTTAGGAAATTAAAAGTGTCCCATATACCTTTCTCACAAACATATTCCCTAAGGTGTCTTAAGGAGTGCCTTAATGTCAGCTCTTTTTATAGTAAACTAGCTGATTACCCGGCGTTGCCCGGGTATTTATTTATCCCAATCCTGTATTAGACAGGAAGAGCAACTTCATCCTGAGCCCTGATTTCGGCAAGAATTAGATTAGTTAAAAATGTTTTCCCTGTGCCCCCAGAAGCGTCAAGTAAAATGATACCCCCTTGTTGTTTTGCTAGCTGATTCATGATCATTTGGTATGCTTTTTTCTGATCTTAATTTAGAAGTGGCTTCTTGTCTGCGATATATGCACTAGATTGTTCAACGTTGTAATTCTTTTTTCATATGTAATTTGCATGAAGTACATCGTGTTGGTCCCGTAATGGTGCAGGCAGTAATGTTTTATTGATCATCAAAGCCTTGCTGAAAATGTCCAGACCAAACATAATTTCTAATGTTGGATTTTCCCCCTTACCAGAGGGAGCCCCCTTGTGGAGTACTGTGAAGCTGTTACCATGGCAACTCCACTGTGCTGTACCATAGAAGTCATTTGAAGGCAGTCCAGTAGAAGCCATTTTAAGGCACAATAGGCTGTATCTTAACAGAATACACACACCGGGGAGGTGTTAGGGATATCTTACCCCCACAGTATTTCTTTACAGAAAGTAAGTTATCTGTGTACCACGTTTGGTTGAAATTGCTTGAGGCGTTCCAGAGTTATGCTGGAACATACACACACACACACACACACACACACACACATCCATTTTTATATAGATAGATAATCTCCACCCAAAAGAAAGAGATAGTGGATTTTAAGAACATGAATCTTATTTAAAAAGTATTCCATACCTATATCTGCTTGGTTTTCCATTTTTCATTTTTGTTTAGATGCAAAAATGACATTGAGAATTGTAGTCTTGCTCCAATCTTGTGGTTTAAGCCTTTTTTATCATGTATATGTAAACATATTCCTGTACTGCAGTCTTTGGCTATACAGTAAAGACAAACATGAATGTGTTTTCAGCATATGCATTTCTACTTTCTTTGCTGGAAAGAGATTAGAAGGTTCCACTTCTCCCACATCCCCCATTCATAGTTTCTTTTCATATAAAACAGGATAAATACTAAATTCAACCTAATTCTGAAAAAAAGAATAACTTCAGTTCCTGGTTGGAATAAATCAGAAACACACAAAATTGAAAGTGGGGAAAAACCACAATTAAGCAGGAAGGATAAATAAGCAAGAAAAATAAATTGAAAGTAAGCTTGTATATGTATAGTTTATTTAAATGAACATGTCTTTGGCCAGTTTATAAACAAACTGTGATTAGTAGTGATGGAATAATCCTTTTGGGCTCCATTTATTTGTGGAACTTGCCAATAATTCTAGTTCATTGTTTTCATTTTTTAGAAAAATGCAGATTGTTAGTTACTTCTGAGCATAATTATAAATCAGAATCCCTTATCTCAACAATCATATTGTTTATCAAGCTTCCAAATATCTTTTCCTAGCTCTGAAACTAACAGGCAAATAAAAGATAATTAGAACTTCAGATGAATGGAGAAATATTTATTTATTTATTTATTTATTTATCAAATTTCTATACCGCCCTACTCCCGAAGGACTCAGGGCAGTGAACAGCCAAGATAAAATACAGATAATACAAATATTAAAAATCCCTTAAAATTATTAAATATTTTGGCCGAAACACAGATTAAAAGACCCAATTTATAAAATCATGAATTAAAAATATAAAAGAGGAGAGTTAGGCCAGGCCAGCCTGCTGAAATAAAAAAGTTTTGAGAGCACGACAAAACGTGCGCAGGTCCGGGATCCTCTGTATCTTTGGGGGGAGCTCGTTCCAGATGGTAGGTGCCCCCACAGAGAAGGCTCTCCCCCTGGGGGTCGCCAGTCGACACTGTTTGGCCAATGGCACCCTGAGGAGCCCCTCTCTATGGGAGCGTACTGGTCGGTGAGAGGCTATTGGTAGCAGAAGGCAGTCTCGTAAATACCCTGGTCCCATGCCATGGAGCGCTCTAAAGGTGGTAACCAAAACCTTGAAGCGCAACCGGAAGACCACCGGGAGCCAGTGAAGCTCGCGCAGGAGGGGGGGTCACATGGGAGCACCACATCGCTCCCATAACCACACACGCGGCTGCATTCTGGACCAGCTGGAGCCTCCGGGTGCTCCTCAAGGGGAGCTCCATGTAGAGAGCATTGCAGTAGTCCAGGCGGGAACTAACGAGAGCATGAGTGACCGTATTTAACGAGTCCCGATCCAGAAAGGGACACAACTGGCGAATCAGGCGGACCTGATAAAAAGTCCCCCTAGCCACGGCCGTCATGTGCTCTTCTAAAGACAGCCGTGAGTCCAGGAGGACACCCAAGTTGCGAACCCTCTCCGTGGGGGCCAATGACTTGCCCCCAATAGTCAGTGATGGCACCAACTGACTATATTGGGATGTCGGAAACCACAGCCACTCGGTCTTGGATGGGTTGAGCCTGAGTCTGTTTCGCCCCATCCAGATCCGCATGGCCTCCAGGCACCGGGACATCACTTCAAGGACATCATTGGGGTGGTCCGGGGTGGAGATGTACAGCTGAGTGTCGTCAGCGTACTGATGGTACTTCACCCTGAAACCATGGATGATCTCACCCAGTGGCTTCACATAAATGTTGAACAGAAGAGGCGAGAGGACTGACCCTTGTGGCACCCCACATACAAAGGGCCTCGGGGTCGACCTCTGCCCCCCTGTCAACACGGACTGCGACCGGTCAGAGAGAAAGGAGGAGAACCACCGTAGGACGGTGCCGCCCACCCCTAACTCCTCTAGCCGGTGCAGCATGATACCATTGTTGATGGTATCAAAATCTGCTGAGAGGTCTAATAGGACCAGGACAGAGGAACAACCCCTGTCCCGAGCCCTCCAGAGATCATCAACCAATGCGACCAATGCCATTTGAGAGAAAATAGCATAAAAGAGATTACGGTAATATATTATATATTATATAAATATATGTAACACACACACAAACACACAAAGAATACTATAAAAACACTAGGAAAAATGTAAGCAGTTCACTTATAAGAAAGAGAAAATCCTTTCCATCACTGTATCATGCTTATTTAATCATTCTGTTTATTTTAATTTAATTAAAAAAAGGTTATTGTTTACTTGCTTAAACTTTGTAGAAGATTAAATAATGTTAATTTTACAACAGAAAAATATCAAAAAGAGAACAAGCCATTTAACAAGTACAGTAAAATATTTGCAGTTACCTCTATGCATCAACTTATTACTGGTACGTTTCTTTCTCATTCTAAAAGATAGCACTGTTCCTAAGAAATCAGATACTTTCTCTTTGAAATAATCAGCTGCTTCTGGCTGCTGATGTAGCCAGAAGCAGACATGTAGCAGAATCCAAATGTACTTTTTTTTTTTTTTTTTGCTTTTTGGCTGAACTATACTTCATATTTGATAGCTGTTGGAGCCAGAGCAGCTGTAATGTTCAAGTGGATGCTATTTTCAGCATGGCCACATCCAGCTGGCTGATCAAAATTTCCACTTTCTATCCCAAATAATTTTTCATTTTTCTTATTTATCAAAGGTGTTTTTTTTTCTTGTTGTAGCAAGGATTTAACTATAGCAAGGTACTACTGCAGAAATGGTTTGATTTTCCTGGAAAAAAGAAAATCTTTTAGAACTGATTTGAACTTTTTTTAATTCCTTGAAATTGGCTACTAGTTATTTACTTTTTTAAAATTCAGGGTTACTGCTCTGTAGAAAATGGTTATCCATAGACAGTTCACATCAGAGAAATTGATTTGACAAGCAGTTATTTTTAAAAAATGTTTTGGCTGCTACCTAAGCTTCCTAAAATTTAAGAACAAAAAGGATGTGATGAGATACACAATTTGGTAAAAATATATAATGTTCAAGGTCTCTGATGTAGTTCCAGATTTACTAAAATAATTGTTTTTCTATATATTTCAAGAACTGAAAGGCAGATGGAGACATGTCTGGCTTGGATGGCTTTAAAATGTTGAACTATACAAGATATATAAATGGGGAGAAAATTCTCACAAACGTGTCTTAGATTGTATTATCTAGTTTTCTAGCCTGCATTATTTGCAAAAAAATTGTTTTACTTTAAGCATTATATCCATAAAATGTTCCCATTCAAACTTTATCCAAAGTAATGGTAATATGGAATGTTAAAAATGGGTTTCTGACAAAGATAAATAAATGCTATGTGTAGCAAAGCAAAGTTATCAAATGCAATTATTTCAAACAAAGAAGAACTTAACAATTGTTGTGATAAGCTGTTCACTCAAAATGTATTATGGACATTCTCTAGTTTACATAAAGTAATTAAATTCAAACCTGAAAAATTCTTTCTCCCTCCTCTCAAATATGTTATTGCCAACATGATTTAATGCACTTATATATCTGGAAATGCTGACTATTTAAAGAACATACCAGTATTTATTACAAAGTTGCATGGACAATTATTATTCTTTTGTTGTAAACTTTATCATTAAACACCTTTTATTTATGGCTTAAACAATATAGGAGCAATATAAGAATATGTTCAATTTACTCCATAATCTTAAAAAAAGCAAATTGAATTTGTATGCCATAAAGTACCTGCACTACAGATACGATGGAGGTTTACCTCTAGTGAAATCTAGGCTGAAACCAAAAGTAAAGAGTGTTGTTGGGGTTTTGTTTTTATTTTTGGAAAATGGGTCAAAGATGTAATGCCATTTTATAGACTTCATGTTCCATTGGGAAACCTATGAAATTTATTTGTTCATTTGCTTGCTTAATGTGTTTATATGTCAATAAACTGTAGAAGAAGTCTGATTTAAATGGTATGTTTGACTTCCCAATTTCATCAACCATCTTTTAAAAACCCAAATCCCTAAATTTATAGTTAAAATGCAGCATAATCGAAAGGTCTATATGGCCTTTTTCTAGAGCTATATAGATAGTTATGGAAGGTGTGTTCACTACATTCTGAGTCCATAATAATCACAGAGAACCACCAAGTATTTGTCTTTTTTATCTGTTTTAATTTATTTATTAGATTGTTATCCCACTATTATTTTATAAGGAACTCAAGGCACCAAACATACATAACACTCTTTCCCCTCCTATTTTCTCTACAAGAACAACCTTGTGAAGAGAGAGAATAGGTGTGTCAGTAACCCAGATAACCCAGATAGCTTTTAGGCCTAAAGTGGGACTAGAAGTTGCCCCACCTTGTTTCTAGTTCTAATTACTGAGCACATAGAACTTTCAACCAGTCAAAACTACTTTGCTGTTTGATACAATAAACCTTGTTCTGCTAACTCAGTTTTGCACTAAATAGAAATCTCTCCCTTGCTTTGAAAAGGAGATTGCATGGTAGTGTTCATTGGGATGGCAACATGCTGTTATAATCTGTACTATATTTAGGTCTCTTTATCTGATCCTTATGGCCAATTACATTGTAGCATGAGCTGAGACCCAAATCAAGCATCTTCTCTAGTGATCATAAAGATTGAATTGAATACGTTATTTGGCCAGGTGTGATTAGACACAAGGAATTTGTCTCTGATGTATTGCTTATTCTTGCAATGCAACGAATAATAATAATGATAGTAATAATAATAAGAGGGAGGAGTAAGGATAATAAGAAGGATAAATAATAATGCTAAGTCATACTACTTGACATACATATAGACAGACATCATTATGAGAATTAGGTGTTCAGGAGAGTGATGGCTTAAAGGGGGGAAAAAAAACTATGCATATCTAGTTGTTTTGGACTGCAATGCCCTGTAGAACTATTCAGAAGGAAGGAGTTGAAACAGTTTATGTTCAAGATATGAGGGGTCTGCAGATATATTCTCAATCCTTCTTCTGACTGCACAATACACAGGTCTTTTATAGAAGGTAGGGTGGTTGCAATTATTCTTCATGCAATCTTAAGTATCCATTAGAGTCTGTACTTGTCCTATTTGGTTGCTGTACCAAACCAGACAGTTATAGAAGTAACAAATTACTCTATTATTCCTCTGTAAAACAGTGCCAACAACTTCTGAGTTGATACAGGATGAACATTATTGCACCTTTTTGATGATGGTTCTAATGTTAAATGTCAATTTCAAGTCCTGATATATTATAGAAACCCAAAATGTGAGAACTCTACTGCTGATACTGTGCTGTTGAATATGGTAAAAGGTGATAAAATAAAAGGGCTCCTCCTAAAATCCGTTCTCATCTCTACAGGACAGATCAACCAATGAAACAGCACAGTAATACTCTCTTCTTGAAAACAAGATTTTTTGAATGCAAAAAACTTACAGCTGGGACTGAGATAACCTATGATTTATCTCAATGAAAAGCATCAGCAGTAGTTTCATTTGATTGGTAAGAGGACTAATGCTTATCCATGACTGGATATGCAATTTAGTCTGAAAATAGTGCGTACTCAATCATCATCTCAACTCATCCCTCGGCTTCAATGTGGGAAGGTGAAGGTCTTTGGCTGAGTAATACTGTTTCCTTAGTTTTTCTTGATATTATCAAAGGTACCCAGAAAGGTGGTTTGCTCTCTTTCAATGGATGAGATCAGAGGCTGATAGCCAGGTATACCACAGTTCAGATTACTGCATGACTAGGGAATTGGACTTTATAAATGGCCTCTTCCAAATCTAAGTTTCCTTAAATTCCTAGATGATTAGCTAGTCATTTTCATTATAAAAACTTAACAATTCCCATAGATTATATGGGTCAGAAGACAAAGGTAACATAAAAAGTACTTGACTATATTTTACTGAACAAAGGCCACAAGTAGCAATGTTGGGAGTCCTGAATTTGCTGAATTTAAGTACCACAAAATAGTAGGTAAGACTAGGTAAAACATGGTTTGTTTTCCATTTCATAATAGAGAAAATTGTCATCAATCATATGTTCAGCATCAAACTGGGGGTGGGGGTGGGGGAGGCTGGATTTTTCTTGGGAAGAAAAATTCAGGGATTAATGGTTGTCTATTTCTGTGAGGGGGGGAAAGATGATCAAAGGCAATGTGGAGGGGTAAAGATAGAGGGGAAGGAAAATAGTTTGGTTATAAGGAAGCAAAACCTCTCAGGTAGAATACCTTATAAATTCTTTGTTATTTTCACATTTTGTTGTCCATCTTACTGAGTTCAAATACTGTATCAATCTAGCCATTTCATAGATCTGATGAAATGGCTGCAGTTCAAGAAACTTACTCCTTTTAATAAAAAAATGTTAGCCAGAAAAGGTACTATCAGAATTCTGATTTATTTTTTTTTATTTTTTTTGCCATCGAAGGCTAATATGGTATTTTTCATCCAGTGTTCACTTTTGTGAGTTCCCTATTGTTAGATGACAGAATGCAGATTTGGAGTAAGATTTACATTAAGATTTATATTAAGATTTAAAATATTTAACTCTTAATATAAAAACGGTCCTTCAATATAATTTGATTATTGACCATGTCAATAATTTTAAGAATCCAAAACTCTAATTCTCAACTTTTGGGTTTTAACCATGAATGTCCTTCCCTGTTAATCCTCTTCTTAAATCCCTTTCTAATTTTAGGATAGTTTAAAAGCAGTTGTGATATTTTGGTTTGACATGATATTTCCTATAAGAGTCTGGAAGCTAAAATTTGATGCACAGTTTTGTACTATGAGCAACTTTTTAAATAATCCATATGCTAAATTTCAACTAGGATCAATCACTGATAGCCTAATCCTAATTTAATTCCTGATGGTAGCTAGAATTATTATTATCTTTTACTTTTTAAATCACATATTTTGTTATTGGCTGGAGTTCTTAAGAATTCATTTTATAATAAACAAGTTGAATTTTAAGAAAATGTACATTTAGATTTTGGGGCTGTATAGAAGGATAGCAGTAACAGTAGCTGGTTTACACAGTCTTACTCTGCACAGTCTTCTTCTTTAATGGGATTTCTCCTTCGATAGGAGAAAGAACCCAACAGGATGGCTTCCTTTCATAAAGGCTTAACATGTGAATTGTAACTATCTGAAACAGTTTCCCAGGACATTTTGAACAGAAATTCTGGAAGATGTAGTTCTAGCATATACAAGAGGATCATATGTGGAAGCCTGGTCTAATTTCCTACAATTAAGTTTTCAGTAAGAAAATAAAATATACAAATACTTTTTGTTTAGTAATCATTGGACTTTTTTTTTTTTTTTTTGAGTAAATGGCTGGCCAGGGCATTCTAAGTACTAACACCAGGGATGAATTGTTTAGTAATTTGTTTTCCTCCAAAGACCTATATATTTCTGCAATATTTAGATACAACTCATTTCTACTAAGTACCTCTAGATTGCCTCTTGGCTGCTAGCTATGTTCTAAACATGACTGACCTTAAGTAGAATATTGCCTGGGATACTTAACAGCAGTATGCTTGATAGGAGAGTTGTTCACATCTGCTATTTCTTACATAAGGGAAAATGTCACAGTAAATTTCCTAAAGATAACTCAGTTTAAGAAAACTTTTGGACATGAAATTAAGATACTAATATTTTGAAATTATATCTAGGATTTGAATTTTTCCTTGCTTTTGGAATTATTGGTTTCTCTTCAATGAATATTTAAACATTTAGACCTAAATTTTTATATTTCCATGTTTTATGTGATGCATACATTAAACATGTATTCCCATAATGCTTTTATTGTTTGAACTACTGCAGTTTGGTCAAATTTTGGCCTGCAGATATTTTCTCTTGGACTGGTACACTTGGGATAACTAATTACCAAAGAGGTTAGCCTTATAAAGTTATGTAAATGGCAGGGAGAGAATTAGAACAAAAAAAACCTATTTCAGTTGAAATTACATCATTTGTTGCTCTCAAACATGTTTCCTTTGCTGTGGTGAGAATACCCTTTGGTGAAAGACAAATTTCCTACACAGAAATTACACTTGTACAGCCAGAAAAGAGCCAGAAAAACTCAAGTAGCTAAATTATGCAGAATACTCACATGGGAGAAAGAAAACTCTCTCACTTAAAGCACAGGATTTGCATTCAGAGAATTTAATGTCATATAGAATCCCAGGAAGCTGCCATTGCAATTTAAGATCTAGTTTTAGTCTCTGCTGGTTAGTCAAGGCCTCCTAAAAGATACATGTAGTTGCATTCAAGTGATTCTTTTTGGAGGGGGACAATTTCCGCTGTTTTGAAGGACAGATTGTTTATCCCTTTCTCAAGAAGCCACCCTTGGACGCAACAGAAATTCATGTTCCTATCATGCTTTTATTGATTCATTCAGTAGAAAATTCATCCAGTTTCTTCAGATTTGGGAAAGATTGTTGAAAAGATGGTAGGTTTCCAGCTCTAGCAGGCTGGGAGGAAGAAGATTATTAGGATCCTTTCCAAATAATCCAATTGAATATCAGACAGGTTATAGAACTGACCATCATCATATTACTTGTGAATAATTTCTAAAGGGCTCATAATTAGGTTAGTACAGCCATTCTGGTTCTTCTAGATCTTTCAGTAATTTTCAGTACCTGAAATGTAGTGGGTTCCAATGAGCCAGGCAACTCCAAGTGACTTCAACTCTCTTTATTCCATGTTAAAAGCAAGTAGAAAAAGACTAGAACAAGCTTACTTAACCAGGAACAGACCAAGAATATATATTGTTAAGGCTGCTGCTACAGGCTGGCCACTGGGTGGAGTAATTCACCAACAAAGGTGATTGGACCTAAAACCCTGGCCACCTATTGGTAGAATCAGAAAACCACCAGCTGGGGCTGTTACAACCCGGAAGCACAGCCAAACCGATCCCAAGACACAACAGTACCATTGATCATGTTCTGGACTAACTGAGGGATTTAAAAATGGGGTATCATTTTGTAGTGGTTCTCCTTTCTCATAGGGCCCAGTTCCATTCAGTACTAATGACAGGGGGAAAAGTCTAGTCTTTGATACATGGGATGCCTAAATGCTTGACTATCTTGAATCTCATTGAATATTTACACTAAGTTACATGGTGTGTAGTTCACTGATGATGCTGCCTGTGTGACAATTGTGCAGATGATGGTCATAGGATTCTTGCCCTATGCCAGTAGATGTGAGGATATCTATGGAGACTCACACCTAATTGCTCTGGTTTTTGGGTTAGCATTTGGGCTCCCTGGACATCAAGACTTTGCCTCTCTGGCTTTGGATGGATTACCACTCACCCAGAAAGAGTTGTAATGACTCCCTCAGGCACCAGCTTGGACAGTGAGGAAGTGCTGGCTCTGAGGACATCTGAGAGAGAAATGAAGAGTTCTGTGGTCAATGGTTTTGACCATTGAATGGTCAAAGCAAAGCCGTGCCAGGAATGTCGGGGAAGTTGACAGTCAGATGAACAGCCAGCTGCGTAGGCTGAAGAAGAGGCTCAGTTGCAGCCAATCAGCACAGAAGAGGATTTGCTGCCCCCGCCCAATCCCAGGTCATGCAGAACTGAGTGGAGGGAGGCTCAATGGAAGTTAGTGAAGTTATTTCTGAGGAAGCAGTCTTACCCTCCCTCCCATAATGAGGCACAATATCTACCTTGCAATTTGGAACCTAGTGGCTATCAGGGACAACCATTCATAATCCTTTCATTTGTGAATGCTTGTGTCTCTATAAGGACCTGTCCTAGCTGGTCCTCAGGAAAATAAGACTCTTGACTCCATTGAGTTGAATAAAAAAAAGTTTTACTGAAAGATTGTGGTTATAGTAAAGTCAGGCAAAATCTGAAAATGTCTGCACAAAGTTTCATCCCCAAACCCAAACCCCTGACCAGTCCACTGGTAGCCAATCTGATGCCACAAGGTTGTTTTGAGAAGTCCAAGGTGTTAGGCAGATAATGGTTCACTCTCAGGACATGATGGCTGGAACCTGGTTGGGAGGGAGTCTGCTCTGTCTCTGAAGACAATCCCCCTTCCTAATTCCCAAGCAAGTTACAGCAAAAGCATGCGAAAAATGCCAGCAAGCTATCCTCACTCACCCTTCTTCCAACAGAATAGAGGACAAAATGTGGACCTGACAGTCTCATTACCTTGAACTCACTAAGATTGTGTTGCTGTTATCGTGTCTTGCACCCATTGAAGTCAGTTTGCCATTGTCATGCCCTGCACCCAAGTTGTGTTATCTCTATTGGGCCTTGGACCCATCAAAGCCAAGTTACCTTCCCCATGCTGGAGTCTGGAGAATCATGTTTGCTTTCAGTGGGCCTTGCAATCAGTGATTTGTGTCATCTTGCTTAGATCATTGGATCACCTTGCTGTTGTTCTGCCTGAAGTCCATTGAAGTCTCCTTGTGTCATCCTGCCCAGAGAGTTTGCCTTGCTAGAATTATCCTTGTGCCTTAGGCACAGAAGAGACTGCAGTTTATCTTACTCCCATTGCTTTTGCTACATCCTGTTAGTGTTTTTTTTGGAGATGTCACTTGAAACTGGCTCCAAGGACTGTAAACACAGAGTTGGGATCTGAGAATGATGATGGGGTTGGTTATGTAAAACATCTCTCCTTATGCTGTGTTATGTGTGGATTGGGATAGGACAGAGTTGGTATACAATCTGAGGATTTTCTTGAACTCATGGCTCCTGTTCAAAGAGGAAGGTGTTAACTGTGACTATGAAGGCCTTTGCATTCATCTTGTACATGAGATTCTAGAGGATTCTGTTCATGGTCATTCATGCCTTAGTCACTCCCTGATTGGATTATTGTAATATATTCATGGTGATATCTTTAAAATTCCATTGGGCAGCAGACCAAAATGGCGGCACCGCAGTGATCCCTGAACTTACGGAGGCAATGTTTGACATTTTCAGGGGTGTCGGGGGTCAGTTAACCAACTTTTGACCCCCTCCCAGTGAGCCGAGGTGTTGCCGGCTCGATAGAGCCGTGGATGGAGCCGGAGGAATAGCTGAATGTCGGGGAGGAGATTAGAAGACAGCGCGGAGAACGGCACAATTGGGGCCCAGTTGTCGGAGCCTAGGCGGCCGCCAGAGCAAACACAACCAGCACCACGGGCAGCGAGGTTGCTGTGGCAGCGGCGCTGATGATGATGGTGCTGACAGGAATACCAGGGCAGCTAAAGAACCATGGTTCGGAGGCAGGCTTGGGCGCCACGGGTGGTACTGCGGAAGCGGCGACGATGGCTATGGCGGTGGAAATGACTGTGGTGACGAGGGCAGTGGTGCTGGAGGCGGCGTGGGTGGCGGCAGTACCTAGAGGCTTGGCTGCAAAGACGCCCCCGTTATTGGTGGAGAAGAGGGCAGCATTACAATCGTTAGGATCCCTCAGTTTTTGAGGGATCTGGACACTTCCCCTCTTTTTTTTTTCTTTCTTCTAAAACATTGAAGGGGCTTAATGGGCTGAATGGGCTGAAGATCAAGCTTTTGGGGAAGGAACTGAGGATTGTCAGCTGGGGATGACGGTTGGTCTCCCCTTAACTGTCCCCCCCCCTTATTAGGCTTAGGCCTAATAGGACCACTCAGCATAAATTTACAACTTTTGATTGATCTGCAGCCTTATTTGACCATTATTTGAACATCTTGTCCTCCCTGGGTTACTCGGATTATTCAATTATTCAATCATTTATTCCATCCTTTGATACATCTTACTTTTTTTTCTGAACTAAGCTCGGCTATCGCTGGTGTCAGAACAGGAAGAGGCACAGACACAGAGAGTCTTGGACTATGGTGGGACGGACCATCTCTCATTTGACCTTATGATTCTGGTTTGGGTCACTTTGAAAGGGCGGCCTTTGAGACTTTTTTCCCACCATTGAATAGACTTATTATAATCACAAGACTTCCCATCGTCATGAGAGGACGATGATGTCCCGATGTTCTGATGTTTTTAGCATATTGTCTTCTCTTTAACACCTATTCCTCCCTTATTTAATCTACCTGTTTTTACCATATCTAACACCCTTTAATAGAAAATGATCCTTCATCACTCTCAGCTCATTACTATTCTTTAATGTATTCAACTGCGGAGCTCCTTGCACTGTGAGACTCCCCCCTCTCGCAGGTTTTGCCCTCTCAACTATTGAGGGCCGCCCTTGATGACGGGTTTTGGAACCCTGAGAGGTGGTACGCTAAAAAATGGAAACTCTGGGGTTTTTAAAATAGATTTTTAGATCCAATTTTAAGGGGATCCGGGAGGAGGGTGGTTTTTAATAATAAAAATGAGACTGGGGAGTCTCTTAAGGATCAGCAGCCATGCCATTCTGACAGTCCCAGCGGGTTGGGGGGGGGGGTTTGGGAGTCATAGGAGATGCTCAGAGGAGGGTGGGACATTCTATACCTGTGATGGTGGGAAGGGGCAGAAGAAATCGAAGTAGGGCTGGGGAACATCACACCAGATGCATTCGGATGGTGACTTGCTCCCATACCTCCTGCTCACCCTGCTTTCCTGGGGATATGAGAGCAAGGGACCCTGGTTTCCGTCTGATGTATGTGAATGCCAGGTCCGTGATGAATAAGGCTCTCCTCATACGAGATCTTATTGATGAGGAGGGTGCGGACCTGACCTGTATCACGGAGACCTGGTTGGGGCAAGAGGGGGGAATCCCTCTCTCTGATTTATGCCCCTCAGGCTTTTGTGTCCTGCACCAGCCGCGACACCAGAGAAGGGGCGGGGGGAGTGGCAATAGTTGTTAGAGAAAGTCTGAGTCCTAGGGAGATCACTGTCCCTCAGATAGGCGGGTATGAGTCTCTTCTATTGAAGTGGGACCCTGGAGTTCAATCGGGCTTGTTGGTCACATACCTATCTCCCAGCTATGTTGCCACAGCCCTCCCGCACTGCTCAATGTCTTGTCTGAGGTGGCACTTGAACTCCCCAGCCTTTTGGTTGCGGGAGATTTTAATCTGCCTTCAATCGGTGAGTCATCTGAGACAGTCCAGGAGTTCATGGCCTCCATGGCAGCCATGGACCTGACTCAGGTTATTCAGGGCCCAACTCATAGGGGAGGACACACGCTCGATCTGGTTTTTCTCTCTGGGCAGTGGATAAATGGTCATGGTAAGGGGGAACTTTCCATTACTCCCCTGTCATGGACTGACCATTCCCTCCTTAGACTAGACTTTCAATCTGCCAACCCCTGCCACTGGAAGATGGGACCCATAAAATGGTTCCGCCCTAGGCGCCTGATGGACCCAGAAAGGTTCTTGAAGGAGCTTGGGACATTCCCCACCTCTCAATCCTGCGATTCAGCTGAGGCTCTGGTGGCATCCTGGGAACGGGTAGCTACCGACACCTTGGACAGAATCGCACCTTTGTGGCCTCTAACCCGACGCAGATTCCAGATTGCTCCTTGGTTTTCCATGGAGCTCCAGGAAATGAAACATCAGAAAAGACGCTTAAAAGAGAGTTGGAGGTCCTCCCGATCTGAATCTGATCGAACACAATTAAGAACCCATATTTGGTCTTATCTAGTGGTGATGGAAGCGGCGAAACGTTACTACTTCGCCGCCCTCATTGCATCTGCAGAAAACCGCCCAGTGGCCCTGTTTCATGTGACCCTCTCCCTCCTCAATCAGGGAGTGAGGGAAGATCCTTTACAGGGCAGAGCTGAGGATTTTGTACAGTTTCTGCATGATAAAATCGCTCAGATCCGGATCGGATTGGACTCTGACTGGGCAGAATCCAATTGGGAGACTAGGGTGGGTCTTGAGAATAATATCTGGATTGAGTTTGACCCTGTTTCTGTCAAGGAAGTGGACAGGATTATGGGCAATCTTAGTTCCTCCACTTGCTTATTGAACCCTTGTCCCTCCTGGTTGGTTTCGGCTGCCAGAGAGGTGACTAGAGACTGGATCCAGGCAATTGTCAATGCTTCGTTGAGAGAGGGGAACTTCCCCGCCTCTCTTAAGGAGGCGGTGGTTCGACCTCTCCTCAAGAAGCCTTCCCTGGATCCAGACTCACTTAATAACTATCATCCCATCTCCAACCTTCGTTTCATCGCGAAGGTTGTTGAGACTGTAGTGGCGCAACAGCTCCCACAATTCCTGGAGGAAATGGAATACCTTGATCCGTACCAATCAGGCTTCCGACACAGTCACAGCATGGAAACGGCATTGGTCGCTCTGGTGAATGATCTCTGGCGGGCTTGGGATGGGGGTTGTTCCTCCATCCTGGTCCTACTTGACTCTCAGCGGCTTTTGATACCATCGACCATGGTATCCTACTGCAGCGACTTGTGGGGTTAGGGGTGGGAGGCACTGTCTTACGGTGGTTTTCCTCCTACCTTTTGGGTCGCTTTCAGTTTGTATGGGCGGGAGGGCAGAGATCCACCCCGAGGCCCCTTAATTGTGGGGTGCCTCAGGGTTCGGTTCTCCCCCCCCCCCTGCTTTTTAACATCTATATGAAACCACTGGTTGAGATCATTCGTGGCTTTGGGGTGAGATATCATCAATATGCTGATGATACCCAATTATACATCTCCACCCCAGACCACCCCAGAGATGCCCTTTCCATGATGTCCCATTGCCTGGAGGAGGTACGGGCCTGGATGGGCAGAAACAGACTCAAACTCAATCCCTCTAAGACTGAATGGCTGTGGATGCCAGCATCTCGGGTTTCAGAGGCACCATCACTTTTGATAGATGGGGAAAATCTTGCACCCATTGATAGGGCTCGCAATTTGGGTGTCCTTCTGGATGCTCAGCTGTCCCTAGAAGACCATCTAACGGCTGTGACCAGGGGGGCCTTCGCACAGGTTCACCTGGTGCGCCAGTTGCGCCCTTTCCTGGACCGAGATGACCTTCACACAGTCACTCATGCCCTGGTTACTTCCCGCTTGGATTACTGCAATTCCTTCTACATGGGCCTGCCCCTGAGATGCACCCGGAGACTCCAGCTGATCCAGAATGCAGCTGCACGGTTGTTACGGGAGCCCCTCATTACTCCCATATAACACCCCTTCTGCAACAACTGCACTGGTTACCAGTGGTTCTCCAGGTCCGCTTCAAGGTGCTAGTCCTCACCTTTCAGGCCCTGCATGACTTAGGTCCAGGATATTTGCATGACCTTCTCCTGCCTGCCTCTCACCATCCTGTTCGCTCATATAGGGCCAATCTCCTCAGGGTTCCGACGGCGAGCCAATGTTGCCTTGCTGTGCCCAGGGGTAGGGCGTTCTCTGTGGGTGCTCCCACCCTCTGGAATGAATTACCTACTGAGCTCCGGACGGCTCCTGATCTCCGTTCCTTCCGTCGGGACTTGAAGATTTGGCTTTTCAAACAAATAGGCTGACTCTGATCCCGGGTTTTATTAGTTACTATTAATTAATTATTTGGATTAAATTATGATTTTATTGTACTTGTTTCTTAACTTGTGTTCACTGCCCTGAGTCCTTCGGGAGAATGGCGGCATATAAATACATGTAATAAATAAATAAATAAATAAATAAAATGGATTTGGAAACTTCAGTTTCCAAATGCAGTGACACATGCAATATTGGGTGCATTGAGGTTTACCATTATATACCATTGTTGAACAATCTTACTAGAACCCAGTATTCCAGGGACAACTCAAGGTACTGCTTATCACCTTTGAAGTCCTGAACAGCACAGAGCCAGATTTTTTGTGGGACCACCTATTCCCAGTGGTTCCAGCCTGTATTATCAGATCCAGCAAGGTATGTAGATTCTTTGTCTCCTTTGTAAAACAAATGTTATCTTGCCCTCTATGTTGTAGTGCCTGCCCTTTAGAACAGTTTTCTCTATGATCCAGGCGACCTTAACTTTTTCGCCCTCCGGAATATCAGGGCAGGGCGGGACGCGCTGTTTGAAGCCGCCGCGGGAGATGGGGCGGCAGCCTGCTAAAAAAAGCTGTTTCCGGCTGTCAGCGCCGGGAGGAGTGGAAGCCAGAGCGTTCGGCGGTGGTCGGCGTTGCTATGCGGCGGCGGTGGCTTGGAGGTGTCCTTCATCCCCTCGCCCCTCACGGATCTCTGGGACGCTCTCCGGACGTTTTTCGGGGGTCCTGGAGGCGCCATGGGGAGTCCAGGGTGCCGGTTGCAAGCTGGCCGCGGCGGTGGTGGCAGCGGCGGCGGAAGGCAATGGCAGCCACGGATCATCCGGCTGAGGAAAGAACTTGCAGCAGGTGGATGGGGGAATACGAACAGCCTTGCCTTGCCCTCAGGATTACCATCTGCTCTTCTTTGAGCCTTGACCCCTGTTATCCGGGGCTTGTTTGTCATCAGAGCTGAGACTGGGGATTTGGGGAGTCTTGGGACAGGAGAGGCGGGAGGCTGACCAGGGCTTTATTGGTCACCTCGGGTGGCTTCTCCTCCCCCCACTTCTTCCCCCAGGTATGTGTGGGTGTTGGCCTTTGATGGCCACCCACCCTTGGACTTGGACTGGGTTTTTTGTCTGCTATCCCTACTTTCGCCCCAGGGAAGAACTTGTGCCTGTGGGATTATCATCATTGTCTTTAATAACTTTACAAATTGCTGGCTTCTTGTGCGACCCCAAACTGGAGGAGAACTGGGCAAAATGGTGTGCAGGTTCTGAGGGGGCTGTTTGTCATCCGCCAGATGAAAGGATGGACTATTGTGACTTTATTGTCGGTGTCATCTGCCCCAGTCACTGTGAGAGGGTGACTGGGATAATTATCCTCCAGACGTGGGGGGATGTCACTGGCCCCTTTCACTGTCGTGAGAGGGCACTGAACCAGCTCCTGATATGAAGATCTACTTTGACCCAGTATTATTGGACGATCTGGCGAAGCCCTGACCAGTTGACTCTCCATCTCTGTTTTGTGCGATGTTTATGGCTGCTGACCTGCTTGCGCTGCGAGACTCCCCCCTCTCGCAGGTTTGGCCCTCCTCACTATCGAGGGCCTACCTTGATGATGGATTTTGGAATCCCGAGAGGTGGCATGCGGCGAGGAGGGGGTTGTGGGGTTTTTTGGGGAAATTTTTAGATAAGGTTTTAAAGGTTTCTGGGAGGGGGGTGGGCTCGGTGGATTTGGGGGAGAACCTGTCGGGGAGGAGGCCAGAGCCAGCTGAAGAGCACGGCACTAGAGATGCGGGAACCGGGGTCAAGGAGGGGGTTAGAGCTTGTGTTATAGATGGTCATTACATCAGTACTGTGGGTGGGAGGGGCAGATATGGCGGGAGCAGGGGGCCACATCAGGTTGTGGGAGCACGCACCCGCTGGCTCCAAGCGGTGGCGCGCTCCAGCCTCCAATGCTCCCCTCGTTCCCCAGGTTGCACAGACCCTCAGGCCCTGGGCCTTCGGCTGATGCTGTGCAACGCCCGGTCCGTGGTAAATAAAGCCCCCCTCATTTGTGATCTTGTTCAGGAGGGGGGAGCGGACCTGGCGGGTATTACGGAGACCTGGTTGGGCCAGGAGGGGGGGTCCCCCTCGTTGAGATGTGCCCACCCGGTTTCCGCGCATTCCATCGGCCGAGGACACAGGGGAGGGGCGGGGGGGGTGGCGGTTGTCATTAGAGAAGGTCTTGGTCCGAGGGAGGTCACTGTTCCTCAGACGGCTGGTTGTGAGTCCCTCCTTGTGAAGTGGGGTCATGGGGTGCAGATGGGTGTGCTGGTTAGGTACCTGGCTCCCTGCCACGTGACGGCAGCCCTGCCCGAGCTGCTCAACGTTATAGCCGCGGTGGCGGTTGACACCCCCAGGCTTATGGTCATGGGGGATTTTAACCTGCCATCCGTCGGTGAGGCGTCTGAGGTGGCTCGGGAGTTCATGGCTTCCATGACGGCCATGGACCTGACCCAGTTAGTTCATGGCCCTACTCACACGGGGGGAAAAACACTAGACCTGGTCAGTGGTTGAGTGATCTTGAGATAGGGGATATAGTGATCGAGCCCTTGTCATGGTCAGATCACTCCCTCCTTCGCTTTGACCTTCGAACCGCCACACCCCGCTGCAGGGAGGCAGAACCATTGAGGTGGTACCGCCCCAGGCACCTGATGGATCCTGATAGGTTCCAGACGGAGCTTGGGCCATTTCCTGAGGCTCTGGCACACGGCTTGACTCAGGAGCTGGTGACCGCCTGGGATAGGGCGGCCGCTGGAGCTTTGGATCGGGTCGTGCCTTTGCGGCCTCTGACCCGGCGTCGATCTCGCCTGGCTCCTTGGTTCACCGAGGAGCTGAGGGAGATGAAGCGCCGGAAAAGACGCCTGGAGAGTGGTTGGAGGGCCAGCCATTGTGAATCTGACCGAACACTGGTAAGGTCTCATATTAAGACCTACGTGGTGGCGATAAAAGTGGTGAAGTATAACTATTTTGCCACTCTTATTGCGTCATCAGATAATCGCCCGGCCGCCCTGTTTAGGGTGACCCACTCCCTGCTCCACCAGGAAGCGCGGGAGGACCCCTTGGAGGGTAGAGCCTAGGATTTTGTACAGTATCTGTATGATAAAATCGCTCAGATTCGGGAACACCTGGACTCTGACTGGGTAGATTCAGTGGGGAGGACAGAGGCAGGTCTTGTGAGTATTATCTGGGAAGAGTTTGATTCTGTGACGCCCGAAGATGTAGACAGGATACTGGGCAGACTGAGCGCAGCCACATGTTTATTGGACCCGTGTCCCTCCTGGTTGGTGCTGGCCTCTCGGGAGATTACACGAGGCTGGCTCCAGGGGATTATAAATGCTTCCTTGAGTGAGGGTGTCTTCCCTGCCGCCTTGAAAGAGGTGGTGGTGAGGCCTCTCCTCAAGAAGCCTTCCCTGGACCTGGCAGTGTTGGCAAATTATCGTCCAGTCTCCAACCTTCGCTTCGTTGCGAAGGTTGTTGAGAGTGTGGTAGCGCGAACAGCTCCCCCAGTACCTGGATGAATCGTCGTATCTGGATCCGTTCCAGTCGGGCTTCAGGCCTGGGTACAGCATGGAAACGGCATTGGTCGCGTTGGTTGATGATCTCTGGAGGGCTCGGGACAGGGGTTGCTCCTCTGTCCTGGTCCTATTAGACCTCTCAGCGGCTTTTGATACCATCGACCATGGTATCATGCTGCACCGGCTAGAGGAGTTGGGGGTGGGGGGCACCGTTCTACGGTGGTTCTCCTCCTTTCTCTCTGACCGGTCGCAGTCTGTGTTGACAGGGGGGCAGAGGTCGACCCCGAGGCCCCTTGTATGTGGGGTGCCACAGGGGTCGGTCCTCTCGCCCCTTCTGTTCAACATTTATGTGAAGCCGCTGGGTGAGATCATCCATGGTTTCAGGGTGAAGTACCACCAGTATGCTGATGATACTCAGCTGTACATCTCCACCCCGGACCACCCCAATGATGCCCTTGAAGTGATGTCCCGGTGCCTGGAGGCCATGCGGATCTGGATGGGGAGAAACAGACTCAGGCTCAACCCATCCAAGACCGAGTGGCTGTGGTTTCCGACATCCCGATATAGTCAGTTAGTGCCATCACTGACTATTGGGGGCGAGTCATTGGCCCCCACGGAGAGGGTTTGCAACTTGGGTGTCCTCCTTGACTCACGGCTGTCTTTAGAAGAGCACATGACGGCCGTGGCCAGGGGGACTTTTTATCAGGTCCGCCTGATTCGCCAGTTGCATCCCTTTCTGGATCGGGACTCGTTAAACACGGTCACTCATGCTCTCGTTACTTCCCGCTTGGACTACTGCAATGCTCTCTACATGGGGCTCCCCTTGAGGAGCACCCGGAGGCTCCAGCTGGTCCAGAATGCGGCTGCGCGTGTGGTTATGGGAGCGACGTGGTGCTCCCATGTGACCCCCCTCCTGCGCGAGCTGCACTGGCTCCCGGTGGTCTTCCGGGTGTGCTTCAAGGTTTTGGTTACCACCTTTAGAGGGCTCCATGGCATCGGACCTGGGTATCTACGAGACCGCCTTCTGCTACCAATAGCCTCTCACCGACCAGTACGCTCCCATAGAGAGGGGCTCCTCAGGGTGCCGTCGGCCAAACAGTGTCGACTGGCGGCCCCCAGGGGGAGAGCCTTCTCTGTGGGGGCACCTGCCATCTGGAACGAGCTCCCCCCAGAGATACGGAGGATCCCGGACCTGCGCACGTTTCGCCATGCTCTCAAAACTTTTCTATTTCAGCAAGCTGGCCTGGCCTATCTCCCCTCTTTTAAATTTTTAAATTTTTTAATTCGTGATTTTATAAATTGGGTGTTTTAATCTGTGTTTCGGCTGAAATATTTAATAATTTTAAGGGATTTTTAATATTTGTATTATCTGTATTTTATCTTGGCTGTTCACCGCCCTGAGTCCTTCGGGAGTAGGGCGGTATAGAAATTTGATTAATAAATAAATAAATAAATAAATAAACTTTATTAGTCACAAAGTTTGTGTATGTCTCCTCTTTTCTCAGTCATTAAGGATAGGACATTAGTGGATCTCAATATGTCTGTTGGCATTATGAGATATTTTGTAGTACCTTAATTAGATAGTGATTATTATTCTTAATTATATTTTGAGGTGTTTTATATTAGATATTTGTATTAGTTTTATTTGTTTATAATTTGTGAATTGCCCACAATTATTAATTTAAATAGGTGGCAATAAATTATAATAAAATAATAATTCAAGAGGTAAGTAACTTGCTGCACTTGCTAAGCTAGAAACCTGCTTTTATTGACAAAACTCAGTAAATTGAGATATTGAAATTGAGTTATTATTAGTCCATAATAAGCCAAACAATGTCCTGAAAATGGCAACTTGTGTTCTGGATGTAGATCAATAGCATTCACAAGCAATTTGTTCCTGAAGGGGAAAAAAAAGCTTGTTGATAAATAATCTTTATAAAGTCTGGTGTATAAATGCAGAGCAGAGGTGAGTTTCAGCAAGTTCTGACCAGTTCTGGAGAACAGGTAGTGGAAATTTCGAGTAATTCAGAGAACTGGTAATAATAATAATAATAATAATAATAATAATAATAATAATAATAATAATAATAATAATAATAATAATAATAATAATAATTTTATTTATATACCGCCCTCCTCCCAAAGGACTCGGGGCGGTGTACAGCCAAAATTAAAACATAAATATACAATATCATAGTTAAAATTAATTAAAATCATTAAATAGTTTTGGCCGAATTTTAAAACCCAAAGTTAAAACCCAATTTAAAATCATTCAATTAGACAGCCCCGCCTGTCGGAACAGTAGGGTCTTGAGGGCACAGCGAAAGACCCGGACATTAGAGATGTTACGAATATCTGGGGGCAATTCATTCCAAAGGGCAGGGGCTCCGACAGAGAAGGCTCTCCTCCTGAGTGTCGCCAGCCGGCATAACTTGGCCGACGGCAACCTGAGGAGTCCCTCTCTGTGGGAGCGAACAGGTCAGTGGGAGGCTGTTGGTGGCAGAAAGCGGTCCCGTAGATATCCTGGTCCTATGCCATGAAGCGCTTTAAAGGTGGTAACCAATACCTTGAATTGCACTCAGAAGACCACTGGGAGCCAGTGCAGCTCGTGCAGGAGAGGTGTTACATGGGCGTAGCAAGGTGCGCCCATAACCACCCGTGCATCGGAATTCTGGACCAGTTGGAGCCTCCGACCGGTTAAATACCACCTCTGACTGGCCCCACCCCCATCTATTATCTCCCTCCCGAGTCCCAGGTGATTGGGAGGAAATGGAGATTTTGCAGTAACCTTTCCCTGCCACACCCACCAAGCACACCCAAGCCACACCCACAGAACTGGTAGTAAAAAAATTTGAAACCCACCACTGATGCAGAGATATACAAATAGCATGCAGTATCTTTTAAAGAAAAAAGTAGAGAAGCTAAGAAGAAGTTGGAAAAAGCTTTGACTTCCTATTGACCCTGTCTTGTACTGAAAATCTAGTGGGGCTTCTGATGCAGAAAACTCTAAATGAAGTTGATTTCTTGAATACTTTTCAATGAAGATTCAAGCTTAAGATGGAAACTCAATTGGTTGTTCTGGGATTGATCTATAACAGGAATAGAATTTAGCAATGAGACACATTTAATCCTGTTGAATCTCTCATTTGCCTTCTGAAGTGAAATGTATCTTGGATTCTAGATGCAGGTGAAAATTTTATCCATTGGAAAAGTTACCCTGAGTGATATTCAGATACCGCATTGTATAGTTCAGAAGTTTCCACATAAGTTCTGTCCATGTGGTCTGTTACCACTATAAATAGACAATGAGTCCCAGGAGAAAGAAGCTGTTTGTTTCCTGTCATATTAGATTTCTCCAGTGCCAGTTGCCATACATTAGAACACAGCATTTTCAGCTCCATCAGATTCTTCTCTGCAAGATTTGTCCATTAACCATTGTAGGCTGCTTATCCCATTGAGCAAACGAGGAAAGAGAAATAAGACTGAACCCATTGCCTTCTGATGTGGGAGGAAGTATAAAGAAAGTTAGATTTGACTTTGGGGAAGGTATGAAAGAGCCATCATCACTACCTCTACTACACTGGTGGGTTGCTCCCGGTTCTGTCCGGTTCTATAGAACCGGTAGTAAAACCAGCGGGAGGCTCTGCCCATCTACCACGACGTCATCATGGGTGATCTGCTGCAAACCAGTAGTAAAGGTAAGTAGAACCCATGCCTGCTCTACTACTACTACTACTACTACTACTACTACTACTACTACTACAACTTCCAATTATTTTTACGGTGGAAAGAAGACACAAACTTATACACTTTTAAATATTCAATTTTTATTTTCTAGGTTTGAATATTGCTTCTCCAATAAAGGTAAACTGTAACCAAACAATAATGTACAAGATTGCAATTCTATTACTGCTTATAATATAGCTTTGTTAAACTCACTGGGTTTACTTATAAATAGAAATGCATGAGATTTCATTCAGTAAACTAATTTCACATAGGATTTTTCATTTTGATGAACATTTTTTAACAGCTGCCCAGAACAGCTTAAATAAAATTTTATAAACCTTAAAATAAAACTAACACATTAAAATCATATAATACAAAATATAGTGTTAAAGAAACAATAGAATTAAAACAATCACCAAGCAATATGAAAGCTACATGCTGAATACTAAAACACTGGGAAAATAAGAATAGTTTTTGCCTAGACATAAAAACAGGAGAACATTTTGTGGCTGGGTTATCACCACTGAAGGACTTTTTGGTTTAGTCACCATCTGCAATTCAGATGATTCAGGCATTTAGAGAATGATCTGTTTTGCCTGATCATAAGGCAATGTCCTCCAACTTGTGTGCCTTTCATCATTATATTCCAAATAAGCATTGTTCAAAGTGGTTCAGAATGATGGCAAGTCTAATCCAACATATCTAGAAGAAAGACTGTTTTAAAACAGAAGCCTATCTTTATACCCAGACAGCTATTTACAGAGGTTAACAGTCCTATGCATGTCTGCTTATAATCAATTTGGAGATATTTGTTTCCAGAAGACTACATATAAGATTACAGTTTTGATCACTTTGAAATGTGACTATAAAATCTGCACATATCAAACAGTTTATCTGTTTTACAAATGACACTTCATATGGCATAAATAACCTAAGTAATATTAGCAGCAATGACAATTCATACTTCTGAAGTTTATAGTGATGAAATATCATATTTTTCAATGTGCAAGCATTTACGAAGCACTTGGGAGAGTTAAATGATAGTACAACCTACCTACCACTGTTTTTAATGTGTAATATATATTGGCCAGTGATCTGTCCTACAGAGATAATGTTTCCTTGCCTTAGAGGAGCATGGGAAAACTTAAAATCCATTAATGATTTTGAAGCCCTCTGATGCTATAAGCTACAATGAAGGTTATATTTGACAGACTACCAAATACTTGCCTCTTGTAAAATAATGCTGGTGTATATTATATATTATCAAAATATATACTGATAATATTATTGCCATGTAAATAAAATTAGGAGACAAATGATATGACTGCCTCGCTTACTTGCTCATTCAAAAACATGAAGTCATGAGATTTTTCTCTATCTCATTTTACTTATATGGCAAGGACATCTCTATGCATTTTATAATTGATAATAAATCTTTTCCCCTGATATATGTTATTAGAATAGTAACTATGGTTGACAAATCAGGCAACATTTTACACCTTTTTTCTTTTCCTTATGCCAATTCATATACACTACTACAAATGGAAACAATTCTAACAGCTCAATTCAAATTTGGACAACCATTTTTTGAATAGAATAGAATAGAATTCTTTATTGGCCAAGTGTGATTCGACACACAAACAATTTGTCTTGGTGCATATGCTCTCGGAATACATAAAAGAAAAGATATATTCGTCAAGAATCATAAGGTACAACACTTAATGATAGTCATAGGGAAACAGTCAATATAAATCTTAGGGATACCAGCAACAAGGTTACAGTCATACAGTCATAAGTGGGAGGAAATGAGTGATAGGAACGATGAGAAGATTAATGGTAATGCAGACTTAGTAACTAGTTTTACAGTGTTGAGGGAATTATTTGTTTAGCAAAGTGATGGAAAAAAACTGTTCTTGTGTCTAGTTGTTCTGATGTGCAGTGCTCTATAGTGTCATTTTGAGGGTAGGAGTTGAGACAGTTTATGTTCAGGATGTGAGAGGTCTGTAAATATTTACAAAGCCCTTTTTTTGACTCGTGTAGTATACAGGTCCTCAATGTAAGGCAGGTTGGTAGCAATTGTTTTTTCTGCAGTTCTAATTATCTTCTGAAGTCTGTGTCTGTCTTGTTGGGTTGCAGAACCAAATCAGACAGTTATAGAGATACAGATGACAGACTCAATAATTCCTCTGTAGAATTGTATCAGCAGCTCTTTGGGAAGTTTGAGCTTTCCCAGTTGGCGAAGAAAGAACATTCTTTATTGTTGATGACATTTTTGATGTTTGGTGTCCATTTTAGGTCATGAGATATGGTAGAACCTAGAAATTTGAAGGTCTCTATTGTTGATACTGTATTGTATAGTATTGTAAGCGGTGGTAGTATGGGAAGGTTTCTTCTAAAGTCCACCACCATTTCTACGGTTTTGAGTGTGTTCATTTCCAGATTGTTCTGGTCGCACCACGAGGCTAGTTGTTCAACCTCCCATCTATATGCGGATTCATCATCATCTCAAATGAGACCGATCATTGTTGTATTATCTGCAAACTTCAGTACTTTAACAGAGGGATCTTTTGAAATGCAGTCATTGAAGTTTAGAGAGAAGAGAAGTGGAGAGAGCTTATGATCCATTTACAAGTGTGTTCAGGTACCGCTAGTTAGTTTAGCTTAGTTAGGAGAATGTCTGGAATGATGGTGTTGAATGCTGAATTAAAGTCTACAAAGAGAACCCTTGTGTACGTCTTTGGAGATTCAAGATGTTGTAGGATATAGTGCAGAGCCAATCTCCTGTGTGCTGCTTGGAGAGTCCAAGCAATGAGTTCAAGTTTAGCCTGGTTGGCCAGAGACTGAGTTGAATTTGCCTAGCCACACCTCTTTCTCCCATGAGTCTCCAGTGTTTCAACTCAGTCGGCCTAAAGAGACTTGCTTTAAATTTCTCTGTCTTAGAAGAATTATTTAAAATACTGCCAGCCACAGAAAGAAGCCTCTTTCTCCCTTTTCTCTTTAAAATTATCACCAACAGCCTGAGGTGTTTTCCAGCTGCAGCTGGGAGCTCCGTGGGGCTAATTAGCTCCGGAGCTAATCTCTTGCCTCAGAGGCCTCTCCTAATTGCCGCCATTAACAGCACAGCGGAGGCAATCCTCTTAAAGGCAAAATTGACTCCTAGCAGCTTTTAAAGGCAAATTTGACTTCTACCAGCTCAGAAACGAGCAAAAGCCTCAAACTTTTCAGAAACCTTCAAAGGATCTTAATTAGCAGTCCTGGTTTATCGGAAACACAGCAAGGAGCCACGTGAGTTTTGGCGATCGGGCCTAGCATTGCTGGCTGATTTACTGCTATTGCCTTTATGGTTTGGGGATTGTTGTGTCTCTCCCGCACCATTGATTACTGCTGCCTTTCTCTCATAGCGTTATTAGAGCTGGTCATTGATCAGTCTCATGCTTAATACCTAACAGCAGTGGAAAATTGGCACCATATTAACAACTTCTGGAGTGAGGACTAATATCATTATTATAATCATTGTCCTAGTAAGATCCTCTGATTGAATTGCCTTTTTTGCTTGTCATTCCAAGATGGCGGATCGCAGCTCCTCTCACTCCAAAAGTACTGCATCCCATTCCTCTGCTTCTAAGAGAGCTAAGTCTTCAGATCACAGCAAGGCAATTGGGGCTCAGCCTGGGCCTTCCACCAGATCCAAGGCCCCTTCTTCCACAGCTGTTGACAAGGATGCAGAAAGAAAGCAAAAAGCCTTAGAGAAACAATTTGCAAAGGCAAAAAAAGCAGGCAGAAGCCTCCTCAGGCCTAGGCCTTGTCATTGTTCACCCAGAGCCTAGTATCCCTCCAATTCAGGATACACCTCCTTCTGCTTCAAATGAAGATAGATTGAATTGGTCTCCAGATATTACCACAGATCCTCCAACTGAATTAATTGAGAGTGCTGTGGAGGTTATTCCCATATCAGAACAGGACTCATCTAATCAGGGAGTCATTCCAGTACCTAGGAGGTCAGCTCCCTCAGCTACTTTCACCCCTACAGTGGCAAGGCTCTGCCCTGAGATAAGCCAGGCCCCTGTTCTTTTTTTTTTTTTAACATTTTATTGATTTTTTTTTACATACATAAAATATAATAACAATTCTGTTTGACATCGGTTTCGCAGTGTTTGTACATAAATATATGAAAAATATCTGGTGTCATTTATACTATACATTTCTATTTAATTTCTACACCTTTTACTCCTTCCTTGATTCTATCATTTATCCATTCGTACCATCTTCCCCACACAATATCATAATCTGAATTTTCATCATTATTTATCTCGTGCGTTAATTTACTTATCTCTGCACACTCTAATATTTTGCTAATTATAAGGTTGTCTGGTGGTAGGTCTTTCTTTTTCCAGTATTGAGCGTACACCAGTCTGGCAGCTGTAGTTATGTGTATTAGGAGGTGGACCTTTTCCTTTCCATACCCTTTCTTTACCATTCCCAGGAGAAATATTCCTGGATTCAAATCGATTTCTTCTTTAATTATGCCTTTCAACCATCTCCGAATTTTGCTCCAGTATCTTTTTGCTTCGGGGCATGTCCACCACATATGAAAGAAGGTGCCCTGACCATGGCCACATTTCCAACAATTTGGGTGCACATTGGGGAACATCTTTGCTAATCTCGCAGGTGCTAAATGCCACCTATGGAGCATTTTGTAGTGGTTTTCCTTATACGTGGCTGCTCTAGTTAGTTTATAGTTTTTTGTTTTTTGTTTTTTTTTTTAATTTGATTTATATGCCGCCCTTTTCCGAAGACTCAGGGCGGCTTACAATGTGCTCAGCAATAGCCTTCATCCTTTTGTATATTTATACAAAGTCAGCTTATTGCCCCTACAAACTGGGTCCTCATTTCACCTACCTTAGAAAGGATGGAAGGCTGAGTCAACCTTGAGCCTTGGCAAGATTCGAACCCTGCAGTAATTGCAGGCAGCTGGTCTTAATAACCAGCTTAATAATAGGGTGCCTTAAACCCCTGTACTACCAATTCCCATTTGTTAAAGCTGTGCCCAATATTTCTCTCCCATACTCTCAGTTGGTTTCTGATTGTGTCCTCATCCCTGTCTTCATCTAATAAGTAATTATATAGCTTAGCCAAAGCATTTTTCCCTGGTCCCATCAAAATTTTGTCTAGTCCATTGTATCCTAATTCTAAGCCATATTCATCCTTATCTTTCTGATATCTTGATTTTATTTGCAGATAGGTCCACCAATCTAGGGTTATACCTTGGTCTCTCGGGGCATCATTTGATTTAAGGTTCCCCCCTCCATCGACGATGTCTTTGTATCTGCACAGTTTCTCCATTCCCCACCTATTGGGATAAATCAATGCCTCTACCGTGGAGAGCCATTTTGGGACTTTTGTATAGTATCTCTGCCTAATCCCTGCCCAAGTTTGTATTAGGGAGTCCCTAATTTTATGTCTGTGGAAGTAGGTTTTCTTTTTCTTATCTTTGTCCCATAGATACGCATGCCACCCTCTCTGTAAGTCATGGCCTTCTAACATTAGAATTCTCTTGTTCTCCAAAGTGATCCATTCCCTTATCCATATTAACTTGGCTGCTCTGTAATATGTTTCCCAATCCGGGAGTCCGAATCCTCCCATATTCCTTTTTTCCTGTAAGATTTTAAGTGAGATCCTCGGTTTTTTCCCCTCCCGTACAAATTCCCTAATGTTCTTATTTAATTCTAAAAAAATTTTTTTCTCTAAATTCACTGGTAAATTTTGATATAGAAATAGGATCCTGGGGAGGATGTTCATCTTAATTGCCACAATTTTGCCTATAAGTGACAATTTAATCTTTTCCCATCTATCCAAATCTTTTAATTTATTAATTAATGGAATATAATTATCTTCCTTTAGAGATGAACACCTTTTGGTTAACCAAATTCCTAAGTATTTTATTTTTGGAACGACCTGTAGACCCAAAGTTCCTTCTATCTCTTTCTTCTGCATCTCAATTGCATTCTTAGTTAATATTTTAGTTTTAGATTTGTTCAATTTAAAGCCAGCCACCTCTCCATATTTACCCAATTCCTCTAATACTTTTTGTCCAGATATTAATGGGTCTTCGAGTATTAGCACCACGTCATCCGCAAAAGCTTGCATTTTATAGATCTCTTTTCTGATTTTTAGGCCTTTGATTTCCTCGTTGTTTCTAATCTTTCGTAGCAAAACTTCTAAAGCCAGAATGAATAATAGCGGTGACAGGGGGCAGCCCTGTCTTACTCCCTTCTTAATTTGGAATGTTCTTGTCCTATCTCCATTTACTAAAATGCTCACCCTCTGATTGTTGTAAATAGTCTTTATCATCTTTTCGAAGTTTTGCCCAAATCCCATTATTTTAATTTGCTTGGTCATAAAGTTCCAATTTAGATTGTCAAATGCCTTTTGGGCATCCAATAAAACTAAGGGCATCTGCTTTTTCGGGTGTTCTTCATAATATTCTAGAGTATCTAACACAATTCTCAGATTATCCCTAATTTGTCTCCACGAGAGAAATCCATTTTGGTCTTTGTGAATCCAATTGTTTAATATTTTTTTGGTTCTTTCTGCCATTATACACATAAATAATTTGTAATCAGTGTTTAGAAGCGAAATCGGTCTGTAATTTTGGATTTTTTTTAGGTCGGCACCTTCTTTCGGCAGCAGTGTAACATGTGCTTCCCTCCACGAATCAGGGATTTTTGAGCCCGTCAAAACCTCATTGAAAATTTCCATTAATTTGGGTTGTAGAATTTCTTCCAATTTTTTGTATATTTCTCCTGGGAATCCATCCGGGCCTGGCGATCTGTTGTTTTTGAGTTTGGAGAGGGCTTTTTTAAATTCTTCAATTGTTATCTTAGCATTTAGCATCTCCTTCTCTTCCTCCGTTATTTGTGGGCGCTCCGCATTTGCCAGATATTGGTCTATTTTTTCTTCCGAGACCTCCTCTTCTTTGTATAGGGATTCATAATACTCTCTCGCTCTTTCTAATTTGTCTTCTTCTTTGTTTAAAAGATTTCCCTCAGCGTCTTCTAGTATCTGAATTGTCCCTTTTTCATTTTCCTTTTTTAATTTATAGGCCAGCCATCTACCCGACTTATTGGCATTCTCAAAGTAGTACTGTTTTGTTCTTTTTATTTTTTGAGCTAGCTCCTCTTGATCTAAGATATTTAATTTATGTCTCCACACCAGCCAATTTTCTTTTGCTACAGTATCTCCAGGCGTTTCCTGGAGTTTTCTTTCTGCTTCATCTAGGTGTTTAATGAGATCTTCCCGGGATTTCCTTTTTAATTTATTTTTATACGCAGTGTAGGATATTATTACCCCTCTTAAATAGGCCTTCATTGTGTCCCATACTATTTCGCGGGATGTCCCTTGGTTCTCATTTTCTATAAAAAAAGTCTTTATTTCTCCTTTCAATTTTTCTACACAGTCTTTGTCACACAATAGTTTTACATTGAACCTCCATCTCTGTTGTTTCTTTCTCTTTGTGTTTCTCCATTTTATTTCCAAGGGGTTGTGATCTGCCCAAATATTTGGGCTAATTTCTGCCATCTCTATTTCTAACCCCAACTTCCTGGTAACCCAAACCATATCTATTCTCGACCATGACTGTTGCGGGTCGGAATAGAATGTATACTGTCTTTCGCTTGGGTGTAAGGTTCGCCATATGTCAATTAAATTCATTTCCTCAACTAAATCAAAAAAGGCTTTTGGTAAAGTTGCCCTTTTATTTTTATTCATTTTATTACTTTTATGATCATTGTCTGGATCTACAATTCCCTTGAAATCGCCTGTCATGCAAATTTTGTTATATTCCATTTTCCCTAATTGTTCATGAAGCTTTTGGAAATATTCTCCTTGTTTTTTATTTGGGGCATAAATGCCCACTAATAACATTTTAGTGTTATCTCTCATGACTTCGACCATAAGAGTTCTTCCCTTTGTATCATTATATTTCAATTCTGCTTCAATTCCTTTTTAAACATAAATTGCTACCCCTCTCTTTTTTTTTCTCTGCTAATAAGGTAAATAGTTTACCATATTTTTTGTACTCCAGACATTTATCCTCATCCTTTTTTATGTGGACCTCCTGTAAACAACATATTTTGTTTTGCTAGCTTTGTAAGTGTTAATTTCCTCTTTTTACTATCGTTTAATCCGTTGACATTTACTGAGATTAATTTCAAATCATTCATTCCTGTTTTCCTTGTTTGGTGTTAGTTCTTGTTTATTCTTACGGCTCTTACTGGTCTTGGTTTTTTTTTTTCCTTAGCTTCTTCTTCGATCTTCTTCTCCTCCGCGGTTCCTTCCTTGATGTCCCGTTGATGTGTAGTTTCCTCTTCTAAATTTGTCGCCTCTATTTCCTCCTTACTACTTTGTTCTTCTTCCGCACCTCTTAACTGATCAAGAAAGTCTTACACTGTGCTCAAACTATCTATTTTTATCTTTCTCCCCTGTCAGGTGATTAACATCCCCTCTGGCAGGAACCATCTAAATAGTATATTCCTTTTGTTCAGTTGCACAGCCAAAAATCTGTAGTCCTTTCTCACCTCCCTCACTCTTCTTGGGACCTGTTTTAATATTATCACTTCTTTTCCTCTGTATGTTATTTGTCCGTCTCTCACCATATTGTATAGGATGTCTTTTACTTTTTTTCTCGCGAACCTAATGTGGACTTCTCTGGGGAGCCTATTCCTCGTCGCAGAGTTTGTTTGGACTCTGTAGACGTCGTGCAGTTCTCTGATGATCTTACGTTTATCCTGTTGGAGTACTTCTGCGATTAATTCCGCCATCTTCTCTCCCAGATCCTCCTCTTTATCTTCTTCCACATTCTGGAAACGCAGATAGAACGACGCCCTGTCCATCTCTAATTGTATTAACGAATCTTCTAATTCCCTGTTTTGCATCGTCAACGTCTGGTCTACCATATCCAATTTCTTCTCATTTTGTTCTATTTTTAGCTCCGCCTTCTGGATCCTTTGTTCATTGTTGGAGATTGAGACTTGAATCTCGTTCATCTTCTGGTCCAGTAGGTGGATATCTGTTTTTAATTCGGTGTGATTGTTAGACATTTTTTCCTGCATGGCCATCATCGGTTCTTGGATTAATGTCAATGTTGACTGCACTGTTAGTAATGTTGGTGTTGCTATGGCCTTGTCCGTTTTTGATAATCCTTCTGTTGACTTTTGAGTAGCCGGGGAGGTCATGGTTATGGTGGGATTTGAGGGGGTCTTTTTTCCTGTTTTCAGGATCGTTGATGACATACTCGTCATTTCTTTCAGGATTATTTTTTGTTCTCAAATTATTTTCTCGATATTTCTCCAAATTTTCATACACTGGCTGTCACCTCTTTTTATACTTCTTCAAAATATGGAGAAAAATTATTTATCAATCAAAGTCAATGTATCAATCTATGTCACTTCCAATCAATATCTTAAATAAGTAGCAAGAATTAATTTATGGTTTATAGTTAATTTATAGTTAATTGGTGTAATAATTAATAATTAATTAATAAGGATTTATTTCTACTTGTTAATAATTAATTCAAGTCCTCCTAACACCCAATAATTCTTTGATTTTTCTTAATAATTTAAATCACAATAATTCCTGGGTAAAATGCAATTGTAATCTATAACTAAATTTCCTATGTCTAAATTACTACTTAAAAATGATTTTTAGTTCAAATTCCTATATAGCTGTGTACCAATAAATTAATATATGTAGATATTGTGATTCTGATATAACTATATATCAATAAGTCAATATATAAAAATACTATAAGTACAGATAAATATAGTTAGGTGCAAATAAATATAGTTAAATACAATTAAATAGTTAATTAAATAGGTATAAATCTAATAAGCTCTATAAAAATATATCTTATATATAAGGAAGGGTCAGAACTTAATTAATATAAAGATTTACAATTCTTATTAATAACAGTATTATTATGCAGAGGATATTTTGATGTTATAAGAAGAGTTTTCAGAAAAAAAGGGAAAAGGGAGAGAAGATATCCAAATTACAGTTGGGGACAAGCAGTATTTTTCCAAAAGGGGGATATTCTTTCTCACTCAGCCACCGGTCTCCTCCAATCCTTTCTTCTTCCCACGTTTACTTTGCCACTGTCCAAACTCTATGGTGAACCTCGAAGCTAGATTGTCTCTATGCCTGTCCTTTTCAGTTTGCTCTGTCAGGCTTCTTCAATGTCTGCACTGTTGCAATAATTCGAGGATCAGACTCAATGAAGGATTCAGAAAAAGTAATATTCAAACAAAGTATTATTTATTTACAGTAGGCATTCTATATTCTCTGGATGATTGCAGATAGAAGCGAGGAGGAGGAGCATGTATGCTCTTTTATATCAATAAGGCGGGGTTAGGGGTAGGCGTGGTTACATATGAATACATTAAGGAAGGGAGAATAAATTAACCCTTGATGTACTATATACATACATTTCCTATATTTGAGAATAAGGCATTTACCTGTGACAAATCCCCCTCTAAATGCCAATTCGACATACAGCAGTAATTACATTCAGGTTCAGAACAATATAAAACTTGTAATTTTGAAGTTAGATATTTATGTTGTTTAGATTGCAAAGGTTTAGTCAATATATCAGCTATTTGTTCTGTGGTTTCACAATGAATAGCTTTAATGAATCCATCCTGAGATAATTGTCTTACATGTTTGAATTTGATATCTATATGTCTAGATCTTTGACCAATAGCATCTGATCTAGATATCTCTATCGCAGCTTTATTATCTTCATGTATAACAAATGGCAATGAAGGACTTTTCCAGACGTCTGATAATAAATCATTGAACCATACAAGATTATTAGAGGCTTTTGACAAACAAACATATTCTGCCTCAGTTGTTGATGTAGCTACAAGATCCTGTTTTCCAGTATACCAGTAGACTGGACAGTTGTTAAGAAAGAATACATAACCAGAAGTGCTTTTCCTGCACTTAGTGTCACCTGCCTAATCCGCATCAGCGTAACAAGTGAGAATAGGTTCTTTAACATCGTTGGGTTCTAATATTAGGGAGAAATCTATGCTGTATTTCAAATATCTTAGTACTTGTTTAATGGCTTCCCAATGATACATTAAAGGTTTACTGACATATCTGGATAATAAATTAAGGGGTAGAGCAATATCTGGTCTGGTCCAATTAGATATATACAAAAGGGAACCAATAACTGATCTATAAAGTGTATTATCAGTAAACTCAGGAGATGATTCATTCATGTTTCTTAAAAAATCAGTTTGCATTGGAGTATCACAAGGCTTTGAATCACTCATATTACATTTATTCAATAGTTCTATAATTTTATCTTTTTGAGATAATCTAAATCCTTTTTTAGTCTTACTGATTTGAACTCCAAGGTATTTATTTACTTTCCCTAATGATTTTAAAGAAAAATGTTCATTTAATTTTGTTACGAATGTATCCCTTTTTTCTTTATGTTTGCCAATATACAAAATGTCATCTACATAAATTAATACAAATTCTATTGAATCACCATCCCTTCTAACAAAGAAACAATTATCTGCAGTTGTAGCATTGAAGTTCATAGATTTGAGAACGTTGACCAAGCATTCATACCAGCATTTGCCGGATTACTTTAATCCATACAAACTTTTGTTCAGTAACCAAGTTTCATTCCTATTTGTGTTTTGGCTATGAGGAGCTCTTACATATATTTCTTTATCAAGTTTTGCATGTAGGTATGCAGTTTGTATGTCATATTGAAAGACTTCAAGATTAAGGGCTGATGCTATTACTAAAGCTGTCTTGACACTTTCAGTTCTTACAGTGGGGGAATATGTGTCGGTATAATCCTCAGGATATTTTTGAGCATAGCCCTGTGCAACTAGTCTTGCTTTATATAATGAATTGCCTTCTTCCAGATTTTTAATTTTAAATATCCACCTAGTGCCAATAATTGTTTTGTCTTTTGGAGCTGGTGTTGGAGTGAATACATTTAGTTCTCGCAGACTGTCCATTTCTTTGGCCATGGCTAATTCCCATTTTTTTCTTTCTTCTATGAGGAGTTTTAATACTTCCTCGTATGTATTAGGTGTTGATGTATTATCATTTATGTGCATTATATAATCCTTATATTTATTTGGTGTTTGATTCCTGTTACATCTAACTGTTCTCTCTGGTCTGCTATCGTTATCGTGTAAATATCTTGCTTCCTTTTTTGTTAATGAATCTGTTTTGATTTTGGGACAATTTCCTATCCATGTTTTATTGTTGCTCTTTTGTGTATTGTAGTCATGTTCTTCTCTTTCTGTCTTATCATGATTATCAATGTTTGATTTTGTACTTGGAAAAATCTCATTGATGTATCTTAGACCAATTGGCCTGTTCGTGAAATACAGCTGTTCTAGAAATTATGAATTTATTGTTATTGTCAATAAATCTGTATCCTTTTGTGCCAGTTTCATATCCCATGAATCTGAGCCTTCTGGATACATTATCCCCCTTACGTCTCAATTGTTTTGGTATATGTACGTCCGCTGTAACGCCAAATACATGCATATGGGCTATTTTTGGTTTTTTATTATATACTAATTCATATGGTGTTTTATTTATGACACTAGACCAAATTCTGTTTAGGGTATAATTAGAATATAATAGAGCTTCCGACCAAAATTGTTTGCCTAAACCAGCATCTTCTAATGTGCATCTAATCATGGTTTGTAATGTTGAGTTCTTTCATTCTACCACTCCATTTTGAAATGCAGAGAAAGGGCTAGAGGTGAAGTGTAACATTCCTTTGTCTTTTAGCCATTGGGAGAATTCTTTTGACATGAATTCAGATCCCCTGTCTGTCATGATTTGCTTTATTTTTACATTGTGTTGTGTTTCTACACGTTTATAAAATTCTTTAAACTTTTGAAATGTTTCATCTTTGTGTTTCAAAGTATAGACAAATCCATAACGACTATAGTCGTCTACAATAGTAAGGAAATATCGTTTTTTGTATGTAATTGATGGGGTCAATGGACCAACTAGGTCCATATGTACCAGGTTAAAGATATGATTTGATGATCTTGCTGCCTTTTTTGGTCTGGGTTTAGTTCTGAGTTTTGAGGACTTACATACTGAACATTCCAAATAATTTTTACAATCTTTTATTTTAACACCTTCAGCATGTTCAACCATTTTTTGTATTACAGGAAAACTAGCATGTCCTAATTTTCTGTGTAATATATGTGCACGTTCATCATGAATTGGTTTTCCAATTATTGGTCTTTTGTTAATATGTATATCTTTAATTGATGTGTTTTCATGGTTATGATTTGTTTCATGTTCCTTGTTGTTACTGTCACCGTCATTTTCATTTTCTATGCTATTGTCATCTTCCATGTTTGAATCAATGTTGTGTAGCCATCTTTCTTCAGTGCCTAAGTATGGTAGATCTCCTTTGATAACTATATTGCCTAAGTTTGTTTTGTTTTTCTCTAGAGATGCTTTTCCTTTTGAGAACACTACATTTATGTCAGAGTCTCTGCTCAACTTTATTGCACTAAGAATGTTATGGGGTATTTCGGGTATTAATAAAACCCCCTCTATTTTCCCTAGACCGGGTAAATTTACATTTCCCCTCCCAAAAGACCATGGACTCTAAAATTGGACTGCCTGCATCACAGAGCATTCTATTTGCTAATATCTAGCATATCTCCTGCTATCTATCATAGTATTAAGCATAATCTAACTGTCTCAGAAATAATTCATTGTATGTTTAAATTGTTTCATAGTGAAAGTGTAGCAACCACAACGAGAATGTCTAAAAATTTCTTCTCAGCCAGGATAAAACCTGGGACTACTGTAAGTGAGCATTTACTATCACTAAACACGGACCAAGGAGTCTAACACGCGTGCGAGTCAGAGGCTGCTGACGAAAGCCCCATGGTGCAATGAAGGTGAGGGCCGGCGCGCGCCGGCCGAGGTGGGATCCCGAGGCCTCCGAGCGGAGGGCGCACCACCGGCCCGTCTCGCCCGCCCCGTTGGGGACGTGGAACGTGAGCGCGCATGCTAGGACCCGAAAGATGGTGAACTATGCCTGGGCAGGGCGAAGCCAGAGGAAACTCTGGTGGAGGTCCGTAGCGGTCCTGATGTGCAAATCGGTCGTCCGACCTGGGTATAGGGGCGAAAGACTAATCGAACCATCCTCTGCTACCAGATTGTTGCAATAATTCGAGGATCGGACTCAATGAAGGATTCAGAAAAAGTAGTATTCAAACAAAGTATTATTTATTTACAGTAGGCATTCTATATTCTCTGGATGATTGCAGATAGAAGCGAGAAGGAGGAGCATGTATGCTCTTTTATATCAATAAGGCGGGGTTAGGGGTAGGAGTGGTTACATATGAATACATTAAGGAAGGGAGAATAAATTAACCCTTGATGTACTATATACATACATTTCCTATATTTGAGAATAAGGCATTTACCTGTGACATGCACTTCCTGTTCTCTGGCACAGTCGGGTAGGGTCCAATCTCCGACTTAGTTCACCTTTCTGCTATCACCAGCAAATGAGAAAGAGAGTTCTTCTGGATTCTTTTAGTTTCCTTGCTCCCTATGCCCACCGAACCTCTTCTTGTGCAGGCAATTTAGCGTCCTCAGTTTTTTGTTCTCTGCGCCGGCTTGTCGAGCTCTGTGTTCATTCAGACTATTCTCCGAACTCCATCGCCACTCTTTTCCATTCTAAGCCCTTCTCGCCCGACTCCGCCGACCCCTTCTTGATGTTCGATCTTGCATATGCAGGGAGGATACGTTTCAATCTCGGCACTGCAGCCTCCGATCTTCCTTGCTTTCCGTCTAGTTGTCGGCTACCACAGCTTCAGGTCAGCCATTAAATGGCTGACTTCACACGCGTTAGTTTGACAGAGCTGCCCAGTTTTGCGAGAAGTGTTTGCGCTTCACTTTCTCACTCACCCAGCTCTCTCTATTGTCCGTGGGGCTCTCCAGGTCCCGCACCCCCGAAGGGATCCCCAAAACGCGGTGACAAACGGTGTTGCGGAGTAGCGATCACTCACTCAGCACCATGTCACTGCAGCTCGCCAACCGGAAGTCCGCCAGGCCCCTGTTCTTTCCCAGGAACTCTGCCAGATGTTAGCTCAGACCATTGCCCAGGACATTGACTCTGCCCTGCTTAGAAGGGGCTTTCCTGCTCCCAACTCAGCTGGTACCACTCCCAATGTACACCAGGCCCACCAGAATAGGGTTTATTCCCGGGCCCCTCACTCGCCTCATGATTCTCAGGGCAGTGAATGGTCTTATGCTGGGGAGGAGGAAGAATTCGCAGATCATGATCTTGCTGAAGATGAAGGCAGATCTCCAGACAAACCAGCCTTCACTGGCCTTTTCAACCCTAGCATGTTCAAGACCTTGTTATACAAGGCCAAAACCACAGCCAATCTAGGGGTTGTGGCTGGGGCATCTGACCGCTCAGCTGAGCAGGATCCCCATGCTCGATTATTTACAGAACCGGTCACTACCCAGGATGCTGTTCCTTCTCCCAGATTATTCATAGACATTATTAAGAAGCAATGGCTTCAACCTGGGTCCTTGTCTAATCCCAGCGGATTAGACAAAAAGATGTACACTGTAGAACAGGAGGTAGAGGACTTGCTTAAGTTGCCTACAATAGATACTCCCTTTGCCAATCTAGCATCTTCCAATATTCTCCCCTCAGACTCTGCAGAAGGGCTGAAGACCGAGGATAGGAAAGCTGAGATGTCAGTTTGTAAGACACATCAAGCAGCTGCCTGGGCGATCAGATCAGCCATGGCAGCTTCCTTCTTTAATAGAACCTCCCTCCTGTGGCTGCGCCAAATGCAGGCAAGAGCTCCCCAGGGAGATGTCAGGTTACACCAGGACATCAACAAGTTAATTGCTGCAGCAGAATACTCTGCTGATGCAACCCTTAATGTGGCTAAGTTTGCTTCCAGGGCCCTGGCCTCTAATGTGACTTCCAGACGATTATTATGGCTTTGCCATTGGCAAGCCGATATGAAATCCAAATGGAAATTGGCGTCTGCTCCTTTTCAGGGCAATAATCTTTTTGGTGGTGTTTTAGATCCCATTTTGGTAGAGACCAAGGATAAAAGGAAGGTACTTCCCCTGTCTCACAGGAGGACAGACAGGAGATACTCTCCATATTATCGCAGGCAGTCCTTTCGTGGGGCGGAGGGCGGTTACTCCGCCCCAACCTATCAGAGGACTTACCCTCCAACTTCAGACCGATCCCAGGATAGGGCTTAGTTCAGGGACAGGTCTAGACAACCCCAGTCTAGGAGACCCTTTCGAGGGGCCGGTGGTAGACCTTACCGCAGGTCCAAATGACTCCCTGTCACATGTTCCCATTGGAGGCCGCCTCTTGAGGTTCTCAGCCCAATGGGAGCTCATCACAACCGACGCCTGGGATCTGCAAACCGTCCAGCTCAGTCTCACATTGGAGTTTTCATCCCTTCCTCCAAGGAGATTCATCTCTTGCACTCTTCCCAGGGATGCCACCAGGAGGTCTCTGATGGAAGCCGAGATCCTTCATCTACTCTCCGTCCAGGCAATAGAACCGGTGCCTGTCTCGCAGAAGGGTCTCGGTTTCTACTCGATCCTCTTTCTGGTCCCCAAGAAATCGGGGGGTTGCAGGGGAATACTAGATCTAAAAAGACTCAACAAACACATCAAATACAAGAGATTCAAGATGCAATCCTTAACCTCTATTCTAAATTGCATCAGACAGGGGGATCTGCTTACATCCATAGATCTAAAGGAAGCCTACCTGCACATACCAATTCGGATTTCACACAGGAAATATCTCAGATTCTGTTACGCAGGGCAACACTTCCAACACAGGGCCCTTCCATTCGGCCTGTCCTCTGCCCCCAGGACGTTCACAAAGCTCCTGGATGGGGTGGCAGCCCATCTGCAGGCTCGCCCAATCAGGCTTCAATGTTACCTAGATGACATTTTGATTCAATCTTCATCCATCAGGCAGGCGAGACAGGATTTGTCAGAGACTATTCAGGCTCTGCAACTTCACGGGTTTTCAATAAATCTAGAAAAGAGCCAGTTAACTCCATCCCATTCTATCCATCATTTAGGTGCCCGGATAGACACAGTCAGTTGCCAGGTTTTTCTATCACCAGAACGTCTAGTCAGCATACGGGCCTTGATACATCGGGTCAGGTCAGCCAGGTCTGTCTCCCTCGCAGTATTGTCCCAGTTACTAGGGAAAATGATTTCATGTCTGGCCATTGTTCCTTGGGCGAGGTTACATTCCCGAACCTTACAATGGTTCCTCCTACTCAACGAGCAGGCATCAGTCACTCCACAACAAGAGTCAGAATGCCTCCAAAAGTTCTCCACTCCCTGAACTGGTGGACGTCACCTTCCCTAGAGAAAGGCTGTTTCTTCAAGGAACCGCCACATCTAACACTAACTTCAGATGCCAGTCTATTCGGCTGGGGTGCTCACCTGGGTTCCCAGATGGCACAGGGCAGATGGTCTCCACAGGATCTGTTACACGACATAAATTGGTTGGAACTCAGAGCTGCTCACCTAACTCTCTGTCATTTCCACCTCTCGCTAACCAACCATCATGTGTGGCTGTTAACCAACAATGTGACCGCCAAGGCACATGTGAACAGGCAGGGAGGCACCCGGTCCAAGGATCTGATGTCCGAAGCAGAGAGCCTTGGCCTCTGGGCGGAATCACACCTGCTCTTCCTCCAAGCGAAACATATTTCAGGTGCACACAACGAACAGGCGGACCGGTTGAGTCGAACAACCATCGACCACTCCGAATGGCGTCTCCATCCAGACCTGTTTCACCAACTGACAACCATGTTCGCCAACCATGCGTGGATCTGTTTGCAACACCAAAGAACACTCACCTACCACGGTTCTTTTCCAGATTTCCGACGCCGGGGGCAGAAGTGACAGACGCCCTTCGGGCACCCTGGCCTCGAGGCCTTCTATATGCATTTCCTCCGACACCTCTACTACCAAGAGTCATCTGGAAGCTTCTGGACAAGCAGGCAGAAATTCTGTTGGTGGCTCCACACTGGCCCAAAAGGGTTTGATTTGCGGACCTGGTGTCACTGTCAGTGTCCCGCCCATGGAGGATTCCGCCAGACAGCATTGTCCTAAGCCAGGGAGCAGTTCAACATCCCGAGCCCCAGTGGTTCCAACTGGCTGTCTGGCGATTGAGCGGGAAATCCTGAGGGACTCTAGATTCTCAAGCGAGGTCATTTCCGTCATCCAGGCATCTCGTCGTCCATCTACCACCAGAATTTACGATGCCACTTGGTCAACCTTCTCTAGCTGGTGCCGAAAATCGCACATTCCTCCCAGGGCAGCTTCTCTTCCGGATGTCTTGAATTTCCTACACTCAGGATTCAAACGGGGACTTATTGCCAACACGCTCTGCAGACAGGTGGCCGCCTTAGCGACTATTCTACAGGGAGAGGGTCCTAACTCTCTCTCTCAACACCCTAAGGTGAGGAGTTTTCTTTGGGGAGTTGCTAATTTACGGCCTCCTCCAATCCATGGGTATCTTTCCTGGGACTTGCCTCTTGTTCTGCAAGCACTTATGTCTGCTCCGTTCGAGCCCTTAGGATCCGCCAGTCTCAGAATACTTACCTTCAAGGTCGCCTTCTTGATAGCAATCACATCTGCGAGAAGGATCTCCGAACTGGCGGCACTGTTGGTACGTGGAGATCTATGCATCTTTTACTCCGACAGGGTGGTCCTCAGGTTGGACCCGACTTTCATACCAAAAGTCAACTCTTGGTTTCACAGGGCACAGGAGGTGGTTTTACCTAACTTTTGCCCTGACCCAGCACATCCTAGAGAATGACGTTGGCACATGCTTGACGTTCGTAGGGCACTCCGCAAATATATTGATAGGACCGCATCATTCAGGCAGTCTGAATCAATATTTGTATCATTCCAGCCTTCTGCCATGGGGAAGAAAGTTACCCCATCTACAATTGCGAGATGGATCAAAGCTTGCATCGCAATGGCTTACAAACACCAATCTACTCCAGTGCCTAGAAACATCACTGCACATTCAATTCGTAGCACTGCCACCACAGCAGCCTGGGCTACTCAGGCTTCCATATTGGAGATCTGCAGGGCTGCAACTTGGGCTTCTCCCACTACCTTTATCAGAAATTACAAGTTGGACGTTTTTGACTCAGCCGAGGCTTCGTTTGGCAGAAGAGTCCTGCAGCAGGTTCTACCAGGAGAACGACACCTGGACCGCTCAGACTCCTGCCCTAGGGATACTTAGCTTGGGTATATCCCATTGCTTGGACTCTCCAAGCAGCGCACAGGAGATTGAACATTGGAGTTTACCTGAATGTTCGATCTATGTGCGCTGCAGGAGAGTCCAACCCCACCCTACTGTAGCAGTCCAGCATCCAACACTTACTTATAGTGGACATTCTTCTATCATCTTGCTATGTCTTCTACAGACCCCTTCGTCGAAACACTGAAAGCTCATGGGAGAAAGAGGCATGGCTAGGCAAATTCAACTCAGTCTCTGGCCAACCAGGCTAAACTTGAACCCATTGCTTGGACTCTCCTGCAGCGCACATCGATAGAACATTCAGGTAAGCTCCAATGTTCATATTAACAGCATCATCTGTTGATCTATTTTCTCGGTATGCAAATTGCAGGGCGGGTCTAACAGCGGATCTGTGCTGGTACCTTCGTCCTCAAGCAAGAGTCTTATTATACAAACTGACATGATATTACTTCAATGTGGATTTTAGATTTTTTTTTTCTTCAGGGTAGATAAATTCATTTTGTTTTTATAAATTTTGATCATCTTTTGTAGAGAGTAACGAGGCCACTACTTTATCTATAACAAATATGTAACATATAGTTAGGTGGAGAGGAATGCACCCAGGTCAAAATAAATAATAAAAATTCCTTGCATCTTTTAATATTAGTCACTTTAAAAGTTCTCCAATCTCTTGCTGAAGCCTCAAATATTTCGAAGCCTATATGTGAACTAATATTGAATTGATAAAATCTGCAAAGACTAAAACTTGCAAAGACTCTTTGCATCAAAGGTGAATCTTTGTTTACTTTTTGGAAGTGCTTCTGAAACAGATTCTGGAAAGCTATTTCCAACAGAGAAAGGGCCAGTTGATCAGATAGAAGCCAAACTAATGAAAAGCATCATGGAAGTGACAGGAAGATTAATTAAGTCCCTCCAGTTGTATTCACAGGCGACTGTGCAGAGTTCCTTTGGGTAGTGCTGCAGTTAAATAGTATTCATGGTGACAAATATTGCAGAGTTCTGGAATTGACACTTCTGATTCAAGTGTAAAAACAAAGCAAGGCATCACATTTAGTAATTATTTTAAATTTTGTCCAATGAGGATAAAAAAAAAGCGATAAAACTCCTGTGCTTTGTTGAAAATACATAGAAGTATACAACACATCTGTTAAACAGTATGCTGTTCAGCTGTTTTTTTATTTTCAGGAGGGAAGTCATCAAGTTGCTATCATGCTATTATAAACTAGTTATGGGCCACACAGTTGGATCCAGAATTTTTTGGGCTGCTGGAAACCATCACTTTTGTAACTTCAGGCAGGACTGCTCCATGGAACAGGTGTTATAGCATGAGGTAGTTTAATATTCAAAAATCTTTTTTTCTGAGCATTTTAGCTTTGAGATTACATTCTTTTAAGGGTTTTTTGTTTTTGTTTTTCCTATTCTTCAGAAATCATTAATAGTTCTACAAGTGCAGATTTATTTGAAGCATTTTATTCAACTTTATCACACCATATCAGTTGCTGTGTTAGAATGTGTCTACAAGGAGATGTATGAAGGAAGACCATATTCCAAGGAAGGGAACGAAACAAGACACACCATAGTCTAGAGTGGAATAGTGGAAAGAGGAAGATATTTAGAATAGCTTATCCTAGAGTATATTTGTTAAGTTATAAGTATATAGGATACTACAAAGAACTGAACCTTGACTGGATTATTTTGGCAATTTTGATGCCAGGCCTAGCCCATAAAACAATCCAGTAACCCTGGAAAATCTTTCATAGATACCTTCCATCAGAGTTTCATAGATTTTCAAGTAGATATTTCATTTTGATGAAGGCTTGTGCTAACCTACCCTGTTTTCCCCCAAATAAGTCATCTCCCGATAATAAGCCTAATTGGGCCTTTGAGCGCATGGCAATAAGGCCAAGCACTTATTTCAGGGTTCAAAAAAATATAAGGCAGGGTCTTATTTTCAGGGAAACATGGTACCATTTAATATGGCTTCACAAAGTAATGGGACTCCCCCTTGTCCAGTTAAGTGCCAGTTCTTTGCTTTATTTTGTCTCTGTCTCCGGCAATTTCAGTACCTGCAAAAAGATTCTGCACAAGTGCCAGTTGAGATCAAGATGATGCAACATGCTTTCTAGAATTCGAATAGTGTTACTTTTTCATAGCACCTTCACATATAAACAGGTTTCTTGAACTGAATCAAAGCCAATTTGATCAAGCTTATAAGTCTAACATGTATTTAAATAATATTTTTCAGTAACTAGGAATACAATTACGATCTTCACTCAAATGTCCAACTCATCTGAACAGCTGTAAAGCTCAAATAGTTAGGTGTTTTTTTAAAAAAACAACAACTTATTGCCTGAAAGCCTAACAAAAGATAGTGTGTGAAATATAAAATAAGACTGTATTTATAATGCAAGAAACAGGACTAATTCAAGAGAAAAGCAATCATCCAAATGCTCTGAAATACATTATCTGTCCAAACTAGTGTTATCTATTTATGATGAATATTGTGAGTTGTAAATGCTAAAGGGCTACAAGTTTCCTCTTAAAATCTATTCTGTTCCCCATCATGCTGTAGCTGTAGTTACAGAAGAAGAAGCACTGAACTACTATAAAAGTATCCTATATAATATTTCTCTATTTCAATAAAAGTAACTCTAGGAGGAAAATAATTTGAATCTGAATTGTAGCATATGGTGAAGAATTAGGTTGTTTTTCCTATCAGCCCAGGTAAAAAGATGAGTCAATGACTGGTTGTTGGAGAAAAAAATGAAAAACTTCATCAGCTTCAGATTATCTTCAGTTTATCTTTAAGCTCGATAAACTATCCCTTGGTTAAGTTATACAAGTTTAATAAATATTATGTAAATGTCTGTAAAAGAAATTTGAGTATCCCCTTTTACTGGAAGTATAATCTTTTAGGCCTATGTAGATTCGTTTTGATCTGCCCTGATGAGCTACTTTGCCAGCGGTTGGAATTGCTTTCCTCAAGTTAAGTGTAGATATGTGTTTCTCTTCTTTGATGGTGGAGATCATCTGCTTATTTTCCAATTCAACTGTTTCAATTCTAGAAACAGGTACCATTTCACTATTTTGTTACAATGAGTTGCTTGTTGAGGCAATGTGCCTTTACAGAAATCCACACAGCCCTACAATTTTTATGCAACTGAGGTCATCATGCTGATCCAAAAAGAAAATAGGAGTTTAGAGGAATATGGAGATAACCTTGATGAAACATTTCAAGAACTGTTTTGCAAAAGGGGAAGGAATGAGAGGAAAAACTCAAAGTAATTCTGCTTTAACTCTACTTGGTATAAAAGGGGAAGAAAACTCTGGCAGGTTTCCATGATTCTGTTATTAAATCTTATTACAAAAATATAACTTTCCTGTAATTGTGTTGGGTGCACCTCTGGAAGCGCTTCCGGTTTTCTGTCCAGATGATAGTTCAGAGGAGGAGGAGGAGCCATTCCTGGCATCTCCAGGAGAGACAGGGCAGGAAGCCCAGAGGCTGTTGGAGATGCAGATCAGGAAGCAGCAGGCTCCATCTTGATTGAACAACTGCAGCTGGAACAACCAGATGGGCAGCTGGCTGAACTTGGGCAGTGAGAATCATAGCTGCAGTAACATAGCCTTGAGGCTCCAGGCAGGGAGTAAACACAGCTACTAGTGGCCAGCACAGATAAGAAGGAGAAATTACTCTCTCCCCCGAATCCAAAGGTGTTCAGAACAGAGAGGCGATAGGAACAATGCCAGTCAACCAGGCTATTCACGAGGTTCTTAAATTCTTAAAATTTTAAGAAATTCTTAAAATTTGGCGTTTATGTCTTTTTTTAAGTTCTTAACCGTATAATTATTTTTTCTTTTATTTAACAATGAAACTAAATTCACCAGGTGGCTTTTCAAATTTGTTGCTTTGAAGATCTCTAATGTCTTTATGTAAACAGGTATTTTCCAAAAGTAATTACAGAGTCAGTGAATGAGTTTGGTGTCCTTTAAAAGGCTTTGAAGCAATTAAGGGCATGATGGTTCCCTTTGTCTTTTGGCACTCAAATCTATAGAAAACTGCTATCTTGTAATCTACTTGTGAGGAGCAGCTGTCCAGAGCACAAGTAGGTGATCTATCACCCTCTCTTTATTCAAAGAAGTTCTATAGAACCAACCTACTTATCAATCTTAGCCATGCTTGTCATCTCTACTTATTCAGAGACATCTTTGTTCACCATTCATCACCAAGAAGGTCACTGCATTCACAATTTTATACCTAGATAGTGCCACTGCTTCACTAGCATTTAAAATCATTTTTTTAAAAACTTTATTTGATGGATAGAGTAATGGATGCCATATCAGCTTCTATTCCTGAAATATTTCAATACAATCGAGTAAATGTCTCCTTTAACTATTATACATTTATTTTGATTACTGAATATGTAGTAAATCCTATATTGTTCTTCTTGTTTGATGCCGGTGTTACATTCACTATTGAGTTAAACAATAAAGTTTCTTTAAGCAGGCCTTAATTCACAGTTGTTGTTTTTTTAAAAAAACAAGTTTGCATCTTTTTGATGCAAAGGCTATTTAGACCTATTTTCTTCTTTTCTCCTTTTATCAATTAATCGGGTTGTATTAATTAGTAGTAATTGCTTTTACTTTGTTTATTTATTACTTTAAGCCTAATTAATATAAATGAAGTAATTAGAAAAATGAAGCTGGTGTTAAATCCTATCTGAATAGATAAAAATGCTTTTCCCTTTTCTTGTTTTTTTTTCTTTATCTAAAATGAGCATTGCTACTCAAAGACTTTACATTGATTTTATTGTAAAACAATGTCCTATAGATCAACAGGCAAAGTAATGTTCCACATGAAGTCTTATTTGAAGCCTTTTCATCAAAATCTCACCTAGGGCATCTCTTCTTAAAAGTAAAAGTATATGTTCCTAATTGTGTCTCCGATCTCAGTATTCAGATACCAATTGTAATAATGTCTCAGATCATATGTGAACTGGCTGTATACATTGCATTTGTCTTCTAGACAAGACAACCGAATAATGGGACTTCCGGTTTGCTTCTTGTCGCCGCCAGACGATCCCTTGGGATCGCCGCCCCATTGCCTGTAAAGAGCCGCCTTTACAACTGAAAGGCGGCTCGAAAAAACTCCATTTCCATGTGGAAATGGAGAGAGAGCCGGCGGGGGCAGGTAGAGCTCTCTGCCTAGCCCCAAAAGTTTTTTTTTTACTTTTGGGGACGAAGCAGATGAGGCTCCCTATTTCCCTCGCCGTCGCTCTGGGCTTTGGGAGACCTCTGCTTATGCAGAGCTAGGCGGCAAGATCAAGCCTACAAAAATTAACAGAACAATTAAAAAGGATATGAGCTGGACCTGTGACCCTGAATCGCAAGTATTTCATTTATTTTATAACAATTATTGAAGAAGGAAAAGGAAAAGGAGAAAAAGAATTTTTAAAAATGGCGACTGCCGAGGCTTGAGAAGGGGTTGAAAGGGAGAGTCCTTCCGTTTTCTATTAAGATACAAAGTAGCGGAATAAATACTTCTGGCTACAATTGAAGATAAAGCTCTACTTTTGTGTTTTGTTCTTCCTGGAGATCTGATATTGATCTTGGTTGGAAAGAAGGTTTTTTTTTTCTTTTTTGCCTCTCTTTTCTTTTTTTTAAAATAGTTTGTCTGTGTGGAAATATGGCATTAAAGCTTGCAAAGCTGGACAAACAAGCAGTGGGGGGGGGATTCCCCCATTAATAAATTACGTGAACAAGTTCTAAATCTCCAGTCTCAGAAAACTGATTTTAATATAATTGAATTTCTTTTGGAGGAGATTGTAAGAAGGGATGAGATTGTGAATCAGAACTTTGAAAAATTTAAGCAGGAAATTAAAGAATTAGTGCAATCAAAGGTTGATTTTTTGGACCGAAAGATTATAAAAATGGCTAATGGTTTTGCAGAATTTATGATCAAGTTGGATGCAAATACTAACTTATTAGAGTCTAAAGTGGAAGAAATTGAGGACAATTTGGATAATAGAATACAAAAAATTGAAAATGATTTGACAAACACTCAAGACAATAGCTCAAAAGAAAAACCTAAAATGGAGGCTGATCAAAAGACTTGTAATGCAGAAAACATACAACAACGGATTGAAAGAGAAGTTTTAATGATGCAATATAATTTTACTGAATATGCGATTAGACTCAGAGGACTGCAGGAAAATGACAGAGATGATTTAAGGAAAATATCTTCTGAAATTCTGGCTGGGATCTTAAAGGTTCAACCTGAGGAAGTATTTTGTAGGATTGACAGAGTTTATAGAATAAATTCCTGGATTGCAAAGCAAAGGCAATTGCCTAGAGATGTGGTGATTTATTTTACAGATAAAGATATAAGAAATAATATTGTGCAAAATTCTTTCAATTCTACTTTGCAATTGTCTGGAAGAAAGATTTGGATTTACAAAGAGCTCCCGCCTAAGATGTTATTGGAAAGGAAGAAATTTGGTTTTCTGGTGACTGAGTTAAAAAAAAGAAATATTTTATTCAGGTGGGACGCTCCAGCTGGTATAATATTGAGATATCAAGGAGAAAGATACCAACTAAATACTGTTGAAAAAGCGGAAGAATTTTATCAAAAAATTTTGAAAACAAACTTAACATCTCTAGGCACAATACAGGATAAACAGAAGGAATTGGAAATAAAGGGAAAACATCGAATTATAGAGGCTGCTGTGGACAAACTGCCTTTGGATTCTTTAGACACCTCAGCTGGATTATCTACAAATACGAGAGAAGTGGCATCGGACTCTAACATGATGATTCATCAAGTCACAGACAAGTATGGAAACTAATTAGCTGATACACAATTGATAAAAAAGAAATATGAGACACAAAAGCAAAACCAACAAGATCAAGTTATAAAGCAGAATGAAAATCGATCAGTTGATATACAACTTATAGAAAGGAAACCAGGATGGAGATCAAACCCACAAAAAGAAAAGAAAAAAAGAAATAGGTCTCACAAAAATAGAAATTTCTAAATTAAGCAACAGTGAAGCCAGTTATTTTAAAAAAATGAATGAATATATGAAAAGATAGTGGAGGCGAAGTATTGGTTAATATTATCCTGAGGAGAGTGACAGACCTTCTTTATTCATGAATAAACGGGATGACACTTCACGGCTGCCTACTATTTGGAAACCTGCTCTCATAGATAGACGAATCTTAACACCATATATAAAACATAAACCAAACATTAATCAAAAAATTCCCAACCAAATCATATTCAAACCAGCCACAAAGATGAAGCCCTGCCACCTAGTGGAGAAAAACCGACCATACACCCGAAGCCAAGCCAATAAACACATACTGAGACTCCCAACCAATCAGAATGAAAAGGTGGAGCCATCCCAGAATACCAGCACCAGATTTGAAATACCAATGGCAGTTAGTACAAAATGACTGCTGACATAAGCCTGATGATGGCAGATGGGATTCTATCGAAACGTCACTTCTACCCTTTTAGGGATATATCCACAATTACACGGGAAGAAACCCGAAATATTAACTACACACACACACACACACACACACACACACACACACACACATATATATATATATATATATATATATATATATATATATATATATATATATATATATATATATATATATTAGCAGAGTGGGCAGTGGATTAAAGATATTAAGAATTGTGCATGGCAATTTTGTAGGAAAGTGGGTGGAAATAGGTTAGTTTACTGATTGTTTAGTTTAAGAAAAGGGATGTTTAAGTGATATATTTAGGGGAGTGGAGCAAATGGATAGAGTTGAATAAATGTTAAATTAGGATTTATGGGGTAGGCTGCTTTGAAATGTTATATTAATATACACAAAAGATTAAATGTTAAAGTAGGATTTATTATATAGTTTTAAAGTGGAAGGTTGTTTTGAAATGTTGTATTAATATACAGATATAAGTATGGAGGAGGAGAAAAAGGGCAGAATATTGTTAAATTGGGAGTTACAATAATATTACAAGTTATAAATTAGAAGTTATACAATGTTATAGTAGAATGTTATTTTGAAATGTATGGTAAAAGGGGGAAGTAACAATATTAATAATACTATTAGCAAGTAAGGGTCAGTACTTAGAGGAGAGAGTAAGGGGATGGTAAAATATTATATAATCTGTTATGAATTAGGTCTTTGTTGTGAAGAAGTCACGGGGGGGGATGGGTGGTGAGGGGGGTTAGGGTGGAGGGGGGGGGAGAAAAATGGGGAAAAAATTGTATTCAAAAACTTTTTCAATAAAAAAAAAAAGACAACCGAATAATGATAATCTCCCAGTAATGTTGTGTGGGCATGTCAGTAGTCTTGTGATAAAAGATTCAAATCTTTTTTTATCACGATGAAACTTTCTCTCCTCTTTTTATTAATTGCAAACCCATGGACTGAGAAGAATCTATTCATAATATCCTGTTCAAAAGGTTTGTGATAGCACAATAAACTTCAGTGGCTACTGTGCTGTCAATATTGTTTATCTCATATAGAAACAGAACAAGGAGGGGAGAGAATATCTGATTATTTCAAGGATTTAAAATGATAAATGATTTTCTGTGAACATGCTAAAATCTCAAAGGTGCTGTATCCTATGAAATTTAATTATCTTGCAGAGAATGAAGAATGAACTTTTTCTGACTGTAGACTTTTTTTTAGCCAAATAACAGCACCCACATATAAGATTTCTTCCGGATATTTGCAAAAGACAAATTACTTAGAAGAGAAGCTCTAAATTTCTTAAGTGTGAGTAAGTATATTTGGTAGACTTGTTGAAAGTAGGATAAAGTATCATAGAAAAGGGCAAACATGTTTATGTGTTTGTGTTAGTTGTGGGTCTCCATTGTCTTATAGTAACTGGGATTGTGCAGCCTTGCCGGAAGGCAGGACAATTCAAAAATGTGCAGAATGCCATGGTACCTTCACCCAGCTTTTTAAAATTTATTTTTAGAATTTATGTACCTTCCCTGTCTGCTTGAATCTTTCTAGAACAATCTTCCCCCAACCTGAGGCTTTTCCACTAGGAGGTAGACTTTAAATAATGGGTGTTGTAAAACCACATCTAAAAAGTGCCAGGTCAAGGAGGAATGTAAGAGTGTAAGATAGAAGTATCTTGCTGGCAGGTGCCAGTCTCAAGTCTTGTTCCCTGATGTGCATCTCTGCTTGCAGGCTTCCCCTCGAGGCTGTCGTTGGCTTGGCCAGAACGCTGCCCTTTTGAACTTGGTCTTCTCCATGGCGAAGAGCAGCTAAAGTTGCTCCTCCTTGTGAAACGGAAGGTATTGTTCCGTGGCCATGCTTGATGCCAGTTGTAGGGCTGGGCGGAGAGAGGCGGAGAGCATGTGGGGTAACAAAGTGGCTTAATCAGGAGCACCGGCCTCCCCCCTGAGTCGCCAGTTCCCACTCCCCACGATCCTCAAAGAAAGCGGCGTCTAAATAGCGCGCGCTCTATTAGTAGTACTCTCGGTCCTGATGTCACAGCAAGGACATCACAAGGAGGAGTCAGATTACACTAAGACTGGGCAGTGCAACATGCAGCGGGAGTCGGCGCTAAACCAGAGCTGGATTGTATCGGGGAAAAGCCTGTCTTTCAAGCCCTGAGCCAAGGAGGCTCACGCCGCTCGTTCTCGGAGGCTTGGAAATTTCCACATCATGTAGGATGAGACAGACTCGCTCTGCTTCACGCGGCAGCAGCAGCTCGGCGCGGGAGCTAATGCTGAGCAGCACCCGGCGGTGGAAGCTGGAGTGCCCAATTAATGAGAAACATAATGTATTTTGGTAAGTCTCTTTCCACTCCGGCTTCCTTCTTTCGCGACGGACATCAACAATAACCTGGGAGAGGGTTTTGACCTCTTACCTTCCTTTCTGTGGCTGTGCCTAGCCTTGTCTTCGAGAAGGACAGTGGAGGCATTTCTCTCTCCCTTGAGAGCAAAGGAGACGTCGATTGTCTCGGGAAAGCTGTTTTTCTTTTGCCGGTGGTAGCTTTGCCGGGTTGACCTGTCTGCAGAGACAACGACGGTCAGTCCCCCGCCCTTCAATCCTTCAAAGAAAACCTGGGTGCCAACCGCTGTCGCAAGGGTGGCGAAGCGTGGGAAGTTGGAACCAAACTTAATGTCATAAGGCACAACCGGGCGTCGCTGCTCTGTTAAGGATTCTCTGCGCTCTCTATAAACTCTTCCACCTTCCCACTTTACAGAGCTTTTACAGAGAAAAAGCGCTGCTTTCTTTGCAGAGCTCTGGATTTCTCTGGGTATATTATTTTCCCCCTTCCTGCCATATTCCCAGTGATGGGGATGATCTCCCTACCCAAAACACGACGCGAAGACCTGGTATTCATGATAAATGCGTGTAAAAAAAAAGCCTTCCGAAGTCTGGGAGCAGTTCAGCCTTTAGGCAGACTTTAGATGTGATGAAGCTTTTCTTCAGAAGATGGTTGGTTGCATTTATTCCAAGGAATATGCTGGAGTTAGGAAGTCCCCCACCCTTTTTTTTTTAAACTTTAAATATGTGCGGCAGACAGATAGACAAAATAAGTGGATTAGAGTGCTCCAACAAGGGGTACCTCTCTTGGACGCAAAGGAAACAGTATAATAAAATTATAGCTTACCATTCTGAGATGTAGGAAAGGAACTTATGTATTGAAAAGGTAAAGGGGAGATATTTTTATTTCTTTTGGCTCAGTTGCTTCCGGTTTTATCAAGAATTTAGTGCAGCTGATTGATATGCAGTGATACATAGCATTGAGAAGGAACTCCTGAGATTGTGGTTATAAATTTCTTTCATTAAATATTAAATCCAAAGTTGTCTTGAACTTCAAGAGGTAGCTCTTTGATGCTTTTCTTTTCGGCTAATATCACTTCCCCTTGATTTGGACTAGGAAGGTAGTTATGAGAACAGCATGTTTCATACATCACTTTTCTTTTACTTTAGCTAAAGTGTTGCACTATCCTGAGGATAATCAGTATTGAGAATGGTGTGCTGTGCTCATCTTCAGAAAACTTTTAAAAATTTCTGAAAAGTCTCTCCTACAAGTGAGGAATGTTCTGTTGTCCCATCCACAAATGAAAATTGGGAAATTAGTGGGAAGCTACAATTCTTGCTCAGGCTTTTTGTATAGAGCTGTCAGATCAATGTTTTCAGAGATTTGTAAGAAATTAAGTGCAACCCAAAGTATTTTGTCACCATGCAGTAAACAAAAGGGAGCTTATAGTGCTATGCTATGCAAGTTGACACTTGCTGAAAAACTGTGAGAATTTGCTGTAATCAACTCACATTGCTTGCTTTTCTTGAAATGTCTCCTTTAAAATTGGTAGTATGAAATGTGCTGCCAGCTGAGCTTTTAGAATAGATTCTCAGTACTGAGCAATGCAATACTTTTGCATTTGATCTTGGCAAAGACCTGTGATCTATGTTATGTCTGATCACAGCTGCAGGATCAGTATATTACTAGGTATAAGTCCTGTGTTCTCCAACAAATAAAATGAATCATTGGCAATGTTTCCATTTATGTATATCCAGGGTTCAAAAGCTTAATATTTCTTTACATGGCTTTACTGTTTAAAGTCTTTCTAAACTCTTAAACCAACATAATGTCAGCTATTCATGCATTAATTTGAATATGCATTATGATCATTTTCTCACTTTAAACATATTTATGTTTCCTAAATTGGCTCAACTAATTTGAGGGGAAATATGAATTCCTAGTAGTTTTTTTTATTCAAATTGGAAAATTCCATATCTCTTTTTCCAAGTACCAAATATGTTCAGAGCACTGACTGACATCCCTATTTTTCTCTAGCTATTTTGGTATCTGTGTCATTCACGCTTTCAAAAGACTAAAATTGGTCATCTCACCTGTCCCTATTAGGAATCATGTAGAATGAAATAGACTTGGCTAGGGACAATTTTTACTAGAGAAAAGGATAAACATAGGACATTGCCATTTTATTAAAAGGTATAAGATATAAAGGAATGGATAACTGTAGTTAAGAAAATGGCATATTAAAGCTTACATTTTTACTGCAGGTATTTAATAGTAAATAGTATTCTATTTAGGTTTCAATCTTTTTGAAAATCTTGCTAATTTCTGCTAAAAACAATTTTATGTAAAACATTAATTTTATATATGTAAAATTTTAGACATATTTAATATCACACACACGCATATATATAATATTAAATATGTAAAATTTTACATATATATATATATATATACATCGTGTGTGTGTGTGTGTGTTTGTGTGTGTGTGTGTGTGTGTGTGTGTATGAAGATTTCCTTCACTTCTGTAGGTCTTTTCTTCCTCCAGTAAACTATAGATTATGCCTAAAGCTAAAGTAACTTTTTCTGCTTAGCTTTTTGCTATATTCTGGAATTAAATTATCACCTTTAAAGCAGCAGCTTTCTTATTTCTATGAACATCACGGGTAGATAAGAATATCATTTTATTTTTTATTCCTTGGATATGAGAACTAAATATGTGCCACATTTAGTTCTCTAAGGAATAAAATTTTGTAATTTCAGCATCATTATTAATTCTGCTGAATCCATTGAGATTCGCAGCTTGAGGGTTGGGGTGCTTGTTTCATGACACTGACAGATTTTTTTAAAATAGAAAGTGTTAAACTTTTTCTATACCGTTAAGGATGCACCTAGATAGCATTTAGGTTGCATCAGCCTCATTGAATACAATATTTAATTTTATTAAGAATGTGTGGGGAAATTTCAATTCTGTCTTATCCCTTCATTTTCCCTCCTTTGGATAGGTAACAGACAGGTCTTTGAGGTCTCAGGCAGAGAAGGATCTTTTCTATATCAACATTATTGTCATGTTAATATAAGTGGTAAATAACATAAAATAGTAGCAAGGCATATTACAGCATAAATTATTATTAAAAAGAATAAACCTAATAGTACTCTCCAAAATTATTAATCTTTATTATCGAAAGGTATTTGTTGTGAACCTTCTCAAGACCAAAAGTCTGCTTTTTGGTGTTCCAGAGGATCTCACTTCATTCTTGTGCAGGCAATTCTGCATAACAAAAAGATATAGTTAGGACTAATTGTTCATCTGCTTGTAACAAGTAATCTTGAATTTAAAAGGTCTGACATAAAATTTAAAGTACAGCTTTCTCTTGGAGTTCACTAGATATCATTAAAATATATGTATTCCAGTGTGCTTCAATCAGAAGAAAGTATCTGCCTGCTTATGCAAGGCCATTATCATTTTGGGGTGAATAGCTGTGTTGAGCTGAATGCAACAGTCTTCCTTGTACTCAGAAACAGGAAGGAGAAAGGCATTTTGACAGGGTTTAGAATCCAGGAGAATGCTACCTCCATGACTGCAGTCAGAATACATGCTTATGTTGCAATTACATGATTGTGCATGTGCCTTAATAAATCCAGTAATCTACACAGTGAAATAGCAATACATATATTGCTCAGATTGATTACTTTGCTTTGTAGAAATATTCTTCTGGGGGGAAAAATGCTACAAAAAGAAAATAATAATTTTTTTTTGGATAACTCATTTTCTTTAGAGGGTGGTTTTTTGTTTTTTTTGTTATACTGTCATTTTGAGTAATTCTCTGTTACTCTCACTTTTAGCTCTGTGTTTTATAGTGAACTATGTTATAACATTGTGCTTAATATATTTGGATCTATTCCATTTTGAGAGGCTGCATTTTTTTGTAAATAGTAGAGAGACACAGAGATATTGTCACATTCTTTCACATAGTTCTTTTCATCTCCCTTCTAGTGAACACAGTTCTGAATATGATCTTGTCATCTTCATATTCTTTCTCTGAGTATCACTTTTTACTTCTGCCATAGTTTTATGAAGGAAAAATTGATAATGGATGAGTTTAAAAGAAAACAAAATGTCCTTCTCTCCTCAGAACCTCAGAGACTCTTAAAAAATTTAAACTGAAAATGTGAAATATATCACTTGCCATTTCATAGGAAATTCTTCTAGTTTGTTAACAAGCTGCAACATACATTGGGGAAAATTCTGTACAGTGAAGTATTTCTCTATGAATGAATCACAACAAATCCTTAAGAGAGCACATTAAAAATAAAATGCTTTTAAACACTATTTATACTGAGCTGTTCCCTGTGTGGTATTTTACAATCAATGTGTGCAATAAAACGCTGTAGTTAATACATAATGGATGTTGATTGCAACAGAAGAATGTTGCATAAAATCATCAAGTTACAAGAATTCTGAAATTCCAAAATATCTTTTAGTGTGGCTGCATTTGTTGTAAAGCATAGTATACAATTCTGAATCTGGGAATGTCCAAGTGCATAAAATGAGTGAAAGCATTATAAGGAATAACAATCCATATCACATCATTAAAAATCCCTATTATAGCCTCTATTTAAAACAGAACACTTATTTGCAGACATTATAAGAACTATTATTGTTATTAAAGAGATGTTTCATGAATTTTGATATTGGGGGACTCCATAAACATTTCTGAAGTTGCATAATCTCTTAATGTCTATATCAACAGTTTTACACTTCATGATAGGAAAGGCACCGTCATGGTTTTGAATGATTGAATTATAAAGAAGTAAATATTTGAAATAACAAAGTGTATATTGATCGCATTGCATAAAACAGTCACACTAAATATATACACACCCACACACCCACATACTTACATATATAATCAGAGACATCTTGAAATCATGTACCCTTATAAAATTCAACATGGCCTATTTTGCATTGTTTTTCAATTTCTCGAGGAAGCAGTTGTGTTCCTAGTACAATTCTGAATGTTTTGGCTTCTTCAAGATCTTCAAAGAGATAAATATGCCATTAAGGTCTCATAATTTATGAATAGAATATTCATATTTGCAAATAATTGTGCAGCAAGATTATGTGATTGACATTGATCTGGTCAATGGATAGAAAAAGATGTTTTTATTTTGTGGAACATGAACCATGAATCCTGCTATTTTACTAATCATAATACATATGGAACTCTATGTTTTGTTTTTATATTGTGGATTATATAGATCCATGATGGCGAACCTATGGCACATGTGCCACAAGTGGCACACAGAGCCTTCACTGCCGGCACTGCAGCTATCTCCCCAGCCCAGTTCCACTATGCCTCCCACCAGCCAGCTAGTCTTTGGGTCTCTGCCGCACATATGTGGGGTGCATGTGGGGGACACATGGAAGAGGCAGGAGGCTTTCCAGACCCAAAATGAGGTATGGGATGTGTGCCCCATTTTGGACCTGGAAAGCCTCCTGCACCAACCTGGAAGCCAAAAGGGGGTTGGGGGGGCAAGGCACATGCACGAGGGGCTCTCGCATAGCATTTTGGGAGTTCATGCATGTACCTTGGGCACTCGGCACCAAAAAGGTTAACCATCACTGATATAGATAGCCCTCCACTTACAGTAGTTCATTTAGTAACTGTTTAAAATTACAATGGCACTGAAAATGTGACTTATGACCATTTTTCACACTTATGACTTTTGTTCAAATGCTTGGCAACTGATTCATACTTATGACCGTTGCTATGTCCCAAAATCATGTGATCATTTTTTCAGCCCTTTGACAAGCAAAGATGGGGAAGCCAGATTCACTTAATAATCGTGTTACTAACTTATCAACTGCAGTGATTCACTTAACTGTGGCAAGAAAGTCGTAAAATGTGGCAAAACTCACTTAACAAATGTCTCATTTAACAACAGAAATTGTAAGTCAAGGATTATCTGTATTCCATTATTGTGACAAAATACATTGAGACAGACACAAGTATTTGCTTATAATTTTAATCTTAAGAGGGGGGGAAATTTACATAAAACTGAATGAGAATTATATTGGACTTGTTCATAGGAAAGACTATTATAAATAATTTAGACTAAAGTTCAGGGTTGCAACAAAATTTCCTAGATGAATGGCAGCATTAAAAATATAATGTGATACGGAAAACTAAATCAAAGTACTCAGAAAAAAAGTAACTAAAACTGTATATGAAAAGTTGCTCTGTTTAGTTGTGTCTTTAAGTAATTATATAGAAAGTGGAGTATATGACAACAGTTTCAGATACTTGCTAGACCAAAAGATTTGTTCAAACTTTATTATATGTAATTAAGTGAATCCACAATTTTGCTTAAAAAATATTAGTTTCTCATATCACATGGTATCTACATTGTTTTATATGCCATAAATTATTCATCTTTTGCACAGTCATGGGTAACTTCCTCTCAAGTATCAATGCTTGGATCAGTTTATGAAGTTTACTGTTCTTTGTACTGAACCTTCCTCTTGTTCAACCTTTGATAGTAGACAAGAGCAAACTGGCAGCCAAGAATCTGAATCTGAAAGCACAAAACACTTTCTATATAATAGTTAAAAACTTTGGTTTGCATCCCATGAATAACAAAATCCTTGAAGTTCCAGTAGAAATCAGTTAAATCAAAATTACCCAAATTCTGCTTTTTATTTGAAAGCGAAAGTGAAACTTTGAGTGTCCCTAACCTAACCCTTCCCTAATTCTGCAGGATTTCTCTTGAATCTTGTTGGGTCATTGACAACTAGTAATATAGTAATGTACACTATGATATTGTGCATTATATTTACTTGCTGCTTTTCTGCCAGAAAGAGTGAGAAAATCTTTGTATTAGTCAATTAGATTTATATGCAATTTATACCCATTAAGGACCATTCTATCTCTATTTATAATAATGACACTAAAATGATATTTTGTAGGTAGAGAAAAAGAAATATTCTCCTACAATGGAGAATCTACAATTCTACTTCAATGTAAAATACTATTCTCAATTTCTTCCTTCACTATTTGCAGCATAATCTCTCCTTACATATAATGGTGGAAATTTGCCCTGTGACTGTAATATTTTAACATTACATTTAATAATTAACATAATTAAATATTTAAAATATCGCAAAATAATATTTTGCAGTTTGACATGCTACATTTTCTGTTTCTTAAATGTCATTAAACATGTGTTAGTGTTTTGTGATGTGGCTTATGTATTCATGGAAGATAATGAAATGTACTTTTCACTAATTATGATAACTGCCTTCCAGTATTACAGTGTGAAGAATAATAGTCATGTCAAGATCTTTTTATTAGGAAGTGTGTGTTTATATGCGCAGAATAAAATGTTTTAGAGATTTAATTTTAAAAATTAAAAAAAGAATGAAAGAAATAAAATGAGTAAGTGAATGAACGAATAAACAATAAACAATAAAGCAAACAGGTTTGGATACACCAACAAAGTATATAACTTTCTGAACCACATACACTTCTAAAGATTTCATAACAACTTCCTAGCTATATTCACACACAGTTGCACCATAATTATTTTGGAAATAATTTTTAACCAAAACAAAAAACTTAAAGACTTTTGTTCTGAGTATAAAAGTTCCAGAATTAGCACCCATGAGATCAATTTAACTAAATTAAGAATTTATAGCTTTGAGGTTTTGCTAAACTGTAATTTCTAGTAGCCCTTATCAGCATGATGAAACCCAGAAATGCTAGGTTTGGGAAGTTCAAAACATATTTAATAACTAATTAAGACAGGTTTAAACTTGTATCGGTTTTTTGATTCTGGTTTTTTTTGTTATACATCACCCCGAATCACTTGATTGGGTGGTATAAACATCACTAGAAGAAAAAAAGGAATGACTGCAATCCTTAAAATTCTGGAAACAGTTCCTAGCAATTCCTGAAGATGTCAGAACTGAATCTGTAGTATTCTACTTGGGCTTGACACTGACCCAGGGTTAAAGTTTTGCAAAATTGAAAAGTTGGAAGCTTATAAACAAATCATGACAGTGGAAAAATAACTCAATGAAGAATCATTCTTGATTAGCCTTGGAGAATAGAAATGATCTGAAACAAAAGAAGTGTTAAGTTATTCAGTTACTACTAGCTCAAGCACCCATAAGATTTTGATTAAATAGCTTTAAAGATTCAACCAATTCAAAGAACATAACTGAAAGATATTGAGTGCAGTGTGTGTTTGAAACTTCCAAACTCAGAATATTTGAATGGCAGATATCAAGGGAAAAAATGTGCATTACTCATAAGCTCCCTATCAAAGACATCTGGCTGACTGCTAGTGCAAACCAGTGACGATGAATTAGATTTTGATTCCCTATTGGTCAGCATGTAAGATTTGTTGTGATGCTGATCTCTTGTTCTGATGCTGTATGCAGTTATTATGTAAAAGTGATCCATAAATTGCCACATTCATGACAATATTAGGTAATTATTTGTCACATGAAACATAAAGTAATAGACACCTAGCCAGTGTTTCTGTAAACCTTATGGTAAGAGAGGGAACCCTTCAAAAATTCCCTTGTGAAACAGTGTAATAAAGTGATGACATATGAATGGTATAAGTATGACATGAGATTTATAACTATTAAAGCTTAATATGTTATTAAAGTTTAGCAATCCCCCTGTCCTCTTTATTGGGATAATTTCCTTGCAGAAGAAAGTATTTGAATTTTTCTGTCTTATTCCAAACAAGTTCATCTAAATAATCTAATCAGTTTATTCTATTAATGCTCTTTACCTAACTTCTGACAGATCTAAATTCCCGTGGAGCTGCAAATCACTCTCGAGACTGACATTATGCAATTGAATTGAAATTATTGCGTCCCTAAACATTCCTCCATCAAAGCTACATTCTAACAATTTAAAGTAGTCTGTATAGAATTGAGACCTTTTTGGTTGACGCATTTGTGAAAATTGGCTCTGTTTACTGTGACTAAGAGCAGGAAAATGTGTATCTTGGTTATCAAGCTCAGCTCGAACTGTCTTATGATTTATACCCTCAAATCTTTCGTTTTTTAAGGATAATGCTGATGATAGCTATTGTATTATCTGTTAAAAATAAGCATAGGGCTATTGTTGTTTTTCAGGGCAATTTAGCATAGAAGTTTTATTTTTATAATGTGTATTGAAGCTGCTTCATACATTTATGGACATGAAATTTAAGATCACATTTGTTTATTTATTTGAAATTGGTGGTGCAAAATCACTTTTTTTGTAAAAGTAATCAGACCATAGGTATATAAGGGTTTTTCTTCATTTGTTGACCTTGCCTACTCTTGAGTGTAGTAACTCATGAGGACAGGAAGAGATAATGGTTGTGTTTTCCAATACTGTTATCCTTGCTCATAGTAAGGATCAATATTTTAAAAAGAGTTTTGACAAGACCTTTGGTTATAAATGCAGAAGGAAAACTGGCAAGCAACTTATCTTGGCAGAGCATTCAAGATCAGTGCTTTGTCACCGCTTTCTTTTGCTAAGCCAAGTCATTTTTCAGAACTATCTAAGGCTCTGTCGTCTTTACAAGCCATTGTCATTTAGCACATAGAAACCAATTCAGTCACTTTCTGTTAACAGCATATATTTATCTAAAGCATTTAGTATGTCACTGATTTGACTATTATACAAAAAACATAAAATGATCTATTATTATTGCTAAGTGCTAGCTGCATTCAAAAGAAGAGACGTTTGCAAGGGTGTGGTTATGTCCAGAAGCTTTAGAACAACCAACTGCAACTTTGGTTGCAGTTCTCATGATTCTGTGTACTCATCTAATCTAGAAAACTGCAGGAGGAATAAAATTCAGTAAATCATTATGCAAAAGACAATTCCAATAAGATTTTTGTTTTATTTTTAATGTAATGATAAAAGAGTCCAGGATAAAGCTAATGTTGATGTGAGATAGGGAAAAGCAAGAAGGACCAGACAGAAAAGTCCTAAGCCCTCCCCCCTCAAATACTTCCTCTGCCTCTATTTTGGGGGGCTATTTCAGGAGGGGTGGGTGACAGGGATAACCTGCAACAGTTCTTTTCTCTGCCTGACTCTACTCTAAAGAAAATTCATATGTGTAAGTAAATTAGTGAAAATTTGTTTCAATTTATGATCACCCAGCAAGTGTATTATCTCAGGTGCTTTTTCCAGAGGAAAATCAGAGGTGGGTTTCAGCAGGTTCTGATCAGTTTTGGAGTACCGGTAGCAGCAATTTTGAGTAGTTCAAAGAACCAGTAGTAAAAATTCTGACTGGCCCTGCCCCCATCTATTCTTTGCCTCCCAAGTCCCAGCTGATCTGGAGGAAATGGGGATTTTGCAGTAACCTTCCCCTGGAGTGGGGAGGAAATGGAGATTTTACAGTATCCTTCCCCTGCCACATCCACCAAGCCACGCCCACCAAGACATGCCATGCCCACCAAGCCACATCCACAGAACTGATAGTAAAAAGATTTGAAACCCACCTGGGGCAGATGTAGTGACAGAGAAGGCTTGTTAGATAACATTGTTTAACTGGTGGGACTTGATGCAAGCTGGATCTCTCTGATTGCCAGGGATATCATAATTTGTTTTGTTTTCACTGCTTTTGGAAATATGTATGCTAATATACTTAAACACCATTGCCACTTTGATGTTTTTTTTTCAAATGTACATAGCAGGATATGTAAAACAAAATACTGATTTTTCTACACATGCTAGTAACAGACCCTGCCAGTATTCAACAGCTGTGTGCACATCTCAAAAGTGCCCTCAAAGTATAATTTAGTTGTCAAAAGACTATAGTACAGAAATTGTGATGCTTCTTATCTGACATATCTTAAGCCAAGAAGTAATTCTGCAGATGTCCATGTACTCCTGGAAGTAGACAATCCAAATTTGTAAGTTTAAAATGATTCTATATGCAGTCAGCCTCAAATATATGGTCAGAATGTCAAGAAAAATAGTAACATATGTTTCATCATTATAATGTGAAATGATAACCACAGCAATTTTATTCCAAAAAATGGACATATATAATATCTGAAGTTAATTTTATCTTTAGAACATGGCAAGAATTGCAAAATAATGTAAGTTGCATAAACATTAATTGTATTTGATTTTAGATTGTTTGTGAGAATAAATTTAGTTATTGCTTTTAGTCTACTTCCTATGTATTGGCATTTAAATTAACATAAATAAGATAGCTACTGTTTTATTGCATTTTTAATGCTTGCAAGCATGTGTAAATTCAAATATGGTTAACATATTTATATTATAAAATTTCAGAAAACATTGAACTCTAAACTGGGTTGTACCTTTGATAATTTCTCAACATTTTTTTTCTAATGATGTTTGAAATATATGAGCACTAATAATACTGATACTTCGATGACAAGATTTGAAAAGTGATCAATTTTTTGAGGCCTAACTATCAACATTTTTTTGAATACTGCTATGAATCCTACTTTATATTCTTAGATATCTAAAATGGACCTGTGCTAGAATTCCTTCCATAAGAGACATAACAGATTCCACCACTTCAAAGTTAGGAGAAATATAAAATAGTTCTAAAAATTCTATTTTTTTTCCAATTAATGGGATTATATTTTTAATTAGCCTTATTTGTTACTTGTTATCGGCAAGCAAGGACTTTGTTTAAGATATACATGAGAGGTGGGTTTGTATGTATACACACAAAGAAATACTGTCAGTCAATGCGCTGTAGCGCTTAAGATGAAGAATAATGCGTGGTAAAACCCATGGAAGTTTACTGGGTGATTTGACACACTCTTCTAAGCTCAATCAAACTCTCAGTATTGCAGAAGAGAAACACAACCACCTTGTCACTATTCATTTGATGAAGTGATATGCAATTCATAAAAGCTAGTGCTTTTTAACACATTTTATTAAATACATTTAATAAAAGGTACTATTAAATGCCCTCTGATTTTTGCTACCATGAACACCCCTTCTTCTTCACAATCAATGTCAGGGCATACATGTATATTTTCTTCTTCTGCAGGAAAAGGTTTCTTCTTTTTTCTTTTTAATTTGAATAACATCTTGCATATGATTCTTCTTGTTCTGTGGTAATTGTACAATCATGTAAATGCTCTTGGATATACTGCTTATCCACTCTGTTCATGCCAATATAGAAAGCATTATGAAGAACAACACTTTTTAAATAATTTAAAGTTCTTTTATATTTTCTTGTACCTAGTGACAGGAATTCATGATTCAGTAATGTCTCATGTTGGGATGCATGAGAATAGTTTTGAAGAATACTTGGAAATGAAGGCTAATTCAAAATATGGTTGACAGATGCTAAATTTGGTCATTTACTGCATATCTTACTGCCTTCTAATTAGACCCAATGGAAATGGTGATTGTAAGACTGAAGCCCACTATGTCTTTATATGAAATTAAGATCTAATAAAACATATTTATAATGAATACAGCAACCTGCCTACTGTATACTTATTAGATGACAATATTGATTGATTATTTCCCCCCACAAATCTATTCATTTTAAGATCTTCCTTAGCTCTTTTATTTCATGAATTTCCATGGGATAACAATGCTGAATAGTACCTTTTTTAATTGTAGGTAGACTTTTAATAGTTTCAATTGCTCACTTTATTATTGCTGCTATTTATGCAACATTGTATTCATATGAGATCAGGTTTCCATTAATGGCAAGACAATTTCAGCCTAGCAAGATTTTAGCCTAGCATTCATCCTGGATTAGAAAATAGAAATGCAGAGAATGTAAATGTGCAACATGCAACTGTTTTCAGCTGACAAGACTTGGGAAAGGCATGGGGGAGTGAGGTCATAAAGAAAGACTAGGTATACAGCATTGGAAAAGAATACACAGGATTTGAAACAGGACTGAGTATACATTCTATACCATTTCTGCTGTTTCCTCAGAGACTCAAAAGTCTGTTATAGCTGCTATACTGTATTATTGTAGTCATTTAGTTCTTAGCTAACTCTGAACATTCATATTGGAATAAGAGAACAGAACATAATAAACAGCATATTCTTGAAGAACTTATGATATGAATTGGGTATATTTCATTGGCTTATAAATCCCCACGATTGGTCATATTCATTTGTGTCCAACATCATCTGTAATATTATAAATTTTCTCCCTACAGTAAATGTCAGGTGGGTTTCACTTACCCTTGCAACTGGTTCGCTCACTCACGCGTACTTGCTTCACTCGTGCATGTACCACTTCTGCACATGCACAGAAGCTTCTGTGCATGTGCAGATCGTATTTGATGATGTCCAGATGGGTGAGCGGAATTTGATCGTATTTGATGACGTCCAGATGGGTGAGCGGAATTTGATCGTATTTGATGACGTCCAGATGGGTGAGCGGAACCAGTAGCCACCACTGCTACTGGTTCGCGCGAACCAGGGCAAACCGGTAGCAACCCACCACTGGTAAATGTGGAAGGAGAAGCAAATGAAGACTAATTCCTAACTGTAGATATGAGATATCCTTAATTGAAAAGTTAACAGAGTCCTATGAAGTGCTAATTGTATAGTAATAGCTAAGTTACGAGTAACAATAGCACTTAAATTTATATATTGCTTCATGGTGCTTTACAGCCCTCTCTAAGCAGTTTACAGCACATTGCCCCCAACAATCTGGGTCCTCATTTTACCGACCTTGGAAGGATGGAAGCTGAATCAACCTTGAGTCGATTAGAGTTGAACTCCTGGCAGTGGACAGAGTTAGCCTGAAATACAGCATTCTAACCACTACACCACCATGTCTTCTGGAGTGCAGTGGTTTTTAGAAAGGCTGTAACCCTCCCCCGCATCTCTGATTGTGCTCAGTTGCTATGGAAAGGTAACTAAAGAATGAATTAGAGGAGGAAATCAGTGGTGAAATCCGGCCAGATCTATCTGGCTCACACGAACTGATAGCGCCGATGGTGGAAGACTCCGCCCACCCACCGGGACATCATTACATTCTGTTTTTGACCCTCTGCACATGTGCAGAAGAGGCGTGCATGCGCATAGCATGCTCCCATGCATTCTGGTTCCCGAACCGGTAGCGAAGGTAAGTGGATTTCACCGCTGGAGGAAATGGAACAGGATGAAAATTCTCAAAGATTGATGGCACAATGGAAGGTATAGTTTCTGGTCAATGTTGATAGACTGGGAGAGCTTAATATCAAGAGAGGAATCTTTCAAGGGCACTCACTTTCATGACTATTGGGAGCATGGTGATTCATGTAGTTAGGATGTTGGGCTGATAATTGGCAGGCTTACATTTGAGACTTGGTTGCTGGCCTGAGATGGGTCAGCTCCTGTCTCATGCTCCAGCTCCTGCTGATCCAGCAGTTTGAAAGCAGGTGATAAACGTGTACCATTTTAATGGGCAACATAATGAGCACATGATAGCAGCCCCCAACTGGGCATCCCTTGGGCAATGGTGATGTCACTATTCAATCCTTTCAACCCAGAAGCACTTTGGTACTCCCGACATGATTCTAGCCTGTTGTTTTGTCATTGCATTGATTTTTCTGTCAACAGTGCTGAATAACTCAGACCATCACTACCATGAAAAATATCTGCCATTCTATTCTATTTCCGTTACTTGGACAAACTGAAGCTGTATGAAAAAAGACTGAAATAGAATTGCTGCTCAACGTTGTCCATAGATGTTGCAATGGAGTTTGGACTAGACAAATGTGCCACCCTCACTATCAAATGGGGAAAAATAATGAAAACTGAAGGAATCAAGATGCGTTATTGAAATAATATCAAACCTCTGGATGAAGATGATCACTATAAACAGCTGGGCATCCATCAGGCTGACAATATCAACAACACTGAAATCAAGAAAAAGATTAGAAGAGAACATATCAAGGGAATGGAAAAGATTGTAAAGTCCAAACTCAGTGGAGGAAATGGCATCAAAGCAATTCACAGCTTGATGATCCCAGTTATCACATACACATCTGGAAGAGTGGAATGGCCTCAAGCAGAAATAAAAGCTCTGGATCGGAAGACCATTAAAATAATGACTATGACTATTACCACTAGTAATAAACACCTTGAGTGTAATCTCAAAACAACTGGAGCACCATTTGCACACCATCAGCATTGACCAAATCATCGTTTATCAATTGGAAAAGGCAGCTTTACTTGGACTAGTTAGCTGGATGAAAATAACAGAATAAGAGAGCTGGAAAGGACTTTGGAGGTCTTCTGATCCAACCCGCTGTTAAAGCAGGAAACCCTATACTATTTCAGACAAATGATTGTCAATCTCTTTTTAAAGCATCCAGTTTTGGAGCACCCAGCATTTATGGAGGTAAATTGTTCCATTGATTAATTGTTCTAACTGCCAGGTAATTTCTCCTTAGTTCTAGTTTAGGTCTCTTTCTGATTAATTTCCATCCATTGTTTTTTGTCCTACCTTCAGGTGCTTTGGAGAATACGCTGACCTCCTCTTCTTTATAGCTCCTTAGATAGGGGAACACTGCTATCATATCACCCCTTGTTCTTCTTTTCCATTAAAAAAGACATACCCAATTCTTGCAGCAATTTTTAACATGTTTTAGCCTTCAATTCTTTTTAATTATCCTTGTTGCTTTTCTCTACACTCTTTCTAGAGCCTCAACTTCTTTTTTACATTGTGGTAACCAATACTGGATGCAATATTCTAAGTGTGGCCTTACCAATGCATTATAAAGTGATATTAACAGTTCACGTGATCTTGATTCTATCCCTCTGTTAATGTAGCTAGGACTATGCTAGCTTTTTTGGCAGCTGCAACACATTGCTGGCTCATATTTAAATAATTGTCCACTAGGACTCCAATATACCTCTCACCATTGCTACTGTTGAGCCAGGTATCCCCTATTTTATATTTGTGCATTTTGGGTTTTCTTTTTACCTAAATGTAAAATCTTACTTTTCTCTATGTTGAATTTCATTTTGTTAGCTAGGGTCCAATGTTCAAGTCTGTTAAGATCCTTCTGTATCTTGAGCCTATCTTCTGGAGTACTGGCTATTCCTGCCAGCTTGGTTTCATCTGCAACTGTGACGAATTCCCTTCTATTCCCTTGTTTAAGTCATTGATGAAAATATTGAAGAGTACTGGGTTTAAGGTAGAGCCTTGGAGTACCTCAGTGCATACTTCCCTCCATGTTGATTCAGTTTTAATAAGGACTACATGTTGAGTGAGGATAGTCAGCCAGTTACAAATCCATCTGGTAGTGATGCTATCTAACCCACATCCAGGGCCGGATTTAGATGAAAAGAGGCCCTAGGCTACTCCACTTATGAGGCCCTTTCACCAGTGGTGGGATTCAATTTTTTTAACAACAGGTTCTGTGGGCGTGGCTTAGTTGGGGGTGTGGCTTAGTTGGGGGTGTGGCTTGGCAATCATGTGACTGGGTGGGCGTGACTAGCTGGTCACGTGACTGTGTAGGCGTGGGTAGCTCGTCATGTGACCGGGTGGGCGTGGCTATGTGCATAGGGACTACTCAGAGGGCTGAAAAAAGTCATTTCTGACTGGGCCTCGCACTTTTGACCGGTCCTCACACTTATGACCATCCTCACATTTATGCCTGTGCAGCTTTCTTAACAACCATGTCACTCATTTCACAACTGCTTCTCTTCACCATGGTGACAAGATAGGGCAAAAACGTAAAATGTGAGGACAGTCGTAAGTTTGAGGACTGGTCAAAAGTGCGAGGACCAGTCAAAAATAACTTTTTCAGCCCTCTGAGTAGTCCATATGCACAAAAGGACTACCCAGAGGGCTGAAAAAAGTGATTTCTGACAGGTCCTCGCACTTTTGACCGGTCTTCGCACTTATGACTGGTCATCATTTACGCCCATTGTAGCATTCTTAACAACCATGTCACTCATTTCACAACTGCTTCTCTTCATCATGGTGACAAGATAGGGCAAAAACGTAAAATGTGAGGACAGTCGTAAGTTCGAAGACTGGTCAAAAGTGTGAGAACCAGTCAGAAATAACTTTTTCAGCCCTCTGAGTAGTCCATATGCATAAAAGGATACAGCAATAGAGAGGGATGAAGGAAGAGAAGGGAAATTAGAGTAGGAGTGAGGGTAAGAGAAGGAGGAAGAGAGGAAGAGAAGGAGAAAGGAAGAGGAAGTAGGGAGGAGAAGAAGAGGGGGAGGAAGAGAAAGTAAGAAGGAAAGAAAAGAGAGAGGTGGTAGGTTTGAGGAGAAAGATTGCTGTACAATAAAAAAGATGAAAAGGAAGAAAGCCAACCCCAAACAAATATAAAGATATTAAGATAAAGAATGAATTGTTAAACTTTAAAGAATAAAAGAGAACAAATATGAATAAATAACAATAATTAGAAACACACATACAAACATACAATGTATTTTCTTTGAACAGAGTATTTGGCCGGTTCACAAATTTAAACAATGTTTAGTCATTTCAATTAAATTTACAATTTCTATATTTCCTTTTTGCCATATTTATTCCTCATCTATTTTTGTAAAAAACCAATATTACCCTTCATCCTCATCTCTAATCTTAATCAAATTCAATTTTTCCCTTCTATTCTATATTATACCCCTTCCCATTGTCATCTATTTTTATATCCATCCTCACATTGGTTAATTATGTAATATTAGTTGTTTAATATAAATTCAACATTTTAATATAAATCAATTAGTTATATAACTACCTTTTTTGTATATTAATCAATATGAACATGAATATTCCAATTATTTCCATGCAATCCAATTTCTTACAAATCAATTAATTATATTTACCAATAATAATAAACCAAATAATTTCCCCCATATATTCCTCCAAACCACAACTTAACCATTTCTGCTTTCAGAAATATACAATTAATAGTATCTCAATTATTACAATTCCCTAGTTAAATAGAGCTTTTTTTCTTTTGTGTTTTAAAATCCTGAACTCTCCTCTTTTTCCCTAAATTTCCCATTGTTTGCACCTACCTTTTTTGGTAAGGAAAAAGAAAAGAATTCTGCCTGCGTAATTTTCCAACCTTGCAGGAACAGCAAAGCAGTTTCAATTTCGTTTCTCAGCATAGCTAGGGGGAAAAAAATCAGCACTCTTTGCAAGGAAGCAGAAGAGCCCTGAGCAAAACAGCTGAGACAAATCAGCTGAGAGCCGGGAGGCCAATTAGCCTATGCTGAAGCTCCGTGGGCCAATAAAATTACAAAAAAAAAACACCGAACCCTTTGTTAAATTGCTGGCTCCCCCGCCCCTCGCCCACCACTATTTATTGGCAATAAATAGTGGTGCGGAGGGGCGGGGCAAGCCAGCAATTTAACAAACGGTTCGGCTGCACCACTGACTCTAGGGCGGCCCTTTGAAGCCCCGCGGCAAGAATTTGAAGTTTTTTTTTCCTCTAGCCATCGGAGGCAGCAATAGATGGGAGTGGGCGGGGTAAGCAAACGGCCGGCATCCAACAGAGCAGAGAGTGAGGGTGAGTGAAGGCGTGGAAGCTGCTTTCTCCATCCTGCTCTCTTGCGTCCAGAGCCGGTGGGGAACCACGTGGCAGCCCACGTGGATCCCAGGCAGCAGAACTCAGGCTAGGGAAGGGATGGGCAATTGTGGCTCTTTTACAACCTGTGGCCTTCAACTCCCAGAATTCCTGAGACAGCCAAGCTATCTCAGGAATTCTGGAAGTTGAAGTCCACAGGTTGTAAAAGAGCCACAATTGCCTACCCCTGGCTACGGTAGGCTGGCGCCGCACGGGTGGGAGGCGAGGGGCGGGCGAGCCAGCAATTTAACAAAGGGTTCGGCCGAACCCCCTAGAACCCCCAGAATCCCACCACTGTGTAGGCCCCTCTTGATCTTGAGGCCCTAGGCTGAAGCCTAGTTAGCCTATAGGAAAATCCGGCCCTGCCCACATCTTTCTATCTTATTAAATAGTGGTTTGTGGTCAACTTTATCAAATGCCTTACCCAATTCCAGTCCAAATTATATCCACAGCATTTCGCTGGTCCACTAATTTGTCACTTTGTCAAAGAATGCAATATGTTTTGCATGGCATGATCTGGTTTGACAAATCCGTGTTGGCTTCTGGTTAGGACTTTGTTTGCCTCTAGCTGTTTACAGATTTGTTGCTTGATTATCTTTTCCAGATATTGAGGTCAGGCTGATAGGTCTGTAGTTTCCTGGATCCATTTTTTTTAAAGATGGGAACTAAATCAGCCCTTTTCCAGTCCTCTGGTAGTTTCCTGGTGCTCAAGGATCTTTGAAAGTTATAATTCAATGGTTCTAACATATTTTCTGCCAATTCCTTCAGACTCTTGGGGTGTAATCTTGGGGTGTAATCCATCAGGCCTGATGATTTGAATGTCTAGAATGGATAGGTGTACGTTTACCATTTTCTTGTTTATTTTGACTTGCATTCTTAATCTGCTTTTTACACTTTTTAAAAATAGGTTGGTCTGTTTTTTCCTTTTGTGAAAAGACAGATGAAAAAAATTAGTTAAACAGTTCTGCTTTCTCCCTGCTGCTCATCACCTTCTTGCCATTTTCTCCAATTAATGGTTCAATCATTTATCTGACCTTTTTCTTGTTTTTTACATGTTGAAAGAAGCTTTTTTTCCCTGCTACTTTTCACTTGTATAGCAAGTGTTGGTTCATTTTGGGCCTTAGCTTTCTTGACTTCATGCCAAATCCACTCTAAATATCTGGCTGACTATGTAGCTAACAATTATAATTTAAAAATGGGTGTGAAAGGGGGAACTATGCTACCTCAAAACCCACATTAATTGTTTTCTAGTCTGTGCTTAACAGTATAAATATTAATGAGGTTTGTAAAAAGCAAGCCTTGTGAAACTTAAATATATAAATATTTTGCAAACAATGCAATTGTGAAATCTACTTAGCCTTAGGTGCATTCAGTTTTTCCTTTGTAAGTAATAATTGAAAGCAAAATAAAGCAATATTTATACATTGCTGTATCTTCAGATATGATTTATTTAAATATTGCAATAAATGCTTTCTTTGGCCCTCAGTTAAAGGGCTCTCTACTATGTTGCTGTTTAAACTCTAATGAAAAACAAATGTTTAATTGTTCTGGAATAATCAGGAGGCATGATCCTTCTAAATATAATTGGATGTTCAGATATTTTTAAAAAGGTCAAAATTTTATTTTAAATTACAAAGAAAAAGATTAATTAAAAATAGTCTAGATTTAAACAGGTAGAGATAAGAGAGAGTAAAATCTTCCACTGCAGAAGTGGATGTCTTCTTACTTAAAGTTGGATTTTGCTTCATTTGAAATCAATAAGGGAGAAATTTAAGGATATGCTTGACTTTCCTTTTGTAATGAAAGAATTAACTATGCATAATTCTTCTCTATTGTGGAAAAAAGAAAGCCTAATACAACTGGACAAGTATTCTCTAGGGTCTCTGTAAATAATAGAAATGAATAAAATGTAGTGAAGTAATTATAAAGCATGTTCAGATATCTTCTGTAAAAACAAAACACATAAAAGCCTAATTCTAGTGAAACATGAGACAAAAGTAAATAGTAAGATAACACATTTTAAGAGTCAAATCAATATCTGTCCACAGCTCTATGCATGTATTTATATTGAGCTACTTATGACTCCTCTCAATTTGGTTGTATTCATACAAATTCGTACAATAGTGATTTGTTTGCCTTTGCTGTAGTGTTCCCTGTGCGAATCCAGATTTTGTGATTTGTAAATAATGTTTTTCTGCTTTAATATTATCTATTAAGCCAATTGTATTAATACTTTAAGAAAACTATGATAACAGTAAATATGACCACATAACTGCAATGCAGCATTTTCTTTGAAACTAATGATGTGTCCTTCCAAGTAAGGATGATTAGGACTGGAGTGATAAAATGTGTTAGCAGTAAAACAGATGCTGTGCAATGTAAGGAGAAGGAGGTCTGTGCAATGATTCAATTAAAAAATAATTCTATCAAATATATCTCTTCAAATTAATCTTCTGATTGAATTGCTGGAAATCAAATAGAATTGAATGCCTGGAAATCAGTTTGACAGTTCAAGAACTTCTGCACATGTCCATTCACTCTATTAATCAAATTGACAATCAAAACTGAAATGATTCAGTTTCTTGATCTGAATGAAAAATATTAATGGATGTAATTATATGAATTGAACAATGATTCCAGTAGAATCCTGGATGATTTGCTTAAGCCTTTACAGAAGATCTAAGATTAAAACTCTAACGTCCTCATCTGGAAGCATGGCTGATAAGAAATGGTTGAAATGAAATGAAATAATCTGAAATGACTGGTAATAGGAAGTATCTATTTCAGAGATCTTTATTTATTTATTTATTTATTATCATATTTATATACTGCCCTACTCCCAAGGGATTCAGGGCGGAGACCAGCCAAGATAAAAATACAAATAACATACAAAAGTTAAAAGCTATTAAAAATAGATTAAATAATTTGGGCTCAAAGACAAATTTAAAAATATCCAATTTATGTAAAACATTTAAAACCCAATTTAAAAGGGAGAGTTAGGCCAGACCAGCCTGTTGGAATAAAAACGTTTTTAGGGCACGGCGGAAAGTGCGTAAATCTTGGATCCTCCATATCTCCAGGGGGAGCTCGTTCCAGATGGCATTTACTTCTTCTATGGATCTCTAACCAGCAAACATTATCTTTTACATTTTTTCCCCAAGACCATAGTAAGGCAAGAAAGATTTACAGTAACTGGCCTAAGATCATTTAGTAATAGCTTCTGAATGATTAGAAACATAGGCGAAATGACAAAAGACCTGAGTGTTGCATGAGGGGATGAGTCCCATTACTTGTCTCAGCTACTGCAAATCTAGCAGTTTGAAAGCATGCAGATGAAAATAGATAAATAGGTACCACTTCAGTGGGAAGGTATCAGTGTTTCTTGTGCTTCAGCATATAGTCATGCTGAAGCACAAGATCATAAAAGTACATGATCATAAAAGTATCTTCAGATAGAACTGATTGTCTTGGCTAGGAAATGGAGATGAATACTATGCCCTAAAATTTCACAAGACTGGAGAGGGGAAGCTTTTACCTTTAGCGTCAATCTGGATTTTTGCAGTCCAAACAGAATAGCCTGAATAACTACTTGGTCAATTATTGCTTACAATTATTGGAGAAATTGTAAAAGAACAGATAGTTTATTACCTTCATATAGAAGTTTATCTAAGTGCAATTTGGACTTATTTATTTATTTGTTACATTTCCATGTCACCAGCCCTACAAGAGGCTTTGGGCTGCTTACAAATTATAGAAACAAATGAAAAATAATTAAAAGATTAAAATGAACTGACATAAAATTATTAAAAACTGCACTAAAACCATGCCTACAAAAGCCAAGAGATAGATGGAATGGGGATGACTTCTTCTTACTCCATCAGCCACCTCAATTATCCTAATGTTCAGATTATTACCCAAATGTGTAACCTCTTTCTGCTCAACAGTATTGTGTGAGAGCTGGGATCAAAAAGTTAGCTTTTCAGCCAGCTATTCTCTATGGATGCTGAACTTGATCTTGGAAGTAAAATTCCCTATATTGACCTTTTTTTTTTACAATGAAGAATGTTGACATATTCATTGAACTCTATACCATTACTCCAAAAGGATCTTTGGGTCCTTTTAGACTATAATGAATTTCAGGCTTAGGTTAGAAACAACATTTGGTAGCTTTGATGATGATTTTCTTGGTCTTATTCTTAGATTCTTATTCTTATTCAGTACCATCAACTAAGGTATCCTTTAGCCACTTGTGGAGCTTGAGAGGTAGAGATACTGTATAATATTGTTCTATTTTTGCCTCACCAAGCAGTTAGGAAATGAGGTCATCCAGATTGGCATTCATATTTGAGGTGCACAGGGTTCATTTTCTCCTAGCTGCTTCATCTTCATAAAATAGCTAGGAGATGACATATATTGGTTTAGGGTAAGATATAGTCAATATGTGATGAAGTACAATTTCACCCATGGACTTCATCTTGTCCTGTTAATAATTATATCTTGCTGTCTATGTAAATTATTAACACTCTATTGCTCAAATTTACTTGTATGTTAATATTTATTTAATATCAAAGCAAAAAATTGTTTGTAATATGGTTGTAATATGGACTAATTCTCTTTCTATTTATCATTATTACAGCATTATCTGTTGTAGGTTTTATTTTTTTCATTTTTCCAAAGATAAAGGACATCTGAAAGCCTTATTATTTTAATAGAAATATTTCGGCTCTAAGGTTTTATAGCCAATCTGTTATGCATATTAAGCAACTAGCATAACATACAATTTGGTGCTGCCACTCCTCTTTTGAGTAGAATCTTGGACTTTATCATAACTTAAGGAGAGACTAAATAAAATTAGTTGACTGTTTCTATCAGCCATTTAATATTTTGTCTTCACATCTTAGTAGAATCATTTTAAACAAAAAGTTAACATTTTCAACTCTCTCCAGTCACGATATTTGCCACTGTATCTGTACCAGTTGGAAAATAATTGAAAAAAACGTTATTTTTTATTGAATAAATTCCCAAGAGCTTAATGTGTTTGATAGTAATGTTGAACCAAGTAATTTTATTCTGAGTACTGTTATTTTTATTTATTTTATTTTATTTTATTAAATTTATATACCATCCTACTCCCGAAGGACTCAGGGCGGTGAACAGCCAAAAAATAAAACACATAGATTACAAAATTTAAAAGACAGTATAAAACCACATTAGATAATTTGGCCCGGGACAAATTAAAACACCCCCAATACTTAAGACAAATTTAAAATTTATAATTTAAAAAGTTAAAAGGGAAAAAGTTAGGCCAGGCCAGCCTGTTGAAATAAAAAAGTCTTGAGGGTTTTTCTTCTTCAGGTAAGTTCCATGTTATCTGAGTCTTGGTCTTACTAATACAACATCCAGAAAATGAACTGCACTGCTGTATAGATTCCATTCAGTTCTAAAGATTCTTGGAAGCTAGTAAATTCTTAAACTGTTTTTAAGAAGTTTTTAAGAAGTATTTAAGAAGCAATGCTTGCCTCCCTTTCACTCAAACTCTTTTCTCCCTCAGGCTTGCCCCACAGAAACCTCTCCTCTCCTCTCCTCCCTATTTTCTTCTGTCTCTCTCATTCCTCTCCTTTTCCTGCCAAAACCCCCTCCTTGTATTTCCTCTCCTCTCTCCCCGCCTCTTTCTTTTTTTCCGTCTTCTGGCACATCACTCTCTGGGGCTTAAGCAGAGCTGTAGCATCAGCCACTGTTCCAGCCTAACCTCCCACCCCCACCCCCACGCAGCTACCCATTGCCTGGCTAACCTTTGCATGCAGAGCTCTGGAGCTCTGTGCACTGATTCTGGGGTCTCCACTGAGCCCCAGCAGCCTTGTAGGTTGTGTGCTGCTGCTGGCAACAGCTGACGCCGCTTGAAGCGCCGATCAGCTGGAGCCAACACACTGATCCTGGGGCCTCAGCAGAGCCCCAGCACCCTGCAACTCCAGCTGACTCTCATCCAGACTTGTGCAGGGCTGCTGCTGCTTCAGCTCACTCCTTCACTACACACATGACCCAGGGGCCTTCCATCCTTTCTCTTTTCTTTCCATCATTTCCTTTCTTCACCAGCCACTCACTCTTAGGCAGCGCCTGCTGCCATTGACAAGTCACCCCAAAAAACGAGGAAGTAACTACTCAATCACCTCCTCCTACTAGTCTGCTTGCGGGCCAGATATAAACACATCATGGGCCCACATCTGGCCTTGAGTTTAACATGTCTACCCTATTCTGTTTCTAATAGGTGGGTAAATATTATATATAATGTATATTATATGATGAGATTATTGGTCTGCAACTGAAAGATTATGAAAACTTAATTTAAGATCCATGCATATTATCCTGAAACTCATGAGAACAGGACTTCAATCAACAGTGCTAAAATAAGGAGCAGTAGGAATCAATTATTGTTCAATCCCATTTGGCATAACTTCAGTGGCAGGGACTTGCATCAAGATTTGTACATAACTATTCTTTCATTCCTTTCCTCCCTTTAGTTTCCCTTAACACTTTGCTTGCTGATGTTCAGATTACATTTAAAATAAATCACACAGAGTAAACCATAGAATAAATGTTCACTTTTAAGGAGAAAGTGAGCACAGTTTCTGTTTTAAGAGTTTTGTCTGTATAATATTTAAGAGCTTTTGAGGGAAAATATTTGGTAGTATACTCTTTGAGATTTTTTTAAAACAAAGCTGTAAACATTCCTTCTTTTGTTCCAAACACAGTGTATTGTTCTATGGGAAACAATTCTACTTTGTAAAGTAAAAGGAAAGCATAGCTCTTCTTTTTCTTCTTTCAGAGATGATATCATGGTAAAATGGAATATAAAAGCTACTTGTATGGTTGAACCCACTTAATTTTATTCCTGTAAAAAATAAAATACCTCAACTTTTCAAATATATTGATGAGGAAATACATTTAACTCCAATTTAATGCTGTTTAGCATGTCATTTGAAATTCAGACAGAGGTTTATGCTAAACCATTAGCTCCACCTTGATTTAATAATGCATTATGATTAGATAGTATTGCTTTATTACATTTGAAGATGATTGGTATATGAAAGCACAGATACAAGCTAGAAATGGTGTATGTATTTTCCCCCTAGTTTTTAACATTGGATTTAATCAAGTATTGTATGTTTCATTAAAGGATAGCATTAGCTGGAAGAGAATACTGTTTACGTATAAAACCATTAATTTAGACTTTTAATTTATAATAAAATGCCTAATATATTAGTTGCATTTAGAATTAAGCAAAATGTCAAAGAATATCCATCAGATCTCTCTGTCTCTGTCTCTATCTCCCCACTCAAAATACAATTTTTTATCTGATATATATTTCATATATATATATATATATATATATGAATTTCTTTTCCAGATTACTGAAAGTAAACCAAGTTTCTTTGATGAAGCAAAAATCATGAAAGCCATTTTCTATGAAAACATTTAGTTGTCAGGCTAATAATATTAAATGATTTGTAGAAACATTTTTAGGCAATATCATATGGGTTAAATGTATGATATGAGATTTTTTTTTTAATAAGATATCCTGTCTCATGATTGGTAACTTGCATCCAAAACCTCAAATTAACGAAATCCAAACAGCATAGATATTAGCATTGATGAAATAACAGGAATAAGCAAGAGACTATGGCTTAACAAAAACAATCCCAATATTTTTAAAAATGTAGATTTATAATTCATATCCTGGAAAATAATGAACAGCTTTTATCCTGTGACAATATATTTAATACCATCAAACAACATTTTAGAAGGGACTTGATAAGTGGATAAAAATGACAAATACACTTTAAGCTGAGCGTGTAACCAACCATAATTATTTATTAAACTTGTTTGCTGTTCGACTCAAAATAACTGTATGCAGCATGGTAATTTCATTTATTTTTAAATTTTCCTATGTGTCTTAGATACATTTTGCAGTTTTTTTCCTTTTTTAAAATAAAAGCACTGTGCAGAAACAAAGTTACAAAATGAATATAATTTCTGCCTCTTTAATATCAATATATTTCTTTTAAAAAGGTTTGAACAAATTTCTTTAGCTTTATCACCACCAGGCTACACAGAAGACAAAACCATACATTAGAACAAAGAACTAAATGTAACCAAAAACATAAACATATTTATTTATTTATTTATTTATTTATTTATTTATTTATTTATTTATCTATTTATTTATTTATTTATTTATTTATTATATTTCTATACCGCCTTTCTCCCGTAGGACTCAAGGCGGTGTACAGTCAAGAAAAATATAGACACACAAACATCATAAAATTGCTAATTAAAATTATTACTTAGTTTGGTCAATTAAATAAAACCCAGAATTAGATAACATTTTAAAAAAAAAATCATTCACATGTTCATATGTTTAGCCCCGCCTGTTGAAACATCAGGGTCTTGAGGGCACGGCAGAAAGCACGGAGATCAGGGATATTCCGTATCTCCGGGGGCAGTTCATTCCAAAGGGTTGGAGCCCTCACAGAGAAGGCCCTCCCCCTGGAAGTCGCCAGTCAGCATAATTTGACTGATGGCACCCTGAGTAGTTCCTCCCTGTGAGAACGAACTGGTTGGTGGGAGGCTATTGGTGGCAAAAGACGGTCTCGTAGGTACCCAGGTCCTAAGCCATGGAGCGCTTTAAAGGTGATAACTAACACCTTGAATCGCACCCGGAAGACCACCGGGAGCCAGTGCAGCTCACATAGGAGAGGTGTTACATGGGCGTAACAAGCTGCGCCCATAATCACCCGCGCGGCTACATTCTGGACCAGTTGGAGCCTCTGGGTGCTTTTCAAGGGGAGCCCCATGTAGAGAGCATTACAGTAGTCCATACGGGAGGTAACTAGGGCATGAGTGACCGTGCGCAAGCCGTCCCGATCCAGAAAGGGACGCAACTGGTGGATCAGGCGAACCTGATAAAAGGCACCCCTGGCCACGGCCGTCAAATGATCTTCTAAAGATAACCGTGAATCCAGGAGGACACCCAAGTTGCGGGCCCTCTCTGTGGGGAGCAAGATCTCATCCCCTATTGTCAATGATGGTACCAGCTGACTATACCGGGACGCCGGAAGCCACAACCACTCGGTCTTGGAGGGGTTGAGTCTGAGCTTGTTTCTCCCCATCCAGATCCGCACGGCCTCCAGGCAACGGGACATCACAGTAAGGGCATCATTGGGGTGGTCTGGGGTGGAGATGTATATCTGTGTGTCATCAGCATACTGATGAACACTCACCCCAAAACCACGGATGATCTCACCTAGTGGTTTTACATAAATGTTGAACAGAAGGGGTGAGAGGACTGACCCTTGCGGCACCCCACAAATAAGGTGCCTCGAGGTCGACCTCTGCCCCCCTGCCAACACAAACTGCGAACGGTCAGAGAGGAAGGAGGAAAACCACCGAAGCACGGTGCCCCCTATTCCTAACCCCTCCAGCCGGCGCAGTAAGATACCATGGTCGATGGTATCAAAAGCCGCTGAGAGATCTAATAGGACCAGGATAGAGGAGCAACCTCTGTCCCGAGCCCTCCAGAGATCATCCACCAACGCGACCAATGCCGTTTCCGTGCTGTATTGTGACCTGAAGCCCGACTGGAACGGATCCAGATAGACAACTTCATCCAGGTATCGGGGTAGTTGTCGCGCCACCACACTCTCAACAACCTTTGCAACAAAGCGAAGATTGGAGACTGGACGATAATTTGATAATATAGCCGGGTCCAGGGAAGCCTTCTTGAGGAGGGGCTTCACAACTGCCTCTTTCAAGGCAGTGGGAAAGACACCCTCACTCAGAGAAGCATTTATAATCCCCTGGAGCCAGCCTCATGTAACCTCCCGGGAGGCCAGTACCAACCAGGAGGGACACGGGTCCAATAAACATGTGGCAGCGTTAAGCTTGCCCAGAATCCTGTCCACGTCCTCAGGAGTCACAGAGTCAAACTCTTCCCAGATAACGCTCTCAAGACCTGCCCCTGTCTCCTCCCCTGGATCTACCCAATCGGAGTCCAGGCCTTCCCGAATCTGAGCGACTTTATCATGCAGGAATTGTACAAAATCCTCAGCTCGACCTTTTAAGGGATCTTCCTGTACCCCCACCTGAAGTAGGGAGCAGGTCACCCTAAACAGCGCAGCTGGGCGGTTCTCTGCAGATGCAATAAGAGCGGAGAAGTAGCTAGACTTCGCCGCTCTTATCGCCACTAGGTAGGTCTTAATATAAGATCTCACCTGTGTTCGGTCAGATTCAGATCGGCTTGTCCTCCAATCACTCTCCAGGTGTCTTTTCCGACGCTTCATCTCTCTCAGCTCCTCGGAAAACCAAGGAGCTAGACGAGATCGGCATCGGGTCAGAGGCCTCAAAGGCACGACGCGGTCCAAGGCCGCAGTAGCCGCCCTGTCCCAGGCGACCACCAGGTCCTCAGTCGAGTCATGAGCCAGAGTCTCAGGAAATGGCCCAAGCTCCATCAGGAACCTTTCGGGGTCCATCAGGCGCCTGGGACGGAACCATTTGGTTGGTTCCGTCTCCCTACGGTGGGTGGAAGTGACTTGAAAGTCCATGTGAAGGAGAGAATGATCAGACCATGACAAGGGCTTGATGTCTATATCCCCTATTCTTAGATCATTCAGCCACTGATCAGAGACAAAAATCAAGTCCAGAGTGTGATTCCCCAAGTGGGTGGGGCCTTGAACTATCTGGGTCAGGTCCATGGCCGTCATGGAAGCCATGAACTCCCGAGCCGTCTCCGACATCTCACCAGCGGATGGCAGGTTAAAATCCCCCATAACAATAAGTCTGGGGGTTTCCACCGCCACCCCGGCTATAATGTCGAGCAGCTCAGGCAGGACTGCTGTTACGTGGCAGGGAGCCAGGTACGCAATCAGTAGGCCCATCTGAATCCCCTGACCCCACTTCACAAGGAGGGACTCACATCCGGCTATCTGAGGAACAGTGGCCTCCCTCGGGCAAAGACTTTCTCTAATGATTGCTGCCACTCCCCCACCCCTTCCCTGAGTCCTTGGATGATGGAATGCACGGAAACCTGGCAGGCACATTTCCACAAGGGGAACTCCTCCCTCCTGGCCTAACCAGGTCTCCGTAATCCCTGCCAGGTCAGCACCCCGCTCTGAAATAAGATCATGAATGAGGGGGGCTTTATTTACCACTGACCTGGCATTACATAACATCAGCCGTAGACCCAGGGTCTGAGACTCTGAACAACCTGGGAAACGAGCAGTGCTTTGGGGGTCGGAGTGGGCAATCGCTCGTAAACATCGAGTGCGCACTCCCGAAACATAATATGGCCCCCTGCAGCCGTCATATCTGCCCCTCCCACTTACTATACTAATGCCCATCGCTTCATCCCCCTGCATACTTGTCAGATTTCTGTCCCCATCCTTCCCACCGTGATCATCAGACCCATTACCCCTTTCAGTGGATTTGTGGATCCCCCCAGATCCATTCCCACAATCCCTCCCAGAACCCCTTAAAATAGAACTTAAAGATTTATCTAAAAAACCCCAAAGCCGTCGGTTTTTTGCAAACCACCTCTCAGGGCTCCAAAACCCGTCCTCAAGGGTGGCCCTTGATAACTGAGAGGGCCAGACATGCGAGAGGGGGGAATCTCGCCGTGCAAGGAGCTCCGCAATTGAATACATCAAAGATAGGAGCGAGTTGAAGGAGATGAAGGATCATTTTCTTCTAAGAGTGTTAGAGATGGTTAAGACAGGTAATTTAAAATAAAGGAGGAAATAGATGTTAAAGGAAGACCAGTATGTTACAAATGTCAATACATCGGAACATCATCGCCTTCTCACGACGATGGGAAGTCTTGTGGTTGTAGTAAGTCCATCCAAAGGAGGTGGGGGTAGAGGTCTCAAAGGGTCGTCCTCTCACAGCGACCAAACCATTTGAAACAAACAAAGAGAAGATGGTCTATCTCCCCATAATCCAAGACTCTCAATGTCTGTATCTCCTCCAGTCCTGATACCAGCGATGGCCGAGGATTAGATCAAAAAAGTAAGGCAGAGCCACTGGACAAAGTACTTAGGGTTAAATAATGAGGGTAATCTTGGGGAATAGGTGGTAAATAAAGCTGCAGATCGATCTAAGATTGCAAGTTAACACTGAGTGGTCGTAATAGACCTAGATCTGATAAAGGAGAGAGGGACAGTTGAGGGGGAGAGTAAGTCATCATCTCCAGTTTGTAATCCTCAGTCCCTATCCATCACCTTGCTCAGGCTACTTAGTTCAATTAGTTTAATAAGTCCTCAGAGTTTCAAGAAAGAGGAGTGCAACAGATCCCTAGAGGTTGAAGGGATCCTAACATTTATAGCCTTTGCAGCATTGCCCTCTCCTCTATTAACAACGAGGGCTTCCTTGCAGCCTCCTGGTGTTGCCATCACCGTTGCTGCCATTAGCGCCATTCCCCTCGCCATTGTGGTAACCCCCCTTGCTGTAGACATCATTGTCGCCGTGTTGCTACATGCAGCGCCTATTAGCCCAGGCATCATTATCAACACCCTATCCGGAGTCGCTGTTGCCACCGTCTCGCCAACCATTTCATCAGCTGTATTAGACTCAGTGGTTGACCCAGTCGTGACAGCCAGGCTTTGATGTTGACATCCTCTGCACTGCCCTCAGTCTTTTTACTGACAAACAGCTGATCTTCAGGCTCGGCTCGGGTTTTATCCTTGGGCTCCATCCACAGCTCTATTGAGCCGAAAATACCTCAGCTTGCTGGGAGGGGGGTCTGTGGATGGTTAATTGACCCCCACACTCTTGAAAATGTCGAAACATCTCCCTCCTAGCCTCGGAGTTTCAGCTCTGAGCTGCCATTTTGTTTTGCAACTGTCAATGGAACATAAACCAAACAACCTGGTATCTCAATGTAAACACCTTCCAAAAGCACTCTATCCTCAGTTTCTTATGAAAAATTATAGAGGCCATTAGAGAGGCAATTACTGGAAAACATTCCCAGGTGTTTTTCCCCCTTCAGTTCCTAGAAATGAGGAACAATCAGCCTCTTCAATTACACAGTAATTGAACTGATTCTACTAGAGCAGCGGTTCTCAACCTGGGGGTCGCGACCCCTTTGGGGGTTGAACGGCCATTTCACGGGGGTCGCCAAAGCCCTCTCTCACCCCACCCCCCACGCCTTCACTCACCTTCACCCTCTGCCAGATCGCCCGGTCTCTATTTGCTTACCCCGCCCACTCCCAATCTATTGCTGCCTCCGGAGTCCCAGCTGGTGGCTAGAGGGAAAAAAACCTTTAAATTCTTGCCGCGGGGCTTCAAAGAGCCGCCCTACTCTCAGCTGTTTTGCGGAGGGCTCTGTTGCTAGATAGCTGCAAAGAGGTAAATTCCTGGAGCAGATTTTTTTCCCCCTAGCTATGCTGAAAAAGCAAAATTGAAAGTAAGCAGGGTCTTGGCTGCAACGTGACAAAATGAGGCAGAGAGATTTCTTTTTCTTTTTCCTCACCAAAAAAGGTAGATGCAAACTGCAAACAATGGGAAATTTAGGGCAAGAGGAGGTTCAAGATTTTAAAACACAGAAGAAAAAAAGCTCTGTTTAACTAGGGAATTGTAATAATTGAGATACTATTAATTGCATATTGTGTTGAAAGCAGAAATGGTTAAGTTGTGGTTTGGAGGAATATATGGGGGAAATTATTTGGTTTATTATTATTGGTAAATATAATTAATTGATTTGTAAGAAATTGGATTGCATGGAAATAATTGGAATATTCATGTTCATATTGATTAATATACAAAAAAGGTAGTTATATAACTAATTGATTTATATTAAAATGTTTAATTTGTATTAAACAACTGTATTACATAATTAACCAATGTGAGGATGGATATAAAAATAGATGACAATGGAAAGGGATATAATATAGAATAGAAGGGAAAAATTGAATTTGATTAAGATTAGAGATGAGGATGAAGGGTAATATTGGTTTTTTAAAAAAATAGATGAGGAATAAATATGGTAAAAAGGAAATATAAAAATTGTAAATTTAATTGAAATGACTAAATACTGTGTTGGAAGAAATGTCCTTGTGGGTTCTGCTCCAAGTGGAGAAAAAGACATTGGAAACATGGAGACTGCTTGGAAAGATGGTTTAATGGTGGACAGAATCACATGGCTTGATGGGGCCCATTGTGTTAGTTTCTGTTGCTATTGTGTTGCAAATGTCCTTTGGCAAAGGATTTACTTTCTGCCTCTGGCCCGTTAACAAAGGGTGGGGGGCAGGAAGGTGGGAGTTGCTTTGTCTGTAAAATATGCTTCTCCATTTCTCATACAGGAAAATATAATATTCTGCCTTTTTAATATTTCCCAAAATATTTCATTCTTCTAGGAAAGGGGTGGGTGCTAACCTCCTACAACTGTTTAAATTTGTGAACCAGCCAAATACTCTGTTCAAAGAAAATACATTGTATGTTTGTATGTGTGTTTCTAATTATTGCTATTTATTGCTATTTGTTCTCTTTTATTCTTTAAAGTTTAACAATTCATTCTTTATCTTAATATCTTAATATTTGTTTGGGGTTGGCTTTCTTCCCTTTCATCTTTTTCATTGTACAGCAATCTTTCTCCTCAAACCTACCACCTCTGTCTTTTCTTTCTTTCTTACTTTCTCTTCCCCCCTTCTTCTCCCTACTTCCTCTTTCTTTCTCCTTCTCCTCCTCTCTTCCTCCCTCTCTTACCTTCACTCCTACTCTAATTTCCCTTCCCTTCCTTCATTCCTCTCTATTGCTGTATCCTTTTATGCATATGGACTACTCAGAGGGCTGAAAAAGTTATTTTTGACTGGTCCTCGCACTTTTGACTAGTCCTCGAACTTACGACTGTCCTCACAATTTACGTTTTTGCCCTATCTTGTCACCATGGTGAAGAGAAGCAGTTGTGAAATGAGTGACACGGTTGTTAAGAATGGTACAATGGGCATAAATGATGATAACTGCGAAGACCGGTCAAAAGTGCGAGGACCTGTCAGAAATCACATTTTTCAGCCCTCTGGGTAGTCCTTTTGTGCACAGGGACTACTCAGAGGGCTGAAAAAGTTATTTTTGACTGGTCCTCGCACTTTTGACCAGGCCTCGAATTTACAACTGTCCTCACATTTTACGTTTTTTGCCCTATCTTATACCATGTTGAAGAGAAGCAGTTTTGAAATGAGTGACATGGTTGTTAAGAACGCTGCACAGGCATAAATGTGAGGATGGTCATAAGTGTGAGGACCAGTCAAAAGTGCGAGGACCTGTCAGAAATGACTTTTTTCAGCTCTTTGAGTAGTCCCTATACACATAGCCATGGCCACCCGGTCACATGACCAGCTAGCCACGCCCACTCAGTCACATGACCTCCAAGCCACGCCCACAAAATAAGCCACACCCACAGAACCGGTAGTAAAAAAATTTAGAACCCACCCCTGGTTGGGGGTCACCACAACATGAGGAACTGTATTAAAGGGTCGTGGCATTAGGAAGGTTGAGAACCACTGTACTAGAGAGATATGGTCCTGTTGTAATCTGGTACCAGTACTTTAAATTGCACTCAGAAGCTAATAGACAACCAAGGCAGAACCTATAATAAGATATATCATAATCTCTCAGTGGAAGTTTCTGATGGGCATTGGAGTATTTTATAGCAGCTCAAAGTTTCCACGTGGTTTTTAAAAGCAGTTTCATATAGAACATTTTGCAGTGGTCTAATGGATGGTGAAGAGAGCATGTGCTATTGTAGTCAGATGCTCTTATCTCAGGTAAGACTATAACTGGGGCACCTATTGAAGCTGAGTAAAGTCATCCCCTTCTTCAGTTGCAATTTATATCTACTGCTTCAGAAGGAACTGCAAATCTGGAGGAATCTTAATGAAGAAACCTACTCTTTCGTGGGCAGTGCCTTCTCATCTAGAGATTACCACTGAGGCCAAAAGAGACACACCTGTGTATGTATGTATGTATGTATGTATGTATGTATGTATGTATGTGTAACATTTGTAAAGCAAAATTCTGAGTATCTTATAATCCAAAAATAAAAGTATATGCAACAATAAAACCACAACAAATAAAACACAAAAGATCAATAAATCTAAAACAGAAAAACCTGGTACCATAACCATCTTTCCTTGATGTTACCTTACATTCTCATTTCATTCTGACCTCCTCCTATCCCAATGCTTGGAAAAGAGCGAAGTCTTAAATGCTGTCCTAAAAGCTAGAGGCTAATTGGATTTCATAGAAATGGGCTTGCAATAGATAAGGCATACTTTCCAGTGCTTAAAGAACCAAAAGATGGTAGCGCCTAAGGGAAGGGGTCTTAAATATAAAGTAAACTAAAATAGTAAGAATAAAGTGATCCAACATATTGCAGAAGTTAAGATATTAGACTGGTACCAATCACATTTTGTTTTACCATCAGTTATGGAATGTCTGTGAATATTTTTATATTATGTTAACACCTCATATGTTAACATTGAGCAGTCCTCTCAATAAAGGGGGAGGGATAAGACATTACCTATCTCCTCAACACTGTCCTTTCAGTAGTTCCAAAAGATTCCACCCCTATTTGCAGTCTGATACAGGTGACTTTGAGGGCACAGCTAAAACCCCCAAGTGGCCTCAAGAGCTCTCAAGGAGAGTGTTAATGAACAGATGACTGCAAAGAAATATGATGATTCCAACCTTATTATCCTGTCAGAACTAATCCTTCCATAGCTCCACCACCTGTCTGAACAGATAAAGTTTTTGGATGAGAAGCAAAATGCCTTCTTCTTCAAGGAAAAAACAGTCCAGTTGCCTTTTGAAAAAGCACTTTTGAGACATCAGCCATGGAAACTCACCGGCCAATCATTTTTTGTCACTTTAATCTACCTCAGGATTTTTGTTGAATAAAATTATAGGGAGCACCATGTCTACTACTTTGAATTTTTCTGCAAAAGGTGGAAAACTGTATAAAATCTAATAAAGAAATAAAAATAAAAATTTTACAGAAATCATTAAAGAAGTATCATTAGAATGCTTCAATATAAGTTAATTCCTTCAGTATATAAAAGTAACTCAGTTCTGAGACAATATGTAATCTAATATTGTTGAATGAATAATTTCTGGAGATGGGGTTTTTAAAAAATTCTTTTAAGGGTCTGTGGGATTAGATGTTAAAAACATGTGAGCGTACATTAACACTTATATACACAGAATATGAAATATAAAATTCTCAATTTAATTAGGGCAAATAGTCCTATTAATAGTAATTTAAACAAATGTAAAGAATGATCAGTGACACTAAGTAAGAAGATTTACTCTTCCCTCTTAAATTTTAAAGATTTCTAGTGTGGCTAAACTGAAGAACTGTTTGTAGTCATATGAGTTGCATCACTGAAGATGAAAATAATTCCTTTTCCTTCCTCCAATGAAACCCATTCCATAAAGATCAACATAGTGCTGTATTTCACTAGAGTATTTGAATCTTCAAAATACAGATTGGAAAACACATTTGAAAGAAGCATTCTGATAAGATACCTGTTTCCAGAAATTAATCCTGCAATTGACAGGAAAGAGTTTAGCAATGAGTACATCTAACTGATAGGGTCAATAGATTCCAAAGAAGCAAATTAATCTTCTTATCTGATTCACACATAGCAGAAAAATAACTTATGTAGTTACCCAAGATTATAATAGACTGCTATCAAGGAAAGATGTAAATAGAATTTTTTGGCTTAAAATCCATAATACTGTTTGCAATATTGAAGCAATGATGGCATTCATGAACATTCCAAATAAGTTGAACTTTTCAGGTTCAGTTGTTCAATTGATGTTGCTTACAATGTCACAAAAATGAATATTTGAGTGAATATGAAATAGTATTTCAATTAAAATATTTCCAAAATCTATTATTATTATTGTTATTAACTTTGTGTAGAATTTAAATAGCTTATTTGTTTTCTGAGGTTTTTGCGGGTGTTTGTATGTAGGTCTTTGGTTATTCGGGTTTTCTCCCGTGTAAAATTGGAAATAGCTTATGTGTATATATGAGATAGACAGAGATGTTACATATAACATTATGAATTTCAAATTATCAAAACTATTCTGTGCAAATATTTTACGCACAGCATTTCAGAATCCAAATGTCCTGAATCCAAATGAATATTTTAATGGAATTCTGAAGCTATATTGTAAAAAGCAACCAAGATAATGAAAACAAAATCTAAATTTGTTTTAATAATTTAATTTAATAAATAAAGTTTCTATGATTATTATCCTTCTTTCATATTAAAAAGTAAAATCCTATGATACACTTGACTTCATTTAAGATAATGACATGCAATCACAAGGCCATCTTATAATGATTAGTTGGCAGGAATTCATAGCTTCACCACTAGTCTTTTACTTTTCTATACCTAATGTATAGTCCTTATTTCCCTAATATAGCATCAAGCTAAAGTAAATGTATCATTGGGGATTACAGGAGAGGTTCAGTGTTATCAGGTCTCTATTACACTGTAATGAAGCTAAATTGTACTGAAAGATCAAGGCAATGTTGTTTAATCAAATATTTTTTGCACTGTCCAGACATAAAAATAATTCAGAACTGATAGGAAAATGTAATTTTTCTCCTGGAAGAATAAATCTGTTCTATTGTGACTGTGATGTTACAAAACCTAATAGATAATGCTTTGGTTACTATTGTTATGAGAATTGAATACAAACATATAAACAGAACAAAATGCTTTCATTTAAAATCTGCAAAATGACTGAGTTTATTTAACAATTTAAAGACATCCCTTCTCCTTGGCAAAGATATTTCTATTATGTTTATCCATAAAATATTTCTTATACAGTTCTTATTTGCAGCTTGCCATAAGGGTTGTCTGCTCTGACATGTGGAACAACATGGACTATCTTTAGGAGAGAGAGTAATGGGGCATTTATTATCAGTGAACATAAATCATAATGTTCTGCCATTCCAATCTGCATTTGTCAAACTGAATTATTGTTAGACAAAGCAACTAATTCTGTTTTCAACTGTTCATATTATGTGTTGGCAACTGATTCTGATGAAAAGTACATTTGAATAAAGTGAAATTAATAAATACCAAAGTAATACATACGAAAGAACCAGTGAGATATCCCTGCTTTTTAAAGACTTTTGCAGGAATCATGGCACCTATAGGCACTAACCTGCCAATTCTAATTCATGAATACCAGTGCTTATGTTGCAAAAATGGGCCCCTTCTTCAGAGGCATTTGTATTGAAGGAGTCTGCAGTTTGTGGGAGAAAAACCCTTGGGAGAAAGCAAGGAAAAAACAAAAGATAGTAAAGATATTCTGTGTTCAGAGAATATCGAATGCTTATTATTTAGAGCATTGTAGAAATCCATCAAATGGAAATGAGTATCAGGCAGAAGAACTTGATTGGCTAACTGACTTAATCTATGAAAAACAGCATTCTACTTTGTAACTGTCTGGTTCTTATTTTTATTATGTTTATATTAAGTGTTCTCAAGTACTGGATTTATCAAGTATTTGGTCTATGTGGCCAACATTCTCAGCACTCATTGCAGTGTCTTAAATGCACCTGATTCCCTCAGGTCAATTTTGGTGATATTTAACCAGCTGATGAATGACTGTCTGGTTCTCTAAGATGAACATTGACTCAGTGTATTATTCTTTTATTGTCTCTCTTTCCATAATAGCCCTTTTCTAAAGGTCGGATTCAATTTCCACTTTCACAAGTGTTGTAAATCACCAAGAGATTCCAAGGAAGTCAGTGTACAGTGTGAAATAAATATGAGCTATAAATTAATCTGCTTGATTTATTAGACAGACATTTCCTTATCACTAAAATTTTGTCAGGCATTTTAGAAAGTAACTGAAAAGATAGTAAGAAAGGGCCGTCAACTGATTTCCTACCAAAAGTCAAAGAACAGATGATTTAATATACTATATCATGAGTCTCCACTTAAAAGCTGAAATGAAGCCTCAGTTGAGATATTTTCTCACAGCATTTTAATACAGATAGACTTGCTTAAAAGCTGCCTTTTTTATTGAAAAGTTTTACGAAGAAAATCCCCCCCATTCCCCCACCCCTTTTCCCTCCCCACCACTCCCACCCCCCTTCCCATCCCACCCTCCCCCCCAGACTTCCCAGAGCAAAATACAGGATATTTCAATTAACAATCATAAACTAAATTAATCTAACTCTTCTTAAACTACAAAATCCCCTCTGAAACCTTAACTCCACTGTGGCTAGAATTTAACATTCATTCATAAACTATATGATATTTTCTTGTCTGATACTTATTTTGAATATAATCAATCCATCTTCTCCATTCCAATATATATCTTTCTTGTGTATAGTCCTTCAAATATGCTGAAATTTTCGCCATTTCCGCTAAATTCGCTACTTTCAATATCCATTCTTCAATAGTAGGCAAAAAGTCCTTCTTCCAGTATTGCGCTACCAACAGCCTAGCTATTGATATTAAGTTCAAAATCAGTTTAGTCTCTAATGCTGTACAATCCGTTGTTATACCCAATAAAAACAATTGAGGAGTAAATTTCAACCTTTTTTTCAGAATGTTCTGCATCACCCACCAAATTTTTATCCAAAATGCCTTGGTTTTCTTACAAGTCCACCATATATGATAGTAAGTTGCATCATCACATTCACATCTCCAACATTTAGCTTGCAAATTCGGGTACATACATGATAATTTTTTAGGATCTAAGTGCCATCTATAAAACATTTTATAAAAATTCTCTCTCAAATTTTGTGCTTGCATAAACTTAACATTTCTAACCCAAATCTTTTCCCATGTTTCCATCATCACTGGTTCCTGAAAGTTTTGTGCCCATTTTATCATACAATCCTTAACCAATTCCGTTTCTGAATCTATTTCCAATAAAGCATTATACAACCTTTTAATATGCATCTGACTTTGATCTCTAATCTGTTTTACCAGGTTTTCCTCATTTTGCATGACACCAATTTTTTGATCGTCCCTCCATCTAGCTTGAAGCTCACCATACTGAAACCAAATATAGATTATCTCTTCTCCTTTCAATACATTTAAAGATTTCAATTGCAGTTTACCCCTTTCCATAAAAAGAAGTTCTTTATAAATAATCACCTCTGTTTTTTGTTCTATACTTATATTTTCTATTGCATGTCTGGGATTTGCCCATATAGGTAGTTTAGCTTATATTGATACTTTTTCCAAACCCTCAGCAATGCATTTCTAAGTATATGACCCTTAAACACTTTATCCACTTTTTTTTTCATATAACAAATAAGCATGCCATTCATATAACAGTTCATAGCCTTCTATATGTAACATTCTCTCTTCAGTTAAATTAAACCAATCGCTAATTTGTGATAAAACAGCTGCTTCATAATACAATCTTAAATTAGGCATTTTAAGACATCCTCTCTCACGTGTATCCTGTATAATTTTCAATTTCACTCTTGGTTTCTTTCCACCCCAAATAAAAGTATTAACCCCTTACTGCCACTCCCTCAAATTTCGATCTTTCTTAAGCACTGATATCATTTTAAACAAAAATCGGTTGCTCATGTCAGTCGTTGCTCTCTTGGTTCCTCTGTCTTCTTGAGTGGTTCCAAAATTGGGGGTGGGCCCCCAAGTTGCTCTAAGTCTTCTTCCATAAGAATTCCTCCAGCTGCAGCTGCAGCATAAGTTTGTATCTGCTTTACCTCTTTGTCTTGTTGTAACATATCCATTTTCTTTCTGTGCCCCCCCACACCCCGGTGAAGGTGGGTGTCCAGCCTTTAAAACATTAACATAAAAATCTTTTGCCTTCCAAACTATGTTTATCTGGTATCTTTCTCCACCATAATTCACTATTAAACCAGTTGGAACATCCCATCTGTACTGCACTTGTTGGTTTCTCAGTTCATTTCAAAAGCCAAAGTCCTTTCTGCTTCTTAACATTTTTGGAGGGATCTCTTTCAGAATCAGCACTTCTTGTCTAGCCACTTGAACCTTATTCTTGTAGGAAGCTTGTAAGATGTCATTTCTGATCCTCCTGGTTGTAAAATAAATCACCACATCTCTTGGTAACTGCCTTTGTCTTGCCACCCAAGAGTTGACCCTGTAGATTTTATCAATTCGGCTTGCCACATCATCTGGACTTTCTTTAATTAACCCTGCTATTGCTTCGGCACAAATATCCTTTAAATTTTCCCAGCTATTTTCTTTTAGCCCTCTCAGTCTCAGAGCAAATTCCATAGATCTGTATTGTAACATAACCAATTCATCATCCACCTTCTCTGTTTTAGTCATAATGTCTCCTACTTTATTTTCCAAATTCAGATTGGCTTCATTGATTTCTTCTACTCTCTCATCCACCTGAATAATAAATTTTGCCAATCCTGAAACTGCTAAAACAATGTCATCTCTTATTTCATCATGCTTTTCTTCAACAACTACTTTAATTGACTTTATATCCTCCTCAATTTTTTTTAATTTCCCTTCCACAATTACTGTTAGGTTATTCATAGCTGCAGTTTGATTATTCATGGCTTCTTTTATAAATTCTTTAAGTTCATTAAAAGAAGCCTCCTGGTTCTTTGAATCAGCCGGAAGTTGTGCTTTCTGTGTCACTACTGACACTACTGGAGAACCTCCTCCACTTCTAGAGACTCCTGGCTTAACTTGTTTAGAAGCCATCTTTTTTTTTTTAAAGGTCTTTTTTCCTTTCACAGCCACAAAGTCTCTTGAGCAATTTTCAAAAGCTTGTAATTTATAGTTTATAATTTATCAAGCAAAATAGTCTTTTCTCCACAAGCTCTCAATTCCCAGCAGCTTTAATCCACTCTCAAAGTGCAAAGTTCTCAATAAACACTTTCATTTCTAACTTTCACTTTCACACCCATAACAAAGGCACCATCTTCAGCCTCCAGCTCAAAGAGATTCAATTAGAAACAATGTAAATCTGGAGTTAAGCACTGTTACTTGTAAAGCTTGTTCTCCTGTTTCCGCTCTGCCTGCGCTTGTATTCAGTCAAACTCACTTTTGCCTGCAGGATTGGTCATGACGTCTGGCTCTGTTTAAAACAGAGTCGTCCCGAATCCGGAGCTTTAGTGGGCTGATCGAGGACCTCTCACCCTCCAAGCCTCTGGAATTATTCCAGAGGACTTACTGGGAGCTCTACTCGCACCCACCGACTCTCCTCTCCTTCTTCTCCTGATGGAGAGGTTTTCAAACTGCCAGATAGCTGCTTAACGCTGTCAAAGCGGCTTTTACGAGATCGCGGGGCTGGCGGTCCAGAGAGACTGTCCACGATGCCTGGATGCCAACCGGAAGTCCAAAAGCTGCCTTTTTTGATGTTATGACAATGCCGAAAAACTAACTTTATAACCAATTCTTGTGCTTATAACTGCAGTAACATCCTTGCGATCTCCATTCATATTATAATAGGCTGTCTTTGATCAATAAAATCATACTTCATGGCTAATTTTCATATTACTTTTGCCTGCAGGCATGGTTTAGGATATTTGCCAGGGGCTATTTGAAACAAATTGGCAAAACCACAATTTTAAACAGTAACTTTAGAAAGAAGAAAATTACAGGCATCAATGTAGGCTTATCCATTGCAATGGTAGGGTTGCATAAGTCCTTTTTTCTTTTTTTAAAGAAGGCAAATGTTTCTGACTTCTTTTTTCTTCTGAAAAGGATGAGTTGTTCATCTTCCTCCTAACTGCCAATCTCTAATTCAATAATTTCATTCTGCCATTACTGGTGACAACTATATCCTAAATAAGTGGATAAAAAGAGTACCATACCACAATAAGAGAGTGTGGCAAACATCCCTCTAAATGTAAAGGTTTATATCCCTCAGAGGACTTCCTCAGTTTCATGGACTAAAAGTGAAGCAAAGATTATAAACAAGATGTTACACAGTACTGATTAAAATGATCCAAAGTGCTATAAATATTTTAAGAAGCCAGGTGTATATTTGGATTGCTTTCTTAAAGATTGCATAGGATTTATGAAAAAGTATTTCAGGTTTTGCTCCATAGCTTAGGTTAAAGTTCTAACCTGAGTCTTCGGAGAGGGGCGGCAAACAAATTGAATTAATAAAAAATAAATAAATAAATAAATAAATAAATAAATAAATAAATAAATAAATAAATAAATTTCCTTGCAAACCTAATCATGTAATTTGTCATTCATAAAACATTTAATTATGTAATGTAAGTGCTGTTTTGGAGGTGTTTTATCTTATTCTATGCTGTAGGCATACTCATGAAATAGAACAAATCATTACAAAACAAGGCAATATTATTATGGATCATTCCTTAAAGGGCCAGAACAAGAAGATGAAAGAAGGAACTAGGAAAATGTTTCTCTGATTGTTATCAATATCAATTTGATACTCCTCAAATAATCCGGACATCAATGTGGCTGGACTAAATAGATTTAATTGACAAATGTCCTTAGTTTGTCCAAGTAATATTTTCAGTCAACAGAATCTCAAAAGAATTATTATTCTAAAGAAATCATGGCTGATATTACAAGAGACAAGGGTTTACACTGGAGATGTACTTTGAGCAATCTTGAAATCAACACAACAGTTGAAAAGCTAGTGGAAGAATTAAATGTTCTCCTGCAGGGCGCCCACGGCAGTCATGCCTGGGTAGTGACACAGCTGTTATCCAATGACCGAGTCTCCTGGAATCTTCAGCACCGCCCCTTCCTGCTGTATTCCAGTTTTTCGACTCGGTCTGTTCCATAACAGTCGTGTCTGTAGTTTCTCCAAAGCCTTTGCAAAAGTTTGATCTATTTTCACTATTTGGATTGAGACAGGAGCCTCGCAATCGCTGAGCTGACTCTGAAAGCGTCTGCTCCCCTCCCACGCGCACGAGCTCACCTGGCTTGCTCCGCCGCGTTGCTGCCTCCTTTGGCAAGTAAAACGGAGGCTGGAGCGCTCAGAAGCGCCTCTTGTATAAGCCTGGTGCTGCGGCTCTTTGAATTCCCCGCCGCTTCGTGGAACAGCTGAGAGGCGCGAGAGGGGCTTCCGCGCCGTATTTTTCGCCGCTTCGGAGCTGGCTGGCTTCTTATTCCCAGGGCGATCTCTATCTCAGCGGACAGGCGCGGCTTGCCTTTTCGCACCTTGCTTCAAGCCAGGGAGTCACCTCTACTTATAACAGCGGCATTAAGGTACTGACGGCTCTATCTCTCGCCCTGTTTACTTGATTGGCGCGAAATTACATTCCGTGCCTAATAATTTCTCGTGTGCAAGCCGTAAGGCTAGTGAGAAGGAGGGTAATTCCCTTGGTGCTTGGTTCTAATTTGGGTGCCATTTAAAGTGGGGCGTTAGGACAAGATGGCCAACATTCCCAAATCTAAGGCCAGAGGAAAACGCCGCCAGCAGGAGGACCCTGGAGAGGGTACCTCCACAGGCCACAGGAGCAAGATCAGGGCCCCAGCCTCCCACTCCTCGGCCCTCCCAAAATCCTCCGCCAGCTCCAGAGACGAGGACAGGTGCCACAAGGCCATGGAGAAGGCCTTTGAGAGGGCCCATTCCAAGGCTGTTCAGGCCTCCTCTACACCTCCTTCTTCTGATCACCCTGAACAGTCAGGAGTTTCTAGGGCCTTGTCTCCTGACAGGTCCATTCAAGGTGATGTCATCGATACAGCTGAGATAGCATCGGTTTTTCCTTCTGATACCGGGCACAACCAAGACCAGGCCCAGTGCTCTCCAGATCCTGTTCAGGCCCCCCTGGCCTCACCCTCTCCTTCTGCTGGGCCTCAGGCTTCCCTGCAGACTCATGATTTGCCCCCGGATATGCGGTCATCCCTGGCCGACCTTATCTCTGAAGCTATTCGCCAAGGCATTCCTCAAGGCCTTCAACAACATCATTCTCTGGCTCAGGCTCCTTTTGTTTCCAAGAGATCGGATAGGGCCATCTCTCGATCTCCTGCCCTCCATTCTAACGAGGAATCTGTCGCTGAGGTCTCTGATCACGACTCTGCTAGTCAGGATTCGGTGTCAGAAGAAGGGGAATTACCTGAGCAAGACCTATCAGAGGATGAGTGTCTTGAGCCTGATCAGCCAGCCTTTGTGGGCCTTTTCAAGCCCCATATGTTTCGGTCATTACTTTACAAAGCCAAGACCACCACCCGGCTCGGGATCGAGACATCTTCCTCGTCCAACCCTCCTGTGACAGCTGATCCTACAGAGAGACTAGCCTGGCGCTCGGGTGACAGGGTAACTTGGAGAGAGGTTGAATTAATGACCGCCCCCATGTGTTGTAAGGACGTAGAAGGCGACAGATGGCTTTTGGACCAATTAATGGAAAAGCCATGTCTTTGTAAGGTGGACACGACCGAAGCAATGTCCTCCCGGGCCGAAGGTAGATTCTTAGAGAGGATGAGGATGTCATCCAAATAAAAAAGTGTGCGAATAGGGATAGAGCTAATGTGGGCCATAAGGGCTGCCATAACCTTAGTAAATGCCCTGGGGCCGGAGGAAAGGCCAAAGGGCAAGGCAGCGTACTGAAAATGCTGACCATTATACGAAAACCTGAGGAATTTGCGATGGGACGGAAAAATGGGGATGTGGAGGTAGGCCTCCGTTAAGTCAATGGAAGACATAAGGTCATCCTTCCTAATGCAGAGCAGAATAGTGTGGAGTGACTGCATTTTAAAAAGGTGGTATCTAATGTGCCGATTTAGAGATGTCTGTAACCCCCCACTGGAGGATTCCCGACGATCGGATAACTCTCCACCAAGGCCCTCTACTCCATCCGGATTCCCAGTCCTACGAACTGACCGCATGGCGGCTGAGTGGCTCCTCTTAGCGAGGGCCCAGGTTCCCCCTGGCGCTATTCCCGTCATCCAGGCCGCACACCGTCCATCGACGCTCCGGATCTACGGCTCCACCTGGCGTGTGTTCTCATCCTGGTGTCGTAAGAAAGGGGTTTCTCCTACGGATGTGTCTATCCCTCATCTGCTGGAGTTCCTTCATCAGGGTTTCGTTGCGGGCCTAGCTCCTAACACCCTACGAATACAGGTGGCTGCCTTATCATCAATTCTGTCATGTTCGTCCTCCACGCCCATTTCTGCTGATCCTCTCATTCGATCCTTTTTGAGAGGTGCTACCAATCTCCGTCCACCCACGGTTCACTGGTTCCCATCTTGGGATCTGAACAAAGTTCTTTCTGCCTTGACGGGGCCTCCATTTGAGCCCTTACGAGAAGTTGGTCTTAAGTTTTTGTCGTTCAAAGTTTTGTTCCTGGTTGCAGTAACCTCTGCTAGGCGGATTTCTGAACTCGCTGCCCTGTCAGTGCGCTCTGACCTCTGCATCTTTCATACGGACAGGGTAGTTCTTCGCCTCGATCCGGTGTTTGTGCCGAAAATCAACACCATCTTTCACCGGTCGCAAGAGCTCACACTTCCAAACTTCTGTCCTTCCCCACGCCATCGCCAGGAGTTCCTATGGCATAAGCTGGATGTCCACAGGGCTCTCAAAATCTATGTGGCTCGTACGGCTACTTTCCGGAGGTCAGAGGCTCTCTTCCTCTCTTTCCAACCTGCTACTATGGGTTCCCGTGTCTCCTCTGTTACCATTGGATGGTGGATCAGAGCTACCATTGCATTGGCCTACGAGGCACAGTCTCTGCCGGTACCTGCGAATATTACGGCTCACTCTACACGGAGTGCCTCCACCTCGGCTGCCTGGTCCATGCAGGCCCCTTTGGATGAGATTTGCCGGGCCGCTACGTGGTCGTCAGTCTCTCCTTTCATTCGGCACTACCGCCTGGATGTCTACACTTCGGCGGATGCGGCATTCGGCAGGAGGGTCCTACAGCAGGTCCGGCCTCTCCCTCCCTAGGAGACATCATGCTTTGGTATGTCCTAGGCATGACTGCCGTGGGCGCCCTGCAGGAGAATGGGCGTTGTACTTACCTGATATGCCATTTCTCTATCCTGGCACCCACGGCAGTCAGCCCCACCCGTTCCGGCCGTACCTGGGTTCCGTGGGGTGGGAATTTGTTTACTATCTGCTTTATTTCTACAGACACTCTAGTCTTCTGGACAGCCTCGCCTCAAAACTGGAATACAGCAGGAAGGGGCGGTGCTGAAGATTCCAGAAGACTCGGTCATTGGATAACAGCGTGTCACTACCCAGGCATGACTGCCGTGGGCGCCAGGATAGAGAAGAGGCGTATCAGGTAAGTACAACGCCCATTCTCTACTAGGTTTCCTAAAAAAAATGGGAATTATAAAAAAGGTTACTTCCTGATTTGGTTTTAATACCTGCTGTCCAATTTAGAATATAACTAAATTAAGAAACCATTACGTATGATTTCATTTATTCTTTTCTTTTTCCTTATATAGGAGGTACATGCCAGAGCCCTGCTCTTCCAGCCCTGGTACGACCTTCAATCCCCTCCTTGCCACCATCATTGGATCTCAAACCCTTTCTTCCATTCCCACTGGACACTGCTGCAGCTGTCAATCTCTTCCCCAACTTTAATGCTGTAAGTACCATAGTGAAGTTTTAGTTCCATGTTGTATACTTCTTTTTAATTATTTGGCATGCCAAATAATTATTAATTATTTGGCAAGCCAAAGAATATCTTCATACAAATGTGTACACAGATAGACACAAATATGTGCATGTACACACCAGAGGTGAAATGCTTCCGGTTCGGACCTGATTGCCTGATCCAGTAGCGACGGCGGCGGGTGGTTCGGAGAACTGGTAGCAAAAATCCCTGCGCCCCCCGCCCCATGCCCAGCTGAGCCGCGCGATCATCAGTGGCTGTTTTTTTACTTTTAAAGCATTTTTTCTACAACTTCTTCAGCCGAAAAAAAAGCTTTTAAAAGTTTTTTTAAAAAAGCCTCTGATGATCCGCGGCTCAGCTGGGATCATCAGAGGCTTTTCAAAGCATTTTTTCTGCAACCCCTTCGGCTGAAGAGGTTGTAGGAAAAACAATGTCTTTAAAAGCCTCTGGCAATCCCAGCTGATTTGCCTGATTGTCAGAGGCTTCTAAAAGTATTTTTTTCTGCAACCTCTTAAGGTTGTAGAAAAAATGCTTTTAAAAGTAAAAAAAAAATAAGTTGGCCACACCCACGCAGTCACATTACTCCCCCCCTCCCACCAAGCGACACCCACAGAACTGGTAGTAACAAATTTTAGATTTCACCCCTGGTACACACACAAAATCAGCAATTTGTCTATGATGATGTTATCCAGTTTGGATAATGAAACAGTCTGCAAAAAGCAACCAAGCTCAGAGAGCACCAGTAACCCCTTATTTCAACCCTGAGCTACAAATATTCTCTTTAAGAGTAATTATCTTATAATTTGTTTATGTCAAATTAGTTATTGGATTAATTATAACTAATGAAAGAACACATCAGATCTATTATTTTGAAGTAGTTAATTATAAATTAATATTTATCTGCTTTTTCCATGGGTTCTAAATAAAAACTCAAAATAAGTATTTAAATTATTTATAGTAACATAAACTAAACTGATAAATTTTTCAGTACCATAGTAGTGTGGAAACTAATAATGTTGAATCCCTTTTAACAAGAATACTAAATAGGACTGAGCTTTCCCATGAATCACTGTATTTGTTTATTTTATTAAACTGCCCAATAGCATTTCTTTGGTTTAATTAAATCTATAGAACTTAATGATGACAAAACATCACATCAGAATCACTAACTAGAATGACAAGTAGCAAATTTACCAAGAACAACAGGTAAAACATAAAAAGCACTAAAAAGAGTTACAGAAGTGTTTGGAGTTTTTTTTTTAAGAAAAACCTCTACTTAATCCCTGACACTTCTTCCCAGAAGAATATTAAATGGGTGCCAGGCAATTCTCCCCGATGAAGGTATTCCACAGATAGAATAGAAGAATATAGGAAAAACCACACATGTTAAACTCCTCAATAAAAGAAGAAATCTTGATTTAGAATACAGTCATGCCTTCTGAATGTGGGGAAGATAGAACGAACTAGAACGTGTTCCTCATACATGGAGAAATTACATAAACTTCCTTTCCACTCCCAAAGCACATAAAGTGTTAAAGTTCTTTTAGAGGGAAAATGCTACAGACATATTGGAAAGATACAAGATGTAAAGATATAAAGACATAAGTAGAATTACTTACATTTTGAAATGAAACTCAGATTGTAGAAATTTTCCTTATGTAGATATATACTGTACTTCTAACAAATGAAATAAATTTCCATTTATTTACCCTGTTACAAGTAGTCCGAGTTTAGTGACTGCAATGTGGACTGGCAATCTGGACGTTGAATGAAGCAGTTGCTAAGTGAAATGTCATGATTTTACTTTGCTTTAAACCACCTGCAGTGATTTAAATCCAAGGACTGGTTGCATAGTTAATTTATGTTGTTTTCTAAAACACATCCAAATTATTGATGAATATGTCAGTTGCTAAATGAGGACTGTATATCAAGAAAATCAGCACTTAGAAACATTATTCTGCCAATTGCCCTTTATTACAGTGCTGGTGTCTATTGAAAGTCTGAAGGGTTCTTTGACCACAGATGCTGGTGTACAGTAGTTCTGAGGAGCTGACATTTTTTTTATGATTCTCTGACTGCAACACAAAGGATCTATACTGTACCATAAATATTATAAAAGACACACAGAGACATAGCAACATGTCTTAAGGATCTGGAATGTCTTACGAACATGGAAACTTACGTTGCACTTGTATTAATATTTATTTAGGATGAAATGCCACTGAAGTCATTGAATTTATAACATTAAACTGAATTTTTTTTTTAATTGAAAAAGTTTTAAAACAAACACAATTTCCCCACAACCCTCCCTCCCAACCCCCCTCCCCCTCCCCGACTTCCCAGAGCAGAACACAAGGTATTTCTATTGACCTTTAACAATAAACTAAATTACATAACCAATCATCAAACTAACACCCCCTAAAAAAAAAAATTCTTAACCCCCCATATATAAAATCTTATTTCTTAAACATGATACTTCTAATATCACTTATATAGCTCTTATACAAATAAAAGAAATCATTCATAAGCTATTTGATATTTTTTGGTCTGATACTTATTTTGTATATAATCAATCCATCTTCTCCAGTCCTGTATATACCTTTCTTGTGTGTGATCCTTCAGATATGCTGAAATTTTAGCCATTTCAGCTAAATTAGTTACTTTCAATATCCAATCATCAATAGTAGGCAAAAAGTCCTTCTTCCAGTGTTGTGCTACCAACAATCTTGCTGCTGTTATCAAGTTCAAAATCAATTTAGTCTCTGCAACTGTACAGTCCGTAGTTATACCCATTAAGAACAACTGTGGAGTAAATTTCAGTCTCTTTTTAAAAATATTCTGCATCACCCACCAAATCTTTATCCAAAATGCTTTGATTTTTCTACAAGTCCACCATATATGATAATAAGTTGCATCATCACAGTCACATCTCCAACATTTAGCTTGCACATTAGGATACATACATGATAATTTTTTGGGATCTAAGTGCCATCTATAGAACATTTTATAAAAATTTTCTCTTAAATTTTGTGCTTGTGTAAATTTCACATTTCTAATCCAAATCTTTTCCCAAGTCTCCATCATTACTGGCTCTTGAAAATTTTGTGCCCATTTAATCATACAATCTTTAACCAATTCCGTCTCAGAATCTATTTCCAATAAAGCATTATACAACCTTTTAATATGCATTTGTTTTTGATCTCTAATTTGTTTTACCAAATTCTCCTCATTTTGCACAAAGCCAGTTTTTTGATCTTCCTTCCATCTAGCTTGAAGTTGACCGTACTGAAACCATGTGTAAATTATACCTTCTTCTCTCAGTGTATCTAAAGATTTCAAATACATTACCCCCCTTTCCATAATAAGAAGCTCTTTATAGTTAATCACCTCCTGTTTTTGTTCTATACTTATATTTTCTATTGCATGTCTAGGATTTGCCCATACAGGTATCTTATAATTTAACTTATATTGATATTTTTTCCAAACCCTCAACAAAGCATTTCTTAATATATGAGCCTTAAATACTTTATCCACTTTTTTGTCATATAACAAATAGGCATGCCATCCATATAACAAGTCATAACCTCTAAATTCAAAATTCTCCCCTCAGTTAAATTAAACCAATCACTAATTTGTGATAAAACCGCTGCTTCATAATATAATCTTAAATTAGGCATTTTGAGACCCCCTCTTTCACGTGTATCTTGCATAATTTTCATTTTTATTCTGGGTTTTTTCCCAGCCCAAATAAAAGTATTAACACCTTTCTGCCATTCTCTCAGATTCTTATCTTTCTTAAGCACAGGTATCATTTGGAACAAAAATAAAAATCTAGGTAAGACATTCATTTTAATTGCTGGAATTCTTCCCAATAAAGACAACTGTAATTTTTTCCAATTTTCCATATCCTTCTGTACCTTCTGCCAAAGAACCTCATAATTGTTTTTGTATAATTTTGTATTTGAAGCTGCTATGTATACCCCTAGATATTTAACCTTTTTAACTATTTCAAAATCTGTTAATCTTGCCAGTTTATCTCTTTCCAGTATAGTCATATTTTTAACTATCATCTTTGTCTTATGTGGGTTAACTTTAAATCCTGATACTTTCCCGTATTGATCAATTATATCCAATATATATGGAACCGACTCTATAGGTTGGGATAAGGTAATAACCAAATCATCTGCAAATGCTCTTAATCTATAATCTTGTTGTCTAATTACAATACCCTTCAATTTTTCTGAGTCCCGTATCTTGTTCAATAGTACCTCCAAAGTCAGAATAAATAATAGTGGGGACAGAGGACACCCCTGCCTTGTTCCTTTCTCAATTTTAAAAGCCTCTGTTAAACCTCCATTAACTATAATTTGTGCTGTTTGCTGCTGATATATTGCTCTAATTGATTGGGTAAAATATTCCCCAAAATGCATTTTCTCTATTATTTTAAACAAAAATTGCCAGTTCAAACGATCAAATGCCTTCTCTGCATCCAAAAATATGAACGCTGCAGGGACTTGATTATTTTTTTCCAAGTATTCCAGTAAGTTTACGATTTGTCTAACATTATATCTCATTTGTCTCCCTTTTATAAACCCTGATTGATCATTATGAATTATTTGTTGCATAACTGGCATTAATCTATTAGCCAATATCTTAGCAAAAATCTTATAATCAGTATTCAGAAGTGAAATTGGCCTGAAGTTCTCAGGTTTAATGGAGTTTTGGTCCTCCTTTGGAATTAGTGAGACAAAAGCTGTTTTCCAGGAAGGTGGTACTCCTCCTCCTACTTGTATTTTATTAAATAAAATTTTGAGTGGTTCTAACATTTCAGATTGTAAATGTTTATAATAGACAGCTGTTAGTCCATCCGTTCCTGGAGCCTTACCTATTTTTAATTGTTTAATTGCCCCAACAATTTCCTCGGACGTTATTGGCTGATTCAATCTCTCTCTCTGTTCCAGTGTTAATTCAGGAATCTCCATCTTTAAATATCTATCAATATCAACATCTTGAATCACATCTTTAGCATATAACTTTGTATAAAACTCCAAAAAAGCCTTTTTTATTAAATTCTGTTGATAAATTTCTTTACCTCTAAATTCTATCTTATCTATAACACGTGATTTTTGTTTTTTCCTCATCGTGTAAGCCAACCATCTCCCAGGTTTATTAGCATTACAAAATGTATTATGTCTGGCATATTGTATGCTAGTTGCTACTTGCCCAGCCAATAACATATTAAGTTGCTCTCTTAAAATATTGATCATATCTTTTGCCTTTTTATCTCCCGGGTTAGTTATAAGCGATTGTTCTTTCTTTTTAATTTCCTCCTCTATCTCTTTCCGTCTGTTTTGTTGTTTTAGTCTATATTTATTGTTCAAAAAAATTAATGTTCCTCTCATGTATGCCTTACTCGCATCCCATACCATCTCCATCGAGGTTCCTTTATTCATATTGTTAACAAAAAATTCTTTCATTTGTTTTTTAAGCTCACACAAGTTATCTTCATATCTAAATAAATTCTCATTTAACCTCCAAGACCTCCTTTCCCCTCTTTCCTGCTCTAATTCCACCCAAACCGGGCTATGATCAGTTAAAGATCTTGGACATATCTTCGTGTTCTTCACCCTAGAAAAAAGATCATTTGTAGTTAATATAAAATCAATCCTAGAGAAAGATTGATGCCTATCTGAAAAAAAAGTAAAATCACTTTCTGATACATTCCTTTCTCTCCAAATATCTCTGAGCTCCATATCCTCCAGAATATCAAAAAAAGATTTAGGCAACTTAGCACGCATGGATATCTTAGATAGACTTTTTTTATCTTTCTGGGTATTTATTACCCCATTCCAATCACCCATTAGAAGTAAAGATCTATAATCCCATTGTAATATTTTAGTATGTAAAAGTTTATAAAATTTATCTTGTTGTTGATTAGGTGCATATACTCCAATTACAAGCAGCTTCCCATTCTGTGTTGTTAATTCAATTGCAATATATCTACCTTGAGTATCAGCCTCAATTAAATTAGCCACTAAACCTCTTTTAATGTATATAACTAGGCCATTTTTCTTCTCTGGTGCTGATGCCACAAAATGTGTACCTAATTTCGAATTTATCAAATACTTTTGATCTGAAGATTTAATATGCGTTTCTTGCAAACAAATAACATCATTCTGAAATTGCTTCAAGTAGTGAAATATTTTCTTTCTTTTTTGTGGAGAATTTAAACCATTGACATTCCAAGATAAGAATTTATTTGCCATCTCTTGGCGCTCCAAGCTTTGAGAGCATCAGCTGAACCTCCTCCGCCATATTATACTTCGGCCTAGCTCCTCCCACTGCTTGTGTTTTTTGAACTTGTTGGGTTGAATCTTGAGGCTGTCGTGCCAGATGTTGTTTGTAAGTAGCTCTTGTCAGTCGTTGATCTTTTGGCAGCTGTATCATCGTTAATGACTCAAGGGTTGGTGGTGGACCCCCACTCAGCAGTAAATCTTCTTCCAAATTAGCTCCTCCAGCTAGAGCTTGAGCGTAAGTTTGTGGTTGCCCTCCATCTTTCTCTTGTTGTGTCGTTTCCAATTGCTTTCTAGCACCCCCTGGTGAGGGTGGCCTTCCAGCCTTTAAAACATTGACATAAAAATCTTTTGCCTTTCCAACTGTGTTTAAGCGATGTCTTTGCCCAGCATATGTCACTATTATCCCAAAGAGGACATCCCATCTGTACTGGAGCTGCTGATTTCTTAGTTCATTCACCAAAAAACCAAACTGCTTTCTATCTCTTAACATTTTAGGAGGAAGCTCTTTCAGGACCACCAGCTCTTGTCCATCCACTTTAATCTTGTTTCTATAAGAAGCTTGCAAAATGTCATTTCTAATTCTCCTTGTTGTGAAATAAATCACCACATCTCTTGGTAGCTGCTTTTGTTTTGCCAGCCAGGAATTAACCCTATAAATTTTATCCATTTGAATTACCACGTCTTCTGGCCTTTCTGAAATCCGCTCTGCTAAAGCATTAGAACAAACATCTTTTAAATTTTCACCAGTCTTTTCTTTCAAACCTCTCAGCCTGAGGGCAAATTCCATTGATCTGTATTGTAACAGAACCATTTCATCATCCACTTTCTCTGTTTGTATCATAACCTCTCCTACTTTAGTTGCAAGCTCCAAGTTAGCATCATCAATTTCCCGTACTCTCTCCTCAATCTTTAACATATGAGTAGCCAGTCCTGAAACTGCATAAACAATGTCATCTCTTGTTTTATCATGTTTTTCCTCCACCACACTTTTAATTTTCTTTAACTCCTCTGAAAATTGTTTCATCATTTCTGTCTGATTGTTCAGGGCACCCATTATAAATTCTTTAAGGTCTTGTGACTGTGTATCAGCAGGAAGTTGTTGTTTTTGAGTCACTACAGGGGAACCTCCTCCCCCTTTTGAAGTTGGTGGCTTTAGTTGTTTAGCAGCCATTTTATTTTAAAAAGAGTTTTTTCCCTTTTGCAGCCACAAAATCTTGTAAACAGTCTTACAAAGTATGTTTCAAAGTTTTTTCAAAATAAACAATCCTCTCTTCAAGCTATACTCAGTCCCCAACAGTTTTCTCTTCAGGCAGAGGGCTCTTAACAAGCAGTTTCCTTTTAACTTTCACTTTCCCTTCCGCCCATAACAAAGGCTTCCTCTCCAGCCTCCAGCTCAAGAGAGCTCCGTTTGCAACAATGTATTCACGGAGTTAAGTTCTGTTTCTTTTAAAAAGCTTGCACTCTTGCTTCAGCTCTGTCTGCCTTGTTAGAAATCATTAGAACTCACTGTTTGCCGGCAGAATTGGACGCAGACGTCTTGCTCTGTTAAACAGAGGCACCAGCGATCCGGAGCAATGGGAGGGGTGAACTGGGGAGCTCTCACCCTCCGAGTCCCTGGAATTAATCCAGTGACTTTCGGGGAGCTCTACCCACCCACTCCGACTCTCCTCTCCTTCTTTGCCCGAAGGAGAGTTTTTTCAAACCGCCGGACAGCAGTTTAACGCTGTCAGGGCGGTTTTAACAGATCGGGTGGCTGGCGGTCTGTGGAGACCGTCCTCGTCGTCAGCGGAGCCAGCGGAAGTCCAACATTAAACTGAAATTTTGTGTACACATAACTAGGAATTAAGTCTGCTGAATTTAGCTGAGACTTGTTTATGAATATTCATCTTTATCTTATTTATCTTATTATCTTCTTAACTAGTTGTTCCATATCTTATCAGATGTGTCCTGTTAGGGAAAGAGGCACAGAAATAAAACAAAGCTGTGTAATTGCAAAACACATATGTTCCATATAGCTGTTTTCATATTGTGGAAAAAAATATAATTTGGACAGCTCTTACATTCATTTCATGAATACCCATTGTCTGCTTTCTTCTATTTGAGTTTAATTAAGAAGCACAATTAACTATGTAAATATAATTTGTATAGTTAACATATGCAGTTTTGACATTATTTTGACTTTTAAGAGTTTATAAATACTCTCCTTCTGTTTTTTTCCTACTGTCTGGATAACAAACAAATTTATATTGAGAAGAAAAAAACCCAGAATCATTACAAATGTTGAGCCTTAAATTTTCAAAGATAGGTTTAAGCTTTATACATTTTGAGATACAGATAGTGCTCAATTTACAACTACAATTGAGCCCAAAGTTTCCATTGTTAAGCAAGAGAGTAGTTAAGTAAGTTATGTCCCATTTTCAACCTTTTTCGACAAGATTGTAAAGTTGTAAAGCATTTTTAAGCAAATCATTGGCGTTTTTAAGTCAATCATGTGTTTGTTAAGAAGATCTGGCTTCCCCCATTGACTTTGCTTGTCAAGAGCTCCCTAAGAAAGTTGCAGATGAAAACCCTGGGATCCTGAAATTCTGCAACCCTGGTAATATATGCCGGTTGCCAAGCACCTGAGGTCTGATCATGTGACACTAGGGATGCTGCAAAGGTCACAAGTGTGAAAACTGATCATAAATTATTTTTTTCAGTGCTTTTGTAACTTTTAACAGTGATTTAAACAAATGGTTGTAAGTCAAGAACTACCTGTATGCTTCTCATAACTATATGTAATATTCTGCCTTTTAAAAAAAATATCCAAGCTTTGAATCATTTTCATATTATGCATGGTAAAATGAAATAAAAGAGCAGACAGGAGGTACAATAACAGTATACAAAATTGGCATCCTGTGAGTCATTAATTTAAAAATGGCATTTAAAATAGAACTCAATTTTTGGTGATGCTATTCCCATGCTTCATATCTAGTTCATGCTCATTCCAATGCAGGTTTAATGCTAATGAATTTTGATGTACTACAATAAAATAAAATAGCAATAATGAAAGGGAAAATATATAATGCCATAGTTTATAGAGTGGGAAAACAAAATGTAGAAAGCTGTAAGACATCAAAGATGATATTTTGGATATCTCTACTTTTTCCATTTTTTCCATAATTTATTGTCTATATTTTTCTTATATCATGGAGACGTTACAAAATAATTACCATTCATCCTTCTCTGCAACAGCTGGGTGTACGAAAAATATAAATTTCATATTAAATTATTACTGCATGAGATGTCTTTCCTTTTCATATTATGCATGGTAAAATGAAATAAAAGAGCAGACAGGAGGTACAATAACAGTATACAAAATTGGCATCCTGTGAGTCATTAATTTAAAAATGGCATTTAAAATAGAACTCAATTTTTGGTGATGCTATTCCCATGCTTCATATCTAGTTCATGCTCATTCCAATGCAGGTTTAATGCTAATGAATTTTGATGTACTACAATAAAATAAAATAGCAATAATGAAAGGGAAAATATATAATGCCATAGTTTATAGAGTGGGAAAACAAAATGTAGAAAGCTGTAAGACATCAAAGATGATATTTTGGATATCTCTACTTTTTCCATTTTTTCCATAATTTATTGTCTATATTTTTCTTATATCATGGAGACGTTACAAAATAATTACCATTCATCCTTCTCTGCAACAGCTGGGTGTACGAAAAATATAAATTTCATATTAAATTATTACTGCATGAGATGTCTTTCCTTTTGTAGCATGCAGTAATAATTTAATATGAAATTTCTATTTTTCGTACACCCAGATGTGGCCATCCTTCCACATTAGTGCTGTGATCTGAATCCATCCATATATTAGCAAATCATGAAAGCAAGTTTTTAATTATAATTCTCAAATCATATTTTCTGCATTTCAGATTTTCTATTATACACACACACACGCATGCATACATACATACAGTTATCTTTCCATTATAGTCATTGATTTTGAACATTTATTTTTTATTTGAACTTCTATTCTCTAGCCATTTTTATAGTCTACTCCAAATTTTATAATAGTCTTACTCTTCTCTTTCTTTTAACTCCATAGTCATCCTGTCCATTTCAGCACATTCAAGTATCTTCCTAATTACCATTTCATCTGAGGGGGTAGTATTTTGTTGCCAGTTTTGTGCGAAAACAATCCTAGCAGCAGGCTTATGGTACTGGGGGCCTTCAATTTGCCATCACTTGACGAATTCTCAGATGTGGCTCGGGAGTTCATGGCTTCCATGACAACGATGGACCTGACCCAAGTAGTTCAGGGTCCGACTCAGGGGGGGACACACACTTGACCTGGTGTTTCTCTTGGGGCAGTGGGATATGATCTGGAATTAAGGGGTATAGATGCTTCTCCCTTGTCGTGGTCAGATCATTTCCTGCTGAGGTTAGACTTTAGTCGATAACCAAATAGGGATCTTCGTATAATGATTTTTTTTAAAATTTTTTCCCAGATACCTAGCAGAGCATCTCTTAATAGATGCCTCTGGAAATATGAATGGGATTTATTTTTGCCCTCCTGGAGGAAAGCATTCCAGCCAAGTTGGAGATCGTGGCCTTCTATCGTTAGTATTCTTTTATTTTTCAGTTGGACCCAATCCTTGAGCCACGTCATGGCTGCGGCTTGATAATAAAGTTCCCAGCCTGGGGGGAGGGGGCAAATCCTCCTCTATTTCTGCTGTCCTGTAGGAGTTTGACTTTTATGTAGGCTTTTTTCTATGACCAGATCAATTTTGATACCATTTTGTTTAATTGTTCAAAAAAAAAAAAAAGGCTAATTTTATTGGAATTGTTTAAAAAAGATACAATAATTTAGGTAATATATTTATTTATTTATTTTTATTGAAAAAGTTTTCAATTACAAATTTTTCCCCCTTTCCCCCCCCCCACTCCTCCCTAACCCCCCCTCACCACCCCATCCCTCCTGTGACTTCTTCAAAGTAAAAACCTAATACATAACAGATTAAAAAATATGTTACCATCCCCTTACTCCCTCCTCCAAATACTGACCCTTACTTCTAATAATATTATTAATATTATTACTTCCCCCTCTTACCATGCACTTCAAAATAACATTCTACTATAATACTGTATAATAACTTCTAATTTAACACAGTAATATTATTATGACTCCCAATTTAGCAATAATCTGCCCTTTCTTCTCTTCCCCCATACTTATGTCTGTATAAACATTTCAAAACAGCCTTCCACTTTAAAACTATATAATAAATCCTACTTTAACATTTAATCTTTTGTGTATATTAATATAACATTTCAAAGCAGCCTTCCCCGTAAATTCTAATTTTACATTTGTTCTGCTCTATCCATTTCCTCTACTCCCATAAATATATCTCTTAAGCATCCCTTTTCTTAATCTATAGAATCAATACACTAGCCTGTCTCCACCCACTTTCCTACAAAATTACCATACACAACAATTCTTAATATCTTTGTTCTTCTGCCCACCTACTAAATATATATATATATATATATATATATATATATATATATATATATATATTCCCTTATATAAATAAAATCCATGACTTTAAACTTATAATCCATATAATATCTTCTTTGATGTCTTTCCACTGGATTGTTGACTCCAACATCCGTATTAGGGTGACATAACATCCCAGTTGCAATAGGATATTCAAAATCCTCAGTTATCATCTGCCCCCATCAATAATGAATATCTTCATATATATATATATATATATATATATATATATATATATATATATATATATATATATATATATATATATATATATATATATATACACACACACACACAACCACCCGAGTGACTTTATAATTGTATTCCATATAATATCTGTAATAGTGGCTTTCTTCAGGATTATTAATTGCCATTGTCATAATGGGGTAACAGCCAGATCTTCTGCATGTCCCAGCATAACTATCTTGCCTTATAGCTCAGCATAGATATAATACATTGATCAATGAAGAGAAAACCAAAATAGATAATTCCAATCCAACAGTTTAAGGCCCTTTTCACATCACAAAATTACGGCATTGCAGAGGTCTGTCACTCTCCTCAGGATAATATTAACCACTACTTCGCCTCGACCATCTTTTCATATATTCAATCATATATTTTTAAAAATAACTGGCTTCGCTGCTGCTTAATTTAAAAGTTTTTATTTTTGTGAGACCTGTTTCTTTTTTTCCTTTCTTTTTGTGGGTTTGATCTCCATCCTAATTTCCTTTCTGCAAGTTGTATATCAACTGATCGGTTTTCATTCTGATTTATGACTTGATCTTGTTGGTTTTGCTTTTGTGACTCATATTTCTTTTCAATAAGTTGTGTATCAACTAATTGATTTCCATGGTTGTCTGTGAGTTGATGAATCATCACGTTAGAATCTAATGCCACTTCTCTCTTATTTTTAAAAAATCCAGCTGAGATATCTGAAGAATCCAAAGGCAATTCATCTACAGAAGCCTCTGCAACTCGATGTTTTTCCTTTATTTCTAACTCCTTCTGCTTGTCTTGTGTTGGCATAAAGATGTTAAGTTCATTTTTAAAAAAATTTGATAAAATTCTTCCGCTTTTTCAACAGTATTTAAGTGATATCTTTCTCCTTGATATCTCAATATTATACCAACTGGAACATTCCATCCATCTGAATAAAATATTTCTTTTTTTAAGCTCAGCCACCAGAAAACCAAATTTCTTTCTTTCCAATAACATCTTAGGTGGTAATTCTTTGTATATCCAAATCTTCCTTCCAAACAGTTGCAAAGTAGACTTAAAAGATTTTTGCACAATATTATTTCTTATTTCTTTATCTGTAAAATAAATCACCACATCTCTAGGCAATTGCCTTTGCTTTGCAATCCAGGAGTTTATTCTGTAGACTCTATCGATCCTACAAAATACTTCCTCAGGTTGAACCTTTAAAATCCCAGCCAGAACTTCAGAAGATATTTTCCTTAAATCATCTCTGTTATTTTCCTGTAATCCTCTCAGTCTAATCGCATATTCAGTAAAATTATATTGCATCATTAAAACTTCCTTTTCAATTCGTTGTTGTATGATTTCTACATTACAAATCTTTGGATCAACTTCCATTTTAGGTTTTTCTTCTAAACTATTGTCTTGAATATTTATCAAATCATTTTCAATTTTTTGTGTTTTATTGTCCAAATTGTCCTCAATTTCCTCCATTTTAGACTCTAATAGATTAATATTTGTATCCAACCTGATCATAAATTCTGAGAAACCATCAGCCATTTTTATAATCTTTCTTTGCAAAATATCAAACTTTAATTGCACCAATTCTTTAATTTCCTGCTTAAATTTCTCAAAGTTCTGATTCATAATCTCATCCCTTCTTACAATCTCCTCCAGGAGAAATTCTATTATATTAAAATCAGTTTTCTGAGACTGTAGGTTAAGAACTTGTTCATATAGTTTGTGTATGGGGGAATCCCCCCCCACTGCTTGTTTGTCCAGCTTTGTAAGCCTAAACGCCATATTTCCAGACAGGCAAACTTTTTTAGAAAAGAAAAAAAAAGTGAAGTAAAGAGAAAAAAGGCTTCTTTCCAAATGAAATCAATATCAAATCAAATCTCCAGGAAAGAGAAAAACACAAAAGTGGAGCTTTTTCTTCAATTATAGCCAGGAATGTTTATTCCGCTACTTTGTGGCTTAATAAGAAACGGAAGGACTTTTCCTTTTCAGCTTCCCTGCTCAAACTCCGGCAGTCGCCATTTTAAAAGTTCTTTTTTACTTTATTCAATATCCTTTGCAAAATAAGTATAAACACTTGCGATTTAGGGTCACAGGTCCAAATCCAGATCTCATCCTCTTTGCTTAATCTGTTAATTATCTTGAAAAGCTTGTTTTCGTAGCCTTTTTTTTTTTTTTTTAATTTGATTTATATGCCGCCCTTCTCCGGAGACTCAGGGCGGCTTACAATGCGTTAAGCAATTGCCTTCATTCTTTTGTATATTTTTATACAAAGTCAGCTTATTGCCCCCACAAACTGGGTCCTCATTTCACCTACCTTAGAAAGGATGGAAAGCTGAGTCAACCTTGAGCCTTGGAGAGAGTCGAACCAGCAGAAATTGCAGGCAGCTGTGTTAATGACAGGGTGCACCAAACCACTGTACTATCAAGGCTCTTGCTCTGCAATGCAGAGGTCTCCCAACGCCCAGAGCAAATGGCGAGTGATATAGGGAGCCTCATCCGCTCGCCCCCAAAAGTAAAAAAAAAACTCTGGGGGCTTCGCAGAAAGCTCTACCTACACTCACCTGCTCTATCTCACATTTCCTCCTGGAAATGGAGTTTTTCAAGCCGCCTTTCCATTGTAAAGGCAGCTCTTTACAGGCGATGGGGCTGGCGGTCCCGAGGGACCATCTGGCGGCTACGAGAAGCAAACCGGAAGTCTATATATTTATTTTGATTGTTGAAATTCTGCCAGTTAATATCTGTAATTTAATCCAATTATCCAAGTCCTTTTCTATTTGTTTTAATAATCTGTTATAATTATTTTCTTTTATTGTGGTGCATTTTGCCATTAACCATATTCCCAAATATCTAGGTTTTTTTGCGCTCAAAATCCCCAATTTCTCCTCTAGTTCTTCAATTTGTCTATTAGTAAGATTCTTAGTTAACATTTTTGTTTTCTCCTTATTTATTTTAAGCCCTGCTACTTTACCAAATTGTATTATTTCTTGTAATAATATTTGCCCACTTTCTAAAGGGTCTTCTATAATAAATGCCAGATCATCCACAAAGACTTGTGCTTTATATTCGTCCTTTCTTATTTTTAACCCCTTTATTTGCTGATTTTGCCTAATTTGTAGCATTATTGATTCAACTGAAAGAAATAGATAGCAGGGGGTATAGGGGACATCCCTGTCTCACCCTTTTAGTTATATTGAAACCTGGTGTTTGGTGCATATATGACCGCTAGTAATACTTGTTTTTGTTTTAATGAAATTTCAATTAATAATGTTCTTCCCTCTTCATCTGCGTATAACTTTTTAAGTTTTAGCCAATCCTTTATGTATCTTGCAATACACTAAAGCCAGAACCTGTAGATATATAATGTCCATATTATGTTTCAGGAGTTTTGCGATTGCTTGTCTTCTTTTAATAGGGAAATTTAATCCATTTATATTAATGGATATCAGTTTAAGTTCTTCCATTCCGTTATTTGGTTATCTCTCTCTCTTGTTCCTCTCTTTGGTTTTATTCCTCTTTGGTTCCTTGTCCTCTCTTCTTCTCTTTCTTGATCTTCTATATCTATCCTTTTCCTCCCTTCTTGGTCCAATTCTTTTTCCTCTGTCTGCAGTTCTTCTTGACTTTTAATTTCCAATTCCTGTCTATTATCTGATTCTTCCTCTGTCACTATATATTTTTCATAAAATTCCTGGGCTTTCTCTAGGGCAGTGATGGCGAACCTTTAAGAGACCGAGTGCACAAACTGCAACCCAAAATCCACTTATTTATCACAAAATGCCAACATGGCAATTTAACCTAAATAATGAACTTTTGTGAGGAATTTCAATCACTCTTTCACAACTTGACTTCTTCTGGTGGCACTGGATTTCTTTAACAACACAACTCAGGAATGATGGGAGTGTATGCAGTAGCGTCTGGAGGGCCATCACATCCTTATTCCTTCTTTCCTTCTTTTTCCTTCCTTCCTTCCTTCCTTCCTTCTCTGATTTCACCTTCCTTCCTTTAATCCTGTTTATTATCGTTCATTATTGATAGTATTTATTAAAGAATGCTGTGTAGTTTAGAAGCTCTCAGCAAAAATAACAGCAGCTATTGTTTGTGACTGTAGCTACCCCAGGCTGTTATTTATATACACACACACACAGAGACACACAGACACACAGACACACACCTATTTTTATTCCACTTTCCCTGGGTCCTTGGGAAAGGAATGGCATTCTCCCCATCCCAATCTTTAAATCCTAACCCCCCTTGCAGCCTTTTAGCTACTATTGTCCCACCTTGCTTCCCCCTCCCCTTAAAACGAGGCTAGGAAAGAAAGCCAGGAGGGGGGAATCTAAGGAGGAGGGAAGAAGAGACCCAGGACCCAGACCTCTCTGAATAGCCTCCCTCCGAGATTTCAACTATTTCCTTTCCAATCCTCTGATGAACAGACCTCATCTCCTTTTTTGGACTCTGGACTCCCAGGCCTTTATTTTTCCCATTTATGGGGGGAAATTGGATTTTTATTGGGTCTTCTCCTCATCCCACATCAAAAGGAAAGCCAGCTGGCTTCTCCTCCTAGAAGCCCCCTACCCTTTCCCCTGCTCCCTTCCCCCTTCCCCCCACTCAATCCCACTTCGAGACAGAGGAGCACGTGCTGGAAATGTGTGTTGGGGCGACATGGGAGCATGCCTTCTGATGCTTCGGCGCTCGGCCCGCAACTCTCTATGCTCCTCCAGGCCCAGTTTGCTGAGACGGGGGAAGCAGCCCTGATGGCTCCACTGCCCCCCCCACTTGGCCCCAGCCATTGCATCCTGGCTTCCTCAAAGGTGGGGCGCATTTCAAAGGCAGCAGCTCACGTCTGAATGTGCCAAACAGCGGAACAGCTGCGAGAGCTGGGCCAGGCCTCTCCACCATCTGACTCATCAATGGGGGCACTTCTGTTGGGCCAGCCACCCCCCCCCCCGGCTGGAATTTTGTGTTCAGTGCTCAGCTGGGGGAAGGAGTGCTTCCTCATGCTGCCCCCTTCTTTCTCTTGGCCTTGCCAACAAGGGAGGAGGAAGGCCAGGTTTGAGAGTGGCCCCCACCCCACAAAATCCACCCCTGCCATTCTCTCCCAGCCCTCTTTGTTGGTGGCAACAGCAAATGTAGCATGACGAAGGTGGAATCCTGTTGCTGCACAAAGGCAAGTGCAGGGGTTCTTCGCTTCTGCACTAAGGCTCCGCCCATCACTACTGCCACGACAGGGCGACAGCTCTTTCATCCCTCTGCTGCAACAGGGTGAAAGGGAATTGCAGCAGAGGGGTGAAAGAGCCACATGGGTCTCATTGTGGCTCAGCGTCATAATGGGCTTCAGGAGGAGGAGGGAATCCCACCTGCCCCATTGTAAAGTATGCGAGTGAAAAAGTTCACTCCATCAATTCCAACTTTGTGAGATCTTTTTCTTTCACCAGAAGTTGGAATTGATGGAGTGAAACACAATGGAAAAATGCGATTGGAGCTAGGCTTGGGTGACGGTGTGTGTGACCACAGAAAAGGCTCTGCATGCCACATCTGGCACGCATGCCATAGGTTTACCATCACGGCTCTAGGGTGTCAATTCTTATTTTCTTGTCTTGCCAGGATATTAACGCTCCTTCAGGAATCAGCCACCAAAACATTATTTTATATTTTATTAATTGTGTGGTGAGGAAGTTATAATTCCTTCTTTGCTCTCTGATCTTTCTAGGTATTTGTTTGAGAGTTATAACTTCCTTTTCTTTGTATATTAATTGGTCATCTCTTGTTTTCTTGTAAATTTTGTCTCTGATGTTCTTCTCTGTAAATCTAACATGTATTTCCCTGGGCAATCTATGCCATCGTACGTAGTTCGTGTGCACTCTATATTTTTCATCTATGTTATTCTGCAATTCACTTTTACCTATCTGTAGTGGGTCGGCCAACAAATCTATCATGAGCTTTTGTAGATCTTCTTTAGTCTCTATTATATTTTGGAATCTCAAATTGAATGCAGATTTTTTCAGTTCAAGATGAATTATTGCCTCCTCCAGCTCCCTATTTGCTGCTTTCAACCTTTCTTCTGTTGCTTTCAAATTTTTTTCGGTCTGCTCTGTTCTTGTTTCTACCATTTTTATTTTCTGCTCATTTTTGACTATCGTTTACTGAATTTTCTCTATTCTATCATCCAATTTCCTTATATCTCCTTTCACTTCACCCAAATCACCTTTCATTCCTCATGATTGTTGGTTATTGATTCTTGTGTTTTCCTCATAACTGCTTAAGTCATGTTTGGTGTCATCTGCATGCTTTGTAGGCTTGATGTAGATCCTGGTTTCTCACTGCACAACATATTGACTATTGTTTTTTGCCCTGCTGGGGAAGCTAACATTGGTAGAGCTTTCTTTACAGTCTTGGTAATTGTAGACATACTTGTCATCTTTATATTTTAAAGAATTTTTTTCCACAATACCATAGATTTCAGATTCTCTCAAGGATCTTCCTCTGAAACAGACCTACCTCAGGTCAACTGTCCTTATTATGTCTCTATTATATTTATTAATAGGCTATATTTATTAATAGGCTACTTCTTTTACTTTGGAGACTCACTTATCCACTTTCTTAATAAGGTCCTCCAATTCAGAGAAGTAATCAGTGTCCCATTCAATCCCATCAACAGTCACTGATACTTTTCACTGTTTCTCTCTCATTGATTCCACTTTAACTCAAACAGGCTGTCACACCTCCAGACCCAACCATGACAGTTGTTCTTTTTCATGCTGGTTTTCAGGGGTTATCTCCTGCTGTGGCAGGGGATTCCCCTCTCCCCATCACCTCCAGAGTATCTCCTATCTCACACAGACCCCTCCAGAGTCTGTCTTCGCCTTTATCTGGTTTCCCAACGTGAAAAATCCAGCAAAGAAGAACGAGTGCTGTTCCTCCATGTCGCACCACTATGACGTCACCCCGGAAGTCTGCATTTCAGATTTTCAAAAGCTTGTCCTGACATTTTGCCACTTTGTTTTCATAAGCTATAAAAAATCAGGTTGATTGCAATGACACAGAATGTTTAATAGATAAATACATTTTGTTTAACAGAATGGACAATTTGAAAAAGAATTGTATAAAGCATCTCAACTATTTACTTTTTTAAATTTTTAAATCAATCTTTACTCCTGACAATTCCTTGGACTAATCTTTTTGAGTAAGATTTTTGGAAGTTGTTTGCTCCTCTCTCCTCTCTCTTGAGGGCTGCAAGAATGACTAATCCAAGGTCACCCAGTTGGCTTCAAGCCTGAGGTAGGACCAGGTCTCACAATTGCTTGATTTCTAGCCTAGTGTCTTTTAACCACTATACAAACTAGTTCTCTATTATTAATATGCTATTTTATACTTGGTATCTTTTTTTTTTAATTTGATTTATATGCCACCCTTCTCCGGAGACTCAGGGCAGCTTACAATGTGCTCAGCAATAGCCTTCATCCTTTTGTATATTTATACGAAGTCAGTTTATTGCCCCCACAAATGGGTCCTCAATTTACCTACCTTAGAAAGGATGGAAGGCTGAGTCAACCTTGAGCCTTGGCGAGATTCGAACCTGCAGTAATTGCAGGCAACTGGTCTTAATAACCAGCTTAATAACAGGGTGCCTTAGACCACTGTACTACCAAGGCTCTTGAAGAAAGATAGAATGTAAATGTATAAATAGATAAACAGATAAATACAACTTTCAGTTTTCTGTGTTTTTCCTTTTCCAATACATCAAAATTAATAGACCAATTAATTTTTTCATTACTCAACTATAGAGCACCTTCCCATAGTCAGTTTTTTTTACAGTGTTTTATCAAACAGTTCCCTTAGAAATAATAGAAGACATTAAGGTAAACAATAACTTTAATACAAACAATAAATTATGATTTGTAATTCTTGAGAGAAAGAATCATAGGGAGACACAAATCTTCAAGAGTTCAAGCTTGTGCAAATCCATGTGCAGCTGTTCAAGCACATTCACTTCATTCTACAAAACAGTTTGGTCATGGATTCAGAATATTATTTGTTCAGTTCTAACATGGCTTATGAATAACAACCTCAAATCTCACATTATATGGCAAGTAGCATATAGACACAAGAAAGTAAGATGCAATAAATACCAATGATATTTTACATTGTAGCCTAGTTTTTCTTTTCATGATAATTATGTTGAAATCTGGGTTTGTACCCAATACATTTATACTATAGTTATGTCATTCCTATATCCCTGGAAATCCCATTTTCAATGTATGCTTCATGTTTCCATTAACATATAGTTTTATTCTAAGCAGTAAAGTTTTCCTACAATCTTTGCTGAGAAAATAATGACTAATATTACTCAGTAGCCTGTGTTCCAAATGCTTTGTTTATTCTGTTGAAATATTGAAATATTTATATCATCTACCACATGTTATTTTGATTTTAGGATAGCATGTACTAAAGCAGAACAATAAAGCAATCTAAATTTTTAAAAATCTGCTTAAATTTTATCACATTGCTGTTTGTGAATTTTGCTTTTTGAATTTTGATCTCTGATGAAATAGAAGTACAGACTTCTTACAGTGGTAGCAATAATGAGATTTTGTTTGGCAATGTGACCTTTGTTTTCTAATATAGTTTCCTGACATGCTAGATTATACTGAGTTCTATTTACTACCAATTTCTATGCCTGAGTTAGCTAATAGTGTTCAGTAAATACATATTTTGCCTAAGAAAGGCTAGTGCATTTCTAACATTTTCCTCCCTGTTTGACAAACCTTTAGGGACATGTCATAACAACTAGAACATTATCAGCCTAAGGAAAGATAGGCTGTAGGTTAGATTTGACTTAACAGGACAGTTTGACAAGCACATACTTTTTAATGTTTCTGAAAAGAGTTCATGTCCTTTAAAAAAATATTTTATGAAGAATTGTGTGGCTTATGAGGCTTATGAGGTGTGTGGTTCTTTTTCTTTACAAGTACCTAATTTTGCAATTTTACCATTTCAGCAAGAAACACAAGATAAAATTAACTGAAATATTTTGTTCTGGTCATTTGAATAATTAAAAATTAAAATCAAAGAAATAATATGTAAAATATTATTTATATAACTTATGTAATTACCAAAGCATCTTCTAAAGGTAGTTTATTTTAGTATGTATTTTCTTCTGGTGAGGAGGAAGGCTGGAGGAAGGAGGCGTTTTAAAGCTTCCCAGCTCTATTATCTGTGGAGTACCAACAGCAGACCCCCTCCATCTTTGCCTCAGCTCAGTTAGCTGCACCTTTTTTTTTTACCCACTATATTTTCTACCGGTAACTATGAGGCCATTTCCAAATATGCTCACAAAAGGCAGGCAGTTTTTATAGGAACACCAAACAGTATTGGGCACATTGCAAGAACAATTTAAAGAAATTGTTCAAGAAATCAGCATCCTCAGCTGCCTGTAAATTGCAGTCTAGCCAACATTTACTTCTTTAAAGTCACCCCAGAAAATGCATTGCCAGATTCCTTAATCCATTCACCATTATATGCCAAAGTAGTCCTGTGGAGTAGATGCTAAGCATCCTTCCAATTTTTACTCCATTCAGTATTTTATGGATTTATGTTATTCCTTGACTCTTCTCTCTATTAGTCCTCTCATTTAACCACTTCCCACACTCTTCAAGTACTTCCCTTATGGGAATAACAGTAGCACAAGATAACTATATCCTGGAGTCCTGTTGACATGGAGGGAAATCACAAACCTGTGAGATGTGATATGTCATGAAGGATAAAATAGCTTAGGATGTTACAGATGACTATATCTTTTATGTTGAATGCCAACCTCTACCAATATTATATGATGAAGATTATCTTCTCTGGTAGAGAAGGGAATTATAAAGAGGAGAGTGACATCATGGCCTTATATTAAGAGTCAACTCAAAAGCTAGGCACATTAATTCTAGGCCTAGCTCAGACTTGGTCCTACAAACCCTGGTATGAACTAGGAGCTTTTTTCATTTATTCCTTGATGCTATCATCTGAAGATAAAATATCAGAAGACAAATACAAGTGTTCAAGAATTTTAAGAGATAATATTATATTATTCTGAACTAATCTGCTAAAGAAACCAGAGATGATGAGGGCCAATTGTGCTCAGTTGGAGCAAGAAACGTTTAATATTTAGAGGTTAACCTGGGTGGTATGACAGAGCAATTGAAACATCTCTGACTGTAAGGTCTGCTTTGATTTCCAGCTTATCAAGCTCCTTGTCAGAGAAATTCCTGTGTTTTCCTGGTTATTTATCACTTTACTGGTTTTGGTTGAGTTTGCTTTTAATGCTATGACAACAGGTGATCCCATTGTGGGATCTACTTGGTTATTTGTTATTTAATTTTAATCCTAATATTTACCAATTTTGGTCAGAAGTGGTTTATCTATAAGATACTTTTGAGCATATACTGAGCCCAGAAATTTGTGATTAATATTAAATCCAATATCACAAAATTTGAAAATCTATTTCTTGCTTTCCCCAAAACATTTTCTTTCAATTATCAAATATAAGGGGGAAACTGTTCATATTATTAGACAGTAGTCAGAAACACTGCTGTTTTATTGCAAATCATCCAAAGATCTGCTGAATAAAGCTATATGGATTTTCTGCCACCCAGGAATTAGAGAATAGATGTTGTGTTATTTTAATAGAGAGTCAAAACAGAGAGTAAGTTGTTTGGACTAACTCAATGCTTCCCAAACCCAGGTAAATTACCACAAATTGGATAAAAGGTGTGTTTTTTCTTTGAGTAATGACATATCAAGCAACTGCCCCATAACAACAGGACATTTAAATTTATTTAAGGAGTTTTACTTACACTGGGTAAAAAGAACCCTCTGATAGGTAACTTCGGGTAATGAAGTAAAAAGTTTAGGAAGCACTGCACAAAGCTACTGAGGAGACTGTGCTTGCTCTCAGGGTTCTCAAATCAATATCAAATGAAAATCATGGGGTGAGCAATAATTATAATAAAATGGCTGTAGGGATAATGTGAGCCATGAGACACCTTGCATAGCAGCAATTGAAGTAACTTTTAATGATTTTTTTCTCATCTGATTGCATTAAGTAGAGTTTTATGAAGCATTATAAAAAAACAGCATGCTAATTAGCAATCTGGTTAGCAGAACGTGTGTAGGTGCCATGTACTTAATTGTACAGTGCATGTATCCCCTCAAGTCATATGTTGAAAGAAATGTTAACAACTCAGTCATTTAAGCTGTAAATAGTTCTGTGAAAGCCTTAAAGAAGTTTTAAGTCCTTGGATTCAATAACAGTGTAACTAATTTTTTTACAATAGGTTTTTTTTTAATTCTACAGCTCAACTGATCTCTTTTTATAAAAGCAAATCATTAGTCTTTTTTGTTTTAAAAAAGTTGTATCACTGAAGCATATGTGTGCATCTATATTAATTTGAGATGGGAAAGAGGACATATGTTTCACGTTTGCTAACATTCCACTTTATTTATTTCCAAAGTCGGATATTTAATGTGCAAATATTTTCATATAGATAACAGTTAGTATTCCCATATTAAACTGATATATATTTTCAGTTAATGTTTCCCAATGCAAAACTTTCCACTTGTCCCATAAAGTCTTGTGAAAATAGGTCATGTATAGATCCATCACATTCTACTAGCAAGATATTTTATATTGCACTGATTTCTCTGTCAACAATACTGAATAATTCAGTATTGGTTATGGCTATCACACATCAAAAACATCTGCTAGGCTGTCCCACCTCCTGGATGAGCTGAAGTTATATTTAAAAATATCATCTGAAATATAATAATTCAACTCTTGTCCATATGTACAGCCAAGATATTGTAGTGTAGTTTGCATTGGACTAATATGCTATCCTAGCCATCAAATGGGAAAAAATAGTGAAAACTGAAGGAATCAAGATGCCATATGAAATAATATCAAAATAATATCTGGATAAAGACAATCACTACAAGTGTCTGGGCATCCTTCAAGCTGACAAAGTCAATAACACTGAAGTTGAAAAAGATTAGAAATGAACATATCAAGAGAGTTAAGATCTTAAAATCCAAACTTAGTGACGGAAATGCAAGCAAGTCAATTAACACCTAGGCAATTCCATTCATTAAATATACATCTGGAATAGTGGACTGGAGCCAAATAAAATAAAAGCCCTGGATGGAAAGACCAGAAAAATAATGACAATGAATCCTGTCCTTCATCCACACAGCAATGTTGATAGACTCTACTTACCAAGGAAAATAGGTGGACATGCAATATTGCAAGTACATCAGACAGTTGAAGAAGAAAAAAAAGGACATTGAAAAAAATATCACAATGAAACAGATGCACTGAAGCTAGTATACCAGGAAGCTTAATAAGATCTGAAAACCTAACTGGCCTACAAGAAAGAATAAATAAAGAACAGAAAAGAGACCTGGTAAGACAAAGTATTAAATGACCAGTACATAAAAAATAGCAGTCATAGCAGATAATGACAAGATCTAGTAATGGCTAAGAAAGAGACCAAGAGGCTTATTCTGAATAGATAAGTCCAAGTCTTAAGAAAAAATGTGTACAAAACCATAATTGAGAAGACAGCAATAAACAGCAGATGTCACCTCTTCAAAAAGCTGAAGAAACACTGGACTACCTTATTAGTTGCTGCAAGAAGATCACACAGACTAACTACAAAGAACAACATGTCAAAGTAGCATATTGGAAGATCTATTTCTCTGCACGCAAGGACTGATCAGACCATAAAATAAAGAAATAGAAAATGAAGAAATTAAATGTTCTGGGATTTTAGAATTTAGATTTTAGACAGATAAGCATCTGCCACATAATACCCAGACTTAACAATTGCCAATAAGAAAGGCAAAAAAATCTGGATAGTAAACTTGGTAGTACCTGGAGACAATAGAGCAAAGAGAAAGAACTGGAAAAATAACAAAATACTAAGATCTGCGGATGGAAATAGGGTGACTATCACAAAAGAAAGCAAAGATAGTATCAATAGCATTGACACAATCACCATCAGTCAATTGCAAAGGCAGATTTACTCTGAAGAGCTCAAATCCAATCTAAATATCTGGCTGGCTATGTGACCAACCATGATAAATAAATCCCAAAACATTTGGAGCTCCACTTGAACATAATAGATATTGGCAAAATCACCATCTGGCAATTGCAAAAGGCAGTTTACTCAGAACAATTTATATTTTACAATGATACTTTTGAAACCATCAAATTACCGATTCCAAGTCCTTGGGTAGAACTTGATAGATGAATAAAAATGCCAAATCCAGTTTAAATATAAGGCTGAATATGTGATGATCCATAACAATAAAATTGAAAGCTTTTAAACATTACCAGAAATACTAGCTTCTTTTTAAAATATCAAAAAATGGCAACTAATTTATAAATAATAAAATAAATAACTAAATAAAAATTATTAGCGATCCATCTGTTTACAGTGATTAAAGAGTATGTGTGTGTGTGTGTATGTACACATATATACATTAAAACATAAATTACAATCAATCATTAAAATCTAATGAAAATATTAGAAACTAATGCATTATACAGTTGAACATTTTCAAGAATGAAACTTTCTAGTCCTGATAACCATAAGCATCGCATCAATTCATTATTTGACTGAGTCAAGTAAACCAGTTCTGTATTTTTTCCCTTTTTTTTTCCATCCATTTTTAAATCCCATAGGTTAAAATTCTAACTCCTGTTTTCTTCTAGTCTCTTTGGCTCTTCTCTTGAAGTTCTCTGTAATCTTTATCTAAGTCCATTTGTACTTTCTATGAAGTAATTCCAGTAATTCTCTTGTATTTGGATTTAAAAAGATAGTGTACATCACTCTTTGGCTCAGAGGTGGGTTCTAAATTTTTTTACTATCGGTTCTGTGGGTGTGGCTTATTTTGTGGATGTGGCTTGGAGGTCATGTGACTAGGTGAGCATGGCTAGTTGGTCAGAGTCATTTCTGGAAGGTCCTCGCTCTTACGACCAGTCCTCGCACTTAAGACCCGACTCATTTGTTTGCTTTTAACACTGATCAGCTGTAGGACGGCCCTTTGAAGCCTCGCGGCAAGAGTTTAAACAGTTTTTTTTCCCTCTAGTCATTAGCTGGGACTCAGGAGGCAGCAATAGATTGGGGGTGGGACCAAATAAAAGGTAAGAATAACGTGGGGGGTGGGGGTGGGAGGAGGGGAGAACTGGTTCTGTGATGTCATATCATCACCGCTACCGGCTCGGCCGAACCGGACCGAACCGGGAGGAACCCACCACTGCTTTGGCTACATTATTTTAATTTTATTTAAATGATCATCCAATGCCACTTGTAAATTTAGTATTTCTATCTCTTTTGTGTAAGTTGTAGTTTTAAAGTCCATTTAAAATTCATTTTAGTTGTCTTCAAATGCTATTGTTGATCTTTAGTAAAAATTTATTCCAACTCAAGGACATGCCTACAGATCAAATGTTAAAGTAGCCATCATGTTCTTTAGAAATTAACCTTCAAAGGCCATACAAATCTAGGTATATCTTTTTGCCATTGTTTGAATTGTAAACAATTTATAATCCTTAATTTCTTGTTAAAGTCAGATTTTGGGCCTCTTTAACTATTAATCCTATATTGGCTTCATTTCAGCTGTCAGGAATTTTTCCATTCTATAAAATAATATTCTGTTGTAAAGGTTATATAAGTTGGTCTCTCAGAATATTTATAAGAAGAAACTGGCAGAATATCTAGATCAGGGGTGTCAAACTTGCAGCCCGCCAATGCATCATGCACTAGCCATGCCCACACTTAGTTTAGCAAAGGAGAAAAAAGTTGTGATACATCACTCGTTGCAAGTTTGACATCCCTGATCTAGATCAAGTCCCTTAGCCCTTTTCATAACTACATAAACATCGTTTATTGTTTCAGGTTGTGATGATATATGGGAAAGGACCTTGGAGACAGGGCCAAAAGATGCTCCAAGAGAACAGTCAGATAAGAAACAGCAAAGACTACATCTGGATAATCAGAGGGGCAAAAAGCTGAGAACTCTCCCTATTTACTTAGGGAGATGGAGGGGGGGGAGATATGTATTTCAGACTTGCCAGATTTTGTCAATGTAGCTTTACAATAAAGTAGAATTAACTTATCTGGTTTTGATTCCTATCTGGTTTACTCCACAAGGCCGATATGGGTTCAGATTCTCTGTAATATTCATATATTTTCTGATTAATTTGCTTTCTATATATTACAGCAGCTATGGCACAATGGGAAGTAAGACTGACTACTTCTCAGGAAGTTGTAGCATCCTCTGCAATAATAGTACAGCATTTTTTTGTGTACTCAATGTCCCGTGGGCACTCATTTTGCATGCAAAACATTCCTGGAGAATTAATTAAATGAAGTACTCTTCAAATTTGTCAATTCTTGATGAGTGAAAATGCTTAAAATGTGTTTTAATAAAGCATTTATGTAATATATTAATCAGCTGAAGTTTACAGCTTTTGTCTTGATGGAGCTGGGTTAGAAGCGATCAGTGGTTATATTATTCTGTACAATCTATGGCATAATAAGCATCACTCTTTGAATCTGCAGTTTAAATATGGAGGTTGCTATTAACCTGTTCTTAAAAGGCAGCAATTAGTCAAAAGTAATTACTTGAACAAATGATTTAATTGCCATAGATAGAAAGGGTGAAGTAATGAAAATTGGAATTAAGGAGGATTGTGGGAAGTCACAGTGTCTTGTCAACACATACATTGTTTCTCATCAAAACATATTCATGCTTTATTAAAAAAGAAGAATCTTATTTTGGCCTTAAAATTTAATATGGATAAATTATTATTACTTCATGTTTAAAACATTTATGTCTGCCCATTTTATACCAAACTTTGGGAGGCTCCAAGAAAGAATTAAAACAATATCAATATTAAACAAGATAAAAACTATATTAAAACTGTTAAAACCATAACATTGAAAATAAAAACCTGGCAATGTTAAGCTTCTGACATGCAGTTACATGGAGTGGTGGGATTCAAATAATTTATCAACCGGTTCTCTGCTCTAATGATTTCTTCCAACAACCAGTTCACCAAACTGGTCAGAAAGTTAACAACCGGTTCTCCCGAAGTGGTGCAAACTGGCTGAATCCCACCACTGGTTACATGCAATTATGATTATATTAAACCCAGTTGCAATATCTTAAATTTCTGTATTCCTATAGACAATGAAAGGGCTAAAAATTATCACTAAGGAAACAAGTAGGTAGAGAACAATTCAGCAAACCTACTTAGATATGAATATTTTAGATGGTTGAGAATTTTATTTGGTTTTAATTTATTTTAGAAAGCAACAATATGTTTGAAGTGCAGATAAAACTTGTGCAATTTTTTAATTTACTTAAAAAATTTAATTTAATTTAATTTAATGTATTTGTTTTGTTTTTTAAAAGAATAGTAAAGTAGCATATTTTATTATAAAATATGCAGAAAAATGTACATTTAGCAATAAAATACAATAAAATGGAAAAGCCTATTGTAATTGATTGATTGATTACAATGCAATCAAGTAATTTTTTACTTCAAGAAATCACAGAGATAGATTTTTCCATGATGGTCTATTTCTAACCAAATCTCTCAGGTCTTCCAGCCTGCATTTATGCCATTGAAACTGTCTGTCTAGCAGGCTGTCGGTTGTCCTCTTTTTTGGTTTCTTTTCACCTTTCTCAGCATTAGATCCTTTGTCTAGAAAGCTGGATCTTCTCATTTGCGTGTGGTCATTTATATGAGTTGACAATTTTGAATTGACTTGTTTTCTTAGTTGTCCATTATATTCTTAGAGTCTTCTCAAACACCAACATTTCTTTAAATTCCAACTTTCATATCCACTGAATGTCACAGTCTCACACAATTCTAATCTTTGACAGCTGTCACATGTCCAAGGTAACAATGCTACCAATAAGGATAACTTATATAGTACCGTGTTTCTCCCAAAATAAGACATTTCCCAAAATAAGACCTCCCCTGAAAATAAAACCTCCCCCCAAAATAAGCCCTCCCCTGAAAACAAGCCCTCCCCGAAAATATTTAAACACGTGTGCAGCCAGTCCCCGCCATTTCCTCTTGTTAGGGTTAGGGAGAGAGAGCTGGAAATCAGGTAAGGCGGCAAGAGGAGCCCCGTCTTTCTCCCTGCACCCCAAAATAATAAGACCTTCCTAAAAATAACCAAGCACTTATTTCAGAGTTCAAAAAAATATAAGACTAATAAGATAAGTCTTATTTTTGGGGAAACATGATAAGCACTTTATGTATTGTTTTTGGAAATGGGAGAATAATGCAAGGAAGGGACAGAATGGATTTACAAATATAAATATGTATTTATTTTAAACATTTGTATGTTGTTTTTCAATAAACAAACTAAAATTATGTACAAAATATATGCTCTATGTGTGAGTGTATGTATGTATTGAGGAAGTGCATATCATTTAAAAACAAAATCGCACAGTATCTAAAGATTAGAGCTGTTTGTTTCAGATCTGGCTGGTCAATCAACAACTAAAATGTTTGTTAGGGATAGAAACAGTGAATCAGAGCATGCCAAAGATTGATTAGGTACATAGTTTCTGGTATTGATTGCTCTGCTCCAGGGTAAGAAATTTTGGAAACCCACCTTGATCATGTATCTATGGAAATTTTCAGTCATCTAAGTCATGGTTATCCCAAGGGTGCTTTTTCAAAAAGCAACTGGAAGTTGTAGTGCATGCTTTCCTGAATAACTGAAATACTAAAATGACAATATCCACTTATGAAATGATATCAGTTTTAAATCTGTATGCATGTAAATTAATATTTGGATTGATAGGTTGATGCATTGATGGTGAAAGGATGTGGGGTGTGATTCTTATATTTTAAACAATCACACCTGTGAGACTAGGTGTAAGCTGCCATACCTAAAGATGAAACAAGCATGGAAGCAGGGTGGACAAAAGTCAGAAAAAAACTCCTTTAGGGAAAGTAGTTAAGGAGGAATGAAGTCATTAAAGAAACAAACGGGGGAAAATGTCACCTATACCAGACAAAAAATGTTGGCCTGAGAACATAGGAAATCTCTCCCCAAGTCTCATCAATAAGTATCAGACTTGTAAAGCAACAAGGCAAGAGTAGCTGTCATGCTTGTAAATCAACAAAGCAAAAACTTTGGGGAATAAAAGAGTTCTGAAGCCCACCCACTTTTTGAGCCATCTTTGCATCCAGACTTGGTGGCTTCCATCTCTCTAGCTAGTGCCTATCAGTCTAGTTAAGGACATGAGTAAGGATAGATGGAGTGTGTGTGGATATGTCAAAGAGTATAGATAGATAGATAGATAGATAGATAGATAGATAGATAGATAGATAGATATAGACATAGACATAGACATAGACATAGACATAGACATAGACATAGACATAGACATAGACATAGACGTGTGTGTGTATATGTGTATATATATATATATATATATATATATATATATATATATATATATATATATATATATATATATATTCATTCTCAGGTTTTCGCGGGTGTTTGTATGTAGGTCTTTGGTTATTCAGGTCTTCTCCCACGTAAAATTGGAAGTGTTCGAATCGACTTCATTTCGACGAAGTCTCATTCGTCATCTTCAGGCTGGTGTTGTCGACTTCGTGCTTCCAGGAGCAATGTGAGATCGCAGCTGTCTCTTCCTTTTAACTGCTAGTGGGGGTGTGAGCTGATTGGGTGGGAACTTGGCTGTGTTCTGATTGGGTGGAGGTGTGTTCTGATTGGTTAGGGGCTTGGCTGTGCTCTGATTGGATGGGGGGTTGGTTGTGCTCTGATTGGCTGGGGGTGTGTTCTGTTTGGGTGGGGGCTTGGTTGTGCTCAGCTTAGTCTGAGTTGCAGGGGGATTTGAGCTGGTGAGCTGCGTTGTTGTTGTTTGGCTTCGTGTTTGTGACTGTGCGAGCTCTTCATGGTGGGTGTCAGTCTGTTTCATGTATGGATTGGAGGGGTTTAAAGTGGCTAATGATGCAGCTGCGGTCTGGCTTCTGGTCCTTGGTCGTGGCTCATTATCAGTGTGGGTTTGAGTCTGCTTTCTGTGTGGATATGTGGTGGTGACATCCTGTGTGGCTCTCGTGAGTGTGGGTCTGGTGTCATTCGTCGTGTTAGGGACTCGTTTGTCAATAAGGGTGGGTTTCCAAATGGCTGGTAGGCGGGAGGTATTGTCTCGTTTGTTCATGCTGTGTGAGCGTTTTTCTATCTCGATGGCTTCTCTGATTATTCTGTTGTTAAAGTGTTCAGTTTTGGCGATAGTTCTGGTCTTTTTAAAGTCAATATCATGTCCTGTGGCTTTAAGGTGTTGGACCAGGGAAGAAGTTGGTTCCTCTTTTCTGACTGAGTTCTTGAGTTCTTCTATGTGTGCACTTTACATGGGAGAAGACCTGAATAACCAAAGACCTACATATATATATATATATATATAAATACTTTGTAAAAGTAAAATTTTGCTGATATGTTAAATTCACTCAGTCTCCATGTATTATTATAAAAAACAGTTGTGCCTCAGTGTTCCTCTGAAAGTGATTCCAGTCTATTTTACAGGACTCTGCTGGAGTGAATGGGTGACTATAAACCAAACTTGGGAGCATGCATGCATCACACCTTTCATAAAAATGGCCTGTATAATTAATGTTGATAAATTAATAGGATCATTACCCATTTATAGATTGTATTCCAAAGATGCTTCAATATTATATTCTTTATCCCCTCTTCCAAATACATACATAGATTTAAATGTATGTTCATTATATTCAATAATTCATCTTGCAGCAATTCTAATTGTTGAAAGTTTTATAACTAATGTTTTTAAAATATATTTTTATAGACTTATAAAAGACATTTATCAGTTTATAACAGTGTATATTAGCATATGGTCTATCTGAAATATCCGGGACATGGACCACCAGAGATGTAGCGACACATAATTTATTGTACAGAATAACTGATAGGTATCTCTATATTGCTTCATTTTAGGGGTCCAAGAGCTCAAGGGAGCATTCTACTTTTCTCACAACAGTAGTCCTGCAACTGCCCCAAACTGAATTTTCATGGCTAAGAAAGATTTTCAGGCTAGTTTTCCAGGTCCCAATCCAATCTCTTAATCAGAAGTGGTATTCAGCAGGTTCTGACCAGTTCTGGAGAACCCGTAGCGGAAATTTTGAGTAGTTCGGAGAACTGGTAAATACCACCTCTGACTGCCCCCCGCCCAATCTATTCTCTGCCTCCCGAGTTCCAGCTGATCAGGAGGAAATGGGGATTTTGCAGTAACCTTCCCCTGGAGTGGGATGGGAATAGAGATTTTACAGTATCCTTCCCCTGCCACACCTACCAAACCACGCCCACAGAACCAGTAGTAAAAAAATTTGAATCCCACTACTGTCCTTAATCATATATCACATTGGTTTATGTAAGACATTTTCTGTGTAGTATTAAAAAAAAATCCACGGCCTAAATGCTTCAGTAGTTTTTTCATGCTTCCTTTCATGTGACGTATTGTTAATGATCATAAACAATAACTGCAGAAGAAATATGGGACATTATTTCATTATTAATATCACAAAAAAGTAACTAATACAAATTTTACATGCCTTAAAGCTCAGTTACTGCTTACATGTCATATTCACTGATGGATTATCATTGTACATGTATTTTGTAGTACTCTTTTCATTTCATTAACATATGTAAATAATATAGATTAGTTTCAATGTTAATATTTTATTACTGTGGTTTCTAAATTATTTGGAAGCATGGAGAGAGGAAAATAAAAATTGTACAATGCTTTAGAAAGCAAGTTTGTTATACATCTGAAAAGATGGCACTCACATAAGATAATTCCACTTTATTACTTTGAAATGCAAATAATAGGAGTTTCTAAATACGTATTTCTGCAGCACATGTCAGTTACATATTTTAAGAAAGTTATTCCAGGTGTGATTCAAATATTATTTTAGGAGCTGATCAGATAATGAGATTATAGCTGTAATGTTTGATACTTGTAGGAGGAAAAAAATGATCTACTACTTTAAATTGAAGATTTCATTGCTACATTTGAAGCCTTGAAATGAGTTATACTCAATGGAGAGTCTTACTGGTTTTTACAAGCTCATTTAGAAAAGTTTGCTATTCTATTGCATCTTAAACTTAGGTTTAGACGATTGTGCTATAAAAACCCTGTATCAATAATTCTATACAAAATCCTTTTAATTGCTATCAATGTTATTACAGTAAATTAAAAGAGGATCTAGAGTGGTGTAATAATTGAGACTGCTGAATGGTAATTGAAGGTTACCCTGCTTAACTTTTAAACTTACTCATAATCTTTGACTAGTTTCCTCTTCTTCAGAGAGAAGATGAAAGAGAGAACTGGAGGAGGGAGTTAGTCTTTGCAAAAGAGTTCTTATGAAGATAACAAAAGATAACAAAGAACAACATGGCAAGATAACAAAAAGAAAGGATCTGTGAATTTTAAATCCTTGAAGGCTAGGCATATATTGAATAAACTGCCAACCATGTTCTATAGAGCAAATAATGTCTAGAAGAATTCTATTGGCATTAAGAACCTACAACGGCAAAAGTAAACCAAAAGAATGTTGCATAGTTATGCAACAGACCGCAGCAAAAGAACAGTATGGTATTGAAGATGTAAGGTGACATGAAATAGAAAATATCCAAAGAATGGATAAAAGAAATATTATTTTGAAATGCAGAGAGAAGATATATAAAGAAATAAAGTGAAAAGATTAAAAAAAAGGAAAAGATCAACAAATAGTCTAAAGTTTTTTTAGCTTGATGTCCTCTGGATATTTGGAAAGGAAAACCCATCATTCATAATCATCTGATTATCTCAGATAGAGGCTGAAAAAGATTACTTTTAAAATATGGTAAATGGATTTTGAACACATATTAAATAAATCTATTCATTCTAAGTTATATGACTCAGAATCAGTTTGCTTGGCTTCAAATTTTATTCCTCTTTCTAAGTTGTCTGATTTTAAGGAAGACGCTTTCAAATAAAATTTTAATTAAAAAGCAATTTTCTCTGCTACACAATCAGATCTTATATAATATGGATATTCCTGTGTAGGCATAGTTTCTGCTTTGATTAAAGGGGGTTACTTGAGAGCTGCTTAAAGTTAGAAACTATCAAAACAGAACTATTAAGACCAGAGCATACACCCATACAAGTTCAGAGGGGAGATTTTTAGATCCTACAGAATAAGCTTCAACAAAGGCAATAACTCACATAATTTAGGGTTATGGGTAACAGACTGATCTGTCCCCGTCCACACACACACACAAACACAGCCAGCTGAGGGTTAAGGAAACACTTTGGCACACACCCAGGTCTTTATCTCCAACTTGGCAGCGATTTACACACCATCTGCCAAGTGCGTTTATTTCCACAAAACAGAAAGATAAGATACTTAGCGTACAAAAGTCCAATCAGAATAATATTTCTCTCAGCAGTTTCCGGACAAGGCTTTAGTGACTATCCAAGGTTTACTTTTGTTCGTCACAGGGATCGCTGGCCACCACCCTCTATTATATAGTCTCTGGGGTGTGGTCCAGTGACTCAGTTCTAATCCCTAGCACGCCTCCTGAGCTGCTGCAATCGTTTATCACGCCTTCGGAGGCGTGCGTCCAGGAATGATGTCTCTCCCTCGCTCTCATCCGAGCCACCTGTCTCCCTGCTAATCTCCTCTCCCTCGGCCGGCACCTGAGACAGTGCCAGAGGGGAGAGGCCTGGAGAGGGAGGCCTGGCTGACTCCTCTTCCTCATGCTCGGAGCTTTCTTCCTCCGATGGGACAGGCTCAGAGGGCAGGGCCACAACACAGACTTACATTTTGAGGCGTTATGTTTTTATCATGTGGACTAGATGAACTGATTCTATTTTATTTTAAGGTTACATTAACAGAAATTTGCAAGTCTGAAGTACAAGCTTCCTGTTGCTACATTTAACGACTTGACCCATTAGAGTTTCTTCTTCATAATTTTTTTTATGCAAAGCCATTGGGGTGCCCTCCTCTCTTTTTTGATTGTTTCCCAGGCGGCTTCCCTTTCCCTCAATTCTCCAGGTCATCCACACATTCTCTTTCTCTCTTTCTCTTTCTCTTTCTCTTTCTCTTTCTCTTTCTCTTTCTCTTTTCTCTTTCTCTTTCTCTCTCTCTCTCTCTCTCTCTCTCTCTCTCTCTCTCTCTCTCTCTCCTTCCCTCTCTCTCCATCCATCTACCTGTCCACCTGCCTGTCCACTCACCCATCTATCTATCTATCTATCTATCTATCTATCTATCTATCTATTTATCTATCTATCTATCCCTAAAAGATCTAATATAGATCTAATATAGCAAATTTCATTCATTTTATTTCATTTCATTTTATTAAATTTGTATACTGTCCTACTCCCGAAGGACTCAGGGCGGTGAACAGGCACAAAATAAAACACATAAATACAAAAGTTAAAAAACATAATTAAAACCAAATTAAATAATTTTTGCCCGAGACAATTAAAATTCCCAATAATTTAAAATGTCAATTTAAAAATTTAAATGAAGGGGAGAAAATTAGGCCAGGCTGGCCTGCTGGAATAGGAGTGTCTTCAAAGCACGGCGGAAAGTGTGCAGATCCGGGATCCTCCGTATCTCCAGGGGGAGCTCGTTCCAGATAGTAGGTGCCCCCACAGAGAAGGCCCTCCCCCTAGGAGCCGCCAGTCGACATTGTTTGGCTGACAGCACCTGGAGGAGCCCCTCTCTATGAGAGCGTACAGGCTGGTGGGAGGCTGTTTGTGGTAGTAGGCGGTCCCGTAAGTAGCCAGGTCCTAAGCCATGGAGCACTCTAAAGGTGGTAACCAAAACCTTGAAGCGCACCCGGAAGACCACCGGGAGCCAGTGCAGCTCGCGCAGGAGAGGTGTCACACAGGAGCGCCATGTTGCTCCCATAACCACCCGCGCGGCTGCACTCTGCACCAGTTGGAGCCTCCAGGTGCTCCTCAAAGGGAGCCCCATGTAGAAAGTGTTACAATAGTCCAGGCGGGAGGTGACGAGGGCATGAGTGACCGTGTGTAGGGAGTCCCGATCCAGAAAGGGACGCAACTGGCGAATCAAGCGAACCTGATAAAAGATAAAAGATCCTCCCAGTCACGGCCGGACAGCCGTGAATCCAGGAGGACGCCCAAGTTGCGTGGGAGCCAGTGATTCGCCCCCAATAGTCAGCGATGGCGTCAACTGACTATATCGGGACGTCGGAAACCACAGGCACTCGGTCTTGGATGGGTTGAGCCTAAGCCTGTTCCTCCCCATCCAGATCCGTACGGCCTCCAGACACCGAGACATCACTTCAAGGGCATTGTTGGGGTGGTCCGGGGTGGAGATGTACAGCTGGGTGTCATCAGCGTACTGGTGGTACTTCACCCTGAAACCACGGATGATCTCACCCAGTGGCTTTACATAAATGTTGAACAAAAGGGGTGAGAGGACCGACCGTTGTGGCACCACACATATGAGGGGCCTTGGGGTCGACCTCTGCCCCCCTGCCAACACAGACTGCAACCGGCCAGAGAGAAAGGAGGAGAACCAGCGTAGTACAGTGCCTAGCACCACTAACTCTTCCAACCGGTGTAGCATGATACCATGGTCGATGGTATCAAAAGCCGCTGAGAGGTCTAACAGGACCAGGACAGAGGAGCACCCCTGTCCCGAGCCCTCCAGAGATCATCAACCAACGTGACCAATGCAGTTTCCGTGCTGTACCCGGGCCTGAAACCCAACTGTAATGGATCCAGATACGTCGTCTCATCCAGGTGCTGGGGAAGCTGTTGCACAACCACACTCATGCCGCATGCCGCAAAGAGGGGGCTGGGGTTTTTTTAAAATTGTCCTTGTCTAAACTTTTAAGGGGTTCGGGGAGGGGGGGAGGGGGGAGGGATTGGAATTAGGGTTGTAGATTTGGGGGATAACCCACTAGGGGGAGAGTCGGGCTTGGCCAGGACGTTCGGCGGGGGTGGTGGGGGATCCGGAGGGGATCGAGCTGGTCCAGACTGTGTTTTTACCATTGGTACTGTGTGTGGGAGAGGTAGATATGGCGGGAGCAGGGGGCCATATCATGTTAAGGGAGCACGCACCCGCTGTCTTCAAGTGGTAGGGTGCTCCGGCCCCCAAGGCTCCACCCGTTCTCCAGGTAGTACAGACCTTCAGGGCCCGGGCCTTCGCCTGATGTTGTGCAATGCCAGGTCCGTAATAAATAAAGCCCCCCTCATCTTGATCTTGTTTATGAGGGGGGAGCGGACCTGGCAGGTATTACAGACACCTGGTTGGGCCCAGAGGGAGGGGTCCCTCTGGTAGAAATGTGCCCACCAGGTTTCCACGCATTCCATCAGCCAAGGTCACAGGGGAGGGGCGGGGGAGTAGCGGTTATTATTAGAGAAGGCCTTAGGCTGAGGGAGACCACTGTACCTCAGACAGCTGGTTGTGAGTTCCTCCTTGTGAAGTGGGGCCATGGGGTTCAGATGGGTTTGCTGATCACGTACCTGGCTCCCTGCCACATGGCGGCAGCCCTGCCCGAGCTACTCAACGTTATTGCCGCGGTGGCGGTTGATACCCCCAGACTTATGGTCATGGGGGATTTCAACCTGCCATCCGTGGGTGAGGCGTCTGAGGTGGCTCGGGAGTTCATGGCTTCCATGACAGCCATGGACCTGACCCAACTAATTCATGGCCCTATGCACACTGGGGGAAACGCACTGGACTTGGTTTTTGTCTCTGGACAGTGGTTGAGTGATCTCGAGATAGGGGATATAGTCATCGAGCCCTTGTCATGGTCAGATCACTCGCTCCTTCGCCTTGACCTTCGAACCGCGGCACCCCACTGCAGGGAGGCGGAACCAGTAAGATGGTACCGCCCCAGGCACCTGATGGAACCTGATAGGTTCCAGATGGAGCTTGGGCCAATCCCAGAGGTTCTGGCTCACGCCTCATCTGGGGACCTAGTGGCCACCTGGGATAGGGCGGCTGCTGGAGCCCTGGACTGAGTCATGCCTTTGCGGCCTCTGACCCGGCGCCGATCTCACCTGGCTCCTTGGTTTACCGAGGAGCTGAGGGAGATGAAGCGCCAGAAAAGACGCCTAGAGAGCTGTTGGAGGGTAGTCTTTCTGAATCTGACCGAACACTGGTAAGATCTCATATTAGGAGTTACCTAGTGGCGATAAAAGCAGCAAAATGTACTCATTTTACTGCTCTTATTGCATCATCAGATAATCACCCGGCCGCCCTGTTTAGGGTGACCCACTCCCTGCTCCACCAGGAAGCGCGGGAGGACCCCTTGGAGGGAAGAGCCGAGGATTTTGTTCAGTATCTGTATGACAAAATCACTCAGATTCGGGCAGGTCTAGACTCTGACGCGATAGATCCAGCGAGGGTGACGGAGGCAGGTCTTGAGACTGTTATCTGGGATGAGTTTGATCCTGTGACCCCAGATGACGTGGACAGGATTCTGGGTAGATTGAACGCGACCACATGTTTGTTGGACCCGTGCCCCTCCTGGTTAGTGCTGGCTTCCCGGGAGGTGACGCGAGGCTGGCTCCAGGGGATTATAAATGCTTCATTGGGTGAAGGTGTCTTCCCCGCTGCCCTGAAAGAGGCGGTGGTAAGGCCCCTCCTCAAGAAGCCTTCCCTGGACCCGGCAATATTGGCTAATTATCATCCAGTCTCCAACCTTTGCTTCATGGCGAAGGTTGTTGAGAGTGTGGTAGCGCAACAGCTTCTCCAGTACCTGGATGAAGCGTCGTATCTAGATCCGTTCCAGTCGGGCTTTAGGCCTGGGTACAGCATGGAAACGGCATTGGTCGCGTTGGTTGATGATCTCTGGAGGGCTCGGGATAGGGGTTGTTCCTCTGTCCTGGTCCTGTTAGACCTCTCAGAGGCTTTTGATACCATCGACCATGGTATCATGCTGCACCGGCTGGAAGGGTTGGGGGTGGGAGGCACCGTTTTACGGTGGTTCTCCTCCTTTCTCTCTGACTGGTCGCAGTCTGTGTTGACAGGGGGGCAGAGATCGACCCCGAGGCCCCTTATATGTGGGGTGCCGCAGGGATCGGTTCTCTCGCCCCTTTTGTTCAACATTTTTGTAAAGCCGCTGGGCGAGATCATCCGTGGTTTCGGGGTGAAGTACCATCTGTACGCTGATGACACCCAGCTGTACATCTCCACCCCGGACCACCCCAACGATGCCCTTGAAGTGATGTCCCAGTGCCTGGAGGCTGTACGGATCTGGATGGGGAGAAACAGGCTCAGGCTCAACCCATCCAAGACCGAGTGGCTGTGGTTTCCGACATCCTGATATAGTCAGCTGGCGCCATCATTGGCTATTGGGGGCAAATCATTGGCCCCCACGGAAAGGGCTCGTAACTTGGGCGTCCTCCTGGATTCACGGCTGTCTTTAGAAGAGCACTTGACGGCCGTGACCGGGAGGATTTTTTATCAGGTTCGCCTGATTCGCCAGTTGCGTCCCTTTCTAGATTGGGACTCGTTACGCACAGTCACTCATGCCCTCGTCACCTCTCGTCTGGACTATTGTAACGCTCTCTACATGGGGCTCCCCTTGAGGTGCACCCGGAGGCTCCAACTGGCGCAGAGTGCGGCCGCGCGGGTGGTTATGGGAGCAACGTGGAGCTCCCATGTAACACCTCTCCTGCGCGAGCTGCACTGGCTCCCGGTGGTCTTCCGGATGCGCTTCAAGGTTCTGGTTACCACCTTTAAAGCGCTCCATGGCTTAGGACCTGGTTACTTACGGGACCGCCTACTACCATCAATAGCCTCCCACCGACCAGTACGCTCCCACAGAGAGGGGCTCCTCCAGGTGCCGTCGGCCAAACAATGTCGGCTGTTGGCCCCTAGGGGGAGAGCCTTCTCTGTGGGGGCACCGACGATCTGGAATGAGCTCCCCCCCAGAGATACGGAGGATTCCGGATCTGCGCACCTTCCGCCGCGAGCTGAAGACGCTTTTATTTCATCAAGCTGGCCTCGCCTAAATCTTCTCCCTTTTAAGTGTAAATTTTAAATTTTTACTGTATTTTAAAATATGGGTATTTTAAATTATGGGTATCAATTCAGCCAAATTTATTTAATTCATTTTATTCGATTTTAAATTTTGTATATCTATGTGTTTTATTTCATGGCTGTGCACCACCCTGAGTCCTTCGGGAGTAGGGCGGTATAGAAATTCAATAAAAACTAAAAAACTAAACAAAAACACTCTCGACAACCTTCGCCACAAAACGAAGGTTGGAGACCGGACAATAATTAACCAACATTGCCGGGTCCAGGGAAGGCTTCTTGAGGAGAGGCCTCACCACCGCCTCTTTCAAGGCGGCGGGGAAGTCACCCTCACCCAAAGAAGCATTTATAATCCCCTGGAGCCAGCCTCGCGTCACCTCCCGGGAAGCCAGCACTAACCAGGAGGGACATGGGTCCAATAAACAAGTGGTCGTGTTCAGTCTGCCCAGAATCCTGTCCACGTCCTCAGGGGTCACAGGATCAAACTCATCCCAGATAACATTCTCAGGACCTGCCCCAGTCCCTCCCCCTGAGACCACCCAGTTGGAGTCCAGATCTTCTCGGATCTGAGTGGTTTTGTCATACAGATACTAAACAAAATCCTCGGCTCTACCCTCCAAGGGGTCCTCCCGCGCTTCCTGGTGGAGCAGGGAGCGGATCACCCTAAACAGGGTGGCCGGGCGGTTATCTGATGGCACAATAAAAGCAGCAAAATAACTACATTTCGCTGCTTTTATCGCCACTAGGTAGTTCCTAATATGGGATCTTACCAGTGTCCAGTCCGATTCAGAAAGACTGGCCCTCCAACTACTCTCTAAGCATCTTTTCCAGCGCTTCAACTCCCTCAGCTCCTCAGTGAACTAGGGAGCCAAATGAGATCGGCGCTGGGTCAGAAGCCGCAAAGGTACGACCCGATCCAGAGCTCCAGTGGCCGCCCTATCCCAGGCAGCCACTAGGTCTCCAATCGAGGCGTGTGCCAGAACCTCAGGAAATGGCCCAGGCTCCATCTGGAACCTATCAGGTTCCATCAGGTGCCTGGGCCAGAACCATCTTACCGGCTCCGCCAATAATTGAAAACAATAGAAACTTTCAACTAATATATAATATAATATGTATGTATATATATATATATATATATATATATATATATATATATATATATATATATATATATATATATATATATATATATATATATATATATGGGAAGCTTATCCAAGGCATGACGAAAAAGTAAAATTATATATTTAAATGTATCAAATTATATACATAAATAATAACTAGACATTTTCTTCATCAAAAATACTACAACTATTGTGGGATCAATCAATGAAAAGTGAAACAAGACAAGTCTTATGGCAGTATTATTACTACATGCTAATATATTAAGATCTGTTTCTGTGGTTTCAGAGAAACTAAGAGTTCTTAACACATTATATATCGTAATTATCTCACTCATTTCTTAGTCAGACCTTAAAATTATTTTATGCATGGTTTCTGCCAAGCATAATCACTGCACAAACATTTTATATTTTACTAGTCTCAGTAATTTGCTATCCCTTCCTTGAGTCCAATGGATATATAACTACATACACAAACATACCATATACACTTAGATTTCCTTATCAGTGATTTATAGTATCATCAAGCCATCATGGTGGCAATATAAAACTAGTCTAAAACAGTGATTCCACATTCCATTCCATATTATGCCTAAGGAAATTTTTTAAGTACCAGAAGAATTTTATATTGTATATAGTACATTAAAAATATAAAATTATTATTAGTTTAATAAATGTTTAAGAAACAATGATTTGTAATATATTATTTTTATATGCTTAGATTAAAGCTATAAAAAGTATACAGTAAGAGTTGAAAAAATTCCTGGTCATGTGTGAAAGATTAAAAAGAAACTTCTTTCCACATTCATCTGTCTAATCTCTTCATTGTTTTTATTGAAAGAACATCAAGTTTTAATCTAATTCCATTTTGTGTAATCTTCAGAGGCAAAATATGAAATTATTCTACTTGTCGAACTTATCTCAAAATTGCACAAGTAGATCTTTGAAAAGAGTTAAATTTACAAAGAGAATGAAAAATCTTGAATAAGATAATGGTTTTTCAGATAGAAAATAATGTTCTATGTTTAGAATAAAGAACCAAGCAATTGTTACAGTTCTGAATATATTGACTCAAGAAAAACAAAAGAATAAATATGAAATTTTCAATAAGAACCATAGATAAGCAAAATAATACAATATGTACTTTTCTAGCAATTAGAAATATTGACAAAATCTGTTATGTATTGATACTTTTCAGTGGGAATTTCAAATCTGCCTAAGTTTCTGATTGGCTGACAGTCCCTCCAGGATTGTATATAAGGAGGGCTGCAACCTCTGAGTTTTTGCTGAAGTCTCACTGTATATTAAAGAGCTGTTGTCACTTGCTTGCTTGTGCCTCTCGTTATTCCCGAACCACTTCATTGGCAACGAGGATGGGATTGAGGCCAAAAGAAGCGAACCAGTGAGACCACGAGCTTCAGCTAGGCGACGAGGCGAACTACAGGAGGCATACCGAACATGTCTGCCTACGTTCCGCCCAAGCCTTTTGATCCGACCTGCGAAAAATGGGTCTCGTACCTAACGAAGTTTGAGTGCTCACTTGAAGCCAGCGACATGCAGGGACTCTCCGCTAATCGGAAGAGAGCCCTCTTCCTAAACCACTGCAGACCGGACATGTTCGAGATGGCAGAGTCACTTTGTGAGCCAACGCCGGTCCAGACCGTCTCCTGGGACACCCTGATGGCAACTCTCCGGGCTCACTACGCTCCCGTGCCCTCCAAGTTCGTGCAATGATACCAACTCAGACAGCACGTTCAACGAGAGGGAGAACCGGTCAGCACTTACATGGCGAGCCTGCGTAAAGCTGCAACTCATTGCGACTATAAGGACTTGGACGATGCGTTGCTTGAGCAACTAATCTGTGGTGTTCAAGACATTAGGCTACAACGGCGTCTGCTCGCTGAGCCTGATTTAACGCTTGCTGGAGCCCTAGACGAGGCCAGGGTTCATGAAGCCTCCACAAAAACCGCAGAAACGCTGCAGCGTCCGCTGACCAGCAAAGACAGTCCCAAGTCTGCACCAGTGCACAGGGAAGACGCCGGATCCAGCTCGGAGTCCAAGTCAGATGAGGACGTCTTCCGAACAGAGCACCAGAGAAAAGATGCAGGCAGCCCCTGGCGAAACTGCCCCAGCTGTGGCGGGCATCATGATAGATTGTCCTGCAAATACAGAGAGGCAGGCGTTGCAAGAAAAAAGGGCACTTGGCGCGAGTCTGTAGAGCCATTCTGCCCAGAAAACACCAACCATGTGAGCGCCGCAGCCAACCAGAATCAACCCGCCAGAAGCATCCAATGAGAGAAGGCGGCGCAAAGAAACAGCGCGAATTTGAACTGCGAGATGGCCGCAGCATACACATAGACCAGGCCAGCACGGCGATCGAGGACAAAGTCAGCATGGTGGTCGAAATCAACGGCAAGCCATGCTCGATGGAGATCGATACCAGATCAGCACTGTCCATAATGTCGTGGGCGACCCTGAAGACCATCCTGCCATCGTTCCGAAAGGATCAGCTATCCAAGCAAAGGCTACGCATCCTAGACTACCAGGGGAACCGGGTCCCCCTCGAAGGTGTGGGCACGTTCCGAGTCACCAACGGAGACTTCGAAAAAGACCTGCCGCTGACAATCATCACAAAGCAGCTGCCTAGCCTTCTAGGCATGGGGTGGTTCCGAGCCCTTGGCATGGGTTTCACCGGTGTCCACCGAATGTCCGAGCCGTCACTGAAGGACAGCCTCCTGAACGAGTTCCAGGACGTCTTTGGGGACACGTTGGGCAAGTATGTGGGGACCCCTATCTCCCTAAATGTAGACCCCAACGTAGCCCAAATAAGACTTAAAGCTAGACGGGTGCCTTTCGCATTGAAACCAAAGATCAATGCGGAACTGGACAAATTGATTAAACAAGGGGTGTTGGTCCCCGTCGACCATGCGAAATGGGAGACCCCCATAGTGACCCCAGTAAAGTCTGATGGCTCAATCAGGATTTGCACTGACTACAAGTGCACGATCAACAAGGCTTTGCAGCTGAGCGCCTATCCGGTGCCGATCGTGCATCATATACTACACTCCCTGGGGCCCGGAAAATTTTTTGCCAAATTAGACCTAGCTCAGGCCTATCAACAATTACCAGTCGACGACACCACGGCAGAGGCGCAGACAATCGTAACCCATAGGGGTGCATTCAAATGCACCAGGCTCCAGTTTGGGGTGAGCGTCGCACCCGGCCTATTTCAAAGCACCATGGAGTGCCTCTTGCAAGGGCACCCGGGGGTGGTGCCTTATTTCGATGACGTTTTAGTCAGCGCTCAGGACGAACGTCAGCTAGGGGACAGAGTGAGGAACGTCCTTTCCCGATTTAGAGAAGCAGGACTTAAATTGAAGAAAAATAAGTGCATGATTGCTGTCCCCTCTGTGGAATTTCTGGGGTACAGGGTGGATGGCACAGGCATCCACCCTACCGAAAGCAAGGTGAGAGCTATTAGGAGCGCACCAGCCCCCAAAACCAAAGCGGAGCTCCAAGCCTTCCTTGGACTGCTCAATTTCTATTTGATGTTCTTAAAGGACAAGGCTACCGTCGCAGATCCCCTACACAAACTATTGGGGAAGAATGTACCATGGGTCTGGGCGAAACCACAAGCAGCCGCTTTTGAGGCAGTAAAGAGACTTCTATCTGAGGACAGTTTCCTAATCCAATACAACTCAGCGCTACCGCTCGTATTGGTTTGTGACGCCTCCCCCGTAGGAGTTGGTGCCGTCCTAGGCCATACACTGCCAAATGGCCTAGAGGCGCCCATTGCATTTTACTCTAGCACCTTGTCAAGCGCAGAGCAGAACTATAGTCAGTTGGACAGAGAGGCTCTGGCTGCAATTGCGGGGGTTAAAAAGTTCCACGAATACCTCTATGGCCGTCAATTCGAACTTGTGACTGACCACCGGCCCTTTCTGGGACTTTTGGCCGGTGATAGGCCCACCCCCGTTGCCCTGTCCCCACGTTTGACCAGGTGGGCCATTTTTCTGTCTGCCTACTCATACCAACTTGTCCATCGACCCAGACGGACTTTGGGTCACGCGGACGCCCTCAGCCGCTGTCCCCTACCTGACCTGCTTGCCAACCCCACGCCGGAAGCTCCCATCCTTCTGATCGACGCTATGACTTTGGGACCTATCTCCTCTTGCGAGGTGGCTAAAGCCTCTGCTAGAGACCCCGTTATTCGTACTGTGATGGGTTGGGTCCTCAAGGGGTGGCCGGTCAAGGTGGATGGTGGGGAGTACCAAGGTTATGTTAACAAACGTAACTAATTGTTTATGCAAGGGGGTTGCTTGTTGTGGGGTGACAGGGTGGTAGCACCAACGAAACTGAGAACGAGGGTCTTGGAATTACTGCACGAAGGGCACCCAGGCATTGTCAGAATGAAAAGCTTAGCCCGCAGTTATGTTTGGTGGCCCAACATGGACCAAGTAATCTCCGAGTGGGTGGGGAAGTGCAGACCCTGCCAGGAGTCTCGCCCCGATCCCCCGGTAGCGCCCATCCGAGAGTGGAAGAAACCAAAAGGGCCATGGGGGAGGATCCACATTGATTTTGCCGGCCCCTTCCACGGGCAAACATTTTTAATTGTAGTTGATGCCTTCTCAAAATGGCTCGAAATAATTCCAATGCCTTCAACCACAGCCGAAGCAGTCATCAAAGTCCTGAGGAAGCTATTTGCCACCCACGGCCTACCGGATACTCTGGTATCTGACAACGGCCCTCAATTCACAGCAACCCAGTTTGAGGGCTACTTGGCCAGACTGGGCATCCGCCATGCCCTATCGGCTCCTTTCCATCCGGCTTCTAATGGATTGGCCGAACGTTTCGTAAGAACGGCCAAAGAAGCATTGTCCAGGCTAGATAACGGGAACTGGAAGGCCAGGATAGACCAATTCTTAGCTGTCCAGCATGCCACGCCATGCACGGCCACAGGGAGAAGCCCAGCCGAGCTCATGGGCAGGAAGCTTCGGTGCGTGTTAGACAGGCTTTACCCTAATTATTCGCACGAAAATTTCAAGGGAGAGTCCACCGGACTAAGACAGTTCCAGGTTGGGTCCCCAGTGTTCGCTCTCAATTATGCTAGCGGATCTCTATGGGTTGCAGGAACCATAGTGGGCATAACAGCCCCAAAATTATACACGGTAGACGTAGGGGTAGACAGGCTCTGGAAGCACCACATAGACCAACTTAAAAAAAGGATAGTCGGCGAAGCAAACATCAATTTAGACATCTCCGAACCTAACTACAACAACTTTCCCAAAACAGCTAACTCAAGCCCGGGTTCAAGAGAATACTTAGCTGACAAGCCCTGATTCCAGCGCTGCCCCAGCAAGTCGCCACTCCGAACCGGGGATAACCACGCCCCGGACAAAATCCAGGAGGTTCCATTGGCGGAGCCGGGAGACACAGAAAGTCCCTCTGACCAGCTCGATGCCCCACCAAACACTGAACTGCGCAGGTCAACTAGAACGAGAACTCGGCCAGGGCACCTGCGAGATTTTGTGTGTACTTATGTAAATAGTTGAATACTAGTGCCTTCTGGAAAGGGAGGGGTGTTATGTATTGATACTTTTCAGCGGGAATTTCAAACCTGCCTAAGTTTCTGATTAGCTGACAGTCCCTCCAGGATTGTATATAAGGAGGGCTGCAGCCTCTGAGTTTTTGCTGAAGTCTCACTGTATATTAAAGAGCTGTTGTCACTTGCTTGCTTGTGCCTCTCGTTATTCCCGAACCACTTCAAAAACCAATAGACTTTTAAGGCAATTCATGTGATTACACTGCTTCTAATACTGCCATTTTTAAAGAAATATAAAATCCTCTTCAATTAAATAGTAATTGTATTATATAGCCCTTAGAATCTCTAATAATTCCTCAATCTATCTACATTTTAAACAGACTTGAAGGTACAAGAATACAAATTATGGTTACAAAGATTAGGAATTAAAATTGAATGTGGTGTGCCTGGAACAACTGCTCAGTTTTCAAAATTGAGAATGCCATGCCATTTTATCTATAGAAGGTCCATAGGTGCATTTAAATAGATAATTAAGCACTATTATGAAATCATATCATAATGCAGCATGTCCCTTGTTTTTCTTACTTTTTCTCTCTAAAAAAATACAGAAAGAGAGGGGGCAGAGCTTCAGAGCCTGCCCCTCATTTTCTCCCAGGAAAGCACACATCTTAAGAAATATCTTGAAATGTTTTGAAAAATGGCAGACCAGAAACAACAAAAACACTTGTCAGTAAAATAGGAAAAATCTATTAAATTTGTTCAGTGTGGTATAAGAAAAACAACTTTACATCCTTGATTATGTTTTTTTTAGAAACACTCAGGAGAAGCTTGCTAAAAATACTGAAAATATAAAAAAGAAAGTAATCACAGGAAAACCTGATTTTAAATGTTTAAGATATAATCTCCTTCTGATACTTTAATTACTAGTGTAACTTTTGCAAAAAGCACTACCACCTGTGTTTCTCCAAAAAGAAGGCCAGGTCCTGTTTTTTTTGACTCCCGAAAAAATTGTAGGCCTTCTTTTTGGACGGTTCTAATTATAGATTCACCTCGCGCTGTTGGCACACCGAAAGCCTGTCCCAGCAGGAGACCACTGCTGGTGCACTTCTTCTGTGGCGGCTTTCCGCCACTCGTACGCATCGCCCTGGCCTCTGTTTTATATTCAGATGCCTGCCGGAAGTCATTAGCAGCCGATAACAGCGCTCTGGATCAATGCGGAGCTGTTATTGGCTGCAGATGCCTTTCGACAGGCATCTAAAGGCAAAACGGCTGGGGTGATGTGTGCGAGTGACAGCAAGCGGCCGCAGAAGAAGCGGCCGCAGAAGAAGGCGAGGCAGGTGTCGGGGTGTACGAGGTCTGGTAAGTAGGGCAGCTACACCCTTCCATCCCCACCCTAGCTTATTTTTTACCTATGGGCCTCACCCTACTCCCTGCACCCCAGGGTGGGAGGGGTCTTAATTTGGGCTAATTTTGTGGGTGGGGCTTAATTTGATTGCATACACTCAAAAATGTGATAGGCCTTCCTTTCAAGGTGGGTCGTCTTTTTGGAGAAACACAGTATTAGAAATATTTCTAAAGCAAGAGATACAGATCAATAAAGTTCTATATTTGCCCTTATTACCATAGACTATGAAAGCACAATCTCAGTTTTCTCTTCATTCTCTTATCTTTATTTTAAAATAAAGATAGTTGGGATTTTGATCATGCCTTTCAAAAAATATAAATTCAAAACAAATGTAAAAGCAATTGACATAAGAAATGTTTATGATACAATTTCATTGATTGTTTTATGTATTTAAAGGCATAAATCATAGAAAGTTAGTGACCATCAAGTATAACTTAATGCATAGTGAAGGAATTCAAAACATCCCTAATAAATGGCTATTTGCCTCTGTTTGAACTTCACTAGTTATTGATTCCACTATGCTGCTGGGAGGTTTTTTGTAGTATTTGACCATAATCTGTGTCAAAGGTGCTTTTTCAAAAGGCAACTGGATTATTTTTTTGAGGAAGAAGAAGAAGACATTTTGCTTCTCATCCAAGAAACTTTAACTACTGAAGCTTCTTGAATGAGAAGAGAAATATCTTCTTCCTTAAAAAACAGTTCAACACTTTAAAAAACACCTGTGCGACAACAATGACTTAGATGACTCAGAATCTCCATAGATATTTGATCATAATCTGCCTTCTTATGAAGATACATTTAGTCCATCTTGTTTTCTAAGAAAATAAAATAGAAATCACATCCTTCCTCTGTGCAGGAGGTGTCCTCTGTCCTTCATCTACTTGGAGAATCTTAATATGCCTGTCAGCACGTCAAGATGCATTTATCCTAGTGCTGACATGAGAAGGAGAACGCAAGTGTCTCCAACGGGACAGTTGCCTTTCAACTACTTATTTTAGCTGGAGATAATGTCCCCTAGGAGATGGATGGGAGGGGGGAAATTCTTTGAATTGGAGCAGTAGATTAGGGGTGAATGATTGGGAAGATGGCCAATGAATGCAGAGGAGTGGGGGAAGGAAGAGGAGGGATTTGGGGGCAGCGCAGCAGTGCTGGCTGCATGGAGTCAGTATAAAAGTTGCTGTTCTAAATAAAATGGAAGCTTGTTTCAAAAAAGACTTTGTTTGGCACACAATTTATTTGAAGACGGCCTGAAAACCTGACAATGCCACTCTTAAGTCTTCTTTTATTTAGACCAGGTGTCAGCCACCCACAGCTCCAGAGCCACATGCAGTTCTTTCACTCCTCTGCTGTGGCTTCCTGTGGCCCTATTATGGCAGAGGGATGAAAGAGCTGTCCCCTGTCATGGCAGTGATGATGGGTGGAGCCCTAGTGTGGGAGCGAAGAGCCTGTTACTTGCCTTTGCGTGGCAACAGGATTTCGCCTTTGTCATGGAATTTGCTGTTGCCACCAGCAAAGAAGGCTGGGAGAGAATGGTGGGGCAGTTCTTGAAGGGTGGGGGCCATCCCCCAAGCCTGGCCTTTCTCCTCACTCATTTGTGGTGCCAAGAGAAAGAAGGGGACAACATGGTGAAGAGCTCCCCTCCCCAACTGAGCACTGGGGCAAAAATGCCCAGCAGGGTGGTGGCTTGTCCGGCAGAAGCACCCCCATTGGTGAGTCAGACAATGGAGAGGCCTGACTTGGCTCTTGCAGCTGTCCCGCTGTTTGGCACCTCCAATGCAAGCTGCCCCATTTGAAATGTGCCGCACCTTTGAGGAAGCCAAGCAGCGATGGTTGAGGCCATGGGGTGGGGACAGTGGAGGCATCACCAAGCCTGGAAATCATGGAGAATTGTGGGACAAGTGCCGGAGGGTCAGAAGACACGCCCCAACATGCATTTACACCGCATGCTCCTCTGTCCCGAAGTGGGATTGAGTGGGGGTAGGGGGAAGGGAGGAGAAAGCAGGGGAAGGGTAGGGGGCTTCTAGGAGGACAAAACTGGCTGGCTTCCCTTTTGGCGTGGGGTGGGGGAAGACCCAATATCTCCTCCATGGCCTGCCTGCTGCTCTCACAGCGCCTTGCTCAGCACAGTGAAAGTGCACTTCACAATGGAGGAGACTGGGTCCCCTCCTCCTCCCGGAGCCCATTCCCTGCCCACTCGCCCTTGCTAACACTGTCTCTCCAGGCGTCCAGCACCAACTAAGGCCGGAAGTAGCCACCCGCTATTTCCTGCTGCAGCTGGGCAGAGAGAGAGACAGAGACAGACAGATTTGGCTCAATTCAGCTTTATCTGCTCCCCTCTCTCTGCCTTTGCCCAGTTTTGCAAGGATTCAGCAAATGCTGCCTTGGTGATGGGGGAGGGGGGAATGTTGTCCCATACTTTGCTTGCCAAGCATCTTCAGGGGTGCCCAGGGATTATATTTTCTGGCCACTTTGGACCGAGTTACAGAATGCTTATGCATGCCTGTGTGAATGTGCTGCTGATTGGGATGATGCTTCTCTGAAGTATGGATGGCGATCTAAGGTGGAAACCTCGTGGTACTGTGATGTAACAGCCTGACAGTCACTCCTTTTGCAATGCAAGGTTTATTTTTGTATTTTTCCAGACAGGAGAGAACGTGGCCGAATTTCCTTACAGTTATTCACTGGGTGTGGGTGTGGGGGTTGGGAAGTGGAGAGTGTGGGAGAGGGAGGGAGGGGGGAGGGAGGGAGGGAAGGAAAGAAAGAAAGAAAGAAAGAAAGAAAGAAAGAAAGAAAGAGATGAGAGAGAGAAACAGATGAGAGAGGGGGAGAGAGAAAGGGAGAGAGAAAGAAAGAAATACGAGAGACAGAGATGAGAGAGGGAAAGGGAGGGAGGTAGAAAGAGACAGGGGAAGAAACAGATGAGAGAAAGGCAATCAGAGAGAGGGAGAAAGAAGAGAGATGGGAGAGAGGAAGGGAGAAAAAGAGAGAGGGAGGGGAAGTTAGAGAGGAAGAAAGAAAGGGAGAGAGAGAGAGAGAGAGGGAGATAGAAAGAGAGATTAGAGAGAAGGAGGGAGAGAGGTAGAAAGAGAAAGGGGGGAGAGAGAGAGAGAGATACCTGTTTCCCATAGGAAACACTGGGAGCCATTAAACCTGGGTAGACGTGGCTGGGGGTGTGTGTCAAATGACTGGGTGGGAGTGAGTGACATCGAGTTGGCCATGCCCAGCCAGATTTTGTGGCTCCCAGTATTTTGTTTTCTGTGGGAAATGGGTCCAAATGGCTCTGAGTGTTTAAGGTTGCAGACCCGTGACTTAGACTAAATGTAAATAATGTAGTTTCTAGTTCAATAAAATTTTTATAGTCCTTCTTTAAATTTATTCCAATTTACTTGATTCCTTCCTAAAATAGAGTGTAAACTGAATATAAAGTTCAAGATAGAATCCAATCAGTGCAAGAAAGACTAGAATATTGCTTTTCATAATTTCGAAGCTGTAAGTAGTCCTTGACTTATGGCCAGAGTTGGAATCAGAGTTTCTGTTGCTAAAGAAGGCAGTTGATAAGTAATTTGCATCCAATTTTACAATCTTTTTTTGCCATTTTAAAGTAAATCACTGCAGTTGTTAAGTGAATCATATGTTTGTTAAATGAATCTAGATTCTCCCATTAATTTTGCTTTTCAAAAGTTTACTGGGAGAGTCACAAATGGCAATCCCAGGATGGTACAACCATCATAAACACATGCCAAATGCCAAATTTTGATCCCATGTCCATAGGAATGCTTCATTGGTTGCAAGTGTGAGGACTGGTTGTAAGTCATTCTTTTCAATGCTGTTGTAATTTCAGACAATTGCTAAATGAATGGTTATAAGTCGATGACTACCCATATACTTATTGTAATCTATGAGAACCTCCTTGAGAGAGAGGACCTTGTCTGGATATATTTTCATTCAGGCTATGAGAGTTATTAAAGAAAGGTTTTTGGACATTTAAGAGGAGTCATCTCAAATTCTGTCCAAACTCAATTTAATCATATTAGGTGGAAGCCAGCCAACTTCATCAACACACTCATCTCTTCATCCCAGCAAAGATAGTTCTTTAGACTCAGATATAACAAACTACCCTCAGTACTTTTATATGGGAGATTTAATAAAACCCTCATGATTAGCCAAACGTGCCCCTGTGTTGATAGTTGTGTGTAATATCTATGTATTGCTACACTGTTCCTTCTATAATGATATCTGAAGGAGACTCATTTTTTCTCCCTTACTACATCCCCCAAATTATTTTGAGGAATATGAATCTCCTCTTATGAGTTAAAAGAAAAATATTATCACACACAATGTAGAAAAGTTCTGTATAACTTCTATGAATGTAGGGAAGGGGTATACATTGCGCTGATATCCTTATACCTTATATCTCTGTGGATAGATTATTGATTTGTTTTCTTTGTTCTTTTTTTTTGGGGGGGGGGGCTGTATTTAGTTTAAATATGCTTTATCTGATTACTGACCAAAATAAATTATCCATCCATTCTCTAGGTAACTTCTCAAGGCAGCAAGTCGTATTTTGAAGTTTGTGATTTTTAAAAAAATGTTCTAATTTTAAAGCTTTGACAATTTAAAGAATTGCATAAAAATTTTGTAGTTCTTAGCTGCTATTTATTCTGTAATGATTAAGAATTTACTATTGTATTAAATATATAAATATATTCTGTGTATTTAAATAATTTTTGCACTGCTTTATGATTTTATTAATTGAACGACACTTTTGTAATATTTTCAATGGATAAAATGAATTCAATTGCTGACTTGCTTAAACAGTTTTAAAAAAAATAAATATAGGGTCAGCCTACTTGACTGAAGCTGAGAATATATTTGAACAGTTTAATGAAAGGCAAAAATTGTTACAATCTGAAGAGAAATCAAAATAGTATCAAAAATAAATAAAAAATCTGAGTTATCTTTTATTTTAAAAGTAAGTATAATCAGATACATTAGGTTCAGATATAAGGGCAGATTGTTGCTATTATTGGCGTCAAAAATAGTTTATAAGTCCAGGATATTTACAAAAGTATATTTAATATGTTTTAGAAGATTGTTTAGATATTATTCATCTTTAATTCCAAAGAATCTTGCTCTTGTAATACTGATAATTTACTGTGAAAATGCCAGATAATATATATATGTCATAGCAAATTCACATATCTTTGCTTATACAAATATTATTTAATTAATGAAAGGGGGAAAGCAGAAATGACTGCTTATGGTGCATACAATCTTGCAACACTCAAGGCAGACTTTTGACCTGAAAGATCAGTGAGTGCCAAGGAGCTCCAGGCTTGCCAGCTTCAGCAGGTGCCATAAGGCTCACCACAGTGCATGCACAACAAAACTACTACTCTTGAGCCCAGTTAATGTGCACTGAAGATGTTTAGCTCAGTGATTGATCAATGCTATGGGCAAGCTACCTTGTCTGCAAATATTTTGCCCTTGGAGAGAGGACTGTACAGAATTTGATCCTGCATCATCGATCCAAAATGACTTGAGGCCACCCAAGTGACTTCAGTGAGTCAAATCAAATATGGGAGCCTCTTTATTTCAGACAAGGAAATTATATTGTTTCCAGTGCTCCAAATGTTTTGATTAAGTAAATTTTATTTACATCTCTAAGTGATGTCGCAGTCGTGGTATCTTTTCCAATGACAAACAAAGAACTACCAATTCAGGAATAAATTTTCCTGCTCCCTTTTTTATAGGAACTTCTAAAAGAACAAATTACATTGAGTCTGCAAGAATGACAATAAATCCAGGTAGGATAAAGTAACTGAACAATAATACAAGATTACATACATACTTAATCAAGTCAGTTTGAGTTAAATATAAAAAAAGGTATGTGAGCAAAATAAGTTTGGAAGAAATACTTTCCAGTCCCACTTCCCTCATGCATTCATATATTCAGGCACAGCTTTACTCACAAACATCCAAGCCAGTGTTGCAGTGGCCTGTGAGAATTGAGCCGTATCTTGGTATTTTGAAGTATATGCCAAGGTCCAGAGTCAGTTTCATTTCAACCAGGCTTTTAGCTTATAAAAGCAAATGATAAGATTGAATGGGGGAAAGGTCAGTGTAGCAGGAGAAATAATAGCAAATGACATACAGATGGGGAAAGAGAGACTATGTCTGGAGATTGGCAACTACAGTATACAAGCACACAAGAAGACTTTTATTCAACTGCTAGGACCACAAGCTATGGTGAGCAGCATATCCTGGTGGGAGTCCTGCCTAGACTTGGAGCTTTCCTAAGAGCTCAATAGCAACTAGTAAAAAGAGCAACTATACTGAAACAGCACCTCATCCCCATTATGTAATAAATCTCTACTTCATCCTTGGGAGTTTTTAAAGTTTCTCTGATTTGGTTTGGAAATAGGGTTTTCCATTTTTTCCTAATACAAACTTTGTTGTATACACAATTTCAGTGTCTTCAGCAGCAATTGAGAAGATAAAACCACAGAGGCTGGGATTTACCTAGCTCCTGTTGGCTGCATCCCATTTTGTTTGGATAGTGCTTACTTTCAATAATTTGATACTGTTTTTTGTGTGTGTGATTTATTCACATTTCTACTCATAAGAAATACATTGGCAGACTTTGTTCTGGGTTAATGGATTTGCTTTATTTGCATATTATAGTTTTTGAACATGGAATAAATTGCAGGAACCACTCATTATTTAGGACACCCAAATCAGAAGTGACTATAAGAATACCATAAGCCTAATTGTTGCGGCTGTCTGATTTCATTAACATCACTTGTTGCTAAGCTACTGGCAAATCTCTTTTCTCTATGACTGTAGACATCCCCCAGATCAAGATTAGCCATTTTATAGAGCAGATATTGAAAAACTCTTAAAATGTTAATTCAAAATTTGGTAGAAGTAGTGCAGATTGCAGAAGACCTCTGAAAGTCAAAACTAGCTGCTCAAAATTCTTGCAATACAGTATAATTCTCTTGCCTTTAGTAAGAAGTTTCTAAGTGGAGAAAAAATACTGAGAAATTAGAGCTTAAAACTCTAAAGAGATGCAGAAATTGATCACATGGCATATTCCACGATAATTGTAGTAATAAAAAAACTCTTTAGTTATGCTTGGTTCTTAGTACATTACAGACAGCAGAACAGAATTGTCAAGTGGGTATGCTATTGTCACATGAAATGGAGTCAACAAAGTAAAAGGTACTTTTGATATTACTACTTTACATCTGCGATTAAAAATAAATGTTTGTGTATGGACATGGTAGGTAGTGAATAAAAATGATGGCTTTGAAGGAAGATTTGCTACCAAGGTAATGATTAAATAAATGTAACCTTAATCCAATCCAGGAAAGTAGTTTATGAAATGCCTCAGATAGCTTGCCATCTCCTTAATTCACATGAAGATAAAAAGAGAAAAAAGGAAAACACTATCACACCTGTAAGATTCTGTCTCTACAGCTTTTCTAGTAAAAGTAGCTTTACAACTTCATGGTGTCTGGTTCTTAATCTGATTGTCAGCCTTACACAGCTGACAATGCATGAAGACTATTTTCAATGTAATGAAAATATTATTGCACATTTTCTGTACAATTTGCTTCTAGAAATACTAGAAATAAATATGCATCCACAGTTAATTCAAACAACTACATTTTTGTACTAACAGTTACAAAAATGTTTAAAGTGAGTTGATGATCAAGTCTTGTTTTGATTTGTTCTTCAACATCAGCCACCAACTTGCTTCTTGAACTCTGATATAATCCTCATGTTTCTCATGTGTTTACAGTCTGCTTGCTGTCTCTGTGGCCTGTTTCACACATCTTTCTATTGATTGGGCATGACATGGCCACTGTGGTACTAGCATTGGTTTATCAATGAATGGCTTTATTTCCACTGTAGTTAGTTTGCACATCAAAGGTGGCTCATATACACCTTCAGACCAGTCAATCAACTCCAGCAGAGTGGATACTTTGGCATCGATTAAAGACATTTTTCTTGCACGTACAGAAAAATCTTCCAGCGCATCATCGTCTGCGCCTCTCAAGTCAATGATCCTTTGTACACCAGCTCTCCTTTCTTGAATGCCACCTGAACACAAGAGTGTCTGGATTATCATTGAAACATACTATGCTGAGCATTGAATGGTTGGCAAAATATAATCTACAGCCTTCTTTTGCAGTCTGACTTCTGCAGTTTGAATAATGCATGACATGGGCCTTCAATCCAGGAATATTTTACTTTGATGTTGAACCAGCAAGGGTAGTACACACTGATGTATTCCATTATCATTCTTAAGTTTTGAAGAGTTTTGCCTTTAAAGACACATTTTGAAACCCATATTTGACAAAGCCTATATGCAGTTGTCAACTAGTATGGGGCCAATTTCCAGAAGAGCCAGATCTGTGGGAAGTTCTCCTGTCCTTATTGCCTGTGTGATCCTATATCCATACGCTTGATCAGTAGAGAAATCCTTTACAACACTGTTGCTCAGTGAAATGAGAGGCTCATAAATTGAAACTCTGATGAATGAAGGATCAGTGTCAAGTTCTGTTGCAGTGTCTAGCTGCATGCTGCCAATTTTACCTGTCCATTTGTTATTAGACAAAGTCTTTCCATCCAATTTTGTAATTAAGTGTTATAGTGGTAACTCATTCATGTGGAGTCCACACACCAACCAATAAACTTCCGAACAAACTTGACCTCTACCCAGTGTATGGCATCATGTTCACAGTCAGTATTAACATTTGTAGAATCTCCTCCAATGACCTTCAAGGTTTTGTCAATGCCTTTCATCTTCATGAAATACACTAGATTAGCTGCAATCACTTGAGCAGCTTTTCCTGTTTTTGAGTCTTTCCCTGGAGTTAAAAGCCAGCATCTATGAAGGCAGATATGGTAATGGCAGCAGTGTCACATAGACCAACTCTGTATCTTATGCTCTGCATAGCGACATTTGTTATTTCTAATCTATTGTATTCAATTTTTTATTTTGAAGTAGAGGGCACATGTGTTTGGCCTAAGGTATCTTCATAACTTCCATCTCATTCCTCTTCATCTTCGTCATCAGTTATCTGTCCTTCATTTTCATAATAAGAGATAATTACTTCATTTGTCAGTATCAAAAAGTCTGGAATACTTCTCTGGTAATACTTAGCGAACCTTTGTCATCGTCTTGCTGCTTTTGCCTAGTAGTTTTTGCTCAGGCATATCTGGCAAACCAATCTGGTATGATCAAAAACAACCAAGCTTGTCTCTCTCACCTTTAACAAAAGCAAGTTCCTTCTCTTTAGGGCATGTACAGCTAATGTGAGATTCTTTTTTGTAGCTAGCAGAGCAGCCAAATTCAGCACACAGAACAATTTAATACTTGCAGTTGAGGATTGTTGTGGCTGGAGGTTAGGTCACATAGGACTTTCACAGTGAAAGTCTCTTCAACATCTAGCTTTCCTCTACCAAGAATTTGTTTTTTGTTTGATCCTAGGTCTCTTGGGGCTTGTTTAATAAATTTACAACAGGAGTCACAAAAGAACTGTTCGCTCGTTCCCATGAATTTATAACAGGGATCACAAAAGAACTGTTTACTTGTTTTCAAGCACTTTTGGATATATGTCTTTTGCAAAACTGCCTGCTGGATAGTTTCTTGCATCATCATTACTTTGTTTTCTTAACAGTAGGCCATATCTGAGAGTGTCTCACAGTGTTGGGAGTTCAGATGGCAAAAAATCTCTGCCAGTCCCAATTAGATTGCTCATATGAGTGAATCTTCCTCATGGCTTTTTTTAGAGGCCATTACAGATCAGTTATCACACTCACAGGAAATGAGGCCAGCAGTATTAACATTCTCAGACAAAGTAACATTTAACAAAAAGAGAAAGATAGATGAACCTGTGAAATGAAATAAACAAAACGTTAAAAAGTTATGTTATTTATATAGTTATTTACCATATAATGTCTAAATTTATAAATTTATAGTTTATGTTTTTACTTTGGCTGTACACCAAACTGAGTCCTCAGGGAGAAGGGCGATATATAAATTTGATATAAAATAAAATAAAATAAAAAAATAAAAAAATTATATTAAAGTAACCAAAATATCTTTAAATCCCCAAGGCATGTCACAACTTTTGAGCACCCCTAATATTTGGAAATTGAAGGTTGAAAAATTTGACATGCCCTAAGTTCTTTTTAAAATTACTTTTCCATGTCTGATAGTAATTGTATTAAATTGAAGTTTGATTTGTTATTTGACATAAATAGAATTTATCTAAAACTGTTTGGTTAAAGGCAAGAAGTGTATGTAATTTTTCAGAATTCTTTTAAAAATTTATGTTGTCCTTGGTTATGCATTACAGTATAGAGTTTCTCATCTGACATGTGGTCAGATTGGTTATTGTAATTTTCAAACCAGGCTGCAATTTATTCTTGTCTTCCAGCACCAATATATGTTTATCTTCTCTGTAGACTCTGAGTAGTCTACACTGTGATTAATAGTACATCTGCACTAACTTTAACTATAGTTGATATAAATCAGCTTTTGTATCAAAGAATGAAAAATATAACTGAGATTAAAGGCAATGAATATGAAGATCTGTAGTTTAAAGAAAAACTGATGATAAGGCAGAAGTAGTATTCAGCAGGTTCTGACCAGTTCTGGAGAACCGGTAGTGGAAATTTTGAGTAGTTCAGAGAACTAATACCACCTCTGATTGGCCCTCCCCATCTATTCTCTGCCTCCCAAGTCCCAGCTAATCGGGAGGAAATAGGGATTTTGCAGTAACCTTCCCCTGGAGTGGGGTAGGAATGGAGATTTTACAGTATCCTTCCCCTGCCACGTCCGCTAAATCATGTCATGCCCAACAAGGCATGCCCACAGTAAAAAAATTTGAATTCCACCACTATGATAAGGGTCATTGTTATATCACTGGAGAATTTATAAAATTGGGATTTCAAACTCTAGACTTAGCTGGGGTAATTTTTGGGCAATCACCAACTTTCAATCTAACCCTATTTTATAGGATTGTCAGGAAAATAAAATTAAAAGATTCATAGTTAAGTAATTACACTTATTGCTTTCAGTTTGATTAGAACTACTGTATGTTATATGTATTTTGCCATATTATGCAATTGTAATACATACAGTAGTACAAAGTTGTGAATTTCTATGACATTTTTCATATAGCCACGTATGTAATTTTTGAAAATTGAACAATATAATAACCTATAGCAAATGAAAGAGAGAATTTTTTTGCAACTAGGATTTGTGATATGTAAAAGGCAATCATCACACTAAAAAAAATGATGCTGTTGGGAGAAATCAAGTATCATTCAGAAAAAAAAAAAATGCTAGAGAATTCCTAACATGCAGAAAAGCTGATTAATCACTTTTTAAGTAAATAGTAATATTCATTGCCTTCCGAACAAGGGGTAGCCTCTACGATTATTAAACTTTGAGTCACAAAAGATCTAACCACACAGCTGCAAAAACTTGTCCAAATACTTAACTAATAGACTGACTCAACTGAATAAACAGAAACAATTGCTGTTTGTTCTTGCTGCTAATCTCATGTCTTTATCAAATACATAGCCGTATATATTACCTCTTACAAGGAAACAGGATTACAATATCTATTTTAATCATTTTAAACATACTGACATTTTTAAATAAAGTATTGGACAGGCACTAGTGAATAGGACAAGGATATCCAAATAGGAATTGGCTTTCATTGGAAAACAAAGCCACTTTGGCTTAGCATCAACCATGAGACTGTCACTTAGTTATTACATTTTTTCAGGATCAGATTTTCTTCAAGTACAAATGATACTCAACTAAAATAACCTTGTTTGTTAATTATCCTTAGTGCATAGGCCAAGTATTGGTACATGCTGAATTTTATTATTGCTAATTGCTATGACACCTCAAAACAAAATTGGAAAATTGCATTAATATTCTGAAGTCTCTTGTTTCTAAATTCAAGTTTAAAAGCAATATCATTAAACTACAAGACAGCATTTGAACATCTTAAGCAATTTCTTCCTTTTTTCAGTGGTTTCTTCTTTGATAGTTCCTTGATTACAGCACCAAATAAACAATCAGGAAAGAAACAATCCTGTCATCAAGAATCATCAAGAAAAAACAAAACCCAACCAAGACTGACAGGGCAAGTTACTGAATACAAATAACCAGTATAACTTCATTCTCCCGTAAGCTGATGCTATTATCTAGCTTTACAAAGAAAAGTTGGCTGGAAAAAAAAAACAAAGCCCAAAGAAAAACCAAGAATTAGTTTCTATTCTCTATTAATATTTTTAAATGTAACAGAGAGAGAATGAGAAATATAATTGCCAGTAAGAATTGCTGACAATATAGTCCTTCCTTTTTGAAGAAATGAACCGGAACATTCTTTCCATATACACCTTCCCGTACTTACACGGCATTCTGAAAAAAAAATTGGTGTCTGAAATGACAACACCCTCTATTCAAACAAGATCCTGATTCAGAAAAAGAATTTGAACCTTGTGTTTATTGAGAGTATTATTTATTGAGTCCTGATGTCAACTATATTGAGTAAATCTTCCAGAAGTTGCCAGTGGTAAACCTATAGCATTGCTCTGAAAACCACATGGCTACAGTCTCATGAGTTCATCTCCACTTAAGAGTGTCTTTATTTTGCTTTAGTTATCTTCAAAGGTTTCCAAAGAAATATATTTTGACCCAATTATGTGCTCCATATATATCTATGAATAAGAGAGAGAAAAAAAATTATGACCAAAAACTGGTTACAGTTTGTTTGTTTGTTTTGTTTGTTTGTCTATTAAATTTTCATCCTGCCTTTCATTTAGTAGTTCAAAGCTTGCTCCTCTGTTTTTTCCTCACACATAATCCTATGAAGTAGGTTTAGCTGAGATAGGATGATTATTTCAAAATCACCCAGTGAACTTCTGTGGCTGAGAATTTGGTCTTACCCTAGCCACCTTAATCACTACAAAATACTGGGAAGAAAATTTGGATATGATATAATATTCCATAAATAAGACAGGGCAATTGAACAATAAAAATAAGTACATCCAGATGGCTTAGTAGAAAAACAAGTTCTGGATAAAACAGGAATGCTTGCTTTAGTAGTAACTTTTTTTCCTTAATAAAAGGGAAAAAAATTTTCCTTAAAAAAGATTGTACTTATTCATTATGTCAGATAACTTATTGTTTATTATTTCAAATTTCATCACATAACACAATTTGTATTTGCTTTCTACACAGAAATACAGAGAAACAAATATGAATTCACAAAACAACTAATATCACAATAGACAGAATTTATGCTAATGTATTTATCATATTTACCACGGGGCAGTGGCCTAGAGATGAAGACATTGGCCTCCCACTTGGAAGATTGAGAATTCTAGGTGGCAGCAGATGTTTCTCTATTAGAGTACGAAGAGAAAATATCTGCTATGAACTCTGTGTTGGCATTAGGAAGGGCACTTCTCCACTAAACTCTCAGTTCCATTCAGTTGCCCCGACTCCACCCCGAATAAAGCCCAAACCCAAAGGTAGATTCAAGGTAGTAAAAAGAAAATAATTCCATAAATATGGGGAAAGACTGAATAAGTTATTGAGTCATATCATAAAATGAAAGATAGGACAATGATTAAAATTACTAGAGGTGAAAGAGATGAAATCTATAAAAATTAAATAGAATAAATTGTCATTTTAAAAAATGTTATTCAAAATTATATAGTAAATTTTGAATAACATTTTAAATTACATTACTAAAATAAATATATTTTCTTAAATAAAATTAAACTACCACATTTAGATGAAACAATTTTATTCATTCCATTATTTGAGATTGAGATTAAACAAATAATTTTAAAAATTGCAAATGGTAAAACACTTCAATTAGATAGATTCCCTATTGAGTGGTATGAAACATTTATAGAACTTTAGTACCAAAATTTTTCAAGTATATAAAGAGATATTTGAATTCTATCACTTGTATTTTAATCAGGTTTAAAAGTTATATCAAAATGAGATAACCTGCCTTCCGGTGAAGACCTGTATGCTGCACGAGTCAAAAAGAAGGCTGTGAAAATATTTACAGACCCCTTGCATCCTGGACATAAACTGTTTCAACTCCTACCCTCAAAACAACGCTATAGAGCACTGCACATCAGAATAACTAGACACAAGAACAGTTTTTTCCCGAACGCTATCACTCTGCTAAACAAATAATTCCCTCAAAACTGTCAAACTAGTTACTAAGTCTGCATTACTATTAATCTTCTCATCGTTACTATCACCCATTCCCTCCCACTTATGACTGTATGACTGTAACCTTGTTGCTGGTATCCTTAAGATTTATATTGACTGTTTCCCTATGACTATCATTAAGTGTTGTACCTTATGATTTTTGATGAATATATCTTTTCTTTTTTGTACACCGAGAGCGTATGCGCCAAGACAAATTCCTTGTGTATCTAATCACACTTGGTAAACAAATTATTCTATTCTATTCTATTCTATTCTATTCTATTCTATTCTATTCTATTCAGATCATTCTTAATGAGCTATTTATCATCCAATCTTTGATTAATAAGATATTATTGAGTCACCTTAAAGTAAATGTTAATAGCATGTTTTCTCCTACTTTTCCATGATTCAGAACTTTCACTTTTTAAATATTTGCATGGGACTCTTGGCTTACACTATTAGGCAACATAGAACTATGGAGTACATAACTCAGTTAAACACATATGGGTTTTATTTACAGATAACATTGTTTTGTTTATTTTTAATCCAGTATTGTTTATGAAAGATAAATGCATTTCATAAAATGGGACGTTGCTTGCCTGAACGTCCCTTCTGGTCGTGCTGCTGGAGAATCCAAGAGCATGGGCAGTCTTCCCCTCAGCTAGCCTGATACTGAGTGTATAACTTTAAGAATAACATTGACTCCGCCCCCAGGACCCGGCTGAGGCTCAGTTTCTTTCACGAAGAGAAGCGGAAGTTCAAGAGACAACTGGAATGCCCCAGAATATCAGCTGGTCAGGGTGGGTTGGATTCTCCAGCAGCGTGACCAAAAGGGACGTTCAGGCAAGCAACGTCCCATTCTCTGCCACGCTGCTTGGAGAATCCAAGAGCATGGGATATACCCAAGCAAGTGTCAAAATGGGGGGGAAGCTTGAAGCTCCTGGCTGGTTGTATCGGCGATGACAGATTGTAGGACACATCATCCAAAGAACGCCTCAGCCGAGGCGAAGGAGTCAACTTTGTAATGCTGAATGAAAGGGGTAATTGAAGTCCAGGATGCGGCCCGACAAATGTCCAGGATGGAAGCTTGCGTGGCCCAAGCAGCTGTAGTTGAGGCGCTCCTAGTCGAGTGACGAAGGATGCGTCCAGGAAGGGTTTTATTTTTAAGGGAGTAAGCTGTGGCGATACAGCTTAAGCCTTAAGCCACCGACCAATTGTTGCCGAAGAAACTTTGTGACCCATCGAGGCAGGCAAGAAGGAAATGAAGAGCGCCTCAGACTTGCAAAACGGAGCAATCCGCTTGATGTAATACTGAAGTGCACGCTGGACATCGAGGGTATGCCACGTTACCTCTCTGTGGTGATGGAGACGCAGACAAAAATCCGGGAGAGTTAATTCTTGTGCACGGTGGTAAAGCGAATTGATTTTGGGTACAAAGGACGGATCCATCCTAAGCACCACTCTGTCCATGTGGAAGACACAGAGGTCGGGGCGGATGGAAAGAGTGGCCAGCTCGGAGACTCTTCTGGACGAGGTGATTGCCACAAGAAAGGCAACTTTTAGAGTCATGAAACAGAGAGCGGTGGAAGATAAGGGCTCGAAGGGAGGAGACATCAGCGCCTGGAAGACCAAGGTCAGATCCCATGTGGGATACCGGTGGACTACCGGTGGGCGGAGATTAGTAGCTCCTCTAAGAAAAATCCTAATCTTCGGGTCCAGCGACAATGCACGGCCCGAGGATCCCAGCAGAACTGAACTCAAGGCCGACACCTGTCAGTGGAGGGTGTTAGGTGAGAGCCCTTTCTCCAGATCATCCTGAAGAAACTCGAGTATAACAGATACTGAGGCCGTGGTGGGATCGACGGAATTCGTGAAGCACCAGTGACAAAAGGACTGACAGGTGGCTTCATATATCCGGACAGTAGAAGCCCGGCGGGAGGCTTGCATGGTAGAAATAACACGCCCTGACAGGTTGTCCTTCCTCAGGATTGACCTTTCAAATGCCAGACAGCCAACTGGAGCCGTCCCGGCTCCAGGTGTTGAATGGCCCCCTGGCTGAGAGATAACCGATCCTGGGGAATCCGCCAGGGGTGGCTGACCGACAGGTCCAGGAGATCTGTATACCAAGGTTGACGCGGCCAATGCGGGGCGATGAGTAGAACCTCCGCTCCCTCCGACAGGATCTTGCGCACCAGTCTCGGAATAAGTGGAAGAGGCGGGAAGGCGTATAACAGGCTGGACAGCCAGGGACAGCAGAGAGCGTCTGTTCCCTTGGACCCTGGACTGGGAAACCGGGAGAAAAATCGAGGAAGCTGTGTGTTGCAGGGGCTCGCAAACAAGTCCAGAAGTGGAGTTCCGAACCTGGTCGACAGTTCCTGGAAGATCTCTGGATCCAAGCGCCACTCTGCATGATCTATCTGAGAGCGGCCTAGCCAGTCCGCCCGGATGTTGTCCGTCCCAGAGATGTGTTGGGCCGAGATGGAAAGCAGGTGCTCCTCCGCCCACGACAGGAGGGACATGGCTTCATCCAACAAAGGTTTGGAATGGGTGCCGCCCTCCCGATTCACATGTGCCTTGGCGGTGGTGTTGTCCGTCAAGACTAACACATGTTGCCCCTCTATTTCGGGCTGAAAGTGTAGCAGGGCCAGATGGATCGCCCTCAACTCCAACCAATTGATATCGTGCCGTAGCTCCGCCGGCGACCAACGGCCTTGCGTCATCATGGAGGAGAGGTGGGCACCCCACCCCAGGAGACTGGCGTCCATGGTTACAGTCACTCTATGTGGTTCCTGAAACAGGCATCCTTTCGTAATTGCGGGGGAGATCCACCAACTCAGGGATCGTTTGATCGAGCAGGGAAGACTGATCCGTGCCCTGGAATTGCTGCCCAGAGACTTCTGATAAGGCAGAAGCTACCATTGAAGGTGGAGGGAGTGGAGGCGGGCCCAAGGGACGATGTTGATACACGAGATAAGTTTCCCGAGCAGTTGGGACAGCTGTAAGACGGAAACTTTCCGGGAGGAACGAACATTCGAGATCGCAGTTGCGATGCTCCGACAACGCTCCGGGGCCAGGAAGACGTGACCTGAAGCCGAGTCGATGATTGCCCCTAGATGCAAAATATGAGTTGTGGGTTGCAGGTGGCTTTTCTCCAAATTCAGAGAAAACCCATGACATTGTAAGGTGTCGCGTACAGTCTCCAGGTCCTTGAGGGCACTCTGGTGGGAGGCAGAAAGGACAAGAATGTCTTCCAAGTAGCAGAGTAGTCTGATGGGAATGAGCCGGAGAGAAGCGGCGACTGCTGCTAAGACCTTCGTAAAGGTCCTGGGGGCCGACGAATGGCATGGCTTTGTACTGGAAGTCCTGGTTGTCATAGGAAAAACGGAGAAAGCGTCTGTGGGAGGGCCTGACCGGGATGTGGAGGTAGGCCTCCTTGAGATCTATAGAAGTCATCATGTCTGATCACCTGATGCAGCCCAAGATCGAGTGAAGGAACTGCATTTTGAATTGATGGTAAGCAATCAGTTTGTTTAGCTCTTTTAGATACAATATCCCCCTCCAACCCCCGGAAGACTTTGGAACGAGGAAAAATATGGAATAGAAACTGGTTCCATGATGGTCTGTGGGAACCGGTTCTATAGCGCAGATGTCCAGAAGATGTTGGATTTCCATGGACATCAGGAGTCTTTTCTCTGGGTTGGAGGAGACCGGACATCGGACAAATCGATTGGAAGGACAGGAGGAGAACTCCAGGGTCAGACCCAGGTGAATAGTTTGGAGAATCCATTCGTCCGTTGTTGAGAATGTCCACTGATGAAAGAAGTATCCGAGACGACCACCGATTGGAAAATGCGTGGTGCAGTCATTTCGCCGTCTGAAGGATCGCGATCCCGCACCACGAAAGGGACACTTGGCGGGTTGCTGACATCTATTGCGGTCACGAAAAGTGGACCGGTCAGAGGGACGATCATAGGAGAAAGATGACGGACGGTAAGAGGTGGAGCTGCTGGTCCCCAGCTCGGCTCGAAATGGCTGTCGCTGACTGTATGGAAAATAGCAGCGATCTGAACGCCGATAAGAAGATGGCATGATTTTCTGTTTGTCCTTATCCTCTATGAGGATAGGGTCCAGAGCCTCTCCAAAAGGTTGGGAGCCTTTATATGGAGCAGAAGTGAGCTGCCATTTAGACTTTACGTCGGCCTGCCAATTCTGGAGCCACAAGAGACGCCGTGAGGTGACTGTGGACGCCAGCGAGCATTAGGCGAATTTGGCTGCTGCCAGAGCTGCATCGGCGGAGTATTCAGTGGCAGCCACCAGTTTATTAACATCCTGGTGGAGCCGCCTATCTTCAGGTGGAATCCGCTCCTGAAGCGGGCGAAGCCAGATCAGCGATGCCCTGTTGAAGAATGATGCAGACGTAGCGGTACGTATGGCCCAGGCCGCTGTCTGGTGCGCCTTGCAGAAGACGAGCTTGGCCCTCCTGTCCTCGGACCGCAAACCATCCGCAATGTCAGCTGACAGCACCACAGAGGAGGTTAAAGCCGCAATAGGAGCATCTACTGTAGGAAGCGGGAGCAGGTCTTGCAGAGTGGGAGCTGAGCAGAACAGCTTCTTGTCGATGCCATTCGGTGCTGCAAGTGCTCCGGGCTGAGACCAGGGACGCTGGACGACCTCAGAGAAGAGCTGCGGACAAGGAATAAACTCCTGGTCCGGTTGGGGGATGGCAAAAAGAGCGTCATGAGGATTAGACTCGTCCTGGTGTTCAGGAAGAGCTTTAGAAGTGGCCAATTGCGTGGGAGCAATGGCTTTACGGAGTAAAGCCTTAAACAATGAGGGCCGGAACAGACCCGTAAAGGTAGGTTTCTCAGGCAACTCCTCTCCATCATCCGAAAACTCCATATCACGGACTCATCATAGTCAAATTGGGAGTCATCGCTGTATCCCGACTCCTGCAAAGAATATTCACTGGGGTCAGCCTCGGCACGATGGACTACCTGCCTGGTAGCTTTGAGGTGACAGGCGTGCAAAGGACAGGCCTGCGAGGGACCCTGGAACTGAGGCCCCTGAGTAGGAATGCCATGAGGAAACCCTGGCGCCATCATTCTGGAGAGGGTAGCTGAAATCATGGCCTGAATGTCGTAATAGGCAGGCTGAGGTCCCTCTGGCGGACGGAGACCTGCCGCTGTAGGGGTAAAGGTGGCCTCCGGTGCATGATGAGGTGGGGGAGGCTGGGGCTGAGCAGTGGCATCTGAAGTTGTAGGTAGGACGGCCAATCCGGACTGCTGACCCAAAACGGTGCTTTGTGATGCAATAATGAGTCCATCTGACTCCCCTTGAAGAGCGGTCGGGGCCTGCGTTGGTACCGACTGATGAGAAGACGCGGGTGCCACCAGGGGGGCGCAATCGTCGGAGGGTGTGCCTGAGCCTTGCGCTGCGCCTGGTCAAAGCGGCGCTCCAGAGCATCATGCCTGAGCTTAGCAACCTTATCCTCCGCTGTAGACGGCTTGTGGCCTTAGATATAGAATGGGAGGATTTCTTAGACCGCTTTCTTGGTTCTTTCTGAGACGAAGTTGTAGAAGGCTGAGCTCTGGAGGGGCTGTGCACCTGGTTGATATCTGATGAAAGGTCTGAATCGCCCATGGTGAATTAGGATACTGCAGCAGATATTGGTGTAATAAGTCTTTTTATTTATTTTTTTATTTAGTTATTTTGTTTTGTTTTATTTTATTATTTTATTTTATTTTATTTTATTTATTTTATTTATTTTATTTTATTTATTTCATTTCATTTCATTTCATTTCATTATTTTATTATTTTATTTTATTTTATTTTATTTTATTTTATTTTATTTTATTTTATTTTATTTTATTTTATTTTATTTTATTTTATTTTATTTTATTTTATTATTTTATTTTATTTATTTATTTCATTTCATTTCATTTCATTTCATTTCATTTCATTATTTTATTTTATTTTATTTTATTTTATTTTATTTTATTTTATTTTATTTTATTTTATTTTATTTTATTTTATTTTATTTTATTTTATTTTATTTTATTATTTTATTTTATTTTATTTTATTTTTTATTTTATTATTTTTTTTAAAGGAAAAAGTCCAAGTAAGAAGCAGAAGTCACAACAACTGTTGGGAGGGATTTCCCTCACAGACGGCCTGGCGCTAATGCAGAAACCAACGGATCGCTGAGAAGCCTCCAATAATAAAACTGAGGAGAATTAATGGCCGTAGGTAGGTAACAATCGATAGAAGCTTGAAATGGTAAAATAAGTCTATGAAATGAAGGCTCAAGAGCCAGCCGGCTCAGAGGTATGTAGTCGGTATTTTGCTTTAATGTTTTAAAGTCTTAGGCCCCTCGTAGGCAATTGAGAGCAATAGTTACTCACAGTGGCGGCAGCAACAAAATGGCGGCCCCGCGGGAAAAAACAGGCGTCCGAAGGCGAAGATGAGGCGAGAAGTCGAAGGCCAATTTTTTTTTGCGCTGCGTGATCGCCGCTGTACCAGCAAGAGAGTTGCAGCTATGGACAGACTCACAGAGTCGCTGCCGATGTTTGAAGCTGGAGCCTCTGCGTGCGGACACTAAAGAGTGTCCCTAGCGCTGCAGGCCAATAAGGGAGAGTTGAGTATGCCGCGGAGCAACCAGGCAGAAAACTCTGAAGGAAAACCACCCGACGTCTCAACAGATGGCGATGGCGGTATCACTGACAAGCCGGGAATGGAAAAACACGGCGGCGGCACAATTAAGAGGCACTCAGAGATGCCGATGTGAAGGCAGAGCTCTGCGGCGATTCTCCAGACGAAGAAGCGAAGTCGCGTGGCCTGGGTCCCCAAGCCGACGCTACCTCGCTGATTGAGTCAATTGAACAGAACTCACAATTCCAATGGAATAATTTTGCCGATGAAAAGGTAGGTATGGAAGTAATTGAAATGTAATAAGAGTCCACAATTAAGGAGAAATAGAAAAAAAAACACTATCAGGCTTCACTGAGTGAAAGGAACTGAGCCTCAGCCGGGTCCTGGGGGCGGAGTCAACGTTATTCTTAAAGTTATACACTCAGTATCAGGCTAGCTGAGGGGAAGACTGCCCATGCTCTTGGATTGTCCAAGCAGCGCAGCAGAGAATAACTGTATACTCAACTAACTAACCAGGTGAAAATTGGTTCCCTATCCATTTAAGGAATGTTAATTCTGTATTTGTGCTATATATCCATTAAATATATAGGTATGTGTATATCAAAAGGTATAACTCAGTTACTAACATGCAATTTAAATAAAATATAGAGGTTTCTTATATCTAATCTATAAATAGGAATTATTTAACCTTACTCTTTGGAAAAAAGTGAATGCTCTCTGTTAGGAAATGGCTATTGCCTAACTAGTTGGGTTGGCAATATATATAAACCATCAATGCATGTTTGCACTCAAAATGTAATGTATAGCTTTAAGACTGTAATGCTATATTGCATCATACTGTATTTTGATTGCCTAGCTCTGTAGCCAATGTACTTAAGAGGAAGCTTGAATCATGGTTTATTGTTCTTATAACATTATTATTGCTACCTCTGCTCCTCTCTGCCTTTTCTCTCTGCATGATCACTGCTTGATCATTGCTACTTGTTGTTTTCTACTGTTTTACTGATTGTACTGCTGTACTTGTTCCTGTTTCGAACTCCAAAAAGAACTGTTTTATTGCATATGACTACAACAACTGGTAAGAAGACTTTGTTCTTGGAATATCCCTGGATTGAAAATTTAACTATCTTTATCTGTGTATAACCTGGATTGTTTATTGGGCTTTGCTTTGCTTTTTCCTAAAAGTAATAGAATATCACAACTCAGTGTGTCTGTGCTTATTCACAATCACTCTCAGCCGTTTTCTCATGTGCACATCCTTGCTGTTCAAGGGTTACTCTGTGCATATTCCTTAACACTCTCAAAATGAATATCATTCCAGATTAATTTATATTATAATTTATAATTTATATTATGAATGGAAGCAAAAATGGAAGTGAGAAAAACTTTACCAAAACCTGTAGTTTCCCATAAATCTTTATTTAGACAAAGATACAACATCTAAATAGTTCCCCATTCCCATGTAGTTTGATTATATTAGATGGGGAAGCATTTCATTTAATGATATTTTAATATCAATCTTCATATAGCCGTAATCTTGATAATAAATTTTGTGATTTAATGAAGTACAAGACACAGTATTTCTACAATTAAAAACATTGTAAGAAATATGAATTCAACCTCAGATGAAAACCAAGAAAAATTAAATATATGATCATATTCACAGGAATATTTTTCATTTACACAAATATTAAAATCATTATTTAGGTTAAATCACACATAATGTTTTTATAAGATCTCTTTATTGGACCTTCAGTTATTCAGTTTAAGTTGACATTTCTCACAAAAGTTCATTCATGTAGATAATGTATTGCAGTGATGTCTTTAAATGTAAGTTTTTGTTATTATCAGTGCTTGTCTTTCATTGTTCTTATACCCATTATGTCCTTTAGCGTCATATGTAGAACATTCTATTGAGATCATTGTCCAATGCAAGTTCGGCCTATTCCTTTTGTATATTTTTCTCCTTACAAATTATTTTTTTTTACCAAATTATGCTGATTAGTAAATGATAGATACAAAGATTGCCAGGGACAGTCCATTAATTTCATTTACCTTAATAGCACTTAGATCTTAGCTTGCTGTACAGCTGTATTCAGACTGGATTATAAATGTAATTTTTTGCATCATTAACTTGCTTGATTAATCTAAGACAGCAAAAGCATAATTATAGAAATCCAGGACTTTGGGCATGCTGGTTAATGATATAGATTTTCTCTCCTCTGTTTGCATTATTCTAAGTACCACAGATGAAAGGAAAAGCCAGATATTCATTCTTACTTGACAATTATCATGCATCATGTTGTAGTCCTTTTTTATCTTTCCACCACCCACACTCGTGGCAGAATATCATGCCCAGCTTTTAACAAGGGCAATTACTATATATTTGCATATCTAGTAATAGACCACATTTAGCAGTATAGTCAAACTGCTCAAGGAGCATTAATGCAACAACCAGTTAGATACGTCTTTAGAAAACATGTGCTAAGCAATTGTTACTTTGGGTACATAAAGGATATCCCATGGAATCAATAGTCCTTCAAGTAGGAACAATTCCAGTAATTTTTTTGTCACTTAACCTTTGAGATGCTGTAGTTAGACACCTATCTTGAAGATACTCCAGAGGCACAAAAATTGTATGCTGTAGTCTGAAATATTTGCATTTGGTAAAAACAAAACAAAAGGACAGATTTTCAAAAATACCTTGTTGTTTATTTTTGAGTTTATCCATTCAGGATAGAAAATCCTATATTTTGAATGGCCATTAACCATAGACAAAATATTGATTCATAGAGCTATAAATAATGCTTGATGTCCAAAGTGGACAGATTTTTTTTTTATTTTATTTCTCCATCCCATTTTCTCCAATTATGCTATTCCCCCAGCCCCCCATTTTTGTGTCAGCCGGAGGAGGGAAATGGCACTTGAAATCTTGGTTCTGAACAAAGATTTAATGCATTAGGAGAATTATGGAGAATGGTGCATATTCTGAAAGACTTGCTTATTGTTTCTGAGACCCTGTGAATGATTCATTCATAGTTGTGAGTGGTATTGGTACTGGTCATTTATTGATTGATTGATTGATTGATTGATTGTGCTACCAACTGAATTCTCAAAAATGGCACCTGGTCATGTTACTTTTTGATAACACTGTATATCAGTAAGATATTTATATCATATTATAGGATATAGGATATACCACTGTATAATAAATATGATATCCTACAGTAGTATAGAATATACTGTAACAAATAGTAAAGCCATCCTATTTATTTCCTTTTCTGACATGTGTAAACATAATAATAATTTTGCATTAATTTGTTTCCATTTCAAGGTTTTTTTTCTCCTCCTTTTAATATGTACTTTTCACTCATAAGGGTGAGATGGGCTGGGCAACAATTAAAATCAGTGTAATGCAAATTTTTGAAAAAAAAAACAAAGATTAACTAATATAAAACATCGGCTCATTAAATAAGATCTTATTTATTTTGGCCTATTGGGTTTGTTCTTATTGGACACTACATTTTTTAAATGTTTATTGACATAGGGGTTGCGATATTTTTAATGTGTTGATAGCTGCCCAGAGATGCAAGATGACAACCATATAAATCAATTAAATACATAAATAAGTAAACATTACAATTTACCGCAACAGCAGTTAATATTACAATTTATACTGATTGGAAAAGAAAATAAATGTTTGCTAAATGAAACTGGCTATCCCCCAGCCTCCCAAATATATATTTACAGGAAGTTGATATGAGAGAATATGGTTTCTAAGGTATCCTGGACCTAAATCTTTTTAAGAACATTATTTATGAAATATGTTCAGAAACAGCTTCAAGGATTGGTATGTAAGAATTTCATGTGTTAATCACTCTTTAGGTCTTCCAAAGTGTATATGTTTTTTACAATCTATGTATCTGCAAATAAAACATGGAATACAGGCAGATACATATTTATTAAGGGTTTAGAAATGTTCATTTTTGTGTGATAAAATCAGGGGTGGTATTCACTTATCTTCACTACCGGTTTGCAAATGTGAGCGCATGAGTCACCTCTGCGCATGCGCAGGGCTTTCCGCACATGCGCAGATCGTCAAAAACGGGATGTGATGACATCCAGGTGGGTGGGCAGAGCATCCAGCAGCCGCCACTACTGGTTCGTCCGAGCTGGGTAGAACTGGCTGAATACCACCATTGGATAAAATGTAGTGGTATGCTTTTCATAACTTGTGTATCACACTGGATATCTTTGGCCATTTATATAAGATGCAATATAAATGATTAGAGCCTGCATTCATAAAATCTTTCCTTATTTCTGAGATTAAATGTATTAGAAGATTTAAATTAATATCCATTGGATAACTGTAAATGAACCTATTTACCAAACGTATTAGAATGATATTATGACAAAAAAAGAATAATATATTATCTTCCTTCTTTTTATTGAAAAAGAAAATGTTCAAATAAAGTATAACACATTCAGTCAAAGAATAGAACATCATTGGAGCGCTTTTGACTGCTTAGAAAACTAGGCTATTATAGTCTTACGGAGAGACACAGGCTGGGAATATCTGCCCTACTTACTGGTAGTTGTTTTATGTGATGGGTCCTTGGTGTTCTCTGAGATTGTTTTCTTGCAGACATTTCATTACCCAAACTAGGTTTTAACATTCATTTGGAATACAAATTATTTTATTTCTAAATATTTTCAACTATATTTTTACATGGTCATGTATGCAATAGAATATGACAGTGTCTTAATATTTTCAAATCAGGTATTCATCATTTATTGTGATCACTGACCAATTTTGAAATAATAATTTGTAAAATATTGAAGCATACCCAAAATAAATAACTTTAAGATGAGCTGCTATCTGTATTATATGGAATCTCTGACCACTTTCATTAGATTAGTAGGTTGAGGTGTTGTTCCATATCTTTCATTTTTTTCATTTTCATTTTATTGAATTTGTATACCACCCTACTCCCGAAGGACTCAGGTCGGTGAACAGCCATAGAATAAAACATATAAATACAAAATTTAAAATAGAATAAAACAAATTAAATAATTTGGCTAAACAAATTTAAAAAACCAATAATTTAAAACCAAATTTAAAATTTCCATTTAAAAAGGGGAAAAAAACTTAGGTCAGGCCAGCTTGATGAATTAAGAATGTCTTGAGCATGCGATGGAAGATACGCAGATCCAGGATCCTCCGTATCTCCGGGGGGAATTCGTTCCAGATAGTAGGTGCCCCCACAGAGAAGGCTCTCCCCCTGGGGGCTGCCAGTCTACATTGTTTGGCCAACGGCACCCAGAGGAGCCCCTCTCTATGGGAGCGTACTGGTCGGTGGGAGGCTATTGATGGTAGCAGGCGGTCCCATAAATAACCAGGTCCTAAGCCATGGAGCGCTCTAAAGGTGATAACCAAAACCTTGAAGCGCACTCAGAAGACCACCATGAGCCAGTGCAGCTCGCGCAGGAGAGGCGTTACATGGGAGCGCCACGTCGCTCCCATCACCACCCGCGCGGCCGCACTCTGTGCCAGTTGGAGCCTCCGAGTGCTCCTCAAGGGGAGCCCCATGTAGAGAGCATTACAATAGTCCAGACAGGAGGTGACAAGGACATGAGTGAAAGGGACGCAACTGGCGGATCAGGCGGACCTGATGAAAAATCCTCCCGGTCACGGCCGTCAAGTGCTCTTCTAAAGACAGCCGTGAATCCAGGAGGACACCCAAGTTGCGAGCCCTTTCCGTGGGGGCCAATGATTCACCCCCAATAGTCAGCGATGGCACCAGCTGACTATCGGGACGTCGGAAACCACAGCCACTCGGTCTTGGATGGGTTGAGCCTAAGCCTGTTTCTTCTCATCCAGATCTGTACGGCCTCCAGGCACCGGGACATCACTTCAAGGGCATCGTTGGGGTGGTCTGGGGTGGAGATGTACAGCTGGGTGTCGTCAGTGTACTGGTGGTACTCCACCCCGAAACCACGGATGATCTCATCCAGCGGCTTTACATAAATGTTGAACAAAAGGGACGAGAGGACGATCCTTGTGGCACCCCACATATAAGGGGCCTCGGGGTCAACCTCTGCCCCCCTGTCAACACAGACTGTGACCGGTCGGAGAGAAAGGAGGAGAACCACCATAGTACGGTGCCTCCCACCCCCAACTCTTCCAACCGGTGCAGCATGATACCGGGGTTGATGGTATCAAAAGCCGCTGAGAGATCTAACAGGACCAGGACAGAGGAGCACCCCCTGTCCTGAGCCCTCCAGAGATCATCCACCAATGCGACCAATGCCATTTCCATCTTAGACTACAGTTATTAGTAACTAAAGTTAGTGAATATATTTAAAAAAACCTAGTTTCTCTCCAATTGTTTACCACTTTTACTTTTAAAAAATATCCCTAAATATTTACTTACTGTTTTTGAATTTTAATAAGAATGTTTCCTGTAGGGTCCAGTTATATAGAAATTAATGAAGTCTATAAACCATATTCTGGCTCCTGCAAGGATACTATATTAGTTTGCCATTAATGATTAAAGGCAATCCTGTCATTAAAAAGCTATTATTTGGCTGTAGCTGTTCTGTCATTAACTATTTGTCCAGGTGTTCTCGTATCATGCTTATGTAATATCAATGCTTTTGGCGCTTGATGTAAGTATGGTATTTGTTTGTTAGCTATCAATCAGTTTTAAGAAATATTGATATATTCTCATTGTAACCCAGTAACAGCCATGACTATAACTTTGATGTTTTGGACAAAAGAGCTATGATATGTAATGTAGTGTAATTAGCATTTCTAAATGACTGCTTAAAGTAAACAGCAAACAATACAATAAGTTATGAAACAATTATCTGTTTTGTTTGGGAGGACGTGTATAAAAGTATTAGGATTGTTGAAAGGCATTTTGAAAGAGATGCTTTTCAATGTACAGTAATGTGAATAAAGCATCTTTCTTTAAATAATTAACCAAGCATATTATTTGCAAGAAACATGCAGATGCTTCAGTAGCTGCTTCTGGCTGTATCTGCATTCATGGCTATGTGTGCATATTTTTGAGAGAAGTGATGTATCAGATCACTTAATTGGATTATTTTACTCTAACCATGGGGAAACAGTATAACCACAGCTTGCTCTGTAATCTATACATTGCTATTTTTTTCAGTAAAATGAAATAAACAACCTAAAATAAAACTAAACTAAAAAGCTCTAGCTGATTTGTTTTTTCTGCTTATGGCAACCAACTTTCTGTGAATCCAGCTTAGTACAAATGCCTCTGAAGTTCTCTAAAGTCAGATTTGAATTCTCAGCTCAATTGAAATGGGTGATTGTAAGTGGGCCCTAGGTGGCAACTTCTATGATCTGCAGAGCCATAGACACTTTTCCTGTGGATTTTGGATAGATGCAGAGTACATCACAGATTTTGGATATTTTTTTCTGCCTTATAGCATTATAAATTTATCCTAGCTTTTAGGTTTCCTCTATCACCAATTCTAGGATATTGATACTCGGATTAGACACAACTTTGTATAAAATTGTATTATTATTGTTTCACATTAAAACATCTTGATATTGCTTCATTTTTATCTCTTTTTTTTCCACTAAAAATTAAGCATTTTTCTTGTAACATGCTATTCACTGCTGAAGATCTCTTGTTTTGTTGTGCCTTATGGTGGAATTAATAATTGTGTCAGACACTTCCGGTGGCACCGCAGGTGCTGAGGACGCTCTTCCCTTGAGCGCCAGCCCCGTGATCTCGTAAAGCCACTAGAACAGTGCAAATCAGCTGTCTAACGGCTTGAAAACTTTCTCCCTGGGAAAAGGGGAGGAAGAGAGCAGACGGGCATAGGTAGAGCTCTCCAAGGAGCCCCAGGAACAATTCTGGGGCTCGAAGGGTGAGAGCTCCCTGGAAGCCCGACAGAACTCTGGATCTGGGACGTTTCTGCTTCAAGCAGAAGAAGACGCCGCAACCACCCCTGCAAACAACGCTTGAATAAATATCATTTGGAAGCAGGCTGAGCAAACTCAGGAGAGATGAGATCTGCAAGTACTGAACTTTAACTCAAAATGTATATTACTTCCTTCTGATTTATAAAGGGGAGAAAGTGAAACCAAGATGGTGATTGTGCTTTAATGGGATGTGAAAGCGAAAGTTAAAAAGGAAAGTTTCTTTTAGTGTTGGCAGCCCCTGTCTAAAATTAGAGATTTGTGGGTTTTTTTTAAAAGAAAATTAGAGATTACAGCAGTGATCCTTTAAAAAAAAAAAAGGACTGATATTATTTAAAGACTGATTTCTGGCTTTGGTGGATTTACAATTCTGGCAGTTGACTGAATTTAAATTGGAAACTAAAAATGTCTTCAAAATAAATTAAGGCTATTGTCCCCAAAAGTGCTGGGACTTCACCAGCTCAAACGTCCAGATTGCAATCTCTCTCTGTTCAAACAGAACCAACAATATTAACATTTGAAATGTTGCAGGAAGCCCTCAAAACACAAGCCTCTGTTACAGAAACAAAAATTGCTTCAATGTTTCAGGAGTAAACTCGAGAAGTTGCTGAAGAAATTGCACAGGTCAAAGAGACTATCAAAAACGAAACCAAGAAATTAGAGAAGATATTATTATGGCAGTACAAGGATTGTCAGGACACATTGAAGCAATAGATGAAAAAGTGGAAGAAATTAAGCAGTCTATTGAGAACTTGGAAAATAAAATGTGGGAGGTCCAGTACAAGATGGAAGGAGCAGAGGCGGATGTGATAATGATACAATATAGACATGGAATTTCCTCTGAGAATAAGAGGCCTCAAGGAAAATAAGCAAGAGAATTTGAGAGAGATCTTTTCAGAAGCATTTGCACAGATAATGGAAGATCAAAAAGCAAATTTTGAATGGCAAATTGACAAAATTTATCATGTCAATTCATGGGTAGCCAGACAGAAACATCTACCAAGAGACATTGTAGTTTATTTTACAACAAGGAGATTACGGAATGAAATCCTACAAGTCACTTTTAAAAACAAACTTCAAGTGCAGGGGCAGGAAGTTTTAACACTGAAAGAAATTCCCCCCAAAATGTTGAGAGCTAGAAAGGATTATGCCTTTCTGGTGGAAGAATTGAGATACCATCAGATACAGTATAGATGGGAAGTTCCAGCTGGTTTGGTGGTGAATTATTCAAGAGAAAGATACCGTCTCAATTCAGTGTGGAAGGCAAGAGATTTTTATACCAATGTACTAAAGGCTGGATGCCCTCAGCCCCAGGAAGCTAGAAAGAAGACAGAAATGGATGGGGCAAGAAAGGGGGAGAAAGAAGAATTGTTGGTACAGGCCCAAAAGGGTGATTTGATTATTCAAGAAGAATTAATACAATTTTCGACTACTGTTCAAGCTTTGGAGATAGAAGAACCTAAGGATCAAAGACAGACTTGAGCAGCAGCCAAGCGTCAAGAAGAATTAAGAGTGCAGCAACTTCAAATGATTCAAGATACTACAAAAACAGAAGCAGTGGGAGGAGCAAAGCCAAAAAGTAAAATGCATGGAGATTTCCAGAAGATGCTCCAAGTGCTTCAGAGAGCCAAGAATGGCAACTAGATTTTTGACCTGGAATGGCCAAATTCACCACAAAAGAGGAGAAAAATATTTCATTATTTGAAACAGTTTAAAAATGATGTAATTTGTTTACAAGAGACTCATATTAGAAGTAAAGATCAAAAATATTTAATAAATGCAAGGTTAGGTATACATTTTGTTGCATCTGTTCCTGAGAAGAAGAATTGTATAGTTATATACCTAAAAAAAGATTTAATTGCCAAATTAATTGAAGCAGATGATCAAGGAAAATTTTTAGCAATTGAACTGTTAATAAAAGGAGAAAAAATATTTTTAATTGGAGTCTACGCACTGAACCAACAATAGGAAAAATTTTATAAGCTTTTACATTCCAAGTTATTACAATGGGATTATAAATCATGTATTTTATTGGGCGACTGGAATGGAGTTTTGGACACTAAAAAAGATAAGAAGGGGCTCTTGCAGAATATTTCAACGTGTGCCAGATTGCTAAAATCATTTTTTGAAATGATGGAGGACATGGAACTGAGAGATATCTGGCGAGAGAGAAACCCCGAAGAAAAAGACTTTACCTTCTTTTCTGATAGACATCAATCTTTCTCAAGGATTGATTTTATATTAATTACAAATGATTTCTTTTCCAGAATGAAGAAGACGAAGATTTGTCCAAGAGTTTTAACTGATCATAGTCCAGTCTGGATGGAATTAGAGTATGGAAGGGGATCTAAGAGGTCTTGGTGGTTAAATGAAAATTTGTTTAGATATGAGGAAAATGTAAAAGAATGTAAAAAATTTATGAAAGAATTTTTTATTATAAATATGCATAAGGGTACATCTATGGAAATGGTATGGGATGCAAGTAAAGCATATATGAGAGGCATTTTGATATATTTGAATAATAAATATAGACCTAAACACAGGAAAAAAAGGAAGGACTTAGAAGAGGAAATCAGGAAAAAAGAACAAGCTTTGATATTGAATCCAGCAGATAAGAAAATAAAAGAGGCAATTAATTTATTGCATGGGCAATTTAATACGTTAATGGCAGATCAGGTCGCAACTAATTTGCAATATGCTAAATATAATACTTTTTGTAATGCTAATAAACCAGGGAGGTGGTTAGCATATTTGTTAAGGAAAAAGCAAAAGTCACGGACCATAGAGAAAATAGAATATAAAGGTAAAGAGGTTTATCAGCAAAATATGATTAAAAAAGCATTTTTAGAATTTTATACAAGGTTGTATGCTGGTGATAAAATTCAAGGTACAGATATAGATAGATACCTACAGAAAGAGTATATTCCTACAATTACAAAAGAGCAAAGGGAGGGTATAAATCAACCAATAACTACTGAGGAGATTATGTCTGCAATTAAGCAGTTGAAAGTGGGTAAAGCTCCTGGGACAGATGGCTTGACAGCTGCTTATTATAAACATTTGCAGTTAGAAATGGTGGGACCACTTAAAGAATTATTTACTAATATACAATCTGGAGGAGATATACCCCCATCTTGGAGGGCAGCTTATATTTCTTTGATTCCAAAGGAGGAGCAAGACCATACCCAGCCAGAAAATTATAGGCCCATATCACTCATAAATACAGATTACAAGATTTTTCCTAAAATATTAGCAAATAGGTTAATGACAGTCATGCAACAAATGATTCAAAATGATCAAACTGGTTTTATAAATGGTAGAAAAATGAACAGTAATGTAAGGCAAGTTGTTAACCTATTGGAGTATTTGGGGAAGAACAACCAAATCCCTGCGGTGCTGATATTTCTTGATGCAGAGAAAGCATTTGATCATTGAATTGGCAATTTTTATTGAAAATAATAGAAAAGATGCAGTTTGGGGAACATTTCACATAATCTATTAAGGCAATATATCAGAAACAAACAGCGCAAATAATAATTAATGGTAGTTTAACAGACACTTTTAATATAGAAAAAGGAACAAGACAAGGCTGCCCTTTCTCTCCATTATTGTTTATTCTGACCTTGGAATTTTTGTTAAGTAAGATATTTGGGTCGGACAAAATAAGTGGAATTAAGATTAGGCAGTATGACTATAGATTACGAGCATTCACAGATGACTTGGTTGTTACTTTAACCCAACCATTACAGTCGGTTGTAGGTCTAATGGATATAATTAATCAATATGGAGAAGTGTCTGGATTTAAAATTAATGCAGGGAAAACGAAGATAATAACTAAAAATATGACTATAAAGCAAAAAGAAGAACTAGAAAGACTAACAGGATTTGAAATTGTAAAAAAGATTAAGTATTTAGGGGTTTATATTATGACATCAAATGCAAAATTATTTAAGTATAATTATGATCCATTGTGGCAAAAAATACAAAGAAAGATGGAAAATTGGAAAAAATTACAATTATTCTTGCTAGGAAGAATAGCAGCAGTAAAAATGAACGTTTTGCCTAAATTTTTGTTTCTTTTTCAAATGATACCAATACTTAAAAAAGATGAGAATTTGAAGATATGGCAGAAGGATATTAATAATTTTGTTTGGGCAGGGAAGAGACCGAGAATAAAACAAAAAATAATGAAGGATACACGTGAAAGAGGAGGTCTCAAAATGCCTAATTTAAGATTTTATTATGAGGCAGCTGTTCTATCAGCAATGAGTGATTGGATGAATTTAACAGAAGAAAGAATATTGAATATCAAGGGATATGATTTGGTTTACGGGTGGATGCTTATTTATTATATGATAAGAAAGTGGACAAGACTTTTAAAAGTCATATATTAAGCAATGCTCTATTGCGTGTCTGGAAAACGAACATTGTCTTACCTGAATGTTCCTTTTTGGAGCACTGCGACTGCAGTCCATAGCTGGGGGATCTCTTCTTATTGCTTCGCCTTGATTGGGTGACATTTTTTATTAGAGTCTCTCTTCGTGCTGTGGCCACGCCCTTCAATCCCATCATGCACCAGTCTTTGAACGAAGGCGCGACCACCTAAATAGTAATCAAATAAACAGTAAACATATTGGAAAATACAACAAGCCGTGGAAAGGTCCAGAACCAAAGAATAAGTCAGGAAACCTGAAACACAGGGGCGGGGGGAATGGACTGCAGTTGCAGTGCTCCGAAAAGGAACATTTAGGTAAGACAATGTTCGTTTTCCAGAGCACTGCTCCTGCAGTCCATAGCTGGGATATACGCAAGCTCGAACCCCAAGGGTGGGACATCAACAGCCTCCAGAGTCCTGCGCCCCGAGGACACTCTGCAGGACTCGACGGCCAAAGGAAGCCTCCGTGGAGGCAAAGGAATCCACCCTGTAATGTCTTATGAAAGGCGTCACCGAAGACCACGTGGCGGCCCGGCAGATATCCGACACCGATGCCTGTGTGGCCCAGGCAGCAGAGGTCACCGCACTATGAGTCGAGTGAGGCAAAATCCCAGACGGAACTGGCTTAGCTTGATGGTTATATGCCGTAGAAATGCACGCCTTGATCCATCTGCCTACAGTTGACGAAGACACTTTTTGGCCCAATGACCTCGGATGGAAAGAGACCAAAAGGGCTTATGTTTTCCGGAAGGGCTCAGTCCTGCGAATGTATCGACGGAGAGCCCTGCGTACATCGAGAGTGTGCCAATCTCTTTCACGTTGATGCCTAAGTGACGGGCAGAAGTCCGGGAGGACGAGTTCCTGCGCACGATGAAAATAAGTGTTCACCTTTGGCAAAAAGGTGGGGTCCAGTCGAAGGACAACAGTGTTCGCGTGGAATATACATAAGTCTTTCCTAATTGACAAGGCTGAAAGTTCCGATATCCTCCTGGCGGAGGTGATTGCCAAAAGGAAAGCCACCTTGAAAGACAAGTATTTAAGGGATATAGCACCCAACGGTTCGAAAGGGGGAAACATAAGTGCTTGAAGAATGAGGGAAAGGTCCCAGGTCGGGAACGTATGAACGGGGTGGACGTAAATTCGAAGCCCTGTGTAAAAACCCCTTGAGTAATGGATGCTGAGACAGCGAAGAGTAAGGCGGGCATCGAATGACAGTGGACAACACAGTGATCTGACGACGAAGAGTGGATGGTGACAAACCTTTGTCCAGACCAGATTGTAAAAAACAGAGAATGTCGATGATCTGAGCCGACGTAGGATCCACCAGATTGTCAGCAGACCAGGTGCAAAAGGCACGCCACGAAGACTCGTATATATGTGATGTAGAAGGTCGTCGAGAGGCCTGTATGGTATCTATGACAGAGTCGGGGAGACGGTCCTTCCATAAAATGACCCTTTCAAACGCCATACGGCCAATGGAGCCATCCTGGATCTGGGTGGAAGATGGCTCCTTGACGCAGGGACAGACGTGTCAGCGGAATCACCCACGGAGGACGGACGGACAGAGACATGAGGTCTGCATACCATGGCCGACGAGGCCAGTTGGGAGCCACAAGTAGGAGATCCGCTCCTTCCTCCAATAGTTTCCGAATCACCTGAGCGATCAGGGGAATCGGAGGGAACGCGTATAAGAGGCCAGGTGGCCAGGGGCATCTGAGTGCGTTGTGAGCCTCCGTCTTCTGGCACGGGTAACGTGTCACAAATCTTGGGAGTTGGGCGTTTGTTGGGCTGGCAAACAAGTCCACAGTGGGTAGACCGAAGATGACAATAGCCTCTTGAAAGATTTCGGGATCCAGTTGCCATTCCGACTGGTCTATCGATTGTCTACTGAGCCAATCGGCGCGAACGTTGTCCACGCCCAAGATGTGATCAGCCCTCAGGGATAGAACATGTCTGTCGGCCCAATTCAAGAGCTTCTCCGCCTCCAGCATCAAGTCCCTCGATCTCGTGCCCCCTTCCTTGTTGATATGGGCCTTGGCTGTAATATTGTCCATGAGGACAAGAACGTGATGGCCGTGTAACAAATCTTGAAAATGACAGAGGGCCAGACAAATCGCCCTCAGTTCCAGCGGCCCTGCACCATCTGATCGTGGAGATGGGCCCCCCAGCCTACGGGACTGGCATCGGATGTCAGGGTCACATGATTCGAGATCAGAAAGTGGGACCCTAGGAGGAGTTTGGGGCTTGTCCACCAGGCGAGGGATAGGGCAATTTGAGGGGGTAGAGATACTTTGTGGAGAGAGTCGCTGTGACCCGTGCGTTGAAAGGGGAGCAGGAACCATTGTAACGGTCTCATGTGCCGGCGGGCCCACGGCACGATGGAAAAGCACAAGACCATCTTCCCCAACAACTGGGATAGAAGGCGGAGAGGAACAGCACGCTTGGAGCGAACGAGATGAATCAGCTCGCCGATACTCTGGACTCTTTCTGGAGAGAGGAAGACCTGGCCTCGAACAGAGTCGATCACCACCCCCAAGTGTTGAAGCGCGGTGGACGGACAAAGGTGACTCTTTGGGTAGTTGATCAAGAACCCGTGGGCCTGAAAGGCTTCGATGACAAAAGCCAGATCTCAAGTTGCTTGGCTTCTGGAGGCAGACAGGACCAGAATGTCATCCAGATAGCACAACACTCTCACAGGTTTCAGTCTGAGAGCGGCCGCCACCACCGCTACCAGTTTTGTGAAAATCCTTGGAGCAGATGACAAGCCGAAGGGCATCGCACAGTACTGATAGTGGTCCTCCCCAATCTGGAAATGTAGGTACTTCCAGTGGTCCGGGAGAACCAGAACATGCAGATACGCCTCCCTGAGATTGACAGATTGGAGGAAATCGCCACGACAAACTCCGGCAAGGATGGATCTCAGGGAGTGCATTTTGAATCTGCGGTAAAGAACCGACAGATTCAACTGCTTTAAGTTCAGAATGGCTCTCCAGCCTCCTGAATGCTTTGGAACCAAAAAGAGTGTTGAGTAGAACCCCTTGCCAAGTTGATCCGGAGGAACAGGTTCTATTGCATGGATTTTAGTAGGTGGATGATCTCGGACCGCAGCAACCGTTCCTTGTCTGGGGTTAGTCGAGTTGGGCAGCGGATGCAGCGGGATGGAGGTGGACCCAAAAATTTGATGGAGAGGCCGGAGGACACCGTCCGAAGAATCCAGGCATCTCTAGTTGACTGTTCCCACTGGTGGCTGAACAGCTGTAGGCGTCCACCAATGGGGTCCCGCAACCAGCAGTCATTTTCCTCGGCGGGCTTGACAGAAGCTGGAACCTCGGAAAGGACGCTTAGCATTGTTGGATCTAGGCCTGTCACGAAAGCGCTGTCTGTCCGAGGGACGGTCGGTTCCTGGAAAGAAGGCGCGTTGAGAATAGGGGCCGCCTGACCCCGACGAAGCCCGAAAGGGCTGTCGCTGAGTATAGGGTGTATAGCGTCTTTCTGGCCTACGATATGAAGATGCCGGCATAACCTTCCATTTGTCCTTGTCCTCGACAAGAACAGGATAAAGAGCAGGACCGAAAAGGTTCGGGGCCTTAAATGGAGCAGCTGCTAACTTCCACTTTGCCTTGGCATCAGCTCTCCAATTCCTGAGCCAAAACAATCGGCGCGATGTCACGGAAGAGGCTAACGCCCTGGAGGCGAACTTCACCGAGTTTAATGAGGCATCCGCCGAATATTCCGTGGCAGCCACAATTTTATTTATGTCTTGGTGAAGGCGTGTGTCCTCCGGGGGCAATCGCTCTTGAAGTTGTCTCAACCAGAGCAAAGAAGCTCTGTTAAAAAAAGATGTAGCCATCGCGGTCTTAATAGTCCAGGCCAGAGACTGATGCTCCTTATGAAAGGAGAGTTCAGACTTCCTGTCCTCAGATTTAAGGACATCCAACGAGTCAGAGGACAGGAGTGAAGATGAAGAAAGGTTTGCAATCGGAGCATCAACCACAGGTAGAGCTAGTAAAGTATCCAACTCCAGGGCCCCACAGTATAACTTCTTGTCCAGACTGGTGGGACCCATCGAAGAGCCCGGTTGAGACCAGGGGGACTGGAGGACATCGGAAAAAAGCTGGGGGCAAGGAATGAAATCCTTCCCCGGCTTCGATGACGAAAACAAGGCATCATGTGGAGCTGGCACAGAGGAAGATTCAGAAGAGGCAACTCCCATATTGGTCGTTTGGCGTGCCTTGTGGAGCAAGGATTTAAATAACGAGGGCCGGAACAGACCGGAGAAGGCCGGGGCATCTGGTGCAAGACCCTCATTCTCCGAGAATTCCATGTCCTCCCCCATCTCCTCATCATGGTCGGACTCGTCCGAAGAGGTGCACGCCATCCTAGATGGAGATTTGGAGCGTACTGGAGCCGCAGAACGAGAGGTGTGGGGCTGCAGCAAGGCGGACTGATGCATCCCAGATGCCAAGAGGGAAGAGAGGGCATTGGATAGCATAGCCTGGAGGTCCGCCTGATCAGATAAGGACTGACCCTCTGGACCCCTAAGGCCAGCAGCAGTCGGGGTAAAGGTCAAGGTCGCCTCCGCCCTGCGTGGAGGAGCTGGGTTGAGGCCCGCAGCAGATACGTCAGGCAAAGATCTCAAGTTCCTCTTGGTAAGGCCGCAGGAAAACTCTTCCTGAGAAACAGAAGAGGTACTGGGTCTGTCCAGAATAGGAGCACAACGATCAGGCATAGGCTCAGCAGGCAAGGAGGAGCGATCCTGTAGAGCCAACTGTTGGTCAGAAGGAAAAACGGAGGCCAACCTGGCTTGCCTGGCTCTGTCATACTGCCGCTCGAGAGCCCTGTGGCAACGCTGGGCATCTTTTTCCGCCACCAAGGAAGATCTGTGTTGGCAAACATCAGCAGAGGCAGAAGTAGATCGTCCCTGTGAGCCTGATTTGCGTTTGGCCACAGATCTCGGGGGACTGGATTCCAGGTCTGGATTGGAAGACAAGTAGGCATCAGCCATAGTTCAGGAAACTGACGGTGACGCCAAAGCCGGACTCCAAAAACAATGTAAATATATACAAGGGCCAAAGACAATCCTGAATGGTCTGTCCAATAACTGCTGTGACCCAGTTAAGTAAAAAGGTATGTAGCAAGCAGATCCTCTGTCTCTTTTTATTTTTCTTTTCTTTTCTTTTTTTTTGCGGGGGGGGGGGGTATTTATTTATTTATTTATTTATTTGGGGTTTTTTTTTTTTTGAGATTAGAAAAAAAGGAACCAACAGTGAACTATCTACAAAAAAAGTCCCAGTAGAGACAGAGTCTGAGGGGAACACAGCAAGTGGAGCCACTAACCAGCGTGACCAAGTGTCCAAGCAGTCATGAGGTTGCCAGGCAAGCCTTCAGGTCCTGATACCACAGGGACAGCAAGGTCAATGAAATAGAGGCAGCCACCAAATTCAAAGAGCTGCCACGAACAGTTCAGGCGGGAGCGACCAGCAGAAAGGAGCACAGGAAATTGGCCACCAATTGATATAACAAAATGGCGGCCGCAATATAAAGCCCCTCAGCGACACGCCGGGAGTCGAAGGCAGAACCAGCAAGGGTAACAGCAGTCTGACAAGGTGGTAAATAAAGGGGCTAGAAGCGCCGCCCGAAGGACGGACGCTTAGATCGCTCACCATCAGCTGATAGCTTCGTTGAGGAAGGAACCGCCGATCCCAGGGTGCGATCGCCCGCGGAAATTCAAACAAACAGAAAGGCTGGTCGTACTTCAGAGCCTGCAGGGTGAACCATGCAAAGAGCTCCGGAGCCGCTTCTATTCGAGCCGAAGGGAAAATTAAGGTGTGGGGGGTGAAACAGCGGCCCTCAAACCCCGCGCTCACACCGGCAGCTAAATTGAAAAGGGAACCGCCCCAAAGGGTTGGGATTCCCGCGCTGCAGTCTGACAGACGTCAGACGACTCGGGAAAGGACGGACTGGAGCCCCAGATCCGACTCTCACACCCTGCAGCGTTAATAAGGCTCTTACCGAGAAAAAAGGAGATTAATCAAAAATAAAGCAAGATCTAAACGCAAGAATCTAAAACTTGGGCACGAAGAGAAGAAGATCACACCAGTCCTTCAGCGACTGAGTGAAAAGACTGGTGCATGATGGGATTGAAGGGCATGGCCACAGCACGAAGAGAGATTCTAATAAAAAATGTCACCCAGTCAAGGCGAAGCAATAAGAAGAGATCCCCCAGCTATGGACTGCAGGAGCAGTGCTCTGGAAAAAGCACAAGTATAAACTAAATGAGACGTTACCATTGTGGGCAATACCCAGACACGCGATAGAGAATATAAGTGTAGAGCAAAGGCAGGATGTGATTACATATAAAGAGCTTCTTAACAAGGAAAGAGATATACTACAATTAAAATCTCTGAATCAACTAAGAGAAGAAAGGACAATTCAAACATGGTTTCAATATGTACAGTTGCAAGCTAGATGGAGAGAAGATCAGAAAAATCAAAAATTGTTATAATGATTGTTAAAACTTTTTAAATAAAAAAATAATAATAGTGTCAGAGATATCAAATATGATTGAGTCTCTTCTTTGGGGTAAATGAGATTTTGCTTATCCTTTTTAAACTCATTTTGTCAGATCACTCTTAGGAGCTTAGATCACACTATCAGCTGGTGATAGAAATATTTTATTTTAATGTGTTTAGGAATATTTTTGATGTTGCCTATACCAATTCATTAGCATTGTACAACATAGCTTTCTTCGATTTTGCCAAGCCTTCACAAGTATTTTGCAATTTCTACGCATTGTTACTAACATCCCAGGAGAACTGCAGTGAATTAGCTAATAGGCTGCTTTTGTTGTTGTTGTGTAAACAACACGTTTTTCAGGGTGAAAAAGTCTATTTTTGACATATAGAATTCTGGTACAAATCTATCAAAATATAACAGTAGGAATTGTGGTTGGTATTTTGGAAAATTTTAAGAAGTGCCAGATATTACTGGGTGTCAGCCTTCCAAGGTAAACCGGATCAAGAAACAGATGCTGCCTAGGCATAAAACTACCTTTATTAGGATGCCTTTAGTAACAGAATATTGCAAATCTGAACATGCTTCCCCTTCTCCTTCTTTTAACCTTAAAGTTTGCGGTGCTAGGAATAGGTGTTCTTTGTAAATATCTTCACATGGGCTTAATCAATGTTTTCCATTTATTCCTTTCACAATGAATCTTCACCGACTCCTTCAAGGCCTTTTTTAATACTCTCTGCAATGGTATATCCACAATACTAGTGTGATATTGGGAAGTTTTTGGTGTTTTCTCAGCTTGTCTATTTGTTTGCAAGTGTTTCAGCTATGTAACATAACATGGTAATGTTACTTGATTGAAATATTTGTAAACAAACAACTGAACTCAGAGAGCACCAACAACTCCAAAGATCAACCCTAAGGTACAGACAGAGGTGGTATTCAGCAGGTTCTAACCACTTCTTGAGAACCGGTAGTGTAAATTTTGAGTAGTTCGGAAAATCGGTAAATACCACCTCTGACTGGCCCCGCCCCCATCTATTCTCTGTCTCCTGAGTTGATTGGGAGGAAATGGGGATTTTGCAGTAACCTTCCCTTGAAGTGGGGTGGGAATGGAGATTTTAGAGTATCCTCCCCCTGCCAATCCCACCAAACCACTCCAACCAAGCCATGCCCATCAAGCCATAACACTCCCATCATGCCACGCCCACAGAACTGGTAGTAAAAAAATTTGAATCCCACCACTGAGTACAGATATTGTTTTCTATTAGAGTGTGACAATTTGAATCTGGCCATGAGAGCAGAATAAAATCAAGTATTTGGGATTCAGAGTAATCATTCACATTCAATCATTCAATCATTTTTTATGGATATACTATATAAAGGCATTTTCTATTTGATTATTGTCAAAGTTGAGGACAGGACTTCATCTACCACTGGCAAATTTATTTTATTTGGTGGAAACAACCCATCATCTTTAAAAGAAGATGAAAGACCTACCATAAACTTAATATCTGGAAATGTAATAACTCATTCTTTATCTAAAGACGCAACTTGGGCGTCCTTCTGGATTCATGGTTGAGCTTAGAAGACCAGATAATGACCGTGACCAGGGGGGCATTCGCCCAGATACATCTGGTGCACCAGTTGCATCCCTACTTGGACCGAGATGCCCTATGCACAGTTACGCATGCGCTGGTCACCTCACAGATTGACTACTGCAATGCTCTCTACATGGGGCTGCCCTTGAGGACCACTTGGAGGCTTCAGCTGGTGCAGAATGCAGCCATGCAGGTTGTGATGGGAGAATCCCCATACTCCCATGTTACACCCCTCCTGCGCTGTTTGCATTGGCTACCGCTTGCCCTCCGGGTGAGATTCAAGGTGCTGGTGTTGACCTATAAAGCCCTACATGGCTTAGGACCAGGATATTTGGCGGACCACCTACAGCCAGTAACAACATCCCATCGCCTGGTTCGCGCCCATAGAGAGGGCCTACTCAGGGTGCTGTCGGCTAGACAGTGGCGGCTGGCAGCCCCCAGGGGTAGAGCCTTCTCGGTTGGGGTGCCCACCCTCTGGAATCAACTCCCCTTGGAGCTCCGACCTTCGCACCTTCCGCCGGGAATTAAAAACTTGGCTTTTCAAATCCCTGGTCTGATATGGGGTTTTAAGGGTTTTAATGGGTTAATTTTAATTTTTTTAGATTTTAGTCTTTATTTTTATTGTGGCTTGTGTTTTATTGTTGTGAGCCGCCCTGAGTCCATTGTGAGATAGGGCGGCATATAAGCTAAATAAATAAATAAATAAATAGATAAATAAATAAATAAATACAGCCGAAAACTATAAAACTGTAAATACTGATACAGTATTTTAGATAGTGTTACTATGTTTCAACATTTCCTTGATAAAAATTTATTTTCTCAACTTGAATGACGTTCTTACAATATATGAAAATGAATGTATGAATGGAATAATTTTCATGTTATGAATTATATGAATTATATACATCACATTTAATTACAGTATAAATTATATAAACCATGATTAATTACAGTTAAGGTAGCATATACTAATCTCTATCCTTTAACTCCCTATTCTTATACACTATCTTTAGCGTTTTTGTTGTCCCTGGGATTCTACCACCCACTGCTTCTTAACCCTGAAAACGTTAGGCTGCTCTACCACTATCATTTCTGTCCATCCTCTTTAGACCAGCAATAAGTATCCGTAAAATCTTTCCAAAGTTAATTTTAGATAATTAGTGATGTTCAGGATCATTTACCTTTACCATTACTTTCCTATTCAATAAAGTGTACCCATCCATTTTGGCTCATGCTAAAACAAATTAACAGTGTTTGGGTAGCATCTTGCTTATTAGTTGGCTGAAATAATTACCTAAAGGCAGTGTCCATGCTCCTTCCTTGCTGTTAAGTATGATTTTATCAATGTCATGATATAGACATCTCATGCATCTTACCCAAACTCTCTAGGACCGTGATGGCGAACCTATGGCACAGGTGCCACAGGTGGCATGCGGAGGCATTTTGGTGGGCACAAGTGTTGCCCTAGCTCAGCTCCAGCACGCATGCACACACCGGCCAACTGATTTTCAGGCCTTCTGGTCCCACCAGAGGTCGGGAAACTGGCTGTTTCCGGCCTCCGGAAGGCCTCCAGGGGGAGGGGGAAGGATGCTTTTGCCCTCCCCAGGCTCCTAGAAAGCCTCTGGAGCCTGGGGAGGGGGAAAAATGGGCCTACTGGGCTCACTATGCCATCACGTGCCAAAAGCATGTGGAAATGGAGGGCTCACATGCGCATGCGTGGGAGGGCGGGGTGCATTGAATTATGGATGTGGGCACACGCACTCGTGACCCCCCTGCTCCCCCCGCTTTTGGCACGCGACGGCAAAAAGGTTAGCCATCACTGCTCTAGGAGCTTGTACAATTCTAACTGTGCATAAGCTGTAATAAAATGAATGAATGAAAATTAATACATTACTATTCATTTATTTGGTAGGGTATTGGTAATAATAGGAAATAAAGGTTCCTCAGTAAATGCTTCATATTGATTCAACGTATGAAGCTCCATGAATTCTGTACATGAATTACAATAGAACCTCAAAAATCAAGGTTATGCTGAAACTGATACATCCTTGAAGCAGGTTGTAATCAAAATTTCCCGATTCCTTTGAACCCAGTAGTTTCTCTTTTTGACAGTAGACATGAATGCTACATATCTCTGCTACAAAATTATGATTTCATCAGTCTGTTTCTATTGGTGAACAAGAAATATGCAATTATTCGTAATATGCAAATAATTTATCAAAATTTGGGAACATACAGCAGTATTTTGGATTCACTAAAGTGTACTTACTGAAGATGGGGCAGTCATAAAGAAAAGCATCCAAAGGCCATTGGGATGCTGTTGATTACAGAAAAGCCAACCCAAAACCATCACCAACATGCTTATCACATCCCTGCAATGCATGCTGAATAATTCACATTTTTGCTGTAAGTTAGAGACATCAGTTTGTTATATAGATACTTTTTCTATGGCTGGTGGTCGCTGTGTAAAGGCATTTATGCAACTGTAATATTCTTAAAATACATTAAATGTTACTAATCCATGCAGACAAATATGAATATAACATATTGCAAAAAGTCAGTACATAAAATCTCAGTCTTTTTAGCAATGTCTCCCTATGTGCCTGTGAGAAACTCTTGCTCTATCATTTCCGTCATTTGCTTTCTAATAAATATAACCCCCTCGCCCCTCAATAACTCTACATTTTGTCTGCAGTAGTAAGTTAAGGACCATTTCAGTAAATACCATTCTTGTCTTAGCAGCATACATCAGAAAAATCCTGTCTCATCAGACACCATGGTTTCAAGATCATAAAACCTGTCATCAGGGGATGTCCAGGGTTCAATCCTTATACTGAAGAAATGGGAAAATATAACCCTTGCTGCCCTCAAAAATGAGCAGTTTACTCCTCCAAGTCAACAGTTTAACTTGGATCATTTCATCAATCATCTATCTATGAACTATGTACCCATCATATATACTGGAATTGTGAGCAATAAAAGTACATCCAGCAAACCCTGGATTTATACATTTTTTCCACAAACTGAAGCATCCAGTTTCCTTACATTGCAGTCACCTAAATGTCTATGATGATTCTCAAACATTCAGGTCATGGTTGTCCCAAAGGTATTTTGGGTACATTGCAGTCACCTACTTTCACCAGGGTATCAATAGCTGGCATATAGTTTAGTATGGTATATAGTTTAGTATAAAAAGTGATTTTCAAACAACATTCAAAATAGCTACTTCTAGATTTCAATGGATTCAGAAAACTTTCATGTTTTTAACCTTTTCATAGTCCTTCCTTCCTTTTTTCCTCCCTTGCTCCCTTCCCCCTCGCTCCCCTCCCTTTTTTGGAATATGGTTGGTTTTTTTTAGCTAACATTTCTTGTACCAACAAATAAGATAGTAAATTGAATGCCTGCAACAATCTGGTAATATGCAAGTTCTGGGGAGGAGCAGAGAGAATGGGGAGAGAGCAGTTGCTTTGAGCTTTGCTCTCCTTTTTGCTCTCTATTTTTATTTTATTTTTATTTTTATTTTTTTTAAAAAAAACACTCTTTACTTTTAAATCAATTTTTAGCTTTTAACTTTTAAACTTAAAAAGTTTTAGTTTTACTACTTGAGAGGTTTGTACCCCAGTTTTTTACTCCAGCTAGTATAGCATTTAGTGAATGAGAGGAAATCTTTCTTTACTAAGCAAACCAGCTATGCCTGGCTGCAACAATGCCCAGACAACCTACAAAAGATAAAAGACTTTTTTCAGATAATGGATATTGCAAAGATTAACTGGTAACTGGGAATTCCAGATGGCCTCTCCCAAGGGGAAGAAAAGAAAGACGGCACCGTGCTCACCAAATAGTAAGGAAGGTGGAACCAATCTACAAAAACAACAGAAAATTGACGGATTTTGTCAACCTATACCATCAATAGTAAGTTGTGCATCCTCCCCCACTCCCCTGCCGGATAGTTGCGAGGCATTGGCATTGTTTGGGGATTCTTCCCTGGAATGGGATCTGTAGGCACAGGCCAAAGAGAGCCAGTTAAGAAGCCAGTCAAAGGCTCGCTAACCCCTCCATGTGATCGGATGACAAATGACTCAGCAACTTTAAGTGAGCCAACTCCATGCCAGGATAAGGGCCTAGAGTTGGGGTTTTACAACTCCAATGAATTAGCTTTAGGGCTTGAAAACCAGCTAAGTGATAGTATAAAGGATTTTATCAGCTGGCACAGTTTGCTCACTTCTCAGACAGTTTTGGCCATTTTTGACCAATTTGCAGAGGTGCATTTAAAGTTGGACTCTGTGAACAATTTTATTGCTGCGGTACTGATGAAAAAACCACAGGTAATTTCAACTGGTTGCCAGAGAGAATAACCTGCCCAGATACCATCAATGGTGCAATCGAGGGAAGGAGTAAGCAGACAGCATATTGACTGTAATCGTGGGGAAAAAAAAGATGGTGAGCTGGTTGGCCTGAAATCTTGCAGCACAGGCGTGGGGAGGGGGGAACAGGTGATTGTTGAAGGAGCAGATTGTATTGAACATATATAATTCTGAGATAAATTCAGGCAGATGGACGTAAAAAAGATGGATAGTGACCTCTTTGTCACAGCTTACTCAAAGTGACAAGGGGGCAATAGATTTGGAAGCATATGAATATCTTCCACAACATGATAATTATTCCAGAATTCTTTTTAAGTTCAAACAACAGCTCTTTCCTAGCCTGCTCATGTGAATGAGAGGATTCTTGGCTTTTTATCAAATTTTACCAACCCGAGTCTTTTCCAGTAGCAAAGTCAGCCCGCTGATCTGGAGAGCCCCCAGGGAGAGTGTTACAGTGCATGGGATGGCTGATTGGGAAAGTGAACTAAATGGGGAAAGCAAGTTAACTGAAACGGGGAAGAGAAATGTCGGTTAAGGTTTTGGATCCAGCTATTGTGAAACTTCCTTCAATTGGCTTAATGCAAGATGAGACATTCAATTCTGCCTGCTTGGAAACTTTCCTCACTTTCATTAACTGAGCAGCAAGAAGTACTTAATAAACTTAAAGAGATGAGGAGGCTGCTGAAGCAGACCATTTCCGCTGCTGCTCCTTTGGCATTGATTGTTCTGCCCCCATCAAGGCATGACGCAGTTCCGGAGAATCAGCAATTTATAAGCCCAGTAAGCCTGACACCCTTCGTCTATACAGCACAAAGTGTCAGAGACAGCAGACCTAAGAGTGCAAAGCCCTGTGAGACGAACACCAGAGATGGAAGGCACCCAGAAAGGAATTCCCCAGTCCCCCTTAGTGACAAAGATGATTCCAAAAAACGACGTAAGCGCTGTGCCTCATATAAAATCAATTACCGTGGAGGCAGAGATTAATAGAGCCTATGGATCTGCAAGCCCAAAACCAACAGGCAGAGTAACGACACCTAAACAGACTTGTGTGGAGCTCAGGCGATTAAATGGGTGTGTGAGCGTAAGTGAGAGAGGACAGGTGGGAGAGATTATTCAAAAAGCCTGACTAGGAAATAGCGAGCAATAATTTTCTTCAAGAAAACACTTCCTCTCTTGGAATGTGGCAGGATGGAGAGGAAGCTGGTGCAGAGACGACTGTATTAAATTTTTAAACAGGTACCAAGTAATTGCCTTACAAGAGTTAGCAGTGGGTTAGCTATAAAGGGAAGAGCCTCAGGAGGATTGTGCATCTTGGTAAAAGCTGAATTAGGATGGAAGGTAAATGAGATATGCTTGGATCCCAGCTCTTTATTTTTACAAGTAATCCATTTGGCGTATGAAGGGATGTCAATGGTATTTGTAAATGTGTTTGTTAATCCAGCAATGGGCGATCTGTGGGAGGCACTAGAGGAAAAAATATTAGATATATGTAAAAAATTTATAAAAACACCTTTAATTTTGGCAGGGGATTTTAACGCTCGTGTAGGTCCCTCATTGGAGCCTTTTATTGAAAATGGTACAATTCCAGATGGATATTTACATAACCAACAATCATGGGACTCTCAAGATAGGAAAAATAATAAAGATGGGGGGAAATTTCTAACAATGGTATACAACTGTAACCTTCAAATTGTAGGCCAGTACTCAGAAGCTAAAAGGTATCCCATAACTTTTTTTGGCCCTAAGGCATGTAGCTCTATTGATTACTTCTCACAGCTTAGTATCAGGGGCAACTTCGGTCTTGACGTTACCAAGGCCAGAAAGTGATCATCTTCTGATTGAGACATCCCTGGCAATCCCTTCTGACTTAAAGAAAAGGAATCAAACAATTCAACAAATAGGCTTCAACTTAGAAATAGCCCATGAGAGAATACTAACATGGAAGAGGGTTGATAGTAAAGCAGTGACAGAATTCATGAATTCACCACGTATGGAAGCCTTAGCGCATATATGCTCAAATAGTATGGGTGAACAAGAGTTTATAGTATATATTTGTGGAAATATGCCACAAATTGAAGCATTTTTTCATGACTACGAAGCCAATGGGCCAGTTTGATTCTAGTTACTCAACATGGAAAGGAAAAAACAGCTTAGGAAATCACTTAGGAGATACTTAATCAGCCCAAACATGGAATTACAGAAGGAGTATATCACCATAAGGCAGAAATACAAGCAGTTATTGAAGAGGAAAAAGGCCTCTTATATTGACAATTTATGGGCTGACCTAGAATAGGCAGCAAAGCTGGCTTCACCCACACTTTTCTGGTTGGAGGTCTCAAAAATTATTAGAGATAGAAAATCAATAAGTGACCCAAACATTACTGCAGAAAGTTGGGAGAAGCATCTGGCCACTCCAGCAGCAGCGGAAAGCTCTGATGATGTGATATCCTCTCTGAGCTTGATACAGGGATATGAAGCCTTACCGCAGTGGGGTAAATCATGGAGGTGAGGCGTTTAATTTCCTCCCTGAAGACAAACAAAGCTCCAGGACAGGATGCGCTCCCGGCATCGTTATTTAAAGATAACATAGCCTGGTGGGCGCCTGTCCTGGTGGGTCTCTTTACTTTTATCAATAGAACAGGACAAATTCCTGTCAGTTGGCGTTCATCAATAATTATTCCATTATATAAAAAAGGGCTCTAGAGATAACCCAGATAATTAGTCTAATTGATATATTAGACTAATTAGTCTAATTAGTCTAATTGATATATCAGCAAAAATTTATGCTAAGTATTTACTTCATAAATTAGAAGATTGGGCAATGAGAAATATCATTTTAGTTGAAGAACAGACAGGCTTCAGGAGAGGAAGATCTACTATAGATAATTGTTTTGTGTTGGACCATCTAATAACAAAGTTTAAGTTTTGGAAAAAAACACTGTATGTGGCAGTCATAGCCTTGAAGGCAGCCTTCGACACAATTGATAGACAAATTTTATGGGATAAATTAGAGGCCATGAGAATAGAAATGAAATTGTTATATCTAATTACAATCTAATTAGATTGTTATACATGGAAACCCTCCTCAAGAAGCCTTCTCTGGACCTGGCCATTTTGGCAAACTACCGTCCGGTCTCCAACCTTCGCTTTGTTGCAAAGGTTGTGGAGAGTGTGGTTGCGCGTCAGCTCCCACAGTTCCTGGATGAAACTGTCTTATCTAGATCCATGCCAGTCTGATACAGGCCTGGGTACAGCACGGAGACGGCATTGGTCGCATTGGTGGATGATCTCTGGAGGGCTCGGGACAGGGGTTGTTCCTCTGTTCTGGTCCTGTTAGACCTCTCAGCGGCTTTTGATACCATCGACCATGGTATCATGCTGCGCCGGCTGGATGGATTGGGGGTGGGAGGCACCGTGCTGTGGTGGTTCTCCTCCTATCTCTCTGACCAGTCGCAGTCTGTGTTGGCAGGGGGGCAGAGGTCGACCTCGAAGCGCCTTGCTTGCGGGGTGCCGCAAGGGTCGGTCCTCTCACCGCTCCTGTTCAACATTTATGTGAAGCCGCTGGGTGAGATCATCCGTGGTTTTGGAGTGCGATGCCATCTGTACGCTGATGACACTCAGCTGTACATTTCCACCCCAGACCACCCCAATGATGCCCTCGAAGTGATGTCCCAGTGTCTGGAGGCTGTGCGGGTCTGGATGGGGAGGAACAGGCTTCGGCTCAACCCTTCCAAGACCGAGTGGCTGTGGATGCCGGCGTCCCGATATAGCCAGCTGGCACCATCGCTGGCTATTGGGAGCGAGTCACTGACCCCCACAGAGGGGGCTCGCAACTTGGGCATCCTCCTGGACACACGGCTGTCTTTAGAGGAGCATATGACGGCCATGGCCAGGGGGGCTTTTTATCAGGTTCGCCTGATACGCCAGTTGCGCCCCTTTCTGGATCGGGACTCCTTGTGCACAGTCACTCATGCCTTGGTTATGTCATGCCTGGACTACTGTAACGCTCTCTACATAGGGCTCCCCCTGAGGAGCACCCGGAGGCTCCAGCTGGTGCAGAATGCGACCACGCGGGTGATTATGGGAGCGACGTGGTGCACCCACGTAACACCTCTCCTGCGCGAGCTGCATTGGCTCCTGGTGGTCTTCCGGGTGCACTTTAAGGTGTTGGTTCTCATCTTTAAAGCGCTCCATGGCTTAGGGCCAGGGTATTTGCGAGACCGCCTGCTGATACCGATAACCTCCCACCGGCCAATACGCTCTCACAGAGAGGCCTCCTCGGGGTGCCGTCGGTCAGGCAATGTTGGCTGGCGGCCTCCAGGGGGGCGAGCCTTCTCTGTGGGGGCACCTGCCCTGTGGAATGAGCTGCCTCCTGGAATATGATTGATCCTGGACCTCCGGACATTCCGTAAAACCCTGAAGACGTTTTTATTTCATCAAGCCGGCCTAGCCTAAATGGTTTTTAATTGGGATTTTAAATTTTATGGATTTTGGGGTTTTAAATTGGGTAGCCAGTGATTTAATTCTTTTAATTATCTTAACTTTTGCATTTGTATGTTTTTTAATTTTGGCTGTTCACCGCCCTGAGTCCCTTCTGGGAGAAGGGTGGTATACAAATTAAATAAATAAATAAATAAATAAATAAATAAATAAACCCAGGTAAGAGTTTGAGTGAACAGGACAGGATCGGTAACAAATGCAATCCAATAAAGAAGGGCGTTAGACAAGGTTGCATTTTAGCCCCAACACTTTTCAATTTATATTTAAATGACCTTCCAAAATGTTTGGAAGACATATCACTCCATGGGCCTAGTATAGGAACACGACAGGTAAATTGCTTGTTATATGCCGATATAATTTTGCTGTCGGCCTCACAGGTGGGGCTACGAAGGTCACTCGGGAGGTTGGCAGCATATTGTATAAAAAAATTGCTTGACAATTAACGTAGAGAAATCAAAAGTAATGATATTTAGGAGGCAACAAAAGATGAGGAGATGGGTTTTAAATGGCCGAAGAATAGAACAAGTTCAGTTATTTACTTATTTAGGGCTTGTTTGTTTGTTTGACTAGAAGCCATACAAGGTGCCTTTCAGCTCTAATCTGATTGACTGAACCTATTGTATTGTATTCTTAGTTGCCATTAAGACAACCTGCAAATCAGAGAAGTTCATCCTCTACTTTGAAATCAACCAGATAGCATCTTTTTTTTCCATCCAGGACTTAGTTGAACGATGTTTTAACTTCTTCAGACCAATTTCCTCTTTTCTTAAGTGTGATTGCTAACTGTAAATCAGCATTCAAAACGTATCTTCATCACTCTGTAAGGCAAGAGGAAAAATTGGAATTTCCTTCCTATCTAAACGAATTAGCCTGTAGCGGTCTGACTGGAACAGGAAAGCTGAGAGAAACAGATTTCATAACTTTTTTTAAAGCTCATCCTAATCTGTAGGTGAAGAGTCTTGATTGTTCTATTTTGTTTTTTCTTGATAAGGCTTTGCTATGCTAAATTCCAAAAGCTCTCTGTTACTTTAGATAATTTTTCTATGTAATTAGAGTCCTTCTGTGATCTTCTTTTCCTGCAAAGAGAACTATGGGATATAGTCAAATTCGAAAAGAAACCAAAGGACTTGAGGAAACTGCCATATCTTATTCATATCCATTTTTTTTCGCAGCAGGATTTTTTTTGGAGACAAAATTTTCTCATGTCTTGTTTTTATATTCTAGTTTTCATGGATATTTAATTTCAATTTTTTATCCTGCCTCTCCTGTGTTGTTGTTGTTGTTGTTGTTGTTTGTTTTGTTTGGCAGTTGATATGTATTCAATAGATGAAAGTGAGGATATATATTTTTATATATCTAATGCTTCCAATGAGCAAACTCTCAAGTATATTTTGTAAATGAGAGCTATGTGAAACACAAAAGTTAGGCTGGTTCCACTCTATAAAATAAACATTGAAAAAGTTGAAGGAAGTTTGAAGTCATTCACTATAAATAAGACACCATACAGTACTCATTATTATGGAACTAAAACTGAGGCATCCTAATATTAGGCATTGTGATCCAATTTTCTGAGAGATATACCAATTTTTATGTAACCAGAATAATAAATTCACCTAATTCAATCTATGTAGGAAAAATGAATAAGTACAGCACTTACGTGATTATGATGGAGGAAAAAAACCCCATCATTTCTCCACATGGGCAATAAACTGTTTCTTTTAAATATAACTTCCCTGGTTTTGTTTGGGTCTTAAAGCAAACAGATCTGCATGTTAACTAAAGTGATCAGGAAAAGCGGATTTGGATGTAGACATTTCTACTTTGACAAATGCAGTTTGATTTCTCAAGACAGAATTATTTTTCCAAATATAACTCCATCAATTGCAACATTTAATGAAATCATGATAGACACATGAGAATGTTGGAATTATATTAGAATGTTACTGTTTTTCTTAGAGCTTTCTTCCAGGAATGGTTTTTCATCCATTAATTTCCTAGATAAAAGTTAAGATAGCCTTCCCAACATATATAGTATCTATAGGAGCTGATGTGATATATGTACCAGCAACTATACAAAGAACTGAAAAAAGTGAGTAGTGAACAAAGAAAATTAAAGGAAGGTGTTAAAGACAAGATAAGGAAGTCAAACTAAATCTAGAACTAATTCACACCAAGGATCACTTACTATACCAGTTAGTACTTTTCTGTAGTTATAAAATATCTTTCCTTCTTCCTCATCTTTTGTTAACCTTTAATGTTTTGATTCTGTCTGTGAGGATCTCAATTCCATCTAACTTCAATTGTCTCATCATTCTCTTTTCTTGATTCATATACTCTTTCTTCATTTATTCTTCCCTTCTCACCCTTCATCAGTACATTCATACACAGGTATAAACACATATGCATAGACATACACATACCTATATTTGTATAAACATATACAAAAAGTATAGGCCCCATATTTGGGAAGTGCACAAATTTAATTTAATCTTGTTCACAATGGTAGCTTAATGCCTAGAAAACAACTTTTTCCCCCTTCTTATTGCAGATGGATCCAATTCAAAAAGCTGTAATAAATCATACATTTGGGGTTCCTCTTCCTCACAGAAGAAAGCAAACCATCTCTTGCAACATATGCCAATTGAGATTTAATTCAGATGTAAGTAAACAAGTTATATCTTTAACATGCATGCATTAAATACATGTATTTTTCCAATGAAAGTTGTGTGATAGCATGTTTCATTAGAATAATGGATATATTGTATGTGATTTCTTGATATCTATTGCCCCAGCTTTTATTCATGGATTACTTTTCTGAGATTTGAAGTTTTTCTTTTGTTTTATTAATATATATTGTTGCCTTCTCATTCCAAGTGGAATGATGACTATGTGCTCCTCTTTGCACCTGCATTCCTTAACATTTGATATTCATCTTTAGGGAATTGGGATCTATACCTGTGGTTGTTTATGCTTAGTTTTGCATGTATTCTATTGTAGCTGCTTAAATTTCAGTAATAATAGAATTTGACTACTTTATTACCAAAATCTATTCTTCAAATTCAATTTTAGTGACAGGAATGCAAAAAGTACAGCCCTTCATGGACTGTTGTATATCAAAACATGGCACACCTATCTCCTGTGGTTTAAAGCCTAATATCACATCCATCTTTCTCCAGATTTAGTGAATATAAATTTATGCTGGGGGAAAAAGAAGTATTAAAACAGATAGCAGAAAATGTAATCTTCTTGTGCTCTTTATCTCCAATGCAAGTTCTGAAGCAAATAATAAATACACAATTCATTAACATGCCATTATAGTACCATAAGTTACACTTTTATTATTGAGACTCCAACATATTATTATGTTAGTACCTTATCTCACTCATTTGCTTTTACTATTGCTTTGTATGTTTAAATTTTGCTGCTCATTGACCAAATAAACATTATTTATATTACAGTTCATTATTATTTTTCCATAAAATTATTATTTTGATTTAATTATTCTAAACATTTTTAAGAGTTGACTAAAATATGATGAACAAGAGAAGGTTTTTTGAGATATATTCTATTGAAATTGGAATATATCTGCATATATGTTGAGCGAAATATTATATCTCCATAATATGTTGTTCAATAGTAGGATATACACTACTAAAGAAAAAGGAATACCCACACAAAGCTTTTTTTTTAAAAAAAATAGACAATATGAAAGGCAATTATTAAAGGAAGTGCGCACAAAACAATCCTGTTTATTTTTACTTTTCATTTTTCCTTCATTCCCACCGTTCTTTGGAGTATACATCCTCACAAAATTCTTACAGTAATATGCTCATTTGAGATTAAAAAGTAGATTAAGGTTAGGATTACAGTTAGGTGAAAAATTTCTCTCTTAATGGAAGGAAGTCTTCATTTGTTTGATTTATAAACGAAGAAAAATTTGCAACTGTCTTAAGTCACGTAGACCTATTTTCAAATAAAACTGTTCATGGCTATAAAAAAATAAGTGAATTTATGACTGAATTGATGTGACTGGATTTATCATGAAGATGTACATGATAAATAAATTAGACACATTTCAATATTCTCAGCAAGATAAAATATTTTTTTAAATTACTTTTGAAATTAATATATTTCTTGATGCAGAAAAATTCTTTGATAATTTGAAATTACATTTAAATGATTTTTTTTATTTATTTATTTATTTATTTATTTATTTATTTATTTATTTATTTATTTATTTATTTATTTGAATTTGTATACCGCCTTTCTCCCGAAGGACTCAGGGCGACATACAGCCAGAATAAGAACACACAAATAGAAAATTTAAGAACAATTTAAAATATATATTAAACAATATGGCCAGTAACTAATTAAAAACCCATTTTTAAACCTCAAGAATTAAAAATTAAAAGTTAAAAAGAATTAGAATTAGGCCAGCCCGGCTTGTTGGAACAAAAGAGTCTTGAGGGCATGGCGGAAGGTGCGTAGGTCTGGGATCCTCCGAATCTCCAGGGGCAATTTGTTCCAGAGGGCAGGTGCCCCCACAGAGAAGGCACTCCCCCTCGGGGTCACCAGTCAACATTGCCTGACCGACGGCATCCAGAGGAGACCCTCTCTATGGGAGCGTACTGGCTGGTGGGAGGTTATTGGTAACAGAAGGCGGTCTCGTAGGTACCCAGGTCCTAAGCCATGGAGCGCTCTAAAGATGTTAACCAACACCTTGAATCGCACCTGGAAGACCACCAGAAGCCAGTGCAGCTCACACAGGATAGGTGTTACATGCGAGTGCCACATCGCCCCCACAATCACTCGCGTGGCCGCATTCTGGACCAGTTGGAGCCTCCGGGTGCTCTTCAAGGGGAGCCCCATGTAGAGAGCGTTACAGTAGTATTCTATTATTGAGAAGGTTTGGTTCTTTTCTTAGAAGAATGGTGTGTTGTAGTGTGTTTGATGTTTGTAAAAACTATGTATCTTAAAAGTAAATTCAATGTAGAATTAATTCTAATTTGAAATTGTTTAATCGGCTTTATTTATAACATACTCTATACTTGGTTTTTTTCTTAACTTCAGCTAAATGGAAAATTAGATTCCTAGTATTTATTCAGTTTATTATATCTTATAATTCAAATTGGTGATATATACTGTGATATCCTTGGTTTCTAATACGTATCCCTAGAGTAAAGTTTAATAGTGATTCTTAGGCTTATTTTAAAGTGACATAATACATATTATAAATTATAGATAATTAATATTAGATTAGTAAACTATAATTTCCCTTATATTTCAGAGCCCTTGTTTATTTGTTTCCTACTACTTGTATTTTACTCTTTTATTATTTTTACATGTTTTTCCTTGTCCAAACATCAAACACATTTTCAAAACATCAATTACATTTGTCTTCCAAATGTTTAATTAAAAAAGAAAGACAAATAAATATACTCCATTCATCTGAGAGTCTTTGTTGATTTAAAATATGGGTCTCCCAAGTCCCACCATTTTTTTCTCTGTCCCCTTTTTTTTGTGTGCCTTGGATACTATTCCAAAACATCTGGAGCACCACTTGAACACCACTAGCATTGACAAAATCACCATCAGTCAAGTGCAAAAGACAGCTTCACTTGCAACAGGTTACAGCATTCAACAGTACTATTGATATTATTAAATAACAATTTCTGCCTATCCCAAGTCCTCGGGAAGAACTGGATTAAAAAAAAATCCAGGATAAATATCTGGCTGACTATAATAAATAATAATAAATAAATTTATTAAACTTGTATGTGTTCCAACTTTTGATGATTATGGGTAGCTCACAATGATCAAAGGAATTATAATAAAAATCAATCAAAGATAAAAATAAAAATTGCAAGTACAATGAAACAAGGAGTCTCATTCTCCAGCAAGTAGCTATTTTATACTCTAAACTGAGATAGATGATAGACTGATATGAGAAATAATAAACTAGATTTAGTCTGAAGTTTAACTGATGCAGTGTCTACCTAATTATCAAAATATTTCTCAGGTAGGCAGAATAAAAATTACCTTTATTAGTTATTTCTGATTAGAGTAGCATATAAATACTACTCTAACCCCAGCAAATAAATAAATAAATACATTTCCAGATGTGTCCTAGTTGATCTGTGAGTTGTACAAAATTAGTTATTTATAGTAACATGCTGCATTAATGTTTCAAATTTCAAAAGGTAAGAAAATCAATATGGATTTTTACAAGTAATGTTTAAAGCAATGTCAGCATCTTTGTTTATTATATTTATATTATCAAATGTAAATATTAGAATTTCAGCTTTTACAAAAGTTATAAAAGGATGGATATTACATATAACTGAATAAATGTGATTCTGATATTCGCTTCAAGACTAATACATCTTAATACATCTACCTAATATGTAAGTAGCCTCAGTTCAAATCCCAGAAGGTTTTGGCTAGTCTCCCTTTATTTCTTTGTTGGTAAATATAAATTTAACATTACATTGTGAAGATATCTAAAAGAGACTACTGTTTAGATTCAGTTAAGAAAACACATATTGTATTTTTTGAGTATAAAACACACTCCCTCCCCACCTAAAAGAGTGTGAAAATTTGGGTGCATCTTATACACCGAATGTAGCCCTGCCCATCCACCAGCCCCCACCCTTTGGCCTCCGTGTGTCCTCTCAAACAGAGCTTTTGGAGGCTGCAAATGCAGCCTCTCAAACGGAAAGCCTCTCAAGCTGCTTTCAAAAGCTCCAAAAACTCTGCAGAGAAACTTCCCTTTGCAAAGGCGTGTGCACACTCACAACCAACAAATCTGTTGCTAAAGTTCACCTCGGGGAATAGCTGATTGGGGGTATTCCGGGAGGTGATCCACCCGCCAATCAGCTGTTCATGCTGAATCAGGTTAATGTGTTGAAGCCGATCAGGCTGTTTGCTAAGGATGCTAGCCAAATGAATACCGATGGATGCTGATGAGCAAGGCAGAATTTTTTTTTTTCTTATTTTCCTCCCCCAAAAATAAGATGCGTTTTATACTCCAAAAAATATGGTACTAATTTATACTCCTATATTTATAAGGAAAGCTGGGTTCTTAGTGCTGCTTTGTAGATAACTTTGCATGTTAATGTATAACTGTATCATCTTAATTATCCTACTATCCTTGAACTCTAATGGAAAAGGCTAATTCAACTGGGCAAAACATTGTTTCAAAGTAGATTTGCTTTAAAAAAAAAGAGATGTAGCACATTGAAAAGTCCTGCAAAATTGTGACGAAATGGGGTTGAGGGGTACCCCGGACCGTGAACCAGCTCATGAGTAAACACACTGAGACTGAAATGATTCTAACAGAGGCGTCTTGTGTAAAAATATAATTTACTTTAAAACATTTAAAAAGCACTATGTCTTTATGAAAACACATTAAAAACAAAGTCTTGTCTGGGTATGTGAGGCAAGGCTATCTCCCTAGATCCCTCTCCACAATACCGAAAACAGTTCACAAAAGAATAAAGCTAGCATGAAGGTAAGCAGCTTCGGCGTCGATACATCATCAAGGCAATCATAACGAGGGCAGCACGAGCCTCACAGCTGAAAGTCACCTGAAGTAAAAACAGTTCAAATAGCAAACACTGTTTGAAGCTTGTGGGAGGAAGAAGGTCCAGCAACAGCAGTCCCGATGATAGCTTGCATGCTACAAAACAGCAAAAGGCAAGCATCCGTGGGAGTCTCTCTGTAACGACGTCTGGAGTCCTTATCTGCATTCTTCTCCCATCTGCGGCATTGCACCAAGCTTCCTGCAGGAGCTGTGCATTTAGGCCTAGAAGACTAGGCCCCAGTAGCAAGCGAAAGGTCCTTGCTTATGTAAGGAGTCAACCTGCAATTATCCAGGGCGGGGAAGGCTTGCAGGTAATTGGCAACAGTAGATGGCTTGATTAAAACCATACTGTTTGTGAGTAGGCAGATAGCCACAGCAATCCTGGAAACACTCGTGACAATCCCCTTCTCTGCGGCTATTTGACTCGTTAACAAACATACATTCTACATTGGGTACATATATACATCAATGGGAAGTACATTCACATAGCCATTGACATTTTACCCAGGAGATAGAGGTGTTGGTCACGGGGCAGCGGTTTGGTAAACACGTCCGCTACCTGTTCCTTGGTTTCACAATACACAGTCTTAATGAAACCTGTTTTCACCAATTGCCTCACATGTTTGATTTTAATATCAATATGGCGCGATCTCTGGCCTACAGCATCGGCTTCCGATATGTTAATGGCAGCCATGTTATCCTCATAGACTTTTATAGGTTGCATGGGCTGCCTCCATAAGCTTACCAGAAGATCGTCAAACCAAACTAGGTTATTGGAAGCTTTGGACAAACTCACATACTCAGCTTCCGCTGTGGAGGTTGCAATTAACTTCTGCTTCCCAGAGTACCAATACACGGGGCTACTATTTAGGTATACAATGTACCCCGAGGTACTTTTTCTAGATCTAACATCCCCTGCCCAATCGGCATCCGAAAAACAACTCAATCTTAATTCTCTAGTTGCTTCTGGTTCCAATAACAATGAATAGTTCACAGTACCTTTTAAATATCTCAGGAGTCGTTTGATTCCGCTCCAATGGTACTGTGTAGGATGTTCAGAATGTCTAGATAACACATTTACACTTAGACTGATGTCCGGTCTAGTCCAATTTGCAATGTACAACAACGACCCAATCACGGACTTGTAAAGGGTCTTATCCTCAAACTCCGTGCTCTCAGTGTACATATTCTTAAGGAAATCTGTTGCCATAGGGGTATCACATGGCTTCGCCTCTACCATGCTACACTTTTTAAGCAATTCCTGAATCTTATCTTCCTGAGAAAGCCGAAACCCCTTCTCGGTTTTTACGAATTGCACCCCTAAAAATTTGCTAATGTGACCTAGTGGTTTTAGAGCGAAACTCTTACTTAGGTCCTCAGAGAACTTCTTATGCCTGTTCTCTGATCTGCAAATATATAGTATGTCATCAACGTACAACAGTACTGTTTCCCTAATGTCCTGATCTTCCTTGACAAAAACACACTCGTCAGCTGACGATGGTAAAAAGCCCATCTCTCTCAGGCTTTTTGTGAGACACTCGTACCATCGTTTACCAGATTGTTTTAAGCCGTATAGGCTCTTATTCAACAACCACACATCATCTTCCCGATGGCTTACTCCCTGAGGAATCCTCACGTACAGCTCTTTGTCTAACTGGGCGTGCAGGTACGCGGTCTGAATATCGAACTGATACACATGTTCGCCTCGCATGGTAGCGATGGTGAGAGCTGTTCTCACGCTCTCAGGGCGCACCGTGGGCGAGAAGGTGTCCTCATAATCGTCAGGGAATCTCTGCGAGAATCCCTGCGCTACTAGTCTTGCTTTATAGACAAAACCCCCACCTTCAATGGGCTTTTGTTTGAATAGCCACCTGGTGCCGATCACCCTCTTGTCCTTGGGCAATCTTGTTGGCATGAATACATCCAGCCTTTTCAGGCTGTCTAATTCCGTATCCATGGCGGCCAGCCACTTCTGTCGTTCATGGTCAGGTAAGGCCAACACATCCTCATATCTCTGAGGGGTGGCCAAAACCTGGTCGACTGAGGTAACAAATTCGTCGTACCTCTTAGGCTTATTGCCCCTGGTAACCCTAACTGGTCTGCCTTTAGGAGAGTCACTGACATCAGAGTTGTCCGATGAGTCATCTACCTCGTGACTATCACTATGCGTCTCAGAAGCTGGGTGCCTATCCTTCCTGGCTACCCCCATCTTACGCTTCAATACCCCTTTCAAGGGTGCCTGGGATGCATGCTTCCCAGAACCAGATGTATCCCTATCCTCGGGTAGGTTCTCCGATACATCCTCCGCTCGCCTATGACAACTACGGGAAGGGTTCTGAGTAAGAATCTCATTGGCATGGATCTTACTCCAATTGGCCCCTTCGTGAAAGGTGGCAGACCTCGATATCATTAGTTTCCCGTTAGGGTAGGCAAACCTAAATGCCTTGGAGCCCTGCTCATAACCAACAAATCTCAGTTTAACAGAGATTGGGTCTCCCTTTCTCCTGAGCTCCTTCGGGACATGAACATCGGCCATCGCTCCGAAAACGTGGAGGTGTGCCAAGCTGGGCTTATGGCCGTATAGCACCTCGTATGGGGTCTTCTGCACTACGCTAGACCATACTCGGTTCAAGGTGTAATTCGCGTATCTAACTGCTTCTACCCAATACGCGAAGTTTAATCTGGAATCCTCTAGGGCGCACCGCATCATAGTTTGTAACACGCCATTGCGTCGTTCTGCGACGCCATTTTGAAACGCAGAGTAAGGCGCGGTGCGTAAGTGGACTATGCCCTTACTCCTCAACCAGCTGGAGAACTGCCTGGAATTAAATTCAGTACCCCTGTCAGTTAAGATTTTCTTAACTCTGACCTTATGCTGGTTCTGGACTAAGTTACAAAATTCCTTAAACTTAGTCAACGTTTCACTCTTGGACATTAGGGGAAAAACAAATCCAAATCTGCTATGGTCGTCTACTATGGTAAGAAAGTACCGTCTCTTACCCACGGAAGGTGCGAATGGACCCACCAAATCCATGTGGACGAGCTGAAACGGGTGTTCAGAGTACCTCTGAGACTTCTTGGGCGCAGATTTTACCTTCAACTTTGCACTCCTACAAATTGAACAGTCTAGGAATGTGTTACAGTCATTGATCTTGGTTCCCCTTGAGTGTTCGGTTACCTTTTCCACTATAGGAAAACTCACATGACCTAGCCTGCGATGCATCAAGTGAGCACATTCATTGTGCAATGGCTCTCCTATAGAAATTGCATTAGCATTTTCAGGTTTCCTATTATCTGACTCTAAGTTAAAATTTAAAAACTTTTTATTAACTTTACATTTGTCTTTACAAGGCTTCCTCTGGTGAAAGTCTTGATCCTCATCACCTAGTTCTAACTGTGATTCATTGTTACTACCAATTGAGATAGTATAATTGCTATCACTGCAGGTCTCAGCATTCGTATTGGGGGAATAATAAGGCAAGCCACCTATCTTCAAAACCTCCCCAATCACACATTTGTTGTTTTTGATCACAGCTGTTCCTCCTGAGAACAGAATCTCCATTCTGGGGTTCTCACATATCCTCATTAGGCTTAGCAAATTATGATCTATCTCTGGTACATACAATGCTCCATGAATCTTTCCTATCCCAGGAATATAAACATCTCCAATGCCAACAACATTGACCTTTTTACCGTTTGCAACTTTGACCATGGATTGATGCCTTCTCATATTAACAAACAACCTTCGGTCACTGACAACATGGTTACTGGCTCCACTGTCCATTAACCATAGTTGCTCTCGCTGTTCCCTTGTAAGCTCTGACTCAGTAGTTTCCACTATACCTACAGAGCCATCATTAAACCTGGGTTTGTTCCCTTTGTTGCCTTCATTCGGCTTTTTACCCCTTCTGTGGTTAGGAACGTCTCCACTTGGCTTTCTGCCTGGAGGAAGTGACCTCCTTTTACATTTATTATCAGAAGGTGTCTTTACACTTGCCCTAGCATTTACATTTTGTGGGCAATCCCTTCTATAATGTTCTGTTGAACCACAATTGAAGCATTCCCCGATAGCATATGCTCTATCTGAACTATCGGGCCTTCTTAAAGGTTTTTCCTTTTTGTGAAAAGCCACCCTGCATTTTCGCAAGTTATCTTCTGCAATCAATCTACCAGATAACACTTCTAAAGATAAGTTATTACAACTAACATTATCCAATTGCGATATAAAATTATCCCAGCTAGGGTCAAGGGAATTGAGTATAACAGTAATGAGGGTTTGTTCAGACACTGTTTCCCCCATCAACATCAATTCCTGCCTTAACCTGTTTAACTCACATAAGTGTTCATTAATATCTACTCCCGCCTTCAACCTTGCGGAATAGAACTCCCTATAAACTCTGTTTGTAACATGGGAGCTTTTTGAACAAAATAGCTTATGCAGTTTCACCCAAACTTCTGTTACGGTCAGGTTACTAGGTATACTGGGATATAGTGCAGGGTCAATGGACATCAATAAAATACAAAAGGCCTTATGATGTAAAAGATCAACTTCTAAGGACCATGGTCTAGGTGGGGGTTTTAACAACAACGATAAAACATTCTCTTTCATTAAAATTACTTGAATACTTTTAACCCATTCCTTAAAATTTCCTCCACCCACACTTAAACTTTTAAAATTAGGAGGAAGGACCTGTACATTATTAAACATGGAAACAGACATTAATTGGTGTTCAAAATGTGGTCCATCCTGGAACGGGCAATAAGGCATTGGAATAGAAGCACACAGCACAGTGTCTTCTATCTGGCATTCTGACAATCGTTCCTCCCCAATGGGAGGAATTAAAACTTCAGGTTGTGCGGATGCAAAGCTCATCCTGGTTTGATCACAAAAACTCGAGGGTCCTCTCTGGTGCACATCTCTAGGAATTTTTGGACGCGCTCCCAAATTCCTATCTTCAGTTGAGGCAGCCTCCGGAACCGTCCTGGATGTCGATGTCATCACGGATGGATATATCCCACTCGTGGCGTGCGCTGAATTAGTCGCAGACATCAGGGGTGCTTTGGTATGTGCAGCTCCTATTTGTTGAGCCGATGGTGCCTGCAAACCATCGCCTAAAATGGTTGCCAAAGTTTCTATCACACTTGCAACCTTACGCTCAACATGAGAGTCTCTTAAATTTTTAGCAGAAGTCACTGACGTCATCAAGGGAGCTAAAGTCTTTATGGCCTGATCTATGATGGCTTCTACAGCAGGTGGCACAATATCAACTTGGCCATGCTGGTTTAACAAAGAAGCAGGAACATTCGAATCAGGCAGTCTGTTATCCCCCATTCTCCACTTATGGTCTGAGGTGGGGGTTTTAGGAAAAGATTGAAAGTCTCTTACCGATCCGGTGTTTTGTAGGACTTCGATCTTCTTTCCTTTCGCAGCTGGATTCTTTAATAATCCGCTAGAATCAGCAGTCGGGTTCTGACTTACTGTGGGCAAACCTAAAAGCTGAAGGATTGCCTTCCTAAACTCATCATCCACCTCTGTATTTGTTTTCAGGACCTGAAGTGGCGTTCTTCCAGTCTCTACTTCTTTAGGTGATGATGGTTTACTCACTATCTTGGGCCCTTCAAAAGTTGAGGCCTCTGCTCCAAAACTTACAGCTCCACTATTCTCTAAATCAATTAGAGTTTGGGGTTTTTCAGCCAAAACATTTTTGGCCTGAGCCCCGGACAGTTCAGTTTGTGACTTCATACTTTTCGCTGCTGCTGCTGCCCTAGTCAACATCTATTCAACTGCAGACATTCCAGTCTAGCGCGTTACCACATGAGCGTAGGTTCGTTAAACCATCCTCTGCTACCAACTGTGACGAAATGGGGTTGAGGGGTACCCCGGACCGTGAACCAGCTCATGAGTAAACACACTGAGACTGAAATGATTCTAACAGAGGCGTCTTGTGTAAAAATATAATTTACTTTAAAACATTTAAAAAGCACTATGTCTTTATGAAAACACATTAAAAACAAAGTCTTGTCTGGGTATGTGAGGCAAGGCTATCTCCCTAGATCCCTCTCCACAATACCGAAAACAGTTCACAAAAGAATAAAGCTAGCATGAAGGTAAGCAGCTTCGGCGTCGATACATCATCAAGGCAATCATAACGAGGGCAGCACGAGCCTCACAGCTGAAAGTCACCTGAAGTAAAAACAGTTCAAATAGCAAACACTGTTTGAAGCTTGTGGGAGGAAGAAGGTCCAGCAACAGCAGTCCCGATGATAGCTTGCATGCTACAAAACAGCAAAAGGCAAGCATCCGTGGGAGTCTCTCTGTAACGACGTCTGGAGTCCTTATCTGCATTCTTCTCCCATCTGCGGCATTGCACCAAGCTTCCTGCAGGAGCTGTGCATTTAGGCCTAGAAGACTAGGCCCCAGTAGCAAGCGAAAGGTCCTTGCTTATGTAAGGAGTCAACCTGCAATTATCCAGGGCGGGGAAGGCTTGCAGGTAATTGGCAACAGTAGATGGCTTGATTAAAACCATACTGTTTGTGAGTAGGCAGATAGCCACAGCAATCCTGGAAACACTCGTGACAAAAATGCCATCTTACAGCATCTTTTTTATACATAACATTTATTGTTTTTATCAATGTGTAAAATACAAAGAAAATAAAAATAGGATATTAAGGGAAGAAAAAAGAAAGGGGGAAAGAAAATATGAGGTACAAGGGAAGAAAGAAAAACATGTTGATTTCTGACTCTTTTTAGCACAGTACAAAATAACATTACAACCTCAACTTTTTACATTTACACATTAGTATATAACTAATCAGTTCTATAACAACAAATCTATCTAATTAGCAAAACCAAAATCAAAGTTTTTTTTATCACAAGCACAAAATCCAGAAGTGATATCCAAATAAAAAACATAAATATAGTCTCCTCTTTGAATAAACAATCAATTTAACCATTACTGCTTTATCTTCCTCGCTGTTGAAATAATATTTATTTCTATTTGCACTTAATAATCTTTATAAACTATCACTATTTTTATTAACAAAATTCACTATATTTTTTCAGATTCTTTAACCTTAAAAGAAAAAATATTTTTCATCTATTATAAAACACTAAGCTTTTCTTAAAAACATTTTAAAATTAAAACATTCTAATACATTTTTTTAAACTTCCTCTTAGCATACATACTTTAAAGTTCACTTTCAGACCAATAAAATTCCAATTAACTCCAATTAACTCATTAAATTTAGATCACTCCCTCCAAGTTACCATCATACAATTCTTCTTCTTGTATACATTCTTTTTAAAGTGCTAGATTCTTTAAGCTAGTATATCTTTTTCTATAACTTTCTCTTAACATAGATATTTTCAGATATACTTTCATAATATTTTACAAACATTAGGAATTACTTAAACATTATATAACAGAAAAATACATTTTCAAATTTTAGATTAAGACTTTCTTTCAATTACAGATATCAAACCAATGAAAATCCATACTAATTCCAAGTTTAAGTCACTCCTTCCAGCTTTTTAATAATTTGCTCCTCCATCTTCTTAAATTCCTCTTTTGTCAAAAAGTAGCTTTTTTGTAAGTCACTTAAAAATTGCTGACCCATCAGGAATTATAAAAATCAGAAAGTTTTAGTTTTAGCCACCCACAGCAAAGCAGACCATGCTACAAATTACTAAAAATAATGAACTAGAACCACAACTACCTGCCCTTATAACTCTCCATTTTTTTAAAAAAAGATAGTCCATACTTCCTTCTTTTAGCTTGCCTTAGCAGCCTCCTTCCTTGTTTAACAAGAAGAAATCCACAAAATGGTGCAGATCTTCAAAAAGGAATAGCAAACTGCAGCTTAAAAAGCCTCTTTTACCTTAATAATGATTAATAATGATTAAGAAATGAAAGATACCACTTATTGTCTGTTTGAAAAATAAATTCCCAAAATGGCTGCTTCTTCAACCATGAACTGATTGCTCCCCCACCCTCTGCTTTCAGCACACAAGCCGCTTCGAAGTGCAGCTCCTGAAGCTATCTTCAGACCTTTGCTATATCGGACGCATAATTCTGGGACTTTCCCTAACCCAGGAGAATCATATAAACTAAAGGAATACTGGTTCCTTATGTTGATAGTTGAAGAAGCTACATTCCAGGGGGAAAAACCCTCAGGGATCCTTTCCTGGGCATGTAGTCAGTTGGCCATCTTTTCACTGGAAGTCTCTTTTCACCAGAAGTGAAAAGAACATCTGGTATCATACATTTTGCCTTAACATTCAGATTTGGTTGGGATTGTTTTATAGAAAAACTGGATTAAATTAAAACCATTGTTTTATAGAAAAACTGGATTAAATTAAAAATATTGCTTCTTAAAGTAAATCAAGGCACAGAGCAAAGACGACAGGGCATTTAGATTTTACTTTAAAGTGCATGATTAAGATAAAAATTATCCATCATTTTTCAATTCCCAAAGGCCTCATATCATGGCAGTGGAATTGGTGGCACAATTGCCAATTTATTTCAATAATAATAAATAATACAAAAGTTCAAAATAGGTATATTAAAATTTCTGCAGAATTTAAAACATTTGATTTGTACCTAGCCTATCCCAAGTTCTGAAAGAACAAAAAAAATAAAATAAATGACCTATTATTTTTCGATAAACTGCCCAAGTTATCAGGCATGCCTCTTTGCCCAACAGAGGCCTAAAAAATGTCATAAAATATTGGGGTCCACCTTCAAACATTGCCTAATTGTTCAAAAAGCAAGTAATTACAGAAAAAAACTTTATGCAACTCTTTTGTTTTAAACTCTTTTGCCAAGTACATAAAGTTATATTATAAAGCATAGATTACATGGGATATATTTAAAAGCTAAAACTTTATAAAAGGCATTTATGCTGATCAGAGTAGGAGTTAGCTAGGAGTATGTCTCTTTATGAAAGCAGTAATAAAAGTTTATGGGAAAAGGAGGATATAAAATGTCATAAGTAAAAGAACACTGGCGAAAACACAACTTTTTCCAAAAGTCCTCATCATTTCTCAAAGCTAATATGGATGTTCAAACCTGTTAGCTTGAATGTCTCACTTGACCTGTGGAAGTGTAAACTGCAAAATCTATTATTGGAGTAGAAGGATCAATGGTGTATCCATTAGCAGGACAACTCCAGCAAGAGAGTTGAGCAAATAATTTAACAGATATAGTATCCAACACTTATGCCTGTAGGTATGCTATGAAACTTAAATGTCTACAGTACTAAAATTTTGAAAGAAAGAACATATCATTAGCTTAGTCCAGTGCACAACAGTCTGATCCTGAATTACCTTTGCCACCAGTGGTGAAATCCAAATATTTTTACTACCGGTTCTGTGGGCATAGCTTGGTGGGTGTGGTGTAGCTTGGTGGGCCTGGCAGGAGAAGGATATTACAAAAATCTCCATTCCCACCCCACTCCGGGGGAAGAATATTGCAAAATCTCCATTCCTACCTCACTCTGAGGCCAGCTAGAGGTGGTATTTGCCATTTTTCTGAACTACTCAAAATTTCCCCTACCGGTTCTCTGAACTGCTCAAAATTTCATCTACCAGTTCTCCAGAACCTGTAAGAACCTGCTGGATTTCATCCCTGCTTTACCCTCATTTGTTGATATCCACAGTAATCAAAGACAGAGAACTCTATGAAGGAAGGGGCTCAAATTGTCTCTCTTCTTGGAAATGCATATTGTAACAAGTAAAACCAGGTTAATTCTATTCATTTTTCTTAATTATTAGATAACTTCACTGGAGCACTCTTAATTCGTGATAGATTTTTTCAAAATGCAGTCAATGTGATCTCTACTTTCAGAAATGTAAAACACTGTGGATCCTGAACAGACAGCTGATACAGATGTATTGTTGCCATCAGCCTTAAATTCTTCAATAGGAATATTGAGCCTTTGGCATTTAATTTCTGAAGTCGAGAGGCATCTTCAAAGGTTTTTTTAAATAGTTAGGTCCATCTCGTTAAGTCAGCTCTATGAAAATGGGAAAGTAAGAGGGTTATTTTCCCCTTCATCTGAACATGTTAAGTCATTCCTCATTTGTTTTTCTTCTTAACTGGTAGTATTGAACAATTAAAGATGGGTTAGAAGAAAATTGCTGCTATTAGTTGCACGCTCAGGAGCCCTAGTTTCCTTTCCTCAGGGAATTGCATATAGCCTGCTCAGTCTGATTCAGGAGTGGGCAGCATCACAGATATTGAAGGTGCCTGCAGTGCTGCCCAATACATTCGATACTAAATACAAGGTGGAGTAGTGCCCCATCTTGTGGAAATTGCACATGGATTTCCTCCAGAAATTATGTCATAATTACGTTCCATATTTTAAGAGACAAAGTTCAAAGACTCTTAACAAGATAATGTTTTATTTCAAGAATATTACTGGCAGATCACATTACTTGTTTATTAAGTTGATCAGTAACATCACATTATGTTCTATGATACATTATTAAAACAGGAGAGAGCGGCAGCTCTTTCAGTCTCTACTGAATTGTAGTATGATTGTAGTAATTAGTAGCATATGACAATTACAGCATAATCCCTTATTATGTGTATGTGTGTGTGTGTATATATATAAGATTTAACTATAATGTATGAATCAGTTTTATTAAAGAAACTATGGATAAAATTCACTCTTAGTATAAGGACAACTATGAGCTGTATAAATAATATTCTTTAAGGCCATATGCATTTTATTTATTTATTTATTTATTTATTTATTTATTTATTTATTTATTTATTTATTTATTTGTCAAGAACATATTAGGTAATAAGTATAAACATGGATTGAATACGTAAAATAGATACAAGTAGAGGAAACATTAAGACAGGGACGGTAGGCACGCTGGTGCTCTTATGCACATCCCTTACAGATCTCTTAGGAATGGGCTGAGGGCAACAGTAGACAGTCTTAGGTTAAAATTTTAGGAGTTTTGGGATGAAACCACAGTCAGATACTGCATTCCAGGCATTGACCACTCTGTTGCTGAAGTCGTATTTTCTGCAGTCGAGTTTGGAGTGGTTCACTTTAAGTTTATATCTGTTGTGTGCTCATGTATTGTTGTGGTTGAAGCTAAAGTAGTCATTGACAGGGAGGACATTGTGAGTTTACATTGTGAGAATACATGAAAATTGACTAAATTCTCAGTTTGGAGCTATGCTTTATTTCAGCATGACACGTTTTGTTTGTTTATTTTAGTTTCTGATTTGATGTGAGTTGCAAATAAAATTAAAAGACTAAAATTGCCATAAGGGAATTACTTTCCCCTGAATAGAACCCCCAAAATCACTTTTAAATGAATTCCCTAGGGCTATCAGAAATAGTTTTTCTGCAAGAATAAGCATGAAAATATATTCATAATGTTGACCTATACTCTTAAATAACAGATAGATGTTTAAAAATGACTTTTAAACTGTGTACGTGTTGTTCTATTAGATTTCTAGAAATGTAAGCATTCAGTTACAGAAATATTTGAATTTTTTTGTATATATGTATTTTAGTTTGTTGTAAACATAAAATATCTTTTTTATACTTGCAAGGAAATATTGAGGGTTGAGGGCTACACTGAACGGATTTATCCTTTTTTTTTTTTTAAGGACTGTTTCCTCTGCATCAGTAGTCTTCTCATGATAATTAACTTTTTTCCTCAGTGAGCTACAGGGTAGTTCTGTGGTGCTGTTCAGCTCATCAACATGCATTATATTAAATCCAAAGAATAGAGAAAATCGTCCTTCTGTTAATAGCCTTGATCATCAAAAATTTCTTCTATTCATTCTCTAGTTTTCAGCTTTTGTTTTAACCGTAAATCTTGCAAAATTAATTTTGCTTCTACTTAGATGAATATGAATGCTAAATTCTAACTAATATCATGTTTCATTTTGTTGTACAAGTATTTAGTAATTATTTTCAGACAATTTGCAAATGATGCAGTTGCTAAAAAGATAGAGCTAACTATTTTTTAGTGAGTTGAATTTAGTGAGCTGAATCATTAGGGGATGATTAAGGTTCAGGCTTATGTGTTTGTTTATGTTGTTTTATAGTTAACTGGTTTTAATCTTGTGAGCCACTGAGAGTTGTTTAAGATGGGTGGCCATATAAATCTTGTAAACAAATAAAATGAAATAAACGAAAATAAATTCCGCTAATTAAATTAAAATGCATAATTCTTAGAAATAAAAAAAAACTCATTAAGTTCCGTCTCTTGCTTTATTTATTTTACACGAAGAACAGTTTTTGAAAACTTAAATAATTGCACACTGATTTTCGCCTTAATAAATGTATTCTCCTATTCATGTTTTTGTTTTTGGGTTTGCTTAAAGTAAGACATTGGTATTAATGTTCTATTTTAAGTACTGTAATAACAATCTTTGAAAGATCAAGAGAATGTGAAGATAGTTTCTTCATTTATAAGTACGTACAAGTAATTCCACCTATCATTGGTGCACCTGTATTTCATCCTTTTGTTCTAACCTGCTATTTTATTCAGTAATAAGTTGGAAAAAGACTGGAAAGCTAAGGCTGAGCTCAGGAGGAGATGTAATAATAGCAGCAGTAGCCACTGTGGATAATTTACCATGTCTTCGTCTTATCATTTCCATTAGGTTCATTTTCTTCTGTTGCATCTCAGTTCATCAGTTCTTTGTCATTTCCATGAAAAGATAAAGACTTCTTCTTTTTTTTTTTAACTCTACTGGGTTTAATGTTACAAAACCATTCTTTAAATCCCCAAATTTCTTTCAGCCACAAGAGGTTTCTTACAAGACATACAATATGTTTCAGGAATTAGTAGTCCTATTCCATAAGAAATATCCTATTCTGTAAGAAGTATTCAACAGTATGAATTGTTTGCCTTTTTTATGTCACAGCTTTGCTATACTAACAACTTTTGAGCAATATTTGATAGATTATATTATCTATAATGTATAGCTATATTGAAGTTCAGTGCAACTTGGTAAGAAGACTCCAGCCAGTATTGTACTCACAACTGTACATTTTTTGTCAAAGAATATTATAAGAGTCCCTTTATCAATAAAAAATGCATTTCTTTTTGTTTAAGTTAAAATCTTATACTGTATACTGTATGCTTATAATCCTACATGATTTACCTGTCATGTAGAGATTACAAAAGATTATAGTTTACTTCATCAAAACAACATTTTATAAATATATTACAAAAAGCACAAATTTTGAAAAGATTAAAATATTAAAGATGCATTACATTTTTCCATATAAACTTTTTAATTAATAAAACTTAATGTTTCTACTGAGTATATTTGAGAAAAGTGATTGTTATAGCCTCACACAATCCCAGAAAAACAAAAAGTTTATATTTTTGTTAGGTTTGCACATTTCAGTCTGTTAATCATGTATTATATATAAAAAAAAAAAACCTGGCAAATGAACTTGTGTGTGTATTGCTAGAAAAGTCCATATATATAGAAGTGTATTATATTTATTCTAAATATTTATATTTTAGGGAATTAAAATAACAACTGTATTTCAGACCTCAGTAAAGACTAAATTCTAAATGATTCAGAATTCTGAATCATTCCATCAGAACAGATGGGTCTAGTCTGTTCTGATCCAAAACTTTCCATGAAGCCCCAAACAAGCTCTATTTTCTAGAATTTCTAGAATTTTGGAAAAAAAGATTTTAAAATAATTTATATAAACACCTCAGTATTCTGGAAAGGTGAGGAAATCTTACATCTTGTGTCTACAACAGAGCTGTCAAACTCACATCATCAAGGTGGCGTTACATGACATATCACAACTTTTTCTCCTTTGCTAAACTGGGCATAGGCATTGCCAGTGTGTGACGCATCTGGCCTCCAGGCCACGAGTTTGATACTCCTGGTCTACAAGATCTGCTCTTTAATGAGAATACTTTGATATTAATGTTTACCTCATTCACAGTGTCTTCTGGAAGGGACAATGGTGTAGGCAGAAATCTTTATTGCATTATCCATAGCATCACAACATTGTTAAATCTCCCATCTTCAATACTATAATATTTTGTAGATTGTTTAGATTAATTGACTGGTTTAATAAATGCTTTCTTTTATGAAAGTTACAGTGAATTAATATTTTATACATCTACATGAGCAGTGGTGGCGCAGTGGTTAGAGTGCAGTACTGCAGCCTACTTCTACCAACTGCCAGCTGCCTGCAATTTGGCAGTTCAAATCTCACCAGGCTCAAGGTTGACTCAGCCTTCTATCCTTCTGAGGTGGGTAAAATGAGGACCCAGATTATTGGGGACAAGAGGCTGACTCTGTAAACCGCTTAGAGAGGTAAAGCATTGTAAAGCAATATATAAGTCTAAGTGCTATTGCTATTGCTATTCATTTCATAATAATCTGCATCATATTCATGAAAAAGGCATCATTTCTTATGACCATTCTTTTCTATTACAAATACTATTAATTTATCAATTTGAAATTCACTGCAAATGTTACCTTCTTTGAATGTTTCAAGGATTTATGATGGATCCTTGGCATTCCAGACATTGAAGTAGCACTGTGACCATGTGATTGCAATTTCCTGCATTCCCTGACAGCTTCCTCAAAGCAAAGTCAGTGGTTAAACTGGCAGGAAGTCACAAATCATGGTCACATGAAGTTTTTGCTTAATGACCTGCCGAATCCTCCTTAACAATGACACATGGAAGTGCCATTGGTAAGTAACACAGTCACATGACATCGTGCTTTACAATTGTGTTGCTTAGTGATGGCACCTGGTTCTATTGAAAAGTGAAAGTAGTTTAATAAACAAAAATTGTCCAATTCTAGAAAATAGATTGGAAGAGTTCTGAAGACTGCAGTGAAATGTTGTGTGGATAATTTTCTTTCCAGAACAGCAAAATCTCCCCTCAAAGAATTGTGTGAGCTCTACATACCTCTTTTATGTGGCATTTAAAAGTGCCCTTTCAACATTTGCATAAAGATGAGGGTTTTTTCTTTTTTTCTATTACTTTTCTAAAGAACTGCCTGTTTTACTGCATTTTAAGTGCAATAAATAAATAAATAACCTTCCTATAGCTCTTTTCTAGGCTAATATCTAATCTGTCTTTTCTAATATAATTCTAGTGAAATAAATTGCCATAAAATATTTGCCATTACTTATCAGTTGCCAATTTTCCAGTAATATAATATGTGTATCAAAATGTATGCGGTATATAATAAATACCTGTGTTTAATTTATTGTAATGATAACTGGATGCAAAAGAAAATATTAAATCTGTGACTCTATATTCTTCACCAGTTACTGCACTAGCTATTCCTTTCTACCATGCTTCAGTGTTTACTATGTTCCACTTGTATTTCTCTTTCCATAGATCTCTCTGCTGAAGACAAGAAAGGAACATTGTCATTAGGATTATGCTGTATATTGCTTTCCATGGCATACAGCAATGAAAAATATATTTCGTAATGCTAAATAATCAGTATGCACTTGGAAATGGGAAAAAGTGGTTTGGTTGTTTCCATTTTAGTTTTCTTCAAGCAAATATTGATATACAGTTTCAGAATTTTGGATTTTAATTTATAGCTTGGAAACAATTATCATTATTTTAAAAAATGGAAAAAATAGAAAAATACATACTATATCTTATATTAGGGAAAATAATTTGCAAAGAATTATTCATAGAACTATGGCTGTAATTGAGCATGGAATTATGGGTATAATTTGTTGCAATTTATGGTTGTAAATTGACTCATTACCTGCCTAGACATAATCTTTTAGCTTTTTTGCGATAGTGAACACAATGTTTCTTAGTTGAATGCTGCTATCATTAAGTGAATCCATTTTATCCAATGGATTCTTTTTGCAAGAAACTGGAAGGAAACATTGGAAACTGGCCAAAACAAAAAACAAAAATCCACACAAATTGTAGTCATGTGACCATAAAATACTGCAAATGGCTATAAAGGTAATCCAGTTACCAAGTGCCCAAAATGCTATCATGTGACTGCAGGACAGGAAAAGCCATCATAACTTCAAAATTGGGTTATAAGTTGCATTTGGCAGATTTGTCATAACTTGAACAATTGCTAGGTAATTGTTTATAAGTTAAAGACAAACCATACTAAGAAGAAAATATGAGTATATTAATGTGTGTGGCACTTGTTATGATATTTCATGAAGGCATGAAATGAATCCAGAATACATGATTTAAAAAATGAAAACTAGATAAAACTGAAATTAATAGATTTGTCTATTATTTATTTCTAAACATGTTCACTTTTAAGACAATTATAACAAGAGAAACAGATGAGGAAATCATTGTAGAAATTTGTTTAAGTATATTAGTGATTTGTATATTTTGCTTGTCTATTTGTTGAGTCCTTTGCAAGCATGATATCTTTTTCTTTTAAAAGGTTTGGTCAATTCATAAGTTAAATACATAAAACATACTTCAAATTTCAAGTAGGCAAAATGATAACAGGTAAAAGTTTCCCCTGTTTGACCAACTCAAGGGGGCAGAGCTCCTGTCTGTTTCTTAGCTGAGGCAGCCAGCATTGTCTGAAGACATTTTTGTGGTCATGTGGACTGCATAACTATACACCAAGGCACACAGAATGCTTTTACCTTCCCACCGAAATGGTATCCGAAATAGTATGTTCTAGCATTTGCATGTTTTTGAACTGCTAGGTGGGCAGGAGCTGGGGCATATAATGGGAACTCACCTCTTGTGCTATGCTCTGATCTCAAACCCACCCAGCATCTTTAACTGCTGAGCTATTGCACTCTCAAAGTGATAATAGTTGCAGTTATTGTGTTGTGGCCCTTTTTAGCAGATGTTTGTTAAACTTGTATGTGCGGGGATGATTTCATTTTAATGTGTTTTGTATTGAAAAGTGAAGGCCAAGTACTGTACTTATTCAGAAGGTCATTTTCCAAGTGAGAAGTAATGGACTGACACTTAGATCTTTTAAACATGGTATAATTTCTTGCATTATGTATTTTCTTCTTACAGATTCCTTTTATTAATTATAAACTCTAATTTATTGTATTTTTATATTGCTTGTGCACAGTTATCTGTCAGAATAAAAACAGTCAACAGTCAAACATGTTATTAAACTTAATTTTCTGTTTATTTTATTTATTATTAAACTTCTATACCACCCATTTTGTTGAGACAACACTAGGTGATTTACAGTCACTCAATAAAAGTATCAAATAAAACATTACAACAATAAAGATGATAGTTTTAAAATTCAGCTAAAATTCAGTTGACCAAAATGGAGAATAAGAGAACAAAGTGTGTATGGGGAGGAGGTGGGGTCTGTCTAATCTGTTAACCATCTTCAACATACTGTCCTACATTGAGATCTCAGGATAGTTGGTAGAACTAGATCTTCAAGCCCTTTCAGACCACCAAAAGTGGGTATGGATATTAATAATGCTTGGTCAAAGTGAAGTGGTGTACTGTCACCATTTGGGGAATTGTATGTGGCAGGGAATGTGTGTGTTCATGTATAAGCATGTAATTTAGAATCCACAAGGTAAGCCAGGTTCTTTCTACAGGTTGCAAGAGAAGAACTTATTTTCCCACTTTAATTGCTTCCCATTTTAGAACATCTCTTTTCAGAATGGAACACCTGAGTAAAACTGAACTTCTTTAAACTTTGTTATATTTTCAGCCATAGTATTACAAGTATTACAAGACCAGTACTGAATTTATGCAACCAGCATATATTAAGAGAAGAATGTTGGCGTGGCTGGATTGCTGTTCTGTTAACAGTTGAATGAATGATCCCCAATTTTAATTGGAGAACCACTTACCCTCCTGGCAAATTCACCTTAGAAAGCCATTGATTTAGTCTCCTTTAATCCTTTCCTGAACCAATTATATGCCTAAAGAACTCCATTAATTTTATCATGTATAAGAAGCCTGAAGGTGGTAATGCGTTTTCAGTTGTGAGATAGAAAGAGAAGTACAATATCTGATTCATCTTGGAACTATAATATATGTTCATTACTTAGTTAGAAACATATTTGGCAGAGAAGTAATTGAGAAAGAACAGGCAGTTGTGGGGTGGGGAAAGCAACTAAATGCAACTAAAAACTAAAGAATTATGACTGACAAATATCAAAACACTATGATCTTTGTGAAAAGACTTTTCCAATTAATATTTATATTTTAGAAAAACTGTAATATCATTGAAAGTAGCCCATAGTGTTCCTTAAGACTATTTTGCCTTTTAAAATGAATTTCCTTTATTGATGTAGCCTCTATTCAGGGTCATAGAATTAAATAAAATCTGTAAGAGAGGCTTAGCTTTCACAGCAAGGAACAATCTTAAATAATTGTTCCTGGTATTCCTTCCTGGGCAAAATTGTTTTACTTCAATACTATTGTAACTTTAGCTTTATTGAAATGTTTACTGAAATGTCCATGTTGCTTGTATCTTTACAACTTATATTGTTTTTATTGTTTCCTAGTATGATTTGATTGCTTATTAGTATCCTATGACTATCACTAAGTGTTGTATCTTATAATTCTTGACAAATATATTTTATTTTTTCTTTCTGTACACTGAGAACATATGCACCAAAGACAAATTCCTTGTGTGTCCAATCACACTTGGCCAATAAAGAATTCTATTCTATTCTATTCTATTCTATTCTATTCTATTCTATTCTATTCTATTCTATTCTATTCTATTCTATTCTATTCTATTCTATTCCATTCCATCCCATCCCATCCCATCCCATCCCATCCCATCCCAATCCGATCCGATCTGATCTGATTTTAATCCAATAGTTAAATAAGTATCTCAAGAAGAGTTGTATTCTTTAATTAAATGATATGCAACTAAAATTATAGTAAATTACTTTCTGCTTGCCATGAGAGGCTAGCAAGTTAAAAAAATGAAAAATACATTAAAAACCACATTTAGCACCAGGATCAATAACTATATTGTTAATACATTCTATCTGTAGAATGTATTTGTGTAACATCCTGGCCTATTGCATTAGAATTAAATAGCCTATTCACTAATGCTAATGAGAGAAGTCTACAAATATCTACAGTTGTTAAATTACTTTCTTGGATGTTGTAACAAGACCAGAATTTGGCTTTATGGGAAGCAAGTGGATTTGATCCACTTTCTAATGAATCCTAGCTACTTTGAGTTACTAAAAAGTTTCCCCTTATCAAGGGAATACATTCCTCTGAAGCAGTGGTGGGTTTCATTTTTTTTTTACTACCGTTTTTGTGGATGTGCCTTGGTGGGCGTGGTATGGCTTGGTGGGCATGGCAGGGGAAGGATACTGTAAAATCTCCATTTCCTCCCCAATCCAGGGGAAGGTTACTGAAAAATCCCCATTTCCTCCCAATCAGCTCAGACTTGGGAGGCAGAGAATAGATGGAGGCGGGGCTAGTCAGAATTTTTACTACTGGTTCTGTGAACTACCCAAAATTTCTGCTACCGGTTCTCCAGAACTGGTCAAAATCTGCCGAAATCCATCTCTGCTGTGAAGGTAATATGATATCACAAAGGCTATATACTGTATATAATGGTTATCATCATCCTTAAAGCCTCTTACAGATGCTAGTTGCAGCAGAATGAAAAAGTCCTAGCTATAGCTCTTCCTGCTGTAAATATTGCTTATCTATCTTGTGACCTAGGCCCAAGTAGAACAGATGCAATCAGTTCTAAACAAACAGATTTTATTAGAACAGCTGAGAATTAACTCATTCTCAGTGTAGCCCAAACAAATTCAAAACAAATTCTTCATAACATAATTCTTCAGCCTTGTCACCAGCCTTGGTCTACTTTTGCATCTTGCCAAAGGCTTTTCTTGGCAAAAGTTCAGAAGCAGAAGATGCCGACAAGAAATAAATGCAGCAAGACAAGAAACAAATCTATCAACGTTGTTTTCCGACAAAGAGCCCAAGAGCCGTTGTTGGTCTTTTAAGCCTTAAGGGAGGGGCCAATCATCTCTTGGCCTTACTCCCAAGTCATCCTTTTTGCTTTAGCTGCTCTTGCCTTCTGGCAGCTCTTCTCAGGCATGCACTAGGAACAGGCTCCTCCTGTTCCTCTGCCTTTCTGCTGTCCGCCTTTGGAAGCTCTGGAGTCCACACATCTCTCCCAGACAGCCCTGGCCCCATCTCTGCCTCTGATATAGAGCCCTCAACCAGGCCTTCCCTAGCCTCCAGGACTGACCCATGTTTTTCCTCAGCCTCCTCACTGTCCAACTCTGCTGCCTGCTGGCGGACCACAACATATCTAAGCCAATAAACGCAAAGTATTCTTGTTTGTACTATTGATAGTACAAAAAATTATGCATATAATAGCCTATGGCTTGTTGACTATTCTCTGGAGAGTCTCCCATGCTGAAGTAAAAAATGGCTACGCCCCCGAAAGTGCATCCTTTCAGCAGAAACCCTAACTTTGGAATGCTCTCCCAGCAAGGTAGGACATCCCAATACCTTAGAGCAGTGGTGGGTTCCTACTGGTTTGGCCGGGTTTGGGCGAACCAGTAGTGGCGGTGGCAGGAGGCTCCGCCCACTCACCCGAACATCATCACGGATGCTCTGCACATGCCCAGAAGCACCGTACACGAGTGCATGCTCACAATTCTGAACCAGTAGCGAAAGTAAGTGGAACCGACTACTGCCTTAGACAGTAATATTTCTCAACCCAGCCACATTTTTAATTAGAAATTGTGAGTCTAGCATGGAATAATTTAATAAAAGTCTACATTGATGAAGATCTAGTTAGTTAGAAAACAATGAGTGCTGATAAAGTGAACTCAAAATAAGGATAAAGTTTCCATTACTAACCAGGATCTAGGAATTTGAAAATGTTATAACATTACTAGCTAGAAATCATTTATTTATTTATTTATTTATTTATTTATTTATTTATTTAATTTGTATACCGTCCTTCTCCAACAGGACTCAGGACGGTGAACAGCCACTGTAAAACCTAACATATAAAATTTAAAAGCAGTTTAAAAGACATTAAATAATTTTGGCCCTCAATTTAAAACAACCCAGTTAAAAACCAATTACAAATTAAAACTGAAAGGATAGGATCAAGCCAGCCTGGCTAGATGAAATAGATGTGTTTTCAGGGCCCAATGAAAAGTCCGGAGGTCTGGTATCATGCGTATTTCTGGGGGTAAGTCATTCCAGAGGGCAGTTGCCGCTACAGAGAAGGCTCTCCCCCTGAGGGTCACCAGCCAACATTGTTCTGGCCGATGGCACCCTGAGGAGGCCGTCTCTGTACAACCGAACTGGTGGTGGGAGTCTATTGGCGGCAGAAGGCGGTTTCGTAGATACCCCGGCCCTAAGCCATGGAGCACTTTAAAGGTGGTCACCAACACATTGAAGCGCACCCGGAAGACCACAGGAAGCCAGTACAGCTTGCGCAGGAGAGGTGTCACATGGGAGCCCCGTCGCTCCCATAATCCCCCACTCTGGACCAACTGGAGCCTCCGGGTGCACCCCAAGGGGAGCCCCATGTAGAGAGCATTGCAGTAGTCCAGGTAGGAAGTGACGAGTGCCTGAGTGACCGTGCATAGGGAGTCCCGATCTAGAAAGGGACGCAACTGGCGTATCAGGCGGACCTGATAAAAAGCCCCCCTGGCCACAGCCGTCATATGCTCTTCTAAAGACAGCTGTGTATCCAGGAGGATGCCCAAGTTGCGAGCCCTTTCCGTGAGGGCCAATGATTCGCCCCCAATAACCAGTGATGGCACCAACTGGCTATATCAGGACGCCCGAAGCCACAGCCACTCGGTCTTGGAAGGGTTGAGTCGGAGCCTGTTTCTCCCCATCCAGGCCCGCACAGCCTCCAGGCACTGGAACATCACTTCAAGGGCATCGTTGGGGTGACCTGGGGTGGGGATGTACAGCTGAGTGTCATCAGCATACTGATGGAACTCCACCCCAAGGCCACGGATGATCTCACCCAGCGGCCTTACATAAATGTTGAACAGAAGGGGCGAGAGGACCGATCCTTTTGGCACCCCACAAACAAGGCACCTTGGGGTCGACCGCTGCCCCCCTGCCAACATAGATTGCGACCGGTCCGAGAGATAGGAGGAGAACCACCGCAAACCACCCTAACCCCCACCCCCAGCCCCTCCAACTGGTGCAACATGATACCATGGTCGATGGTATCAAAAGCCGCTGAGAGATCTAACAGGACCAGGATAGAGGAACAACCCCTATCCCGAGCCCTCCAGAATCATCCACCAACGCAACCAATGCCGTTTCCGTGCTGTGCCCAGGCCTGAAGCCGGACTGGAATGGATCTAGATAGACAGCTTCATCCAGGTACTGTGGAAGCTGCCGCACCACCACACTCTTAACAACCTTCACAATAAAACGAAGGTTGGAGACTGGATGATAATTAGCCAAAACAGCCGGATCCAGAGAGGGCTTCTTGAGGAGGGGCCTCACCACCGCTTCTTTCAAGGCAGCCGGTAGGACACCCTCTCTCAAGGAAGCATTAATAATCCTCTGGAGCCAGCCTCGTATAACCTCCTGGGAAGCCAGCACCAACCAGGAGGGACACGGGTCGAATAAACATGTGGTCGCATTCAGTTGTCCCAGAATCCTGTCCACGTCCTCGGGAGCCACAGGATCGAACTCCTCCCAGATAACACTCTCAAGACCTGCCTCAGTTGTCCTGTCCGGACTTACCCAGTCAGAGGCCAGGCCTTCCCGAATCTGAGCGATCTTATCATACAGATACTGCACAAAATCCTCAGATCGACCCTGCAAGGGATCATCCCGCGCTCCCAGATGGAGGAGAGAGCAGGTCACCCTAAACAGGGTGGCTGGGCAATTATCTGATGATGCAATAAGGGTGGCAAAATAGCTAGATAGCTTAATATGAGAACTCACCGTTGTTCGGTTGGATTCGGAACAGCTGGTCCTCCAGCCACTTTCCAGGCATCTTTTCCGGCCCTTCATCTCCCTCAGCTCCTCGGAGAACCAAGGAGCTAGATGAGTTCGGTGCCGGGTCAGAGGCCACAAAGGCACGACACAATCCAAAGCCCCAGCGGCCGCACTATCCCAGGCGCCACCAGGTCTTCAGCCGAGTCATGAGCCAGAGTCTCAGGAAATGGCCCAAGCTCTCCCAGGAACCTATTAGGATCCATCAGGCACCTGGGGCGGAACCACCTAGTCGGTCCCGCCTCCCTGCAGGAGTAGAAATCTATAAAAAGAATCTGCTATGGCTCTTCCTGAGAACAAAGTTAAATATTTTGTTTTTACACAATCCCAAGTGGCATAATTGCTAGGTTCAAGCATGTTGGATTTAGTTGCTCTACAATAAAAAAATAGGCATGATTACCAATTATATAAAGTTCCTCTAACCTACAAAAGGCATCATACTTATAACAATATGACATGTTAATATATATATCAATAGCAATTATAAAATTCAACATTGCAATACAATTTTAAATCAATTCAGTGAACCTAACTATGAAATATAAATAATGTTTTCTGCACTTCCTATGCGCAGCAGATATTTAAATGTAGATGTGCTGATATAATTTTCATTGTAAAAATGTAGCAAATATGTTTCTCTTTCTTTCTGCAGCTATTTTTTCAATAGCTTATATTTTGAAATATATTTAAAATTTTATAATGAGGAAAATTTAAATATATACTTTTTTCCTGAAGGAATTCACTTAAGAAAAAATAATATTGTAGATTTAAATAAATTGGCACTTCAAAACCTGGTTATACAATTAACATGTAAATTAACCAATGAAAAGTTATCTAGCTTTTTGATGATTAGTTTCATCTTTAAAAATCCTTTTTTTTACACACGGAAATATATTAATTAATTAAGCATTAATTAATTATCTAGCATTTCAATGATTAATTTCATCTAAAAAAAACCCAACATTTTACATGGGGGAATGTGTTAATTAATTAAGGGGATGCCTGTGAGAAATATTTTCTAAAACTTCTCAAATAGTCTTAAACCTCATTTAACCGCTCATTGCCTTAGTAATAGATATTTACACACGCCATCAAAATAATTTTCTATACTTTCTAGATTTCTCAGTACAAGACCGCATACAATTTTATATATGTTATTGGGTTCAGTGGGACTTGTATGTAGATTTACAGTCTAAAGGGATAACTTTAAATATACTAAAACATTAAAAATCTGCACAAAAATGTTTATGAATGAAGAATTATTGGTGAATGCTCCCAACTAAAATTAAATTTTCATTGATCTTTGGGCAAAAATATTGATGAAAATGATTGTTTTCATATTTGGTTTGTGGGATTCCCAAAGGCACATGAACTGAGCATTCCTCCCTCACTGCCCCATTTTTTTACAAAAGAAAATAACAACATAATAACAGCCAAGTCTCCAAGTCATGTGGATTCTGTTTCTTAGGTATGTTTGTGGTGGGGAAGGGGACGTTGGCAATGCCTGATACACCCCTTCTCGTTGAGTGGAGACAGCAGCCAGATGTGGGTTATGCTCATTGGTCAAATGTGGACTGAGCCTGTCAATTAATTATTAAATCCTGCCCCTATTCCTAGGGATTCCAGCTTTGGTGAAGGAGGAAGACAGACTCTGAGTGTGGAAAGTAGAAAAAAACAAACAAACTGTTAGATAAATTCTACTCTTAGTGCCCAGACTGATACTGGGTGGGACTGGCTGCTGTCTCCACTCAACGAGAAGGGACGTATCAGGCATTGCCAACGTCCCCTTCTCCCTTGAGAGTGGAGACAGCAGCCAGATGTGGGACATACCCAAGTTCACTGTCCCAACTCATGGGAGGGAACAGTCTGGGCCAAAAAACTCCTCCCTGACCTCAACACCTTGTAATACTCTTCTCCCAAAATCAGCCTCTGCAGAGGCAAATTTATCTAATTTATAGTGTTTAACAAATGGAGAAGGAGAGGTCCAAGTAGCTGCTCTGCATATTTCAGACAATGAAGCCTTAGAAGCCCAAACAGCTGTAGTTGCAGCACTTCTGGTGGAATGAACTGTCACCTTGGTAGGAGGAGGCAAAGATCGCAGCTCGTATGCCATCTTAATCGTTGTTCGGATCCATCAACCTAACGTCGAAGAAGATACCTTATTTCCTAAGGAAGCCGGAAGATAGGAAATGAACATTGACTCTGTCCTACGAATATCAGACATCCTCTGGATGTATAACTTCAGTGCCCGTCTGACATCCAACATGTGTAATCTGTTTTCCAATGGATTGGAAGGTGAGGAATAAAAATCTGGTAAAACAATTTCCTGCAAACGATGAAAAGAAGAGTTAATTTTAGGTATAAAAGTAGGATCCAATCTGAGGACCACTCTATCTACATGGAATACACATAAATCATCTCGGACCGACAATGCTGCAAGTTCTGAAATATGTCGCACCAAAGTAATCGCGACTAGAAAAACAACTTTTTCTGACAATAGGTGTAAACTGGTAGAGTCTATTGGTTCATATGGCGAACCCATAAGTGAATCCAACACAATTGAAAGTTCCAAGAAGGGTATCGATGTATTACTGGTGGACAAAGGTTAGTTGCTCCTCTGAGAAAACGACGAATCATGGGATCTTGTGACAATGAATTATTGGAATTATATGTCAGGATAGATGAGATAGCAGCCACCTGTCTCTTGAGAGTGTTGGGAGAAAGTCCTTTTTCTAAACCAGCCTGTAAAAACATCAGTACCTGCAAAACAGAAGCTTGAAGAGCAGGAAAACCTTGGGTCTCATACCAAGATGTAAATGTGCGCCAAGTTGCTGAATAAATTCGTTGTGTTGATGACCGCCTAGATGCCTCCTTGGTTCTAATTATTGGAGATGGAATGTGATTTTGCTGGAGAGCATCCCGCTCAACCGCCATGCGGTCATCTGTAGCCATTGTGATTCCGGATGTGTGATTACGCCCTGGCTGAGGCAATTCGTGATACATGGTATCCTCCAAGGAGGAGTCACTGATAAATTCATGACCTTCTTGGCCAATGTGGCACTACTAGAATGATTTCCGCCCTTTCCAGTATTAGTTTCCGAATTACCCTCGGAATTAGAGGAATCGGTGGAAAGGCGTACAACAGACCTTGTGGCCAAGGGGAGCGTGGAGCATCCACAGCTTCTGCAACGTTGGACATTCTATCTTTTATGACCCTGGCTACAAGAGATCTCAACCCGGGTTACGATCCAGGTAGAGGAAAAACTTAGCTTCAACTAAATCAATTATAGTTCCTAAATGAAGAATTCTAGTCATCTAGGAACCATAATTCTAGAATCATAGTTCCAAATGAAGAATTCTAGTCGAGAGTTTCAGATGGCTTTCTCTATGTTAACAGAGAAGCTGTGCGAGGCCAGTTTCTGAATGGTAAATTGGAGATCTGAAATGTCCTGCTGAGGGGTTAAACAGAAGAGACTTAAACAGAGCCTGGGGAAATAGGCTCGTGAATGCAGGTTGATCCGGAGGTAAGCCCTCAACCTCCGACAATTCTGGTTCCTGAGGCTCCATCTCTTCCGATACAGAGTGTCTACTGACATAGGAGACGGATGGAGAATCTGAGCCCGCAAGCGAGAGGGCATCTTCCATATCGACTCCATCCAGCGAAGCCGAATAGTCCAAATGGACCGAATACACTGTAATCGGTCTGGCAGTCGAGAAAGTATGAGTCGACAGGGATCGTTGCCCCATTGCTGCAATCATACATTGACTGTCCTCTGGACGTAAAGGTGTAGAATCATGGTCTCAGGCTGGGTCGGCCTCTGTAGAAGCTTGAACCAGAGCAGAAGATACAGGTGGATGAACCACCAACCCAGCTGATGAACCAGACTCCACAGCAGGGCCGGATTTTCCTATAGGCTAACTAGGCTTCAGCCTAGGGCCTCAAGATCAAGAGGGGCCTACATTCAAATTGTTAGCAAAATTAAAATGACACTTTCACTATAGGTGAAAGGGCCTCATAAGTGGAATAGCCTAGGGCCTCTTTTCATCTAAATCCGGCCCTGCTCCACAGCATTGATACCCCACAGGCGGGGGAGATCCCAATAAGTCAGCTGACTCAACTGACACCAGGAAGTCTTGCAGCAACATCTGATCTGGGGTCGGAGAGAGGTCACGTCTACGTTCCCCTGGAGAAACATCTTGGCTGTTGTAGATGATGTAGGACCACTGTCCTTGGCCCTGACTACAGGCTTCCATAGAAGCTTTCCCTTGCGTCTAGCAGAAAACTTAGCCTGAGGTTTAATGGATACTCCATCCCCTTGCACATGCTTTGCATCTTATGCTTGGAAGCAACTGACTGTTCCCTTACTGTGGCCTGGTGGCCATGTTTTGACTTGTCCAGAGCCTTAGGCATGATAGGCCATATAACACCCAAGAAGTGGAAAATACACTCCATGTTAAGCAAGGCAGTCCTGTATCAGGGGAATGTCAAATTCTAGATGCATTCTAAGATAAATATGCAAGGCAGCAACAGAGAAAAGAGAAGGCAATTAACCCCAAGCCTGTAAGGTGAAGCAATGTCTGCCAAAGGGCTGAAGGCAAGGTTAGGCCAGGGTAGCAGGCACAGCCAGAAAGACTGGAGGCCTGAGAGAAGTTCAACGTGTCGCCTCACCCCTAAACATAATGGCGGCCAGAACTGCCAACTCAGGGATCACAAAGCTCCGTTACTGATCAGATCAGCAATGTCAAACAGCTGAGATGCGGACCAGTAAGAGAAGTCAAAGAGTCGAGCAGGTATAAATTAGGGTGATTTTACATATCACCAAGCCCTTGTGGTGTGACCACAAGTGGCAAACCACAGGGAGCGCGAAAACTCCACTTTGAAGCTGGCGGCAAGGTCAATCAGCTGAGAAGCGGTTAATAGTGACAGCGGGCAGAGCTTTGTTCATTTCCGCAGGAGAGAATCAGAGCCTGGAGGAAAAGAACCGACAAGCGGTGATAGTCAGGGAGCGCAAAGACTCCACTCAGAACCCGGCAGCTAGTCTCAAACAGCTGAGAAGCGGCTCTATTGAGTCTGCTGGAGAAAAACTGTGCCTGAGTGAAAGGCTGACAAGCGGTGAGAGGCAGGGAGTGCGAAAAACTCCACTAACAGTTATGCGGCTGGCAGTGACAAAAAATGGCTGCCCAAAGACCGTGGGGAGTGCAAGACTCCGCAAAGAGAAGTTGCTGTTTAAAATGCAGGGCTCCACTGGCAAAGCTGGTGATTTTTAGCCACCCATGGGAGCGGAAAGCTCCACCAACATACAGAAACTTACCAGTTCGATGAAAGGATGTCCAGCAAACAAAAGAATAGCCAAGTACAACATCCAAGGTCAAATCCAAAGAATCAGGTATGAAAGAAAACAGTCTAACTCTGAAAACTGTCAGAGCTAGCTATCCACAAACTGTGCCACCGTAAGAGTGGGAGTGCTAGACTCCACATTATTGTTACTTTGAACAGGAGGAGGAGATCCCCATAAATCAGATGGCTCAACTAATAGTGGGAAATCTTGTATTGACATGTGATCCGGGGTCAGAGAGGAGGCATGTCTACATTCTCCTGGAGACCCAACTGTTATAGCCAATGGGGCAGAGCCAGTGCCTTTGTCTTTGCCAATAGTTTTTCTTAGTAGCTTCTCCTTGCGCTTAGGAAGAGCCTCAGAACAAGGTTTAATTGCTACTCCTTCCCCTTGTGTATGCTTAGAAGTTTCCATTTTAGAATCCACTGACTGCTCTCACACTGTGGCACTAATTTTGACTTGGCCAGAGCCTTAGGCATGACTGGCCTTAATTAATCAATCGGGTTGAAAGGACCCCCTAAAATTTTATCAGCCCTGTAATAGGGCAACGTAAATTTAAAAGTAGTTTAAATTAATATAAACATGTTATAGATGTAAATTATATCTCCAACACCATTTCCAGTAGCCAGATGTGGCAGTCTTAGTTTATAAGGACAGAATATGCTTATAGCCAGTACAGAACTAAGGATTGGAGGCTTGATAGAAAAAAACTGTGCCCTTGCCCTTAAACAAAATGGCGGCCAAGCAGTCACCTAAGAACTCGAGCTGGCGTAACTGTCAAAAACTGAAGCACTGCTCAGTCTCAAATGAAGGCAGATCTGTCTTAAACAGTCTAATTTGGCCAAATAATCAAAGCACTGATAAACGGCCAGAGAAAGTCAAGCCTCGTAGTCAAAAATGCTAATTAGCCTCAATCAGCTGTGAGGCAGTTTAAAATAGCAGGGAAAAACTCTGCGCTTTCTTAAAATTGCCGACAAGCGGCAAGAATCAGGGAGCGAGATAACTCCTCAAATGCAAAAGTTTATGGCTATAGTGAAATAGCATCATCCATATGAATCATATGTTGAATGTCCTCTGTGCGCCAATTGATTTGCGCTTGATCTCGAGCCTGGTCCACTTCATTAGAAGTTTGGATAGGAACAGAGGATGTAGGTGCATTAAGCACTGAGAACGTGGGAGCGCTAGACTCCTCAGTAGTGGTTGTACCCATAACGGGATTAGAACCCCAAACTTCAGATGATTGAACTAAGAAACCTTAGAGTCAGTATAATTATTTCTTTTACGTGACTTTTAAACAGTCTTGTCCTGACTGATGACAGCACAGGGAGTCACCAAAGAATGTTTTGCGGTTGTGCGCATAGGAAGTACACATTCCTTTTGTTTCTGATTATGATCCTCCCTAAATGAAGCCTGTGATTGCTCTCTTACTGTGGCCTTTCGGCCATGTTTGGATTTTGAGATAACTTTAGGCATAATAATAGATTGGGAATCAGACCAAATCTATAATCAGTAAGATGTAAGTTATTTAAAATATTTATTATTTTTCAATAGTTTGAAAGGATAGATAAAGGCTAATATGTTTAATGTTCTCAGGTAAATGTAAAATTCTAGCTGCGCCAGTAATCAAAATGGCGTTTCAGTACTCAACTGGCACAGCCTGATAGGCTGGAGGCTCTCAGGAATGGAACTTGAGTTATTGCCGGTATTCAAATGGCAACCGGCTCAACTGTCAATGTGAGCGCGAGGCTCAACTGTAAAGCAGAGATAAAATTCCAACAGTTAAAAGCCGTTAAGGTAACTATAAGTACCTATGTAGAATAATTATTAAATGAGGCTTTAATTGCTCTTGGGAGCGTAAATTGATATTGGGAGCGTGATTCTCCTCTTTTGGCTAGATTTGAAGCCGCAACTCAGCTCTAAGCAGCTTAAATCAATTTATGTTAGAAGAGGTTTTTAGATGATCTTGGGAGCGTGAGACTCCTCTTTTCGGCTAAATTTTTAGCCACATTTCAGTGCTAAACAGCTGAAATCAGTTAAAGTCAGCAGCAGCAAAGGGAGGCTGTTTTTAAAAGCGTCAAAGCCGACTTTGATGTAAAGATTGTAGCAACAATCTGTAAAGCTGTGACTTTATTCAGTGGCCGACAAGCGGTTAGCATGAGGGAGTGCGAAACTCCACTTTAATGATCAGCTTAAATTAGCTGTGACAAGGTGAGCGCAAGACTCAACAATTGGTTTTTTTGTTTTTTGTTTTTTGTTTTTTTTTTTTGTTTTTTTTTACATTTAAAATAGCTTCTGCTGATAAAGGCGAAATTAAACCCCCCGCCCCCTTAAGGGAGCGGAATGCTCCAAGGAAATGATTAACTGATCAGTTTCAACGATATTTTCTTATGCTGAAAGTAGAAAACGTCCTCAGATGTCCTAAGAATCTTCTGAGGTATAGGTGAATTAAATTAAAATGTTCAATAGATAAAAGAACTGAAGAAATTAAGCAGAAATAACACTCTAACGCTGAAAAGCAGATAGAGCACACTTTCCACACAACTGTCCAGTCTGACGACTGAGCAAAAAAGCTGGAATCCCTAGGAATAGGGGTGGGATTTAATAATTAATTGACAGGCTCAGTCCACATTTGACCAATGAGCATAACCCACATCTGGCTGCTGTCTCCACTCTCAAGGGAGAAGAGGGTTGTAGCTGAATCTTTATTTGTAACTGGATTGGTTCCTGCTATTGTTTTTTTTTTTAAATTGAAAAGTTTTTATATTATAAACAAGCATACATACAATATATAATCAATCAATCAGTGTATCATCTGAATACATCTTTTTTCCTCTTACGCCTCCAATATTTATCATATCTTGATATTATCATTTCATTTGTTGTAACATTTTCCCCACATTCACTTTTATATTTGTACCTTTATCTATTCAACAATTTTATCCCAACCCAACTCTCCCCCCGTCCCACCCCACCCCGACTTCCCAGAGCAAAAACAGGGTATAACATTTAACAAGCAAAAGCTAAAATATACTAACCTACTACAAAGTTTAAAACTCCCTCACGCTCTTTAACTCCTCTTTTGCAAATTCATCAACCTCCCTTTTGTAAATTCTCAAAATCAATTGGGTTAAATTCTTTCTTCCTGAATATAAGAGCCTTTTTCTTGGTATGTAATCCAATAGCTTTAACAATATTACAAGCATTAACAAACACTGATAAGCTTCATTTTCATCCCTCAAACACCTTTCTTTTTCAACATTGCTCCCTAATAAGATTCTAAATTAAACATTTATCCTCTTTATTCCTTCATAAACCAATTATCAATTTCTAACTATTCAGCATTAAAAATTCTAATTTAAATATTTTAAAACTTTAAACATTTTATCACCTATACCTTTTAAAATAGTATAATCTTATATTAAACATTTAAAAACCTCTTAATGCATCAATAAGACCTTCTTAGTTCATTTCTCAAAATATAAATTTCAAAATCTTCAGGAAACTATCCCTTAAATTTTTAATTAACCATTTCTATATTTTTTCCAGTCCTTCTTCCTCAATCAACATTGCTCCCTAATAAAGTTCTAAATTAGACATTTATCCTCTTTAATCCTTCATAAAATTAAACATTTTAAAACTTTAAACATTTTATCTCATATACCTTCTTAAAATACTATAATCTTATGTTAAACATTTTAAAAATCCCTTAATACATCAATAAGACATTAAGTCATTTCTCAAAATATAAATTTCAAGCCCTTCAGAAAGGTATCCCTCAAATTTTTAATTAGCCATTTTAATACCTCGATAACTCTTAAAAAGCTATCATTTTTACCTCGATAACTCTTAAAAAGCTATCATTTTTATGTCCAAAACCAATTGTAATAACACACTTCCTTTATATTATTATCTTAGAATAAACTTTAAAAATACAAATTTAATTAAGCTTCTCAACCTATTGCCAAAATTCTCCCCAAAAAAGATTAATCTTCAGTTCTTCCCTTCTTTCTGTATTTTTTCCAATCCTTTTTCTTTGATAATTCTTTCTTCTTCAGCATTGCTCCTCCTCCTGCTTTTATTTTCGAGAATTTTAAAATTTGGATTTGAGGTTGATGTCTCTTTTTAAAGTTTTGTCTTCTTAAAGTTATTTAATTTAATTTGATACCCCCATAAATCTCTCTCAAGTCCTTCTGATTAAACTCTTCCAGATTCCTTTGCTTTCCTTTTTATCCAAAGTCACATTAAACTGAATTTCTGCCCCATATTCTTCCAACAGCTCACTACTGTCTAACAAGCCTTGAAATGATATTATATTCTCCTTTGTCTCCATGTTTTGAGTCAAAATAGTTTCCTCTTCCTGAGACCTTTCATCAAAAAAACCTTTAAGACTTTCCAGTAAAGCAGTGGTTTATGACTCAAAAATTTCATGTATTATAACTCTTATTTGTGTATTTGCTGGTGTGTGTAATAATAGTCCTTCAGCACTTTGAAAGGTACCAGCCGGACTGCTGAGCCTGGGCCACGACCTTAGACCGTTCTGGCACTAATGAGACATGTGTTGTAGAAGGGGACAGCGACGAGGAGGACAGCAATAGGGATCCGATGGTGAGTGCCCCCGTTCATCCTTTTTTGATCCCGGTTACATTGGAAAATACAAGACGGGGTCTAGAGATACAGCAGGGAGCGCTAATCGACTCTGGCTGTACCCGTTGCTTGATGAGACGAGCGTTAGCAATGCAGTTAAGGTTACGGTTACATCCACTAAGGACCCCTATTAAGTTTGAACAATGGAGGAACATGTACACTTAGTCCGCCAGGTACTGCAGCGTTTGTTGGACGCTAAGTTATATGTGAAAGTGTCGAAGTGTGAATTTCATCGCACCCAGTTGGACTATCTTGGCTATAGAATTTCTACGGGCGGTTTAACAATGGATCCGAAAAAGGTCAGCACCATCCTGGAATGGCAAGCCCCAGAAACAAGAAAGCAGTTGCAAAGTTTCCTCGGGTTTGCCAATTTTTACAGGCAATTTATTCCTTCTTTTGCCCAAATAGCATTGCCACTTACTGACCTTTTGCAGACTCGGGGACAGGAAGGAAAGCCACGGCCAGGCCAGAAGCTAAATTAATCGTTGGCCTGCCAAACGGCTTTCGATACATTGAAGGCTCAGTTTGCACAGGCTCCAGTATTACAACATCCCGATCAGGAGACTCCCTTTATAGTGCAGGTGGACGCAAGTGATGTAGCCATTGGGGCTGTCTTATTACAACCTAATAACCAAGGACAATTGCAGCCATGCGCATACACATCAAAGAAGTTTAGTGCCACTGAAAGGGGTTGGGCTATATGGGAAAAGGAGGCTTTCGCTGTCTGATGGGCTCTCCTCAGTTGGCGACACATATTAGAGGGGGCGCGTACCCCGTTTGAGGTCTGGATGGACCACAAAAACCTGATAGCGTTACAGATACCCAGGAGATTATCCCCCAAACAGGTAAGGTGGGCCCAATATTTCCGGCGTTTCAACTTTGTGCTGAAATATGTACCAGCCGGGAAGAACTTCCTAGCTGACGCTCTGTCACGGTTGCCCCAGTTCCACAGTAAGCGGGATGACGTTGTGCAGGCTATTCTCCCTGGTAACGCCAAAGAGGGGAGAGCGGCAACCAGCACAGAGGTACAATGATGTTGGGAGGAGTCGGTACGGGAGGCCACGGCCCAAGATAAATGGGTGACAGAGAACCCACAACTAATAACATATAGCAATGGACTGGCTTGGAAAGGGGAAAAGATGTATATCCCGACTGAACTGCGACAAGCCGTGTTACAAAGATGTCATGATGCCAAACCTGCCGGCCACTTCGGGTTCCTTAAAACACTACACCTGGCCTGGCGCCAATTTTGGTGGCCACGTATGCGAGCTGACGTGGACGCTTATGTCACGAGCTGCACCATCTGTGCTAAATCAAAACCCCGGCCGGGGAAGCCCCTCGGCTTACTACAACCGGTAGCCAATCCCAAGAGACCTTGGGATGAGATAGGTATGGATTTTGTGGTCGAGTTGCCAGAAAGTAGTGGACATACAGTGATATGGACTGTGATAGATTTTTTCTCGAAACAGGCCCATTTTATACCATGCAACGGACTACCGTCAGCTAGAAAGCTGGCAAAGCTGTTCATTCAACATATTTATCGATTACATGGGGTACCCCTTCGTATCATTTCAGATAGAGGGGTACAATTCACAGCTAGGTTTTGGAGAAACTTCATACAGGCCATTGGCTCAACGCAAGGACTCAGCTCGGCATTCCATCCTAGCACCAATGGCGCGGCTGAAAGAGCCAACGCCATGGTGGAACGCTATCTTCGTTGTTACGTCTCATATCAGCAAACCGAGTGGTCTAGTCTTTTACCATTCACTGAGGTTGCCTATAACAACGCTGTACATAGCAGCACCGGTTTTACGCCGTTTCGTATCATTTTGGGTCGTGACTTTGTAGCAATACCCGAATTAGAGGATCCACCCAAAGGCGAACAGAATCCACAGGAATGGGCGGAGAAAATACGCACACTATGGCCACAGGTTAGAGAGGCATTGGATGAGGCCGCCACCATGTATAAAACCCACGCGGATAAGAAACAGGCCCATACAGAACCACTCCGGGTGGGGGATCTGGTATATCTTTCCACTAAATATATCAAGCTAAAAGTACCAAACCGGAAGCTGGGCCCAAAATACCTTGGCCCTTTCCCTGTACTTCGAATAATAAACCCAGTCACTGTAGTTCTAAAACTCCCACCATTACTAGGGAAAATACACCCCGTGTTTCATGTCAGTCTGCTAAAACCAGTGACAAAGGTCAGAGATAAGCCCCATGTCCCGGGCCTGTAGGAAATGGCCATTACGAGATTGACGAGATACTGGACTCAAAGATGAGCAGGGGCAGACTGAAGTATCTAGTCAAATGGAAGGGATACCCGGAGGAGGAGGCGTCCTGGGTACCTGTGGAGGACGTACACGCTGATAAGTTACAAAGACGGTTTCATTGCAAATATCCTATAAAACCGGGGCCACGGGAATTAACAGGGATTAACAGGTCTACTTTGTATTTTACAGACCACACCGTGGTGAAGGGGTGCCGCATGTCGAGCCCGCCCTCACGCTCGACACAAACTACAGCCGACCCGACTCAGCGATCTGCAGCCTCGAGCGAACGGCGGCAAACACACACACATACGCACATGCATACGCACAAACACACAAGCACACAGGCGGAGGGGGAATCAGGTGGATGGATTAGGCGGATGGGTGTGGTGCAGGGAGCGCCGGGTGCAGGGTTTCACGTGTCCGCAATTGCAGACAACGCCTTCCCACAGCTGACTGGAATCAACCTCGCTGCTGCACGGATCTCATGTCAGCAGCGTCGCTGGGGCCGTTGATTCGCTGGCCCGGGGGGCAGCTGGGCAGGGAGTGGGCTACCCCCCACAGCAGATGGGAGGCATAAAAGCGCTATGGGCTACGCGCCCTTAGCGCCGTTTTTAAATCGTTTACGACTGCAGATTTGTTGGAGCCACGAAAGTAAAACCAGCATTCCAAAGCAAAACATTGTTGGGTGATTTGTTGCGTTTGTGTCTTTGCGTGGCCCGAGGATCCTGAGATCAGGTCAATAAATCCAATAATTTTCCACACAATTTAGAAGTATAAAGTAATTAAGGTCAATACCATAGTCTTTTTTCATTTCACTAGCACTTTAAATCTTTTTCTTGCTGCGTAATCCGGTAGCTTTTACAATGTTGCAGCTTTAATGATCACATTCACTTGTAAATTTCATTTTAAACGCCCTTAAGCACCATCTTTTTTCCTTTTTCTTTTAAATGGAGTTAAAGTTTAATACTTGCATTTCCTGTTCTCTTGATTTGCTCTGCCAGCATCCAGGTTCGAATTTTCTCATAGTCCTTAAAATTGCACTGCTGGTGTGGTCGCGACTCCTTGTTCTGCTTAAAGCAGAATTGTCCTGGATCCAGAGCATTGAAGGGCTTTCAGGGAGCTCTCACTCTGCAAACCCCAGGCTTAAAAAAAAAAAGCCTGGGGGTCTAGGGGAGCTCTACTCAGACCCTTCTGCTCTTCTCTCCCCCCTTTTCCTGGGGGAGAGTTTCGAGCCGCTAGAACAGCTGATTTTCGCTGTTCTAGCGGCAAACGGAATCATAGGGCTGGAGCTCCAAAAGGAGCATCCATTTGGGGAACGCGAAACCACCAGAAGTCGGTTCCTGCTATTGTTAAAGGCCATATGTATTGTATCTTACATCAAGCAACTATCTATAAGTCCTGAGGAAATAATGACTTCCATTGCACATTTCCCCAACTTTATATAGTCAAAATAATGATCAGAAATCACATAATAATGGAAGAACCTACAATTATCTATGATAGGGAGAATAGCTTCTGTAAAAATGAAGATTCTACCAAAATTACTCTTTCTATTTCAAATGATTCCAATAAAATTAGAGAAGAAATTTTTTGATGAATTAAATAAAATAATCTTGAAGTATACATGGCAAGGCAAAAAAGCGAGAATAAAATTGAAAATGTTGCAGGAATCTAAAAGTAATGAGGGTTTTGGACTTCCAGACTGGGAACTATATTACCAGACATCAGTTCTTACTTGGATAAAAGAATGGATAAATCTGAAAAATAGAAGGTTACTGTTATGAGAGGGACATGATCTCCAAATAGGTTGGTGCTCTATACGTAGAACAAAGGCATGGGCTAGAGAGTATTAGAACGATCCTTTATTAAAGTAACAGCCAACTCGTAACATCAGAAACAGAACAAGAACAATTTGGCTGACAGCGGCTTAAATAGCCGGCTGTCAAACAGAGCGACCAATCGGAGGTCGCGCAGCTTCCCGCTCAGCAACCCCGGAAGCTTCAACCAATCAGGAACGGGTAGCAACATGCGAAACCATACATCTTCTCGATGAGGACTTAACACCCCTTCCCACCAGTACAGCGCATGCGTAATCATTTAAATACATAGGCCGGCATCGGCTCCGCCCTGATCTCTGCAGTTCAGAGCCGGCCTTTGGCGAAGGCGGAGCTGGAATGCTGTCCTTGTGGGAACCATTGGGTTGCGATTGCAAAGTAGGCGGCACAACAGCCGGCGTGGGAGAATCGAATCGAGCAGGTGTGTGTACCAACGAGAACGCATCGGGTTGTAGTCCGATAGCAGGCAAAGTAGGTGATGGAGTATTGCTGGTTATGCGCGGTGGCCTCTCGTCATCCGCTGATGTCGCCTGCTTACAGGGAAGGTCTGTTGTTAAAGGCCTCCTCCTCCGTAGTTGGTTCACGTGCTGCCTCCAGATGTGACAATCTTCGAGCTGGACCCTATAAGAGTAGGGTCCGGTTAATTGGCAGATGTGGCCCGGCACCCATTTACTGTCAGTCCCGAAGTTTTGTGCATAGACAGGGTCACCAATTGTGAAGGCCCAGCAATGGGGCGTGAGGCCCTTTGGGATTTCAGGTGTGTAGGCAGGGTGTAATCTGTCGAGAACTGTCCGGAGTCGCCGGCCCATAAGAATTTCAGCCGGTCTCGTCTTGGAATCTGGGCATGGGGTTGTGTGCTGGGCTAATAAGTATTGGGCTATTTTCTGATGCCAATTAGTGGTGCCCAGGCGGCTAAGCGCCTCTTTAGCCGATCTCACAGCCCTTCCCACCCATCCATTCGCGGCCGGATGGAAAGGGGCCGTCGTCATATAGCGAATGCCCAGCTTGGCCACAAACCGTTGGAACTGTGCCGACGTAAACTGAGGTCCATTATCGCTAACAATGGTATCGGGTAGACCATGCATTGCGAACAACCCTTCCAGCACCCGGGTGACAGCTTCGGTCGTCGTAGAATGCATAAGAGCTAATTCTACCCATTTAGAGTAGGCATCTACGACGACCAAGAACATATGACCCTGGAAGGGGCCAGTGAAATCCATATGGATTCGGGCCCATGGCGCCCGGGGAACCTCCCACTCCCTGGAGGGGGCTGCCGGGGGAGCAGGCCTGGACGCTTGGCACTGAGGGCATGTAGCAACCCACTGCTCAATATCACCATCCATGCCGGGCCACCACACATAGCTGCGGCCCAGCCCCTTCATGCGGACGATTCCCGGATGAGCGTTGTGTAGGTGGGCCAGAACGGGGCGCCACAAACCCTCAGGGACAACGTCTCTATTCCCCCAAAGGAGACAACCCCTTTGGGTGGACAGCTCATTTTGCTATCGGAAAAAGGGCAGGAGATCTGCAGGCATGGGACTCTTAGGCCACCCCCTGCGGACCCAATCCAAAACCTTGGAAATGGCAGGGTCCGCCAAGGACCCAGCGCTGATGTCAGAAGCCATCAGGGTAAAGTCGAAGTCCTCAACGAGGAGGACTGATGAGGCGGGAGCCGGATCAGAGGCCGGGGCGGGCACTGGGCACCGGCTCAAGGCATCGGCATGTGCGATGGCTGAGCCAGGCCGGTAAATCAGGTGATATGAATACCCGGCCAGAAACTCCGCCCAGCGGGACATGCAGGGCAAAATCATGACCGGGGTTTGCCGATCACCGGCCAGCAACCCCAGAAGGGGCTTGTGGTCGGTGACCAGGGTAAAGGGACGGCCATAAAGATAATCATGGAATCGTTTGACTCCGGCAACAGCCGCCAGAGCCTCCTGATCCAATTGGCTGTAATTCCTTTCTGGAACGGAAAGGGTACGGGAATAAAAGGCGATTGGCGCCTTGAGACCTGTAGGGAAGACATGACTCAAAATGGCACCAATGCCATAGGGCGAGGCGTCGCAAGTCAAGGACAAGGGCAAGCTCTCGTCGTATTGGACGAGACTGCCTCAGACATCAGCGTGTTTTTTACAGCTTGGAATGACGTAGCAGCAGCTACGTCAGGGCGACTTAGCGTCCAGGAGAAGGTGGAGGGGCTCGGCAAGGGATGCCTTATGAGGCAAAAAAAAAAAAAAAAGTAGAAATTGAGGAGCCCTAGGAACGCCTGTAGCTCCGCCTTGCATGTGGGCGTGGGGGCGTTTTTAATAGCCATGACTTTGGAGGGGGTAGGGCGGATCCCCCGGGTATCAATGAGGAACCCCAAGAACTCTACTTGGGGAACTCCTATAACGCACTTTGATCTCTTAAGGCGGAGGCCTGCGCTGCGCAGATGGCCCAAAGCGGTCCGAAGCTTGTCTAGGAGGTCAGCCTGGTCTCCAGTGGAGACCAAGACATCATCGAAGTAGGGTACCACCCCAGGAATTCCCTGAAGCAATCGTTCCATGATGCTTTGGAATATTCCCGGGGCGACACTCACTCCGAACTGAAGCCGGGTGCATTTAAATGTAACCCTATGAGTGACAATGGTTTGGGTCATGGCCGTCGGCTCATCAACCGGCAATTGTTGATAAGCCTGGGCCAGTTCCAGCTTGGCAAATACCTTGCCGTGACCCAGGGAGTGCAGCAGGTGCTGCACCACTGGTACCGGGTACGGGTTGGCCTGCAACGCCTTGTTTATGGAACATTTATAGTCGGCGCAAATTCTAATTGAGCCGTCCTGTTTTAATTTAATTTAATTTATTTAATTTAATTTCCAATTTATATACCGCCCTTCTCCCTGAGGACTCAGGGTGGTGTACAGCCAAGATAAAAAACATAGAATACAAATATTAAAACATTTAAAAATATATATAAATTTGGGCCGAAAGTTAAGAATCACAAACTAATTAAAAAATTTAAAAATTTCTTCTAAGCCAACCCGGCTTGCTGGAAAAGATGGGTTTTCAGGGAACGACGGAAGGCATTGAGGTCATGGATTCTCCTTATCTCCGGGGGCAACTGATTCCAGAGGGTGGGAGCCCCCACAGAGAAGTCCCTCCCCCTGGGGGCCACCAGCCTACATTGTTTGGCTGATGGCACCCTGAGGAGGCCCTCTCTGTGGGAGCGCACGGGTCGATGGGAGGTCGTTGGTAGCAGCAGGCGGTCTCGGAGTTTTAATGGGATTACTATAGGGGTCTCCCAAGCTGAATGATCCACGGGGACTAATATGCCCTGAGCCACTAGTTTGTCAAGCTCTGCGTCAACGCGCGGGCGCAAAGCTAAAGGCACTGTCCTCGGTTTGAGGTGGACTGGCATCACCTGAGGGTCCAAATTAAAGGATATAGGCCTACCCGTGTATTTACCCAACTGGTCTGAGAACACGCCAGCGAACTCACGGGCCAGAATAGATGGAACATCGGGGACTACCCTATGCACTCCAGAAATGGACAAATTTAAAGTGGCAAACCAATCTAGTCCTAAGAGGGTAGGGCGGGCATCTCTAACCACAATTAGTGGCAATTTACCAGAAAACGAGCAGAAAGACACCATGAAATTGTCATATCCCAGAGTGGGAATAGCCTTTCCCTGGTAGTCCTTTAAGAGGACAGGGCACGGCTTGAGCCGGCGGCGGGACAACCCTGGCAACAACTTAGAGAGGGTCGCCCGTGCTATGAGTGACTTGGAGGACCCAATGTCCACCTCCATTTTACAGGCCGACCCCTCCAAACCCACAGTAAGGAAGAGCTTGTTGGCAGAAGCTGAAGGAGTGGCGTTGCTCACAGCGATGTCAGGCGGGTCCTCGTAGTGGTTGACAGCGAGGCAATCCTCGTGGCGAGCAGGCACTTTCCGACCACGGCGGCGCTCTGGGAGTGGCCCAGAGGGAATATCGGATATTGGGGCAGGTGCTCTGCAGACCCTTGATAAATGGCCCCTCTTTCCGCAGCGGCGGCACACGACGGTCTTGAAACGGCAGTCGGTTCAGCGATGGTTGCCGCCACAGCCCAAACAGGTGTCCTGCGCAAACTTAAAAAGTTTGGTGGACACGCCGTGCTTCTGCTGAGTTGCCTTGAGGCGGCTCACTTCCCTCTCCTCGTCGGAGGACTCCCCCTGGTCCAAGTCCTCATAATGTACAGACAGGGGCTTAGGATTCGCTAGAGAGGGCGTCTGGTAATGGTGGATTTCAGCGGCTGAGTGACCGGACATTTCAGCAGCCCTGGCCTCGTCCAGAGCGACTTGGAGGGTCAGCTCAGAGTGAGCCAGTGAGCCAAAAGGCCCGTTGTAGCTTTAAGTCCTTGATACCGCAAACCAGCTGGTCCAACAACATCTAGTCCAAGTGGTCGCGGAATTCACAATGGAGAGCTGCTGAATGCAAGGAAGCCATGTAATCATTCATGGATTCACCCTCCGTTTGTGAGCACTGCCAGAATGCATGGCGCCACGCGATGCATGACGGGTGTTGTGGCCCCGCCCTCTGAGCCTGTCCCATCAGAGGAAGAAAGCTCCAAGCATGAGGAAGAGGAGTCAGCCAGGCCTCCCTCTCCAGGCCCCTCCCCTCTGGCATTGTCTCAGGTGCCGGCGGAGGGAGAGGAAATCAGCAGGGAGACAGCTGATTCGTCTCAGAGTGATGAAGAAACATCATTCCTGGACGCACGCCTCCGAAGGCGTGATAAACGATTGCAGCAGCTTAGGAGGCGTGCTAGGGATTAGAACTGAGTCATGGGACCACACCCCAGAGACTATATAATAGAGGGTAGTGGTCAGGGATACTTGTGACGAACAAAAGTAAACCTTGGATAGTCACTAAAGCCTCGTCCGGAACTGCTGGGAGGAATATTATTTCTGTTTGGACTTTTTTGAACGTTAGTATCTTATCTTTCTGTTTGTGAAAATAAAGTCACTTGGCAGACGGTGTGTCTATCGCTGCTAAGTGGGAGATAAGACCTGGGTGCGTTCCAAAGTGTTTCCTTAACTCTCGGCTGTCTGTGTTTGTGTGTGTGTGGGGACGGAGACAAATCATCTTGTTCGTCACCCCATACTCCATTGTTAACCCACGATGGACCAACAGCTGCAGCAGCAGATACAGCAGATGCTGGAGGCCAATCAGCTTCTGCAACAGCAAGTAGCACAGCTAACTGCACAACTTGCTTTGGGAAATGCTCCTGCAGCTCCCCCTCCTCCCCCTCCCCGTCCGAGATGCCCAGTGAACGTGCCAGATAGGTTTTCTGGGCAGCAGGAGATGTTTCCGGCCTTCTTGGGACAATGCCAACTGTTTATGGCGATGAGGCCGGAGGATTTTCTGGGTGACCGGGCTCGGGTGGCATTTGTTATCAGCTCCCTCTCTGGCACTGCCGCCTGATGGGCCATGCCCCTGTTGTTGCAAGATAGCCCCTTGCTCCTGGACTTTCAGGGCTTTTTACAACACCTGCGCACCATGTTTGAGGACCCCCTCCGGGTGCAGACGCCAGCGAGGCACATCAAGGACCTCTGCTAAGGCAAGCGCCCCCTGCAGGACTATATTGCAGAGTTCCGACTGCTAGGCCAGGATTCGGCTTGGAATGAGGCAGCGCTGATGGACGCCTTCCAGGACGGCCTTTCCGACAAGATGCAGGACGAGCTAGTTCATGTGGAGGCGCCACCGACCCTCGACGCACTGGTGACCCAATGCCTGCGCATCGACACCCGCCTGCAATGGCGACAGCCCCGTCGGGCTCTTCCGGAACCACCGACAGCGTCAGCACTGCTACCCAGCCCTTGCGCCTCGCCATTGGGAACCACGAGGAGGAGATCCAGTTTTACGTAATGGCGGATCTGCACTTTCCCTTGGTCCTGGGGATGGCCTGGCTTCAGGCGCACGACCCTCAGGTGGCATGGTCGAGAAACGCCATCTCGTTCCCGAGCTTGCAGTGTGTCGACCACCTTTGCCACACCTGCGCCGGCCAGGACGTCTCTGCCCCAAACGTCTCCTTGCCTCCAGAGCTGACGCCCTTCGCTGACGTGTTCAGCGAGAAGGAGGCGGACCGCTTGCCCCCGCACTGACCCTACGACTGTGTGGTGGACCTAATGCCCAACGCGCCCCTGCCCTCGGGACGCCTGTACTCCATGTCGGAGCCTGAGCTGGCCGCCTTACGGGACTTTCTGGAAAAGAACCTGGCCTGTGGGTTCATCCGGCCTTCGACCTCCCCGCTCTCGGCCCCGGTCCTCTTCGTTAAAAAGAAGACGGGGGACTTGCGCCTGTGTTGCGACTATCGGCGCTTGAATGCCATCACAGTGCAAAATCGCTACCCCCTGCCGCTGATCCCGGAGCTGATGGAGAGGTTGCGGGAGGCCTCGATCTTCACTAAGCTTGATCTCCGAGGGGCCTACAACCTGGTGCGCGTGAGAGAGGGGGACGAGTGGAAGATGGCGTTCGGCACTCAATACGGACACTTCGAGTATACCGTCATGCCGTTCGGGTTGACCAACGCCCCCGCGGTCTTCCAGCACTTAATGAACGATGTGTTCTGGGACATGCTGGATCGGTTCGTGGTGATCTACTTGGATGATATTTTGATCTATTCCTGGACCCCAGAAAGTCACCTCCAGCATGTCCGCCAGGTCCTGCAGCGCCTGCGGGAGCACCAGCTCTATGCGAAGTTGGAGAAATGCTACTTCTTCCAGACTTCCATAGAATTCCTCGGGCACATCATCACCCCCGAGGGCATCGCGATGGACCCGCGCAAGGTGGAGGCCTTGCGCAGTTGGGAACCCCCGCATCAGGTGAAGGACGTCCAGTGTCTGTTGGGATTCGCCAACTACTATCGGACCTTCATCCTGGGCTTTGCCACCCTGATCTTGCCGTTGACCCAGCTCCTTCGGAAGAAGGTCCCGTTCCAGTGGGGGCCCCCGCAGCAGCAGGCCTTCGAGGTCCTCAAGCAGGCCTTCCTCACGGAGCCAGTCCTGAGGCACCCCAATCCACACCATCCGTTCGTGGTGGAGACGGACGTGTCCAACGTGGCGATTGGGGCGGTGCTGCTACAGGCTCCGGTGGATGGCGGCACTCTTTTTCCCTGCGCATACTACTCCCGGAAACTCAACCCTTCCGAGCGCAACTACACCATCTGGGAAAAGGAGTTGCTGGCCATCAAGGCCGCGTTCGAGGCTTGGCGACATCACCTCGAGGGGGCCCGACACCAGGTGGAGGTGTGGACGGACCATCGGAACCTGGAGCACCTCACCACGGCCAGGAAGTTGAACCAGCGGCAGATCCGGTGGTCGTTGTTTTTCGCCCGGTTCAACTTCCACGTCACATACATTCCGAGCAACCTCAACCAGAGGGCGGACGCGCTATCCCGTAAGCCGGAATACTTTTGCCCCAAGGAATCCCTTCCCCCCCGGACGGTGCTGCCAGCGGACTCCTTGGCCACGGTCCAGGAACCGGTGGACCTGCAGGCTCAGGTGCTGGAAGCGTAGCGACGGGACAACTGGTCGCAGCAGCGGAGAGCGGACGTCGGCCCCGCGTCCCCATGGACCGTGGAGGAGGGCTTGCTCAGACACCGGGGTCGGCTGTATGTCACGAGTCCGCTCCGAGCCCTCGTCATGAACCAGTGCCATGACAATCCCGCGGCGGGGCACTTCGGCTTCTTTAAGACTTTGAACTTGGTGACGCGGACTTTTTGGTGGCCTCGGGTACAGCACGATGTGCACGCCTACGTGACGTCCTGTGTGACGTGCCGACAGGCCAAAGCTGTGTCTGCCCCCCCTTCTGGACTCCTCCAGCCGCTGCCGACACCGGAGAGACCGTGGGGAGCCATCTCCATGGACTTCCTGACAGACCTGCCCCTGTCCGCTACGTACACGACCGTCCTCGTGGTGGTGGATGCACTCACGAAGATGGCACATTTCATCCCGTGCCGCGGCCTGCCCTCAGCCCGCACCACGGCTCGCCTGTTCCTGCAACATATCTTCCGCCTCCACGGCCTGCCGGACCGGGTGGTTTCGGACCGTGGGGCCCAGTTCACGGCCCGCTTCTGGAAAAGCCTGATGGCCGCGCTGGAGGTGCAGGTGTGCTTGTCGTCGTCGCACCATCCGGAGACTGACGGGGGCACGGAGAATGTCATCGGCATACTGGAGCAGTACCTCCGCTGTTTTGTCAACCAGCAGCAGGACAACTGGGCCGAGTACCTTCCCCTGGCGGAGTTCGCTTTTAATAACTCCCAACACACCTCCACCCAGATGACCCCGTTCCATGCTAACGTCGGATACCATCCACGGCTTTTCCCGTTGACCATCATGGACTCCCCTGTTCCCGAGACCCGGGACTTCCTCTCGGAGCTGCAGGCGGTGCAGCAACTGGTGCGGCGGCAGCTGATCCGGGTGAAGGAGGATTATAAACAGTTCGCTGATCGCGCCCGCCGGGCGACGCCACTGCTGGAAGTAGGAGATCGGGTGTGGTTGTCCACGAAACACCTCCCCACGGACTGGCCGGTGAGGAAACTGGCCCAACGTTTTATCGGTCCCTTCCCTATCGAGGCGGTCATCAATCCGGTGGCCTACCGGTTGACTCTACCCCGCTCCATGCGGCTCCACCCTGTTTTTCATCGGTCCCTCCTGGTCCCTGAGGCCCCCGCGAGCCATCTCCGCCGCCCACCGACGTCTGCCCCCCCAGCCACAGCCGACGAGGACGACGCCTCGACGTACGAGGTGGACAGTATCCGGGACTCCCGTTGGCTGAAGGGGTGCTTCCAATACCTCATTGCCTGGAAGGGGTACGGGCCAGAGGATTTCACCTGGGTGGACGCGTCTGCCATTCAGGCCCCTGACCTGGTGTGGGCTTTCCACGATCAGTTCCCATCCCGACCCCATCCCGACCGTCAGACCCGGGGGAAGGGCCCTGCGGTGGGGGATAGTGTTGTGGCCCCGCCCTCTGAGCCTGTCCCATCGGAAGAAGAAAGCTCCGAGCATGAGGAAGAGGAGTCAGCCAGGCCTCCCTCTCCAGGCCCCTCCCCTCTGGCATTGTCTTAGGTGCCGGTGGAGGGAGAGGAAATCAGCAGGGAGACAGCTGATTCGTCTCAGAGTGATGAAGAAACATCACTCCTGGACACACGCCTCCGAAGGCGTGATAAACGATTGCAGCAGCTTAGGAGGCGTGCTAGGGATTAGAACTGAGTCATGGGACCACACCCCAGAGACTATATAATAGAGGGTAGTGGTCAGGGATCCTTGTGACGAACAAAAGTAAACCTTGGATAGTCACTAAAGCCTCGTCCGGAACTGCTGGGAGGAATATTATTTCTGCTTGGACTTTTTTGAACGTTAGTATCTTATCTTTCTGTTTGTGAAAATAAAGTCACTTGGCAGACGGTGTGTCTATCGCTGCCAAGTGGGAGATAAGACCTGGGTGCGTTCCAAAGTGTTTCCTTAACCCTCGGCTGGCTGTGTTTGTGTGTGTGTGGGGACGGGGACAGATCAACGGGGTAGGGGAGAAATGGTTCTTTAATCTCTCCACCAAGGTCTCCCAAGGAATATCAAAAACTTGCTGAGGTGCCGCTAGAGCCCTAGCAGCGACAAAAATCTCGCTCCCACAGGAGCTGAGGAAATAACCCCGTTTGCGGGCTCTTGAAAGTTCAGTCAGGGCGTTCGCTTGCAAAAAGCACTCGAAACGTTCCATATAGGTGTCCCAGTCTCAGAGGCAGGGATGAAAGGAGAGAACGCCGGCAAGAAGGTAGACATGGCAGCTTCAGGGGGGGTGGAGGTTTTCACCGTCAATTTTACCTCAGATGTACACCACCGATCCCACCTTTGTCGCCAGTGCTCTACACGTAGAACAAAGGCATGGGCTAGAGAGTATTAGAACAATCCTTTATTAAAGTAACAGCCAACTCATAACATCAGAAACAGAACAAGAACAATTTGGCTGACAGTGGCTTAAATAGCCGTCTGTCAAACAGAGTGACCAATCGGAGGTCACGCAGCTTCCCGCTCAGCAACCCCGGAAGCTTCAACCAATCAGGAACGGGTAGCAACATGCGAAACCATACGTCTTCTCGATGAGGACTTAACAGTTGGCATCTTTTCCTTTGGTATGGTAGGAATACGGTGCACAGATATTTTCAAAGGCATTATGTGAGGAATGTTTTGCTTTATATATAGGAAAGAATTAAACTACAACATTATATGAAAATACCAGTTTTGTGGCTCTCCACAATGGAAGCATTAATATATCCAAACCTTATCAATCTGGAAAAAATTGTATTCTATAAAGATTCTGAATGAGAAAGGTGAGCTTAAATCTAGACAACAACTACAGAATCAGGGCGTGGATTTAGCTTGGTGGGCATATTTCCAGATACAATCAAGATATGAGAAACACATTAAAACATGGGGTTTAAATAAAGAACCAACAGCATTTGATAAGATTTTAATGGGAATGGATGAAAAATTGATAAATATATATATAATTACTTATTCACATTTTAAATGGAGGAGGAGCAAGTCAAAGAAACAATGATTGTATGGGTGAAGAATTTTGGTTATAATATAGAATTAGAGAAATGGCAAAAACTTTGGGACAGGAATTATAAATTGACTATGGCCTTGGCATATAAAGAAAATATTTACAAAATGTTTTACAGGTGGCATTTACCTCCAGCAAGATTGGCAAAAATGTTCAGTAATCTGTCTGCCAAATGCTGGAAATGCAACCAGATCCCAGGTACCTATTATCATATGTGGTGGACATGTACAAAAGCAAGAAAATATTGGGAGAAAATATGTAGCTGGCTGGAAAAGATAACTAAGCAGAAAATAGACCTGAGACCAGAAATATATCTGTTAGGTTTAATACTGGAGTGTTGTTTCGATGAAGAAAGACGCATAGGCAGGAAAATGGTTCACGGGAAGGCCCCTCTGCGGGAAGGCACCTTGATCAAGGCACCCTGACCCATTTAAAAGGTTCCTTTCATTGTCATTTTACAACTATCATGGCAAAATATTAATCAACGTTTACTTGTACTGATTGGCTAAAGAAGGCTCGTGAATTCCATATGAACCCCTCGTGTTTCCCTCATGTTCTTCCTGTGACAAACAATGTCTACGTGCCGGGTCCCCATGCCTTGCATATCTGAGATAGGGTCTCTGCCAGACATCCTATCTTTACATTTCTGATGAGATTAGGACTTTGTGCTGACTTTGTTTACTCAGCATGGTTTGCCAATCACTGAGATAACCCCATCTCCACACTGGAGGGCTTTGACAAAGGGACCACATATTTAGTCCAGGGGTGAAGTCCAGCAGGTTCTGGCAGGTTCTGGAGAATTGGTAGTGGAAATTTTGAGCAGTTCAGAGAACCAGCAAATACCACTTCTGGCCCCAGAGTGGGGTGGGAATTGAGATTTTCCAATATCCTTCCCCCAGGAGTGGGGAGGGAATGAGGATTTTGTAGTATCCTTCCCCTGGAGTCAGGTGGGGAATGGAGATTTTGCAGGATCCTTTCCCTGCCATTCCCACCAGGCCACACCCACAGAACTGGTAGTAAAAAAATTTGGATTTCACCACTGATTTAGTCTTACATATATTGACAGCAGCAAGGATGAAGACGTAATTCAAAAAATTTTGGACTGTGCTGGAATGGATAGGCTAACTTTAAAAATAAAAGGTATAGAAAACACAGAATACTATTCGATATGGAATAAATTTTATGAATGGGTACAGACAAGAAGTAAAAATTAGATAAAGAAGGACTGTGAATATTTATACTAAAAATAGAGAAGACCTATAACTACAACCATCATAATTAACCAAAATATAAATAAGTCAATTTAAAAAGAAACTTAGTTAAAACTTTTTTGGTTATATTATTACTATTAATCTTAGTACACGTGTTATTATATGAATATTACTATTATTAGTTCATGTATTAATATGTATTATTTTCTAAATGATCTTTTTTTTCTCTTCCTCTTGTAAATGGTATACCCAGACAATACTCTGTATTCAAAAATATTTATGAATAAACAATTTTTTTAAAAAAGTAATCACATAATAATATAATATGATGATTATTTATCTGATTTTGATAACAAATAATGAGGAGGACTCGATATGGAAGATTTACATTGTTATTCTTTTCCCCAAATTATTCAGTAAATTGAAGATGTAATGTTACTTGTGACGTATGAATAAAATACTTATAAAGATAGGTTTTCTATAGATAATGCTGATCTTTCTGTGTTATGAAGTGTATCTTCCAGACAACTGAATTAACTTTTCTTTAATTTATATTGGCTTCTTTTTAATTCTTTTTGTAATTGTAAATCATGCAGGATCACTATGAAGTTGCGTAGCCTTGAAATTGAAATATTAAATAAAACGTGTGTATACTTCTGTATGTACATGTGTGTGTAATTATGTAAAATATTGTAGATAGAAATGTATAAGAAACCCTTAAATACTGTATATGCTTTTCATGTTATTGAACTTTTTTTAAAAAATACTTTATTTCTTCTTTCCTTTTTCTTCTTGTTACTGGTTTTTTTTTCAGCTTTATGCTAAACAAATAAGGCACAATAAATACATAACAGCTACCCTACTGACTAGGACCTCCCCAAATTCATTCAACTGGAACAATGTCCAGCTGAGTGACTTATCTGCTGAATAGTCTGTCTTAGAAGAACTAGATAAAGAGTAAAGAAAAAAATGTATCCTTTCTGTACTATATGTTCAGAAGAGTGAATGATGGTTAGTTTTTTGCCAATAGATAATACTAGATGGAATGGGAAAGGACATCAAGAACTCCATCAATAGATGCTCAGGAACTACTCCACAGTTAACTGATTGAGGATAGCAACATTGCCTAGCCTTGATGGTGAGGTTCAGAAATTGTAGACTATGAAACACAATTTCTGTTGATGATGATCCCAACTCAAGGATGAAGTAAAATGTATGTCTATATGGAAGAGCACGTAGTAATGAGAACAATTAATCCAGGGTACATTTTCCTCATTAAAGACCAGTTAGATCAAGAATTAGTCAAGCACTGGTTAAACAGACAATGGTTTACCAACTCTACCTCGTACATATCTGATGTTTAAGATACCATGAATCATTTGTTACCAAGAATGTTCTACCCCATAAGAAAATATATGTTGATCTTTTGGATGACATTTTATCTTGGCTCTTCATTGTTCTTCATTGGTCTCCTCAGTCTAAAGTGCATACTCTACTGTACTTTATACAGAAGTGACCAATGAAGAACAATCAAGTAATCTGGATTTATCATTCTTAAATCTCCACACTTAATAGTTCAGAGAAAAAAATGGAATGTTAACTTGATGACCTTTTTTATGAATCCTACATGATTTTGAATTCTATTTTTATATGCTTAGTGCCATTGGGATTGTGATTTGGAGGCTTAGACTAATAACTCTTAAATTCAAACTTGAGCAAAGCTGTTGTTTTGATTTTATAGACAAAAGGAATGGTTTCCCTAGCAACAGATACTAGGGTAAAATACTTCAGTTGGTAACACCATTCTTACCCACTCAAGCTTCCTTTAGCTATTCTGCAGGCAAAGAATAAATATATCAGTAGGAAATATTCAGTTAATCCAAGACGAGAAGCTAAGGACAGGTAAGTCTGTTCACTTATTGGTCCAGCCAGAGCTGGTGACAAGATTTCCACTCTTTTGTGAGTTGGAATTTCATGGTTTCAAACTTGACTGTTGCTCAATTTTAGCCAAGAATAGAAAGGATAAATTGTACTTCTTTTTCCTTTACCTCTAGGAAATTGGTTTTTTTATTTATTCAAATGCAGTTTCTGCATTAACACTATCTGAAACAATATATATATATATATATATATATATATATATATATATATATATATATATATATATATATATATATATATATATATATATATATATACTGTGTGTATGTATGTGTGTGTGTGTATGTATGTATGTATATATATATATATATATATATATATATATATATATATATATGTATGTATGTATGTATGTATGTATGTAGGTAGGTAGGTATGTATGTAGGTCTTTGGTTATTCGGGTCTTCTCCCACGTAAAATTGGAAGTGTCTTGGCGACGTTTCCACGAAGTCTCATTCGTCATCTTCAGGCTGGTGTTCTCGGCTTCGTGCTTCCAGGAGCAATGTGAGATCGCAGCTGTCTCTTCCTTTTAACTGCTAGTGGGGGTGTGAGCTGATTGGGTGGGAACTTGGCTGTGTTCTGATTGGGTGGAGGTGTGTTCTGATTGGTTAGGGGCTCGGCTGTGCTCTGATTGGATGGGGGGTTGGTTGTGCTCTGATTGGCTGGGGGTGTGTTCTGTTTGGGTGGGGTCTTGGTTGTGCTCAGCTTAGTCTGAGTTGCAGGGGGATTTGAGCTGGTGAGCTGCATTGTTGTTGTTTGGCTTCGTGTTTGTGGCCATGCGAGCTCTTCATGGTGGGTGTCAGTCTGCTTCATGTATGGATTGGAGAGGTTTAAAGTGGCTAATGATGCAGCTGCAGTCTGGCTTCTGGTCCTTGGTTGTGGCTCATTATCAGTGTGGGTTTGAGTCTGCTTTCTGCGTGGATGTGTGGTGGTGACATCCTGTGTGGCTCTCGTGAGTGTGGGGCTGGTGTCATTCGTCGTGTTAGGGACTCGTTTGTTAATAAGGGCGGGTTTCCAAATGGCTGGTAGGTGGGAGGTATCGTCTCGTTTGTTCATGCTGTGTGGGCGTTTTTCTATCTCGATGGCTTCTCTGATTATTCTGTTGTTAAAGTGTTCAGTTTTGGCGATAGTTCTGGTCTTTTTAAAGTCAATATCATGTCCTGTGGCTTTAAGGTGTTGGACCAGGGAAGAAGTTGGTTCTTCTTTTCTGACTGAGTTCTTGTGTTCTTCTATGCGTGCACTTATTCGTCTGTTGGTTTGTCCGATGTATGTGGTGGGGCAGGCGGTGCATGGGATTTCATATACTCCTTGATTTTCTAACTCAATTTTGTCTTTGGGGTTCCTTAGGATGGTGGATATTTTTCGGTTTGTGCAGAATGCTGTCTTGATGTTATGTTTGTGGAGGATTTTGCTTATTCTGTCTGTGGTGCCTTTTATGTATGGGAGGAGGGCTTTGCCGTTTTCTTGTTCTGTGTCTTGGATTTTAGTGGGGGTTTCTTTTTGGATTAGGTTGGTGATCTTATTTCTTTGGAATCCATTGGATGTTAGTACATTAGTGAGGGTGTGTAGTTCGGTTTTTAGGTGTTGTTCGTCAGCTAAGCGTTTTGTTCTGGAAATGAGTGTCTTGGCTACAGAGTTGATCTGGGCAGGGTGGTGGTGTGAGAGTGCGTGCAGATAGCGGTTTGTGTGTGTTTTCTTCTGGTAGATAGTGTGTCCTAGGGAGCCATTGGATTTTCTGTAGACTAAGACATCCAGGAAGGGAAGTTGGTTGTTCGCTTCTGTTTCCATGGTGACCGCAGCTGCATCATTAGCCACTTTAAACCCCTCCAATCCATACATGAAGCAGACTGACACCCACCATGTAGAGCTCGCACAGCCACAAACACGAAGCCAAACAACAACAATGCAGCTCACCAGCTCAAATCCCCTTGCAACTCAGACTAAGCTGAGCACAACCAAGCCCCCACCCAAACAGAACACACCCCCATCCAATCAGAGCACAACCAAGCCCCCATCCAATCAGAGCACAGCCAAGCCCCTAACCAATCAGAACACACCTCCACCCAATCAGAACACAGCCAAGTTCCCACCCAATCAGCTCACTCCCCCACTAGCAGTTAAAAGGAAGAGACAGCTGTGATCTCACATTGTTCCTGGAAGCACGAAGCCGAGAACACCAGCCTGAAGATGACGAATGAGACTTCGTCGAAACGTCGCCAAGACACTTCCAATTTTATGTGGGAGAAGACCTGAATAACCAAAGACCTACATACAAACACCCGCGAAAACCTGAGAAAACAAATATTGCACCTCTACGGGGAGGAAATCCACCATCTGACCAGGACCTATGAAAAACTCGAAGTCCAAAGAGCTTCCATTTTATGTGATCTTGCATTCCTACGCAACTGCCGAGATCAAAATTTAATCCCCACAGGCTTCCAACTGAAATTCCACTCCAACTCTGCAGCCACCAAACGCATTCTGAAAAGAACAGAACTAGCCCTAATCAGAAATGAACTCCACAGAAAAAGATTCCTCCTAGACCAAATCAACAAGGATCTCCTCACACTTCACCTCAAACTCAGCAACAAGATCCACCCCGCACTTTGGGACAAATCCAAACAACTTGCCATCTGGAGAGCCGAAACACAGACCACCCTCAAGACAGACACACACACCAACAAACTCCAAAGACTACAAGAATGCCAGAAACAATCCCCTCCACCCTCACAGCCACACATGAAACAAACAGTGCATAACATCTCAGATAGGATCCTCACCAAAGCCGAAACCAATGTCCTTTCCAAAGGATTCAACTTTGCAGTCACTCCCAAAAGCATCCCCACTGAATCCATTATATGCGGAGTTGAAACCAGCCTGACCAAAATCAACCCGGACGACGCAAACAGAATCAGACTCAAAATCACCAACATCCTCTGCACCAGCAAGCCACCCAAAAGTAACTTACCCAAAGAGGAACAGACAGCACTACTTGACCTGAAAGAAGACACCAGCATAATAATCCTACCAGCAGACAAGGGCAATGCCATGGTGGTTATGAACACATCTGACTACCAAACCAAATTAACCAACCTACTCCAAGACTCCATATACAAACCCCTAAACACAGACCCCACCACCTACCTGGAAAAAACCACCAGATCCAAAATAAAAGCCTCCCCCATCAGCGAAGAGATTCAGCAAAGAATCATTCCCAGAGAGAAATCATCCAGATGCCCTAAGCTTTATGGTCTCCCCAAGATACACAAAGAAGGAACCCCACTTAGACCCATAGTCAGCTCCATAGGCTCACCTCTACAAAACCTAGCCAAATTTCTCGCCAAACAACTACAGCCCTATGCAGAATCCATCACCTCATACGTAAAAAACTCATTCCAGTTTATAGACATCATAAAGCAACAAAACTTACAGCCCAGTGACCTACTCGTGAGCTTCAATGTCTTATCCCTCTTCACCCAAGTACCAATCAAAGAAGCCTTGACAGTTATCCAAAACAAATATAACCCCCCCCCCAAGCACATCTTAGATCTGACCAACCATTGCCTATCCAACACATACTTCATCTATAATGGACAGAAATACAAACAAACAGAAGGAGCACCCATGGGATCACCCCTCTCACCTGTCATTGCCAACCTCTGTATGGAATACTTTGAAACCCAGGCTCTAGAAAAATCTGATCACAAACCTAAACTCTGGCTCAGATATGTAGACGACACCTTCATAATCTGGCCACATGGGAAAGAAAAACTGGACAACTTCCTCACACACCTCAACAGCCTACACCCCAAAATACAGTTCACCATGGAAACAGAAGCGAACAACCAACTTCCCTTCCTGGATGTCTTAGTCTACAGAAAATCCAATGGCTCCCTAGGACACACTATCTACCAGAAGAAAACACACACAAACCGCTATCTGCACGCACTCTCACACCACCACCCTGCCCAGATCAACTCTGTAGCCAAGACACTCATTTCCAGAACAAAACGCTTAGCTGACGAACAACACCTAAAAACCGAACTACACACTCTCACTAACGTACTAACATCCAATGGATTCCAAAGAAATAAGATCACCAACCTAATCCAAAAAGAAACCCCCACTAAAATCCAAGACAGAGAACAAGAAAACGGCAAAGCCCTCCTCCCATACATAAAAGGCACCACAGACAGAATAAGCAAAATCCTCCACAAACATAACATCAAGACAGCATTCTGCACAAACCGAAAAATATCCACCATCCTAAGGAAGCCCAAAGACAAAATTGAGTTAGAAAATCAAGGAGTATATGAAATCCCATGCACCGCCTGCTCCACCACATACATCGGACAAACCAATAGACGAATAAGTGCACGCATAGAAGAACACAAGAACTCAGTCAGAAAAGAGGAACCAACACCTGGTTCCAACACCTTAAAGCCACAGGACATGATATTGACTTTAAAAAGACCAGAACTATCGCCAAAACTGAACACTTTAACAACAGAATAATCAGAGAAGCCATCGAGATAGAAAAACGCCCACACAGCATGAACAAACGAGACGATACCTCCCGCCTACCAGCCATTTGGAAACCCGCCCTTATTAACAAACGAGTCCCTAACACGACGAATGACACCAGCCCCACACTCATGAGAGCCACACAGGATGTCACCACCACACATCCACGCAGAAAGCAGACTCAAACCCACACTGATAATGAGCCACGACCAAGGACCAGAAGCCGGACCGCAGCTGCATCATTAGCCACTTTAAACCCCTCCAATCCATACATGAAGCAGACTGACACCCACCATGAGGAGCTCGCACGGCCACAAACACGAAGCCAAACAACAACAACGCAGCTCACCAGCTCAAATCCCCCTACAACTCAGACTAAGCTGAGCACAACCAAGCCCCCATCCAATCAGAGCACAGCCAAGCCCCTAACCAATCAGAACACCAGGTTTTTCCTACATAGCCAAGATTTTTCTACAGCCCTAGCTCAGTGGAGTCACATCCACTCGATTCTGGGCTTTTTTCTTTTGGCAGCCAGCAAGCCCTATGCTGCTTAGTGAGAGACTAAGAAAAAAGAAAAATCTTCGCTACGTAGGAAAAACCTGGCCAAAAGAAACACACACACACACACACACACACACACACACACACACACACATATACATACATACATACATACATACATACATACATACATACATACATACATGTCTTTGGTTATTTGGGTTTTCTCCCCCGTAAAATTGGAAGTGTCTTGGCGACGTTTCGACGAAGTCTCATATATATATATATATATATATATATATATATATATATATATATATATATATTTGTAAACCTTAAGTTGTGAAGCATAATGAAATGATAAAATATTTATTTTAAAATATACATGATAAGTATTGGTAAAAACTTTTCTACTTCAGTACTGTCTTCCTAGTATTCTGTATTAATACTATAAATATGCATAAAGCATGTCATTCTCTCTGTATAAATTTTGCGTATGCACATTTTTGTTTTCAGGTCACATCAAGACCCTTTTTTATGATGTGTGAAAAAGAAAAGCTATGTAGTCTGTAGGAGTTAAAAATGTCTTGATGGCACAGTGAATCAATCAAAAAGTTTTTGAAGACTTATCTAGCAACAATTTAGTTGATCTTTCCCTGTCCTTTCCCCAGTTTTTAAATATATTTAGGATTGAAGTGAAGAAATGTATCTCTTAATTTACTCTTTAACAAAAATTATATATCACTTTGGATGGGCTTCTACCTGTTGATTATTTGCTTTTGTTTAATTTGTATGCTGCTTATCACTATCAAATGACACTGCTCCAACTGATTTTTAATATCCTTGGCTTTGAGTTAGTTTTGTGTTTTATCTTTTTGTTTCAAACCATCAGTAAGAGAATAGACTGAAGAGACATTTTGCTGTATCAACAGTACAAGTGAAACATTGTTCTGAACCTTGTATTTGACTTGTTAATCCATCCCTCTTCTAATTAGCCAAGTGGCTGCTGCATTTTGCTTTGCTTGAAAAATGTAGCTTTTGCACATGCAAGATATATGTGCAGGAACCCTTACTATTACAACAAAGAACCATAATAACAGGTTTCCCCCTTCTCCCTTTCAAGAAGAATTTGGGCATTATGTATAGCAGTTACAGAATATTAAAAGGAAAATATATGGGTTTTGTTTTGAAGATGCACAGTGACAAATATGTTCCATGTTGAGGCCACATGCCAGAAAGGTGCCTAGATGATATATCTTGAAGCCTTCTTAAGTAGACATTTAAATCAGCTCCCATGTTTACTGCAATAATTAACAATGTGTAATTGATATTGCAGCCTGTATTAATTTTTTTCAAGACTATATTTGCATGATTTATTTTAAAAGATGACTGTAATTGATTTAACTTATACCTAATTTTATATCCTATATTTAAATTTACTATTTAAATATAATTTTAAGACTTGATGGTTATGTTATGTATGTTATGTTATGTTGTTATGTTAGTTTGTTATGTTGTTTTATGTAATGATAATGTATGATATTATACTTGATTTATTCATCTTAATGATAGGGTTTTTGTAAGATAAATGTAAGTGATTCAGTCTTTGACTTCATAAGTATGTGACTCAGGATTGCTGATGAGTGATCTGAGAACAATTATAACTAGTAATTGACAGTGACTTTCTGACTGGTGAAATGCTATTGCAAGTTGTTCAAAATTATTAGCTTCTTTGTTTTTCTGGTGAGAGTTAGTAGATTCTCATAGCAAATTTGCCACTAGGTGGATTAGTTAGAAAAGTGTATAGGCGTATCCTACACATATACACACAATAACAAAATGTGTACCTATCCAGACAGTATATTTCCATGAAATATGAATTATTCTAAATGAATCCTTTTCATTTTTCAAATTGCTAAAATGGGTTGGAGAAGAGACTAGAAAAAAGCTCTTTCATATACAATAACATGGAAACATCTTTCAACTGTACATGATACCTAGTTTTTGTACCACTTCACAACATTGTACAAGATAAATTTATCTATATGATAGTTTACAGCTTATTGTAATCAAGGAGTTTTACTGCTGAATGAAGATGTAAATTCAAATCTCTCTGCACACAACCATTTCATATTATAAAGCTCTAAATAAAGCCATATCAATTACAGCCTTATCAGATGAAATAAATTTTATATTTACAAAATATAAAGACTGTATTTTTTTAAAAAAAAACCCTATGAAATCAGTGAGAAAGACTATATTCATTTCAATGAGGCTGCACTAATTATTAAGACTAATATATATTCTGCCATATATTTATTTGTTTGTGACTATGGTAGAGAAATACTTAAATATTTTCTAAATTAAGTATTCTTAAATACAAAACATTAAAGATACATTCTCATAGAGTTACTAAGGCAGATGACTGAATGATGAATGCTCTCCGCTCCTGATCATCAGGAATTTCAAGAATGAGAGATAAATTTTGAATTTTGCAGCTCTGACACTGGCAGTGTTATACATCTTCATGAAATATAAATATTGTTGAAAACAAAGAAAATCTGGCTTAGACTGCAGAATATTGATTATTGTTGTTGTTTGGCTGGCAATGGGAAATACCCTAAATCTAATACTGCAACATTCAGGAATAGGCTAAATATTCAGTGAATAATAGATGTTTATTTTTGCAGCAAATAAAATAATCATGACACAGATTCCTTTAAGATGCTAAATAAATGCTTGCATTGCTAAGTTTATAACATGTTTAAGATCTAATTGGAATATTATGCTATTTTTCATTGCACTATTTATTTTCTACCATTATTCTCTCAAGGCATGTCATAGTATGTATGTTACCTAGATAAAAAGTATAATCAATTGTTTGGTCTCTTTCATGGTTCTGAATCATGATTTCCATTTGGGTTTAGACCATAGCTAATGGTCTTGCCAATGCTAATGGCCTGTAACCGCAGCCTCTTTGCTGGTGCGAATGGCCTGCAGCCACAACCACTTTTACAGCGCAAACAGCTTGCCACTGCAGCCTCTTTGCCAGTGGGAATGGCCTGCCACCGCAACCTCTTTGTCAGCATGAGCCCCCCCCCCCCGTGCCCCGTTTTGGGCCTGGAAAGCTTGCTGCACCAACCTGGAAACCAAAACACTGCATGGGGAACACAGTGCCCCCACACCCCGTTTTGGTTCCCAGGTTGGTGCGGGAGGCCTTCCAGACCCAAAATGGGGTGCGGGCAATGTGTGCGCAAACTCCAAAAATGTAATGCGAGCACTCCCTTGCATGTGCCTTGTCCCCCATACATGCACACATGTGTTCCCCATATGCGCTCCACCCCCATGCATGCACAGCAGAAACCCAAAGACTAGCTGACTGGTGGGAGCTCTGCATGCATGCAGGGTGCAGCTGGTCTGGGGCAATGGCTGGCGTGCCCGCAGAGAGGGCTCTGCATGCCACATGTGGCACGTGTGTCGTAGGTTCACCATCACAGATATATACTATAACTACTTTGCATATATGCCAACACACCAACAGGTTTAGGAATATTTTAAAACTCTTGTTCTATTCTTTATGGAAAGGATTGTAATAGATTTTTCTCAGTTTCCACTTTCATTCTAGAGATTCTAGGAAAGGATAAATAGTTTAGCTTAATTTTTAATTGATTAAACAGTTGACCAGTCTCTCTTTCTCAAATTAATTGCCAATACTAATTGCCATAAAACAACTTTCTTTATCCTTGGATCAAAAATGAGGAATTTGCATGCTGAAATGTTAGGACAAAGAATGTTAACTTCTTTGTGAATAGCAAGTATAAATACAATTCCAATATGCTAAAAACTGTTTATAATCTACCAGTTCACTCAGACATCTTTATTTTATATCTGAGAAGGTTGGAATTCTAATTTAGTTCATTGTGATTTACCTTTACAATTAATTTAAAATATCCTGAAATTCATTGGTCACAACCCTCCTAGCTTTCGAGAGATCTTAAAGAGCTGTATTTATCACAAACACTGAGGTAGAGTGATGCTGGGTCACAAGAAAGTAACTATTAAGGTGTTGGGAAGTGTCATTTGACGGGCACAAGGAGCTTTTCTGATTATGCTGTATTTTTCCCATTGTTATTGTTTTTTGAAAGCTGGCCAGAGTTGTGCTGCATAGGAAGAGCAGCTGTAGAAATCTTTTAAATAAATAATTACTTTACTTGATTGCTCTTCTCAATAAAAGGTAGTGGATATAATGTCTGTATAAGGTTGAAAGCTTGAAATTAGAAAAGGCAAATATCTTTTTATATAGATTCTGAGTCAATAAATATTATCAAAATGTCCCAAAGAAAATGCCATTTTTAATATATTGGTAAAGCACAAAACACACGTGGCAATCATGACATAAATGTGCAAGAGATGCTGTTATTTTATTTATGCCATCCTACCTTAACACTGGTTTTTCAATTTAATAGTAATTAACATTTATATGTTCACATTTGGCTTATAGTACGTCTCATAATGTTTTGTGTTGTATGAAAATTGTAAAGATGCATGACTGTGCTGTGTTTGATTTGTTTCTAATGATTATCTTCACTGTCCAGTGTTCTTTCAATATGGGTACCTACAACAGTACCAAAACTGATTTAGAGAAAGGGAAATATGACTACTGTAGCTATCAATATAATTGAATAGTTTTCTATTATAGATAGCACAAATTTTGCAGCCATGTAAACCCAGACATGGAGAGTTTTCTATCTATTAGCAAAATTAAATATTATGGTAAAATGTTGTTTTGGTACATATACACAGATGTACACCATATATTTCAATTTGGACTTGCAGATTAGTTTCTTTAACCTACTTGTATCCCAACTATTAGTAAACAGAGCAATTATGTAGGTGGAAAAGTTCAGTGATTATAGTATAATTCCAATCCCATGTTAGTGTTAATATATATATAAGGGGTAACAGACTTGAGCTTTTTAAAAATGTGCAAATGTAGTGGAGACTATTTAAAAGCATTTAGATAAGATGCTTTGCAAAGCATGTTGACATGAATGAAGCATCATCTTTGATTCATTAATACACCTGACTTTTGCTTTGAAGGATGTTTTCCAAATTCCTCAATCTTTATGTATGCAATATTTCTTCTAGGATCAGTAGCAAAGTGCTGTGATAGGTATGCACATGCATAAGGCTAAACAGGACATTCTTAAGACGAACCTTGCATGCTTTCAAATAATGTGGTTGCTTTAACATTTCAAGTAGCACTTCATTCACCCCACTATATTTTCAGAAGTGCCTTTCTTGAATGCTTTGTGTAGTCCTACTGCCTGTAAATCTTACTATTAACCACTATCTTATTATTTTATAGGTTGTGGCTGTTAGATCAGCCTTTTCTGTGTTGGTATTACTCAAATGTATTACAACTACAGTTCTCAGAATTCCTAATCAACCTGCCCAAAAGATAGAAAATCCTGGAAGTTGTAGTTCTAACTAATTTTGAGAGTACCAAGTGGCCAATAATGTATTAGAAAACTGAGTTCATGCATTATTAAGAAGACAATTCCCTTTGAAGATAGTATTCTATAAAAATTTTCTAAGCAGGAATTCATAATAATTCCTTGGTATCCGTTTGATATGTCCATTCCACTTCTGCAGTTTATACTGCAGCCTGATATAGGATCAAGGCCTTAGCAACATTATTTTTTTTTATTGAAAAAGTTTTCAAATACAAGTTTTTCCCCCTTTTTCCCCCCCCCTCTTCCCTAACCCACCCTTTCCACCCAACCCCCCCCCCCCCTGTGACTTCTTCACAACAATAGGCTATTTCATAACTAGTTACATACATAATATCTTCCCTTTCCCTTAATCCCTTCTCAGAATACTGACCCTTAACTTGTTAATCTTATAACTCCCATTTTTACGGTAATCTGCCCTTTTTCTCCTCCCCTATACTTATTGAGTATTATTACAAATTAACCTTTAATCTTTTATATATATTAATATAACATTTTAAATCGGCCTTCTCCCTGCAACCAAATTTATTCAATTCTGTCCACTTCCTCCACTCCTCTAAATATATGACTTGAAATCAGACAATACAATTCTAAATATAATCCACTACCCACTTTACTAGAATATACACATATCTATATATGCATCCCATTTTATAACAATCAGTAAACTAACCTCTTTCAGCCCTTCAATTCCTACAAAATCATGCAATACGATTCTAAATATAATCAACTGCCCACTTTACTAAGATATACACATATCTATATATGCATTTCATTATGTAAAAAGAGAAAAGACAATAACTTTAAGTTTATGATCCATATAATATCTTCTTTGATGTCTTTCCACTAGATTGTTAAATCCATCACCCATAATAGGGTAAAATAACATGCTGGTGCAACAGTTTGTTCAAAATCTTCAGTCATCTTCTGCCCCCATCAGTAGTAGATATCCTCACACCTGTATAAAAGTAAAAACAACCACCCGAGTGACATTATAATTATGAATATATCCGTATGGTTATAGTTGTGGTATTCATCAGGATTGTTAATTCCCGTCATCCTACTGAGTAACATCCAGATCTTCTGCATGCCCCGGCAAAACTCTCCTGCCTTATAACTCAAAATAGTTATAATATATTTCCAAGAGAAAAAAAAGGTAAATAAGAAAAAATTAGATGATTCAAATCCAACAAAGTGAGGCTCTTTCCACTTCCCAAAATCATGGCCTTGCAGAGATCTGCCACAATCCTCAGGATAGTATCAGACAATTGTTCGCCACCACTGTCTTTTCTAATATTCATTCATTTTTTAAAGCGCCTGGCTTCACTGTTGCTTAGTTTGGAAATTGCTGTTTCTATAAGATCTGTTTCTTTTCTTTTTCTTTTTCGGGTTGAATTTCCATCCTCTTTTCTTGCTTACCAATTGTATATCTGCTGGTTGATTTTCATTCTGCTTTGTGGATTGTTCTTGTTGGGTTAATTTTATCATCTCATCTTTCTTCTCCATCACTTGTATATCAACTGGTTGATTTGCGCACTTGTCTGTGACTTGATGATTCATCACCTTGGGTTCGGATGACACTGCTCTCTTATTTATAAACAGTCCAGCTGGGGTCTCCAAGGAGTCCAAAGACAATTTATCCATCACAGCCTCTGTAATTTGATGTTTTCCTTTTATTTCCAACTCCTTTTGCTTATCCTGTATTATGCCTAAAGGTGTTAAATTCATTTTTAGAATTTTTTGATAAAAATCTTCCGCTTTTTCGACAGTGTGCAATTGATATCTTACGCCTTGATATCTCAATATTAAACCAACTGGGATGTCCCACCTGAATAGGATATTTCTTTTTTTTAATTCAGTCACTAAAAAGCCAAATTTCTTCCTCTCCATTAACATCTTGGGCGGGAGCTCCTTGAAAATCCAAATCTTTCTTCCATGAAATTGCAAATTGGAATTAAAAGAGTTCTGCACAATATTATTCCTAATTTCTTTATCTGTAAAATAGATCACCACATCTCTAGGCAGTTGCCTTTGCTTTGCCCACCAGGATTTTATTCTATAAATTCTATCAATCCTGCAATACACTTCATCAGGTTGAACCTTTAAGATCCCAGCCAGAATTTCAGAAGATACTTTCCTTAAATCATCTCTATTATTTTCCTGCAGACCTCTCAATCTAATTGCATATTCTGTAAAATTATATTGAATCATTAAAACTTCTCTTTCAATCCTCTGTTGTACATTTTCCTCATTACCAATCTTTTGGTCAGTCTCCATTTTAGATTTGTCTTCCAAGCTATTATCCTGAATGTTTATCAAATCCTTTTTAATTTTTTGAGTCATGTCATCCAAATTCTCCTCGATTTCCTTCATTTTAGTCTCTAATAATTCAGTCTTTGCCTCCATCCGAATCAGAAAGCCTGATAAACCATTAGCAACTTTTGAAATCTTTTTATTCAAGAAGTCAGACTCTGATTTCACCAATTCACCAATTTCTTTAATTTCCTGCTTAAATTTTTCAAGTTGCTGATTCACAATCTCATCCCTTCTTACAATCTCTTCAAGGATAAATTCTAATATATTAAAATCGGGTTTCTGACGCTGGAGAGTTGAAATTTGTTGGCGCAATTTCTTAAGGGGGGAAATTCCCCCCCCTGTTTGTCCAGCTGTATAAGTCCTGATGCCATTTCCGACACAGACAAGATTTAGCAAAAATAAGAGAAGAAATAGAAAACAAAAAGACTTTCCCTCATTAAAAAAAAACTTCTGAGCAGCACAGGAGCGAGGTTTCTCTAGAAATGTAGCCAATGATATTTATTCCGCTACATTGTAATAATGAAAAACAGAAGGACTTTCCCTTTTAGCCCTTCTCCAGCCACAGCAGACGCCATTTTAGAAGGCTCTTTTTCCCTCTTTTCCTCTGCTCTTTTCTTTTAAATAGTTTTTGAAAGGGTGAGATACTTGCGGTTCAGTATTAAGGGTCCAGTTCTTCATTTCTTTAATTATTCTTTTAGATTCACAGGCTTGCTCTTGACGCCTGGCTCTGCATAGGCAGAGGTCTCCCAAAGCCCGGAGCAGCGGCAGGGGATATGGGGCTTCTCATCCGCTCCGTCCCAAAAGTTAAAAAAAAAACTTTTGGGACTCTGTGGGGAGTTCTACCCACCCCTGCCGGCTCTCTCTCCGTTTCCTCTTGGAAACGGAGTTTTTTCGAGCCGCCATCCGCTGTAACGGCGGCTCTATACAGGCAGAGGGAGCTGACGATCCCAGAGGAACGTCTGGCGGCGGCCAGCAGCAAACCGGAAGTCGCCTTAGCAACATTATTAATACCCTTCTCCAAAAAAAAAATTGGGAATCAGCTATGCATTCAGCAGTCTTTAAAGTCTGCATTGGATTGATGGAATAAGAAACTCAGTTTTCTGCACATTGGAGTGAAGGAAGGAATTGTGTTAAGCCTTTAAACATCTGTGGGATAGGAGATGGAGAGGAGGCAAGTAAAAAAAATGGATAATAATATCATGATAGAAAACCTGAAATTTACATGGATTACAAATTGGGATGCATCATGACATTACCACACACATATTATCATTTTGACATAATTCTAATTTTCTGTGGATGTGTATAATAGACCAAGAATATAAAATTCTAGTCAGTGCTACCTAAATTCTGTGCATTTGAATGCATATACAAGTCATTCACTTATCAATCTGGAAGATAATAAAGAAAATTCTGCAACAACTCAGGAATATGCAGAATTCCTAACTTCAGAATTTTGTCACTTCTTAACAGCAGAGCCCCATTGGGTTTCTGGTGGTGCTTTCCAAAATGTAGCATAATACCCGGGACTGTTGTGTTACTTTTATTTATTTATTTGTTTATTTGTTTGTTTGTTTGTTCGATTTATTGGTTTGATTTATATGCCGCCCTTTTCCGGAGACTCAAGGCGGCTTACAATGCGTTAAGCAATAGCCTTCATACTTTTCTATATACCTGCTTAGTAGGGCTTTCGCCCCCCCCCCCAGTGGTGTTCTTTTTTATACAAAGTCAGCTTATTGCCCCCACAATCTGGGTCCTCATTTTACCTACCTCGGAAGGATGGAAGGCTGAGTCAACCTTGAGCCTGGTGAGATTTGAACTTGCAGTAATTGCAGGCAGCTGGCACTAAGTGCTACTTAACAGCACTTTAGTCCACTGCACCACCAAAACTCCTTTTAATGTAGATGCTGCACATATAAAGGTAATTATATGGTCCTTATTTAGCAAAGCTAATTGGAACTGGAAGTTCTGTTGTTAAGCAGTGGGGTCATAAGTTGTAAAACCATTTGACCATGTTACTTAGGAATAGCAGTTACAACAGTCCCGGTTAAACAAGGATTGTGAAGGTCATTAAGGATCTCATGTGATCTCAGGATTCCAGATTTTCTATCGATTTATTTATTTATTTATTTATTTATTAAATTTATAGTGCTACCTATTCGCACATGGAAACTCAAGACGGCTTACACAATACAAAATAAAACAAATAGAAGAAAATTATAAAATAATAAAATAGCCCTCCATCCCCTACCCTGGTGACAACATATCACACAAGCCATTTAATGGGTTCCATCCTGCTCTGGGTTCCTCAGGCCCACTGATAGAACCAGGTCTTCAGCGCCTTCCTAAAGAAGGCAGTCTAATCTCTGGGGGAGTGATATTTCAGAGAGAAGGAACAACCATGAAGAAGGCTCTTCTTCTGGGACCCACCAGGTGTATCTCCCTAGGGGATGGGATCCAACATTCCTTGCCTCCCCGCTCTAGTGGGTAGATGTGACAGGCAATAGTTGGTCCCTCAAATAAACTGGTCTTAAACCATGAAGGGCTTTAAAGAAGACAACCAGAACCTTGAATTGCACCCAGAAACAAATTGGCAACCAATGTGGCTCCCACACGAGAGGTGATACATTTGCACACTGAGGTCTGCACAAAACCATGTGGGCCACTGCATTCTAAACCAACTGGAGCTTCCGGATGCTCTTCAAAGACAGCCCATGTAGAGTGCATTGCAATAGTCAAGACGGGAAGTGACTAAGGCATGAGTGACCATGAGTAGGGAATTGTTGGTCAAGGAAAGGGCATAACTGGTGCACAACGCGCAGTTGCACAAAGACCCTCCTGGCCATGACTGCCACCTGTTCTTTGAACAGAAAACATAAATCCAGGAGATCCATCAGTTTATGCACAGGATCTGTTTGGGGCATCCAAGACCAAAGATGGCAATTCTCCCTGGGTCAAAGAACCTCAAACCCAGAGCCACTCAGTCTTGCCAGTGTTCAGTTTCAACCTGTTCTCCCTGTCCAGCCCCTAAGAGCCTTAGGCACTGCGAGAGGGAGGACATAGCATTGCTTAACATAAATTCAGATTTACTTGTGGGGAGCTGGAAGGAAAGGTTATAAATTGTAATCACGCGATTGCTGGATGCTGCGACAACTATAAACAAGGGGTCTAATCATAACTACCACTTGTTTAGCCCTATCATAAATTCAGTCACTAAGTGAAAGGTTATTAAATGAGGATCACCTGTACAATGATTTTTCTTATAAACAAGAGGCATAGATTTATTTTGTTCTTTTCTTTTTAAAAATATTTTTAAATCTTCAGGAAGAAAATATATGATCACCCTATTGTTTAATTACTGCCATTTAAAATGGCCATTTGTGTTCACTTTATGAACACTTATTAACAAAAAAGTTCAACAAATTAATCCAAATAGTACTTTAATTTCATCAGAAGTTTTCAACACAAAGAATTGGTCAGATTCATTGCAATGGGAAGGAAAAACAATAGGCTTTAATTTTGGACATTATAAAATAGCCTTTGATTAAATGCTGATTGTCTTCTCCATAAAAAGAGATGGCTGCAATTCCCCTCTTCTTGCTTGATGTCTATGAAAAATATTTTCCATGGCTGCAGTTGAAATTAAATTTTCAGTTAATGTGTATCTAATGTAAAACCAGTTTGAAAGAAAAATGAATTGCATTTTTCCTTAGAGAGGAAAAATTCCCAGCTGCCAATTTTTTTTTAAAGTGAGTGTATTTTTAAAGTGAGTGTATTTTTAAGAAAGCAAGATAGTCTACATAAAATCTATAATATTCCTGTGTCACTGTTTCCAAAGGATCATTTTGGGAAGAAACTTCAGTTTGGTCATTATTTTAGTATGGAAAATGGTATCCATTATTGAAAGGTGGTCTGTATTTGTACTAATACAGAGAATGCCATTTTAGAAATGAGCCTGATTGCATGGTTCATTTTGTTCTCCTTTGTAGAGCCAGGCTGCGGCCCACTACAAAGGCACTAAACATGCCAAGAAGCTCAAAGCGCTGGAAGCCATGAAAAATAAGCAGAAATGTGTAACTACCAAGGACAGCGCAAAGACTATCTTCACTTCCATCACTACCAATACCATCAATACCAACTCTGACAAAACAGGTTAAGCAATAATTTCTGTTGTGATTTATTTCTTTTATTCTTTTTCCCTTGTTGACCGCCATGTCCGTTGGGTTATGTGCTTGCCATGCTGATTCATGCTTGAGCCATCATTCTGTATAATATTGATTCTTTTTTTTCTTCCCAGTATACTTACAAGGGGAAGGTAATCATGGCAAGTTGTGTAACTGATTTCTCTTGTGCACAAAGATGTTTGTCACCATGTCGGGCATGAATGCATATATTTTAAGATGAGTAATATCTATTGCCAGCAAACAATTAAGCATAAATTGCTCAAAGCCTTGTAGTCTAAGCCAGAACTGCCTCCTCCTTTGCAGTTTTCTGTGACTCTTTTTTAAAAGCATTTTGTCAAAGCTTTATTGTCACATATTATTATTTCAAAAGGTATTGCATGATTTCAAATTGGATAATTTCCATGTGTCCTCCACTCACTTTATAAACAGGTAAGTGTGACCAAAATGGATTGTTCTTATATTTCAGTTGCACAGATTGAAAAACAGTATCTAAGTTTAAAACTTATTGATCAAAATCAGATTGTGTGAGTTTCTCTCTACTTCTCCTAGTAATAAAAACATTGCCAGCAGCTGCTAAGTTGATGGGACTTGAGTCGCCTTGCATTTAAAATCTGAACCACTGTCTGGGAAAATTTATAAAGAGACAATTCAGCATTTTATGTAAAAGAACTGAACTTGTCCTTTTCTGCTCTGTTTATAGTATGCAAGGTCCATACATCTGGGTAAGATGGGCAGCATACAGCATAATAAATAAAGATAAATAAAGTACTTTAAAAAGATCAAGAAGCATTTGTACTTGATATAAAACAAGTAAATGGTTTACTTGTTGTGGTATGGTCATTTGATAAAGAGGGTTTCTTTGAATTGCTGCTAACCACATTTTGTTAGTCATCAGTGTGGATGTTCTGCCTTTGCTTATGGCCAGCTGCTCTTTTAATTAGTGTTCATTATTAAGGAAACAGGAATTTTACACTGAACTGAATTGGTTCTTGCCAGACGGATTCCCATAAAATATATGGTATAGCTTTCCCTTCATAAAAAAATAGACTGGAGACAGTCTTTGTTCTTTTTAATTAATGCATATAAAATGGATGAAGCCTTATAGCAACTTTCTAATGTCTAATGTGTATGTGTGTGAGTGTGTGTGTGTGTGTGTGTGTGTGTTTTCTGAGGTTTTTGTGGGTGCGAAGCCAAACAACAGCAACTCAGCTCATCAGCTCAAATCCCCCTGTAACTCAGACTAACCCGAGCACAACCAAGCCCCCACCTAAACAGAACACACCCCCATCCAATCAGAGCACAGCCAAACCCCCAACCAATCAGAACACACCTCCACCCAATCAGAACACAGCCAAGCTCCCACCCAATCAGTTCACACCCCCACTGGCAGTTAAAAGGAAGAAACAGCTGCGATCACACATTGCTCCTAGAAGCACGAAGCCAAAAATACCAGCCTGAAGATGACGAATGAGACTTCGTCAAAACGTCGCCAAGACACTTCCAATTTTATGCGGGAGAAAACCCGAATAACCAAAGACCTACATACACACACACACACACACACACACACACACACACACACACGACCTTTCTAATGTCTAATATATAGACATTAGCCTTATAGCAACTTTCTATAGAGTTTAAAACAGATAGTAGGACAGAATGGTGGAGTCGGGGAGATGCTTAATGTATCTGTAACAATGACTACATTTGAATCTTGATTGTTGTGTTTATTTTAAAAGTCCCTCAATTGATTAGTTTTCACTCAAAGTAGACTTACCCTTTGTAAAACATACAGTTCCAATTGCAGGTACTACAAAGTTGTGGCAGTTGGACAAAGATTGCAATATGAAGCACATTACTCTGAAGAAAAGCTATGCGCAGTTCAGACTTCTGGATTCAGATGTCACTGTCCCACTGTCATTTGAGGCCAAATGACTTCCACATTTATAAAAGAGGGATAAGTATATTATTATTAAACAGCGTACAATAAAATTTACTATGAAATAATCAAAATATTTCAAAGAAATAATTAAAAGAGATGCAACAGCATTGCAACCGTCCATATGTACACATGTGCGGAGAAATAGAACCATATAAACAAAATACGGAAATCCATGATATGAGGCAGTTTGATGTAGAATAGTGTGTTAGACAGCAAATAAAATATAATATTTGTCAGAAGTGAAGAATATTATTTGACAATTGTATATCTAATTTAAGATAGTAATTTAAAATAATATGTTTAAAGTAATTTAATAAGGAACTTTTAAAATACTAATGTTGTATCTGATGAATGTTTAAATCAGGAACCATTTTCAGTAATTCAATTGTAATCTTTAATAATATAACAATAGGTTATATTACAATTTGGGCAGCTGAGTGACTTATACCCATACAAAGTAACAGAGTCATATAAGCAAAACTTTAACCTGGCTTTTTGCTGTTTGCAAATCTCTTGTCTTATAAATTTGTACTAGTGTTATACACAATTGTGTAATTATTTTACACAATTGCATTATGGCATTTCTGACATTCTCTTCATTTCATCATGGATGCTGCTGATTATAGACACCAGCATTTGAGAACTTAATCATGCATTCTGATACTCAAGAACCAGGTCAGACAATGAACTTGGAGCTATTGTTCTGAATAGGTAAAAATATTTTTTATGTACCAAATCATTTTTGTCAGCTGTTTCTTATTCTTTACATTCTATTGTAAAGGTTATTTTTGTTTGAATTGTTTGAACTGTTTGACTTTGAAATGTCTTCAAAGTCTAGCAGAATAGAATTTGTACAAATTAGAAAAATATCAATGATCAAAAGTATGTATATTATTGTGGAAACTACTTTACCAAGGATATGTGTTTTTTTTATAACCATATTCATGTTCCTTTGAAAAAAATATTTAATTTTTTTCATGGCTTTATAAAAGCATCTTCAAAAGATCCGTATGTGGAATGAAGAAAGCTAGGAGAAAGACATATTAACATCATTTCAGTATATTGTGTACAAATCATGATTAAATAATGGAAAATATGCTAGAACAACATGTTGGTCAAAATTTGACCAACAGTTAAACATTTCCCAAAAGTTGGAATCTTCACTGTCTACTTGCAAAAAAATATGGGATGATTCAATATTCAACTAAAGCAGGAACTGAAAGGGGCAGTTATTTTTTCTAGCCCTTCGGCAGAATAGGATTCCAGCAATGACTTCTAGAAAATTAGAGGCATGTTGAAAAAATATCAAAGTACAAGCTGAATTATTAAATCCACTTGTACTAGACTGTATAATGATTATAGACTCATATGAGACTTTAAATTCCAAATCCTACATATCTTATTTTTTGTATATTTTGTGCATTAAATTTTCTTATGAAATAATTGAATTTAGTAGAACAAAATAACTTTATCTAGTGGACCAAGAACAAGGAAGAACAAATCAACTGCCACAAAACTTCAGTTTTAAAAATGGAAGGATGTTGTTTCTTCCAAAACCAAAACTAATCCCTGATTTCCTTTCCCATTGCCAAAATCCACAATCTATTAGAATTATTGAACTTCCAACATTAATGAAATATTCAAAATTGTGGCCAGAGAACACATAATATCAGGAAAGGAAAATTTAAAAGAGGGTTGTGGGGAGAGAGGTTAAAATAAGATTCAAGATAAAAGAAGGAGCTCTGACAGAAGGGGCCCAGGATGAAACTTGTGAGACCCACCTCAATCTCTGTTCAGGAGAAAGTATGACTCTGAGTTGTGTATGTTTGTATGTTTTTGACTAGCCTAAAAAAGAGATCAGCATGCCTTGGAATCCAAGGCATCTCTGCTTATCCATAAAGATGCCAAAGAACTAGTCTACTTGCTGGATCCTTTATCTTTCCCACAGTCAATGCAAAAGGGACATCACATTTTAAATGAGAAAAAAACCTAAGTATTTGGGCAAGATTTAATATGTCTTTTAAATAATTAAATAAATAAATAAATAAATAAATAAATAAATAAATAAATAAATAAATAAATAATTTTATTTCTATACCACCCTTCTCCTGAAGGACTGAGGGCAGTGTACAGCCTATTAAAAGCACAAAGACAGACATCAGTTAAAAATAATTTAAATTATTAAATAATTTCAGCTCAAATTTAAAACCCCAAAAATTTAAAACACCCAATTAAAAAATCATTACATTGATAGCCCGGCCTGGCGGAACAACAGGGTCTTGAGGGCACAGCGAAATACACAGAAGTCGGAGATCTTACGCATTTCCGGGGGCAGTTCATTCCACAGGGCAGGGGCTCCCACAGAAAAGGCCCTTCTCCAGCTGACATAACTTGGCTGACATAAACTGGCCAGTGGGAGGCTATTGGTGGCAGAAGTCGGTCTCAAAGATACCCAGGTCCTATGCCATGGAGCGCTTTAAAGATGGTAACCAACACCTTGAATTGCACCCAGAAGACTACTGGGAGCCAGTGCACCTCACGCAGGAGGGGTGTCATGTGGGCACAACGGGTTGCGCCCATAACCACCCGCGCGGCCGCATTCTGGACCAGCTGGAGCCTCCGAGTGCTCTTCTTTTGAAAGCATTGGTTCCATTAATGTCACCTAAAGGTCCCTTTTCAGCCAGAAATCAGTTACTAGACAATTCTATCCAGAGTGTTTATGAATGCTATTAATAATCCTTTTCAAAATTATGTTAAACAACTGATAGCTCAATTGTATTGTTAAGGATTTCCCAACTTCTGGATACAAATCAATCTGATTCAAAGTTCTTTTATTATCAAATGGTAACAACCAGCTAGGCATGGGTGAATTAATTGCTAGATCTCAGGGCAAAATGAATTGATGGAGATGGTTTATGCATGTATATGTCCAGTTGTTATGACAGCTTGCTTCAATATAAATTTTATTCACTTTCCTTTGTATATTTCTCTGTTCATTTGCATGCCCTAAATATGGGTGTCATGTGAGCCAACTGAGGGATGAAAGAAACAAGTGAAACAGAGGCTTTTTTAATAGCTATCCAGCCATCCACAATTTCTGATATTGCTTCTAATTTTTATATAATGGATCAAAATGCAATTATAATATATTCTTAATCAAGAGAAAAAGTATCTTTAGAATCCCATTCAATCATAATTTCCAAAGAACACCAAAAAACTACATGCGCTCATTTACTTTTCCTGCCCCCTCTGCTTTCTCACGTGATGTTACAGTATATCTTACCAGTAGGATCTGAAAATACATTCCTACTTAAATGACTGTTCCTTGATAAATTATCTTCTAAGAAGCAAAATGTTGATACGTTTGTTGTTATGTCTGAGGCTGCTGATGGAAAAAGAATGAGATATACTGATGGTATAATTGAAATAAAAGTTGAGATTGGGAACTGTTTAGGACAATCATAGTGTTTGTGCAAAAATGGAAATAACCCTTTAAATAAATTAAGATTTGGGCAGAAGCTGGCAGTACAGATCACAAGGATATTGTCTTCTTGTTATGACCCAGGGTTGATGCACAAGGAACATATGCTAGGAGGGAGCTTGACCACCTTTATTCAACCATCATCCCCCACCATCCCCACAATCCAGAAAGTTCTCTGCCCACAGGTTATCCCTACACTCCAGTAGCAAGGCTCAAACACACTTGCCCGCAGACATTTTGTGCAACTTCATGACAGTGAATGTCCACAGGAGCAGCACTCTGGGGGCAAGACAGGACTTCAAACTTGGCAAAGTTCACAACAAATGTCAAGGCAAAGGATCAAATCTTATTCCACATTATGTGTTATATTTCTACACAAAGCTTTTTTTCTTAAACCTGAAATTAAAGAATGATTCTGAATAGAGAGTGAATTGACAGGTAGCACCAATTTGGTAGGTCAGGTGATACTGGCATTTGTAGCAAATGTTCCTAAAAGAGTAATTTGAAGAACAATAAAAGGAAGTTTAACCATGGATGTATATATGAGATGATGAGGGATTAGATATTTTTAATATATGTGGACAATGTTGATATTGCTATTCACTTGTGTTTTTCTGGATGTTACATGCAAAATGTGGCCATCTGTTTTATTAATCATTTAGTTTATTTATTTGTATCCTTCTAAGAATTTAGCAAGTATCAAAATTCATTTTAAAAAACCAGCATAAATCTCAACAGAGGTCATGTCACAGTGCATTATGGATTAGCTCCTTGAACTATCTGCCTGTTCCACCAAATTAGATACCATAAGCATGCTCTAGGTCCCCTCTCTTAAATGCTGCATCTGATGGATGCATAACTTTTCTCTAGCAGTCCCAACCTTATAAATCACCTGTCTCCTTGAGATCCAATAGGCATCCAATTTTTTACTCTTCCAGAAGGCTGCAAAGAACAAGAATGCTGGAACAGGGTGAAGTTGGAGCCTGGCTAGATTGTGCTGGCTACACTGGAGAAGATTAGTTGTACTACTTTAACATTAATATTTTAATTAAATCTTTGCTTTAATTACTTTAGGTTTTTATGATGTTTTTTTCTCTGAACTGCCCAGAGTTAAATCTTTAAAGATAGGCAGCTGATGATGGAGGGATGGAGGAAGGGATGGACAGATGATGAATTAATTGATTAGTTTAGAATCAATGCTGCCTTCTGTTTTCTGATTTCTCTTAAATTTCTGGGATTCCCTGAATTGAATTATATTGATTTCTACAAAAAAAAAATTATATTGGCTTCCTGAAGCCACCACTCTTTTTTTTTCTCTTTGCTGGTATGTTACAAATGGATTTCATGGTACTTTTTATCTTTTTCCATTACAGTTGAGGGATATTTATGATTGGCAGCTGTTTTGTGACCTAAAATTGAATTTTTTTTCAGTATATGTCAGAACATTTGTTTCAAAATAATAGCATGGCATTTTACTAAAAGCCTTATTGTCTTTTCTTGTATTTCTGCTCTTTTCTGAAATAATTTTCTTCCCATAATAATTGATGTTTGCCCACGTTGGTTGCCATTGCAGAATATATGGGATATATTGTTGACATTTTCAAACTTGTGTACTTGGAAAGAACATTTATCTTCCTTGACAAAGTGTCATCATGTTCTGTGAATGGACAGTTAAAACCTCACTACACTGTGATTGGCAGTGCTCATTTTACATTTTCTGAAATTGACCCCTATCATTTATATTTCACTCAAGAATGTCACATGTGTAAAAAGAGGCATCATTAAAATAAAAATGACAAATGATGAGCTCATTTCAGCAATTGTTCCTTGAGTCCAATTTCATATGCTCTAGTATATTCTTATGTTACTGTAGGTTGAAAATTATCACACTGTGACCATTATTGCTAAAAAATCCATTTTGAAGCTCTAAAACAGAAATATTGCAAGGTTATGAGGCTTTTAATATAGTTAAAAACAAAGAAAATGCCCGCAAGCTACTGTAAAACCCAAAGGAAAGATGAAAATCCAAGCCTTACCAGGTCACAATTCACTTCATTTTGTATAATGTTATGTCTATCAGAAGGTGGCTAATCTTTTACAGTTTATAACTGTCTTTAAGCAGAAACTATTAATATATATCTATCTCATGTGAAAACCTGAAACTCTGCTTACTGAGAAGTATAAGATAAAAAGAAAGAAAAAAGAATGTAAAAATAGAAATCCACTAATTGTGTGTGCTTAATGAAATGTTTTTTTGTTTGTTTGTTTGTTTTGTACGTTTTGCTTTAATTTATATGCCGCCCTTCTCCGGAGACTTGGGGTGGCTTACAATGCGTTAAGCAATAGCCTTCGTACTTTTGTATATTTATACAAAGTCAGCTTATTGCCCCCACAATCCGGGTCCTCATTTCACCTACTTTTGAAAGGATGGAAGGCTGAGTCAACCTTGAGCCTGGTGAGATTTGAACTTGCAGTAATTACAAGCAGCAGTTGTTAATAACAGTGCTTTAGTCCACTGTACTACAGGCTCTACCTGTATTTGGTTAACCAAATCTTATGAATTGGCAAAGTAGCCCAGATTTAAAGAACTGTAAAATTAGTATATGAACTCTAAAGTTTCTAAAACTTAGACTGAAGTTCCATTGCAGCCTCCTTTTGAGTAGAAATTAAAATTTTCAATGAGCAGAATTGTTTCTAGTCTAATCACCAAAATCTTGTTTTAGGGATTCATGTTTTACATCTTCCTCTTTACCTTGAATTCACAAGGTTTGTCTTGAGAGGCAATGGACACATTTTCTTCAGTGTGCAATCCCAGAATGTTTTTCTTGGCTGTGCCAGAATGGTGAGACCATTTATCTGGGAAACTAGGGTTTAAGTTCAAACTGCTCCTTTTTTCTATGTTCTAATATATTTCTAATTTTTTGATGGCTATTGAAAATGAAGGAGGCTGCCAAAATGAAGTAATTTGAAGAAGCATATATAATAGCTAAGTTCCCTCCCAATCATTTGACACTAATCAGCTCTTGAGAGTCTAACTTAAGAAGAAATCTGAGCAAAAACTCATTTAATTTCCAATTTTTCAGACAGTAATGGATGATTGGATTTTTGAAGCCCAATGAATCAGGAAGACACTAGATTGGGGTAGAGTCCTCTTATCAATTAGAATAAAAACAAAAGAAAGGAAAATAATTTTCTTGCAAATGTTCTGCCTTTGTTTTCTGTAATATGAAAATAAATTAAGAAAAGTTGCAACAGTGTTTAATAACTTATGATGCGTAATAATTTATGTATAATTCCAATTTATATTCAACTCCAACATTTGGAAAGATGAATAAAAACAAAGACCATCCATAGTATTTATCATAGTTTCTGCTAAAAGTCTTATTGTGTGAGTGCATTATAAGGCATTTATCATTGTTTCCACCTTTCTGACAAATCAAGTAATATCAGAACAGGTTTTTATGATAAATATTAATGTACAGTAGATGGCTGTCTAAGTGAAGTACATTATAGGTTTTTTTTTTAAATAGTTTTTATGGAACATTTTCCAAGTTTAAAAACCACAAGGAAAAAAAGGAAAAAGGAAAAAAAAAAGAAAAAATACAAATACAGATACAGATAAAAATACAAACAACATAACAGCGTAATATAATTTTACAGCTTCCCTTATCAGCATGTATATTCTGCTTTTGTCATTCACTATTCGATATTTGGCTTCTCATAGATTTTAACAATTCTAGTAATAGTGTAATAATTATATTGTAATAATATAATATGTTCTGATTTTACATATATACATATATCTTTATATTATAATCAATAGTTTTAAATTTTTTATTTCTTGTTTTAGCTTCTATTCTCTAGCCACTCGTACTTGTATTACATTTTTAAATATTAATTTAAAAGAAACCCATGTGTCATTCAAGCAATTCATTAACATATGTTGCTTTCTTAGGCAGTTGCTTTAGCAGACTTTGAGAAAGCAGTCACATGTATTCAGTGGTGTAAAGACATCCTGATAAGACTGCCAAAAGAGGTCAGAGGTTAGATCTTAAATGCTTTTTTATTCTGTTGTACTGCCCTGATCCTTCTGGGAAGTTGGGGGGTGGGGGAAGGAAGGGAGGGGGGGATGGGGAAATACTTGTAAAAAAAAAATTGTTTTCTTTTTCCTTTATGTAAAACTCTTTAATATATATAAAAAAAACCATCTGGGCTTTTCAAATGCACTTATAAAATTACCTTAGCCTAGACTACCTCTGCAGCTAGAAGAATCTCTAAATCACTATACAGAATTGGATCGCTCATTCTGATAAATGCTTGTTTTGAATCCCAGTGGCTATACATAGGGCAGAGTTGGACATTTTATTTATTGCTTATCAAAATATTATCCAAGCCAAAAGTAATGAGTCAAATTACCTGAGCCAAAAGGAGCTCTGCTCATATCTCTTGAATTCGTATATTTCTATGCCAAAGTTATAGCATAGGAGGGAAAGGTAACAAACCTGTAATTAAATTAGAGTAATTCATACCATAATTTTGTAATTGCTGTTTTAAAAAAGCTGAGAATTAACCAAGTTTATTTTTTCATAGTACATTATAGGTTTTCACTGCCTATCACTTATTCCTGTGAAGTTAATGAAAAATTAGCCTATTCAATATTCATGTGGAATTTGAACCTTCCAGAAAGGAGTTTTGAAATATGTTTATTTATTTTATTTATTGGAATTTGTCAAACCAAAACCAAAACAAGAATAAGAGAATAAAAATACAATAACAGGGACGATAGGCATGTTAATGCGCATATGCACGCTGCCTCTACTGACCACTTAAGTATGAAGTGAGGTCCACGGATATCAATTTGTGACTGAAACTGTGAAAATTTGTAGCTGAGACAACTGAATCAGATAGGGCATTCCAGACTTTGACAACTCTATTACAGAAATCATATTTTTACAGCCAAGTTTAGAACTATTTACATTGAGTTTAAAGCACTTTTCATGCATGTATTATTGCGATTAAAACAGAAAAAGTCATTTACAGGTAAAACATTACTACGTATAATTTTGCATGCAATACTTAGGTCTGACCACAAGTGATGCAATTCTAATTATCCAAACTGAGAATTTCAAGCCTAGTAGCATAGGGAATTCTATTGTTTACAGAAGAGTGCAAGACTTTTCTCGTGAAGTACTTCTGAACCCTTTCTATTGTACTGATGTCAGATATATGGTGGGGATTCCAAATAGTTGAACAATACTCTAAGATTGGTCTAGCATAAGTTTTATAAGTTCTAATTAGCAATACAATGTTTCCAGAAAAAAAGCTTTGCAAAATTATACTTACAACTCTTAATGCTTTTCTAGCAACGCTGTTACAATGTGTTTTGGAGCATAAATTGTCAGAGATAAGTACACCTATGTCCTTAACAAAGTGAGGATCATCTGCTAGATCAATGCCACTTAGCTTAAACTTGACATTCTAATTAAGTTTACCAATATGTAACACAGAGCATTTTATATTGCTCTGTGTTTGGCATAGCATTTGGCAACTTCAAATCAAAATTTGAAGTTGCCAAATAGATGGCCATTCAGATGGTCACATCCCTGTCATTGTATTTTTATTCTTTCATTCTTGTTCTTGTTTGTTTGACAAATTCTAATCAATAAAATAAAAAAAATATAACAAAATTATATGTAGAATTGAATAATTTTACATCATCAGCAAAAAGAACACAGTTGCTTTTAAGTTGATCCCATAAATTGTTGATATGTATAGAGAAAAAAAAGTGTGGAACCTAAAATGCTGCCTTGCAGAACACAACTGTTAACTGATGCAGGATTAGACAGTAAATTCCCTATTTTGAATTTCTGCAGTCTATTAGACAAGAAGCAGCAATCCACTTGTGCAAAGGTCCATAAATGCCATAAGAGTTTCATTTCAACAGCAGTTTATCATGTACTACTGCAGTGTTGGCAAACCTTTTCGGCACCAAGTGCATGCACACATACCGGAAACCGGAAAAGCAGCTGCTCAGTGCACATGTGCATGCCAGGAAGATGATCTCCAGGTTTCCAGCGCGTGCATGTGCACCGGCCAATTGGTCTTTGAGTGTGCATGCATGCCAGAAACCAGAAACCAAGGTGGTTAGTGCGCATGCACGTGTCAGAAACCAGAAGAGCAGCCGTCTGGCATGCACATGCGCACTGGGCGACTTCTCTTCTGGTTTCCAGTGTTCCTAAAGCCCAGCTTTAGGAAGAGCAATGGGCGATAGCTGGCATGCCCGGAGAGATGACACTGCATGCCACTTCCGGTACACATGCCATAGGTTCACATTCACGGTGTTGCTGTATTAAAAGTCTTACAAAAATATATGTAAATTGCATCAACAGCTTTACCTTGATCAAGACATGTAGTCCAGATGTTTTTACAGTGATGTTGTTCATTTATATGTCTTATTCATGAGCAATTATTTCACAATTCTCAGGTAATCAGTTTTATAGATATTTTATCTAAAGTATATAATGTTTGTTCAGATAAAATAAGAATTTAAAAAGAATATTGTACAATAGCAAAAGTTATGCAGGTTTCTAAAGAAGTACTTGGATAAAGTTTTGAGGAAACCAACTTTTCTAAACTACTTTGTAAAGCATTGCAGCCTTCTTAAATCAGATAGTTTTGTTGCTTCACTTCACTTCCTTTTTCTGCAGTTTTCTCAGAATAGCACCCATCATTTGCAATAGCCAAGAAGGTACCTGCAAACAGAATGGAAGTTATGAAATGTGCATAGTTTGGTCAAAATGCAAACCACATACCTCGCATAAAAAAAGTATAATGCCACAAGGCTGGATCTTTTACTGTAACTTCATGAGATTATGGCATATTACAGATAAATCAGACTCGCATCACATTTGTCTAGGATAAAAACATGCAGTTGGTGTACATTCTCCTCCATTTGTAATTGTACTAAACAAAGAAAGCATTTAATTATAATTAATTAGAATCCTACCAGGTGCATTACAGGGTCCTGAGATAGCTATGACTAAGGCTCAGCTCTAAGTAACCTCTATGATGAGTCTGCATCTATTAGTAAACTATCTCAGCCTTTCAGCAGTTAATGGTGGATTTTTTAGAAACTAGAAAATGGTGTTGAAATGTTATCTTAATATAGAACATAGAATCACATGCTATGCTTTTTAACTACACATAATTTCTGTTTGTGCAGTTATGGGTTTGGTTGTTCTGTTGATGCTTCTCTGTCAGCCAAACTTATTTGGTTTGAAGCTTTTCACATATTTTTTACATAAGACAGAGTTTACATCTCTTCAGGATACAATCTATGAAAATTCTCATGACAAAAACCTTATATTTTCATTCCATCACTAATTTGCTAGAAGCATCATGCAACTTTTATATTCTCCCTGAACTGCTTACATAGCTTTTGATTTTTTTAAATTTCTTTTTTATGTTCTCAGCCTGAATCTGGATACCAAATGTCTACTTTTGCCCTACATTTGGCAGCAGTATTATATTTTAATTTGTGTATTTTCTCAGATAAACAAGGGATTTTAACATTTGCTACTAATTAAAAATGCAAACTATTTATTGCTACTAATTAAAAATACAAACTAAAACCTATAGCCATCTACCATAAACCCATTAGAAAGCAGTGTCCAGATGGCAAATAAATATTGAATATTTTCATAAATAGGCTCTTATTTTATTGATTAGATATGTAGCTGATTTTGGATGATTTATTTACCTGATGCAATCAGACCACAGAAGAGTGAAATAATTTCCCAGATGATATGATTATATTTAGTGGGATTATTTTTTGCTAGCTGAAAGAACTCAGTAGATGTAGCATAATATGACTCTATTACAAGTTTATGTAAGTCTGTGAATTGTGCTTTTCTGGAACAGTTTATTTTTTTTTTTAGCCAATATCTTGTATGAAATAATTCTTGTGTCCCATTGCTGCTTATACTTAAATGTTTGTATAATCAAAACTGAGAGCACTAAAAATATTTCTGGCCTTTGGAACAAAGATACTAAAATGTGCTCTGCTAAAACATTGCACAATAGTTGCTTAAATAACATTTTTTTAGATGCAACAATTAAACCCATTGTGTGCTGATGCCACTGTCATTAAATTTAAATAAAAAAATGTTTTGGTCCTGTCAGTTGCTTTTAAAAGACACTTTTCTTTCTGTGAATTTTTCAAGCATAAATTATTAGTAAAGTTGGAGTAGGAACTCTTATTCATTGAGTGCCTTAACTCACAGATTTTAAGTTTATTAAAAGCAATGATACTTACATTTCAGTATTGCAATGTTTAGTTTTACGAAGTTTTCTTCTGTGTTTTCCTGAAATATGTTTCATTGCCTTTAGCATATAATGCATTATTTGGAATCATTTGATTGCAGTTGTTTGCATTGAATATGTTTCTCTTCTATCAATATATTTGGCCTCATAACTAGACAGGAAAACAAAATACTATTTTTCTTTAGTTACAGACTAATATATAATTAAAATTCTATCTTCTAAAACTGGTTCTAGAATTTAAATAAAATTAGGCATAGCTATGTAATGCTAAGTGGGATAAGACTTATCCATTCACAGAAATAGATACTTCCTTGATGTTAAATAATAATAAATGATTAAATTAAAAAGGTAGATGCTAATGTTCTACCAACACATCTTTATATTATCTTGTGGAATTGTACCAATTATACAGGGGTCTCTCCAGTTTGGCTGCTCAGGGCAAAGTTAAAAAAAAAGTTGCATTTGAAATTCTTTGAAGATAGCACTTATTTCACATCTGTTCTGGGTAGACATAATCTGTCCATGTGTGATCTAATTTTTCAGTTTTACCATTGCATTGTGTTACACAATGGCCTGAAGCTTGGAAAGTTCATTGAATTGACTCTAGCTGGGTTAATGCTGTAGTTCATTGATACTAGATGGGCTGTGGTTGTAGAGAGTGCCTCTCAGTAGATAAACCATGACATTGACTCCTATATTTTATTTATTTATTTATTTATTTATTTATTTATTTATTTATTGCAATTATTATATTCTTTGAGGAGAAAGGATATTCCACAAAAGAGGTACAGCAACAAAGCAGCAGTAATTAGAAGCCACATCTACTTAACTTTGAGAAAATGGGAGGTCATTAAAAAGATCTTCCTGGGCTTCCAGAAAGTAGACCAACAATGATTGGAGAAGACCATTCTGGAGATAGTACAGAACCAAGTCAAGATTAGGCCCTATAATGAGCAAATCAGCTGCCAAGTTGACTACTTGAAGAATACCATTTTGTTTGAATTGTTCTTTTCACTTTACTTATCCCTTCCAACACTCATATGGTATTTATCTGTAAAATGCAATCTTCAGTTAAGCATCTGAGGGTTATCTCTCCTATCCGTTTGGCACAAGGAAAATTTTTAATGTGATTTATGACTAGAAATCTCAAGCTTCTATGTTTTATCTTTGATGAGATTTTTCATGGTTAATATTGCAATTTTATAATTGTATAGTATGGTAGGAATTTTCTGCTGAAAGATGCTGTAAAAATATTATAACTAATTTAATAGGTTATCATAACAAGATTAAAATTCTGTATTAGTCTATTATATTTACAAGCATTGTGCCCAGGATAAAATAGAACAACTGATCAAATTCTTCAATTAAATGCCAAAATTGCCTTTCGTTTCCGCTATTTCTATTTCACATTTTCAAACATAAATTTCCTTCCCCATTAAAAATACAGATCTTTGACACCTAATTATAACATTTACTCATTTACTTATTAAAATATTGTCAGGATCCACTGACTTTTTACTGAGAAAGATAATAAAATCAGAGGTGAAAATGATTTTTTTTTTTTCTACTACCGGTTCTGTAGGCGTGGCTTGGTGGGCATGATGTGGTTGGTACACATGGCTTAGTGGCTGTGGCAGGGGAAAGATATTGCAAAATCTCCATTCCCACCCCATTCCAGGGGAAGGATACTGCAAAAGTCCCATTCCCTCCCCACTCCTGGGGGAAGGATATTGCAAAATCTCCATTCCCACCCCACTCAAAATTTCTGCTACCAGTTCTCTGAACTGCTCAAAATTTCCGCTACTGGTTCTCCAGAACCTATCAGAACCTGCTGGATTTCATCCCTGAATAAAATAAATAATAGCTTTTAATCCTTTTAATCCTTCAGTTCCAGTTCATATCAATGGCATTAATGAGCTTAATGAGCTCTGAATTGGTAATATATCAATGGCACCAGTTTCTGCAAAGCTTTCCAGTGGCAGTTGGATTCAATTCAAACTGATAAAATTAGAATTATGATACCTTGCAATTGAAGTTACAATAAACTTTAGAGACCCTTCTGATTATCACAAAATAGGTCTGTGCAGTGTTTCGATTCATTTAAAAAAACTGCTACATAGTATGTAGCAAATGTGAGCATACTGTCTGCCTTTTTTCTGGGGATTACCTGGCTGCCCTCTGTCTGATTTAAACCGTTGCAAAGAAGTACTCTTATTTGTGTCTCTCCCAACTCTGAACTACCCATTGGGCATGCCTTTGTTGAAGTCCTGGAAAGAATGCCAATTTATAAATTGAATAGGGGAAGTAAATCAGAAAAGGTCTAAATTTCTTGAAATAGGACATGATTTTGGCAATGCTTATGAAGAAATTATTTCAAGAAATTTAGAAGCTGGTTGCTTTTTTGGTCTTTCTTCACCTTTTGAACCATTCTGAACTGAATAAGGAAGTAGCAAAACTGTTCAATAAAAGATGGCGCAATACATTTCAGATGTTTGAACTATTCTTCTCATAACCCTTGGCCATTTGCCATTTTGCTGAGGCAGGTAAGATTTATAACACCTAGAGGAAGTGACATCTTCTGGGAGAAATATCTCAAAAAATACCAGATGGTAAACATAATAGATCAATTAAAGCTCTGATCTTTTGGTACACCCATGCAATTTCAATGCATGTGCAAAAGAGGCATTGATAATGCACTTGCAACTAGCATTTAGAAAAATACAAAATACATGAAAACATTTCATCTACTACCACAAATCAACAGTTTCTATCCAGAAAAGGCCTAGGATAGACACGTAGTAAAAACTGAAGCATATAATTTATAAAGACTTCATTTGTTCATTGCACTTGTTATGCTTTTTCTATAGCTTTTCCTTTTCTGAAGTGTACTGCATATAATTTTAAATTTACTAGAAAGGGACTAGGAAATTTAAAATGCTCCAAAGAATGAGAAATGTAAGAGATATTAAAGAATTTAAATAATTTGATATACCGGTAAACATGTTGAAATAAATTTAATAAATAAAATTACTAACATTGTAACCCTACTGAAACTTTATAAACTGGCTGAGGCTAATGGATTTCTAGTTCAAATTTATCAAGAGTATTATATTAGAGAAGCTAATAATTTTAAATTTAGGAAAGTCAACAACTCCATAAGAAAATCATTATTTTATGCTGAAAATAGATTTTTATTTATTTTATTAAGAAAATTTATATTGCCACTTACTTGCACATGGTGACTCAAGGTGGCTTACAACTATATAAAAACACCTTATAAAAGGAATAAAAATAATAAAAAAAATATAATAATAAAATACTGTAATAACCCCCATCCTGGTGACAACACACATTCATACTAGCCATTTAATGGGCTCCATCCCCCTATGGATTCCCCAGGCCTGCTGACAGAACCACATCTTCAGGGCTTCCTGAAAGAGTGTTAGAATGGAGTCAGTCTAATCTCTGGGGAATCTCATGGTGGCTCCACAGAGAGGGAGCCACCATGAAGAAATTCCTTCTTCTGGATCCTACCAGATATATCTCTTTAGGGTATGGGACCCAAAACATTCCTTGCCTCCCCCCCTCTAGTGGGTCAGGTAAGATGTGACCAGCAAGAGATGGTTCCTCAGGTAACCTGATTCCAAGACCAGGGCTTTAAACGTGACAACCAGCACCTTGAATTGCATGTGGAAGCAAATCGGCAAACAGTGCAGTTCCCACAGGAGAGATGATACATGTGCACATCAAGGTCTGCACAAAACCATGCGGGCCATTGTATTTTGCACTAACTGGAGCTTCTGGATGCTTTTCAGGGACAGCCACATGTAGACCGTGTTGCAAATTCTACTTATACTAATTAACATGCAATAGTATAACATTCTCTCCATTTTCTGTCTTAATTTGCTACCAAAGGCAAAGAGCAAACAAAAGTAAGAATTTTATGATGATACAATCATGCATAGGGATGAGATGAGAATTCAAAGCAAAGAAGTTGAATTTTTTAAACAAAATTGAAAGTAGAGACAGTTCATTCCACGCAGGTTTCTGTTCCCATTTTATTAGCCATCATTATTCCAAATAATACCAAATGAGGGACTAGTCCAAAACATGAATGTAAATTTAAATATATTTTTTTTCCTTCCTAGATCCTTCATATCCACTTCCTGTCAGGATTCCAAGTAATACACCCAGTTCCTATTTTAAGAGAGAAAATTATTTTAATGTTGAGTTAATGTGCCATTGAGTTGTCCATTCATTTAAATCTAATGGATTAAGATGGGACAGAAGAACAAAAGAAGCTATTTAGGAAAGAAATAGCTTCATGAAACACAGGTCTTCATATGGGATTTACTGAACAATACTTTGTGGAGGTGGCAGTAAGAAAAAGAGTTCTAAACATGAGTTTGCTAGTATGGATAAGATCTAGACAGACAGAACAAGGACCTTGGTTTGGAGTGAAGAAGTAATCTTCCTAATGACTAAAGTATTTTTTTTTACTGGTTCTTTATCCAAATTATAATTCCTATACTAGCATATCTACCAGAGATGAAGTTTTTGAAAATTGTTGATCATCTCCAATTTTAAACATCCACCTACTTTAATTTAATATTGCATGCCTAATAACATAACCAGTTATTATAGAGTAAGTTATAATCTTCAAGTGGAATACACCTCCAAGTAGTTATATCTTAAAACATACTAGATATTAAATTATTTCAGTAAGGTATTTTCAGAATATATCAAATGAATTATTTGAATATAAAAATGCTTCATTTTTTTTTAAGTAGTGCTCTTCATTGTTCTAAAATCTAAATAATCTATCCTGCTCAAATTGCAGCAATTATCTTAAATAGGGAAGAGAGAAAGCATTCCTTTAATTTCTGCATTATGCTTATCAAATCCAAACATACTTTGTGCTCCAATTATTTCCAAGTCTTTTTCCTCTCATAAAATTTGGGCATAAACAAAATATAAATTAGTAGTTGGTTTCATATCTGTATCTATAGCTTTTATGTCCTAGCTAAGTGAAAAAATATGGGACTCAAATGTAAAGGCGGGAAGGGAAGGGAAAGGAAGGGAAGGGAAGGGAAGGAAGGAAGGTGCGTATCCATCTTGAATAATCACGTAATAGAAACTGCTTTCACAGAATCGCCTTGGTTAATAATTTATGGTTCAGAAGCCTTTCAAAACCTGTATATTATTTAACTGTAGTTAACTGAACTGAATCTTATAATAGGCACAGGTATTTCACTTACAAAAATCATTTTAGATTGTATTACTGACATTTCTCCACTTGTAATATTTTGGAACTATGCAAGGATCATGTTGTATCTGCATGAAAGATGAACTTAAAATGTGAAAATTTAATATGAGAATTGTATAGGGCTTTGCTTTGTAAAAGAATGAGTGCAGCTGTAGCTCATTAGAAAGTTGAAGGGCAGAACTGACTTCTGGAATCAGTTAAAAAATGGAAGATGGTAGTCTCTTTTCCATTTACAACTTAAAACATTTATTACTTAACATGTACCTTTAATACATGTTTAATAAAAGATCCACAGACCATTAACTCCATTTGTTGGTTATTATTTCACACTTCTTGAATAGTGTGTGAATCAGCACAACCTCATTAAAGACAATTTCTACTTTGTCTTTACATCACTCTCCCTTAGAAGCAAAGCATTCCTGGAAGGTAACAATGAATGTGTCTGCTATTCAGAACACATGTTCATAATTGCTTAATAAGAATAAATTAGTCCTTACTACCTTATCCATGATAATCTAAATGAAAACTGGAAATTTTGTCTATTTTTCACATTATATATTTAGGTAAAAATCATAATCTGGTTTCAATCTACAACCAAACAACCACTTTAAATCAACTTGATTCTTGTATTAATATTTACCCAAACAGTATTTTTGCTACTTATTGTTTATCAGGGTTTTGGAATTTATCAGGTACACATAACCACTGAAATAAATTTCAGATCTTGCACAATCCAAACTAGCAGAAAAATAAATAGTACATACATTGTTTATTATTTGCTACTACATAATCTTATTTTATACTCTGCTGTAGAAATAAATGGACTGAAAGAATACCCTTTCAGGTATTGCTCATCATGCAAAAAGCCTACTTGTTATTTGTTAACACACACACACACACACACACATATGCTTATTTGCATGTATGTATGTATGTATGTATGTATGTATGTATGTATATAAAGTGTTTTTCTATCAAGACACCTGGTCTACCCCAAGATATGGGAGGGGGCATTCTGCTCCCTTTCGCCTTTCAGCTCCAATCGGGGAACCCTCAAGCAGTTGCATTCATGACAAACCATTTTATACCAAATGTATATTTTTGCTGATAAAGAAATAAAGGGAGACTATTATAGATCTATTATTTCAAGCTTTTTACCTTTCATCAGCTAGCCATACCCTTACTCGGATTCGAACTTGGGCTTCCTGTATGTTAGGCAGTTGAATTAAACTCCCAGGCTGAGATCCTAGTGACTGCCTGGAATAGGGTGGCGTCTGGGCATTGGACCGGATTGCGCCTTTGCAGCCTCTCAATGGCAGTGGATCCAAGAAAGCTCCCTGGTTTACTGAGGAGCTCCGGGAGATGAAGCGCCAGAAGAGACATCTAGAGCGACGCTGGAGGACCAGTAAATCCAAATCTGACTGGACACTTTTGAGAGCCTTTATTAGGATTATTTAGTAGTGATATGGGCGGCAAAATGTTCACATTTTTCTGCACTTATTGCATCCGCGGATTCTCGCCCAGCCACCCTATTTAGGGTAGGGGAATGGAGGAGCCCTTACAAGGTAGAGCTGAGGAATTTGTGCAGTTTCTGTCAGATAAGGTTACTCAGATTCGGATGGAGCTGGACTCTGATTAGGCAATACCGACTGAGATGATGGGGACGGGTCTTAGTCCTATTGTGTGGGAGGAGTTTGAGCCAGTGACTCCTGAGGAAGTGGACAAGGCTGTAGGGGCGATGAGTTTCTCCACTTGTTTGTTGGACCTGTGCCCCTCCTGGCTGGTTTCAGCCAGCAGGGAGATTACACAAGGCTGGCTCCAGGCTTTAGTTAACGGGTCATTGAGGGAAGGAAGCAGTTGTAAGGCCCCTCCTCAAGAAGCGTTCCCTGGACCCAGCAGAATTAAAGAACTTTTGCCCAGTCTCCAACCTACTCTTTGTGGGAAAGGTTGTAGAGAAAGTGGTGGCACTTCAGCTCCTGCGGTCATTGGATGAATTGGATTATCTGGACCCTTTTCAGTCTGGCTTCAGGCCTGGCTACAGCACGGAAACTACCTTGGTCATGCTGATGGATGATTTCTGGTGAGCCCGAGATGGGGGTCATTCCTCTATCTTGGTGCTACTTGACCTCTCAGCAGCTTTCGATACCATTGACCATGGTATCCTTCTGGGGTGACTAAGGGAATTGGGAGTGGGAGGCACCGTGCTCTGGTGGTTCTCCTCCTATCTCTCTGGTCGATCTCAGTTGGTGTTGGTAGGAGGACAGAGGTTGACCCCAAGGCCCCTCGTCTGCGGGGTGTCCTCTCTCCCCTCCTGTTTAACATCTACATGAAACTGCTGGGTGAAATCATCCAATGACACGGGGTGGGATATCAGCAATATGCTAATGATACCCAGCTGTATATCTCCACCACTCGTCAGTTCAGTGAGGTGATGGATGTGATGTGCCGGTGCCTGGAGGCTGTGGGGATCTGGATGGGAGTCAACAGGCTCAGACTTAACCCAGACAAGATCGAATGACTCTGGGTATTGCCCCTAAAGATTATGTCGATTGTCCATCCTTGGTTCTAGGGGGGGGAGAAAGTGCCCCCCTCAGAACGGGCTCACAATTTGGGTGTCCTTCTAGACTCACAACTGAGATTGGAACAACATCTGATGGCTGTAGCTAGGGGGACTTTTGCACAGGTTCATCTGGTGCACCAATTGTGATGCTACTTGGATCAGGAGGATCTCCTCACAGTCACTCATGCCCTTGTCACCTCACAATTGGACTATTGCAACGTGCTCTACATGGGGCTACCCTTGAAAAGTGTTCGGAGACTACAGTTGGTCCAGAATGCAGCTGCGTGAGCTATTGTGAGTGCACCTAGATTGCACCAATTCTGCACGAGCTGCAGTGGCTCCCTATTGGTCTCCAGGTGCAATTCAAGGTGTTGGCTATTACCTTTAAGGCCCTACATAGCTCAGGGCCAGGCTATCTTCAAGACCGCCTTCTACCGCATAGCTCCCAGCGACCGGTAAGATCCCACAGAGTCGGTCTTCTCCGGGTCCCATCAGCTAAACAATGTCGGCTGGCGGGCCCATGGGGGAGGGCCTTCTCTGTGGCTGCCCCGGCTCTCTGGAACCAATTACCCCCTGAGATCCAGACTGCCCCCACATTATGCATTTTAGTGCATAAAAATGCGACTAATAAATAAATAAATAATAAAGTTCTCCTCACTTCTTCAACTTGAGCCAGGGGAAAGATTAAGTGTTTTTCTATCGAGACACCTGGTTATCCCAACATATGGGAGGGGGCATTCTGTTCCCTTTTGCCTTTCAGCTCCAATCCAGGAGCCCTCAAGCAGTCGCATTCACGACAAACCATTTTATACCAAATTTATATTTTTGCTGATAAAGAAATAAAGGGAGACTAGTATAGATCTATTTCAAGCTTTTTAGCTTTCATCAGCTAGCCATACCCTTACTTGGATTTATATATATATATATATATATATATATATATATATATATATATATATATATATATATATATATTTGTTTATGTAAGTTTTCACGGATATATATGTGTGTACAGTTAATATCTCGGGTTTCTTCCCGTGTAATTGTAAACATATCCTTAAAAGGGTAGTAGCGACATTTCGATGAAATTGCATTCGTCATCTTCTGGCTGAAGTTCTCGGTTTGGTGCTGATGGGCAAACTGTGTGATCGTAACTGACGTTTTTCTATGAAAAGAGGCAAAGGTGTATTCTGATTGGTTGATTGGGTGGAAGCACTGTTGCTTGGTTGTGATGATGTGTGTTCTCTCTAGTATAACACATAAATGCCACAGGACATAATATTAATTTTAATAACACAAAAACAGTTGCAAAAATAGAACATCTCAATGGCAGAATAATCAGAGAGGCCATTGGAATAGAGAAAAGACCACATTGTATGAATAAACGTGATGACACTTCCTGTCTGCCTACTATTTGGAAACCTGCTCTCATAGACAGACGAATCTTAACACAAAATATAAACCTTAGATCAAAGATTCATCATAATGCTTGTGTTGCCACCATTTCCAGCATAACTTATCCATTAACCCACAACCAAGCAACAGCGCTTCCACCCAATCAAAATACAGCTACGTCATCAGCCAATCAGAATACAACAACACTGTCGACCAATTAGAATACACCTTTGCCTCTTTTCATAGAAAAACGTCAGTTACGATCACACAGTTTGCCCATAAGCACCAAACCAAGAACTTCAGCCAGAAGATGACGAATGCGATTTCGTCGAAACATCGCTACTACCCTTTTAAGGATATGTTTACAATTACACGGGAAGAAACCTGAGATATTAACTGTACACACACACACACACACACACACACACACACACACACACACATATTCAAAACTGTTGTTTCATAGAATATTTTTCATAAACTATTTATACTCTTCATTCATATCCATATATTTGATGAATATCATGGGATCACTGATGTTTTAGCTGTTACAAATATTTCTTTGGTGTATTGTAGCTACCCACTTCATAAGAGATAGTGATATAAATGTAGACAAATACAATATTGAGAATCATCTTGAGAGCACTGAATCAAGCTATAATGTTAATCTGCCATTTTGTCATTATTTTGAATATGATGTATCCTTGTTTCACTGTAATTAGTGATTCAAGATAAAGACATCTGGCATCAGCCTGAATATTATGTTTTGTATTTTCCTCATAAATTTGATGAGTTTCCTTAAATGTTTCTGGAAAATATTGTGATTGATCTTATATTTTGGATAGAAATCCACCCTCATAAAACTATGAATGGAACATAGATATATATGGCAAAGAAAATGGCTTTGAAAACTGAATCACCTATATGTTTTATTCTTTCTTGTTTTAAATATATTTGAACAATAGCTTAAAATGATAATTCTATGGGGGGGTGTATTCAATTCCAATCATAAACATAAATATATACATATACATACAGGTGTGTGTGTGTGTGTGTGTGTGTGTGTGTGTGTGTGTGAGATTGGAATTGAAAGGCTGCAGGTATATCTGGAATCTATACTTCTCTGAATGACAGAGAAAAAAATATTACTACTAAAGAATAGGTATGATGTTGATCAGTCTTGATAGGAGCAAATTTGGGTATTTAACAATTAATCAACCTAGGGTGGAAGAACTGGTTGGAATAAAATCTTCTTATTCACTATTCTCTGGATAAAATAAAATAATAAATAAATAAATAAATAAATAAATATGCTGACTTCTTTTTTGTATTCTTCATCTTTCTCATGTAGCAGTGATATTGTCAGCAGTGATATTGTACTTCAGACTTTTTCTAAAATGTGGTTGAATATCTGGCATATTTTTGCCAAGTAGGGCTTTAATCTACATTGGATTATCTTTGCCATTATTTTGCTAGCATATTACATTAAGGATATTGTATGATAGTTTATACTCTATTATTTCTTTTATATTGGTATGCAGATTGGCTTCTTTCAATCCATTGACTGCTGTTTTGTTTTTCAGATTAGTTGGCACAGCTTACTTAGAGCCTTTTCTAATTTTTCCTTTATTTTTGTCACGTTTTTGTAAATATTCTATCAGTTCCTGTAGCTTCCAACTTAGTAATGAACAAAGTGCTGATCTTCATATTCTAATATTAGAAATACTTTTAAGCAGAGTACCTTCCAAAAGTAAGAATTGCAAAAAATTATACTGTAAGAATTTGAGCATACTCATTCCACCTTTGATTAGTAACTATATGTCCACTGCTGTCCATTTGCATACTAATTTGAGGTTGAAGCTTCCTTTTGAGTTCAGAGTTATGTTAAAAAGTTATGTTTTTCCATGTCCATTTCCCACTTCAGTATTTTTATAAATGTTGTTATATTACTGCTTCTTGTCTCTTTTAATAGGTTTCTGAAATTGTTCATTAATTTCATCCTGATTTTTTTTTCTTTCTTGACTTTTATTTTCTACCATTACAGTTTCCTTGTTTGTGTGTGTGTGTGGTTTTTTTTTTTTTTTTTGTGATCTGCTTTGCTTTCTGTCATCTAGTTTACTTTCTTTTGAGTTTAGAATTAACTCTTCCCTCTCTTTGTGCATTATAGTTTTCAATTGGCTTTTAACTGGTTTTAATTGCTTTGTGCTTTAATTGTGTATGCCACCTAGAGTCACACACTTGAAATAGATGGCTGCATAAAGTTAATTAATAAATAATTAATTAATAAATTCTGACTTAGCATTTCAATCCTCAACCATAAGAAGCATATCTTGCTTGCTATCAACTTCACATTGAACTTGACCATAATCAAATCTCTTCTTCCTCTGCCTCAGTAATTGCCATATTAAAGGGTTGTTTATGAAGTCTAATTGATACTATTTGGTCACAGATTGCACTGTAGCCCAGTACTGCTCTTGCTATGTAGCTTTCCTAACAATTATAGCAATGCTATTCCTTCTTTGAGATTTTGGGTAGAAAACAGCGTGCTCTTCTGACTGAAAGGATCCAATCCTGGCCTATCCCAATTTGCTGGTGCTCAAGATGTAAATTTGTAGTTATTTCATTTCATCTCATGTTTCTCTCATCATTTCATTTCTTTGGTCAGAACTCTGTATCATTATTTTAATGGGTTATGGTGGATCAATAAAATCATTATTTAATATTTACGGAGATTTGCATAATCATCTAATTCAATGCTTTCCAAACTTGGGAACTTTAAGATATGTGCACTTCTATTTCTATGTTGGCTGTGGACTTCTGAAAGTTGGACATATCTTTAAATTGCCAAGTGTGAAAAACACTGATCTAATTCAACAGAAGTATGTAGTTATAATTTTTAGAAATGTCTCTGATATACATTTGTTCAATAAATAAGTAGAAAATAATATATTTACTATGCTTTACTAAGAATAAATGTACTTAGAACAAGCGTTGTGTCTGTAGAAAAGCTGATTGAGGCAGAAGCTTTAAACTATTTTATTATTTTATTTTATTTTAGAAAATGTATATAGCTGCCTACTCACAGCAACTCTAGATAGCTTACAAACAAAAAAAAGGAAAAGAAATAAAAATAATAAAATAATACAACCCCCCACCCCCACCCCAGCAACAACACACACTCAAATGGGCTCCATCCCACTCTGGGTTCCCAGGCTAACTGGCAAAGTTATGTCTTCAGGGACTTAAGAAAGAGTGTCAGAGTAGGGGCCAGTCTAATTTCTGGAGGGATGTTGTTCCAGAGGGAGGAAGCCACCATAGAGAAGTCCTTCTCTGGGTCCTGCCAGATACAGTATACCTCCTTAGAGGATGGAACATTTGTTATCTCTGATGTGACTGGCAAGAGATGTTCCCCCAGATAACCTGGTCCCAAGCCATGAAGGACTTTAAAGGTGACAACCAGCACCTTGAATTGCATCTGGAAGCAAATTGGAAACCAATGCAGCTCCTACAGGAGAGGTGACACATATGCACACAAAACCATGCAGGCTGCTGCATTTTGAAGCACCTGAAGCTTCTGGGCAGCACATATAGAGCGTGTTGCAATAGTCGAGATGGAAAATGACTAGGGCATGAGTAACCATGGGTAGGGATTGGTGGTCCAGGAACATTGGATATCATTTTCCTTTTGAAAGAAAATGATTGCTTACCCTTTAGCCATTGCATATTTAGTGTAGATTTAACAAATGAAGTGCTCTTCAGCAGGGAAGCAGAAATATAAGAGAATTTCATGGATAAAATTCTGCTTTGGCGGCTTCTCAAAGGAAACAGGTGCCAAAAATGAAATAGGAGTCTTATTATTTATATATCCTAATAATTTTAAATACTTTTAAAGATATTGCTATGTCTTTTTATCTGCTTTATGTGTTTGGGATTTGTAAGCCACTTAGAGAGAAGTGGTCAACAGAATAACAATAACTGTAGTAATAGTAATAATAATTTGAACATTAGGTAATATGCCCGTAGAGTATGATTACAAATAAAGTATTTGTTATCAAAATATTACAATATTACCTATATTTTAAAATTGTTTTAAAGAAGAAAAGATTAAACTCATTTTTAAAGTGAAATGGATATAAATTTAATGAAGACCATAGAGACACAGCTAACTGTCTGGTTAGACAGATGCTAAAAGATTTATGCCTTCATCTTTCTCTTTGTTTGTATTTGCAATTTTATATGTTTGGCATATATTGCTGGATTTTTTTGTAAAACACAACATTAGTTTCTTCCATAGTTATTTTCTTGTGAAATCTTTGCTCTCATGTTGTTTAAAGTACAGATGTGATTCTGACATTATTTCCATCAAATGAAGTAAAAATATTGTTCAGCGAGTAGAATTATTCCTCATGAAATCCATGATTTTATAGACCTGTGCTAAAATAAAGCATTTGGCTATTTAAAGATTTTATAAATTCTAGACTTTGCTACCTATCAGCAGAGATTTAGGCTGTGTTTAAACAGAGTAATTCTCGTGGTTCCTATTATATGTCATTTTAATTTTTCCCTTCTATCTGCTTGACATTTGAAACATCTGTCAGAGCTTCAGCTCCACACTACAAGAACTGATGCCAAATAGGATGCTTTCCAGTTCATTCATAATTACTGATGTAGACAGAGCAGAAGATCTAGAGTCTCTAGAGAAGTACATTGATAAAATTTTGATTAAACATCATGCATTATGCTATCATTTGTGCAGTTTGCATGCTAATCAATTGCACATTGGTTCCTCTACAACATAATTTCTTATTGAAAAGCTGAAATCATAAACCAGTCAAGAGGAAAGGCACTGTGAATTTGTATCATGCTGCCAAAGTAGCACAGTAAGAGAAATTCATATTGGAATCAACTTTTACAGAATGTCTGGAAAATGTATCAAAACCTTAAGTAAGTAGGTCCTTCCAAGAACCTAGCTTCCCCTGATTCTGTAAGACTCTTACTGAAATTTCGGCTACATGTCTGTAATATTTTAACAATAGAGGGAAAATGTTGTATTGATCCATTTGTTTAGAGAATATAATCATGTAGCATTAAAAAAATATGAAAAAAACTAAATGATAATTAAAGTAATTAATAAGGCTGATGTTGTAGGTGTTATGCAGTATTTAAGAACCATACTGGAGGCAAAATAATTTTAAATCAAAATTATTTTGAGTCATTCTTGAGAACTGTCTCAAATTTTCTAGCTTGATATCCTTCAGATGTATTAGGTGACAGTTCTGACATTCTCAGCCAGGACTATGCTGACAAGAAGTAATAGCTGAGTTGTAACCAGGGGTGGGTTCTACTTACCTTTACTACCGGTTCACAACATTCATAGATTATCAATTATGACGTCCAGGTGGGTAGGCAGAACCTCCTGCCGCTTTTACTACCGGTTCTAAAGAACCAGACAGAATCAGGAGCAACCTACCACTTGTTGTAACGTATGTAATATAGCAGATATGTAAGATGTCATCTTGTTTGAAAATATGTAGCATCTCAGATTTCATGGTAAATCCATGCTACTAGAGGGGAGGCATGCTGAAAATAATTATAATATATCTTACAAATATAATAAATAAATTACTTAGCATTCTTCAGTTTTTAGCATTCAAGTTCAGTCCTGTAACTTATATTAATGACTATATTTAGTGTGTTTGGATGACCAATGAGATATAATGCCACATAACTTTGCCTGAACTTTAAATCTGCTTGTTTTTTCAGTATAAGAATCAATACTAGAACAGTAGAATAAATCTAAAATCATTATAGGAATGTTCACAATGCTGATTTTTTAAAAGCAAATTCCACAAGAACTGTCTCTCCTTAATAAATATCTTTGCATGACAAGAATAAATTCAGATCAGAAGATCAGGGAAGGAATGGTTAATAAGTCTGTAAGGTAAAGGATAGTTAAACAGTCATCAAATACTGAGAACGCAGAATGGCACAATGATGTAGTGAATGCAACTTTGCATCAGTTAGGTCTATATTTGGAAAAATGCCTCTAAGAGGAGCTCATTAGGACTTACAAGCAAACATTACATGAATAGCCAAGCTAATGACCTAGTCACAACATTTTAAATAAAGTTGCATCAAAAGAATAGCATCTTGAAGGTGCTAAAATGTGTTTTTAAAAATGAAATTCCATCAGACAGAAGTCATTTTTCTAACAAAAACAATGCATAGATATTTTTTAAGATCATTTTTTCACTAAATATTTGCAAGATATCTGATTTATTACAATTAAATACTAATGTGGTTGAGGTTGACTCAGCCTTCCATCCTTTCTAAGGTAGGTAAATTGAGGACCCAGTTTGTGGGGGCAATAAACTGACTTCGTATAAATATACAAAAGTATGAAGGCTATTGCTTAACGCATTGTAAGCCGCCCTGAGTCTCCGGAGAAGGGCGGCATATAAATCAAATTTTTTTAAAAAGTGTAATATTTCAGCGTGTCTGCTTAATCTATTAATAAGGTTAAAACGTCCTTTCCAAGATTGAGAGAGATTCACTCCCGCAGAGTAAGATATTCAATTGTCTTAGCCATGTTTGGAGATTCTCACTAAAAAGGCCCATAAATCAGCAGCATTATAATTCTCTTTTTAATGAATATATGATATAAAATGGTCACACAACTATAACATATGGCTGAATGTTTATTGCCTTCTGTCCATTTTCAACAGAATTACATTGTAAATTAAAACTTCATTTCAAATGGTCTAAGCATTTCCAAGCTGTTGTAATGGATTTGAACATAAGGCTTGTAGGATATAAGAAGAGAAAGCAAGTGAGCAGAAAACTTACATACCTCAACTATTCATTTACTCTGGATTTTTAATTGTGAAGGATGATTTTCCTATGTCTACTGCATAAATCATAAGATTATCAGTGGCTCCCTTAATTTTTATTATTGCTCTCTATATGCATTTACAGTATTTATTAGGCTATCAGGATATAATTAGTCTTGGCAGAAGTTTTAGATAGGGTTTATGAGTGTAAGTTAGCCCATATTACATTTTTTCTCCTGATAATCTTCACATCATTGATAATTATCACATTTTTTTTTTCTCCACAAACTCAATTTTTAGCATTGGAGGAAACTCCTGCTGAGATATTATTTCCTCTCACTGACTGCAATGCTCCAAGTTTTCTTAGAGATCAATTGGACTTCCAGGCACTTAGATCACGGGTGTCAAACTTGCAGCGTCACATTGCCATCACATGATGTTTCAAGATGTTTTTTTTTTCCCTTCACGGAGCTAGGGTGGGTGTGGCCTGCATGTGACGCATCTGGCCTATGGACTGCCAGTTTGATACCCCTGATCCTAAATCATTGTCACAGATAGCAAGCAAAAAGGTGGCCAGGGAATGGGAAAATAGGAAGTGGAGTTTCACTTATCATTGATCCTCCAGAGGCAGTGCAGAACTAGTATTAGGAAACTAGTGTGTGACAACAGGGACAGGAAGCAGGCTTATTTACATCGCTATATGCATTTTTGACAAAGAAAAAATTAAATATAACATGCTTTCCACTACGGTATTGCTTATAACCCTCTGAAAGTCTATTCTTTGTTGGACTGTTATAAATCTCATTATATGGAAATCCCATAACTGTTGTTATAATAAACTACTGAGGTTAATTTTTGCCTATGGGCAAACTATTTCTTTCCATATCAATTTAGAAGACTGCTTCTTTTATGTAGTAATTTACAAGTATGCATCTGATAACAAAAGCTAGCTGCAGCCTTTAGCAATTTTGTTTTTCTTGTTATATGTTTAAAAAGATGGTCACCTTGATGTTTGTGTATGTACGTGTATGTGTGACATTAACACTAACACTAATATATGATCAAAACACTATTAGAGATTTTTGTTTTTTCCTTTAAAAGCAACTTCTTATCAGTTTTACCTTATATCACAATGCTGCTAGAAATCACAATGCTGCTAGAAAAAGGTCAGTCTGGTACTTAACCTTGTGCTTAACCTTGAAGTCAAGAGTCCAAATCGAAAATGTGTTATTTTCCCAGAGACGCTTGGATACAAAGCAATGTAATTCTGACTGTTCTTGATTGCAAGATCTACTTTTGAAGTTCAAATTATTATCTTTTGTTCTGATTATAAAACTGATTTTTCCCCCTCTGCACTACTACACAAGTCTCATTAATTAGATAGCAAGAGCACAAGCTTATGCCGGAAATGTTCCATGCCCTCAAAGCTCCTGGAACAGAAAATCTTTCATTCATAGTTTCTGAAAGCAGTTTCTATTTCTGCCTCAATGAGGAGAAATCTATATTATGTCTTGAAAGGACAGCTTCCAAATCTAGTCAAAAATCAAGGTTACTTAAAATAGATGTAGAATGAATCGATTCTTCTCCTCTGTCCTTACTCATTTGTGCTTCTCCTTGGTTAGACAACATTTATCTAGTTTCTAAATGTAGAAATTGCCTCAGACCCTCTTGCCTTGCTCTTTTCCCACCAGCCCTTTACCTCGTGAGGTTGTTCCTGCCAGTTTCATTCAATTAATTTCAGCAAGAATGTAGGCTTTTCATTTTGCAGTTAATTTCTTTCAGGATTGATGAACTGTGCATTGAAATGGAGAGACTGTCAATTGGAACAGAATGCAAATTTCATTCCAAAGCTTTCTACCTCCAATTAATAAAAACAAGCCACTTCAGGACATAGGCAAATCAGGTTTAACTGGAGAGCAAAATATTCTGAAACTTAAGTTATGGATTTTTTTTTTTAAAATAAAACTACTAGCCTCTATTCAACACAAAAACTTGTGAGTTTCTCCTTGATTTTTCCAGTACTACTTTAGCTAAGGCCACAAAATAAGATGGTTTACCTAAAAAGTGAATCTTTAGATCTCAGTTCTTCCTGAACCAAATCTTTTTCATCATGCTTTTACCTATAATAATCCACTACAATGGATTAAATGCTAAATTTTCTTTTTTTGAATGGAAGAACTCTTTCTGTCTGCAGAGACTATTGCTATCCAGTGACATTTCTGACAAAATCACAGTAGAAGACTTGTTAACTCTCTTTCCCTGAAGCCTGCTATATCTCTTTCTATATAGCTTCAGGGGATATCCCAATTCTTCAGAATATATTTGTAGAGGGTTGCCAGGAGATGGAATAATGTAGTATATAGTAATTGCTACATCCAACGTCTGCTGTTGGAGAGTGACCCATAAATGAAGTTCTGTTCACAGCAGCTCTGCTAGTTTTTGACCTCGATTACCTCCTCAATATACTTATACAAATTGCATTTTGATTATAAAAAAAAAAAGTTCAGAAATATAAAGATTTTAAATATTCTTAAAATCACACTCATGTGGTATGTTAAAATATTTATACGTAAAATCGGAAAAGATTCTTTGTATATGTTTGTACTATAGACTCAATGCATCTGCAGATCAATCTGTTATACAGTAATCTAAAATAAATTTTCTTTAGTAAATGAAGTTTTTCTAGCTTTGTTCTGTGTTGTTATTTTCCCTGTTTTTTATGGTTAGTGTTTCATTGAGAAAATTAACATTTATTTTTCCACTATCATTTTTTTTAATGTTTAGTTAACCACTTACTTAAAGAAAAGAAAAGTAGAAGCAAGAAAGCTGAATACTCATTATTACATTTTTAGGCAGAGAAGTATGGGAAACTACTGTTTGTGAGCAGGAGCCAAAAATTCCTGGAGGGTACACTAGGGACCTTTAGAAGGTCCCTTCTAAATGCCTTTAAAAGTATGTTTCTGCATCAGAAAGTTAAGGTTGCTTCCAGTATGAATGAGCTATAACTTCAGGAGTGGAGTGGAAAGCTGGTTCATACTCACTTTGGACATCTCTGGATTTCATCATGTTTTATATTTGTAAGACTTCACACCCATCACTTAACTGGTTATAAAAATCATTCTATGTGAATAAGTCCTTTAAACAATTCACTTGAAGCATCCGGTTTGGCAGATGATATCATGGGTTCTTTGGTGATTTTTAAGCAAAGATATCCTTCCAAATGTAAAACAGGCTAACCCCAGGAGAGAGGACTTTTATTGAATAATGCAGAACCTCTTCATTTTAGTCTGCTCCTCTCCCATCTTCCACTTACATCCCAATCCACCCCCAGTTTTCCACAGCTTTTGGAGACTTTGATTGTTTCCTCTTGAAATAATAATTACTATTAGAGTCTTCAAGTATTGGCTTTCATATAGTCTTCTGGAGGTTTTCCTGAGTCTTTCTGGTTTTTAATGATCTATTTCCAAGATTTTAGGCTTTGTTTCAGGAACTAGAAAGGTTCAGGGATGCAGACTGCTTTCTCAAAGAACCTGTTATGAAATTATTGGTGGTCTCTGAGTTTGGTTGTTTGCTTATAGATGTTTCATTAACAAGTTAGCTAATATCAGATAATATTATTACCTAGCTGGGTAATGAAGTGTCTGAAAAGTAAACTGCAAGCTGAGAGATCAGCAAGAACCCTAAATACAGTACAGCTACTCTCTTTTATTGGCCACTATTGCACACAGGACAACTGCTGGAGAAATTGAAAGCTCAACACTGCTGCCTTGGACAAGAGCAACCACACTACAGAAGAGTGCTCTGTGCTAAAGATTTGTATTTTGGGAAGATTTGGCTATGCTTCCAAATTCTTAGTGGCACATTGGACTGTTTAATGTACATTTTGAGGGAAAGGACAGAGAGCTGTCCAAGCATTGAACTGTTCCTCATTGACTCAGCATCATACTGTGGCTTCTTTAAAGCTGATGCCAGAAAAGCATGCTGGCTGTTTGATACCTGGGCTCTTGTTAAGAGTGCCTCTGATAATGAAATGAGGAAGGGGTGGGTTGATTATTCTGCACATTCTCAGACTCTCACTTCTTTCAAACCTGGGTAGCATTTTAAAAAAGAGCCTTGGTAGTACAGTGGTCTAAAGCACCCTGTTATTAAGACCAGCTGCCTACAATTACTGCAGGTTTGAATCTCGCCAGGCTCAAGGTTGACTCAGCCTTCCATCCTTTCTAAGATAGGTAAATTGAGGACCCAGTTGTGGGGGCAATAAGCTGACTTTGTATAAATATACAAAAAGGATGAAGGCTATTGCTTAGCACATTGTAAGCCGCCCTGAGTCTCCGGAGAAGGGCAGCATATAAATCAAATTAAAAAAAAAAAGCTAGTAGAGATTCACTGCTTGTACTATATGTGGGGCCATTCCATTATTGTTTTAGCATGCATTAATGTTCTGGATTTATGTTTGCCACTTTGTTCAAGATTTTCTCTTTTATAGATTTTCCAAGCACTTTGTTTAAATTAAGATGAGACATGTAAAGAAAAGTTTTGTAAATACAAAGTCTTCTTCCTTACTAGATGCTGACATTCCAGACATCCTATCAATATTAGTGGTTGGGACGCAATGCCAAAGCAAAGCAGTGATGCTTGCAAGAATGAATAATTACTGCAGATCATTACAATAGAAACAAATTGCCAACTTCACAAAAAAAAAATCTTTCATGGATGCAGTAAATGTATTTCTGATTTACTTCCAAGATCTGAATCCCCTCAAACTTTTCTCAATAGTGGAAGTGACAAATTGTTAGCAACAATTATGTACATTTTTCTGAATTATAAAAGTGAAGATTACTTGGAATTTGTGGAGTCCCTGTGGTTTTCAGTGTTACCTTTATTTGCTCATTGATGTAACAAGTTAAAACTATGGAGCAGGAGCAAGAAAATCTCCGTTCTTATTTGTAGCTACTTGGAGATGTGAAAGATGAAGGCTTTATCTTAAACAGCATTTTACAATGACTGTGTCATTAACTCAGTCAGCACTTTAAGGTGTAATGATGCTATTTGGCCAGCTTTCTCTGCTGATATCAGTAACTTAGACAAGCAAAATACATCTGGCAACCACCCAGTACATATAAACTTGGTGTCAAGAATAGTTTCTTGATTTTGCTACCTAAAAAATATTGTTTGGATCTACTCATACTTTTTATGAATCCTAACTTTTGGCAACACTTAACAGGTAATCCCATAGAATGCCACAATAGGGTTTAGTCTCAATTTTCACTAATTGCCTCAAAACAAAGCATGTTCATCAAATGGGAGATTTCCTGAAGTAGAATCCAAAGGTGGCTCAATTAAGAATAGATCGTAGAAAAATCAGCTTAGTCTTGGTGTAAATGGGGTCAAAAGAATTATTTAGAAATAATTCTAAATAAATTTAGAAAGAAAGCTTCATCATAAATTGCATTACTACACAAGATCTTAGATTAAAAATTGCCTTGGGAGTTGTTTGTGAAAGCTTTCACAATTGGAAAAGAGAATGCTTTCTTTAACAATAAAAATACCTTTTATTAAATTTTGAGATTTATCTTCCTCAAACTGGTAATTACAGTGGTATCTCGGTATTCGACTGCTTCAAAACAAGTCGAATTTGGTACTTGAAACATTTTGATGCAAAAATGTTGTCCTGGTACTCGTAGTTTTTTTGGTATTTGGCGTGCTGCAAAAGGAAGACAGGAAGGTCACAGAGTCGGTCATGCTGGGAATTGGTCATGCTGGGAAAGTTGCTGATATAGGAAAAAGGACAGACAAAAAGTTATTCCTGGACAAAACAAAAAGTCACATGGTAAGTCACTTGATTTGCTTGGCATTCATAGTTTTAGTACTCAACGTGTCTCCTATAACTATAATCCTCGATTAACATCGAGTACCAAGGTACTACAGTAATCTGAGATCAACTGGATTCCAACTCATTACATTTTTTCATTCAGAATGTGCTTTTCCATAGCTTGCCAACTTGTCAGACCGAAGTGTTATAGACGTCACATGCTATAAACTTTTTAGACAGATTTTACATAGGAAGTATTGCACTGAAATGCTCCTTGCTAAATGTACCTGTTCAGATGAATGTACTATATCCACCTAGTATCGATTATTACAAAGATGGTTATTAAGGTTATTAAGATGATATAGACATTTGTGGTAATATAGTGTACATTATTTTATTTATTTATTTATTTTATTCAATTTGTATACCGCCCTTCTCCTAGTGGACTCAGGGCGGTGCACAGCCAGAACTAAAACACATACCAATACAAAATTTAAAATTATTAAAAGAATTACATACTTTGGCCCAAATTTAAAACAATTCGAATTAAAACCCATTGACAAATTAAAAGCTAAAAAACTAAAAAAGACTAAAAAAGACTAAAAAATATTTTAAAAATATCAAGCATTAGAGTATGTGAAATGGAATGCCACCACCACTTTAAATTACTTTAAAGTTGACAGTTTAAGACTGAAGAAACAATTTATGAAATTATTTATTCCTATCGTAGCTGACATGCAGACTTTAGTATGAGTCAAGCTCACAGAATGCAAAATGACCACAAAATGAACAATTAGAAATATGTGCAGTTTCAGTAAGTCAAGCTTATGATTTTGTGCACATGCAATATATCAAGTCAGAAATATAAAAGATAGGCCAGTATTTTATAGAAATAGAATCGTATTTTTTTTAATGTTTACACACACACACACACACACACACACACACACTATCTATCTATCTATTTATCTATCTATCTATCTATGAAAGGGGTGTGGTGGCTCAGTAGCAAAGACGCTGAGCTTGTTGAGCGAAAAGTCAGCAGTTCAGCGGTTCGAATTCCTAGTGTCACATAATGGGGTGAACTTTTCCCAGCTTCTGCCAATTTAGCAGTTAGAAAGCACGTAAAAAATGCAAGTAGAAAAATAGAGACTACGTTTGGTGGGAAGATAACAGCATTCCATGTGCTTTTGCCATTTAATCATGCCTGCCACATGACCACGGAGATGTCTTCGGACTGCGCTGGCTCTTCGCCTTGAAACGGAGATGAGCATTGCCACCTAAAGTCAGGAACGACTAGCACATATGTGCAAGGGGAACCTTTACACACACACACACACACACACACACACACACACACACACATATATGGAAAAAATTAAAATCTCGGGTGTTTTCCCGCGTCATGTTAAATAAGTTAGTTAAAATGTTTAAAATTCTGGTTAAAATCCTAGCTTAAAATTAAAAAACTTAAGAAAACACACACACACACACACACACACACACACACAAATCTAGCAATAGTAAAATGTTAATAATAACTAATAATAATTAGTAAATAATAACTACAAGGGTCCATAATGTTATGTCTTCCTATATTTCACAGATTTTCTGCTTTCCTTGTGAGTTTTGATGGTTCATTTAACATTTTCCCAAGAAAGTTATCAGGAAGCAAAATATTAGTCAACTGTAGATGATGTGTCATAGTTTCAGTTGCTGCTTTTCCTTTAAAAAACTCAGTTTTTCATATTTTATAAAAGGCAAAGTGGTTATTTTATTTTCCTTGAACACAAAATGTAACATGGAAGATTACTGTCTTTATCTCTGCTTTGGAATGAGGTTGGCATTCCTAAAGCAACAGCCAGTCATGTGTTTATCTTTGTTAATATGAATAGATTTATATAAGCAGAATGAAATGTCTAATCTGGCAAAAATGAAAGATTTTGGCATATTCGTCTCAGTCAAAACATTATTCTACATCTATTTATTTCTTCTTAGAGTCTTCCAAGGTAATGAGCATTTTACAGAATGATTTTAAAAAGTAAATATGTTTTCATATGAGTAAAGTATGTATTAAAAATTGAATTGATAGATTAATCAATTTAATAATTGTCATAATGACTTTATAATACATTTATATTATTGCATAGCTTCATGCTATGAGCCAGCTGCAGCTATTCCTGAGTGAGGAGGCTCTGTTCACAGTCATCATGCCTAAATCACCTGCCATTACTGCAACATGCTCTACATGGGGCTGCCCTTGAAGAATATTTAGAAACTTCAGATTATTATGTTATGGGCTGCAGTAGGCAAGAACAGACAGCATAGATACAACAGCATTTATTGATGCAACTGGAACTGCTGAACAACAGGCAAATTCCTGTAATTTATACCCTGGGCCCACAGGGCCTCAATCAATCATAATACTTGAAAAAGCCCACCCAAATATGAATGTTCTAAATTTCCCTCCAAAACAGTTGAAGTTAACAGTTAGGGTCATCTAAAGGTTAGTTTCACTTTAGCAGGGCTTAACACAACTACATATATTCAATACATAACACAGATGTAGCAAAAGTCAGTCACACAGTTAGTTATAGGTGCTTGTAATTCAGCATGTGTGACACCCCTATTCAATAAACCCCTATTCAATGGTTTCCAGTATACTTCCCCATGCAATTCAAGGTGCTGGTAGGTAGTTTTAAAGCTGTTCATTGTTTGGAGATAGAATACTTACAGGACTGCTATATCCAGCTTCCTGTTAGAGCCAGCAGAAGAAACATGTTCTAGATTCCATCTGTTATCATAATCCAGTAAAACCCCAGATAAGAGGATTGCTGTGATGCCCTCTGGAACATCATTCCACCCCGAGACAGACTTGCATCCACCTGGATGGTCTTTTAACTGGAAGGCCAGTTAAATTCCTGTTTTGTCTTTGAGCCTGGGCAAGCCCATTTTTATTTTTATTTTTTGGTTGTATAAATCACTGTTGTGTGTGATTACTAATTATTACCATTGGTTATTTTTCCCAACTGCTGTTTATGTTATTTATAATTCTTCTATATTTTATTATTGTGAGCTGTCTAAGCTCACAATGTGTCTGAGATGGACTGTCATGTAAATTAACCTATAAATAAATAACTTTTACAAAATGACCAGATACAATTTGGAATTGGTAATGTAAAATCAATTCATTTTTATTGATGAATTGGTTTAAATCCAAGTAATTAGTTAGGCAAAATTATTTATCAGACAATACATAATAATTATGCATCAATTCTGAAGTATTTCATTCCATATATACAATTTGATTGGATGCTTTAGCTGCATTGGAAATTCCTGAATTGTTGTTATCATAGGATAGAGTTTTGGATAATTCTAAATTTATACATTTATTTTTATAGATAGTTCTTGCAACTGTACATTCCAAATTGTAAGAAATTTGGGCTGAAGAGCTGGAATACCATGTATCAATAAGACAGTGGACTAGAGCATGTTAAATAAGTATTTTATTATCTTAAGTAAATTTCCTTTTTATTGATATATTTATTTGATATCGCAGAGAATGTTTAGTGAAAGTATGGGTGTAAACTTCAGTATATTGGAAATGTTATATGGAGGGGACATTGACACATGTTTTGGGAAGCCTGTTCTGCAATTGTCCTGCTTTCTTCCTGGCCCGCTCTTTTAAATTCAAGTGCTGCTTAAGTGCTGCTTAAAACAAAAGTAATATTTTAATCCCTTTTCCCAGTCTTTAAATGCATGGGTATCTGTTGTGGCAATGTGTAAGAACATTGTTATTCTGAGGAATTAGTGACATTTCTCCTTCATATTAAGAAAAATATAGATGTGGTGGACCCAGTCATATTACTCCCACCACCACCAAGCCTACAGAAGCGGTAGTAACAAATTTTAGATTTCACCACTGCCTGGGCACCTGATCACTGCCTTGACACTTGGCAAAACAGCATCCAAACCATTTCTTGATGTGAAGGGTTATTTGAAGTGTTGAAGAATACTAACCAACTGAATTAATCAAATGATGAAAGGATAAATAAAGGCAATGGGCAAATTAAAGAAAGGAATAAATTGTCTCTTCTCTCTCTTACCTATACTTTCTATCTTTTGTCCTCAGAATATGATTGACTGCTCTAATTATATTTCATGATTATATTTTCTGTCTATAGAGGCAATTTTTGTTTCACCTCTAAAATTGTTACAGCTAATTGTCTCCCTAACTGGAGAGATAACTTACACTTAAATCATGTTGGAATTGTAGGACTAAACATTTCAGAAGGTGAATTATGGAATGAAGGAAGAAAGTAATATATTCTAGACTTTATGAATAGCAGGTAGATATTTCATAAGATAATTGTCTCTTTTGTTCCTTCACCAGAGTATTGATGGTGAACTCATATTATTTCAGTGAAGGATGGATTGGCTCATGTTTTGCTTCAAAAGCTCAACTTTAGAGATGGGACACTCTTGCCCATTTCTGAAAGTGAAAAGTGAATGATTCGGGAATCATTCCGATTTTCCCTTTCAGTTTTTTTTGTTCTATTTTCTTCTAAATGTTTATTTTCTCTTTCTTCTAAGACACAGATTGTGAGATGTTCAAATACTTTGGTTGCAAAAGCAGAACTAAATGCCCCTGGGAAGAAATAATAATGAAAATAATAATAGATCAGCTGTCACTACAGAGTCTCTGAAATTATTTTAAAAATTACTTAGTGAACTTGTCTAGGGAAGAATTAAAGGGCAGAACTGTAATTCTGTAATTGCAAGAGTTATTTTTGAGACTAAAGCTGTCCATTGGAGTAGATGAGTTGGCTCATGTGTATTCTTAAGAAAGTCTTCCTAGTTTTATGAACTGTAATGCCACCAAGTTCTATTTGTTAGTTTAAAGGTCCAGGAAGAAAAGTGTTGTAGCGCGGGAATAATGAGAGGCACAAGCAAGCTAGTGACAACAGCTCTTTAATTCAGGGTGAGACTTCAGCAAAGGAAGACAAGCAACAGCCCTCTTTATATACTTTTCAGGGGCAACCGTTAACCAATCACAATTCACAGAACATTTGAATTTCCCGCACAAAATAGATACATTCATAACACCCCTCCACTCCCAGAAGGCACTTATTCTATCTATTTACATATTTACATACAAAATCACGCAGGTGACCAGGGCGTGTCTTTACTCTGGTTGACCTGCGCAGTTCAGTTGCTGGAGAGGCGTCAAGCCGGTCAGAGGGACCTCCCGTCTCTCCTGGCTCTGCCAATGGAACCTCCTGGATTTCTCCAGAGTTGTGGTTATTCCTGGCTGGGAGTGTCGACTCGCTGGGGCGGCGCTGGAACTCTGGCTTGCCAGATAAGTATTCCGGCTTACTCGGGCTTGAGATAGCTGTATCAGGAAAACTTTAGAAGTTAGGATTTACTGTGTTGGGGTTTTCGTACTGCAAACGTCTACGCAATTGGTCTATGTGCCTTCTCCAAATTTTACCATGCCCTACATCTACCGTGTATGATTTTGGACCGGTGATCCCTACAATAGTTCCCTCAATCCACAGTGGCCCGTTGGTATAGTTTCTGGCAAATACCGGGGTTCCGATTTGGAATTGTCTTAATCCCCCCCCTTCCCCCTTGTAATTATCGGAGGAGTAATTGGGGTGTAAACTATCGAGAATGTACCTGAGCTTTTGGCCCATTAATAGCTCGGCTGGGCTGCGCCCTGAGGTAGGGCACAGGGTTGCATGTTGTATTGCTAAGAATTGGTCTATCCTAGCTTGCCAATCTCCTGCATCGAGCGGGTATAGTGCTTCCTTGGCCGTTCTTACAAATCTCTCTGCAAGGCCATTCAAAGCCAGATGAAAAGGGGCAGATAATGCGTGTCATATGCCTAACTCAGCCAGGTATTCCTCGAATTGGGTTGCAGTGAATTGGGGCCCATTATCTGATACCAAGGTGTCCGGCAATCCGTGAGTTGCAAAAAGTTTCCTGAGGACTTTAATTACAGCCTCAGAAGTTGTCGAGGGCATCAAAGCGATTTCTAGCCATTTAGAAAAGGCATCTACTATAATGAGGAAATTCTGGCCATGGAACGGGCCTGCGAAATCGATATGAATCCTCCCCCATGGTCCCTTTGGTTTTTCCCATTCCCTGACAGGAGCTATCGGGGGATCGGTGCGGGACTCCTGGCAGGGCCTGCACTTCCCCACCCACTCAGTGACGTCTTGGTCGAGATCTGGCCACCACACATAGCTCTGAGCTAGGCTTTCATACGAACAATACCAGGGTGTCCCTCATGCAGCATTTCCAAAACTCTATGCCTTAACCTAGAAGGAATATACCCTATCTCCCCACAGCAAGCAACCCCCCAACATTGGCAGTTCATTTTTTTTGTTGAAATACAATTGAAAATCCCCACTGTCCACCTTGGTAGGCCAACCCCGCATTACCCAGCCCATCACTGTGCGCAACACAAAGTCCCTGGCAGAAACTTTGCCACTTCACTAGAAGAAATGGGGCCCGGGGACACAACGTCAATAAGTAACACAGGGGCTTCCGGAGTCAGGTTCTCTAATATCTCGGGCAAGGGGCATCGGCTGAGGGCGTCAGCATGGCCCAGGGTTCGGCCCGGTTGGTGGAGCAGTCTGTATGAATAGGCAGCCAGGAAGATGGACCATCTGGTCATCCTGGGGGAGAGAGCAGCCAGGGTTGGTTTGTCGCCAGCCAAAAGTCCCAAAAGAGGCTGGTGGTCCGTGATAAGTTCAAAGGTCTGGCCAAACAAATACTCGTGAAATTTTTTAACCCCAGCTAAAGCCGCTAATGCCTCCCTGTCCATCTGGCTGTAATTCCTTTCGGCACTAGATAAAGTGCGAGAGTAATAGGCAATGGGCGCCTCTAACCCATTCGGTAGTCTATGGCTCAACACAACGCCCACGCCAAAGGGGGACGCGTCGCAAACAAGTACTAGAGGCAGTTCTGAGTTGTATTGTATGAGGAATCTGTCCCCTGACAAAAGTTTCTTAACTGCTCTAAATGCAGCCACTTCTGATTTGCCCCACACCCAGAAGTGGCCCCATGCGGCCACTTCTGATTTACCCCACTCTTTTCCTAAGAGTCTATGCAGAGGCTCTGCAATGGTGGCTTTGTCCTTTAAAAACATTGTGAAAAAGTTGAGAAGTCCCAAGAATGCCTGCAGTTCGGGCTTCGATTTGGGAGTGGGTGCATTCTGAATGGCCCTGACTTTGCTTTCCGTGGGGTGAATGCCCGTTCCATCAATTCGGTAGCCCAAAAATTCAAGATAGGCTACCGCTATCTTGCATTTGGACTTTTTGAGTTTAAGTCCCGCTTCTCTGAACCTGGTTAGGACTTGTCTAACCCTATCCCCAAGCTGTGCTTCGTCCTGGCCACTAATGAGGACGTCATCAAAATAGGGGACGACTCCTGGGAGGCCTTGCAGAAGGCGCTCCATGGTACTCTGGAAGAGTCCAGGGGCGATGCTAACCCCAAACTGTAGTCTAGTGCATTTAAACTCACCTCTGTGAGTTACTATGGTCTGTGATTCTGCCGTAGCGTCATCTACTGGCAGCTGCTGGTACGCCTGCGCAAGGTCTAATTTAGCAAATAGGTTGCCAGGCCCCAGGGAGTGTAGTAGATGGTGGACGATCGGAACGGGATAGGCGCTCTGTTGCAACGCCTTGTTGATTGTACATTTATAGTCAGCACAGATTCTAATTGATCTGTCTGATTTAACTGGCATGACTATTGGGGCTTCCCACTTAGCGTGATCTACGGGAACTAACACCCCTTGTCTGATTAGCTTGTCTAGCTCAGCGTCAATTTTGGGCTTTAAAACAAATGGAACCCATCTTGCTTTTAGTCTGATTTGGGCCACGTTGGGGTCTAAATTAAAAGAGATAGGGGTCCCCACGTACTTGCCTAGTGTCTCCTCAAAAACGTCCCAAAATTCATGAAGGAGGGTTTCTTTGAGCGATGGCCCGCCGATGCTGTGGACACCCATGAAGCCCATGCCGAGGGCTCGGAACCACGCTATGCCCAGGAGACTTGGTAGCGGCTTGCTGACGATGGTCAGGGGAAGCTCTTTATGGAACTCGCCGTAGGTGACCCGGAACGTGCCTACGCCTTCCACAGCAACTCAGTTTCCCTGGTAGTTGAGGAGGCGAACTCTTTGTCATGACAGCTGGGTTTTCTGGATCTTTGGCAGTAGTGCTTTGAGTGTAGTCCAGGACATGATGAACAGGGTAGACCTGGTGTCGATTTCCATTTTGCATGGTTTCGTGTAGACTTTCTCGTCGTCAGTTGTGCTGGCTTGGCCGATTCTCGTGCTGTAGGCCTCCCGCTTTTGAATCTCATGCCGTTTTCTCGTGCCGTCATCTTTGGTTGGCTGTTTTGAACGTGCCAGTTCTGGTTGGTCATGGTAGTCACGTGGCTTGCGACTACGCGGAAATTGAGGTCTGCAAACTCGTGCTAGGTGGCCTTTCTTCTCACAACGCCTGCAAATGGCGTCTCTGTATTTGCAGGATTGTCTCTCGTGATCCCCGCCACAGCTAGGACAGTTCTCGTGGTGGTGGCTTTGCTCGCTCTTTTTCTTTTCCATGTGGAAGATGTCCTCGTCCGACTCTTCCTCCGTGCTGGTTCGCGCCTCTTCTCTGTGAACGGGGGCTGTTTTTGGGCCGTCTTTGCTTGGTAGTGGCCATTGTAGTGCTTCAGAAGCCTTCGTGGACACTTTGTGTGCTCTGGCTTCGTCGAGCGTGCCAGCTAACATTAGATCTAGCTTCACCAGAAGGCGCCTCTGTAAACGTGTGTCTCTAATGCCACAAATCAATTGCTCGAGTAGCGCATCATCAAGATCTCGGTAGTCGCAATGCGTGGCGGCTTTTCGAAGTGCGGCCACATATGCGCTAACCGGTTCTCCTTCTCTTTGTACACATTGCCGGAGCTCGTAGCGCTGTACAAATTTTGAAGGAACTGGAGTGTAGTGGGCTCTCAGGTTTGCTTGAAGGACGTCCCAGGGGACCGTCTGGACTGGGGTTGGCTCGCAGAGGGACTCGGCTATCTTGAAGACGTCTGACCCACAGTGGCTCAAGAATAGGGCTCTTTTTCGGTTCATGGAGAGCCCTTGCATCTCGCTTGCTTCCAGGGAACACTCGAACCTGGTTAGATATGATCCCCACTTCTCTCGGGTCGGGTCAAAGGGTTTTGGCAGAACGTAGGCAGACATTGTCGTGTCTCCATGTTCGCTCGTCACCCTGGCTGAAACTCAGAGCTCTTTTTGATTTGCTTCTTGTGGCCTCAATCCCACCTTCGTCGCCAATGTTGTAGCGCGGGAATAATGAGAGGCACAAGCAAGCTAGTGACAACAGCTCTTTAATTCAGGGTGAGACTTCAGCAAAGGAACACAAGCAACAGCCCTCTTTATATACTTTTCAGGGGCAACCGTTAACCAGTCACAATTCACAGAACATTTGAATTTCCCGCACAAAATAGATACATACATAACAAAAAGAATTGCAGTAGATTGAAGAATTGGCTTTATTGAGCATTATTTATCTTTTTTTCTTTGTACCATTTTTTCTGTCTAAGTAAATCTGCAATGGGGGGGGGGATGTATTTTTGCCTTCTTTCATGTGAAACTTGCATTAAGTCCTTTATCTGACTGCCCATCAAAGAAGCAAAGTTAAAGAATATTTTCTTTTAATGATGATTTCTCATATTAAGGATTTATTCCCCTAAGGCTGCTGATATTACAAAAGTTTATTAGCTTTTAGCCCCAAGTAGCCTTTTTATTACATGTCAGTATTTCACTACTGACCCTATTTGAATTTTGACAGTAATCTTTATTTCTGCAGAAGGAGGGGTTAGAAGTTTTGACTTATTTCAAGTGAAATAAATTATACATCAGTCAACTGATATGGGAGGATTGATTAAGCACTTATCCTTAATGTGGTTTCTTTCACTGTGCTTTCAGTGCTGCTTCAAAAGTGAACAAAAGCCACAAAACTATCCATTCACAGATTTAACAATGTTAATTTGTTTGGACCTGATAGCTTGACATTTGATTTCGGGAAGCAATTTATAGGATTTATCATGAAGTTTTTTAAATACTATCACAATATGATATCTAGGAGGCAAATCCATTGTACTATTAAAAGAAGTGAAATGCAGGATTTCTAGGCAATCTATAATATTAAGAGGATAGCGTTTGCTTTCATGAACATGATTTTCTTACTTAAATAGAGATCCAACCTTTATACAAATTAGGAAAACAATATTTAAACATCTAATGTCTTTGCCAAGATTTCCAGGACAGTAAATTGGAATCTATAGCATGACAGTTGATTTTTGTTATACATTAGAGGTATAATAAAATATTACAGGCTTGTGTAGAATACATGCATTTACAAAATTTGTTTCATTTTCTGACATAAATTATTTATATGTTGCCTTATCTCCTAAGAAAGAATGACCAGTAAAAAGCCTTTTGAATGAATTTATTATGTTCAGCAACATTTTATGAAGGGCTCTTTTACTGAAGTAGATTAATGGCAAGCATTACTCACTTGGCATCCATTTTCTATTTTACGATCAATCTTAGTGCAAGTGGCTGAACGTAAGCTACCAACAATATTTTCCCCATTTCCTAATCCCAGCAACTCTGCCACTGAATGTTTAACAAGCAGTCATTTTGCATGGCTAGGGACAGTGGATTGTAGTTGTTATCATTTTATATTTATACAGATAAAACGAGAGTAACAGAATTACAGGATTAGAAGTGACCTTGCCCAACCCCCAGGCAAGAAGATCTATATCATTTCAGACAAATGATTGTCCAAACTCTTCTTGAAAATCTCCAGTATTAGAGTGCCCACAACTTCTGGAAGCAATTATTCCACTGATTAATTATTCTAACTAAAAAAAAATTGTAAAGACTAAAGATCTCTATTAAGTTGTTATGATACTGCTTGGATTTTTTTTTTAAACCACTTCTCATGTCAAGTTTCAATATTACACCCAATGTTTCCAGAATTGTAATGAATAATTGTTTGTAACTTATATTTTGTTTCAATCTATAAAACAGATAGTACAACTGAAGCACCAGCAATATCAACGTCTCCAGCTATCGAAATTCGGAAGGACAGTGTAACAATGACTGAAATCACCTCAAAAATTGAAAAATTTCCCTCCACTGCCACCAGCTGTAGCATGAGCTCCTTAGGAGAGACAGAAGAAGAAAAGGCCAAACGGTTGCTTTATTGTTCACTATGCAAGGTTGCTGTCAACTCTGCCTCCCAGCTGGAGGCACACAACAGTGGTAAGATTGAGCTTTTCAGATGGCTTGCAGAAGAGAAAGCTAGAAATTCCATGAATTTATTAACAATTAAATGACAAAAGTGACAAGAAAAGAAATTCGGTATAAAAAAGGGAAAGGAGGAGCTTTTGATCCACAGAAGTAATCAGATTCCTTCTTCAAATACCAGTTTGCAATGCTGCTGAAGCATTTGATTACATGAGCTGTATACTGTTTTAGACGAAAGGAAAGCAGACAGTAATATGACTGAATGTATAACATTAAGCAGATTTTGAAACGGACACTTAATGTTTGCATTGCTGTAGTAGGAAAAACAATCAACTAAATATAACCATACATAGATGTACACATACGCATCATAATCAAAATTGTTCTTTTTCATTCTTCAGCACTGACACCTTTTATCAAATGACATGTCTTGCATTAATTGAATTCACAACCACTTAGAAAGTACCTTTTAAGGAGATTATATGAACAATCTAACTAACTATCTATGTATCATAACTGAAAATCTTTAAAGGAAAAAAATTCCTCATTTCCAAACCATAGTTTCTTCTCCTATCTTCTAATACTCCACTGAATATTAGAACAATCAAACCAACATAATGTCATTAATCCAGCATAGCCTTTAACCCCACCATTTATTTTACTCATTCAAATATTTAAGCTAATACAATATAGCTAATAAGTACAAGTATTTCATATACTTATATATTTGAGGTTATTTTATGTGTTCAATCATTTTTAATTCTTCAAATTTAGACTGAATTGATGTAGCATCTTTTTTTCTATTTTATAATCTTGTTATTTTATTTTGTGCATAGGCCCTTAAATAATCCTTATTGAATTTCCCCTATATTATGTATTCCATAAATGTATTTATTCGTTAGATTTATGTCCTGCCTTTTCTCCAGGATGTCAAGGAGGCATATATAGCATTCATTCCTCTGATTTTCCCCTCAGAGCATCTTATAAGGTAGGTTAGATTGGGCTCAGATTGATTGGCCAAATCCAGTGAGCTTCCTAGCTGAGGTGAACCTGTAATTGGGTCTTCTTAGTTATATGTATGTATGTATGTATGTATGTATGTATGTATGTATGTATGTAAGTTTTCATGGGTATATATGTGTGTACAGTTAATATTTTGGGTTTCTTCCCGTGTAATTGTGAACATATCCCTAAAAGGGTAGAAGCGACGTTTCGACAGAATCTCATCTACCATCATCAGGCTTATGTGAAGGGTCTTTTGCTGTAACTGCAGTTACTATTTCAAATCTGGTGCTGGTAGTCTGGGATGGCTCCACTTTTCATTCTGATTGGTTGGGAGTCCCAGTTTGTGTTTATTGGCTTGGCTTGGGGTGTATGGTTGGTTTTTCTCCACCAGGTGGCAGGGCTTCATCTTTGTGGCTGGTTTGAATATGATTTGGCTGGGACTTGTGGCATTACATGTCTTTTGATTAACACTTGATTTATGTTTTATATTTGGTGTTAAGATTTGTCTATCTATGAGAGCAGGTTTCCAAATAGTAGGCAGACGTGAAGTGTCATCCCATTTATTCATGCAATATGGTCTTTTCTCTATTTCTATGGCCTCTCTGATTATTCTGCCATTGAGATGTTCTATTTTTGCAACTGTTTTTGTGTTATTAAAATTAATATTATGTCCTGTTGTGTTTATGTGTTGAACTAATGATGATGTGTGTTCTTGCTTTTGTATTGATTACAAATATTATTGTGCGCATCGAGGAAGACAAAAACTCAATACAAAAGCAAGAACACACATCATTATTAGTTCAACACATAAACACAACAGGACATAATATAAACGGGATGACACTTCACGTCTGCCTACATGGTTTATTGCAAAGAATGAATAATATCTCATATATATACAGAACAGCATTGTTGTTATTTCAGTGGATTGATGACACTTACCTGTAATCTCTGAAAATTGTTTTACTTTCAGGCTGATTGATTAAATAAACTGAAAAAAGATCCATTTGGGATCCGGAGCGGGCAAATCTGAGAAATTCCCAATAGCAGTAATCTTTGCAATTTATAAGTATGGCTATTGCTTTTGGATTCAAAAGGATTTTGTGTACACGGCCTAACTTTTGTAAAATGTTTGGAAATAATTAATCTTTTAAGTTGTCATGACAAATACTACCTTTGCTTCTCCCCCCTCCCCCTCTTTAAAAATGAAAAATATAAAGATACATGGACTCCTGCGAATTTTTCTCTATTGGAGAAACAGTGGCATGGAATAGAATAGATCTTTATTGTAAATACTTTAGTTTTTAGAAGCAATATTTTTCCTGGTAAAGACTTCTAGACTTCATGCCTTCTTTTTAAAAAGGGTGACTTAGTTTCCATTCCTTTCTATGGAGTGTGCACTGTCAAAAAGGTTTTTTGAGGTAGTGCCAATTCCTTCACTAGCAGCAGGTTTTCAAAATTACTGTTAATAATCCAATTAGAATATGTGGCAATGATTCAAACCAATGTCTGAATGATTTTATCTTTTTGTGAGAGGACATGTTTAATTAGCTGCAGCTGGTGATCAAAATAAACTCTACATTTAACTTCATTGAGGATTCTTACACACATTACTATATACTGATGTCAGCTTCTTTAGCATAAAAGTTGAGGAATAAATAACTTGGGGTCAATTAGTCATATGTGGCATGGAACTTGGAGACATTAGAAATTGTATCACCAATGTATGGAAATAATCATCATAACTTCCCAGGTTTTTATATGAAATTATAATTATTTGGTGGCATTAATAGCTAGATATATGGATATACAATATTAATATGATTATCATTCATCAAATCAATATGAAGAATATAGATGGGTGCATAAAAAGTATCTGGGATAAAACCTGAGGTATAGCTAGAACAGCCTTTAAATTTGTTAAATATGAGGACTTTGTAATATTTTTAGCTCTGGCTATAATGCTAAAGAATTCTGGAAATTAAAGTCCTCGCATGTTGGATAAAGTTAATCCAGAGGAAGATGAAGGATTTATTCAAACATTTTTCTAAGATTATTCTTTTATATGTTTAACATTTTTAGGCACAAAGCACAAAACTATGCTAGAAGCTCGTAATGGGAGTGGAACCATCAAAGCCTTTCCTAGGACAGGTGTCAAAGGAAAAGGACCTATCAATAAAGGAAATACAGGACTTCAGAACAAAACATTTCACTGTGAAATTTGTGATGTGCATGTGAATTCTGAGACACAACTTAAACAGGTACTAAATTTTGGCAATATATTTCTTTCATTGCTCCTAAGCTCCAGAGGTTCAAGGTTCTTAAGTATGGATTAGTAAAGCTACCAATTTTTAAGAGTTTATGAGGGCCACTGATGGGATTGTGATCATCTACCATTTGCCAAGAATGACTGGTGCTTTCCAGTTTTCCTGTAATTTCTGCAACAATATTGTGATTCCAGGAGATTGATACAGATGCCCATCGTATTTTCAACTATATAAATGAAAAGTAACATATCTATTTGAGTCCAACAATGTGTCCATATGCTAAAAGATTATGGTGTGTTCATCAATCATATGATTCTTTGATTTCTTACCAACAGGATAGGGTAATGCAAATTAGAGAGATGGATATTTCAACCAAACCTGCTGCTTGGTTCAGCAAGGTATCACATTTCTGAAAACTTTACCATGTACAATTCACATCCCTTTCCACTCTTCTGAACAGACGGCACATTTGCTGGATTACTTCCAAAGTCACAAGGCAACAGTGGCTTTCTGAACAGTTTTCTGGCTTTCTGAACAGTTTGCACAACCATGCCGTATGTTCATGATGATTTTGTGTGTGGTGATGCATTTGTTTTGCTGAATTATATTTTTGTTAAACTATCATATGTTGACAATTATTTCAATTTAGGGTAAATTACTTGAGAATGACATAATGTACCCTTGTGTTCTGTTATTTTACTTTCCCCATGTCTTTTACAGGAAAATGGATATTTTGATGAATACAAATTGTTGTATAAACAGATTCTTCTTTAGACAAGAAGTATCAAATTAGACCCAGTAAACTATACTCTTCCTCCTCAAAATTAGAAATCCTATTAACCACACAATATTATTTTTATAAATGTTCTCATATCTGTAATCACATTGTATGTATAATCTGAGAGAGCATTATCTTGACGGAAGACTAATTTATGCACTGGGAATAATATATAGAATATTTATTTGGTTTAAATGAATGAAACACATTTTAAAGTAAGTTTTCCCCAAACAGCTTACCACACAACTTAAAACATTTTTATGCAGTTTACTGGCAGATCCTGCCCATATATCAGGGCACAAACTTAGTAGTTAAAAAGAGCAAAACAAGACGATATTAGTCTAATGTTTGTTTGCATGTCTCAGCTTTATAAGTATGAAATGCTATTCACATAAATTCCAGTTTGTTGGTTTGTTGTTCTAAAATGGTAGGATGTTTCTCTGTGGAATGAGGTTCTACAGATAAATTGTTTGTCATACAGAGGCAAATGTCATAGAGAACAATTTAAGGCAAGTGTTATTTATTCACATAGAAAAAATACAGCAGTTAAGAGATCAAGGCAGTTTCTGGTAGATAGCCCGGTTCTCAAGTGTTACATAGGGTTTCTGATATGAAGCATAAATCAACCTAACCTAAGGGAAATAGGCTCTTGAGTCTTTAACTACTGAATAACTGAACAAAAAGAGGATATTTTAATGATTCATTTGTTCTGCAGGATTCTGTATTCTATATTCTGTATTACTAAAATAACGTACTCTTCATTAAAGTTATTATTATAAGATACCTCCCATTATTATATAAGCCCATCTTGAAAAAAAACCCATTTTATTATTGATTTATCTTTTATTGATGTTGAAGATTGTGATACTTCAGGATTTATTTCTGGTTCAACAGTTCACAAAATATACTGTGCTGTTGCATAGCCTATTCATGACTACCAGTGCCAATGGATTGCTTTTGATTGTATTTTTCATTTTGTGTCTGCTTACTATAATAATAATAATAATAATAATAATAATAATAATAATAATAATAATAATAATAATAATAATAATAATAATAATTTTATTTATATACCGCCCTTCTCCTGAAGGACTCGGGGCGGTGTACAGCCAAGATTAAAAAAATATACAATATCATAGTGAAAATTAATTAAAATCATTAAATACTTTTGGCTAAATTTTAAAAACCCAATATTAAAACCCAATTTAAAATCATTCAGTTAGACAGCCCCATCTGTCAGAACAATAGGGTCTTGAGGGCACAGCGAAAGACCCGGAGGTCAGAGATGTTACGAATATCCGGGGGCAATTCATTCCAAAGGGCAGCACCTCCGACAAAGAAGGCTCTCCTCCTGGGTTTCACCAGCCAACATATCTTGGCTGACGGTACCCTGATGAGTCCCTCTCTGTGGAAGCGGATGGGTCGGTGGGAGGCTATTGGTGGCAGAAGGCGGTCCCGTAAATATCCTGGTCCTATGCCATGGAGCGCTTTAAAAATGGTGACCAACGCCTTGAATTGCACCCGGAAGACCACTGGGAGCCAGTGCAGTTTGTGCAGGAGAGGTGTTACATGGGCATAATGAGGTGCGCCCATAACCACCCGTGCGGCCGCATTCTGGACCAGTTGGAGCCTCTTCAAGAGGAGCCCCATGTAGAGAGCATTACAATAGTCCAGACAGGAGGTGACGAGGGCATGAGTGACCATGCGCAAGGCTTCCCGGTCCAGAAAGGGACACAATTGGTGGATCAGGCGAACCTGATTAAAAGCCACCTGGCTGCGGCCATCATATGCTCTTCTAAAGACAGCCATGAGTCTAGGAGGACACCCAGATTGCGAGCCCTCTCTGTGGGGGGCAAAGATTCACCCCCAATAGTCAGTGATGGCACCAGCTGACTATACCGGGACGCCGGAAGCCATAGCCACTCAGTCTTGGAAGGGTTAAGCTTGAGCCTATTTCTCCTCATCCAGACCCACACAGCCTCCAGGCAGTGGGACATCATATCAAGGGCATCATTGGAGGGGTGGAGATGTACAGCTGGGTGTCATCAGCGTACTGATGGACTCTCACCCCAAAACCACGGATGATCTCACCCAGCGGCTTCACATAAATGTTGAACAGAAGGGGCGAGAGGACTGACCCTTGTGGCACGCCGCAAGCGAAGCGCCTCGAGGTCGACCTCTGCCCCCCTGCCAACACAAACTGCAAGCGGTCGGAGAGGTAGGAGGAGAGCCACCGTAACACAGTGCCTCCAATTCCTAACCCCCTCAACCGCTGCAGCATGATACCATGGTCGATGGTATCAAAAGCCACTGAAAGATCTAATAGGACCAGGACAGAGGAGCAACCCCTGTCCCGAGCCCTCCAGAGATCATCAACCAACGCGACCAATGCCGTTTCTGTGCTGTACCCCCGCCTGAAGCCTGACTGGTATGGGTCCAGATAGACAGCTTCCTCCAGGTACCGGGGTGGCTGTCGTGCCACCACACTCTCGACAACCTTCACCACAAAACGAAAGTTGGAGACTAGACGGTAATTTCCTAATACAGCTGGGTCCAGGGATGGCTTCTTGAGAAGGGGCCTCACCACCGCCTCTTTCAAGGCGGTGGGAAAGGCACCCTCACTCAAAGAAGCATTTATAATCCCCTGGAGCCAGCCTCGTGTAACCTCCCAGGAGGCCAGTACCAACCAGGAGGGACACGGGTCCAATAAACATGTGGCAGCACTAAGCCCACCCAGAATCCTGTCCACGTCCTCGGGAGCCACAGGGTCAAACTCTTCCCAGATAATATTCTCAAGACTCACCCCCGTCTCCCTCCCCGGATTCACCTAGTCGGAGTCCAAGCCTTCCCGAATCTGAGCGACTTTATCATGCAGGAATTGCACAAAATCCTCAGCTCGACCCTGCAAGGGATCTTCCCACACTTCCACCCAAAGTAGGGAGTGGGTTACCCTAAACAGAGTGGCTGGGCGGTTCTCTGCAGATGTGATAAGAGCGGAAAAATAGTTAGATTTTGCTGCTTTTATCGCCACTAACTAGGTCTTGATATAAGACTTCACCTGTGTTCTGTCAGATTCAGATTGACTAGTCCTCCAAACACTCTCTAGGTGTCTTTTCCGATGCTTCATCTCTCTCTGCTCCTCAGAGAACCAAGGAGCCAATTGAGATCAGCATCAGGTCAGAGGCCGCAAAGGCACGACGTGGTCCAAAGCCCCTGCGGCCACACTATCCCAAGCGGCCACCAGGTCTTCAGTCGAGTCATGTGCAAGAGTCTCAGGAAATGGCCCAAGCTCCATCTGGAGCTTTTGGGATCCATCAGGTGTCTGGGACGGAACCATCTAGTCAGTTCCGTCTCCCTGCGGCGGGGGAAGGGGCTTGAAAGTGTAAGCGAAGGAGCGAATGATCTGTCCATGGCAAGGGTTTAATGTCTAGGTCCCCTCTACCAAGATCATTCAGCCACTGACCAGAGATAAAAATCAAGTCCAGAGTGTGTCCCCCTGTGTGAGTGGGGCCTTGCTCTAACTGGGTCAAGTCCATGGCCATCATGGAAGCCATGAACTCCCGAGCCACCTCTGACATCTCACCGACAGATAGCAGGTTGAAATCCCCCATAACAATAAGTCTGGGGGTATCAACTGCCACCCTGACAATCACGTCGACTAGCTCAGGCAGGGTCGCCGCCATGTGGCAGGGAGCCAGATATGTAGTCAGCAAACCCATCTGCACCCCACAACCCCACTTTACAAAAAGGGACTCACATCCGGCTATCTGAGGAACAGTGGCCTCCCTCGGACAAAGACTTTCTCTACTAATTGCCGCTACTCCCCCACCCCTCCCCTGGGCCCTCGGCTGATGAAATGCACGGAAGCCTGGAGAGCACATTTCAACGAGGGGAAGCCCCCCTCCTGGCTCGACCAGGTGTCCGTAATCCCAGCCAGGTCTACGTCCCCCTCCACAATAAGATCACAAATGAGGGGGGCTTTGTTAATTACCGACCTGGCATTACATACCATCAGTCGTGGACCCAGGGCCTGAGATTCTGTGCAATCCAGAACACGAACCACGCTATGGGGGCTGGAGTGCGCAATCGCTCGAAGACAGCGCATGCACACCCCCTGAACCTGATATGGGCCCCTGCGCCCACCATACCTGCCCCTCCCACTTATCACTTTGATGGAACTGCCCTTCCTTTCGCCCCCTGGCGGCCCGGTCAGATTACCCTTCTTCCCTCCTCCGCTGCACCCATCCAACCCACCACCCCACACAGAGGCTATATGGACCCTCCCCGGTCCATCTCTACAGTCCCCTCCCCCTCCCAGGTCCCCTTAAAAGCGTCCCTGCTACCCATTTTTAAAAAACCTTCAACCCCTTCTTTTTCACATGCCACCTCCCAAAACCCGTCATTGAGGTAGGCCCTCGATAATGTGAAGGGCCACGTCTGTGAGAGGGGGGCATCTCACAATGCAATTAGTTCAGCCACCAAATACATCCACTAAGAAGACCAAATGGAACTGGTATCCGGGTGGGGTCCAATAAAGTTCTATAGAAGATGGTAAAAGATGGTAGAAACCATGTGGAAGAAACAGCTGGCCTCCACTGTTCTCTCACCATAGTGGGAGGAGTCCCAGGCCTTTGAGCACCTCTGCAAGATCAATGTCCTAATCACCCTCTCACGGCGATGGTCAGATGGTCATAACTTTGGAGGATTTGTTGGTCTGCCTCCAGTCTTACAGCAGTAACCAGTGCCCAAAAGCCGTCTCCCTCAGCACCCACATGACTATCCAGACCACCTCGGTGCATGGGCTCAATAAAATAGAATAGTAGAATAGAATAATAATTTATAGACACAGGTCTATGATAATCCACGGGCGGGGGATGTTCCACAAACTGGAATAAATCCGCAGTAATACAATCCATGGGCAGCATCTAAGAAGTCCAAACCAGGCTGAAAAGAAAGGGTGGGGGAGAGATGCCGTCCAAGGCAGCCAGTCCATAGGCCCGCCTCCGGCAACTCCCATATCCAGAAGTTTAGTAATCCCCTCAGCCATGGCTGCAGCCTCCAAGTCCCCGATCACAATTGGTGGCTTGGTGGTTTATTAGCCTCTGCTCGGCTGCAGGGCATGTTAGATGTCTCCTTTTGTCCCCTCCACCAACATTGCTCTTCCGAGCCAAATCAGCCTCCTACAGCAGTTGCCATTTCACCGGGGGTAACCTCCACTGCCGCCGGCAAACATCCGGATCTCCAGTGCACCCCCCGGTATCTACAAAGCCTCCACAGCTCCCTGAGGTAACCCTGGGCCAGGCAAGATCTTTCAGGCCAGCCTCGTCCCATCGCCAATTCGGCTGGCCACTGTGTTCGGCTTTCGACATTGCCCTTGCCGCCCCCAATGCAAAAATGCTGGAGCGACCGGCTGTTGGTGCCTTCAATCCCGTGGCACTCAGTCTCTGTAAATTCTCCCCAGCCATGCTGTTTCGGAGGGCAAAGAAGCCCTCTCCAGGCTGGGGGAGAGTTCCCATCACTGGGTTTCAGGCTAGGATTGTAAAAGCAGCCCCGGTGGACCCCAAAATACCCAAATCCACCCTATGGTTGATTGTGGATTCAGGGTGGCGTCATCATCTTGTGCATGTGTATTTAGGCATTATTCTTGTAATCCCTACTCAGTAATAAATGCAAACAGAAATTAGTTTATTAATTCCCTTCATTCTAATTATTCCAATGATCAAGCAGTCAGAAAAAAAGGGAAGCTAAGGTAAAATCTTTAGGAGACAAATAAAAGTGGAAGTGTGAAAATCAATTACAGGCAGGCAAACAGCTACCTCAGCCCTGTGGTGATTACTCCAAAGGTGAGGCGGGTGGGTGGGAAAAGGAAAATATAGTAGTAGTCATGTGATTTCCCACTTAGAAATTACTTTGCTCCCAGAGCTCCCAGTCCCAATTGTGATCATTAAGTTAGGAGTACCTGACTGAGAATCTCCATAGACATAAGTTACAAGTACCTGTATTACTCTAGTGAGATTGTTCGTCCTGATTTCCCAAATAGTTTTACTTTTAAGGTATTTACAAAACCAGACCTTGTTAATTGATATATCATATAACCTATGTGTTCAACATTTCAGAGCAACCAGAAAAATAGATGAATCGGTTTATGATAAAATCTATTCATCTATTTTTCTGGTTTATTTGAACCAGATTTTTATTTACGGTAAAAAAAAAAAAAAGATAAAAAGATTCATTATTTGGCATGGTTTTAAAACAGGACAAACCAAATTTTTCAGGTCGGCCAAAAATATTGTGTTGAAGTCAGTAAATTGTGTCATTTGAACAATAGTAACAAAGAGTGTTTGCTTTAAAACAGCACATAAGCAGTAGAAGGCACAAAGACAGAGCTGCTGGGAAACCTCCAAAACCCAAATACAGCCCCTATAACAAACTCCAAAAAGGAACACACCCACTTGGGGTAAGCAAGTTTTTGATATATAGTATTACTGATAATATAATTTGAAGCACAATTCTAATAGTGTGTTATGGAGACTCCATTTTTCTAGGTTAACTGACAACCTTTGAATAACCTTACATTTCATTGGTTGAAAAAAAGCCACTTATCATAAGCTAGCCATTCCTTATTCTTACCAAATTAAATATTTTTTTCTTATGAAAAAGAAATTAACCAGAAAAAAAGAGGAAGGGCAATGGAAAATGATGTTTCAAGTTTCAGATAAATATCTATCTGACTATTGAGCTTTTCCAAGCATTCATTTGGAACATTCCAAAAATCTAATTAAGTTGGGAAAGGGTCACTCAAAGCTTATCCATCTCTGATATGGAGAATGCAAAAGCAAAAGAGAGCTTGAGTAGTTGATCAACCAGAATATAGTATCTGGGTGAAAAATCACCACTCATGTAAGAGGATGCTAGTGATATCACACATACGTTCTACTCAGAATTAAATTCCACTGAACTATAATGTTTACTCCAACTATAATGTTTACTCACTCCAAGTGAGTGCACAGCCAGGAACCTGTGATTTATTTGGTGTGCTGTTGTTATTCCCCTGCATAGTTATTTTTATGATATAGAAATTTTGCTCATAATTATTTAGAAGAATATTATCAAAAAATCAAATAAATAAGAAGAAATCAGTGCAATAATGATTAACTCTAAGAATAGGATATGCAATTGTTTATATAAATTAATGACTTAATTAAGGATTTGGGATCGTGGAACCTGTGCTTTTGAGTGTGCGAATGATTCAATCCATCTTAATGTTTCACCTGAGATCACATCTATATCACAAAGCAGGTTAAGTCCATGTCCATCCATCAGGATTTTTTTCCACTTTCTATAAGTGATGACACATGGCTCAGCTTTCTTCATGATTTTGCTTCAAGGGAGTACATTGCTTATTCATATCTATCTATCTATCTATCTATCTATCTATCTATCTATCTATCTCTATCAATCTTTAGATTTATTATTATCTTTATTATTTACAAAAATAATAAAGGTGGGGTAAAAATAGATGATAGATAGATAAATGATCTATCATCTATCTATCTATCCATTATCTATCTATCATCTGATAGATAGATAGGTGGTAGATAGATCATCTATCTATCATCTATTTTTATCCCACCTTTATTATTTTTGTAAATAATTCATAGTGATAAACATATATAATACTCCTTCCTATTTTACCCACAACAAAAAGTCTATGAAGTGGGTTGGGCTGAGAGGAAATCACTGAGCCAAGATCACCCAACTAGCTTTTATCCCTAGGACACGACTAGAATTTACAGTCTCCTCATTTCTAGCCTGGTGACTAAACTGGCTTCATAGAAAGTTTCATTGAAGCAATCCCTTCTGAAATTCCATATGCCCCTAATAGAATTCTCATTCCATACATTGTTACTCTGGTCATATACAAAGTTCTGTTTGGAACATGACAGGACCTTGCGTTCTGCATTTTTGATATTAAAAAGTTAATAGGGAAATATATGTGTGTGTGTGTGTGTGTGTGTTTGTACAATTGAAAATGAACATTTGTTTTTCCCAAAATGAGAACCTTTTCATAACAATTTATGAACATGTTTCGCCCAATATGAAATCTGTAAATATTGATTATCAGAGTATACTGATTTTCTGATTCCATACACACACACACACATGCCTCTTTTCTGTTGTTCTTATTTACTTATTTTCATTTTCTTAATATTTTATTTTCCTTTAAATCCTTTGATTTACCTTTCCTATTGCAATGTCATCAAGTATGTTAGATATTTTGCATAAAAATTCATCTTCAGTGTTTGTGATCTGAACAAATAACATTCTTTGTTGTTTTCCCTCCCCTTTCAGGTCAAACTTGTCTTTTCAAAAGAAGCTGCAAAACCAGTAGCTCCAAGGATACTCCCCAACCCACTGGCAGCTGCTGCAGCAGCTGCTGCTGTGGCTGTAAATTCCCCTTTCAGTCTTCGAACAGCCCCACCAGCTACTCTTTTTCAGACTTCTGCACTTTCTCCATCACTTCTTCGACCTGCCCCTGGACCTATACGGACGACCCACACACCTGTCCTGTTTGCTCCATATTGAATTCCATCAATGAATTAAGTGTACTGCAATAATTTTTCAGAACAAAAGCAAAACAAGGACAATGACCTATGCAGTGTTAATTTATTGTGTGTGTATGTGTGTGTATACACACACATATACACTCACACACACACAACTTTTAATAGAGATCTTAATCAATTTTAAAGAAAGGAAATTGGCGGCATATTCTACCAATGAGAATCTTACAAGTTATCCTGCAACATTGATTGATTTTGTGTGTGTGTGTGTGTGTTTGTGTGTATGTAAAATGAATAAATTTTCATTTCAGAAAAAAATCTATGTGTATGTATACAAATACAAATACACATATACACACAAATACTAGTATTGAAGCAATTTTGATTGTGCTTTTTGGCACAGATCCCACATACAGTAACTTTATGAACAACTAAACAGAACTGTTTAAAGGGCATTAACTGGTTTCAATGTACATAAAATACTTAATTCTTAGAATGAAAGGAGAAAAGGAACAGAAGTACTGTGAACACCAGTACGCTTAATCATTGCTCCTGCCAAGTCAGCATTTCCTGGGTATTTATCTGATAAAAATGGATACAATACAGAAATGTTCATAAACTAAGAAGACATAATTGACATATTCCTTCTTTGGCAAGTTGCCACAATATTTTTGAGCCTAGGAAAAAGCTTTGGCAGTCACCCTGCACAAAATTTCCCCTAGGATACACTCTATTTAACACCGCAGAATGTACAACAGAGTTGACAAGCAAATTAAGAAGGGAGTGGAAACCCACTTCTGCTTTGTTGCCAAGTAAACCAAAATGGTAAACCCAACTATGTAGTTGTCAGGAGTCAAGCATGACTCAAAAGAGATTTTATTTACAGCAGATGTGTTGATAGGATTGCAATATTGGCTTCTCTCCTGAATGCAAGACTTTCCAATTAGTTATATCATCATTTCAGTGAAACACTAATCTTGAAAGCCCTTAGTTGGACATTTCTTTCTGAAGGTTTGCCTATCCATCCTGCCTCTTTGCTTCATCACAAGTGGCATTTAACATTTCCCTGTGCTTTAAATATACATGTAATGTTAAATAATTTGAATGCTGATTGTTCAGGACAAAAGAAAAAGTTCTACTATACATACACGTTTTTGTGTGCTCAACCTGATTATGATTGGGAGAGCTAATGTGGCATCTGTGTTATCTGTAGCAATCAATCAAAATACAGGCAGGAGAAATTGATCTTAGTCTATAGTCCAGGAAGTGAAGGAATCAGGGTCCATAAAAAGTTATGTAACCTGGCAGGGACATCTGTATCAACACTGCAATTATCTTAAATATCCCAATAGTGATCTGATCGCCTGTGCTTCTAATGTTCTCATGAAACAGGTCACAGATTTCCTTTTCCTTCAGTCAACTCTCCATGGTAGCAGTTGGTTTTTATATCACTGAAATGATACTCCATTTTCTGGAATTTCAAGTTTGCCAAAGGAAAAAAATATTTTGAAATATTCTATGGAAAAAGGAAATGCTTCTAGAATCAAATTAAGACTGTAAAATGGATAATCTCATAACAGAAGTTATTACATATTTCAGCAGATTGTGGTTAAAAACATTTATTAGACAATGATTAGGTACAGGATTGGTTATAGAACAAACAAAAGGAACACACAATAGAAGATTTGTGAAGTGGTTTGTTTATGCCACATATAGTGGTAATAATAAAGTACATTGCTACTGTTGGGATCTAATATAAATCTAAGTTATATTTTATCAGAAAGCCATACTATGTGGACAGATGCAACCCATGGACCAGAAATTTTGTATCTGTCTTATATATCATAACCTTTTAGCCTTTATGCCATTTTACAGACCTACTGAAAGGAAAGTCTTGTTGATATGGGATTGCAACCTTAAGGCTGTACGTTCACTATGAGGCATTAAAAATGAAATATTGGAAATCTATAGAGCTATATTGTATATATGTTAGAATTCAAAATAATTTATGCAGAGAAAACTATATAAAATAATTAAATAGAGCCATTCAGTTTTAGAAAAGGGTTATGAAACAGTTGGCAAGAAATAGCAGAGAGGATGGGAAAGAAATGTATCTATTCTGAATAGATATTTCTGCTGACATTTTCTTGGAGAAATTAAATGCTCATTCAGAAGCAGCCATTCTGCTATACAGCTATTATGCTCACAAGTAGATTTTAGCAAATAGACCACATTTTAAGCTGAGTGGAGAGTGGAAGCTTAAAGATTATTCATGAAATACTAGTTATATTAAAGCAACCTCCATAAATTTGCCATATTCAAACATTCCATTTAGTACACTAAGCCAGATAGCACTTCAGCTTTAAAAAGAAAACAGATAAGGAGGAACACTCTCCTCGTATAAGTCTGCCACTCTTTTAAATGGCTGTGTCTGTTTCTGGAATCATGAAGCTACTTATTCAAACTACTGGGTTGTTGCTGTTCTTAGCACTTGTCCCACTTAGTTGGCAGAGTCATCTTGTTTTGCATTACATTCACTGTAATTAGTAGAATGGAGCATATTGATGCATGATATAACAAGAGCATTAAAGTTGCAGTCCTGATGTTGATTAAGGACAGAAAGGAAGTAAATACTCTAAGGCTTCTAAACTGGTGTCTGTGCCAATGGTAGCCTATTAATTGCTACACCACATGTCATCCCATTGAAGTAGCCCAGAAAAGAAACAGCAATCAAGAGTAACACTACTTAATATTACCTTTGTTGTAAGGTTATAGTAACCAAATCTTAGAAGTCTGAAGGGATCTTTACCTTCCCTTACTTTAGTCTTCTAAAACTACAGAGTCCTTTCTAAGATGTTTTCATTACTCTCATCCATCCTTCCAACTCATATTTTGTTTACAGGAACAGTGTCTAGGCTACTGCTCTTCCCCCTGTCTCCCAAGCTTATTCCCTAATATCAATTCACTACATTAGTTCTATTCAGTTTGCTATGTGATACTAAGAAAAGGCTGAAGGGTTGACAAATATCCCATATATAGCTTTAATTTTTCTTTCCAAATCTGAAACTCAACACTGCTAATTAGTATTTGATGACTGGTTTTAGAAAAGTTGGCACGAGTGTGTGTGTGTGCTCACATGCACGCATATCCATATACATGTGTGGATGTGGATGTGTATATAGACTCTTCTAAGTCTAGATGGAAAATTCCACAGAAGGTTGTGAAAAGTAAAAGGACTAAGATCCTGTGGCATTTCCAAATTCAGATGGGCAGGTACTGGCCAATCAACCAGATAGTTTGGTAGTAGACAAAGACCAGAAGACAACAGTGGTGATAGATGTTGCTGCCAATTGACAGCAACATCAGAAAGAATGAGTATGAGAAAAGTACCAGGATCTGGGGAGAATGTGGAAAGTAAAGACCAAAGTGGTCCCAGTAGTGGTAGGAGCATTTGCAGAAGGAGTTGTTATAAAGGATCTTCCAATCCTCTGTAGCAGATTTTTGTAAGTTGAAAGACTGCAGGAGAAAGAAATAGATAAGAGTACAAATTATTCCATGAGCAAATTTCTATGGCTGAAATTCTCTACCCAATCCAACTATGTGCCTCCAAACTTCAAACTGACACAGATTTGTTAAATTCTTATTTGCCAAGAGAGCTCCAATTGATTTATTTATAAATATTTCACTTATGTTATTTGCAACTGTTTGTGCCTTGAAGTTAAGTTTATCAGTCCTATACCACATATAGAATATGAAGTCAAGAATATCTGTTTATGTGTGGTTTTTATTTTCTTTCGTTAAGAAGGTTGCTCAAGATTGTAATAATAAGTGTAACATATTTAAAAATTCATTTTCCAGGTTGCTGAATTAGCCAGTGATCAGATTTATTGCTATGGAATGATAACATTGAAATTTCATTTTTGGAAATAAACCTGTAAGAAAAAAAATTATGAATGTGACTACATATACCTGCCTCTGACCACATTAATTAACAAAGAGATGGGAAATATGTAAACTTCAAGATGATGAATTATGTCTCTCATCATATCTCATTGCCATTTTGGCCAGGGCAAATGGGAAATGAAAGTATTCAACATTTGGAGGAAGATTGCAATTAGTGTAACTAGATTTGGACTGCAAAACTCGTAAAACCACTTGATGTAATTAATTGATACCAACATTCTTAACTTTTTGCTTCCAGCTAGTGATTGCAGGTCAAATAATCATATGTCTATTCTTAAATTAAACCATTAAAATAAGATGTCATCACAACCTTCTCCAAGCTTCTAGTTGTGTCAGTTTTTCAGTTTTCATTATAGCTAGTTAAAAGTGCAGTCATTTGGAAGATTTACCATTAGGGAATGGCCTTGAAGATTTATCTGAATCTAAAATTGAATTTATTCTTAATGTATAGAAATGCTCACCACAAAAATGGTTATCATATATCTCCAAATACTTTCCAAGTGATATTAGGAATATGGGACAGGAGATACCACTAATGTGTATGGTGATTGTGTATAGAAATGTTTCTTTATAAAAATTGTTGGGATGGCACCTCTATGACCATTTTAGGATGTATTCCAATATTTTATTTCAACTTTTTTGGTGCAATAAGGATAAGAACTGCTGGCATGTCAATTTTTATATGTCAATTTTTTTTTACGCTAAGCTATATAAAGTTTTTCTAAACCCACAGAGCCTTTGTTTGTGGCCATAAAAAATTTTCTTAGAACAAAGCCATAACATGACTAGAGAGTCCCAGAAATGATTTTTCTTATATGAAATAATATGCAAACTGATGACTGGGAATCATGCAAATGGCCTAGGAGAAGGCCTGTGGAAAGCCTTTTCTTATTTAAAATATAACTAAAATAAACAGATTTATAATAATTTGGCCTGTGGTGTTTATGGAGGCACAGTAAGAATAAAGTTTTGCTCACAGTAAGATAAAGTTTTGCTCAGAGAATAAAGAGGCATTCCTACTCTTCTTATCATCTGCTGTATACTCTTTTATGTTATTTGATTTTTTTTCCTTTTGTTATCACAGTGCTATATGCAAACACGAATTTCTTACATAAAAGTCTTTCTTTGACCTCAGCTCTGTAAGCAACAAACAATCCTTTCAATGTCTCTTACTCACTACCTAATAAAGGATGAAGCCTAAATGTGAAAAATGTGTGAAACATTTTTGTATGCTTTCCAGACCTACTACATACAAAATGCTAATTATGTTAGGAATAAATAGAACACCATTCATTGGGATTCTTATTTGCTCCAATGTTGAACTTGGATAAAATAGGATAGCCTAAAACTATAGTAGGATAGTAGTTTCTGCATATTTGGCAGAATTGTTCACTTAAGTTGAGGCACATTGCTCTTTTAATGGACACAAATCAAAAGGTAAACAACAATAGCCTCTGGGTAAGAAGTTAGCAGAAGGCAGAATCTTTGTAAAATTAGAAGAACTAAGAAACGTAGATGTTCAACAAATTCTACAAAGTGACAGAGTTTTAAAAAAACCAGTTTCTGCCTGACTGAACAATGTTTATATTACTATTGCTGTGGCATTAACAGTTCTTTCTTGATTGCCAGTCACTGGATGGGAGAAGAAGCCATCTCATAGGAGATCTTATTTTTAAAACATAAACATACATTATATCTGGGGGTTTTGCTTGCATGGACATTGGTAGTATTGCTTCACCTTACTACACTTCTATGTTTAAGAGATTGATCAGATACAAGTTATTTTTATAGAAGCAGAAAGAGATGCAATTAAAGCATAACGTTCTAATATAAAGGAGGAACATGAAGGATCTGCAATTACTGAGATCATCTATTTAAAACCCTAAAGAAAAATACTATGCAAGTAGTTCTCAACTTACTTCTGGTCATTTAACAATCGCAGTCACAACAGCCTCAGAATGGTGCTTTACAGTCCATAAAGAACTTTCGGCATTGTATAATATCATACCAGTATCCCTCCTCCCATCACATGGGTGCCACATTTCAGGCACTTGGCAATCTGTTTGCATTTATGGCTGGTTGCCAAGTGTCCTATGATCATGTGACCTCAGTAAATCAATGGAGAAGTCCTGCAGGGAAGATTGTAAGTGGAGGAGACATTGAATTTGTGCTCCAGTCCCCCAGTGCATCAAAGGATTTTCCTTCCCCTCTCATGCACTAGAGGAATTGATCTCAAATCTGTTGAAATGGAGCGTTGGTCCTACCTGATACGCCCCTTCTCGTTGAGTGGAGACAGCAGCCAGACATGGGTTGTGCTCATTGGACAGAGGTTGGACTGAGCCTGTAAAATCTTCTTAAATCCTTCCCCTGTTGCTAAAGCACCCAGTTTTTGTCGAAGGAGAAGGAAACAGACACGGTGTGTGGAAAGAAAAAAGACAGGAAACAACAGTAAAACAAACCAGTAACAGTAATGACCAGACTGAAGAAGAGGGAGGGGCTGGCTGCTGTCTCCACTCAACGAGAAGGGGCGTATCAGGTAGGACCAACGCCCCTTCTCCATTGAGGGTGGAGACAGCAGCCAGACGTGGGACATACCAAAGATCACTGTCCCAATACACGGGTGGGAACAGTCTGGGCAGAATACCCCTCCCGAATGACCACACCTTGTAACACACGCCTCCCAAAATCAGCCTCCGCCGAGGCGAACTTATCTAGCTTATAATGTCTAATAAAGGGTGAAGGCGACATCCAAGTTGCCGCCCTGCAGATCTTGACCAAGGAGGCCTTCGAGGTCCAAGCCGCCGTGGTAGAGGCACTTCTGGTAGAGTGAGCTGTGATCGACGCAGGAGGAGGCAATGACCGAAGTTCGTAAGCAGTTGTAATTGTCGAGCGGATCCACCGCCCCACCATGGAAGAAGTCACTCGTTGTCCTAAAGAAGACGGTAGAAAGGAAACAAACAGTGATTCTGTCCGCCGAATATCAGCAGTCCTCCGAAGGTAGAGACTCAGTGCCCGCCGGACATCCAACGTGTGAAAACGGATCTCCACAGGACTGGAAGGAGAAGGATAGAAATCTGGTAAGACTAGTTCCTGCAAATGATGAAAAGGAGAGTTAATCTTAGTCACAAATGTCGGATCCAATCTGAGGACCACCCGATCTTCATGAAACACACACAAATCATTTCTAATAGACAATGCTGCTAGTTCTGAAATTCGACGCGCTGACGTAATTGCAACCAAAAAGGCCACCTTGCCAGACAATAAACGCAAGCTGACCGAATCAAGAGGTTCGTATGGTGACTCCATAAGAGAGTCCAGCACGAGAGAAAAATCCCAAGAGGGGTACCTATGTAGAACAGGAGGACAGAGATTAGTAGCACCTCGGAGGAAACGTCGAATCATAGGTTGCTGAGACAATGAATGTATGGAATTATACGTTAGGATGGAAGAAATTGCCACAACTTGTCTCCTGAGGGTATTAGGAGACAGACTCTTGTCCAATCCCGACTGAAGGAACCGAAGAACTTGCAAGACTGAAGCTTGAAGTGGAGAAAACCCTTGGGATGAACACCACGAGGAAAAGGATCGTCAAGTAGCCGAATAAATCCGTTCTGTCGATGCTCGCCGTGAGGCCTGGATGGTATGGATCACGTCTGAGGGGATGTGGTCTTGCTGCATAGCTGCCCACTCAACCACCAAGCGGTCAGCTGAAGCCACTGAGGCTCTGGATGAACAATTGACCCTTGGCTGAGACAATCCGGGAAACACGGAATCTTCCAAGGAGGAGATACTGAGAGATGAATGAGGTCTGCAAACCATGACCTCCTCGGCCAATGTGGAGCCACCAGTACAATCTCCGCTTGTTCCAGTAATAATTTCCGAATCACCTTCAGGATGAGGGGAATCGAAGGAAAAGCGTACAGTAGACCTTGCGGCCAAGGGGAGCGCAGAGCACCCACAGCTTCCGCTTGATGGGAAGGGAAGCGGGAGAAGAAACGTGGTAGCTGGTTGTTCTGAGGTGAAGCAAACAGGTCTATTTGAGGGCTTCCGAAATGAGCCGCTATCCTCCGGAATAGGAGCGGGTGAAGGCTCCATTCTCTGTGGTCCAAGTGCTGGCGACTTAGCCAGTCCGCTGTTACGTTCGAGACCCCCGATATATGGTCCGCCTTCAAGGAGGCCAGATGCCTCTCTGCCCAAAGGCCTAGTCTCTTTGCTTCCTTCATCAGCAAGATAGACCTGGTACCGCCCTGGCGATTGACGTGTGCCTTGGCCGAGGTGTTGTCGGTCAGAATCAGCACATGTTCGCCGGACAGCAGATGTTGAAAAGCCCGAAGAGCAAGGTAAATTGCCCTCAGCTCTAACTAATTTATGCTGCGGGCCCCCTCCACGGAAGACCAGGTCCCTTGCGCGAAGTGCATCCCGCAGTGGGCTCCCCAGCCGGACTTGCTGGCGTCGGAAGTGACCATTACCCTCTGGGGTTCCAGGAATAGACAGCCCTTGGAGAGCGCCGGAGATGTCCACCAGCGAAGGGATGACCGCACTTCCCGTGGAACTGCCACCTTGGTCAAGGAGGACCCCTTGCCCGCTTTCTGAAAAGGTAAGAGAAACCATTGAAGGTCTCTAAGATGTAACCTGGCCCATGGGACGATGGAGATGGCCGAAACCATCTTCCCTAGTAGTCTGGATAGAAAAAGAGGGGAAACCCTTCTCTCTCTCAACACCTTGGCCACCATGGATCTCAAACCAGCCTGTCTGTCCGGGGAAAGGAAAACCCTACCCAGGGACGAGTCAATAATAGCCCCCAAATGAAGGATCCTATTAGAGGGAGTTAGATGTTAGATTCTCAATGTTAACAGAGAAACCATGTGACCCCAGTGTCTGAATCGTAAGACGAAGATCAGACATGGCTTGCTGATGGGAAGATGACATAATAAGTATATCATCCAGATAGCACTGGAGACGAACGGCTTGAAGCCTGAGATGGGCCGCTAAGGCCGCCAAAATCTTGGTGAAACTACGGGGTGCAGAGGAAAGACCAAAGGGCAGAGCCCTGTACCGGTAGTGAACCCCAGCATAAGAAAAACGAAGGAATTGCCTATGAGAAGGGCGAATGGGGATATAGAGGTAAGCCTCCGTGAGATCTATTGAACAGAGGAGATCGCCCCTCCGTACGCCGGCCAGAATTGAGGACAAAGATTGCATTTTGAACCTTCTATAGACCACGAACTGGTTCAAACATTTAAGGTCCAGAATAGGTCTCCACCCACCCGATGACTTAGGGACCAGGAAAACCCTGGAATAGAACCCTTGTCCCACCTGATCGCGAGGAACCCGCTAATAGCCCTAATGGCCAAAAGATGATGGATAGCCGAGTCCATGCGGTCTCGATGTCCGGTCATGTGGGACAGAGGACATCGGATAAAGGACATAGGAGGGGTGGAGACAAATTCAATGGCCAGTCCAGACGAGATGGAAGCCCGGACCCAGCAATCTGAAGTAGTACCCTCCCAAACATTGGCGAAGAGGCCCAATCGCCCGCCAATGGGAGGATCCCTGGTACTACTAACACCGGCGATGGATTGAACGACCCCCTCCCCCTCAAAAGGGCCGCCGGGAACTAAAATTCTTCCCCCTAGCTGGTCTCTTCTGAAAATTCCTCTGCCTAAAATTTGAAGACCCAGGGTAGAAATTACCCGTGTTGCTGTGGGGACCCGTGCCCCCTTCCGACGGACGGAATTGAGAACGAGGAGGATACGGAAAAACCCTAGGCTCCCCAATACGGAAAACAGCTGGTAAGACTTTCCTTTTATCTTTGGTCTCTACGAGAAACTTGTCCAAGTGCTTGCCAAACAGCTTTGACCCTGAGAAAGGCACCAAAGTTAGCCGCCATTTATGCCTCGCATCAGCCTGCCAATGGCGAAGCCACACTAGATGGCGGGCCGCAATGGAAGAGGCCAGAGACTTGGCTGCAAATCGAGTGGCATGCAAGGTGGCATCTGCAGAGAACTGCACTGCAGCTATGATTTTATTCAAGTCCTGTTTCAGCCTAGAGTCCTCAGAAGACATCTTTTCCTGTAATTGTTTAAGCCACAGGATCATTGTACGATTAAAAAACGATGCGGTGGAAGCCGATTTAATGGCCCAGGCCGCACCTAGATGGGCCCTCTGAAGAACCTGTTCTGCTCTACATTCCTCAGGACGAAGGCCCTCCTCTGGATTACCAGGAATGGAAGAAGAAGAGAGCAAAGCCGCAACGGGAGCATCCACTGAGGGAATCTGAAGCAGGGACTCTAGATCCGAAGAAACGATGAAATTTCTTTTGTCAGTGGAGGTTAGCACTGGAACCGAGGAGGGAGCAGACCACTGCTTTTGGATGACCTCCAGGAAAAGCGGAGGTGTAGGGATGGCTGTCACTGCCTTTGGTTGCTCGGCAAACAACGGATTTAAAGAGCCCGCAGATGGAGGGGGCTCTGGTAGAGAAGTGGGTTCCAGTTGAGCTGTGTTTACTGCTTTAAACAACAGAGACTTAAAAAGAGACTGGGGAAAAAGGCCAGTGAAGGCAGGCTGGTCCGGAGGCAACCCCTCATCTTCTGACAGCTCTGGCTCATGGGACTCCATGATCACATCCTTGGAGTGATCACTGACACCGGAAACAGAAGGAGAATCAGAGCCTGTCAGAGAAATGGCATCCTCCATATCGAAGCCACCCATAGAAGCAGCCGGTTCTGCCAGAACCGCGTTAGAAAGAGAAGGCCCCGGAGCAGGATTAAAATGGGTGGACAACGACTGATGGACTGCAACGGAAATCATTCGCTGAATGTCCTCAGGCTGCCAATTGACCGGAGGTTGACCTGAAGCCGAGCTGGCTTCAATAGAAGCTCGGACCGGAGCAGAAGTGACAGGAGGGTGAACCGCTGGTAGAAAGGGAGCGCTAGACTCCACTGGAGGACGAACCACTGGCAAGGGCGCTGACCCCCAGACTTCTGTTGAAGGGACTGTTATTTGAAGGTCTTGCAAAGACCTTTGATCAGGAGTCACAGAGACATCTCGTCTCCAGTCCTCAGAAGAACCCTTGGTTCTATCTATAGGGGTTCTATTAACCGTCTGTCTTTTGGATACCTCATTGGCAGGTTTACCCTGAGACTTGGGCGCCTTGGAAGGTCGCGAGGGTTGTTTGGCAGAAAAGACAGGTGCCTGCAACCCTTCGCCGAGAGCCTAAGTTTGGTTGTCTCGCAAGGAAGCCTTGGACTGTTCACGGACCGAGGCCTTCCGGCCATGCCTAGACTTAGATTGCGCTTTGGGCATGATCAAGGACACAACAACCAGAACAGGTAGGCTCAACGATACAATTAAGAACCAGCTGTAGAAGATGGGAAACCCCAAAAGCAGACCCAGATAATCAGAAGACAGCAAGGGTAGAATGTGAGGAGGCAAACCTTCTAAATATCCTTTTGAAAAGACAGTTCCAATGCTCAAAACAAACCTCTAACAAGCAAGGGAGGAGGAGGCTCTGATCAGAGCCTTGCTAACTCCGCCCTCCCTTGGATCTAGTTTTCAGAATGGCTCCCAGTGAGCTCTGCCCTCCTTTGAACGTAGCCTTCAAAATGGCGCCCAGTAAACTGAGGGAAGGCTCGAGGTCTTAATAACAAAATGGCGCCCTAGGGAAAAACCGTTAGAGCGCAAGGCTCTTCTTCAGGGCAACTCGTTCAGCTTAAACGGTTAAGGGAGAACCAGAGAGGAGCCAGAAGACCGTTAAGATGCTAGAAGAAGCGTCCACTAGATCGCAGGGCAGCTCTTCGTCTTTAAAGCCGACAAGCGGCTAATGCAGGGAGCGTGCCGCTCCGCGCCAAACAGCTGAGCTACAAAGGCGGCAGCCGCCGCAGCTCCGAACTGCAGCCTTGAGCCCTGACAGGTGAGAGGGCACAGAACGACTAGCGTTCGAAGAATTAGAGTCCTCAAGAACTCTTTGGCAATAATTAGGCTTCAAGGGCAGCAAGGGGAGGAGGGAAAGCAATCGCCGACAAGTGGCTACCCCAGGAAAGCGCGAGACTCCACAATAATATTAAAGGGGAAATTAATTTCGAAGTAGATGGGGAGGGGGGGGCGCAAGGCTCCACAGGTACCAGAAAAACCACATAAACGCTTAACACTTATAGGGCAAGAAAACTACCCTTTTCCCCAGAAAGGGAGCGAAAGGCTCCTCCAAAGGTTCAACTAACCGTTTATTTGGAACTGACAGCAACTGAAGAGAGAAACTCAGCAGCTCCAGGGAGCTGCTGAAAGAAATAGACACCTAATCCAATCCAGTAGGCTAAAGAATAGTCAATAAGGAATCCAAGTCAAAAGTCCAGAATCAATCAGAAAGCAATAGAAACCTAAGAGCTCAATAGAACTAGAGAACACTTTCCACACAACTGTCCAGTCTGACGACTGAGCAAAAAACTGGGTGCCTTAGCAACAGGGGAAGGATTTAAGAAGATTTTACAGGCTCAGTCCAACCTCTGTCCAATGAGCACAACCCACGTCTGGCTGCTGTCTCCACCCTCAATGAAGAAGCTAGCAAGCAACAGCATTCTGAGACTTTCAGAATGTTGGTATTTGCTACCATTTTAGCAAATGCTATTGTTTCTGTCATTCCTGAGGGGGGAATGTTCATGAACACCAACATTCTCACAATCAGTGGGATGGGAGAAGGCCATGTGTGGTGGGAGGGCTGGCTCTCTTCATATCCCACCATATTCAGCACATCTGGCCTTCTCTCCTGTACTCCATTGAATGACCCCATAGTCACTTAATAACCATGGAATTGTACTTGTTAAATAAAGCAATCATACAGCATCTCACTTAACTTCTTCACTCAAGATTTTGAAATTCTGGCCCAACGTGTTCATAAATAGAGGGTCAGAACCACAGGAGGGCTACCTGTGCTGGCTATTAACTTATCATTATAAGCACTATGTATCAAGGATTACTTAGCTGGATAACAAAGTAACAACAGATAATAAGAGGTATATGGTAATCTCTCCCCATAACATCATTCCTATTTCTGTAGACCATAGACTTCCAAGCTGGCTCTTGTATCCTCTTCTGGAATTCATAATCTGATTGGGTTATTTTAAAAATGGGAAGGCTACAGGTTTGATCTACTTCCCCACCCTCAACTGTTGAAAAAGAAAAATAATGCCATTTTGTGAGTGCCTCTTATTAGGAATATTTTGTCTTCCAAGGATTGGAGCTGATCTATAATACTTCTCATGCATAAAAGAGGAAATAGGTTTGATCTAATCAATTACTGCTCAATTAGTTTGTTGAGTATAGTGCATAAATTACAAACACAACTACTTCTTTTGGAAATACCTGGATTGATCAAACAGCATTTGGAGAAGGCAAATCAATACATTACCAGTCTGTTATTTTATATTTTTAGTATAAAATGTACTAGCTCTCCTTGTGGTACTGTATTGCTTTGATTTATTTAAAATCAATCAATATTTGATTAAAAGTCACTCCACAACTGTAAGATCTGGTGGAAACTGTCTCACTTATCCATTTATCTGATGTTGTTAGTTTTAATTTAAATGTACTATAAAAGTACTCCCTGAAAGTCATATATAGCAGTTAGGGTATATGACTTTGAAAAAAAATAGGGGCAGGTGAGGGCATTTTGGCTGTCCTTGTACTATTTATCTATATAGTGTAGTTCCAGCTCTAGTAAAAGTTTAATGTTACCCCTCCTCTATAATTTATGAATATAAAGTAGCTGTAATGCAGTTGTGCCTTACTACTTCACTAATTGGTTCAAGAAGTATTTGAACCTTTACTAAGATCTTATGATGAGAAAAAGCTATTAGCTATCTGTGAGTCAATTTTGGTTCTGAAGCCATTGCTATGTAATATAGCCACTACAGTATAATATTTTTCATCTAAATAGAAGAAAGCTACTATGTTGGTTCAACTTCTAAAAAAGATGGTCTAATTCTGGAAACTTTGGTGGCATTTAAATGGAAACTTAATACAGCAAGACACTTTTTAAACTATTGCTGACTGACTTTCCATTCCTGCAGATCAATATAAATTCAACCAACATTTTAAAGTTTTTCAATAACAAAAACAATTGTAATATCAAAGTGGGGGATAGGAAAGCTAGTGATAGTTGCTGCTATTCATGGTGTTTAGTTTCTATTATTGCATTGTTTTGAAAGCATCAGCTATAATGTAATAATTCCCCATAATAAAGAAATTAAAAACCTAAATAATGGCAGCTGAAGATTTTGGTCCTTTAAGGTCAAATTGGCAGATGCTGCATTTCAAAGAGATAAAAATTAAGTCAAGAAAGGCCACTTTAAAGCTATTTGTGGTAAAAAGAAGAATTGGAAATTAATTGTCTAATACTTTATTTTATTTTTGGCATTGATATTGTAATAATATTTTATATAAATATATAATCACTCAGATATTAGAGATGTAGAAATCCTCTGTAAAAGTATTCCTCCATCTCATAATTAATAATGCAGTGTATACTGTAGGTACAGGTGAATAATTAAATAGAATAAATTCTTATTCTATATCTAAGCTTTCAATCAATTTATGCCCCAAGTGTATAAGGAGAAGCATATTTTCCCAGAAGAAAAAACCTACAACATACAATGTAAGAACTGCAACAACCACTGTGTAGGACAAATAGGCAGAAGACTGGTAGAACACATCTATGAACATCAACTAGCAGTCAGAAGACATGATGAAAATTCTTTAATTTCACAAGATATAAACAGATTTAACCATAGTTTTAATTGGGAAAATTGGGACAGGCCAAGTCCAAAAGTGCCAGGGAATTTCTAGAAGCTTGGCAGTCTGACAAATTAGCCATCAATAGACACACAGATATTAACAATATATATATAGACTATGCAAAAGAGACAATCAACCAGCCCAAAAGGGAACAAAAAATCCTAAATTGCAAAAAATCCTGCTGCCAGGACCCCACTCTCTGTCACAGCCTTGCTCCCCACCAATACTCCCTGCTGATGCCCTGCCTCCTGCCCATTCTACCCTCCAGCTGCCACCACCCTGCTCTTGCCAACACCGCCTGCCCCCTGCCAACAGTACCACTGATGTCACAGATTGAATAGAATTAGCCGAAGGGCCAGATGTGGCCTGTAAAGCCTTAAAATGCTCAAATTTGAATTAGGTCCTTGTAATATTCCCTATACCTTAGGGCTACCATACAACCAAAAGAGTAATGTTAGATTAGATTCAGGCTTAATTATATTAAGGCTTTTCCCCATAATAGCTTTAAGATGCTATCTCTTAAGGCCCTGTAAACCAGCTGGAAATTTCTATCCCTTTCTTCACTTTCATTATTGTGGTGCCTTATGTTGTATCTATCTGGTCTCGTTTGCCACAGTCCCTGGATAATGGAGTCCATTACTTATTTATCTCTTCAGGAAGGAGGGAGAACTATTGGCTTTATGGGCTAAAAAGAGAAAGAGACATAACCTGTGTCAAATTCACTTTAAAAACAAATAGGTTCACATTTTTCACAATTCCACCAGTGTACTCAGCAGCCTGGGTTTTCTTTACCACTCAACAGATAAAGTAAATATCTCTACCTCTATCATCTCTAAATAAATAGCCATGAAAAAAATCCCTGACCAATAAATAGAAGAAGAGAGCATTCTGGGTATAGTGCAGGGTAACCAACTGGAGTGGAGGTGTTTGAAATGAAGCTCAGCAAACAGGGAAGTTTACAAAGTGCACAATTCCAAATGATTATTTTTAAATATGTTGTATCTATTATGGTTGCCATCTTCACCTTTTTGACCATATCCTGTGGATCCCTCTGCCAGTAAACCAGGTAACACTACTAGCTGACATAATTCAGAAAATACTACTGATAATTCTGATACACAGAAGAAAAATAAAGTGAATGAAGATTATCTTTTTGGATGGGATGATTCTGGGGAGAAAATGATGCTGTGTATTTCTTCTCTCACAACACCTTGGAAAGCAGGTCATTGTGAGTTCAAGTTCAGCCTTAGGCATTTAAGTCAGTTGGTGGCTTTGAGACAGTCACTCTCTTTCATCCCATCCTACCTCACAGGGTTATTGTTGTTGGGAAAATAGGTGGAGGAAGTTATGTTGGATATGTTCACTGACTTATTTGTAAAAATAATAAAAGTAGGATATAAACAAACAAATAAAGGATAATATAATTTAATTTTTCCTGACTTAAGCATGACTATGTCTGGGTACTATTAAGTAAAGAGGTAAAGTACAATGTGAAGCTTCTTTATTAAATATAAGCTACAATGCTTCAAATTCTCCTTTTCAAAGCTTGATATTCAATGTTTTCCTTAAAGTTCAAATGGCCCTTGCTATAAACTCATTTGTAAAAGTTCCAGCTTTTCTTTTACTCAGACAACTAATTTTACAGCCATAAGCTTGTTATGAATAAATGCCTAACTGTGTATACATTAATGCATAGACTGACCCCTCCTCCCTCACCTAGCCCTTCCCATGACCCCTCGTTACCTTGACCCCGCCTTCTCCATATATAAGGCTGTGCACAGGAGTCCAGCAGCAGTTCCAGATGTGTACCTGAAAGAAAGGAGATGGAGTAAATAAATACGTTGAAATTGAAATCTATCGTGTCTGTGATTATTGGGCAAGATCCTTGAAAAAAATACTTCACAAAGCTGTATAGCTGATAGACAGGAGAACTTCAAGCTTCCTTGCTCAAATACTATGAGGCCAATAGGTAGAACAAAGAGTGTATTATATTACAAATTATCATGATTATTGAATGTCTTGGTCGTGAATCCTGCATGCTTGTGGAGGTTGTTAGTCTCTCTTATATGTCATTTACCTGAGAAAGAAGTTAGTAATAGATATAGCATCGATCCTATAAAAATGGTATAATAGTGAATGCAGTAATACATATACAATTTTGACTACATTTTTCTTTGTATTTTGCCTTCCATAGTAACATTCATTATGTTGAGCCAATGAACTGCCCAGTCCAATTGATCAAGGTGACCCTCACATTTCAAGTTAGCCAAAGAAGAAGTCCAGAAATGTGTTTAAAATTGAAATGTCTTTAAAAGTGACCATGATTTATGAAACATTTAAGTCATCCAAAAGTTAATTCCTTAGGGAAAAACACATACAAATGACACAACTCGTGACAGACATTATATACTAAGTGTGTGACTACATTCCTTCTGCAATCTTGATTAAGTTTAAAAGAGTAATTTCTTCACTGACAGTTCATTTCAGATGATATTCTATATACAAAATGAATACTTTCTATGCTGCAGATTTTATCATAGTGGTATGTTTTACCTCAACATGTGCATTCATTGGAAAAAGTGTTTAATGTTTATATATAGTGTATAGAAACTGGAATATTCCTAAATGGTAGGAGTCTCGATATTTCTATTTAATATGTGCTTAAACACTTTGGCAAAATATTCCATGACTTGTTAAAATTATTTTGAATCTTCCCAAAAATCCCTTTCAGCCCTCCAAAAATGTTATATGACTGCTGAATATTTATGGACTCATAAAGACAATTGTGGAGTTATAAGCACAATAAGTTTGATTTTTCAAGTCTAAATCTGTATTTCCAAAATCTAGATCCAAATCAGAATTTAACATGGTCTCCACATATTGAAACTTAGAAATCAAATCTGGGATAAATGTACTCTCATTTATAACCCAATATTCCTTAGCAAGTTTACAGTGGCATGTATTACTGTTGACTCCTATACTGATTTTTTGCAATAGAGAAACCTGAAAGCCAAGTTGGACACCTTGGAAGAAATATTCTTGTGATGACACCATTATTTTGTTTGCTTGACCATGTGAACCAAGTCAGCTTCATAGCTTTCCCATCTTGTCCAATAAGCTGTCCTTTGAGTGCAGAAAAAAAACCCAATATAAATAAAGAACAAGATCCTGTTCTCAAAGGTCCGAGCTCTGGACCTATACCAGTATTAAGACTCCACTTGCTTGGAGACTAACTGGCTTTATTTAGCTGGACTTATTTAGTTCTAGCAGCAGCAAAACAGCAACATGCAAAGATGCAAAGTCAGCACTGAGAGCTTCTGCTTCCCAGTATGTTTTATTTAGTCGAGCCACGCCCTTCTGCCAATGCTGGCCTTGCCACAGCTGTCAGCTGTGCATTGGCCTAGCCTTGCGTCGCCACACCTCCCCACTACACAGTTGATCTCCAGCTCACCCTCCATCAACCAGCTGGTCCTATGCCACCGCTGCAGCCTCTCCCACAGCTGCCATCACCGGTGCTCCATCGCTGTGGTTTCTAGTTCCCCATCACCAGTGCTCCATCCCACCCCAGTATGGCAAATCCTGGGCTTCAAGGTTTGACACCTGTACTTTTAGTATTTTGTGTAGATGAAACAAATTTGTCATAGAAAGATATTAACCTTTTAAAAACTTGAGCTGCTTCTATATTTAGGTGAAGGGCATGAAATAATTAGACAAAAATATTTACTCCTAAATTTCTGTGTCACTTAAAACATTAATCCTGGATCTATTACTTCTCCACCCACCCACCCAAAAATTGAACAATCAGACATACATTTTAGCTATCGTTTCTATTCTATGTTTTAATTCTTGTGTTTTGAAGGTTTATTTTATATTTTTATGCTTCTAAGCCAATCTAGAAAAATGTGATTTTAAAAATAAAATCAATAGCTGGGGTGTCCATAGGGAAAGAAAATTATTACCCAAGTTGTAACTGTGCAATTGAAGTGCTTTCTATGTTTATTACACACGTGAAGCATGTAAAAAAAGGGGCAGGCTTTTGATCATGTGCTGTACCTGTCTTTTTGATTTTTGTGATATTGCCCCATCTCTCTAGAGATATCTCAGGAATAAGCTTATGTGTTCCTTTCTTTTGTCTGAAGACCATTATTAGGCCACTTCAGCCAACTGGCTTAGAATTCATGGAAGAGTAGCATATAATAAATAAATCACTGTTATTTATTTGTATATATACTGAAAGTCTATACTTCCAGTGAGATAGAATAATACTTGTGGATTTTTGTGCCTCCAGTGTCAAAATAATTTGACAAGTATTATGTTTCTAGTAATAAGGAAGAGGCACCCTTAGCCTTTCTTTTTCAGACAATGAAATATGGGTCAATCCAATCCTTTCTGCTGAAATCCTGACAATAGAAATCACATTATAAAGTTCTTAAATTTAGACTGATGTACAAGCACCAACTAAGAGAAGAATGAGCTTCAATGCAGTTGTTCAGTTTGATGGAATTCTTAGTACATTGCCATTTACAAGAGAATAACAGCTTTGATTTAAACTGTTCTTCACAATGGTTTACAGAATTAAAAGCTTGGTCAGACCACAGTAAGTTTTAAAATGTTTTGGTTAAAAAAAGAGAAAGCTTCTGTTTCCTTGTGTCTGAGGCCAAAGCAATTTCTATTCTTGACTTTTTAAATCAACATCAAGCTCAACATAGTCAAAATCACCTAAACAAATACACTCGATCATTGGTAAATATGCAATTATTCTCATCTCGAAAATAGTTATAATTTAGGTATTTTGATAGACAAAATAATTATAGCTAAAGTCTTTTAAAAGACTTGGGTCTTATCAGTTGATCTAATTTAGCTGGAGAAGCTGTAGTCCTTTGATCAAACTAAATTAAGATATTATTTTCATAATTTTGGAAGTTTCTTTTGGAGACAAAACCAGGTCTATTGATATTCAGTAAAATGCCTTCACAGTTGCTTAGACAAAGCTGTTCTTTTGACAGTTATTTTTGTTATTTCCAAGGAGGCATTAAAGTTATTTAGCCTGATTAAATACCTAGAGCATAAATGAAAAAAAGAAACACCACTTTTCCTATGATCATTGTAAAATATTCAAAATTTCAATAACAAGTTCATCAAAGCCTTTTTCATTCCCTCTGTTCTATCAATGTATTCATTTGGCCTTTATTTAGAAGCTAATCATATGATCCGTTACAAGATGGCTAAGGATTTAAAAGATGTTGAAATAGTTTTTAGTACCAGAGTAGGAATTACCCATTAGAGAAGTGATTACCAAGGGCCTCTACAGTATAAGGATGAATGGAAAACTCCACTCTATTTACTGTTCCATTGGCTGAAAGCTCAGAAATAGGATCTCTGTTTGTTTTGGTTTTTGTTCGTTTTAGTGTTTGGGTAAGGAACTAATGCAATGGATCTGTGGAGTCCTGCAATCCATCACTCATAGAACCCCCATAAGAAATTCTCTTCCACTGCAGTTGGTAGGAAGGGAGGATAGCTTTAAAAATAATTTTAAAAGTATTCTCTACCTACAGGCAATTTACTTATGATTTGGAGCAAGCTGGGGATGAATGTTGGGTGTTATCGTTTCAAAGAATGACATTCAATTTAGTTCCCCTCATACTGCAAAAGCATTTTTTAGTAATTTATAATCCACTGCAACATATTATGTGAGCAGCAGTGGGGCAATCCTCCAAGACATGGTTGCTAAATGGAAGTCAATGCAATTATTCTTTTATGCACAAGTTAAGCATCCATGTTCTATGCACCCATTCCTGTTGTGCAGTAACATTACAGTTCAGCATCAGGACGATCTGTCTCATGCCCATTTATGTATCAGTTTAAGAAGAGAGGTTTTTTTCTTCGTGTTGGCAGGGAGCATCTCACACTTTTTAAGTGCTTCTGTTTCTGTGTATTCTGCTAAACAATACATTGCTCTATTTTTTTAAAAAAAAGTTGCACAGAAAGAGAAGAAAAACTTTCAGTTTAGTCCAAGCCTATGAATAAACAGATCAGACAATATTCCCCTATGGTGCAATTTCTTGGCATTTCCTATTACAGCTCTTGAAGTGACTCTTTCAAAATGTCTATGCAATTCCTAAATTGCATATTCCTAAACAAAGGAATAAACACCTCCCTTTATTTTCTGTCAAATTCTTTCCATGTTTTATCTGAACAAAAACATGCATTACTAAATGCAGGATATTGGGCAATAACAGCAAATTGCTTGCAGAAGATAGGCACATGTTCCCTTTTTTCCTTAGGTATAGTATATGTCCAGTGTCAGATTGGGGAGTTTTATGATAATAGAGAACTGAAGAATCTCAGTCCATACCACATTTGCGAAAATGCTTGATTGTAATCATCCTTGGCTCTCATGAACTTTAAAAGAATCCTTTTTGTTGCTTCCAACAGCCACACCCTTAAATGATCTGGAGAAAATCATAGTAAAGAAACCAAGGCTTTGGCTTCTCTTGTGACTGTATGACTGTAACTTTGCTGCTTGTATCCTTGTGATCTATATTTATATTGATAATTTCCTAGTATGATTTGCTTGCTTATTGTACCGTATGACTGTCACTGGGTGTTGTGCCCTGTGATTCTTGATCAGTGTATCTTGTCTTTTTATGTACACTGAGAGAATACGCACCAATTCCTTGTGTGTCCAATCACACTTGGCCAAAAAAGAATTCTCTTCTCTTCTCTTCTCTTCTCTTCTCTTCTCTTCTCTTCTCTTCTCTTCTCTTCTCTTCTCTTCTCTTCTCTTCTCTTCTCTTCTCTTCTCTTCTCTTCTCTTCTCTTCCCTTCCCTTCCCTTCCCTTCCCTTCCCTTCCCTTCCCTTCCCTTCCCTTCCCTTCTCTTCTCGTGAGCACCCATCAAATAAAATATTGGTCAATGACCAAGCTCTAAAGGTAAGTTGTCACTATTACAACATCTTTGATTTGTCCCTCTTATCCAAATCAACTAAATCACAAACCAATCTGTTTCCGAAGATCGTATTTTCATTTTCTTTACAGGCAATGTGTTGGAGGAGTTTTAAGACTGATTTTCATTGGGAGCTAAAGGGAAATTGAATAAATGAAATAATGTACTGTACACAAATGACAGGTGATCATAAATATTCAATTTAGAAATTCAAATATGTTTCAATTGAATTTCCAAACTGAGCAGAATTTCTGAATCAAACCTGACAAGTCAGTTTGAACTGCTGAATCAAGCTGAATGCCTCCTAATTGATTAAGATGATTTGGCTACCTCTAAATCAGTTCAGACAATTCAGGTGACTTCTGTGAATGCAGAATGATCAAACTGAATCAGATCAATTTTCCAAGACAAATAAGAAATGCAGATCAGATTAGATCACAAATTCAAAGGAAACGATGATTCAACTAATATTACACTAATGTACATATTCAGTCTATCACAGACAAGTTATGCTACTAGAATGGCAAAGCACTATGTTACATGAGTTGAGAAAAAAAAAACCCTGTAACATTCAAATTGACATTAATGATGGTGAATATTTATACTTTGCTGAACACTGACCTTGTCACTTCCCATGTCAATTAATTACAGTATTAAAATTGAACATTATGGTTAAGTTCAAGTTAAGTTTAAGTTAAACTTGCACCTGTTGATAGGGCTCGCAACTTGGGTGTCCTCCTGGATGCTCGGCTATCCCTAGAAGACCATCTAACGGCCATGACCAGGGGGGCCTTCGCACAGGTTCGCCTGGTGCGCCAGTTGCGCCCTTTCCTGGACCAAGATGATCTTTGCACAGTCACTCATGCCCTGGTTACTGCAATTCCCTCTACATGGGCCTGCCCCTGAGATGCACCTGGAGACTCCAGCTGATCCAGAATGCAGCTGCACGGGTTGTTATGGGAGCCCCTCGTTACTCCCATATAACACCCTTCCTGTGTGAGCTGCACTGGTTACCAGTGGTTCTCCGGGTCCGCTTCAAGGTGCTAGTCCTCACCTATAAGGCCTTTCATGACTTAGGTCCGGGATATTTGCATGACCTTCTCCTGCCTGCCTCTCACCGTCCTGTTCGCTCACATAGGGCCACTCTCCTCAGGGTTCTGACGGCGAGCCAATGTTATCTTGCTGTGCCCAGGGGTAGGGCGTTCTCTGTGGGTGCTCCCACCCTCTGGAATGAATTACCTACTGAGGTCCGAACGGCTCCTGATCTCCATTCCTTCCATCGGGACTTGAAGACTTGGCTTTTCAAACAAATAGGCTGAGACTGATTCCGGGCTTTATTATTTACTACTAGTTAATTATTTGGATTAAATTATGATTTTATTGTACTTGTTTCTTAACTTGTGTTCGCCACCCTGAGTCCTTCGGGAGAATGGCGGCATATAAATACATGTAATAAATAAATAAATAAATAATAAGTGTAAATGGTATAGAATACATATAGATAGTCCATCTGCCATACATACATGCAGATAAATGTAACATAAACAGAATTATTAGAAGAATAACCAGAAACGTCATATGAATTTGTTGACATTTTCATAGTACAGGATAGGTGCTCTGTTTTAGAAGGTTACAAATTCAGTTTTTAGGGTAATTTGAGACAATATTTCATGGAGCAGGACCTGAAATAATAGTGCTTTGCTTCAGATATGAGTGCAACTGGCTGATTAAAACCTGTCCTTTTTAATATGTATGCAATGTATATGATGCATTTTAATATGTAATATGGCCTTGATTGTCTGATTGGACCTATCATTTTGAAGCAAGAATCATAACTGCAGATGGCCCGCTTTTATATTTCTAATGTAGGCAAATTATTTACAATTTGCAAATTCTGAGAATTTATTTTGAGTACCAGAATTAACTGGATCTCAGATGTCAACTTCTGTTTATTTCTAGGGTTCCTGCCTCAGCCCCATCTTTCCAGCTGTATGGTTTCTGTGGCTAGAACTGCTAAGTGGAAATCAAAAACCTTGCTAAATGATTCAGTCTGCCAGTAAATCCACATTTATCTTCTGCTCACACATTTTAGATCTCAAGGTTTCTCAGGTTGTCAAATTGCCTTCTGAGACCATTGGCTAAATATATGAGCTATAGTAATGCATTCAGAAGATATTTTGACTGATCTGCATTTTTATAACAGAAATCATTTCAAGAAAGATAATTGTATAAACATTCTAAATTAAGTTAGTAAATAGGCAAACATGTACAGTAATTCCCCAGTTTGGATTATATGCCATCACAAAGTCACACTTGATTAAATATTGCAACAATTAATATTTTGATGAGATCATGGGAATTTCTCAATTGGTGCTGAACACATGGATTCTTCCAGTTCTTTTTTTCAAAACGCTGAAGCTAATTTCAAACTTGGATATAAATTACAATTTAAAGCTTGAGGAATCCAGAAAAACCTGAAGACTGTCAACATGATGTGAAAGAAAAGGCTGTGAACAGCAACATAGTTGTCAATCTGTCACTAATCTGGCATATTTTTTTTCACGTCAAGATTGATTATGCCATCAAGCATTTAGAGTGCTTAATGTTTGAATTGTGGCAAGCAACAATTATTACATGCATTTGTTGGCATCATGTCTGTCAAGAAAAGAAGATGATTGTCAGTTACCTAGGAAACCAAATTATTATATGCAAGAGGGAATTATACAACATTGTTTGCAAGATAGTGAAATGTTGTTTTGATATTGGTTATGATAGTCTTCACTTTAAGTCTATTTAATACTAAGGCTGGCCTATGCATAAGTGAATCCTTAGAATGTTTGCTTGCTTGCTTATATTTCTTTAATTATTTACTGCTACATTTGCAACAAATTCCTACACAGCATAAAGTATAAATAAAACAGGGAAAAAAATCTTATATCAAATTCTTATTTTAGCTTATTTAAATAGAGCACTGTTTCATTGCAAGATTATCCAGAAATGGAAAAACTAAGGTAGAATAAGATGGTTTTTTCTTCATCTAAGTTTGCATTTTTTTCCTATATTCCACTTGAAACGAAAGATGGCAAGTAAGCCAACATTTTCTCTCTTTTATGGTCAGGGCATCTATGGGGTGCTCCCCAAAATCAAAATCAAAAGGTCCATGGGTCTGCATCATTCTAACCTGTGTTATGTGTGCACCTCACACACACAAAAAGAGGCAAGAGGCTGATTATGCATGCTATATTAACTTTTATCACTTCACAACTCCTTTCCCATTGACATCCTTTGTCAGGGTTCTCATTATTATTGTTCACTTTTACAGATTACCATTGTCTTATGGTTGTGGCTTAATTGGGAAACCACCATTGGCTGGGTTCCTTCATCCTTCATACCATTAATAGACTCCTATAGAGAAAAGAACAGAAATATAAAATATACATATATTATATGTATTGAGTGGTATAATTATGTATATAATATGAATGTAGAAATGTAAAACAGTAAAGATATAATCAAAATATATAGATCTCTATAGGGGGAAAGGGGGGGGGGAGAGAAGAGAAGAAAAGGAGAAGGAGGGGGGAAAAAAGGAGTATTAGACTAAGAAATATAAAATATCAGATGGAAGACCACTATGAAACAATGCTTTAAAAGGATAAGCTTATTTATATGTTGTATGTTGTGTAAATGTCAAATTTGTGTTTTAATAAAATTTATAATTTTTTTTAATAAAAAAAAATAGACTCCCACAACAGAGAAGTTTATGCAACATGCTAAACCAGACCTTATTAGGATCTAGTACAATATCTGAGTCCAATATTTTATAGGTATGCCAATAAGTTTTTGCTCTCCAGCAATTTTAAGCCAGGTAACAAGTATATATCTGTGGGTTTATATTGTAATTCTAATTTCTGCCTTTCTTAGGACCAGCTACAGACAATCTTAATCCATTTCTATAACAGTTTGATTTAAAAGGAAAGCTTAAGGCACAACCCTCCCTGTTGCTGCCGTCTGAATATTTGTTTCCTCCTTGAAAATATTCTCCCTTATAATGCTGCTATTTTGCTGTTTGACTCAATGATGCTATTTAAAATAAAAAAAACATATTTAAAAAAAGCAATTTAGAATGTGTGAGATCTTCGCTAATCTACTTGTTTACTATGTACTGAATATCCCACCTTTGTTCCAAAAGTTCAAAGTAGCTTACTTGCTATCTGTTCCAAACTACAGTAACACCAAAATGATGAAATAGGGATCTTAATAATGCAAGCTCTGTCCTTTCATACTTCCATGGTGATGTATGCAAGTATGTAAGGAATGAAGATTGCACCAGCTCATGTATTTCATCTCTTTTTTCCCTCCTTCCATCAGTGGATTTATATGCTTACATGGAAATGTCCTTTCTTTTTTATCTCCACAACAATTCAATTCAATTGGCTATGATGAGAAAGGGAGTTTCTGTCCCTTATGTGGAGATTGATGCGAATTTTAGAATGCCAAGGTTGAGAAATATTGGTCTAGGTGCTCCCAATGTAGTAGTGTATTAACCATTAAGCAGACTAAGCATGTGCTTAGGGCAGTAGGCCCAAAGGGGGCATGACAAAGTTGAGAAAGAAAAAAAAAAGTCCAATGAAGATTGGTTCTTCACTGAAACGAGGGGGGCACCAAGATTTGTCAGTGCTTAGAGCACCAGTGAGCCTTAATCTGCCAATGTCCCAATGCAACTCTCGCCAGTACTATTCTGACAACTTAATTCCTATAACTTTGTCCCCAGGTAATCTTAGAGAAAAACTGATATAAAAGATCGAGACCATAATATTTGATCAAGTTCTTTGCAGTTATTTTTTTTCCCTCTGAACTGAAAGGAGCAGCATTAAGGACACCTTAAAAAAGATATGATTAATGTGACATTTAGCTTGACATTTATGTGCTAAAAAAAGTTGACAATGTTCCAAAGCTTCTTTCCTCAATCACTTCAGAGACTGAACACACTGATATCTGTCAGCAGACTAATAAACTACAGGTAACCCTCAATTTTTGACCACATTTGGGACTGTATTTCTTAAGTAGTTGCAATTATAAGTTGAGTTACTATTTTTTACAGTAGCCATAAATTGAATTGTCACAATCATTAAGCAAATCACATGGTTGTTAAGTGAGTCATATGGTTGTAAAGTGAGTCACATGGTTATTAAATGAATTACACATTCTCTAATGGTGTTGCCTTTTTTGACTGGAAATAGACAAAAAAGTTGCAAATCACGATGACATGACCACAGAAAACTGCAACCAGTTAAAAATGTGAGCCAATTGCCAAGTGCCCAATTGGGATTTTGTGTTGTGTGCGTGCGTGTGTGCGTGTGTGTGTGTGTGTGTGCGTGCGTGTTTGCAGTTGTTTGTAATAAGCGGGTGCAAATTTAGATCATACATGATTTTTGGGGAGGACAGGCATAATTTCAAACCATTGTGAAATGAATGGTCATAAATTGAGCATTATTTATATTTGAAGAATACATAAAATCCATAAGATGATTTCATAAAATGATAAGTAATAACATAGAAGTGTTTTTATTTGGTGTGTATAGTACACAACGTTTTTCTATAACAACCCTGTGAGGAAGAGATGAAAACAGAAAAAAAATGGTTCCCAAAGCCATCAGCTGAATTTCCATGACTATCTGCTGAGCACATAGCCTGAGCTAAAAGCAGTGTTTACAACTTCAGTCAATCAACTAGTGTGTGAAGTTCCCTTCCATGGCTAGCAGTCAATGCCAGGCTATTTTCTTTAGAAAGAGAACAAACATCTGCGAGTTGATCACCAGAGTAAGTGGAGTAAGAGTAAGAGCCTTGGTAGTACAGTGGTCTAAAGCACCCTGTTATTAAGACCAGCTGCCTGCAATTACTGCAGGTTCAAATCTCGCCAGGCTCTAGGTTGACTCAGCCTTCCATCCTTTCTAAGGTAAGTAAATTGAGGACCCAGTTGTGGGGTCAATAAGCTGACTTTGTATAAATATACAAAAGGATGAAGGCTATTGCTTAGCGCATTGTAAGCCGCCCTGAGTCTCCGAAGAAGGGTGGCATATAAATCAAATTTTAAAAAAAAGTGAACAAAGGAGCTTTCCAAGAGAAATGATCGGGAGAAGGAACAAACCTTCCTCTAACTATGTTAAAAGATAGATCTGACTAGGTTGAAAGAATAGATCTGAAATATAGATCTGGCTGAAAGATGGATTTGACTAACAAGTGGTGTCTTCTTAGATATGTGCTATTGTCAGCCTTGCAAAGTAGACCAAATAGGAAGCAAAGACAGATGAACTTACTGTATTCTGTTATAAAATTCAATTAGCAGAATCTTGTAAACCTGTAAGTATTTCTTCCTGTTCTTCAAAGTCATTCCCATATACATTACAACCATAGTCATCTTATTTCTAAAAGGCTATGCTCACTATAAAGAATTTCAGGGCAGGTTTCTTTTTCATTATGTCTCACCAACGAAAATGGAATGCAGAGTCCTATGAACTCTCAAAATTTGAAAGAGTTTTGTCAGTTAGACAAATAAAAGACTCTTCAAGATTCAGCAAAAATAAGAACTCTCTCTTGATATTGGACTGAGGTAGCTGTTCTATAGCCCAGAGGAACACAAGAAAATTACTATTTTCCTGATCCAGGTATCCAAGAAATTGCAGAAGAGTTATCAACTGATCACTATCTACTCCTACCTATAGACATGGGAAAAAACAGACAATGATGAATACTTAAAAGGAGTCTTAGGAACTATACAGCCCTGGTGAAGGAACTAGGAATTTCAATAGTGTTTCCAATCCATCTACTCTACTAATGTTCAGGAAAGAAGACAGGAAACCAGATTTTTGAAAGTGAACAACTGGCTGATAGAAGATGGCATGGACAAGAGAGGTTTGAATTCCTTTAGGGTTCCATTTTCAGCCTAGTGCTATTCAATATTCAATATAAATAGCCTAGATGATGAAATGAAAGGAATGCTTAATAAATTTGCAGGCTAAGGAAAATCTAGTTATTTAAAAGATAAAATTGTTCTTCAGAATGACCTAGACATTCTATTAGACTAAATCCAACAGGATGATATTACATTGTAATGTACAATGTCCTGCATCTGATTAGAACTGGAGAGACTTAGCTTGGAGGCAATACATGTGAAAAGGATGTCCTGAGGGACACAGTTTAACATAAATAAGCAATATGATGCAACAGGTATTTCATACTTTTCATTATTTTGTTATTATTATATAACAAAATAATTATAACTATTATATCTAAAATATTTTAGATATTTTAGACAATATCTAAAAATAAATCTGATATTAATTTAATTTGGAAACTAATTATAGACTTTAATTCTTTAAGTCTTCATAAAAGTCATATTTATCTAAAGTTCAGCTTTCTCTTAAAAACACAAAAAATATATTTAAAACCTTAAAAACACCAGCTCTGTCACATGATTTAAATCATAAAGCTAAATCTTGGCTACTTTAGATTAGTTAGTAATTTTTCTTAAATGTTTCTTATTTTGACTGATTGTTATTATCATGGTTGCTTTCCTAATTTAATTCTCTTTGAAGTTACTTGTAGACTAGAGGAGTGTTTTTCATTTTTGCTTAATGTTTTATAAATCCTTATGCAAACTTTACAGTTCATAAGTGTCTCTATTTCTTTCTTTTATTTCCATCTCTTTTCATTTTTGAGTACCTTTTAAAATAACATTAAAATGGAAGCATTGTATCCAGATCACAGGAAATAACAATTCCAAGGTGCTTTGCTCTTGAAGAACTCTGGCCAGTTCTGGCCACTACACTTTAAACAAGGCAAAGAGATGTTTGAATGAATTTAGAGAAAAGCTATTAGGATGTTTAAAAATCTGGAAAGCAACATATATAAAGAATTAGTAAAGGAGGATGGAATGTTTACCTTACAAACAAAAAGGGTATAGATACATGGTCTAAAAGGTTATGCTCAAGAGAGTGAACCTGTTTATTGATTATACTGAAGAGCCTTTGAGGCGCAGCAGACTAAAGTGCTGTTAAGTAGCACCAGCTGCCTGCAATTACTGCAAATTCAAATCTCACCAGGCTCAAGGTTGACTCAGCCTTTCATCCTTTCGAGGTAGGTAAAATGAGGACCCGGATTGTGGGGGCAATAAGCTGACTTTGTGTAAAAAAGAACACCGCTTGGGGGCCCGAAAACTCTATTAAGCAGGTATATACAAAAGTATGAAGTCTATTGCTTAACACATTGTAAGCCACCCTGAGTCTCCAGAGAAGGGGTGGCATATAAATCGAACCAATAAATAAATAAATAAATAAATAAATAAATAAATAAATAAATAAATAAATATGCTTAAAAGATAAAGAAAGGAGATTAAGGTTGAATATTAGAAAGCATTTCTTATTGTAAAGGCTATTAAGCAGAAGAACAGTGTCTAGAACAGCAATGAACTGTCTCTCTTTGGAAATTGGCCAATGGAAGTAGGCTGCTTGTCAGGATGATTCAGTAGATTCCTGCATTATACAGCAATTTGGACTAAATTCCTTCCAATTCATACATCATTCTCTGACTATTGTATGTACATAAACTATATGCTCATAATTCAGTGAAATTGTAAGGTTTATACCTGCACATCTTGGAATAATTGAAATTAGTTCCTATTTTGATGAAGAAGCACAATTAAGTTTACCTTTTTCACAGTATTTGGTAAGTAGTTGTAAGTTAAGACATATAATTCCATGTTCAAAATGGAATGAACTATCTATCTATTTCCTATCTATGAAAGCAGTGGCACTTTTCCTTTGGATTTCAGCCTAAGGTCAATCTATTTGAAATATTGTCAAATTATATAATCCATTACATTTATGTAATTACAAGTTCAAATCTTTTAAGTTTAAAATTAGGGTTGCCAGGTGTCCACTATTTGAGCGGACAGTCCACTTTTTTCACATTATGTTGACTATTTTTTTTCACAAAATAGTGGACATTTTTTTATTCAAAAGCTTTATGTTGAAAAGGTACGTAATCTAAAGCCGTATTGTCTAAGAGAATAAGGATAGGAGAATCGCGTTTTGTCTTTTTTTTCATAAGTTAGAATGAGACAAAGATCGAATGCTCATTGAAATAATCACATTTTACACAACAGCACAAAAAATGCATTAAAGCAGTTATTTTTTGATATCGAAAATGTAGTGCTGAAGGTTTTTGCTGAATTTTCAAATTCTGCGAAGAAACGAGAAGAGTTGAAATCATTTTTTGAGTTTTGTGAGTCAGAATTCCATGAAGTTTTGTGCCATGTTCCGACACGTTGGTTAAGTTTGCTTAAAGCGGTCGAAAGACTTCTTTTAAACTGGATACCTCTAAAATCGTATTTTATTTCTCTTGGATATGATGAGTGCTATAAGGTTATCTGGAACCTTATTTCAGATCAGGAAAATGAACTCGCAAAGACGATGAACCAACAATTTCAGAATTATATTTATATTTCACGCACTTCTTCATGTCAATAATGCAAGACATCCTACTGAAGCTGGAAAGCAAGAAAATTCTTGCATGTGATCTTCACATTATCATGTGTAAGCTGCGTGATTCTTTGCAAAAAAAAAATATGATGAGCAGTTTTTTGGAATGAAAATTTTATTTGCCTTACATAAAAAACATTTGCCCGAGAATGCCGTGCAAAAGTTCAAGAAAGAAGCTTGTGGGAATCAGGTGGCCATAGTATATGTGTAGACCAGTCTAGCTGGTTGGACACGTGTATGGAATTTAGCACCGAAATAATCTGACTGTGAAAAGCGGGTTCAGATAGATGACCATTGGAGGACCCTATTTAGATTGGAGGCTGTGTTTGCTGCATAGCAGAGACATCTCCTTGTAGAACATTCCTGACAACTGAGGTAGATCTCTGGTAACGGGGCCTCTCAGTTGGCAGGTGATAGGATGCTGGGAACGAAGCCAAATATGATAACATAGAAGAGTTAAGTTTTGTTTCTGCATTAGGTATCGCTTTCCTAGAATTCACGTGATTTACTGTAATTTGTAGAATGTGAAACCTATATGGATGCTTTCCTTTTTTCATGTATGTAATATGAGATATGTAGCCATAATAACGCCTTCTGATGACGCTGTATTTTGATAACTAATAAAAGAGATGGCAGGCTTTTGTTCGCTGCTCTCTCATCCCGAGAAAACACTTGCCCTGTGTTTTTTTCTAAACTGGACCCCTCATGAGAAGCCCACCAGGTTGATCGCAACATCTGGTGACCCCGACGTGATCTCGTGAAACTGATACGTCTCGACGTGATAACCCGCTGAGGCTATACATCTCTTGGAACCCCTGTTCTCACCGCCTGGAAGAGGCTGTGCACCCCGATTTTGCCTGAAACATGACGACAATCTTTCGTGAGTATGGGGGAAGGTCTTTCCAAGCAGCAGACGGCGCATCTGCGAGAGCTTAGTGAGATATCCAAGACTAATATTACTATTTTAAAAGATAACGGGAAAGTCCTGCCCGTGAAAGAATTTGATTTACCTTCTAAAATACTTTTGGCAATCCAGAAAGGGGCTCTTTAATAGTGAAAATGTGGAAGCAGATAGGAACCTGCTTCCACGAAACTCCCCAAAGCCCTGACAAAATTCCTGCACTCTGGAGATTGGTTATAGAGTGTTTAATGATGCAAAAAGAAAAAGAAAAAGCCTTCAGGACACTGTTAATGGTTCCTTTTCAGACTTTGTTGAAAGACTGCAAGTTGCGCTCTCATGTTAAATCACCCACACAGACGCATGGCATGAAATTAAACATCAGCTCCTTCTGAAGGAGTCAGTTACACCCCCACTAAACAAATTTAAAGAAACAGTTAGAAAAAAGGAGGGGGTGGAATATAGAAGAAATTCCTGAAATGCCTTCTGTCTGATGCACGTTCCTTATCTGTATGTAGGGCATAAACTATTGCAATCTCTTTCTGCTACGGATTTTAAAGTTACCCAAAGTTAAATTTGCAACAATTACTGGGTACTATTAATTGGGACTGTTCATATTTCTTTTTACCTATGCATTTACTTAGCCCATTATCTGAGTTATTGACTAAAGGAAAAAAGCCAGAAGATTTAATTAACATCTTGAGTATTCAGTTTGTGGATTGGATCCCTCATAGAAATTGTCAGTTTGTTAATATTTCCTACTAGTAAGCTACCCACAGGAGTATTGGCTGTTTTAAAACAGCAAAAAGTATATTGTATTAAATGGCTTTATTTGTCTCATTACCATCTAAAATGTTTTAATAAATATTATTATTTCTATCTCAAAATCTGACTTTCACTTTTATCTTCAGAATAATTCATCTCTTCAGTGTGCTCTAATTAACTATGTAATCTTATATTAATTGTCTGTGGCTATATTAGCTTTCCACACTTTTTCTCAACAACCTTTTAATCTGATCTCTGACTCTCAGTATGTTTCTCAGGCTGAAAAAAAGAAATTGTTTATTGTTCTTCCCACCTGGGGTTTAGCAGGTAATAAAATTAGAGCCTGTCTAAATGGGAAGACTCAGATAATTTGAACTGATCAACTTGAAGTGATTTCTGTTTAAAATATTTTGTTGATGTACATCTATAATGATAGTGTGTGGAATTAAATGTGGTTGAATGCATTTTTGATATGCTTGGCTGGCCAGTAAAAATTGACTGGGCTTGAACTTGAAACTGTGGAGAGCCGGGCAGTGGTTATGGGCCCAAATATCACTTTTGTGATTGTGACTGCTGCCTATGTTTTCCGCGGTTTTGGGGATAAGCTAGTTCATTGAAATAATTTGAATGACTGATGTGCATGGAGGACGTATTATACAAAAGGTCTGATTGCAGTACAGATGTGAATGGGTGTGTATTGGATTGCATGAAATGTAATTTTGTGTATAAGCACCTTTTTTCTTTTCTCTTCCTGCCTTCCAAGGAGGAGGGAGGCTTGTCTGTTTTAAAAAAATTTTTTTCCTTTCTCTCACCCCCTCCTTTTTTCCTGGGAGGTGAGAGGCACAAGAGGGGGGCTATGGGTTTTTGTTCCTTTAACCATTTTTTTTCTCTCAGAGAACCAGCCAGAGAAAGGTGGGGTAAAGGGTGATATCTGATACCTGCATTTGCAGTTTCAGAGCATAGACTCAAAATACTTCATTTAGATCGTTTGTTTTATTTTTGAAGCTGTTTTTCTTACTCCTTAATGTTTTTATGTCTGCATGCATTCTGCATACTTAACAGATGGCACGTTTGTTCATTTGTATGTTTGTTTGTTGTTTATTTGTTTGTCAGCAGCATAAGCTGCTGCCATTTTAGGAATTATCACAGAGATGAGTTAGATTCTGTCTACAATATGTAGACAGAGAGATAAAATACATAGGACATTTAATTAATGAAAGAAGATAACACCTGAAGAGTTGAGGAAATTTTTAGGATTCACTGGATATTATAGGATGTGAATAGATAATTGTGCTATTTTGAATAAAGACTGGTATGCAAAGAACCCAGTGTTATAGGGAATGTAAAAGAGAGTTAGTGAAGGAAAGCAGAAAGTTGAGATTTAGAAGGACGATCAGAAATTGGTGCTGAGAAGGGGTTGAATTGTTTATAGATGGGAAGACGTAAGAGAAGAAGTTGGTTTGCACAGACTTGGGCTGGCTAGGAAGTCAGAATGGCAGAGGGAGAAGGACTTGAATGTTTAGTGTTATAAGGAGATTTGTTTATTGGAAGGTTATAGATGTTATGGGTGGTGGAGACAGACATTGGAAGAGGGAAATGACAAAGCTGCAACTGCGCTCATGATTATATCTCCCATTACCATGGGACAGTCATGCATATTTTCATCAAAATAAAAAGCATTAGTGAAACAATTTGGTCTCACGGCAGCCGAAGCGACTGCCATCATACAACAATGTCCTACCTGTAATCAACAAGCTCATTCTATCCCTATGGGTGTAAACCCTAGAGGACTTAAAGCTTGTGAAATCTGGCAAATGGATGTGACTCAATACCTTTCCTTTGCCCCATGGAAATATTTGCATGTTTCCATGGATACTTATTCAGGATTTATTAAAGCATCCCAAAAAAGGGGAGAAGCAACCAAACATGTAATAAATCATTGTATTCGGACTTCTGCATCGATGGGACGCCCAATTGAACTTAAAACTGACAATGGATCTGCTGCACCAGTACTGCCTTTGCAGACTTTTGTAACAAGTGGTCCATCACACACAAAATTTGGCTTATAAATTGAAAGAAGAAAAATGCCTCAGCCTCCCAGCCATGCAAAACAAACTCAATCTTTGCTTATATACTTTGAACTTCCTTAACCTGACTGGACAGTCTCCCATATCGGCTGCAACCCATCATTTTTCTGCTTCTCCATCAGCTACTCTAAAACCGAAGGTCTATTTCCACCAACTACCTGATCCTGCATGGAGAGGGCCTGCTGACCTTATTACCTGGGGCCATGGATACGCTGCTGTCCAGGACAATGATCACATCATTTGGATCCCCAGAAGACACGTAAGACCATTTCATTTACAACAAAAAGAAGGAGAAACCCCTCGTGCTGAGATTTAAGAAGAACTGAGTCTTACCGGCAACGGACTCTCAACGCACGGTGGTGATCAGTTGGTCCCCTGAGCACAGCGGAAGATTCATCGGGAGGAAACTACCTTCACATTGTACATATACATTTTATTAGCCTTAATATAACACTTTCTTACACATATTAATTGATTAATTAATTTATTTATTTATTGCGATTTATATGCCGCCTTTCTCCCTAGGGACTCAAGGCGGCTTACAAAATGACAACTTCAATACAAATCACAATACAATACCAAATTAAAATCAGTAACCCAATTAAAAAACAATTTAAAATTATCCCAGTGTACCCCAAACGGATCAGTTTAATTGGTGGAAGAGCCACGTCTTCAGCTCACGACGGAAGGAAAGAAGGTCGGGGGCTGTCCTGAGCTCAGTGGGCAATCCATTCCAGAGGGTCGGGGCTCCCACAGAGAACGCCCTCCCCCTGGGGGTCGTCAGCCTACATTGTTTGGCCGATGGCACCCTGAGGAGGCCGACTCTGTGAGAGCGCACAGGACGATGGGAGAACGGCTGGAGATGGTCCTGCAAGTGCCCTGGGCCTAAGCCATGAAGGGCTTTATAGGTGAGCACCAGCACCTTGAAACGTATCCGCAGTGCCACCAGTAGCCAATGCAGCTCACGTAGGAGAGGTGTTACACGGGAGTATCTAGACGCCCCCGTAACTACCCGCGCAGCTGCATTTTGGACTAGCTGAAGCCTCCGGACACATCCCAAGGGCAGCCCCATGTAGACGGTGTTACAGTAGTCCAACCTAGAGGTAACAAGGGTGTGAGTGACCGTGGCGAGGGCATCCCGGTCTAGGAACGGGCGCAACTGGCGCACAAGATGAACCTGTGCGAAGGCCCCCCTGGTTACGGCTGTCAGATGGTCATCTAAAGACAGCCGAGAATCCAGGAGGACACCCAAGTTGCGGACCCTATCGGAGGGAGCAAGGGTTTCACCTCCGATCATTAAGGATGGAACCTCCAGATCCCGGGATGCCGGCATCCACAGCCACTCAGTTTTGGAAGGGTTGAGTCTAAGCCTGTTCCTCCCCATCCAAACCCACACCGCTTCCAGGCAGTGGGACATCACGGAAAGGGCATCCCTAGGGTGGTCAGGGGTGGAGATGTAGAGCTGGGTATCATCAGCATATTGATGATACCTCACCCCAAAACCACGGATGATCTCACCCAGCGGTTTCATATAGATGTTAAAGAGCAGAGGAGAGAGAACCGAGCCCTGAGGCACCCCACAAGTGAGAGGCCTCCGGGAGGATCCCTGACCCCCTGCCCAAACAGACTGCAGACGGCCCGAGAGATAGGAGGAGAACCACCGTAAAACGGTGCCTCCTAACCCCATCCCCCTGAGCCGCTGCAGCAGGATACCATGGTCGATGGTATCGAACGCCGCTGAGAGGTCAAGAAGGACCAGGATGGAGGAGCAACCCCCATCCCTGGCCCGCCAGAGATCATTTACTAGGGCGACCAATGCCGTTTCCGTGCTGTGGCCACGCCTGAAACCAGATTGGTAAGGATCCAGGTAGTCAGTTTCCTCCAGGAATTGAGGGAATTGCTGTGCCACCACGGACTCAACAACCTTCGCTAAAAAGCGAAGGTTGGAGACTGGACGGTAGTTGTTAAGTACGTCAGGATCCAGGTTAGGCTTCTTAAGGAGGGGTCGAACCACCGCCTCTTTAAGCGCAGCGGGAAAGACCCCTTCCTTTAATGAAGCATTGACAATAGCCTGGATCCAGTCTCCAGTCACCTCCCTGGCTGCCAAAACAAGCCAGGAGGGACAAGGGTCCAGTAAACATGTGGAAGACCCCAGCCTACCCATAATCCTGTCCACGTCATCCAATGAAACAGGCTCAAACTCAACCCAGATGTCTCCACCGAGACTAGGCCCTGTCACCTCAACGGACTCTGTCCAGTCGGAGTCCAACCCGGTCCGAATCTGAGTGATTTTATCTTGCAGAAACTGTGCAAAGTCCTCAGCACGGCCCTGTAAGGGGTCCTCCCTCGCTCCCTGATTAAGGAGGGAGCGGGTCACTCTAAACAGGGCTGCTGGGCGATTTTCTGCAGATGCAATGAGAGTGGCGAAATAGTTACATTTCGCCACTTCCATCGTCACAAGATAAGACCTAATATGGGTTCTTAGTTGTGTTCAGTCGGACTCGGATCGGGAGGATCTCCAACCACCCTCCAGGAGTCTTTTCCGACGCTTCATTTCCCTGAGCTCTGCGGTAAACCAAGGAGCCACCCGGGATCTACGTCGGATCAGAGGCCGCAAAGGTGCGATTCGATCCAAGGCCCCCACCGCAGCCTGTTCCCAGGCCGTGACAAGGGTCTCAGATGAATCGTGGGCTAAGGAGGCGGGAAATGACCCAAGCTCCATCAGGAAACTTTTGGGTTCCATCAGGCGCCTGGGGCGGAACCATCTTACTGGTTCCGCACCCCTGCGACGGGGGATGGTGGAGGAAAAGTCTAGTCTAAGGAGGGAATGATCAGTCCATGACAGAGGGTCAATAGATAGAGTCCCCTCCCCACGATCATTTATCCACTGTCCAGAGAGAAAAATAAGGTCGAGTGTGTGTCCTCCAATATGAGTTGGGCCCTGTACAATCTGAGTCAGGTCCATGGCCGTCATGGAGGTCATGAACTCCCGCACCAACTCAGATGACTCACCGGCCGATGGCAAATTGAAATCTCCCACCACCAAAAGGTTGGGGAGTTCCACCATCAATTCGGCTAAGACATCTAGTAGTGCGGGCAGGGCTGAGGCCACACAGCTGGGGGAGAGGTACATGATCAACAGCCCAGACTGAACTCCAGGGTCCCATTTCAAAAGGAGGGATTCACACCCGCCAACCTGAGGAACAGTGACCTCCCTAGGCCTAAGACTTTCCTTAATAACTACCGCCACTCCTCCGCCCCTCCCCTGGAGTCGTGGCTGGTGTAGTATCCGGAAACCTGGGGGACACAAATCCACAAGAGGGACACCGCCCTCTGGCCCCAGCCAGGTCTCAGTGATACAAGCCAGGTCCGCGTCCTCCTTGTCTATAAGATCTCGGACGAGGAGTGTCTTGTTCACCACGGACCTGGCGTTTAAGTACACCAGTCGGAGTCCAGGGCTCCGCACTCTGTCGCCGTCAGGGGAGCAGGATGAGCTGAGTGGGCAAGAGGGGGCCACCGCTTGAACGAAGCGGCAGCGCCCTCCTAGCCCCCCCCTCTCCCAACCTCTGCGTCTCCCAACTGTCACAAGGATTGGAAGACCCTCTCTCCGCTGAGCCTCTTTGTTCCCTCCTCCTACCTCCCTCCACCCACAACCATCCGACGGGCTCAATTGCTGAACCGTAAGAGCCGCCCCCGGCTCAACCCTTACCACCCGCCTCCCGGGTCCCCTTAAAATTTGATTAAAAACATTAATTAAAAAACCCCTCAAACCACGCTTAGAAGCATGCCACCACTCGGGGTTCCAAAACCCGTCCTTGAGGTAGGCCTTCAATAAATTCGAAGGCCATGTCTGTGAGAGGGGGGCATCTCGCAGAGCAAGGAGGGTCGCCGAAGTGTAAGCCATAATATATATGAGAAGTGGATGGAAAATAGCAACAAGAAACCGAGATGATAAACAAGAGGGATAATGATGGTAAAATAGAGTCAACCCAGGCTGGCATAACCACCGCTCTCTCACAGCGGTGGAGAATCCAAGGCTGCAACGAATGAGTCCCGCGGAATCAGCCGCAGCCACCCTCTCACGGTGACTAGGTGGGGAACATCCACCGGCGGAGTCATAGAGCAGTTCCTAGGAACATGATGCAGCAGCAGTCCACCAGGATTCATAATGTTGGTAGAAGTTTAGGAGTAGGTCTTGTGGGTACTTGTTTTTCTAATTTTGCTAGTAATTTTGTTTCACACGTATAAGTGACTATGATTTGTTTATGGCCTTGGACATTGTTAGCTTTGGGACTCTCAAGTGACCATGTAAGGAACATCAAATCCCCACATACATACACTTCAAGTCAAGTACGCTCCCGCCAAAAACGCATTGTCTATGCACGAGGTCCTTACTTTCTACCTAAGTCTACTCCACCACCTAAGGTTCCCATATTGACATTTCCAGCTGAGGGGGGAGTGAATAAGGACAATGGGCTTCTGCAACAATTGCATAGAGGAGACTATATATCACGGATTCTGGAATTAAGTCATGATCTTGCATCTATTGCCCCTACATCTCATGATCCTTCATGTCAGCAGCCTCTACATTCAATCATGATGGGACAGTAATAAAAGACATTCAAATAGCTGCTAATCAGACAAACTCCACTACTCCTATTTCCCAAACCACACCCACCACTGACACCAGGTGGCTCATTAAAAACTCAGATATCCAGAGGTATCTTGCCCAATCTCGGGTGGCAATGAACTATCGGGATCTTCATTTATTAAATAACTGGACAGTACATATGTTTAATGAGACTATCAAGGTGCTGAAGCTGATGAACAAAGAACTGGCTGAAATCAGGGAGGTGGTCTTACAAAACCGATATGCCTTAGATCAGCGGTTCTCAACCTGGGGGTCGCGACCCCTTTGGGGGTCGAACGGCCATTTCACAGGGGTCGCCAAAGCCCTCTCTCCCCCCCCCACGCCTTCACTCACCCTCACCCTCTGCCTCTGTTAGATCGCCCGGTCGCCGTTCGCTTACCCCGCCCACTCCCAATCTATTGCTGTCTCCCAGCTGGTGGCTAGAGGGGAAAAAAACTTTAAATTCTTGCCGCGGGGCTTCAAAGAGCTAGCTGCAAAGAGGTAAATTCCTGGAGCAAGTTTTTTTTCCCCTATCTATGCTGAAAAAGGGAAATTGAAAGTAAGCAGGCTGCAACGTGACAAAATGAGGCAGAGAGATTTCTTTTTCTTTTTCCTCACCAAAAAAGGTAAGTGCAACACTGCAAACAATGAGAAATTTAGGGCAAAAGAGGAGAGTTCCAAGATTTTAAAACACAAAAGAAAAAAAGCTCTATTTAACTAGGGAATTGTAATAATTGAGATACTATTAATTGGTTAAGTTGTGGTTTGGAGGAATATATGGGGGAAATTATTTGGTTTATTATTATTGGTAAATATAATTAATTGATTTGTAAGAAATTGGATTGCATGGAAATAATTGGAATATTCATCTTCATATTAATTAATATACAAAAAAGATAGTTATATAACTAATTGATTTATATTAAAATGTTGAATTTGTATTAAACAACTGTATTATATAATTAACCAATGTGAGGATGGATATAAAAATAGATGACAATGCGAAGGGGTATAATATAGAATAGAAGGGAAAAATTGAATTTGATTAAGATTAGAGATGAGGATGAAGGGTAATATTGTTTTTTTAAAAAAAATAGATGAGGAATAAATATGGTAAAAAGGAAATATAGAAATTGTAAATTTAATTGAAATGACTAAATACTGTGTTGGAAGAAATATCCTTCTGGGTTCTGCTCCAAGCGGGGAAAAAGACACTGGAAACATGGAGACTGCTTGGAAAGATGGTTTAATGTTGGACAGGATCACATGGCTTGATGGGGCCCATTGTGTTAGTTTCTGTTGCTATTGTGTTGCAAATGTCCTTTGACAAAGGATTGAGTTTCTGCCTCTGGCCCATTAACAAAGGGTGGGGGGCAGGAAGGTGGGAGCTGCTTTGTCTGTAAAATATGCTTCTCCATTTCTCATACAGGTAGGGAAATATAATATTCTGCCTTTTTAATATTTCCCAAAATATTTCATTCTTCTAGGAAAAGGGTGGGTGCTAACCTCCTACAACTGTTTAAATTTGTGAACCGGCCAAATACTCTGTTCAAAGAAAATACGTTGTATGTTTGTATGTGTGTTTCTAATTATTGCTATTTATTGCTATTTGTTCTCTTTTATTCTTTAAAGTTTAACAATGCATTCTTTATCTTAATATCTTAATATTTGTTTGGCTTTCTTCCCTTTCATCTTTTTTATTGTACAGCAATCTTTCTCCTCAAACCTATCACCTCTGTCTTTTCTTTCTTACTTACTTTCTCTTCCCCCCCCTCTTCTTCTTCTCCCTACTTCCTCTTCCTCTTTCTCCTCCTCTCTTCCTCCCTCTCTTACCTTCACTCCTACTCTAATTTCCCTTCCCTTCCTTCATCCCTCTCTATTGCTGTATCCTTTTATGCATATGGACTACTCAGAGGGCTGAAAAAGTTATTTTTGACCAGTCCTCGAACTTACAACTGTCCTCACAATTTACGTAATTGCACTATCTTGTCACCATGGTGAAGAGAAGCAGTTGTGAAATGAGTGACACGGTTGTTAAGAATGCTACAATGGGCATAAATGATGACCAGTCATAACTGCGAAAACTGGTCATAAGTGTGAGGACCTGTCAGAAATCACATTTTTCAGCCCTCTGGGTAGTCCTTTTGTGCACAGGGACTACTCAGAGGGCTGAAAAAGTTATTTTTCACTGGTCCTCGCACTTTTGATCAGTCCTTGAATTTACAACTGTCCTCACATTTTACGTTTTTTGCCCTATTTTATACCATGTTGAAGAGAAGCAGTTGTGAAATGAGTGACATGGTTGTTAAGAATGCTGCACAGGCATAAATGTGAGGATGGTCATAAGTGTGAGGACCAGTCAAAAGTGCGAGGACCTGTCAGAAATGACTTTTTTCAGCCCTCTGAGTAGTCCCTATACATATAGCCATGGCCATCCGGTCACATGACCAGCTAGCCACGTCCACCCAGTCACATGACCTCCAAGCCACGCCCACAAAATAAGCCACGCCCACAGATCCGGTAGTAAAAAAAATTAGAACCCACCCCTAGTTGGGGGTCACCACAACATGAGGAACTGTATTAAAGGGTCGCGGCATTAGGAAGGTTGAGAACCACTGCCTTAGATATTATGCTAGTAGCTAAAGGAGGCGTTTGTGCCCTCATACACTCACATTGTTGTACCTATGTATCTGATTATCAGTATAACATCACTCACACCATAGAACATATGGAAAACTTGATCAAAAACAATCCCTTATCACCCAATGGATCTGGCACCATTGACATCTGGGCTGCCCTTTGGTCATGGCTCCCGGATGGTTCTTGGTTGAAATCAATTATGCCAACTATTGTATCTATACTGCTTGTTTTGCTTTGTTGCTGTATCCAATGTCTCCCCTCCCTTCTGCAAATGTGCAAAGGTTTTATTCCCTCCAATAGGAAGGACGTCCTGAAAAGTGAAACCAAAGCCCTTCTGGAACTGGAGGAACAAATCAGGTGTGGTCAGAGAAGGTGCTCGGGACTTGCAAGATAGGGCTTCCAGAATAACTCAGAGGTTACAAACTCCTGACATGTGGTTTTCTTGGGTGCCTGGATCAGAATGGATTTACAATTTGTGTGAGCGATTTGTGGAAATGTATAACTGGAATACAACTCAGAAACTTGATGGCCTACCTCGCTTGACATCTCCTGGCCACTTTTCCACTAACTTTGTTCACCGTAATAAAAGGATGGGTGAGCTACAAACATTTGCAGAAACCAGATGGCTGAAGAACATATTGTCTACTGTACTCATGATCATTGCTTTGCTTATTTCTGTATGTTGTAGTATCCAATGTATTCCTGCTTTGTTTGCTATGATGACAAACATATTTGCCAAACGTAAAGAGAACATCATAATAACAACATAGCTGAACCCTGTTGCAAAAAAACAAAAACAGAGGAGATGTGGGAATCAGGTGGCCATAGTATATGTGTAGACCAGTCTAGCTGGTTGGACACGTATATGGAATTTAGCACCGAAATAATCTGACTATGAAAAGTGGGTTCAGATAGATGACCATTGGAGGGACCCTATTTAGATTGGAGGCTGTGTTTGCTGCATAGCAGAGACATCTCCTTGTAGAACATTCCTGACAACTGAGGTAGATCTCTGGTAACGGGGCCTCTCAGTTGGCAGGTGATAGGATGCTGGGAACGAAGCCAAATATGATAACATAGAAGAGTTAAATTTTGTTTCTGTGTTAGGTATCGCTTTCCTAGAATTCACGTGATTTACTGTAATTTGTAGAATGTGAAACCTATATGGATGCTTTCCTTTTTTCATGTATGTAATATGAGATATGTAGCCATAAAAACGCCTTCTGATGACGCTGTATTTTGATAACTAATAAAAGAGATGGCAGGCTTTTGTTCGCTGCTCTCTCATCCCGAGAAAACACTTGCCCTGTGTTTTTTTCTAAACTGGACCCCTCATGAGAAGCCCACCAGGATGATCGCAACAGAAGCTATCAACGTGTATCAAAGAGCCATTGCGTACCTAGAAAAGTGGTATACTTTCACCGATTCAGTATATGAGACGCTAAGTTGTTTCAATCTAATTGATCGCAATAATCCTCCAACTTTAGAAGAAATGACGAACATCTGGTTATTATCACCATGGCGAGAAGAACTTCCACCCAACACGCTCTTCGATGAAATTTCTGCCTTAGAAGAAGTTTATGTTCATCTGCAGGGCGATTCATCCCTTGATAAATGGACGTACTTTTTCAAGAGAAAGCCAGCTCCGAGTTTACTGAAACTGTTCCAGTATTGTCCATCAATTCCGGTATCAAATGCAAAAGTTGAACGAAATTTCAGCGTCATGGGAAATTTGTGGATGTAACCGACTGCTTGTATCAGTTCGAAGTGATACAACTTTGTATATATTTTAATATTTCTCAACGTTGTACTGAAATTAAAGAATTATTCCTTAAACACAAAGAATTGATCAAAGCTGCACAGTCAAATAAAAAATATACACGACAGCAAAGTAAAATGTAATTTAATATTTTCATATTATTATAATATATTTGATGTTTTGAATTTTAAGTAAAGTTTTGAAGTGATTATTTTAATACGTGTTAAAATGTTTGTAAGAAAATATATAATTTAATTGTAATTTTTTTTTAATTCTTTTACTACTTAACCCCTCCCCCCCACTTGTCTGCTATTTTTTGGAAGTAGACCTGGCAACCCTATTTAAAATCCTGTAAATGTTAATATTTTTCTTAGGATTTAAGTAATGCTATAGGGAATAGTGGAGTAAAAAAACAGACTATATTTTATTTTGTCATTATTATCTCTTCTCATTCTATGCATGCATATTTCTACTCAAAATAATATTAAAGATTCTACTTGCCTTTAAAATACCCCTTCCCCAAAAAATCCACCCTGATCTGTTTTTGACAGCAGGCTAATAGCAATGTTAAAAAAAAATTTAAAAAATCCTGCTTGTCAGAAATCTGTTAGCTATTGATCACAATTTGACCTGGAGACTGAAATCTGAAGGAGGATTATCAAACATTATTTTCATTTCTTCTCACCATCCAATTCCAAGATTGACACAGGAGAAAAAAGGGAATTAATATAAAAATAAAGCAAAATTCATAACGTAGAAGATGGAGATTTTATGGAATATTAAAAAGATATATTTTTCTAGTTCATATAAATGGCAGTGATCTAAATACTGTAATTGGAAATCCAGTAAGTTTTTAAAAAAGTTTTATAAGAAAACATCATAAAGATGTTCTAATGTGATCAGCAACAACTTTTTTAAAAAAAGAGGGGCCTCCAGCTCAAACAATCACAACTGAAACATTCAGAAATCAGTTGTGGGAAGCCATAACAGAACTACAAACACTAAAATTGCCTAAAAGGCAATAGTTAAAGGATGATTTTATAGCTGTCAACAATCTTGAAGCAAAACTTGATAGCAAAGTTGACCTTTACATTCAGATTAAAGAATTGAAGTCTGTAGTAATTTGGACACCTATTTTTGGGTTGCATGGGTAGAACCTAGTCTAAATTTTCCCTTTGGAATGAAAATGAAAATTTCAAGGAATTCCTTTAGTGGTAATTAGTTTTACATAAATTCAGATTGACATATATGAACTGTAGAGTGAAAACCTGTAAATGTAGGTTTGATGTATAAATTCAAGGATTACTACATTTTAGAATAAAACTTTATAATGTTTCTTGAAAAATCATCACTTTTAATACAATGTAATCTGGACAAAATTCAACAATTCTTTGCTTTCGTGGCAGTAACTCTGAAAAAAAGCTTTAGGCTGTGGAAAACTTAAAGAATAAATCTGCTCTTGCAAAACTAACAGCAGCAACACCGGAGCAGGTTCCTTTTAGTCTAAATGCCCCTTGGCCTTTTGGAGAGTTATACATCTGGGGCTGGCAACAGCAAAAATTCCATCAAGATCTTCAGAGAATACACATGTTATATGTTACACAATACTCATTATTTATTTTATCTGAAAGTACATCATTTAAAAGTTTTTAAATTTATAAAAATAAAAAAGAGTCAAATACATGAACGCATATCTCCATTATGTATATTTGTACTTAAATGATACGGCTTTTACATTTCTTCTAATATCTTTTCTGTTTATGTTCTTTTAACAAAGTGAAACAACAGATTTTTCTCTGTTTGCTTCGATGGGAGGGCATTTTGATAGGCAAGCTTGTCAAAATGACTCAAGACCACAGTCTGAAGAAAAGCAGATTGAACCTTCTACAGATTGTTCTGCACTGCGAGTCTAGTAATAACAGGAAATAAAATATTAAAACTATCCCAAAATAATTATTCAATGCTAAATTAGACATAAGAACTGAAGTGGTTCGGGAATAACGAGAGGCACAAGCAAGCAAGTGACAACAGCTCTTTAATATACAGTGAGACTTCAGCAAAAACTCAGGGGCTGCAGTCCTCCTTATATACAATCCAGGAGGGACTGTCAGCCAATCAGAAACGTAGGCAGGTTTGAAACTCCCGCTTAAAGGTATCAATACATAACACCCCTCCCTTCCCAGAAGGCACTAATACTCAAAAATTAACATATGTACAGACAAAATCTTGCAGGTGCTTAGGACGAGTTCTCGCCCTAGTTGACCTGCGCAGTTCAGAGTCTGGTGGGGCGTCGAGCTGGTCGGAGGGACTCTTTGTCTCTCCCGGCTCCGCCAATGGAACCTCCTGGATTTTGTCCGGGGCGTGGTTATCCCTGGCTGGGAGTGGCGACTCGCTGGGGCGGCGCTGGAACCAGGGCTTGTCAGCTAAGTATTCTCGCGACCCCGGGCTTGAGTTAGCTGTTTTGGAGAAGTGGTCAGAGTTAGGCTCGGAGATGTCTAAGTTAATGTTCGCCTCGCCAACCACCCTTTTCCTAAGTTGGTCTATGTGGCGCTTCCAGAGTCTATCTACCCCAACGTCCACCGTGTACGATTTTGGGCCTGTTATTCCCACTATGGTTCCTGCAACCCATAGAGGACCGCTGGCATAATTGCGAGCGAACACCGGGGACCCGACCTGAAACTGCCTTAAACCACAGGTCTCTCCCTTAAAGTTTTCGTGCGAGTAGTTAGGGTGAAGCCTGTCTAACACGCACCGGAGCTTCCTCCCCATGAGGAGCTCTGCTGGGCTTCTCCCTGTTGCTGTGCATGGTGATGCATGCTGAACTGCTAGGAATTGATCTATCCTGGCCTGCCAGTCCCCATTGTCTAATCTGGACAGTGCCTCCTTAGCTGTCCTGACAAAACGATCAGCCAATCCGTTGGAAGCCGGGTGAAATGGAGCTGATAGGGCATGGCGGATTCCCAGGCCGGCCAAGTAACTTTCAAAGAGGGTTGCTGTAAATTGAGGGCCGTTGTCCGATACCAAGGTATCCGGCAGGCCGTGAGTGACAAATAACTTCCTTAGGACCTTGATAACGGCTTCGGCCGTTGTAGATGGCATTAATATAATTTCGAGCCATTTTGAGTAGGCATCCACAACTATTAAAAACGTTTGGCCATGGAACGGGCCGGCAAAATCAGTGTGGATCCTCCCCCATGGGCCTTTTGGTTTCTCCCACTCTCGGATGGGCGCTACCGGAGGATCGGGGCGAGACTCCTGGCAGGGTCTGCACTTTCCCACCCACTCGGAAATGACCTGGTCCATGTTGGGCCACCAGATATAGCTGCGGGCTAGACACTTCATCCTAACAATGCCCGGGTGCCCTTCGTGCAGCAACTCCAAAACCCTATCCCGTAGTTTCGTTGGAATTACCACTCTGTCACCCCATAGCAAGCACCCCCCTTGCATAAACAGTTCGTTTCGTTTGTTGGCAAACCCTTGGTACTCCTCTCCAACCACCTTGTCCGGCCACCCTTTCAGAACCCAACCCATGACAGTCCGGATAACTGGGTCTCTATTTGAGGCTTTCGCCACCTCGCCGGAGGAGATGGGGCCCAAAGTTAACGTGTCCAACAAAAGGACGGAGGCTTCCGGCGTTGGGTTGTCCAGCAGATCGGGAAGGGGGCAACGGCTAAGGGCATCCGCATGACCCAGGGTCCGCCCAGGTCGATGGACGAGTTGGTACGAGTAGGCCGACAAAAAAATCGCCCATCTAGTCAAACGAGGGGAGAGGGCAGCGGGGGTTGGCCTGTCGCCTGCTAGCAGTCCTAGCAACGGTCTATGGTCAGTCACAAGTTCGAATTTTCGTCCATAGAGGTATTCGTGGAACTTCTTAACCCCCGCAATCGCAGCCAGAGCCTCTCTGTCCAACTGGCTATAGTTTCGTTCTGTGCTGGACAGGGTGCGGGAATAGAAGGCAATGGGCGCCTCTAGGCCGTTCGGCAGTCTATGGCCTAGGACGGCACCAACTCCTACGGGGGAGGCGTCACAGACTAAGACGAGCGGCAGCTCTGCATTGTACTGTATCAGGAAGCTGTCCTCAGATAGGAGTCTTTTCACTGCCTCAAAAGCGGCTGCTTGCGGTTTCCCCCAAACCCATGGTACGTTCTTTCCCAAAAGCTTGTGAAGGGGATCTGCAACCGTGGCTTTATCTTTTAGGAACATAGAGTAAAAATTGAGCAGTCCAAGGAAGGCTTGGAGCTCTGCTTTGGATTTGGGGGCTGGTGCGCTCTTAATAGCTCTCACCTTGCTCTCGGTAGGGTGGATGCCTGTGCCGTCCACCCTGTACCCCAAAAATTCCACAGAGGGAACAGCTATCCTACACTTGTTCCTTTTGAGTCTTAGTCCCGCTTCTCTGAACCTAGACAGGACGTTCCGTACCCTGTCCCCCAGCTGGTGTTCATCCTGAGCGCTGACTAAGACGTCATCGAAATAGGGCACCACTCCCGGGAGTCCTTGCAGCAGGCGCTCCATGGTGCTTTGAAATAAGCCGGGTGCGACGCTCACCCCAAACTGGAGCCTGGTGCATTTAAATGCACCCCTATGAGTTACGATCGTTTGTGCCTCTGCCGTGGCGTCGTCGACTGGTAATTGTTGGTAGGCTTGGGCCAGGTCTAATTTGGCAAAAATTTTTCCGGGCCCCAGGGAGTGTAGTAGATGGTGCACGATCGACACCGGATAGGCGCTCGGCTGCAAAGCCTTGTTGATCGTGCACTTGTAATCGGCGCAAATTCTTATTGAGCCGTCGGATTTAACTGGGGTCACTATGGGGGTCTCCCACTTAGCATGGTCAACGGGAACCAACACCCCTTGCTTAATCAGCTTGTCTAATTCCGCATCGATCTTCGGTTTCAATGCGAACGGTACTCGTCTGGCCTTCAGTCTTACTTGGGCTACGTTGGGGTCTAAGTTTAGTGAAATAGGGGTCCCCACATAGTTGCCCAACGTGTCCCCGAAGACGTCCTGGAACTCGGACAGGAGGCTGTCTTTCAGGGTTGATCTGGACATCAGGTGGACGCCGGTGAAGCCCATGCCAAGGGCTCGGAACCACCCCATGCCCAGGAGGCTAGGAAGCTGCTTCGTGACGATAGTCAGCGGCAGGTCTCTTTCGTAGTCTCCGTAGGTGACCCGGAACGTGCCCACGCCTTCGAGGGGGACTCGGTTCCCCTGGTAGTCTAGGATGCGTAGTCTCTGTTTGGAGAGTTGATCCTTCTGGAACGACGGCAGGAGGGTCTTTAGGGTCGTCCACGACATTATGGAGAGAGCTGATCCGGTGTCGATCTCCATCGAGCACGGCTTTCCGTTGATCTCGACCACCATGCTGACTTTGTCTTCGATCGCCGTGCTGGCCTGGTCGATGTGTATGCTGCGGCCATCTCGCGGTTCAAATTCGCGCCGTTTTTTCGCGCCGCCTTCTCTCGTTGGCTGCTTCTGGCGCGCTGATTCCGGTTGGCTGCGGCGCTCACGTGGTTTGTGTCTTCTGGGCAGAATGGCTCTACAGACTCGCGCCAAGTGCCCTTTTTTCTCGCAGCACCTGCAAATAGCCTCTCTGTATTTGCAGGACAGTCTATCATGGTGCCCGCCACAGCTGGGACAGCTTCGCCGGGGGCTGCCAGTGTCTTTTCTCTGGTGCTCCGTTCGGAAGACGTCCTCATCCGACTCGGACTCCGAGCTGGATCCGGCATCTTCTCTGTGCACCGGGGCAGACTTGGGGCTGTCTTTGCTGGTCAGCGGATGCTGCAGCATTTCAGCGGCCTTTGTGGAGGCTTCATGAGCCCTAGCCTTGTCTAGGGCTCCGGCAAGCGTCAAATCAGGCTTGGCGAGCAGACGCCGTTGCAGCCTAATGTCCCGAACACCACAGATCAGTTGCTCAAGCAACGCATCGTCCAAATCTCTATAGTCGCAATGGGTTGCGGCTTTTCTCAGGCTGGCCATGTACGCGCTGACCGGCTCTCCCTCTCGTTGAACGCGCTGCCTCAGTTGGTATCGCTGCACGAACTTGGAGGGAACGGGAGTGTAGTGAGCCCGGAGAGTTGCCATCAGGGTGTCCCAGGAGACTGTTTGAACCGGCGTTGGCTCACACAGTGACTCGGCCATCTCCAACACGTCCGGTCCGCAGTGGCTTAGGAATAGGGCTCTCTTTCGATTAGCCGAGAGGCCCTGCATGTCGCTGGCTTCTAGCGAGCATTCAAACCTCGTTAGGTACGAGACCCATTTTTCGCGGGTCGGATCGAAAGGCTTGGGCGGAACGTAGGCAGACATGTTCGGTATGCCTCCTGTAGTTCGCCTCGTCACCTAGCTGAAGCTCGTGGTCTCACTGGTTGGCTTCTTGTAGCCTCGATCCCACCTTCGTCGCCAATGAAGTGGTTCGGGAATAACGAGAGGCACAAGCAAGCAAGTGACAACAGCTCTTTAATATACAGTGAGACTTCAGCAAAAACTCAGGGGCTGCAGTCCTCCTTATATACAATCCAGGAGGGACTGTCAGCCAATCAGAAACGTAGGCAGGTTTGAAACTCCCGCTTAAAAGTATCAATTCATAACAAGAACCCACTCAATTCTTCCAGTTTATATGTGTCATATATAACAATGGCAGAAATAACAAAAGGATCTGCATAAGGAAATATCCTCACCACGAGCTCTTCAGGAGCCATTATTTTCCCCAATCAAAAACACAGGTATTTGCTCTTCAATGACTCATCCATTCTTGCAAAAAAAAAATAAAAAAAAAATTGAATGATATCCAAGAAATAACCTGAAAAACCTTAGCAGGGCTACCAATCAGGATGCCATTTTGTTTGGGTCAGGAAAAAGGCCCCGATTTAACCCATTAATCTGCCTAATAATAGTTTCCTTACCTTTCATTAGTCTTTTGAAATTAAAATATGTTTATTTTTAATTTTTATATAGCACTTCACAAATTGTTTCTAGAAGTGATCCTCAACTTACAAGAGCAATTGGGATCAGATTTCCAATCATAAGTTGTTATGGAATGGATGTAAATTGAGGCATCCACGTGGCCAGGTCCAATTTTACACTTTTGCAGTGGTACTTTGTTGAACAGTAGAGTTGTAAGTAAAACTCATAATTCTGAATGAGCTCTTTTTTTGCGTGAAACTTGCAAAAAATTCTGGAAACCAGTAAAAATCAGCAAAAAAAGGTACTACAAATAGCTTTTTAAATATCACATACAGCTGAAGGATATCCATTTTATCTTTTATAGAACAAATATAATCCCCCCAAAACCAATAAAACAACAATGGTTAGACCTGAATCATTTTTTTTTCTTTAGATCCTATTTTCCTAAGTGGGTCTACCTAATATTTTTGCCTCAAAATAGAAATGTTCTATAAAAGGAATGTTCTTTAAAAGGAAATTAAGAAGTGCTTAAAAGGTATTCTCTATCAATAGCTGGAGTTATTCAGGGATTCAGCCAGCTCTGAGACATTTTCCTTCCACTTTTTAGCCTTTTGAAGTGAATACCCTGTCTCAAGTCATAAAGTTGGACTTCCATCTTCTGCCTTGTGGGGTGATGGTTGTGATTTAAAAAACAAAAACAAAATAGCAGAAGCAGCAAGGGGTGCATGAACCACCCCTTTTCTATATGTATGCACCATCCATGTATGTAGAAAAGGATGGAGCTGGGGTCACAAATATCTTCCCACCATGTCTTTTTTTTAATAATATACCCTCTCCAGACTTCACAGCCTGGAAGAATCAACTGAATCAATAGGGACCAAAATTGGAAATAGTGTGCCAATAATTTGCATTTGAACTGGCCTGAGTCCCCAGCTCAGAAATGATCTTTCAGGTTCTCTGTTTCATTCTTTGTTTCCAAGAACAATTGTGTCTATGCAGAAAGCATTTCCATTAACCACATGTGTTTATATACTATAAATATTACTTCTTATAATTTTTCTCTCTTTGATATAACCAGAAGTCTTAGAACTTCTGGCTTTCTTTATTGTGGCATAAGGTTTAATTTATTTTTTCCTCCTTCTGCATTCTCCTATAACAACACTGCTTTTTGCTGAATTCCTGCTCTTGCTGAATTGAATGCACTCCTCATTGAATAACCTCTCACTAAATAATATCTAAATTCCAATTGATTTTTAATTATTTTTTATTTGATTGCTTTGTATACCATTAGTTACAAATATTCTCTGTACTAAATTTTTATGGAGTGTTAGCTATTAATTATTTAATTGCTTTGTCCAATATTAGCCTTGAATTTTACTTAATAAATTGCACTGATTGGTTTTTAATTATAACTTTATTTTTTGATTTCTAAAACACATTATGTCTATTTAATAACCTATAGTTTAACAGATGGGATTCTGGTCATATCCCACTGTAATAGCTTAGTGAAATGTTCATCATGTCATATTTTTGTAGCGATCCAGTGAGTCACAGTTATATAATTCAAGTGTCAGAAAGCTAACCATTAACAAATGAAACACTCTTTTTCATTTTTTCCTTTAAAACCAATAGAAAATACTATATGGGGAAAAATAAAGTTTGAGTAATACTTATTATTTTCAACAGAGTGAGTAAAAGTGGAAAATAATGATCTTCCAGGAACTTCTTGGAGAACTTTCCAGTGCTAGAACTTGATTGTGCAAGTGTTTCAATTATAACATATTCATAACCTTTTTTTTTTTTATTGATGGGTTTAAAGTATGAGATCAATGACAAATACAGAGTGATTTCATTTCCTCCTTTCTTACTGTTGGAAATGGATGGGACCCATCTGTCTTTGAACAATATCTATAGCACCAAAGGAAATCCCCTAGAACAGGGCTTCTCAATCTTAGCAACTTTAAGATGTGTAGACTTCAACTTCCAGAATTTCCTAGCCAGCCTGTTAGAAACATGAACGCAGGCGTGAGTGTTTACACACAGTAGCTTCAGCTATGCTCCTTTGGATAGTTTGATTTGTTATATAATCCTACTACTTGTCATAGGTTGTGGACCAGGGCCTGACAAAGGACAATGCTTAGTTTATATCAAGAAGTGCTGAGATGATACTGCAATACTGAAGGAGAAGGACATATATGGCCCTTGACAATGATAAAATCAGGTTAGGGTTAGTCTCAGATGACTTTTTAATAAAAAGCAGAATGCATTAAAAGCTGCTGGCAGAGATAGCCTAAGCAGCTATGTAACCAATGGTGTAATAATTAATGTTGTCTTATTTTGGGGGGAAAATGTTTTATCAGTGGATTGGAATGCTTGCAGCTGTGCATATTCCTCCCAGTTATTCTCTTTCTAACTAAAACAATATAATTGTTGGTGCTGGAAAAACTTACTTTTTAAAACTATGCTTCCAGATGTAGGACAATATAGACCGCTGCAGGAATTTATGTATTCCATAAGTTACATAGCATGTTCCACAAAAAAGATAATTTAAGTTACCGTAACTCTCTGTTATTCAGGGAGAGCATATTTGGGGATCTGATCTGTGATGTTTGAAAAACATTTTGCCTGAAAAATGAGATGTAACTAACTGACTACTTTATATTAGCAAACTGCAAATTCCCTTCTGAAATTATCATCGTCATCATCTTTTATTCCTTCTCTATTTATGGCTCTGCTGTTCTGTTAATTGTATTGCTCAAAAAGGTACTGCTTCAAATTCAAATTCAAATTCAAATAATTCAAATTCAAATTCAAATCTTTATTGTCAATGCACAATATATGTACAATGAGATTAGATGAGCTCCTTTCTTCTTCTTCACTGTGACCAGCTTGTCAGAAGTTATATAGTGAGAATTATGATAACACAGCATTCTATAGCCTACAATATTTGTTACTGATGGTAATAACAGCTCTCTAATTGGCCTTATTTTTAAATGGTGATAATACTTCAAGACTTTTCTCCTAAATTTTTGAATCTAACATCCTGGGGACTTGATGAAGGGAAATGCTATTAAAGAAATGAATTAAATCCTATTAAAGATGTTTTTTACAACCATAGCCTCTTAACTCAATTCACCACCTAGTTACCTAGACTGGACTAATATGGTGCAATATGCATTTGTACAATATATCTAGTGCATTAGAAAATTATAGCTTTAGTTTGGCATTTCTGGTCATGAGGTATAAGCAAATAAAAGATTGGACTTGACTGGATTTTGCTATCTGATCTCTGAGCTTGGATCTGACAACCAACTCATTACTATTGTGCATGTTTGACTATTTATGAAACCAATATGTTAGCTTGCATACCTACATTTTGATAGCTGCTTCTAAAGCACTTATGTTCAGGTGCATTACTATCAACTGTATTTTTTTCAAAATACACTTTTTAAAATTACCATGCATAAACAATACATGATTTAGTGCAATACATCTCTGTGGAAATTTTAAAATAAATTTCAATGCCAGACATTGTTGAGCTATTTCATATTTAAAAACCATGTTTGCACATTCAATTGATCACTATCTTCTGTCATATTGAAAAATACAGAACTGTACAAAAAGGTAAAATAACTTGTTAGGCTTTAATTATATTCCATTTATCTGAAAGTGAACCCCATTGAACTAGGGATGGTTTACTTTAGAGTAGATATAAATATGATTGCTTTTAATTGTTAAACTTGACAAAAGAGTTAAAACAAAATAGGGAAATTTAAACTGCCAAGTTTCTGACATGATGTTCAACATCTCTACCAGTAGTCTGAAACATACAAGGAAGAAGCTGGCTTTTGGAAAAAGAAAGAAAAGAAAAACAAAAGGTGTAGTGATTTCCTTTTTAGTAGTACAATTATATTTACAAAGAAACACAATGTATTTATTTCATGTAAGTCTTTGGAAACTATGAGAATAAAATATACAATATGTAAGAATAATATTTATTAAATGTATATGCTGCTCATCTCATCAAATGCAGTAATATCATCAAACTTGTTGAAAGAATAGCATGAAACTTTCATAAAGCAACCAAATTATGAGAAGTCTCTTATAGAAAAAAAATTATCTAGAATATATATATATTTATATATTTGTTTTCTGAGGTTTTCGCGGGTGTTTGTATGTGGGTCTTTGGTTATTCGGGTTTTCTCCCGTGTAAAATTGGAAGTGTCTTGGCGACGTTTTGACGAAGTCTCATTCGTCATCTTCAGGCTGGTGTTTTCGGCTTTGTGCTTCTAGGAGCAATGTGTGATCTCAGCTGTTTCTTCCTTTTAACTGCCAGTTGGGGTGTGAACTGATTGGGCGGGAGCTTGGCTGTGTTCTGATTGGGTGGAGGTGTGTTCTGATTGGTTGGGGGCTTGGCTGTGCTCTGATTGGTTGGGGGTGTGTTCTGTTTAGATGGGGGCTTGGTTGTGCTCGGGTTAGTCTGAGTTGCAGGGAGATTTGAGCTGGTGAGCTGCGTTGCTGTTGTTTGGCTTTACATTCGTGGTCGTGCCACATCTTCATGGTGGGTGTCAGTTTGCTTCATGTATGGATTGGAGGGGTTTAAAGTGGCTAATGATGCAGCTGTGGTCTGGTTTCTGGTTTGTGGTCGTGCCTCATCGGTGTGGATTTAGGTTTGTTTTTGTGTGGATGTGTGGTAGTGATATCCTGTGTGGTTTTCGTGAGTGTGGGTTCTTAGTGTTGGGGACTCGTTTGTCAATAAGGGCGGATTTCCAAATGGCTGGTAGGCGGGAGGTATCATCTCATTTATTCAGGCTGTGTGAGCGTTTTTCTATCTCGATGGCTTCTCTGATTATTTTGTTGTTAAAGTGTTCAGTTTTGGCGATATTTCTGGTCTTTTTAAAGTCAATTTCATGTCCTGTGGCTCTAAGATGCTGGACTAGGGAAGAAGTTGGTTCCTCTTTTCTGACTGAGTTCTTGTGTTCTTCAATGCGTGCACTTATTCGTCTGTTGGTTTGTCCGATGTATGTGGTGGGGCAGGCGGTGCATGGGATTTCATATACTCCTTGATTTTCTAACTCAATTTTGTCTTTGGTATTTCTTAGGATGGTGGATATTTTTCAGTTTGTGCAGAATGTTGTCTTGATGTTGTGTTTGTGGAGGATCTTGCTGATTCTGTCTGTGGTGCCTTTTATGTATGGGAGGAGGGCTTTGCCATTTTCTTGTTCTCTGTCTTGGATTTTAGTGGGGGTTTCTTTTTGGATTAGGTTGGTAATCTTTCTTTGGAATCCGTTGGATGTTAGTATGTTAGTGAGAGTGTGTAGTTCAGTTTTTAGGTGTTGTTCGTCAGCTAAGCGTTTTGTTCTGGAGATGAGTGTCTTGGCTACGGAGTTGATCTGTGCTGGGTGGTGGTGTGAGAGTGTGTGCAGATAGCGGTTTGTGTGTGTTTTTTCTGGTAGATGGTGTGTCCTAGGGAGTCATTGGATTTCTTGTAGACTAAGACATCCAGGAACGGAAGTTGGTTGTTAGCGTCTGTTTCCATGGTGAACTGTATTTTGGGGTGTAGGCTATTGAGGTGTGTGAGGAAGTTGTCCAGTTTTTCTTTCCCATGTGGATATATATATATATATATATCAAAACATCAAAACCATATTTTGCACAGATAGAAAGATATCGTCCATTCTAAGAAACCCTAAAGACAAAATAGAATTAGAAGATCAAGGCATATATGAAATCCCATGTGCTTCCTGCCCATCAACATACATTGGACAGACCAACAGAAGAATGAGTGTGCGCATCGAGGAACACAAAAACTCAATATAAAAACAAGAACACACATCATCATTAGTTCAACACATAAAGACAACAGGACACAATATTAATTTTAATAACACAAAAACAGTTGCAAAAATAGAACATCTCAATGGCAGGATAATCAGAGAAGCAATTGAAATAGAAAAAAGACCATATTGCATGAATAAACGGGATGACACTTCACGTCTGCCTACTATTTGGAAACCTGCTCTCATAGATAGACGAATCTTAACACCAAATATAAAACATAGACCAAACATTAATCAAAAAACAAATCCCAACCAAATCATATTCAAACCAGCCACAAAGATGAAGCCCTGCCACCTAGTGGAGAAAAACTGACCATACGCCCGAAGCCAAGCCAATAAACACATACTGGGACTCCCAACCAATCAGAATGAAAAGGTGGAGCCATCCCAGAATACCAGCACCAGATTTCAAATACCAACGGCAGTTACTGCAAAAGACTGCTGACATAAGCCTGATGATGGCAGATGGGATTCTGTCAAAACGTCGCTTCTACCCTTTTAGGGATATATCCACAATTACACGGGAAGAAACCCGAAATATTAACTACACACACACACACACACACACATATTTCCTCTAGCCAGGTTTTTCCTACGTAACCAAGCCCAGAATCGAGTGGATGTGATTCTACTGAGCTAGGGCTGCAGAAAAACCTTGGTTACATAGGAAAAACCTGGCTAGAGGAAAAACACACATAAATCCTAAAAAGAAGTAAGAAAATAGATACTATACCTTTACAGGTACATGAGATGTGGGTGTGGCTTACTGATGAAGGCTAACAAGCTAGAAATAGATCAATATAAGTCTCTCACCTGGTAGCAGGAACTTGCTGGCTGCCAGAAAAGAAAAAAGCCCAGAATTGAGTGGATGTGATTCTACTGAGCTAGGGCTGCAGAAAAACCTTGGTTACGTAGGAAAAACCTGGCTAGAGGAAAAAGACACATAAATCCTACGAAGAAGTAAGAAATATATATATATATATATATATATATATATATATATATATATATATATATATATATATATATATATATATATATATATGTGTGTGTGTGTGTGTGTGTGTGTGTGTGTGTGTGTGTGTGTGTGTGTGTGTGTATGTGTGTATATATATATATATATATATATATATATATATATATATATATATATTTCTTGCTTCTATATCTACTAGGCTTTATCTTTGTGATGTAATCCTGTCCTTAAGAAAATAATGTGTTTTTATGTTGTATACATTAATTGTCCAACCAGGAAATCTGAGGATATTCCTCATATAACATCAACCGCAGTCAATCAGAAGTCTGTATTATCCTGAGAATAGATATGTGGTTTTTCACCATTTCACCAAAATAACTGCATTAACAAACATTATTAAATATGGAAAATCTTATCAGAGGAAAGAGAATATGTTTAAAATGCTCTTAGCATATGTTGTAAAAATATGATGTTTTAACTTCTCATAAAATGGTATCTACAAACAATAATTCATATTGTTTTGAAAAAAGAATTGAATACTATAGGGATGTTTTACAAAGTTCAGTAAATATTTCAGATATATTTAACCTCCAATGTATTGAGTTAAGAATGGAAATTAGAATATATTGAAATATGCTTATTTAAAACATTCAAAAGTTGAATCTATTATGGTTTTGAAAGAAGATAAATAATTCATATAAGTAGAAATTCAAATAATATTGATTGCAATTTGAATTAATACTGGACTTCTCTCAGTTAAAGTTCTATATTCCTTCCTCACATTCAGAAATTAACATTTAAAGTCAGCTGAAATTTACTTTAGAACTTTTTTTTAAAATGAAAAAAAGAAATGTTTTCCTCTACATCAGACATACTTTTTATACATGTAGAGATAAAATGTTCAATTTGAGAAGTGGCAAGGGAAATTTTTTTATAACATTAGATAATGAATAGAAACTCTTAGTGCTGAATATATTTTTCACAAGAATTGGTGCACATTACAATTTAGTACCAATCAATCCTTTCTAAGCTTACTGGACATTATCAGTTAAATCCTTAATAATATTTGAAGAAGATAAACATCTTCATTTAAAAGCAAAGGAAACTTCAATGGTATATAAAACGCATATCAAGAGCAGCAGATTCTTTTTGAATTAGAGGAAATTTCCCATAAATGGTATTATACTCAACCCAAATTTTATTATGTAAATTGCAATCTTTCAAGATTGTATTGTGGGGGTTGTAAGAAAATTGGTACATATTACTACTATAAATGGCAATTATATAGTATTATAAATGGCAATTATAGATGTTAGGAAAATAATCCTATTGGAATTCAACTTTGTGTGTAATAACTTTCTATAGTCACAAAGTATTGATTATGAAATGGAATGATTCCATGCTTTTATAATGGAGACTGTGAGTTCTAGTCCCACCTAAGGCACAAAGCCAGCTGGGAGCTTGGACCAGTCATTGTCAATCAGACCGATGAAGGAAGCAATAGTAAACCACTTCTGAAATCTTCCCAAGAAAACTACAGGACTAGTCTAGATCGTTACCAAGAATTAACTGGTGCTTCAAAGGCACATATGTGGACACACACATGTGTGTGTGTGTGTGCGCGCGCACACACACACACACACCTGAGGCAATTCCATAGAGTTTTCAAGGGAGCAGATATTTGTATATATTGTTTTAGTTATCAGACTCTGCATAATAACCTGAAATAGAACCTGATCTGAGAGGAGCCAAAATTTTACCTTTCTATCCATTTGTTTCATAAACAAGTTTTCCTAAGCATCATGCATTCACTTTAATTGTTTAATTTATGGGAATGAGTAAGGAATTTCAGAATTGTATCACTTGGTATACAGGAAAAATTTCCAGAGAGAAGGCATCTGATTCATTATTTTATGGTCAGCAATATTTATTTGGCTGCCTTATCCTAATTAAAATCTTTTAAGTACAATGCTTGGGGCCTTCTCTTTTGAGCAATTGCCTTTTTCTCCATTATTGTTATTTTGATGAAAAAGAAGAAATGCAAGAGGCAAAGGGGGACCTTCTATCAGGTTCGCCTGATTCGCCAGTTGCGGCCCTTTCTCGATTGGGATTCCTTGTGCACAGTCACTCATGCCCTCGTCACCTCTCGCCTTGACTACTGCAATGCTCTCTACATGGGGCTCCCCTTGAAGAGCACCCGGAGGCGTCAACTGGTCCAGAATGCAGCAGCGCGGGTAGTGATGGGAGCAACATGGCGCTCCCATGTAACACCACTCCTGCGCGAGCTGCACTGGCTCCCAGTGGTCTTCCGGGTGCGCTTCAAGGTGTTGGTTATCACCTTTAAAGCGCTCCATGGCATAGGGCCTAGCTATCTGCGAGACCGCCTGCTGCTACCGATGACCTCCCATCGACCCGTGCGCTCCCACAGAGAGGGCCTCCTCAGGTTGCCATCAGCCAAACAATGTAGGCTGGTGACCCCCAGGGGGAGGGCCTTCTCTGTGGGGGCTCCTACCCTCTGGAATCAGTTGCTCCCTGAGATAAGGAGAATCCATGACCTCAATGCCTTCCGTCATTCCCTTAAAACCCATCTTTTCCAGGAAGCCGGGTTGGCTTAAGAAGAAATTTTTAAATTCTTTTAATCTGTCTGTGATTTCTTAACTTTCGGGCCAAAATTTATATATATTTTTAACTGTTTTTTAATATTTGTATTCTATGTTTTTATCTTGGCTGTACACCGCCCTGAGTCCTCAGGGAGAAGGGCAGTATATAAATTGGAAATTAAATTAAATTAAATTAAATTAAATTAAATTAAATTAAATTAAATTAAATTAAATTAAATTAAATTAAATTAAATTAAATTAAATTAAATTAAATTAAATTAAATTAAATTAAATTAAATTAAATTAAATTAAATTAAATTAAATTAAATTAAATTATTAAATTAAATTAAATTAAATTAAATTAAATTAAATTAAATTAAATTAAATTAAATTAAATTAAATTAAATTCTCTCTATTTTGCCCATCTTTCTCATCCATCACTTCGATTGTTCCATAACTAGCTCACTCCTCATGAGCTATGAGAAAGGTTCAGAAATCACATCCACTTGAGGGTTGGAAACCTCGTTACTCCTATGTGATGAGGATGCTAAATTTACATACTGGTAATTATATTCTTTTGTTGAAGTTTCAGCTTGGTGGCAGATATTCTGCTAAATGAGAGGTTATTTCAACAGGAAACTTGTAACTGATTTATGGAGATGTGGGATGCTGCTATGGAAACCTTCATTCTTGTTTATTTACATGTTGTCCCTTATGACCTGGGCTGCAGGTAGCCCTTCAAACCCATTTGGTATGATGCCCTGAGATTACCAAATTTGGGTGGCAAAGTGTCCAAAACCAGTGAAATAATTTTCTACCATTTCTCAGACAAAAATAATGATTGTATCAAGCTTTCAATAGGCTTAGTAGTCTCCCCCCCATAAAAAAATCCTCCCTACACAAACAAATTGTGTTTAAAAATTTTTAAAAAATCCCACATGATCATATATAAATGATGCTGTCATTGCCTTGCCTACCATAAATAATTAAAAATAATTTAAAAATTAAGATGTTGTGTCCCAGGCTTATTTCATCTATTAATTATACACATTGCAGCAAGTACCTGTGGGTACTGGCTGATCTTATAAAGCTAAGCTAGATCAGATGGGGCTAGTATTTGAGCAGAAGGCCAATAGGAAACATAGAACACAATTACCAACTTTTTCTATATCGTTGCTAAGAATATCAATGTGTTTATGTAGTCATGGGAGATGACTTTATTCTTAAAGGGATCTTTTTCCTCCATAATAGTGTTGCCTTGGCTTTTGCATGATTAACACTGTTGCATATATAAAAATGCTGACCTGGAATCTAGACGTTTTGCGGGGCTGAATGGAATGAAACTGGTGTAGTATAAATCCCAACAAGATTTCTGAAGCCCACTGATTCCAGAATAGTTTCATCTTTAACTTTGGATGGGCTGGAAATAATTCTGAAGGAGCATGTTTATTTATTTACTCTAAAAATTATATTCCGGTTTTATTTCATCCAACTTAAGGCATAATGTACACAATGTACATAATGGTCCTGCTCCCTATATCACAATAGCTACCATGTAAGGTAAATTGGGCTGACTGGCTCAAAACCATCCAGCCAGCTTTCATGCCCATGGGAGGACTAAAATTCATATTGTCCTGCTTACAGGTTCAGAACCTTAACCACTGGATTTTCCTCCTTAGACTTATGGCCCTGCCAAACCATCAAGTTGTAGTGTAGTTAGGGGATCTTCCCTGATTATCTTTCCTAGATCAGGATGTCCTGGTACCAGTGCTTCATGCCTTTATCATTTTGTAACTGGATTACTGTGATACATTTATTTTCAGCATATGGCAATACTCAGAAACTAAGGATGGTTGGGTCTAGCTAGAATTGGATGTGAATTCTCCAGAGAACACTGAGGAGTTGAGGAGGGGGGAATGGAAGAAAGTAGCTGGAATTGATATATTGATTGTTCAATATTTTGCAGCTCTGCCAAACATGTAGGTAGACATTTACTTGCTTCTTGCTCTGCTTCCGAACCTCTTTTCTCTCCACCACTACAATAGCCTCAAACTTTTGTTCCCAAAATAAATTCCCCCTTTTCCCATTCCAGTTGTTGCAGTTATTACTACAAGCTAGCCTTTTGCAAAAACAAAAAACAAAAAACTAACATGCTGCTATTTCACCATTACATTGAAACATGTATGCAGATGGAAAAGTCAACCAATTCATTATCTTTTTGAATAGAATGGAGTTGTGGATTTTTTGTTTCTGCTTTATTACAGACTTGATGTTGGTTGGGGGTAGTACACTGATTTTTTGTGGCTAATCAAAAGGAACTATTGGTTATTAACTGACTGATCTCGGGGTGATCTCTGGAGTTTCCTGTCTTTTAAGAAATGCCAATCATTGCAGATCACTTTCATCTTGCTTAGGTGAGAGAATGAGACATGAAAATGCCTTAAAAAGCAGCCACACTATATGTCCCCCACTTGTTATTGTCTAGTGCCATGTTGTAGAAATAGATACTATGTTCACTCAGAGCAAAATAATTTGATTAGATTAATTTTTGGAAGCTTATGCTGCTTACTTTTACCATGGTGATGAAATCAGCTTTCTTGGTTTGCCTCTGAAGGAGAAACATCTACAGTTTTACAAAATTAACTGCATTTTCCCTCTGTGTAATTTTGAAATGGGAATAATAGCATCATTTCTGTCAGAATGTATTGGACATGCTCTCAGAATCTGTAGGCAGCATGGAATATGATTGCCTTTTAAACAATACCTGTGGGCTCTCTTACTTTCTATGACTAGCCATTTCCACTCCCTCCCCCGGGATGACTTTAAAGTCTTAAATGGTACTTATTCTTGGTTATGCTGAAAAGTGCACTGCAAACCACTAAGAAGACTTAGAAGGGATATAATGACACACAAAAGCAATATAAAGGGAAATAAGGCAGAAAGATGAAGAGTTGAACAAGCTATGGAGCTTTCAAAAAAGGGAGAAGAAAATGGAAATGCCTCTAGACAATGATGTGCATGCAATATTGTAGAATGAAAAAGTTTATGCCATCCTTACACTTTTTCCCCCCAGTTTCATCTACCACATACTTTTTAAAATGTAGCATATCTAGAATGTTGTATTCAAGAGAAACTAAAAAAAAATAGATATACATTTACTTGGATAAGTAAAAATATTATGGTACATTACCAAAATAGAGCTATGTATTAAATATATTATTAAGATGATGGTGATAATATTCCTGAAAGAAAGTAACCTTTCATAGTAGCAAGAACCAAACAGGCAGAAAAACAATGGGAAGAATATTTAAGAAGAAAAGGCTGCTAATCATATTTAAGTTCTCATTTAGAGTACTGATAAAAAAATTAAATTCCACACTGTTTTTTAGAATTAAAAACACAAACTAAGTACGATTGCAACATATTGTGTTAGAAAGAGAAATGGAGGGTTGAGAAAAAGAATCAACAACTTATGCTAACATCTGCATTTTCATGCTTTTAGATTGGAATATTATCAAGGCTAAAATCATGACACGAACACCACATTCTGTTTTGCATTCTAAATTAAATCTGGTAAGATTCTGGAAGAATAATCAAGTGTGAGACATTTGCAGAGATAAGGATTAAAAAACTCATTAAAACTCTCTTCCCAGAATGTACAGTAGAAAGTTGCATATCATGCCTGCACAAACCAGCACATTAACACCCTCTATGTTGTAAGGCACAAGTGAAAACAGAAAATATTTTGAAATGATGGCATAATTTAGATGCCATTTAAATTGTGTCTCAAGATCAGCATGATTGCTGACAAGCTGAACATCCGTTATTTGGTTCAGAGTGTTGAAGTTTATGTTTCCTCTCATGAGAAAATATTTTTCTTTATTTTTCTTTTTTCTTGTTTCCTTTTTGGACATGAGGCAATATGATGGATACAGCAGAATAATTCACACTGAAAGTAATGGAGTGAGGCTGTCCAGCTCATTACTTTTGTATACATCCTTTTTCCTGTCACTTCTCAGAGAAGCCAAAACAAATATATTATTTCTTCTATCTGAAAGAACAAAAAAGAAAATTGGTAAATTAAATCAAACTCTGCTAACTTTATCTTTTAATATTAATTGTGTGTATGTGTTCATGCATGCACACACACACATCTTTGAGTACCACAGTTAGAGTACCAGAGTACCAGAGAAAAGGCAGGTATTGATAATTAGGATTACCATTTTCTGATCTAAGGAATAGTGTACTCATGTAGCCTCAGACCCAAAGTCTGAGGCTACATAGCCCAGGATTTCCCAAATAATAAGACCTAAACCTGAATGTTACGAGAGGACACAATTAAAGTTATTAGTCCTCAGTCCTCAGTGATAAATGTAAAATGCCAGGGGTGTATGCTGAAGACAAGTGGAGACCTCTCGATCTACTTGAGCTAAGCTTGTTTATCTGTACAGAGGCAGAATACAAGGTTCCTATTTACATATAAGAGGACAGTATGATCCCTTAATGATATAGCTTGCCTGAATCTGTGTTTGCAGCAAATTAGCATTTGCACCTTTAATTTGTTTAGTCAGCAAGCCTTGAGTAACTGTCAAGGTCAACAAGGGCTGACTTCCTCCTCTCTATACATTGGCTTTGAGTTTGCAGTTACCGTCCTTTAGTAAGCTATTTGTATTTTTATTCTCAAGCATTATACTATGCATGAAAGTCTTTCTGAAACTTGTTTGATCAAACTGTTTTATTAATTATGTTGTCCTTTAATAACAAGACTACATAGTCCCAAAAGGATAACCCAAATAAAAGTCATCCAGTTGCCAACTAAAACAAGAAGATATCTATATAGCAGCACAACAGCTATATAAGATACTAAGGCAGATAATCACTTTACTGACAATGGCAAAACCATAATTTTATATCATGTGTAAACCATTCCTGTATTTTACCAAGATAACTGTGTGGATAGACAATATAAAGTGACTAACAATATAGCACTGAAGATGTTATCTAATCTGGTAACAAAACATCTGCCAGCAAACAACCAAACTCAGAGAGCACCAAGGTTTCTGAGTTACATATAAACACTATTCTCTTCTATTGAAACACAGTCTAGTCAGAACATCGCAAAACAAGTTGGGAAAGAAGTGAGACAAGGATGTATATTCTTATTTATTCAATCTATATGCTATTAAGCAACAGCTCAATACCTATCTAGGTGCTAGTTGCTCTGAATTTGTACTTATCTAATAGCACACAATCAATTTAAAATATGTAACTACAGCTACTCAATATATTTATTCTTTATCAGCATTGACAAAAATGCTGATTAATTTTTTAATTAATTTGATTAAATTTTTAATCAAATTTTTAATTAAAAAATTTGATTAATTTTTTTGTACGGACATATTAGAAACTCACTCTTGTTCCATAAGTCACTCTTTCAGTACATATATAATGCACACAAAAATATTCACGGTTGGTATAATAATTAAATATAATGTAAATTTGAAATTTCCCCCCTTCCTGATTCTGGAAAAGGGCAACCAACATTTGAAAAAGTCACTTTTATGTATATAAAAAAAAATGCTTGTTTTTTCCAAACACAACACTAATCTTCCTCCTGCTCCCAAAAGTCCCTGACCTAGAAAGAGCTATTGGAATACAATTGACAAGGAATTAGTTAATATGATATAATACTATATTGCAGCGGTCACCAACATTTCCAGCTCTGTGGACTGGCAGTGGCAAGGTGGGGGTGGGGAAGAGAGAAGGGATGATTTTGTGTACATGCCTGCCACTTGCACAAATAGAGTTTGCGGGCTCATGTGTTCGCTCTCCCCTTGCACGGCCCGGTTCCCAACAGGTCGCAAACTGGTACTGACCTAGCTGCAGTGGTGGGTTTCAAAATTTTTTACTACTGGTTCTGTGGGTGTGGCTTGGTGGATGTGATATGGCTTGGTGGGCGTGTTTGGTGGGCATGGCAGGAGAAGTATACTGTAAAATCTCCATTCCCAGCCCACTCCAGGGGAAGGTTACTGCAAAATCCCCATTTCCTTCTGATCAGCTGGGACTTAGGAGGCAGAGAATAGATGGGGGCGTGGCCAGTCAGAATTTTTACTACCGGTTCTCTGAACTACTCAAAATTTCCACTACCGGTTCTCCAGAACTGGTCAGAACCTGCTGAAACCCACCTCTGCCCTGCTGTACAGTACAATACATTGCAGTGAAGACATCTCAACCAAGGAAGGATAAGAAAAGAGAACCCATAAATTTCCATTTTAAATGCTTTTAATTATTTTTTACAAAATCAAGATCCAAATCATCTCCATTTTCTAGCTAGAATTCTTTATTCTGGACCTTTAAATTTAAATTCTTTAAATTTTGGACCTTGCCTTCTACCTCTAGGGAGAATTTCTTATCTTCCATGCTTTCACCCCATACACTTTAATTATTGTGAATGTATATGCTTTTCTTCTCCTTTGACTCTGCCACCAGCATTTAGCAGCAGGAAACAAAAGTATACACTGTTTTCAAGATCTCTTTCTTTCCAACATTCCCTTAAGGATTCTTTTCATCACTTTATCCTAACTTTTAAACCTTCTGTTCCTATTCTCCCATGCTGCCTAAAGCCAACTTTTTTCAAGGAAAACTTGCTCCCCTTGTTTGATAGTTACCAGCAGACTAAACTAATCAAAAGCCTGAGACATCAAACACCATTCAAGCCTGCCAGCCAAAGTTCTTCATTCTAGGTAAGCTTCAATTTTCAAATGCTATTCCACCCTATTTGAGTCCTACTCACCCAGCACTTATTTTATGTTTTATCTAACTTGCATGCTAGCATCCATTTTTATTTATTTACTAGGTATTTTATTAATCTCCATTGGGATTGCCAAGTAAAATTGTTAGAATGTATTGTGTTTTTGCTTTTTCCCATGTAATTATTTAAATAATTTGATTTTGAGGGTTTTATGTTTGGAAGACTTTGCTGTAAATGTAGTAACAGAGTTTGTCCTGCTGTAAAGTTTTGTTCAGCGATATATTTTAGGAGGTTTCCAGTTGCTCTATAGCACTGTCTGCTTTTTTCTTAGGTGTTTACAGACAAAAATTCAAGTTATGACTAGTTGTATAAAGACTCCACACGGAATTTAAAATCCAAAGTTCCAATATCTGTTCCTCCACCACAGTGGTTGGCTAATTTCAGATGCTCAGCAACTGCCCCACATTTACATCTATTCACGGTGTCCCATTGTAAAGTGAACACATTTTACAATATTTTTACCCAAAACTGGCATTTACTTCAGAAAAACCAAGTTTACGGCAAACAACGGGTTCATATTATGATCACAGTGGTTACTTAATGATTGTCAGAATAAAAGATTATAAAATCAGAGCAATCAAGTAACAACCTGCTTTTATGAATATCACCACTTGCAACATTAATAGGCAGGTTCCATTATAAGATTACCTTTTTTTTTAATGATCCCCATAATCCCTTGCATCTGGGTGGAGTTGGGTGACTGAATGGAGCTGAGAGTTTAATGGGCTGATGCCGTTCCTGTCACCAATGCAGAGTTCACTGCAGATATTTTCTCATTGTGCCCAGAGAGATAAATATTTGCCACTACCTAGGATCGAACTCACAGCTTCCTGATTGTGTGGTGAGAGTTCCACCTCTAGGCCACTGCACCACTCAAAGACTACCCATATATCAATAAAAAATGAGTCACTATTTCTGATAGATGCTATATTAAACCAACTACTTAGTTCGAAAGAGTATTCATGGGGATCTAAATTTACCTCACAAACATCCCAAAACAATAACTTTCATCAAGGAACAGTGAAGCATGAAGGAACATTCTTCCGGCTTCCGGCGTGTTCCAAGATGGCGGCGGTCAGCTGAGCTCTGCGGAGGAGATGGAGAGGTCGGGGGTCTTCGGGAGCCGCTTTAACTATCTGCGGCTCCAGTCCCAATGAGGGGAATGCCTGCCCTGCCTGCTGAGGGCTTTTTCGCCCTCCAAAATATCAGGGCAGGGCAGGATGCGCTGTTTGAAGCCGCCGCGGGAGATGGGGCAGCGGCCTGCTGAAAACAGCTGTTTCCGGCTTGTCAGCGCCAGGAGGAGTGGAAGCCGGAGCGTTCGGCGGCGGTTGGCATTGCTATGCGGCGGCGGCAGCTTGGAGGTGCCCTTCATCCCCTCGCCCCTCACGGATCTCTGGGATGCTCTCCGGACGTTTTTCGGGGGTCCTGGAGGCGCCATGGGGAGCCCAGGGTGCCGGTTGCAAGCCGGCCGCGGCGGTGGTGGCGGCAGCGGCGGCGGAAGGCAATGGCAGCCACGGATCATCCGGCTGAGGAAAGAACTTGCAGCAGGTGGATGGGGGAATACAGACAGCCTTGCCTTGCCCTCAGGATTACCATCTGCTCTTCTTTGAGCCTTGACCCCTGTTATCCGGGGTTTGTTTGTCATCAGAGCTGAGACTGGGGATTTGGGGAGTCTTGGGACAGGAGAGGCGGGAGGCTGACCAGGGCTTTATTGGTCGCCTCGGGTGGCTTCTCCTCCCCCCCTTCTTCCCCCAGGTATGTGTGGGTGTTGGCCTTTGATGGCCACCCACCCTTGGACTTGGACTGGGTTTTTTGTCTGCTATCCCTACTTTCGCCCCAGGGAAGAACTTGTGCCTGTGGGATTATCATCATTGTCTTTAATAACTTTACAAATTGCTGGCTTCTTGTGCGACCCCAAACTGGAGGCAAAATGGTGTGCAGGTGCTGAGGGGGCTGTTTGTCAACCGCCAGATGAAAGGATGGACTATTGTGACTTTATTGTCGGTGTCATCTGCCCCAGTCACTGTGAGAGGGTGACTGGGATAATTATCCTCCAGACGTGGGGGGATGTCACTGGCCCCTTTCACTGTCGTGAGAGGGCAGTGAACCAGCTCCTGATATGAAGATCTACTTTGACCCAGTATTATTGGACGATCTGGCGAAGCCCTGACCAGTTGACTCTCCATCTCTGTTTTGTGCGATGTTTACGGCTGCTGACCTGCTTGCGCTGCGAGACTCCCCTCTCGCAGGTTTGGCCCTCCTCACTATCGAGGGCCTACCTTGATGACGGATTTTGGAATCCCGAGAGGTGGCATGCGGCGAGGAGGGGGTTGTGGGGTTTTTTGGGGAAATTTTTAGATTAGGTTTTAAAGGTTTCTGGGAGGGGGGTGGGCTCGGTGGGTTTGGGGGAGAACCTGTCGGGGAGGAGGCCAGAGCCGGCTGAAGAGCACGGCACTAGAGATGCGGGAACCGGGGTCAAGGATGGGGTTAGAGCTTGTGTTATGGATGGTCATTACATCAGTACTGTGGGTGGGAGGGGCAGATATGGCGGGAGCAGAGGGCCACATCAGGTTGTGGGAGCGCGCGCCCGCTGGCTCCAAGCGGTGGCACGCTCCGGCCTCCAATGCTCCCCTCGTTCCCTAGGTTGCACAGACCCTCAGGCCCTGGGCCTTCGGCTGATGCTGTGCAACGCCCGGTCCGTGGTAAATAAAGCCCCCCTCATTTGTGATCTTGTTCAGGAGGGGGGAGCGGACCTGGCGGGTATTACGGAGACCTGGTTGGGCCAGGAGGGGGGGTCCCCCTTGTTGAGATGTGCCCACCCAGTTTCCGCGCATTTCATCAGCCGAGGACACAGGGGAGGGGCGGGGGGGTGGCGGTTGTCATTAGAGAAGGTCTTGGTCCGAGGGAGGTCACTGTTCCTCAGACGGCTGGTTGTGAGTCCCTCCTTGTGAAGTGGGGTCATGGGGTGCAGATGGGTGTGCTGGTTACGTACCTGGCTCCCTGCCACATGATGGCAGCCCTGCCCGAGCTGCTCAACATTATAGCCGCGGTGGCGGTTGACACCCCCAGGCTTATGGTCATGGGGGATTTTAACCTGCCATCCGTCGGTGAGGCGTCTGAGGTGGCTCGGGAGTTCATGGCTTCCATGACAGCCATGGACCTGACCCAGTTAGTTCATGGCCCTACTCACACGGGGGGAAACACGCTAGACCTGGTTTTTGTCTCTGGTCAGTGGTTGAGTGATCTTGAGATAGGGGATATAGTGATCGAGCCCTTGTCATGGTCAGATCACTCCTTCCTTCGCTTTGACCTTCGAACCGCCGCACCCCACCGCAGGGAGGCGGAACCATTGAGGTGGTACCGCCCCAGGCGCCTGATGGATCCTGCTAGGTTCCAGATGGAGCTTGGGCCATTTCCTGAGGCTCTGGCACACGGCTCGACTGAGGAGCTGGTGGCCGCCTGGGATAGGGCAGCCGCTGGAGCTTTGGATCGGGTCGTGCCTTTGCGGCCTCTGACCCGGCGTCGATCTCGCCTGGCTCCTTGTTTCACCGAGGAGCTGAGGGAGATGAAGCGCCAGAAAAGATGCCTGGAGAGTGGTTGGAGGGCCAGCCATTCTGAATCTGACCGAACACTGGTAAGGTCTCATATTAAGACCTACCTGGTGGTGATAAAAGTGGCGAAGTATAACTATTTTGCCACTCTTATTGCGTCATCAGATAATCGCCTGGCCGCCCTGTTTAGGGTGACCCGCTCCCTGCTCCACCAGGAAGCGCGGGAGGACCCCTTGGAGGATAGAGCCGAGGATTTTGTACAGTATCTGTATGATAAAATCGCTCAGATTCGGGAACACCTGGACTCTGACTGGGTAGATTCAGCGGGGAGGACAGAGGCAGGTCTTGTGAGTATTATCTGGGAAGAGTTTGATTCTGTGACGCCCAAAAACATGGACAGGATACTGGGCAGACTGAGCGCAGCCACATGTTTATTGGACCCGTGTCCCTCCTGGTTGGTGCTGGCCTCTCGGGAGGTTACACGAGGCTGGCTCCAGGGGATTATGAATGCTTCCTTGAGTGAGGGTGTCTTCCCTGCCGCCTTGAAAGAGGCGGTGGTGAGGCCTCTCCTCAAGAAGCCTTCCCTGGACCTGGCAGTGTTGGCAAATTATCGTCCAGTCTCCAACCTTCGCTTCGTTGCGAAGGTTGTTGAGAGTGTGGTAGTGCGACAGCTCCCCCAGTACCTGGATGAATCGTCGTATCTGGATCCGTTCCAGTTGGGCTTCAGGCCTGGGTACAGCACGGAAATGGCATTGGTCGCGTTGGTTGATGATCTCTGGAGGGCTCGGGACAGGGGTTGCTCCTCTGTCCTGGTCCTATTAGACCTCTCAGCGGCTTTTGATACCATCAACCATGGTATCATGCTGCACCGGCTAGAGGAGTTGGGGGTGGGGGGCACCGTTCTACGGTGGTTCTCCTCCTTTCTCTCTGACCGGTCGCAGTCTGTGTTGACAGGGGGGCAGAGGTCGACCCCGAGGCCCCTTGTATGTGGGGTGCCACAGGGGTCGGTCCTCTTGCCCCTTCTGTTCAACATTTATGTGAAGCCGCTGGGTGAGATCATCCGTGGTTTCGGGGTGAAGTACCACCAGTACGCTGATGATACTCAGCTGTACATCTCCACCCCGGACCACCCCAATGATGCCCTTGAAGTGATGTCTGGTGCCTGGAGGCCGTACGGATCTGGATGGGGAGAAACAGACTCAGGCTCAACCCATCCAAGACCGAGTGGCTGTGGTTTCCGACATCCCGATATAGTCAGTTAGTGCCATCACTGACTATTGGGGGCGAGTCATTGGCCCCCACGGAGAGGGTTCGCAACTTGGGTGTCCTCCTGGACTCACGGCTGTCTTTAGAAGAGCACATGATGGCTGTGGCCAGGGGGACTTTTTATCAGGTCCGCCTGATTCACCAGTTGCGTTCCTTTCTGGATCGGGACTCGTTAAACACGGTCACTCATGCTCTCGTTACTTCCCGCTTGGACTACTGCAATGCTCTCTACATGGGGCTCCCCTTGAGGAGCACCCGGAGGCTCCAGCTGGTCCAGAATGCGGCTGCGCAGGTGGTTATGGGAGTGACGTGGCGCTCCCATGTGACCCCCCTCCTGCGCGAGCTGCACTGGCTCCCGGTGGTCTTCCGGGTGCGCTTCAAGGTTTTGGTTACCACCTTTAGAGCGCTCCATGGCATCGGACTGGGGTATCTACGAGACCGCCTTCTGCTACCAATAGCCTCTCACCGACCAGTACGCTCCCATAGAGAGGGGCTCCTCAGGGTGCCATCAGCCAAACAGTGTTGCCTGGCGGCCCCCAGGGGGAGAGCCTTCTCTGTGGGGGCACCTACCATCTGAAACGAGCTCCCCCCAGAGATACGGAGGATCCCGGACCTACGCACGTTTCACCATGCTCTCAAAACTTTTCTATTTCAGCAAGCTGGCCTGGCCTAACTCCCCTCTTTTAAATTTTTAAATTTTTTAATTCGTGATTTTATAAATTGGGTGTTTTAATCTGTGTTTCGGCCGAAATATTTAATAATTTTAAGGGATTTTTAATATTTGTATTATCTGTATTTTATCTTGGCTGTTCACCGCCCTGAGTCCTTTGGGAATAGGGCGGTATAGAAATTTGATTAATAAATGATAATAAATAATAAATAATAGGTCTATGAAAAAGTCAGATTGTTTTCTGATCCTGCCAACTCATACCCAAGAGCTTCTGCATTTCTCTAGATATTTGCCTTCCTTTTCAAGAGATGACTTCCCAGTGCCTTCTAATCTTCGCCAGCAAGGCAAACCAGAAGGAGAATTTCCAAAGTGCTCTGAATGAGGGTGGTCTTTGTTGGGGTAAAGGACTCAGTTTTGTTTTCTATGGAAACATAGAATGAAATGGAAAGGCTTCCAATGTGGATTCCATAAATTTTTCTCCTGGAGCAGGAGATAAACCTGCCTATTATAAAGCCAAGCAAATAAATTTCCTTCTTAAAAAAGAGAAAGCATTTTACTTAAGCTAACTGCATATTACAAAGGTCAACTATAAACCTGGAGTAATGCATCAGGGAACCTTTTTTAAACATGAGGGGAACTGATTAGAAATGCAGAGCAAACACTGAAAAATCCTTAATATACTATAGTTGGCAGAAAGTCTGAACAGTGTAAATAATAAGAATTCATCAGGTTTAAATATTTACAATAAAATAAAATATGCAGGGTTTCTAGAGGTTAAATATGGATTACATATTCCCCACCAAACTTAATTTTCATCATCCTTATGATAGATTTTTTAAGGGATGCGGTGACTTAGTGGCTAAGATGCTGAGCTTGTTTTATTTATTTATTTTATTTATTTGTTCCTATTTCTATACTGCCCTTCTCCAAATAGGACTCAGAGTGGTGAACAGCCAAAGTAAAAAACAGTACATACAAAATTTAAAAGCAATTTAAAATAATTAAATATTTTGGCCGTAAATTAAAACAACCCAATTTAAAATCAATTAAAAATTTAACTCAAGCCAAACTCCTTTGTTGATCAAAGGATTAGCAGTTCAGTGGTTTGAATTCCTAGTGCCGCGTAACAGGGTGAGCTCCCATTACTTGTCCCAACTTCTGTCAACCTAGCAATTCAAAAGCATGTAAAAATGCAAGTAGAAAAATAGGGACCACCTTTGGTGGGAAGGTAACAGCGTTCGGTGCACCTTTGGTGTTTAGTTATGTCGGCCACTTGACCACAGAGACATCTTTGGGCAGCGCTGGCTCTTCGGCTTTGAAACGGAGATGAGCATCTCCCCCTAGAGTCGGGAACGACTAGCACATATGTGCGAGGGGATCGTTTACCTTTACCTTTTATGATAGATTTTGGTTTTTCCAAACTTATAGATGGGGATGGTATTTTCCTTTCATAATTTCTTTCTTGAAATATGATTCCAGGCTTGCCATATTTTAAGAAATAATTTTAAGTTGTTAATGTTGATAATACTTCTTGAGGATGAAGGGATTGGCTTCTTTTTGTATCTTTCTTTTCTTATTTTTTATTTTTATTTATTTTTTAGTATATTTATTTTGTAGTTGTATAAGTTTTATCTTTTACAAAATAATCTTTAAAAAAATTATTGAAAACAACATTGTGATTGTTTATGATTCCACAATAGAAAGTCTTTGATTGGTTTCAAAGGCAAGCCATTTAAAATTGGGACTCTTTTTATCATTACTGTGACAAAATTGAGCACAGTGTTTGCAGGCTTATGAGCAGTGGTGGGATTCAAAATTTTTTACTACCGATTCTGTGGGCGTGGCTTGGTGGGCATAGTGTGACTTGGTGGGCGTGGCAGGGGAAGGATATTTTAAAATCTCCATTCCCTTCCCACTCCAGAGGAAGGATGCTGCAAAATCCCCATTTCCTCTCAATCAGCTGGGACTCGGGAGGCAGAGAATAGATGGGGGTGGGGCCAGTCAGAGGTGGTATTTACCGGTTCTCCAAACTACTCAAAATTTCTGCGACCAGTATAGAACTGGTCAGAACCTGCTGAATACCACCTCTGCTTATGAGTCAAATGGCTGAATCCCTTTATTTTATTTCATTTATCCTGCTGTTACTATTTTTATAAATAAATCAATGAGACAAACATGTCTAATACACCTTCCTCCTCTTATTTTCCTCACAAGAACAATCCTGCAAGGTGGGCTAGAAATAATGACTGGCCCAAAGTCACCTGGCTGACTTTCATGCCTGAGGTAGGACTAGAACTTATGGTTTTCTGGTTTCTATCCTTGTGTCTTAACTACTTAATCAGACTGGCTGTTCAGCCCAGATCAATGAAACTTGGAAACAGGCACCAAAATATTTGAATATCCTAACTTGGGCAGTGCCAAGGGCAGTGATTTTCCAAAGTGTGCTTAAGTTTAATGGTTCCTCTGAAGAAAGTAACTACTTCAGTTTTATTATAATCAGTGACAAGTTTGTTCTTTATATCATTAATCGAAAGCACAAAGGCATCATGTCAACCCCCTTTTATTTTAATGAGTGGAGATCATGTAAAAAAAAAAACAAAAAAAATCTGTTGTCTAACAAGGAGCTTATCATTGGATTCACTTTTAGGATGGTGAACTCACTTCAGGACTGGAAAATAAAATGGTGCCATTAATAAGTTCGCAATATGAAGGAGGCACAATTTTAAGTATAGTATTCTGCTGTAAGAAAAAATGGTCTTCAGAGAAAGATGTGTAACTATCAATAATAGAGAAAATATTCTGAACTTCATTACTGCTGCCTGAGCGCCAGAATGTAATGAGACTGTGCTCAAATGTGAAGGTGACAAAGATTATTCTATGTCTTCCATGTTTCTAAAATTTCCACTTTTGTTTTATTTGGCAGCGTTTTGATTGAGTCATATTGTTGTTCTTCTTTCTGTAAAATGTTAATGGAAGATTTGTCTACAGACTCATTAGGACATTCCGTACTTTCAGTTGTCAGGGTAACCCTTGCAGTTGTGGTGCTGATAACAAAATTCTTTGGTTTCTTAGGAGAGGAGACTTTGCCCCTGGGACTATAATTCAGGGCAGTTGTTAATGGTTTAACACCAGCATCTTAAAACCTTGGATTGGACATAGTTGAAAAGAAGCTAGAAATCTGCTCATTTTAAAAGCATTAGAGGGATCACTGATGGCTAAACTTTAGTATAATTCTACAGCTTGAGACAACTGACCATGTAACAATCAGTTTAGGAAATAAATATGCCTATTCTTGAAACCCATACCCCTTGTTCATTTTAACAAACAACATTATTTGTGACAATAACAAAAGTTATGCCTTTCTAGATCTTTGGGTCTGAACTAAGACACTAATCTTTATGACTGGATGCTACTTTTAAGCATGGGACGTACACCTACTATATAACTACTTCTCCATATTGGGTGCATTTGGAGAGAGGAGAGAGAGAGAGAGAGAGAGAGAGAGAGAGAGAGAGAGAGAGAGAGAGAGAGAGAGAGAGGGAGAGAGAGAGAGAGAGACTGTATTAATCTTCCATATATGAGCTTCCTAGTGCATCTGGTGGGCTGAAATGTGACACACATACTGACTTTACTATCTAGTTTTTCCATAATGGTAAATAGTTCTCGAAAGTTCAGAGGTTAAAATTATTGTTTCAGCTATGAACTGACAGAGATTTGTCATCAAATCTACAGAGTCTACTCCTAGAGCAGGTTAGCATGGGCTCGCTTGCTTTTTAATGAAAGAATTACATTGTGCCAAAGATGCAGAGTTCTCTGAAAGAGACAGCTTTAGCGGATATAATAGATCAGATTTGTTACTTAATATGAGAGAGTTGTCATCATTTGTATTTATGAGACTTTTGTTGATAAGAAGTCTTTTACATCTGATTGTTTAGAAATTCCCATGGGCTGTGCAATTGAAAGCTAGATCTGGAACACTTATTTTTCTCCATTTATGCGGAGGGAGAAATGAAGGAGTAAAAAACTATAATTTGTTTAATCTCCTTCAAGTCAGCTACAGAAAATAAATAACCCTTGAGAGATAAATAAAAGAAGAGGATATAAAACATAAAATAAGAAAAATAATTACTGTAAGCCTGTTATGAGCAAAAGGGGAATCATTATGACCAGATATGAAAAGAGTTAGGACTCTATAGCAGGAGGCTGCTAAAGTTAAAATTATCGGCTAAGCTGTACATCTATAGGAAAGTAGGTAAACAGTCAAACCACAAGAGGCACTGTCTGGTGGGAAATTGATGTTGTAATAATACAGTGTTGGGGCCAATTAGTATGAAGACAGAAACAATGAAAGTCACATGGCAGCGACAGCCAACTTAAAGTAGATTTTTCCATTCCCTACTACTGATCAGACCTAGGAACTAAGAAACCTTAGCAGTATATAGTTATTAGATGAGGTAGTGACAAGGGAGATGGAAAGCATGTGTTCATCAGTGTAAGTATCACTGGAGATCCATTTTATAATAAGCCAGGGGTTGAACAGAAAGGATAAAAATTGTAGTAGTTGCCATTTTGGAAAAGGAAGCTTTCTCTATGTATTGTTATGAAAAGTCCATTGCTTTAGCTCTATCAAGTCTGTCTCATGGCCAATCAAAGCCAGATCTTGAAAAAATAAGCCATAAAATCTGAAGTAAAAACCAACAATTGTCTTCTAAGGTGAAAAAAATTATATAGTAAGGACAGAGAAGGCAGGAACTGTCAGGAAAAAAAATAATGACAGTCAAACTATCAAATGGCAAGGCTGCATGTGAGTCTCTACAAAAAAATAGTCCAGATTCCAATCATAGCAGGAAATTGTTCACATATCAGAGAACAAGACTTTTAGAAATGTAGACTAAACAAGTCTACATTTGTCAACAAGAAATCATGAAAATTATAAATTTGTGTACCATATATGAAATTGATGTAACATTTTCTCTGAATATTTTCATTATAGTTGGAACATAATTTATCACCACTAGAATTTGAATAATTCACAATAGCCTTTGCAAATTTGTGGACTTGTTCTTCTTTCAAGATTGTAAAGCTTTAAAAGAAAGCCTTTATATTTACATATAATATATACAGTATATAAGAGCCATTGGTTTTACAAGAACAAAGAACATAGTAAAAATTGGAGTTCATTTGTCATCTTTTAGGACAACAATTTCCTGATAGCTTTGGTATGAATCCAGTTTTAATTTTAATTTAATTTAATTTAGAGTGACCTTTAAGAAAGAGAGAGAGACAGACAAAGAAAATACATAACATATAAATGCTATACTTTATACCTTAATTAATAAGACAACTATAAAAAAAATAACTGAGTAACTGCATTAGAATTTGACTACTGCAATAAGTGGAAGATATCAGTAGTATCTATCCCTGAGACGCCTTTGAATAGCCTTTGAATAACCTTTGAATAGAAAGGTCCCTTTTTTGTTCTACAGGAGAAACAATTGCAAAAGAGCTGCCAATGTGTTGCTAGTTTAGTTATCCTGGTTAGGCCCAATATAAGAGACTGTAGACTTTCTTGTAATAATAATGTTTATTTCTCTTCTTTCTCAGGAACACATTTGGACAGCTATCAATCTGAGAGGAGCGAAAGCTTATATACAGAAGAGGCGGGGCTAATGGTAAATAGTAACCAATGGTAAGAGACACAATGACATCACACAATGACATATACACAAGCACATATATTTACAGATAGCAGGTTAGGTATTTTCAACTGTAACAAATCCCCCTCTAAAATACCTAACTAATGATGGGTTATTAAGATTATATATGTACATTAAGTTTGGAAGTCAAATATACATGTTGTTTGGTTGCTAATGGCTTAGTGAGGATATCAGCAATTTGTTCATTAGTATCGCAGTGAACAGCTTTAATGAATCCTATACTTGACAGTTGCCTCACATGTTTATATTTGATATCGATATGTCGAGATCGTTGGCCTATTGCTTCGGAAGCTGATATATCTATCGCTGCCTTATTATCCTCATTGATGATAATTGGATAAATAGGTTCATCCCACACATTAGATAACAAATCATCGAACCAAGTTAAATTATTGACTGCTTTGGATAAGCAAACATACTCGGCTTCTGCTGTAGAGGTGGCAATTAAGTTCTGTTTGCCAGTGTACCAGTGCACCGCACAACCATTTATAAGAAAAACATATCCAGAAGTGCTTTTTCTGCTTTTTGAATCAGTAGCCCAATCTGCATCGGCGTAGCAGGTCAAAGTTGGTTTTTCAGAAATGAATGGTTCTAGGTATAGACATACATTAATGCTAGATTTCAGATATCTCAAAATTCTCTTGATTCCTTCCCAATGGTATAAGTTAGGATTGCTTACATGTCTTGACAACAAATTTACGGCAAGGGTGATATCAGGCCTAGTCCAATTAGATACGTATAATAAGGACCCAATAATTGATCGATATAAAGTGTTATCTTTGAATGGCTCATATTCATTGTACACATTTCTATAAAAATCAGTTGACATGGGAGTTTCACAAATTTTTGAGTTAACCATATTACATTTTTGTATGAGTTCTATAATCTTGTCTTTCTGAGATAATTTGAATCCCTTATCTGTTTTGTCAATTTGGACTCCTAAATACTTATTTACCTTTCCTAATATTTTTAAGTTGAAATTTTTGCCTAATTGTTCAGCGAAATTATCACATTTAACCTTGTCACTTCCAAAATATAATATATCATCAACATAAATCAAAACATATTCAATAGAATCATTATTTCTTTTTGTGAAAAAACAAAAATCAGATGAAGTAGCCACAAAGCCTATATCGTTAAGTATCTTTGATAAACACTCATACCACCGTTTGCCAGACTGTTTTAGTCCATAAAGGCTCTTATTCAAAAGCCAAATTTCTCCCTTTTTTGTATCCTTTCCTGGGGGTGCTTTTACATAAATTTCTTTATCGAGATCAGCATGCAGATAGGCTGTCTGTACATCAAATTGATATACTTCCAGATTTAAAATGGAAGCTAATACTTTTTTTATTATTATTTATTATTTATTAAATTTGTATACCGCCCTTCTCCCGAAGGACTCAGGGCGGTGCACAGCCAAATTAAAATACATACAATACAAAATTTAAAATAATTTAAAACAAAATTAAATCCAATTGGCTTCCCGAGGTATTAAAACCCATTACCCTTAAACCCTTTAAAAAATTTTAAAAAAAATTTTTTAAGCCAGGCCAGCTTGCTGGAATAGGAAGGTCTTCAAAGCTCGACGGAAGGTACGGAGGTCTGGGATTAGTCGTATTCCTGGGGGGAGCTCGTTCCAGAGGGCGGGTGCCCCCACAGAGAAGGCCCTCCCCCTGAGGGCCGCCAGTCGGCATTGCTTGACCGACAGCACCCTAAGGAGGCCCTCTCTGTGGGACCGAATTGGCCGGTGGGAGGTTATCGGTGGCAGAAAGTGGTCTCGCAGATAGCCGGGCCCTAAGCCATGGAGCGCTTTAAAGGTGAGAACCAATGCTGTTTTCACACTTTCTGATCTAACGGTTGGGGAGTATGTGTGTTCATAGTCATCCGGAAACCTTTGGGCAAAACCCTGAGCCATTAACCTGGCTTTGTATAAGAATTTACCATCCTCTACCTCTTTGATTTTATAGATCCACCTAGTGCCAATGGGGGACTTCTCAGTGGATAGATCTGTTGGTGTATATACATTTAGTTCTTTCAAACTGTCCATCTCTTTTTTCATTGCTTCTTCCCACTTACTTTTTTCTTCTAGAGGTAAGTTAAGTATGTCATCATATGTGTTGGGAGTCAGGTGTTTAGCTTGAATAGACAGTACATAATCATCTAATCTTTTAGGGATTGTGCCCCTATTGGATCTAATGGGCCTATTCTGGGGATGTTCATCGCTATGCATATATTTAGCTTCTTTTTCAGTTAATTGATCTACCTTCAAAGTGGGGTGTCCTTTCTTCCATTCCTCATTAATTATTTTTGGGCATTTGATTCTGTTCGTGGTTGTGGTTTTGGGGTTGGTATCTGATGTATGATGTTCTGTGTGCGTGTGTGTAATGTTTTTTGATTCTGGATATATTTCGTTGAGATGTAATTTTGACCAGTTCATGGGTTCATGAAACACGGCAGATCTGGATACAACGAAATGGTTATTTTTATCAATGAAGTGATATCCCTTGGTTCCTGATTCGTACCCCATAAATATTAGTCTTTTGGATACTTTCTCTCCTTTGCGCCTTAATTGTGAGGGGACATATACATCAGCCGATACACCAAATACGTGTAGGTGTCCAATTTTTGGTTTCCTTCCATACATGAGTTTGTATGGAGTCTTGTTGATTGTACTGGACCATAAGCGATTTATAGTGTAATTGGAATAAGTAAGGGCCTCAGCCCAGAATGATTGGCTTAAGCCAGCATCGTCTAACACACATTTAACCATGGTTTGTAGCAAACCATTCTTTCTTTCAGATACTCCATTTTGAAATGGGGAAAATGGACAAGATTTAAAGTGCAATATTCCTTGTGATTTTAGCCAATTTGAAAATTCGTTGGATAGGAACTCCGACCCCCTGTCAGTCATTATTTGTTTAATTTTAATATTGTGCTGTGTTTCTACCATTTTAAAAAACTCCTTAAATTTTTTGAAAACCTCACTTTTGTGGTTAAGGGTGTATACAAAACTGAATCTACTATAGTCATCGACTATGGTTAGAAAGTATCTTTTTTATATTTAATTGAAGGTTTTAATGGGCCTACTACATCCATATGGATTAATTGAAAAATTGATTGTGTGGTGCGAGTGTCTTTTTTGGGTTTGGGTTTGTTTTTAAGTTTGGATGAATTGCACACAGAGCATTCTAAATAATTTTTACAGTTCTTTATTTTTAAATCTTCGGAACACTCTAACATTTTTCGTATGACGGGAAAACTTGCGTGTCCTAGCTTTCTGTGGAGTAAGTGACTACAATTATCGTGTATAGGTTTTCCATTGTTTCAGTTTTCAGACATATTGGTATCAGTGGTTGATGCATTATCATTATTACTTTCATCATGACTATCTGAATTTGGCCTTTCGTTTCTTAATTGATAGTTTGCGTAGATTAATTCGCTATCTTGTGGCAGTAGGTATGTTAGTCCGTCATTTGTGAATAGTTTACCTATGTTTCTGTTGTTTTAGTCATAAATACCTTTCCACCTCTGAAAGTGGTCTCTACTTTATTCTCTATACTTAATTTTAGAGTTGCCAATATATTATTTGGGATTTCGGGTACAAATAGTACCCCCTCTATTTTTCCTATACCCTTTATATGCGTGTCTCCTATTCCTCTCACTAGGACTTTATTTTGGTTTGCTACTTTAATGTAATATTTCTTTTCAGTGAAGTTGCTTAATATTTCTCTATTGTGAGTTGTATGACATGTGGCTCCAGAATCGATGAGCCAAGTGTTGAGTGAATCAGATATTAAAGTATCATTGTTTCTTATTCCATATAGTGATCCTTTCTTATTTTCTCTAGGGTTATTTCTGTACATTTGTCTTTCTCTAGAATGTGGTGATTCTCTCCGTTTATACCTGTAGTCTGGGAAAGTTCTGTTTAAGAAGTGTATTCTCCTATCCTTGTGTTGGTATGAGTCACTGTATCCTGCGTTCTTGGGGCAGTCTCTACTTTGATGTCTTTCAGATCCACATATGGAACATTCATGTGGGTACCTATCTCTGACCCTAAAATCAGTTCTTCTTTGATTTCTACCTTCTCTTTGTTGTGTATATCGCTCTCTTCTAAGTCTATCTTCAGTAATAAGCTTATTGGTAAGATTTTCTAAGGTAATTTGTTCTATACTTAGGTTATCTATTAAGGTAATATAGTTATCCCAGCTGTGATCTAATGAATTAATTATAATGCTTTTCATGGTGTTGTCAGAAATGGTTTCCCCCCTTTGGATAAGGTCTGCTCTTACTGCGTTTAGATTCAAGATATGTTCACTCATGGGGGTATCATGTTTTAGTTTGGCAGAATAGAATTCCCTAGAAATTTTAGTGGCGGCGGCTACACTTTTACTATAGAATAAATTGAATAATTTTTTTTTACGTTTTTTATTATATTTTTATTGTTAAAGAATAACAAAAAGGAAAAAAAATCAATACAAAAAATCAATAATAAGGAAAGGAGAAAAAAAAAATTTCTCCCAACATGCTATACAAACGGAAAGGAAGTCTTAGGAACTTGAAGTCTTCAATTCTTCCAGAAATCTCTTTGATAAGGTACTGGTGCCGATTCATCCAATCTCCCAAGTGCAAAGTCCACAAATGGTTGCCAAGTGTTCCAAAAAACATTTTCTTTATATATACCACTTCTAATTTTAATATCACAAGTCAATTTATCATTTAATGCAAATTTCCATGTTTCATTGTACCATTCTTCTAATTTTAAGTCAACATTTAATTTCCAATATCTAGCAATTATAATTCTCCCCATTATAACCAAAATCCTCACCAATTCTCTTTCTCCAGTTGTTAATGTTGTTTCATTCAATATTAATAATAATATGGTTTCCAATTTCAATTTGACCCTCTTCTTAATTATTTCAAATATTTCATTTTCTATCCTAGACCAAAAAAGTTCAACCCCATTACATTTACACCACATATGAACATATGTCCCGAGTTCCACTTTACATCTCCCACACATTTTATCCACTTTATTATCCATTTGAAAAAGTCTTATTAGGGTCAAATACCACTTCCAAATAACTTTATAATTATGTTCTTTAATCCTTATTGATAATGTCCTCATTATTCTGCTAGCCCAATTCATATTCCAATTTTGATCAGAAATTTCAATACCCAGTTCTTTTACCCAATTCTCTTTCATTACCCTTTGTGAATTATTATCAGAGTTAATAATTTTATAAATTTTACTAACTAATCCCTTTGGCCCAATTTCATCTTTTATTATTCGAGATGTCAAATTTTCAAATTCCGTTTCCTTTCTACTCTCATCGTTCCTTTCTTTGCATTTCCTATTCCATTTATTCATTTGAATTCTTTCAAACCAATTAATGTTTAATTTTCCATAAATTTCCTCTTTCCTCATTTCATTTTCTATAAATTTCAACCATTCACTAATTGTTTCCACTTTCTCTTCTATTATAATCCTCTCTCTGTTACTATTTAATTTCATTGGGCAATTCTCTTTCAGTTTACCTAAATACAATGCGTCTGGTATTAATTTTTTTGCTACTCTGTCCCAATTTTTAGTCAAACTATTTAACCAATAATTCCAAATTTTAACCTTACCTTTAAAATTTTCCAAAAACCATTTGTAACCAAACTTCTTTATTTCCTTCATTTCCAAATTACCCCAAAGTTTAACATCTCCTTTAAAAATTTTTACTACTGTTTTTATATTAAATGCTCTATAATAGTTTAATAATTTTGGAATTCCTAAACCACCTTGTTTTTGGTTCTGATACCACATTTTCTTAATCAGTCTTGGTTTTTTATCCCCATTACAAAATTTATCTAATTTTTTTTGATATACTTCAATGTCCTTCTCGGTTAAAAAAATTGGAAGCATCCCGAATAAAAAGTTAAATTTAGGAAGTAACATCATTTTACATAAAGCTACTCTACCAAACCAAGATAACTTGAGTTTTTTTATATTTCCCAATTTTCTCTTCAATTTCTTTTGTTACTATGTCATAATTTAGTTTCTTTAAATTTTTAATTTTAAGTGAAAGTATAATACCTAAATATCTTAAATTATCCTTTATCCTAATTCCAAATTGATTTTGTAATTTTTCTAATTTATTTTCCCTATCAATTTCCATTAATAATTCTGATTTTGCCCAATTTACTTTCAAACCAGTCATATCTTCAAATTCTTCCAAATGTATTTGAACTCTTTTTATATCATTTGTAATATTATTTAGAATGACAAGAGTGTCATCTGCATATAAATTAACTTTGACGCCTTTATAACCTATTAATTCTGAATCCTCTTCAATTAAAGTTGTTAAAATTTCCATTGCTAATAAAAATAGGGTCGGAGACAGAGGACAACCCTGTCTTGTCCCTGCTTCCAAATTTATATCTTGTGTAAATATACCATTTACCTTCACTCTTGCCGTACCCCTCTGGTACAATTTGGAAATAATATGAATAAATTTATTATCAAATCCTAAAGCAGAAATCATTTCTTTTATAGTATCCCATTGTATAGAATCAAAAGCTTTAAAAATATCCAAGGCAAGAATACCTATTTTATCAACATTATTCTCAGCAATATCAATAACATTTAATACTCTTCTAACTAAATCACACATATAACGCTCTTTAACAAAACCTACTTGATTATGGTTTATATATTTATCTATAAAATTATTCAATCTATTTGCTACAATTGCAGTAAATATCTTAGCATCTTGGTTAATCAAGGAAATGGGCCGATAGGATTTAATTTTTTCTAGATCTTTACCTGGTTTCGGGATTAAGGATATAATTGTTCTATTCCAGGACATGGGAATATCATCTCCATGTAATATCTTATTATACAATTTCTGTAATTTTTGGATCAAAATTTCTTTAAACTCTTTATAAAATTCTGCTGGTAACCCATCCTCACCTGGAGATTTTCCAAGTTTTAGCTTCTGAATCACATCTTTAATTTCCTCAGAGGTAATATCCTTTTCCATTTTTTCTTTATATTTATTATCAATTTTCTTCTGACCATATTTTTCTAAGAAATTTTTTAATTTACAATTATCAATTTCTTTTTTAAGATATAATTCTTGAAAAAACTTTTTAACAATTTCACATTTCTCTAATTTTTTATAACATCTCTTACCTTTTTCATCTATTAGGACACCTATTTCTCTTTTTTCTTTTTTATCTTTCACCATTCTTGCTAATAATTTTGAATTTTTATTACTATATTCAAAAAATTCTCTTTTTAAATAGCTTAATTTTTTTTAACTATTTCTGTATCTTCCGCTATTTGTTTATTTTTCAATTTTTTAAGTTCCTCCCATAATTTCCTATCCTTAGTCTCTAGAAATCTATTTTCCAGTTCTTTTATCAATTTCTTCTTTTCCTCTATTTTTACTTTATAATTCTTATACTTCCTACTTGATAATTTAATACTTTCTCCTCTAAAAATTGCTTTCATTGTGTCCCAAACTGTTCCATAATTAACTTCCCCAATATCATTCCAATCCCAATTTTCTTCTCATTTCTTAAGAATATGATTCTTATCTTCCTCGTTTTTATATAATTTTTCATCATATCTCCAACAATTTTCTTTTTTCTCCAAAAACATATCTAATTCTAATAACAATTCTGCGTGGTCAGAGTCTTTAAATGTTCCAACATCCATATTGTCCACGTTATCCATCAGATTCTTGGATACAAAAATATAGTCAATTCTTGAATATGAATTAAATACCTTTGAGTGAAAAGTATACATTCTTTCGTTACCTTTAATCTCCCTCCAAACATCTACTACACCATTTTGCAACATCCAATTATCAAGTATCCCCATTTTTCTTATTCCACCATATCGGGTAGGATTGATACTATCTATCTGGTTTCTAATTAAATTAAAATCACCAGCAATAATTACTTTCCCTACCCTTTCAGTTTGCAACAAATCAGTAATCTTATTCAAAAAATCTTTTTGATTCACATTTGATGCGTATAAATTAACTAATGTTATTTTTTCCTCGTTAATACATCCTGTTATTATCAAATATCGTCCATCAATATCTGCTATTACTTTGTTTTTTTCAAATTGGACTCTATTTGATATTAATGTTGCAACACCTCTAGATTTTGAGGACCCAAAAGCTTTTTCATAAACCTGCATCCCTTTTAAATACATCCTGTTTATATCTTCAGATTTCTGATGAGTTTCTTGCATAAAAAGTATGTCAGGAGAATCTCTTTTAATCTTAAATTCTAAACGTCTTCTCTTAATCTGATTCCCAGTACCTTTAACATTCCAAGTCATTACCTTAATTATCCCCATTAATATTTTTAATTCTAACTATTCCCTCTTTTTCCTTTCCGTGACCCAAAACCCAAACAAATATATATAGACAACACATAACATAAAAAAATAATAAAAATAATAATAATAATATGAAACATACAAACAACATAAAACAAAAACTAACATGACACACAAAATCTTCATCCCCCACCGTCTTCATTAAGACACGCCTCGTTTCCAAGAGTGGGGGAGAGGGGACCCCGTCCATCAGCTGGGTCGTCTCTTCATTGGCATAATTCTGGTTTCAATTGAACAACTACAGGTTCTTCATCCCCGCACTCGGGCTCATCTTCCCTTTTATGTTCAGAGTCCAATGTAATCATCCTTTCCACTCCTTCACCAGTAAGATCTCGACTTTTCTTCTGTACCTCCGCCAAAGATGGAGAAATATCTTTCGTTGGTTTTCTTTTCCTCTTTGGTTTTGGACCTAAACCTCCGACCGCCCCTCCTTCTTCCTCTGGTGTTGATGTATATATTTCAATTCAATATATTGAATATATATATATTCAATATAATAAAAATATTGAAATAAATTGAATAATTTTTGGTATGTTTCAAATACAGTTAAATTATGCTCTATACTGGGGAGTATACTTGGGGAAATAGAGGCAATTAATATATAATATGCTTTGTGATGGAGGCAGTCTATTTCATAGGTCCAAGGCTTATCTGGTGGGTCATCAATAAAAAATAAAACATTCTCTTTCAAATATGTAATTTGTAAACACTGGTTCCATTCCATTAAGTTGCTTCCATCTAATTTCAATTTTATAAAGTCTGAAGGTATTGTCCCTGAGTGTTGTGAAGTGTTATTCATGTTTAGTAGCTGTCCATGGTTTTAGACCTTAGCATACTCGCAATAAGGCCTGGGTATGGTAGATGTATGTCTGTATTTACTTATCTCTATGTTGCGCTGACTTGTATCTATGTTTTCTTCTTTTTTCTTTGCAGGCTCGTTCTGCGCATGCTCAGTCCTCATTCCTCTCCAGCAGTCAGCGAGGGAGGTTCCTGTGTCTGGAGCTCCCGGGGTGAAGTCCCAGACGGCCTTCTGTTGTTCGGTTTTGTTTCCGGAGGGCCTCTGGTGACTGAAGGATGCCTGGGGTGCTGCTCTGTTCGTCGGAGAGTCTTCGAAGTCGCGAGGATCGAGGGAGAAGACACCGGAGGCTTGTCGGCCATTTTCTCTGAGGTCGTCAGTAAGTGAAGTTCGAGGAGGGCCGCCATTGCCGATGGAGCCGGGTTGCTCAGGGAGTCGCTCTTCGGTAGGTGAGTATGATTGCCAGCACGTCTTTTTTCGGGTGGCTAGGTCTTTTTTTAGACAGTTTATTTATTTTGGCTTTTGGTAGATGGTAGTTTAGAATTTTCTATTTCATTTTCTGGTTGTTCGTTTGGTATTGTTAGTTTAGTCCCGAGTGCTGCAGTCAGCACCTGTATAGCATTGTCTATTTCTACTTCAGTAGGTTGAGCTTTGTTTTGTTTAAATAATTGTTTTTTATTTGTTTTGGGACTCGGGTAGTCATCTTCTTGGTAGGTTTTGTTTTTTATTTCGTAGTTTGAGGTTTGGAATTCTTTTAGTAATTGGTCGGGCATTTTAGAGGTATTAGGTGGGTAAGATGGCTGCCATGAAAAAGGCGGGAAGCTGTCGCCATCTTCGGTGTCGTTTTTGAAGTCAGGGGTTGAGTTTCTTACCTTGCAGTTTTCTTGTTTGTTATTTTCGTTATCTGCTGCTGTTCCGTGGTCGTTTATCATGCTGCGGATTTTCACAAGCAGATTTGATTCAACTGTAGTTGTTTCTATTCATTCTAGTATTTTTCTTTTTACCTCATCTTCTTTGTTTGGTGTTGAGAAAGTTTGTTCTGCTCCAGCTAGTGGTTGTTTGTTTTGTGTTAGCAGTTCATTTTCTTGTAATTGCGTTTGTTTCTTCATGTTTTCAAGTGGTGTATATTTGTCAGGAGTCAGTTGAGCTGCCATTCTTTTCGTTATGTATCTGGTGGCAGGTCTTCTTTTGTCATGTTGTGAGTCTTGCATCTTTATGTTTGGTTGGGCCTACCAAACCATCCTCTTGCTACCAATTTGTTGCTAGTTTAGTTATCCTGGTTAGGCCCAATATAAGAGACTGTAGACTTTCTTGTAATAATAATGTTTATTTCTCTTCTTTCTCAGGAACACATTTGGACAGCTATCAATCTGAGAGGAGCGAAAGCTTATATACAGAAGAGGCGGGGCTAATGGTAAGTAGTAATCAATGGTAAGAGACACAATGACATCACACAATGACATATACACAAGCACATATATTTACAGATAGCAGGTTAGGTATTTTTAACTGTAACACAATGTCTGAAATATCTTAAGACCACAGAGATGGTGCCTTCCGTGTTTTCCTTAAATACTGAAGCAAGCATAAATAATATATGTTGTTCACCATACAAGAGAAAGGCATGCTGACCATATTCATTGTTTTACCTCTGGAATACATATCCATACTAAGGATTTCTTTCTTGGCATTCAGTTGTTTCATTTTCAAGCTCCAAAAAATAGGTGATGATGAAATGATTTGGAGGTATGAAATGAGAGGTATTTTAAATTATACATAAAATATGTCTGTCTTCATAATTTAAGGGTTATAATTTATATATTATTAAGAGAGATAAATCATTGAAATGAATCTATCTTCTGGTTGCCTTTTCCTTCTCTCTCCCTTCCCCCTCCCCCCCATTTCTTTTTCCTCTCTTCCTTTTGCAGAAGCATCAGCAATCTTGCTCACCAATTATTTACCTGACAGAATACAACGTGTCTTTTCCCTACTGAAGGACAGTAACATTGATCCATATCCAAGGTTTTTGGAGGAGAAACTGATTAACAGTAGTTGAACACTTTAAATAGATGATAATAAATGCTATACTAAAGGGCTTATTTTCAGAACTTGAGTGGGGATGGGATATTATTATTATTATTATTGTTTAGACTCCTATACTGCTTCATAGTGCTTTACAGCCCTCTCTAAGCTGTTTACAAAGTTAGCATATTGCATATTAGCATATTGCCTCCAACAATCTGAGTCCTCATTTTACCCACCTCGGAAGGATGGAAGGCGGATCAGCCGGTGAGATTTGTTCTGCTGATCTGCTGAACTAGCAATCAGCTGAAGTAGCTGCAGTATTGCACTCTAACCACTGTGCCACCTTGGCTCTTTATCATTATCACCCTGTCAACATTTAGCCCAAACTTCTCAGTTTGATACATATGCTTTTTATTTAATCAAAAGAAATCCAGTTTTGCCAGGACAATTCATTCAAAGCCACAATATAAATACACAGTTGAAAATATTAACTGCACATCAGTTCATTGACATGACACTAAAATAGTTGCATTCCCTGAAAGCTGGTAGAGAGAAAATTTTATAACACTGGTGCCATACAGCATGTATTATTAAAAGTGGAGTATGTCAGGGGCAAAGAGAGATTACCTCTCTTCTAGTTTGGTTCTTCTTCATGGGAAATATTTTTCCATTTCAGTGCTTTTTGTCAATTCTATACCACTATAGCCAATTAAAATTATCTCCTGATTTATAAACATATCTACATTTGAAAATTCTCTCTGTTAGTTTAACTGAATTATTTAAAGTATATCATAAGCAAAGGCAGGGAGACACAATCCCTTGCAGGGAAAGTTTTCTCACAATTGTCCAAAGGGCATATGCTGTATCTATGAGATCTACTTTTTTATTTAATTAGGTCACCTATGTCTCATCAGGTCATCATTTCAGAGATATTTCCATATCTAAATAGAATGACTATGGGTCAGCAAAAAAGCAGTAGGAGAAGGACAGACTTCCTGTCAGCTTCTCCACTGAGTTTCCCTGTGGGAAATTGTCAAGGAGCATCATAATTCCTTCCTTCCTTCCTTCCTTCCTTCCTTCCTTCCTTCCTTCCTTCCTTCCTTCCTCCCTCCCTCCCTCCCTCCCTCCCTCCAGTTAAATGTCTTTCAGCTGTATAGTCAGTGATTGAATGCATTTATCATTAGGTACTTTACTGTGACATTTATACTGAATCAAGAAGGATATTCAGTGAACTAATATTGGCTGAGTCATCCACTTCTAATAATTCAGTTCAAAGTATTAGTTCTGAAATCAAGAGAAATACATTATACTGTGTTGTGGAGGAAATTTCTGGTCAGGATAGCAGTAGGGAAAAGATCTGAAAGTGAAACACCTCTTTTTTACTATAGAAGGAAAGAAAGAAAGGGAGCTATATCCAGTGTTGGACTTCAAATAATTTAACAACCAGTTCTCTGCCCTAATGACTGGCTGGGTAGGCATGACTGGATGGTCATGTGACTTAGTGGGCATGGCCAACTTGATGTCACTCGTGTCAAGGGGCGCTTAGCCTTGCCCAGCCTCTCGTGACCATGGGGATGCTGCAATGGTCATAAGTGTGAAAAACAGTCATAAGTCACTTTTTTTCAGTGCTATTGTAACTTTGAATGGTCACTAAATGAACTGTTGTAAATCAAGGATTACCTGTACAAAAATACAAAAAGCTTCTTTGCTTGCAAAAAGCTGTTTCGGATAAGCTTTTATTAACAAAGTTAAACTAACAAACAACGCTTATAAAGCGTCTTCAAAGGGAACACCCAGGAACTGGAAACACCTCATAGAGGCACATAGAAATAAAGATTAAAAGCAACACAACCCCATAACATCTCCCCTTTTCTAATAACAGCAACACTTTCTACAACTTGAGTCTATCAGGGGGGCATGAGCATCTACCACTCCGAGTAACGACCGGCTCTCTCACACCTGACTCTCTCACGCAGGCCGGATCTCTTCGCTCGCCATTTTCTGAAGCCTCGGATGTTTGGCTATCACCAGACGCCAACTTGCTCAGGACTGTCATCAATGTCAGACGAGCATTCATTATTATCCTTAAGAAGGTTTGGCTTGGCAACTGGCTCTGACTCACCCACTGAATATGAGGTGTCTGGTTGCTCAGCCACACGCAAATCTGGTTGCTCAGCCACACGCAAGTCTGGTTCCTCAGCCACACACAAGTCCACACAGTTCCGCCGATATCGGGTTCCTCCAACCTCCACCAAATAGGAGCAAGGTGCCACTTGTTGTAAACAGGTACCCCTTTCCCAATGGCCAGTCCGATCTCCAGGCAGTGGTCTCATCCGAATTCGTTCTCCCACCTTTAATTCTGGCAAGTCTCTTGCAGATCTATCATATTTGGCCTTTGCCACTTGCCTCTTCTGCCGTAGCCTTTCCGGGACCCCTTGTATCACCACGGGCTCAAGCAACTTATTTGCCACGGGTAAGGACGTCTTTAATCTCCATGACATTAATCTTTGTGCTGGGCTACTGTCCATACCTTTAGTTGGAGTATTCCTCCAATGTAAAATAGCCTTCCATGGATCGCTACATTCGCCATGTGCTTTCCTACATAAGTTCTTAGCAATCTTTACAACTGATTCAGCTTTTCCATTCGCTTGCGGATAACGTGGCGATGAAGTAATATGATCAAACTCCCACTCAGCAGCAAATTTCTTGAATTGCAGACTTACAAATTGAGGACCATTATCAGTAATCACTACATTTGGTTGCCCATAACGTGCAAACTGAGACTTACATCTCTTGATTGTGGTCTCAGCTGACAGGTCTGGAGGTCAATTTCCCAATAATCAGAATAATGGTCCACTATTATCAAGTGCTCTTTCCCTGCATAATTAAACAAGTCCATACTAATGATCTGCCAGGGTCGGGATGGTATCTTGTGTAACATCATAGTTTCTTTCTGTTGCCGATATGCATATTCATTACAGATGGTACAATTACTGACAAAATCCTCAATTTCGCCTCGCATATTCGGCCAGTACAATGTGTCACGGGCTTGTCTATAGCATGCCTCCCCACCAATATGGCTTGAATGGATGCGCAATAACATCTCCGATCTCAATAACTTTGGCACTATAACTCTTGGACCCTTATACAGAATGCCATCTTGTACAGCGATGTCATCTCTGAAGGACCAGTATTCCCTTACAATCATGGAAACTGCCTCTTTCACATCCGGCCACCCACTCAGCACGATATTCTTTAATGTCTGTAGGGCCACGTCAGCGTCCGTATGTTGCCTCAACTGCTGTAACTGCTGATTTGTAACATTAAGATAATCTGCTTGGTTAATTTCAGCAAAACATATTTGTTCCTGTCGCAGCCAACAAACCGTCTGATATTCATGTTCTCCTCCTGTAGCTGTCTGATCTACTGTGGCTCTACTCAGGGTATCGCTGATATACATTTCACGTCCTGGCTTAAAAACCACATCAAGATTATAATGCTGTAAACTGAGCATCATGCTTTGCAAACGCTTTGGGGCACACAGAAGAGGTTTTTTGAACATAGTTATTAACGGTTTGTGATCAGTTTCAACTGTAATTATATCTCTACCATAAAGGTAATAATGGAAATGCTGGCAAGCAAATTACGATACTTAAACATTCTTTCTCGATCTGAGCATAATTTAACTCTGCTGGCGAAAGCGCTCTGGATGCGTATGCAACTGGCTGACCTTCTTGTAACAGACACCATTCCAGACCATTCTTACTTGAGTCGCTTTGAATAGTAACATCTTTGTAACATCATAGTATTTTAATACTGGAGCAGAAGTAACCAAGCATTTTATCTCTTGCACTGCCTGGTCATGTTTAGGGAGCCAGTGGCAAACTGTGTCTTTATTCAACAGACGTCTCAATGGCTGGCACACCTCAGATAAGTGTGGCAAAAATTTTGCCAGATATGTAACAAAGCCAATGAATCTCTGCACTGCTTTAGCATCAGTAGGCGGTGGCATGTTCACAATAGCTCTGATCTTGTCTGGCTCCGCTTTTAACCCTTGTGATGTTAAAATATGTCCATGAAAGCAGACTTCTCGCACCTTAAACTGCAGCTTCTTTATACTGAGCCTCAGCTTCACCTGCTTACACCGCTCCAATAGTGCCATCAATTTCCCATCATGATCATGCTCCGCTTCATCATGAGTGTCGCCGCAGCCAACTATAAGAATATCGTCAGCTATAGGCTCAATTCCGCTGAGGCCACTCAATAATTCCTGCTGCTTCCTTTGATACGTCTCTGGTGCTACGGAGACACCAAAAGGCAGTTTAAGCCACCTCTTTCTGCCCCAAGGAGTCCAAAACATAGTCATATAACTGCTCTCTTCGTCCAGTTTACACTGTAGGAAGGCATCCCTGGCATCAACAAGTGTAAAAACCCGTGCCTTAGGCAGCTTGTGCAAAACATCCTCTAACGTTGGTATTGGGTAATGCAATCATTTCAAAGCCATATTCAAAAACTTGGGATTGATGCAAATTCAGATCTTTTCCAACTTCCTAATCACCACCATATTACTTATCCAGTCGGTTGGCTCGGCTACTGAAACAATATGTCCCTCTGCTTCATATTTATCCAACTGTGCTTTAACGTATGCCTTAATGGCTATAGGGACATTGCGCGGGGCACTTTGTACTGGAGGGACAGCGGGATCAAGTTGAAAGTGAACCTCTCCTGGAATGGATGCAACAGGGCCCTCAAACACCTCCCTATAAACTTGGAGGACTTGATGCTTTATCAATGGTCTCCCTAAGGCTTTGGAGGAATAGGTTTCAACATTATGCAACTCCCTCAGAATGGTAAATCGCATCAGTTCCAAACGCTCACACATTGAGCCTGACAATAATGGCTTTTGATCTACATCCACAATTTCAAATTCCAATTTGTGAGTAACCCCACGTATGTTACACTCTGTATAAAATAAGCCTAGTGACTTCATCAGTTCCCCCGAATATAACTGTAACGTGGCACTACTAGGCTGGAGGGGTGTCTCAGGTGCCAATTTCCTTTTATCCTTTAGGCTCATCACATCGCATGTTGCCCCCAAGTCCAACTGACAAGATTGAGTTATATCATTAAATTGAAGATTAACAAACCACTTTTTGCCTTTTGAATGTACTGCACCAATGCATTCTTTTGTATAGATCGCATCTGTGGTAAACAGCGATACATCCTCTAAGTCTGGCGTTTGCTCAACCATATGCAACTTCCTTGCTGCCAGACACATCCCAGCAAAGTGTTTCAGCCTCCCACACACCCTACAGATTTTACCATATGCTGGACATCGATCTTTCCCACGTGCATGCACATTGTCACAGTATTTACATGGTGTGTGGTTGTCTGCTGAGAAATTGCAAGGCTTCTGTTTAAACTGCTGCTGTTGCTGACGATTCCTCACATTTGGCTGGTGCCTGGAAGCTACATTAACACAGTTGGTCTGTTTATCTCGCTCCAACTCCATCAGCCATTTATCTGTAAGTTCAGTAGTCCGACATATTTCTATGGCTAATTGCAAAGTTAAACCATGTTCCCTTAATAAACGGCGTCATGTACTTTCCTTGACAACACCCAAAACTATTTTGTCTCAGATGAGTTTGTCTCTGAGGGAACTGTAATCACAGCTTGCCACTCGTTCCTTTAAGCGTGTTACAAAGGCGTCTATCGTCTCTCCTTCCTGCATGCAGCTGCCAAAAAGATATCTTTCATATATAACATTCTTATGAGGTCTGAAGAAAGCTTCTGAAGCATCCAAAATAGCCTTAGTATCAGTCCTCTGCTCTTCTGTAAGAGTTAAACTATGCTTATAAACATGAAGACATTCTGCACCCATCAATCTTCTTAATGTGGCAGCTTGTACTGCTGCCGGTTTATCATTTAAGCCTGTTGCCAAAGAGTAATCTTCAAACTCTGCCCTAAAGTTTTCCCAATTAGTGCTAGAGTCCTCACTTACTCGCATGGGTTGTGGCAGTGGTATATTATCTGCCATGGTGCTATATTTCTTACTTCAAACGCTCAACTTTCAAGGCCGAACCACTTCTGACACCATGTTTCGGATAAGCTTTTATTAACAAAGTTAAACTAACAAACAACGCTTATAAAGCGTCTTCAAAGGGAACACCCAGGAACCGGAAACACCTCATAGAGGCACATAGAGATAAAGATTAAAAGCAACACAACCCATAACAAAAGCTGCCCTAAATACCAATCATTACGGTAGATTAGAAATGAAGATTAGAAATGAAATACATACTGAAGATCAATGAGTCACAGCTGTCATGGAAAGCTAAACCATTCTGTCTGAATACCTTCCTTTTCCTCAGCAATACCTGCAACCCAGAGTTACAAATCAGGCAGGTGCCAGAGCACATTGAGGAATTAAAATAGTTAAAATACAGCCAATTCTTGCTCATAAAGTGAAACCTTTTAGCAGAGAGGTCATTTAAGCCCTCCAGAAAGTGGGTGGGCATATTTGGGCTACAAAATGCAGAGCAAAAAGAACAATGTAAGGGGAGGGAATTGGCAGATGATGTGGTGAGGAGGGAGTGGTAGGGGTCAGCACCATTCTCCTGTTTTTATTTTTTTGCAGAGCAGTAAAGTCATTCTTTATGAAACAACAGTAGATTATCTGAATGAATGACATTCTTTCTGAGTGGATAATGACAAAACATTTTTATAAAATATTTTGATTCTTTGTTTTAACTCTGCTTCAGAGGGCTTCCATCACCTGTAATAGCCTACACATGCAATTATCTGAGGCTAGGACAGCCAATGTATTTTCATCTACACTTTCACAAGCTGCAAGCACTAAAACTTGATTACAGCCACTCAGCTACATCTTCCTTTGACATCTCACAGCTTCATTTAACCTCTTTCTATCTTCTCAAGGACACTGTCTTAAAAATGTAGTATTTTAGTTAAGAAGAGGTCTGTCTGTCTCATATATATTACAGTTATTTAAGCTAAGATTATTGTATTTTAAATGAAATAATTGTCTTAAGGAGGAAGGCCTCATTTACTTTATCAATGTATAATTTTATACTGTTAATACTGTTCTTTAGAAAATAATGGATTAAAATGATAAGAAAAATTCAAGAACAAATGCTGAACATAGCATTTGTTTAGGTATAATACACTCAAGGACATATTTCTTGGAGCCTGCTAGGTTCTTTGCCCCAAATTTGCCTTTCTTTTTATTATAGTTAAAAGAGAGAGGGGGCAATGAGAGCGGGGGACAAAGCAAAAGGCCAATCTCTAATATTATCTGATTTATAAAGGTGTTTCAATGCTTGCTTCACATAGATTCAATAGACTTCAAAATAGCTAACTAAAGACCACATGACCACAAAAATAATTTAGAAAGCTAACACAATTGAAAAATTCCAAGAGCAAAAAAAAACGTAGCAGAAACAGTTTGCAGTTTCCCCAATTTGCTTTATTTTATTTAGGTGATGTCTGACAGGCCGCACCCATTATGGCACCTATTTTATAATGGAATTATGGTAAAAGAAACTAGGTTGGGTTCTTTAAAAGGAAGAAGCTTTGTAAAATCAAAGTTGAATGAATCTAAGTAAGATTGATTCTTTAAGGCATTTATGCCTTTTCTTTCTAAATGAGATGAGAGTTTACTGAGGCTTCAAAAAAATCTTCCAGGACAAAAAACATATAGAAGGGAAAAAAGACTGGAAAGCCATAAATCAATAAACTTGCCACTCTTCTAAACCTTAATTAGAATGAATCTTTATTTTAGATTATGTGTCATGTTTACAGCCTTTTCTCTCTACCTTCAATCTCATAAGGGTTGAAATTAAGCATTAGTCTTTCATTTTAATTCATTTTGGTGTCATTTATGTTATTTGTGTTATGTTTTAAGATGGAAGCTATTCTTGGTATGTATACAATCCCTACTTTTTTTTTAATAAGAAATGATTCATTTTGAAGTGGGTGAGAGCAATGATAATGTTGCTATGATCATGGAAACATGATTTCCTTAAACAGGTAGTCCTCAAGTTTCAATCATAATGGAGCCTGGCGATTATGGTCTAAAGTTGGGAGAACATTAAGTGAATCATGTTAAGTGAATGAATCCCCATCACTGCTCTTCCCAATGCATTCTTTAAACAAATGTGTAGTTGTTAAATGTGCATGGGATCCTTCAGGTGTGGGGAAGATCATGGGGGACCTAGTTCAGGAACAACTGTCTCCATTCTCCCAAGTCTTCCCTCCACCATTGAAATATCCATGCCCTGTTTCTTACCCCTTGGAATCCCCACAGTTGTTTGGGCAACCTCTGCACCCACCACCTGCTATCACAATTCCTCACTATACTTTTCGAGGAGTTCCAGAACTAAGGATGTCGGGGCAGGAGAGCAGCCATTTTTTTTCTGAGACTCTGGTGAGGCTGCTCCCATCACTATTACCAAGGGACCAAAGACAAACGGCAAGGAAACGATTTCTCTCCATCACCATTTGCCTGCACTGCAAGAGGGTAGAATAAGGTTTAGCAATGAAAGGAAAACAGCTTTGCCAGTATTTCAGGAAAAGATAGCTGTTTGTGGAATTCTGCCACATGGGCCAACAAGAAGCAGCCTGTCTTCCTTTCCTTACTCTGACATCCTGAGCTCCGGAGAATTTCAAAAGATAGGTGAATGATCAGTGACGGGGGTGGGGAGGATCATGTAGAACCCTGTGGCTAGCAAAGTAGGCTCAGTGCCTGTGGGGTCCATGGGGCAAGATTGGAGGGAAATAGGTGGAGAGCACATGTTGCAGAGTCTCTGTGCTCAGTTGCAGAATCTCTCTTTGATCAGGGATGCTGCAATATACATAACTTCAGGCAGAATTGTAAACACTTTTGTGGGGAGTCTAGCATAACTTTGAACCACTACTATGTGACCTGTCATAATTTGACAACTACCTGTACTTAATTTGCAGGCAATATATGCCCTAAACAAAAGCCAGCACATCTATAGTCATTGTAATATTTCTTTTGGCATGACTCTAACAAATACACATAATTGGATAACTCTGGTGTTTCTATTTGTAAACCTTTTTTGGCAAATACAGGCATTATGAGTTTTCTTAGTCATGTAATCCAAACTCATTCCTATTTTTTCAGTTGCCCTCCTAATTAAATAATTTTAGCTTTCCATTATATAATTTAACATGGATTTGATACAGTCCTGGTTGGAATCATAGCCTTGTTATTATCCAATTTCCAATTCCCTCCATGAATGTCCTTGTTCCACATTTGCAGGTATTATTTCCTGAGGCCTAATTCCTGAAAGGAATCACTTCCTGTCACCTAATTCTAACAAAACTATGAGATATGGAAGGTCAGAGAGGGAGAATAGAGCAAATGTTGATCTCAATAACCATGCAACAGCATCCAAACTGGGAATCTGAGAATTATGGGGACTGTAGTTCATCTGATCTCAGGGCACAAAATTGGGATAGGTTGCTTTTGAAATAACAGTTTCTATTTGAGATTGATAGTATCAGTTTCTCCACTAAACCAGACAGGAAACCCAAGTTGAACTAATTCAGGCTACATTATCAGAATCTTGTAAACCTGAAAGTACAAATCTCCCACCATCTATTCTTACCAACTGATAAATTAGAACAGATCCTTCATAAGTCTCTTTCTCTGCCTATTTATTTTTATTTTATTTTATTTTATTTTATATCCAATTTATATACCGCCCTTCTCCCTGAGGACTCAGGGCAGTGTACAGCCAAATAACAATATAAATTACAAACATTAAAATAGTATTAAAAGGATATATATAAATTTGGCCCCGTAATTTAAAAACAATAACAAACCAATTTAAAACATTTAAAAAAAGTTAAGCCAGCCCGGCTTGCTGAAAAAAGAAGGTTTTAAGGGCACGGCGGAAGGCACCGAGGTCTTGGATTCGCCTTATCTCTGGGGGCAGTTGGTTCCAGAGGGTGGGTGCCCCCACAGAGAAGGCCCTCCCCCTGGGGGTCACCAGCCTACTATTGCTCAGTTATGGGGTCCTTCCCCTTTTATCTGATGTTTCCCTAGGTTTCCCCCTCTCCAAGGTCATTCTCATGTTCTATTATAGGCAGTAAAATCTCTTGAACTATCCCTAAACAACTTCTTGGCAATTCTAGCCTTGCTGCTATATTCTATTTAGGATCTGCTGCTGTCAGTAAACAGATTATTCAGAAGGTAATCAAGGTGTAATTTCTATTCTGCCTACTAGAGCTGACCTGTTGCATATTTGTTTACTTGAAATACACTGCCTAGAGCAAGAAAGGATCTTGCTATTGAAAAGACTCCAGATGTGTTTGTTTTCTCCTTTATAAAAAAGGGAGAGGAATTATATTATTTCTAATTGTTGAATGCTGAGAACACTTAATGAAAAGTGCATTCTATTGAAATCTATGCATTTGTTTTCCAAATAAATGATTGAAGGAATTAAAATATTAGGGGTTTTCTTTACTATGTCCATATAAAACAAGAAAAAGAGACAGAGAGAGTATCACAAAACAGTTATTCACAGCAAAGTGACTATGAAAAAAAAACAGTAATTATATTTACAAGAGCAGGTTATTTGCTTTTAGTTCTTGTGGAAATCAGAGCTAAATCCCACTGATTTCCATGGGAACAAGGTACATTTAACAAGATCAATTATCATATCATATTTTAATACTTCATTTGGCATGATTAGGGGCAGGCTAATAATATGTATTTTATTCCTTTCTCTATCTTCAGCTGGCATTATTTTGGATCAAAATAAGAAAAGGAAGAGGCAAAAAATTTGAAAAGAAACAAGAAACATTGAGTTCTGTTCATAGCACAATATTACATCTACATTCATTTTAATGAAAATGGAAGAACCTTCTATCCAGACAAAGAAGAGCCATTCTCAAAATGCACCATGATCTTCGATTTTATAGCACTATATTCACATTTGATTACTTAAAAAATCACTTTTTCAAAAGTACATTTCACTATTGAATGAGTTGCAGTAAACATACAATTTAGCAAAGAAAATGTAGAGAAAAGCATTAAAGACTTGATGATCCATTCCATGTATGTTAATATTTGCTTTTAGAAGTCCAAATTTGTCTTGTCCTGCACTCAAATTTTTAATTTAAATGAACGAACAAACAAACAAACAAACAAATGCTTATGTCATAAAAAGGTATTCCAAATAGAAAAAAATGTTACTGTGAGAAAAATAAGAATTATTCCTGTAAAAGCATAACCTGAGTTATGCCATTTTAAAATCATGTTAAGGCTTTGTTTTACCTTGTATAACCTTATATAATTTAGCTGACATTTAAGAATATGAGAAAGGAAGTGTGTAATTCATGTGTTCTTGAGAAAATGTTTATCTTGCAGGAAATATGCTCTTGGGTTAACTTGTCCTCATTAATTAAAGGAAATACGCAATTGATGTTTTTGAGGGGTATTTCTGTTGGGAATTGGGGAATTTCCAGGGTGGAATCATGTACTACATGTTATATAAGATGTTATGTAAGATCTGAAACTGATTCCCAAGGTACTTTATTGACGTGTATTCTGATGTTCCTGAAGACTATAAAAACTCGTGTAAATTGTTTTATTTCTGTCTTTCTTTACTTCAGAGAGAAAGGCCCTTTGCAAAGTAAATAAACTCTGTTCCAGGATTATTTTAGTCTCTGTCTCTTTAAAACGGTAATGGGGTTTACCTATCGACCACAATTGGCGCCCGAAGGGACTGAAAACATTCTGTCTGGAATGGAACTCCCTGATATGTGCGCACAAACACTGATTTCAGTGAGATGGGGTTATTTCCTTTCCAGCTGGAATTGCTTTTCTATGTACCTTGAGGCAGAGACCTGAATGCCTGGACAGAGAGGAACGTTCCTGTAGACTTCGGTGCACCAGGAGTGAGTATATGTTTTCTTTTTGGTGGTTTGGATTTGTGTATGTTTGTGTGTGTATGGCCTGTATGATTTGTGTGTATAATTAGTGTAATACAGGCTGGGGAAAGTATGGGGCCTTTACTAGGGAAAAGTGCTGCTGAGACTGAAATACCCTCCATCCCCCATATCTCCATTAGGGAAATTGTTAATACAGTGGTCAGAGGATTGGTTGAAAGCTTGTACAAAGGTATTAGATAAGGTGACTATGATTAATTATTGTAAGGAGGTTTGGCTGACGTTTGTGTTGATACAGCTTAATTATAGGTGGAGTAAGTTTGGGGAGTCAGACCCATATTGGATCAATGCTTTGAAGAACGTTTTGGTGAAAAAAAGAAGTTAAAAGCTCAATTGTTATATGTTGAACCTCAGTTCCATGTTCAGTAGTTTAACCCCTCTTCCCTGAGAAGTTCTAGAGTTTTGTATGGGAAGGAAGAAGGAGAGGAAGGTTGGGATCCTTTAGTTTATGCTACATGCCCACCTCCCCCTTCTTCGTATAATCCAAGTTGTGGGTGGAATTGATGTTGCTGCTGGGAGCAGAAAGGAAGAGACTTTGGCAGGGCAGTAATATGGGCAGCTGGAGAAGGAATTGGGTGAATTGTCAGTAACCGTGAAACAGAATCCATCCACTTCTCCTCGTGTTAAATGTTCACAAACTAAAGGAATGTTTCCTTTAAGAGGAATGCCGAATGGTATTGCGGCTTTTGTGAATGTGTCTTTGACATCTTCTGATCTGGAAGATTATAAAAGAAATATGCTGTCTTTCTAGGCGGATCTGATCAAGTTGTCTGAGTCATTGGATTTATTCCTGAGACCCAATCTGTATACTTTTGCAGAGTTACAGCATATATTGGGTTATTTGTTCTCCCTTGAGGAGAGGTCACAAATTCGAAAGGCAGCTATGGCTTTTTTGGGATAAAACCCAAGTGGGGACTGTTCAGCCCGTTGCTGCAGATGTTAAGTCTCCGTTAGTTGATCCTGGTTGGAATAATAATAATTTAGCCGATCGGGAACAAATGGAGGGAGTTAAGACAGCTGTACCTCAAGGAAGAAACTCTAACAAAAGTTTTTGAGGTGGAACAGTTGTGGGAAGAAACACCGTCTGTGTTTCTGGAAAATATTAAGGACAATTTGAATAAGCACACTGGTCTTTCTCCTGAAACGCCGGCTTATGAGTCCTTAATGAAAATGAAATTTGTGACGAAATCATGGCCAGACATACAGAAGCTTGAAAATTGGGCTACTATTGATATTGCTGCTCTGTTGAAAGAAGCTCAAAAGGTCTATGTGAATAGGGACAAGGCCAAGACTAGAAGAGAAAAAGAAGGAAAGAAAAGTCGAATGATGGTGTCTGCATTGAAACAGACAGGAGAAGGAAAGGAGTTAGGTAGAAGAGGAAAAGGTTTTGTGAAACTTCGGTTGCAATGTGGCGACAGTGTCCTGGAATTGGGAGAGGATTACTCCAGTGGAAAAAAGCCTAGTGTTGGTGGATTGGAAAACAAAAAGTGCTTTGTGTGTGTAAAGGAGAGGCATTTTGCTAGAATTTGTCCTGAGAAGAGGATGATTGATTAGTGGGTCCAGAAGAGGAAGATCATGTGTCTAATAGAAACGGGTGTGCCTAGAACCTCTATTTGTAAATTGCCTAGAGGAGTGCATCCCACAGGTGTAACTATTAAGATAAGGGGTGTCAAGGGTATATCTTTTGATGTGCCATTGTTGAAGAATGTGAAATTGAGTTGTGGAAAGTGTATTATACGTTTGGATGTGATATTTGTTCCAGAAGTAGGTCTTAATCTGCTTGGGAGAGATGCATTGTCTCTTCTGGGATGTGAGCTTGGTATACAGATCGTTCTTGTTCTTGGATGAGGCAGAAAACTCTGTACGAATGTGGTAAGGAAGGTTTATTGTTCTTCCTACCTGAGGTTGAACGCGAATATTTTGTCTTTGATTAATGTGATGTGATGGTGATATGTGTGTGCCGGCTAATTAAGTGATCTTCTTGGCTTAAGCCTGGAGCTGTGGAGGACAGGTGTGGTTAGGGCCCGAAATCAAGTTTTTGATTAAAAACCGCATCCTGAAGTTTTCCACTGCTTGAGGAATAGGTTACAGATGTCAAGGATTAAAAATGTCAAGGATTAAAAAAAAAAAATTAATGTTAGAGCTTCAACTACCTTGAATGAAGTGTTTGCCTTTAGCTCTATTAAGAATAGGAACTAGTCCTAGGAAAGATCTGGGGATATCTACATATGAAATGATGTTTGGATTGCCATATGCGGGGAAAGTTGAGATGCCTAGGATAGAATTGAAGGATGTTCTTTCTGAAAATATTTACAGGGACTGTCCCAGTGTTTTTCTCATTTAAGGTAAAAAGGACAGAATCCACCTCTTGATTTCCAAGCACATGAATACAAAAGTGGAGACTGGGTCCGATAAAAGCCATTACTGAGAAGAAGTTGCAGCCGGTGTGGAAAGGACCGTTCCAAGTTCTGCTAACTACAGGGTCGGCTGTAAGGACTAAGGAACAAGGTTGGGTATGCTATTCCAGAGTCAAGGGACTGGTGGCTTTGCCTTATGGAAGGACAGTTGCTACGGAACCTGCAAACCCTCTTAAATTGACTTTTTGATGACAAACCTTAGACGATTGGGGACCAACGGATGGAAGAAGAGTTTTATGAAGAATTTTGTATTTGGCTAGGAGTGGTAATTATTCTTGTTGTGTTTCTGATTGTATTGAGGAAAGATATTATTGATTGGTGTAAATCTATGTTTTGGTATCCAGTGGATATAAGTTCTCCTCGATTGATTGATGTATTGGAGGTAAGATAATAATCTTTTATCTCTTTGGACAATATGTTGGGGGAGCTAGTTCACTAGGAATAATGGGGTTTTTTGTGGTAGTGTTTGTTATTCTACAAGTGCGGATAGGAATGGGGATTTTGGCTGTGTTGCCTAGTTACCCTATAACATGGTAGCAGCTATGTTTCCATACTGAATTCGAGCACCGTTATTCTCTTATAGAAACACCACTAACCCTAATGGACACCACTGAGGAAGCTGAGATATGTATTAAGTCATCTTTTGGAGATGGTGTGTGCCAAGTGCAATAGTACATATGGGATAGTTCCTCAATACATTGGCCTTACAAATAGAATGGAATTTTTATATAAGCAATGCACTGAGCTATTTGGTAATTATACACCTTCATACAAGAAGTTTCGGATTTTGGAGGAAGGGTTCCATTTTCTATGTTTAAGGATACAAGTTCCCTCCAAGTTAATGTTTTTATGTGGTAACATGGCATTACCTAAATTACCTATTGTATGGAGAGGAGTTTCTATACTGTTACAGGATGTTCATAATTTACAGGAATAAACTGATAAAGAGAAGAATTGGGGATTGTGAGAAAAATAAGAATTATTCCTGTAAAAGCATAGCCTGAGTTACGCCATTTTAAAATCATGTTAAGGCTTTGTTTTACCTTGTATAACCTGATTATATAATTTAGCTGACATTTAAGAATATGAGAAAGGAAGTGTGTAATTCCTGTGTTCTTGAGAAAATGTTTATCTTGCAGGAAATATGCTCTTGGGTTAACATGTCCTCATTAATTAAAGGAAATACGCAATTGATGTTTTTGAGAGGTATTTCTGTTGGGAATTGGGGAATTTCCAGGGTGGAATCATGTACTACATATGTTATATAAGATGTTATGTAAGATCTGAAACTGATTCCCAAGGTACTTTATTGACGTGTATTCTGATGTTCCTGAAGACTATAAAAACTCGTGTAAATTGTTTTATTTCCGTCTTTCTCTACTTCAGAGAGAAAGGCCCTTTGCAAAGTAAATAAACTCTGTTCCAGGAATATTTTAGTCTCTGTCTCTTTAAAACGGTAATGGGGTTTACCTGTCGACCACAGTTACTTATTGTTTTGGTAAAAAAAAAATGATTATAATCACTTTTAATTGTTTTAAGATTTTTGCTGTCCAGTCATTTGCTTAAGATGGTCAGGAATAGAAATTAAATGATTAAATAAATACGTATCTTAATTGAAGAACTATAACCACATTCTGGATATTAGAATTACCACAAATACCATGTTCTCTTTGTCTACCAGCCTGATCTTACCAAGAAAGAAGAAATCATTTTCCAGACGTAATGCCACTATAATCTTGTTTTAGATAGAGGAGGGGAGGAGAGGAGAGGGGAGGGGAGGGGAGGGGAGAGGAGAGGAGAGGAGAGAAGTTTAAAACAATGAAAGATTTAGTATCCATATGCAGATTTATAACTGCACTTTAAAATTTTTGATGACATATTTGTACAAAAGCTCTGTTATTTCTATGCATTGTTTAGTGTCCTAATCTAGCAGTGGGTTTTATCTTACAAATTCAGGTATGTATTTTCAGGGATAATACGAAAAATGCATAAAATGCAATGAAATATGGAAAATAATTGGAAGTACTACATTCAGTAGCGTAATTTTGTATATAAGAGAAAAATAAGCTGAAATGTTTACAAATACTGTACAGGGAAAAATGAAACCAAGTAAAAGAATTCCTGGAAAGGATGCGTGATTACATGAAGTATTATAAGTAGTATATTATAGTATTATATACTATATACATACACAATATGCATATAGCCTGCTTTTCAGAAATATTCATAGATTGTGTAAACATGAGAATATTGTATGTAGAATCAGGAACAACATGACAACAAGAACCAAATTGGGAAGAAATGGCTAAAAAATCCTGTATATTAGTGCTTTCCTGGAATTTAATGGGGTATATGCCAAGTTGAAATGCTTCTCCTTTTGAAGCTGAATACAGATTGTTGTTTCTCACAGACTGGTAAGAGGTTGAGAAACAGAACTCGCAGAATGCTTTGATGCACAATTGAATACTCAAGTAGAGTTGACTTTCTGGATCAAATCAAAAAGTCAAATCAAATAGGATGCCTCTAAACCAGCGGTTCTCAACCTGGGGGTCGCGACCCCTTTGGGGGTCGAACGGCCATTTCACAGGGGTCGCCAAAGCCCTCTCTCCCCCCCACGCCTTCACTCACCCTCACCCTCTGCCTCTGTTAGATCGCCCGGTCGCCGTTCGCTTACCCCGCCCACTCCCAATCTATTGCTGTCTCCCAGCTGGTGGCTAGAGGGGAAAAAAACTTTAAATTCTTGCCGTGGGGCTTCAAAGAGCTAGCTGCAAAGAGGTAAATTCCTGGAGCAAGTTTTTTTTCCCCTATCTATGCTGAAAAAGGGAAATTGAAAGTAAGCAGGCTGCAACGTGACAAAATGAGGCAGAGAGATTTCTTTTTCTTTTTCCTCACCAAAAAAGGTAAGTGCAACACTGCAAACAATGGGAAATTTAGGGCAAAAGAGGAGAGTTCCAAGATTTTAAAACACAAAAGAAAAAAAGCTCTATTTAACTAGGGAATTGTAATAATTGAGATACTATTAATTGGTTAAGTTGTGGTTTGGAGGAATATATGGGGGAAATTATTTGGTTTATTATTATTGGTAAATATAATTAATTGATTTGTAAGAAATTGGATTGCATGGAAATAATTGGAATATTCATGTTCATATTAATTAATATACAAAAAAGATAGTTATATAACTAATTGATTTATATTAAAATGTTGAATTTGTATTAAACAACTGTATTATATAATTAACCAATGTGAGGATGGATATAAAAATAGATGACAATGCGAAGGGGTATAATATAGAATAGAAGGGAAAAATTGAATTTGATTAAGATTAGAGATGAGGATGAAGGGTAATATTGTTTTTTTAAAAAAATAGATGAGGAATAAATATGGTAAAAAGGAAATATAGAAATTGTAAATTTAATTGAAATGACTAAATACTGTGTTGGAAGAAATATCCTTCTGGGTTCTGCTCCAAGCGGGGAAAAAGACACTGGAAACATGGAGACTGCTTGGAAAGATGGTTTAATGTTGGACAGGATCACATGGCTTGATGGGGCCCATTGTGTTAGTTTCTGTTGCTATTGTGTTGCAAATGTCCTTTGACAAAGGATTGAGTTTCTGCCTCTGGCCCATTAACAAAGGGTGGGGGGCAGGAAGGTGGGAGCTGCTTTGTCTGTAAAATATGCTTCTCCATTTCTCATACAGGTAGGGAAATATAATATTCTGCCTTTTTAATATTTCCCAAAATATTTCATTCTTCTAGGAAAAGGGTGGGTGCTAACCTCCTACAACTGTTTAAATTTGTGAACCGGCCAAATACTCTGTTCAAAGAAAATACGTTGTATGTTTGTATGTGTGTTTCTAATTATTGCTATTTATTGCTATTTGTTCTCTTTTATTCTTTAAAGTTTAACAATGCATTCTTTATCTTAATATCTTAATATTTGTTTGGCTTTCTTCCCTTTCATCTTTTTTATTGTACAGCAATCTTTCTCCTCAAACCTATCACCTCTGTCTTTTCTTTCTTTCTTACTTTCTCTCCCCACATCTTCTTCTTCTCCCTACTTCCTCTTTCTCTTTCTCCTCCTCTCTTCCTCCCTCTCTTACCTTCACTCCTACTCTAATTTCCCTTCCCTTCCTTCATCCTTCTCTATTGCTGTATCCTTTTATGCATATGGACTACTCAGAGGGCTGAAAAAGTTATTTTTGACCAGTCCTCGAACTTACAACTGTCCTCACAATTTACGTATTTGCGCTATCTTGTCACCATGGTGAAGAGAAGCAGTTGTGAAATGAGTGACACGGTTGTTAAGAATGCTACAATGGGCATAAATGATGACCAGTCATAACTGCGAAAACTGGTCATAAGTGTGAGGACCTGTCAGAAATCACATTTTTCAGCCCTCTGGGTAGTCCTTTTGTGCACAGGGACTACTCAGAGGGCTGAAAAAGTTATTTTTCACTGATCCTCGCAGTTTTGATCAGTCCTTGAATTTACAACTGTCCTCACATTTTACGTTTTTTGCCCTATCTTATACCATGTTGAAGAGAAGCAGTTGTGAAATGAGTGACATGGTTGTTAAGAATGCTGCACAGGCATAAATGTGAGGATGGTCATAAGTGTGAGGACCAGTCAAAAGTGCGAAGACCTGTCAGAAATGACTTTTTTCAGCCCTCTGAGTAGTCCCTATACATATAGCCATGGCCACCCGGTCACATGACCAGCTAGCCACGCCCACAAAATAAGCCACGCCCACAGATCCGGTAGTAAAAAAAATTAGAACCCACCCCTAGTTGGGGGTCACCACAACATGAGGAACTGTATTAAAGGGTCGCGGCATTAGGAAGGTTGAGAACCACTGCTCTAAACTGATGTGAAAATATGGAAAATTGAATAACTCAAATGCAACCATTTGAACTAAAGGATTAAATTGAATTGAGCAGTTTTCATTGATTCAAATTGCTGAAATGGATTGCATACCGCTATTGGAAAGCAACTTCCATGAAAAAAGCAAATTAAAAACATTGTATATTTTGTTTTGAGAAAATATACCTTCACATATCTGAATGGTTGTCACACAGATGGTCATACTCTTTTGTCCTACCCATACAGCCCCCCCCCCCCCAAGTTCAAGCAGGCAGGAGAGCAACCAGATTTTAACTTTCAGAAAACATTGCAACTGTATGAAGCTATGTAACAGAAGATTTAATTGCCTTGCAACAACGATGGGCAATTCTTTTACCATGGACATTTAAATAGAGACTGCAAAGTTGGCAGTCCTTTGCCAGGGATGATATATTCTACATTTCAGGCCATTCAAGGACACTTTCAGCAATACGATATTATGATAATTATCCCAATGTTATTGAAGGAAGTGCTTTGTCTTTGCTTTACCTTTCCCCCCCTCTTTTTGTTTGACTATCTTCTAAATGGCTGTCTAGGTGGATACAATCGTGCAGCAAAGCAAAACCTACCAAGAACCAGAATTATAATAATTTATCATTTCCAGTGCCCATCTTGAATGTCTCATGTAAAAATTCCCTTCATAATACCTCTATGGTTTAATGACATAGGACTAGGCTGATCACTCTGAGCTGTCTCCTGAAGGCATTTAGAACAATCTGCTTGCAAGAAACGTTGACAAGAGTGCATTACCACAATTCTTCTGGAACATAACAAAATGCACAGAAGTAGTGATTAAAAAAACCCCTAAGGCTACAAGGATATAAACTCTTATCTGGGAGTAATTCCGGTTTAACTCAATGAGGCTTGCTTTTGAGTAAATGTTTATAAATCGCCCTTCTGAGGATTAATAATACTGTTATTTATAGATCTCCCTCTTCTGTGAGTCTGCACAGTGGCACATGTGGGTTTCCTGTGCTCACTGCTTCATTTATTAACTATGCTTATGAACAATGGAACTGCATGTCATATTCTGAGTGCCATCATGTATTAATTTTTGTCAATTTTCTGTCAGCGATGTTTACTGCTACATTGTGATGTAGAATTCTCACTTTACTTGTTAGAACAAATCCATTGTTGGGTAAATTTGTTGACTGAGAGTATCTCTATAATATATTTTCCTCATTAACAAAAATGTTAAATTCTGAAATTATTTGGCTGAAGATCAGTGTTACACATTCTACATATTGTTTTCAATCTTTCTTTGTGAGTGCCATCATTAGGTGTGCCCAAAACTTACCAACTAACTATGGAAAAGTGTAAGAATTTTCTGACACTTTCACACCAGCAAATTGTATATTGATATCAGAAGAAGTTTTAATTGAATGTACCACCATTCAATATTTTAAGTAACACACTATGTGTTTCAGTAAATTAAATATTAGAATACTGGCAAAAATAAACTGATATAGAGTATTATCACCATTTTGCATTCTACCTTGGGGAAAAAAGCTATACTTGTGATTTTTTTCTTTTTTATCCTTTATTTTATAATTTGCTATTGTCTATTTCCTGATTTTGTGCATAATATTATATACATAAATAAACAAATATATAAGTAAAACTATCTGTTTATCTCTTTTTCTGTCTAACTAGAACCACTATTTCCAGTTTTAGACAATGAGAATATCTGCATTCCAACTATCCATCAAGCTGACAAAAAACTCTGATTTGTTTCACTTTCTATGGAATCCATTAATGTGATCCATTTTCAGTAATCCCGAGGACCATTGCTTCTATGAAATCAAATTGTATTATTTTAAAGTAAAGACATAAGGTATCTATCCAATATATATTTTATATGTCCATGTTACAGCTGTTTTCATAAAGGATGGTTTTATGTGTACTACAAGTAGTATATTACTTTCCTAAATTATATCTGAAAGAGTACTTAATTCCATATAACTCAATAGAGAGGCTATATTTTGTTTTGTTTTTTTCACCAGAAAAAAATGTACGAAATATTTTCCCAAAGGCTTAGACATTCTACTGTATATTCTGGAAGGACGGCTTCTAAAACGCTGAGCATACTGCTTCCAGGAAATAATTACAGTACTATAAAATATTTTACTGAACAGAACAAAATGATGTAAAATCCTTGCAGCATTTCTGACACCATTCTCCAAGCTTCATAATATATAATAATAACTTTTGCATGTGTTGAATATTATAGGACCCGACTGAATTATACTTTGCTACTTATAAAAGGATGGAAATATGCAACTGTCTAGCAGACTACTTTGTCATGGGAAAAATGTATTTAGTCAACCTAAAACCATAATAGTTTGGCAATAAAGATTTGGCATCACCTGGAGATGGATTTAGTCATTGGACAGTCTGAGAAGACTGGATTAAAGAAATGGATAGTGGAATAGTTGATGTCAAATGCAAAGTCTCTTCTATAAGAATGTAATGTGTCTTTGCATTCCAAATATTTATTTCTTTTTCTTAAACTCTCAAAGTGTCTTTGCATTCCAAAGTCTATAAACTCTTAAAGTCTCTTCTATTGGGATGGATAATTAAAAAAAAAATACTGTGTTTCCCCAAAACTAAGACCTCTCTGGATAATAAGCCCAATTGGGCTTTTCAGTGCATGTATTAATATAAGCCCCCCACCAAAATAAGCCCCCCACCAACTACTTGTGCAGCCAGTCCTGCCATTTCCTCTGGTTGCTTGCTGCGAGGTGTGACATACCAGCACAGCCACGAACGGCAGCTGTGCCGGTATGATGAAGCTCACGGTGGTGCTGCAGTTCATGCATGCAACGGCACAACAAGAGTCCTGCTCCACAAGGCAGCGGCAGAGGCGGGACACGTAAGGGCAGCGGTGGCCAGCTGCTCAGCCGGCACAAAGAACAGGGAGGGCAGGCGACAGCAATGACAGAACATCCAGTCCCATGCTCAATGCCTCCTCCACCCCCAAAATAATAAGACATTTCCCCCCCCCCCGATAATAAGGCCAAGCCCTTATTTCAGGGTTCAAAAGAAAATAAGACTCTGTCTTATTTTCGGGGAAACACGGTATTATCATCTATTGGAATGGAAAGTATCTTTGTATGTCCCCAAAATGAAACAGAGAGAATTTGCCCTCTCTTTTACCACAAATGCAAAAATTGTTTGAACCTATTTATTATCTAACAATGGCCTGAAACAGTAGTACTTCTGTTTGTTTTGTTCCCTGAAATTCAGATAGTCTTCAACTTATGATCATCATTCAAAGACTGTCAAAGTTACAACAATGCTGAACAAATGGTGCTTTCAACTGGTCCTCAGACTAGCAGTTCCAGCAGCCCTGTAGAGTCATGACTGTGATATGGGCACTTGGTAACCAGCTCACACTTATGACCAACTGCAGCACCTGCAATCATGTGCAAACCTTCACTGTTGAAAGGGATAAGAAAATAAATCAGTTTTGGACAAACTATTTAAAAGGATTAAGATTCTTCAAACTAAAAGGAAGGATTATAAACTTGTCTTATTTAATCAAGGTTAATATGTACATACATACATATGGGCGTGTGTGTATACTTTATGAATGAATATGAACATGAATATGAATATATGAATTTGAATGTGAACCTGAACCTGAATATGTTATTGTTTCCGGTTGCTCTTAACATATTTTTTTAAAAAAACCAAGATCAAATGATGACCCATGAAAGCCAGCTGGGTGACTTTGAGTTATCTAACTCACCCTCACCGGGTTGTTGTTGTTGTGGAAATAGAAAAAGGAAGATGTATGTTTGACATCTTGAATTATTTGTAAAAATAACAAAGGTGGGATTCAGATAAATAAATAAATATAAACATTTATAGATAGGAGATAAGGAAATAAGACTGTATTTTCAGTGACAGAAATAATTATTGTGTTCAAAGGCAAGGAATAGAACGTTAGTTTATATCATTAGGATTGTATATATGCAGTTATTTCTAGTAATTAATGGACTTTTGCTGATTAAGACTGAATGTCATGGCTTTAAAATATGTTTATAATTAACCAATGAGATGTGGGAAAGAAGTTCTTTTGTTATATTTTTAGAGAAAGTGATAAGTTACTGAAAATGTTAGTATTTGTTGAAATACTATGAAGGTTGGTGAAGGGTGAAACTATTTATACATTTCTCTTTTTTATTCATTTTTTTCTTTTTTCTCTGTTCTTTTTCATTTTACTTTTTTGTTTCTATTAGTTTTTTAAAAAATCTTTACATCAGCAACTTTTAATCAAAACTAGATAGTCAGTGCTCAATTGGTAATCATTTTAGAATTGTTTTTAATCCAAAGCGAGAAACAATATGACCAGAGGTGGACAAAAAAGCATTGGGTATGGGAGCAATTTCTGACTTTCTGCCAACTTTCCCATTGAATTTCCTTGTGGAAATTCCTGGATCAATGCCTGGAAGCATTGATAGTCTTCCTTCCTTCCTTCCTTCCTCCCTCCCTCCCTCCCCCCTCCCTCCTGTATTCCTTTCTGTCCTCCCTCTTTCCCTCCTGGAAATTAGGAAACAGGGAAGAGAGAGAAACAGAGATGGCAAAGGACATAAGAGACAATTTCATTCTCTTATGAAAAATCAAGATATTTTGGACAAACTTTATTATTTCTTTATTCAGTTTTAGCACTTGTTTCTTATTTTTGTTGTTGCATTAGTCTATTTTCTTTAACAGCTCATGATACCTGACATGAAATTAGGCTCAGATTAAAAGATAGCCAATTTAAAATCAAGTATTTTCTCCCTTAAATTGAACCAGAGAAGGAAATGCACAAAGAACAAGTTGCTGTACAGTTGTTCACAGTGATATCCCTAGAAATTATCCCGCCTTCTACCTTGACTGTTGGTTGTGAAAAAGAATACTCTAAGGGCTTTGAGCCAAAGTGTCACAGTGATATCAACAGGTCACAACAGTTCACAACAAGTACACCAGTGATGGGTTTCTGCCAGTTCACCCTGATTCGGGCAAACCAGTCATGGCAGCGGCAGGAGGCTTCCCCCACTCACCCTGACGTCATCATAGATGCTCTGTGCATGTGCAGAAGCGCCACGCAAGTGAAGCAAGTGCACACGCGTGCTCCCGATTCTGAACCGGTAGCAAAGGTAAGTGAAACCCACCACTGAAGTACACCAGTGGTAGGTTTCAAAATTTTTTACTACTGGTTCTGTGGATGTGGCTTGGTAGGCATAGCATGTCTTGGTGGGTGTGGCTTGGTGGGCATGGCAGGGGAAGGATATTGTAAAATCCCCATTTCCTCCCTATCAGCTGGGACTCGGGAGGCAGAGAATAGATGGGGGCGAGGCTAGTCAGAATTTTTACTACCAGTTCTCCGAACTACTCAAAATTTCCACTACCAGTTCTCCAGAACTGGTCAGAACCTGCTGAAACCCACCTCTGAAGAACACTTCAGAGAACAAGAAATCAAATTCCTATTTCATAAATGACATGAAGCAAACTTTCTTTCCAGATTCATCTGGCTTTTGGGAAGATAAGAGATTTATTCCCAGCCTCACAGAAATCTCTGCAGCTCTTACAGTATATCTATAGCATCAGATCTCTGGTCTTAGTAACTATTGTTCAGAGTCTGAGAAATTCCATACTCTTCTTATTGTTCTTAGCCCATAAAATAGGAAAACAAATGAAGGGCAAAAATAAATTAACTGGAAATAGGGTTGCCAGGTCTGCTTCCAAAAAATAGCAGACAAGCGGGGGGGTGTGTGTGTGTTAAGTAGTAAATTTTTTTTAAAAAAATTACAATTAAATTATATATTTTCTTACAAACATTTTAACACATATTAAAATAATCATTTCAAAACTTTACTTAAAATTCAAAACATCAAATATATTATAATAAAATGTAAAATATTAAATTACATTTTACTTTGCTGTCGTGTGTATTTTTTATTTGACTGCGCAGCTTTGATAAATTCTTTGTGTTTAAGGAATAATTCTTTAATTTCAGTACAATGTTGAGAAATATTAAAAAATATACAAAGTTCACTTCAAACTGATGGTACAAGCAGTCGGTAACGTTCGTCAGTCCACAAATTTCCCATGACGCTGAAAATTCGTTCAACGTTTGCATCTGTACTGGAATTGATGCACAATACTGGAACAGTTTTAGTAAACTTGGAGCTGGCTTTTTCTTGAAAACGTACATCCATTTATCAAGGGATGAATCGCCCTGCAGATGAACATAAACTTCTTCTAAAGCAGAAATTTCATCGAAGAGAGTGTTGGCTGGAAGTTCTTCTCGCCATGGTGATAATAACCAGATGTTCGTCATTTCTTCTAAAGTTGGAGGATTATTGTGATCAATTAGATTGAAACAATTTAGCGTCTCATAGAATGAATCGGTGAAATTATACCACTTTTCTAGGTACGCAATGGCTCTTTGATACACTTTGATGGCTTCTTTCTTGAACTTTTGCACGGCATTCTCAGGCAAATGTTTTTTACATAAGGCAAATAAAACTTTCATTCCAAAAAACTGCTCATCGTATTTTTTTTGCAAAGAATCATTCAGCTTACACATGATAATGTGAAGATCACATGCAAGAATTTTCTTGCTTTCCAGCTTCAGTAGGGTGTCTTGCATTATTGACATGAAGAAGTGCATGAAATATAAATATAATTCTGAAATTGTTGGTTCATCGTCCTTTGCGAGTTCATTTTCCTGATCCGAAATAAGGTTCCAGATAACCTTATGGCACTCATCAGATCCAAGAGAAATAAAATACAATTTTAGAGGTATCCAGTTTAAAAGAAGTCTTTCGACTTCTTTTAAACAAAGAAGCTTTAAACAAACTTAACCAACGTGTTGGAACATGGCGCAAAACTTCATGGAATTCTGACTTGCAAAACTCAAAAAATGATTTCAACTCTTCTTGTTTCTTCACAGAATTCAAAAATTTGGCAAAAACCTTCAGCACTACATTTTCAATATCAAAAGATAACTGCTTTAATGCATTTTTGCGCTGTTGTGTAAAATGTGATTATTGCAATGAGCAGCTACAATATTGTCATTTTCCAGCAATAATTTTTGGTAAACAGATTTGTTCACTCCATAATTGACCGATGCATTATCTGCTGAGTAAGCTGAAACATTATTTATTTCCAATTCGTTATCACTAAGAACTCGACACAGCGGATTTTTTATTGATGTAGAATCTTCGAAAGAATCCTCATAAAAGTCTAAAATTTTCACACACAGTCCTTCTTCACAAGTAAAATATTGTGCAACAACGGGATACATTTTGTGATTTCCCTTGTTTGATGCGTCAGTGGAGAGAGAAAATGAAATTCCAGTTTTAAGATCATTGAGAACCAACTCAATAGAAAAAGGATACAAAACCTCATTAACAATAGCTGATGATTTGGTTCTTCCACAAGACATCTTTTTTACAATTTCAGAATCATCAAAAATTTGCTTCATTAACTTAATACCGCAATCTTGAGCCAGGAAAGAAATATGGTGTTTGATCCCATGGTAAGTTTCAGCCATTTCAGCTACAGTCACTTTCTCACTGAAAGATGAGTCTTTAACAATGAAAAACAAATTGATTCACTTGTTGCTGGAAGCTATTTTCTCCTTATCTAAATGATTTTTGTGCTTGCATGCTGTGTGACAGCTTTTATACCATTATATTCAATTGTGAACGATTTCTGACACAATTTACAGTAGGCCGATGTATTTGTTCTGTCGGTTTCGTTGTTGGTAATCCATGCAAAAGTAGCTTCCCAGTCTTTGGTATATTTGCACACTCCTCTCTTTTGTTTTAAAGAATTCAAAATCTCGCCGCTGTCACTCTCATCACTTGATGCCATTTTAGGTCAGTCGACCCAAGATACAATACATTTTAAAAATGTGAACTGTACGTAATTTTATAATATATTTTTATTTTAATCTCATCATTAATTTTTTCGGAGAATCGAGTTCAATGGATATTCGATCTTTGTCTCATTCTAACTTATGAAAAAAAAGACAAAACATGATTCTCCTATCCTTATTCTCTTAGACTGTACAGCTTTAGATTACGTACCATTTCATCATAAAGCTTTTGAATAAAAAAAATGTCCACTACTTTGTGAAAAAAAATAATGAACATAATGTGAAAAAAGCGGACTGTCCGCTCAAATAGTGGACACCTGGCAAGGGTAACTGGAACAGGCAAGAGAAGGGGAAAAGAACCAGTATGAGAGAACTCAATGCTCTCTGAGTCATCTGAGCTCTAACTACAAGAGTTTCAGATGATCTTCTTACCAAACTTGGAATAACATGTGAAATCTCAGACTTTCAAAATTACCAAAGAGTATTGAGGAAATAGTAATTTAATATTTGTCAGGTCAATGAAATGTTTAAATTATGTTTGTATTTTCATGTTGGCCTGCTTTTTAAGAAAAAATGTTTATGCATTTATCCACCCATTCATGTGTATACAAAACCACACATTTTCCCTACTTTACTGCAAGTTGGTTTTATGATAGTTATCTGAATCAAGCCTTTGAATCATTCTGAAATTTGTCACCTCTTAACTGCTCCAAAGCTGATAAAAATACAAACATAATTTATTCTGCAAACAGAAATTATCTCCCCATTACAGAATCCTGTTCACAAAGCCAGCTTGGTGGAGGTCAGAGGGGGGAAAAAAATCTTCATGTTGGAATATTACAGGCTGCCAAGAAAATGGCATCTGATAAAAGTGAAGGCAGTGAAAGAAAATGAAATGAGTTTTTGAGCAGAAACTGAATAAAATGACAGCACAGCATAGTCTAGCGTAGAATGGTGAATGACTTTAAACTTCAGATGTAATTTATTGGATTTAGAAAAGAAAAGATATATGTAGCCTATATTGATTAGCTTTTGTTTCCATCTTTTAAAGTCTTTTTGCTGAAGACTCTAAAAGCACAACATTGCAAGTAACATTATTCAGACTTATTCCTAAACATATAATCTTGTATTTGTATTTGCCAATAGCATATCAGTAACTAAAACTGACTTCAGGATATGGAAAATGGTCCAAGATTGTGGAAATGTTAATTTCCCATTCCTCTGTAGCTTTGGAGTCCCGATAAATGGACAGCTTAATTTAGTAACTGCCATAAAGAGAGGTTAGCATTGATGGGGCAAGAAATAGACAAGTTGATTCCCCATTCTTGGAAATACAAGATCTATCTCCAACATGTTTTGAATTTGGTTATATTGTACTCTTCTTTCCTATCCTATCTAGTTATTTTTCAGTATTCTCTATTGAATGGTACAATTCAAATACCAACTAGATAAATAAAAAAGATTTATTTGATTTTGTGAGTATGAATCAAGCTTAATGCTGTTGCCCTTTAATGCAGATTAACAGTAATTCCAGGATCTTAAAAAAAAAAAATCAATAAGCATGTGTCAGTTAAAACAGAATTGAGTAATGCTACTTTCAGGGTGTAGAGATTTCACCCAAAATATATGCAAAGAGAAGTAGCATGCAGGTAATTGAACAAATAAGTATAAAGGAACTTTGGTTTTTGATTTTTTTAAAAAAAGTCTGACTGAGGTCAGTAACTATTCCAGTTCTTTAACCCCAGAGAATTCCAGATAATTTGGAAAACTCATTAAGAGCCTAAAGGATTTTTCTCTGTCTCAGCTGAGTATCTATACAGATATTATATACCAACAAATTGAAATACGGTCAGAGCACAATTTATCACAATCCTTCAATCTTAGTCAAATTACATTGTAATCCAGGTATGTAGAAATGCACAGGCTGAACTGAGTTTGAGTGATTTCAGAAGTTAAGCATTTAGATAAAGGACTGCCTGGGAATTTCAAGGCTGTTGGCTAGAGGTTGGGAAACTGCAGCAAAGACATTTTTATAACATTGGCAAGCAACCTACATGGATACAATCAGCAAGACTGCAAGACCGGAGTCAACTTGAGGGCATCCTGACTTAATTTAACTGTATACACTTCAACATAAGAATGGGTTCAACATAAAAGTGAGTTAAAGAATAAACTTAACAGTTATCCAAGTTCTATCAATTGAACAATCTCCTGGGTTGCTCTGTCTATGAAAGCAATAAACAGGCAAAGTAACCAGGGGTGGGTTTTACTTACCTTTACTACTGGTTCGCAATGGGGGCCGTGCGCACACATGCTCTTCTGCACATGCGCACATGCGCAGAAGCATTTTCATGATGTCAGGGTCAGTGGGCGGGGCCTCCCGCCGGTTTTACTACCGGTTCTATAGAAGCAGTGCAAACCAGAAGCAACCCACCACTGAAAATAATCCTCTTCTTATGTTATGTTATGTTATGTTAGTAGTCCAGTAATCAGGCTTTTGGGGTACATATGGCCCGTAGCCCTCTACAATCCTCAGATGTGGAACTCCTATGAAATATTATTGAAATTTGATAGCAACTTGATATTTGATATTGTTGTGATTGTTTTTAAGTTGGCTTAATGATTTTGGGGGATCTTTCAGAATTTGGTTAGTATATATGTGCATATTTTACATTTGCAAAAGAATTTTCCAGCCTAGTGTACATCCTAATGTCATATCAGCTAGTTATACAGTCATCCACTGTAGTCTTGAGTTCCAAAAATTAAAACAGGAATGTCTACCAACAAACTCAGTTTTGACAATCATACTACACACTATAGATGCTGAAATGAGTGATGGTTCCTTGCCCCCAAATTTTGAATGGATGCAAAGTAACTCTATGTACTGGAAATGAACAAGGAATTTGAAGAGAAGTGTAAGTTGAATCCATTCAATGCAGATTTTTACTGACAAATCCACTATGACAAAGTCATATTTCTATTTAGGAATGTACTTATGTTTAAAGCTCCTATTGGGAGTTCTTGATTTTCTACCCATTTTCTCAGCATGGTGCTCACCCAAGTACAGAGACCTTTGTGGAGAATATTTCTCATTTGCAGGGCTTTTTGGACTCAGCAGGTGACACCCCCACCTAATCTTTTGGATACCATGGACCTGTTCTATGGAGAGAAGTTTTCAAGGGACCGGAGGGGGTGTGGTTTCATGTGCTGCCTGCATTCCATAGATGGGGCTTTGTTTGTTTGCACAGCCCAGTTTCTGGCATGCTGTGGTCTGGTCATAATCCATGGACTGGGGATTGGGGACCCCTATTGTAGATGATAACTGAGGACTGCAAGTCCTCAATTTTGGAAATAAATCCTCAAGGAAGCCAACCAGATCTTTTTATTCTCGTTAATCTTTTAAGTTATTTAATACTCAGTACTTTCATTCAGATTGGTCCCCTGCCTTGTTGCTAACCACTCAAATATTTGATTTTTTTCCTGGATTTTTAAAATGTCCTTTATAAATATTACATCGCTATAATAGACTTTACTAAACTGTTATAATAAAGGAGAATCTATAAATCCTTAAAACAAACAATCAAGTCAATTGATCTCATTGGTTTATGCTGAAAAGAAAAATGCCTCTTCAGAAAATGAGCTACAAAGACACCAAAATTGCCTGAATTTAACAATATTCCTTGTGAGCAATGTGAAAGGAGAGATAAGATAAAGGACTAGACGTAAGAGCTAAACATGACCTCGGTGAGAAAATGTATTATCAAGCCAAACAACCAGCTCAGGCAAAACTGCAGAGCTCATAATCCCTGGCAATGTTCTAGAAAAGCTGTCTTTTAAGTGAAATACTTTTCTTCATTTCATTAAGATAATGGCCTTATATGCTGGCTGCCAGTTGGCTGTTCTTTCCATAAACAACAGAACAAAAATCAGCTTATTATACCCACTAGCACTACCAATATATCTCAAGATGCTCCCCCAGGATTTGGAATTGTTCAATAAATCAATCCACGGTGCCAAGTTAATTATTGAAAGCAAAGGAGAGAGTGAACAAATGGCCTCTCTTGGCTCCCAAACAAAGGTGCATGTGGGTTTTTTTATTGCCAATAGATAATGCTGTATGAAGTCCACATTTACTTAATGATATGCAGGTTACATATTAAACTTCCATGCAAAATACATTCTTGTATTATAGAATATAGCTTAGAGACAATGACTGTTCAGTAGGCCAGAATTTATATATAGGAAAGTGTGCAAGCACTTAGGAAATGTATGACTTCCTATAAATACACCACAAGAATGATGATGATCAGTCATCTTACTGGACAGATAGATAGCAGATTTAAACTCTTACAAAGGATAATCTCTTTTCTTGGCTAAATATGTAGACTTTAAGCAGCTGTGGATGCTATTTGAATGCAGTTTGTATTCTCAAGACCAAACTTCCAACTCAAGTGTTGGTGGCATTTGTATTTGTCTCATTCAAAATGATGTCAGTATATTATAGATGCTATTAAAGCTAGAAATGAGAAAAGTTATAAAAGAACTCTGTTTTGCAATCACATTTCCCAGGTTTCACATCTTGACTAGTGTGAAGGATCATTTTGCTCAGTATTTTGATAGTAACTGTTCAATTATTTGTCCTTCCTCACTTCCTAACTTTTCTCTTAATCTTTCTTCTGTTCCAACCACTGTAACCGAGTGATCTTTCATCATTCTGTGCCCCTTGCTCTGCTGGGTACTTCTCACCGAGGATCCTTTCCATGTGAGAGAAAACTGATAACCATTATGTTCTATGATACTACAACAAATAAACAAACTGAAAGCTATATTAGCTATATAGAGATTAGGGTGCCTAATCTAGGAAAGTGCAATGAAGTATTTTTTTTAAAGTTGGTTGCTGTGTGTGGCTACTTCAATTTTTTTAACAAGTATCTATAAATAATAATAATAATAAAAAGCAAAGGATTATTTGGGCCTTATGATCATATAAAACATATGGACAATTGACCATATAATATCTATAGCATCAATAAGAAGCTGTATGCACACCAATAATGCAATCAAGTAATCAAAAAGTCCAAATTCTTGCAGATTATGTGAATTCCTCCACCTCAATTAAAGAGTTAGTAATTCAGGGTTTTGGCCCTGAGAAGCTGCCCTTCTGAGTGGGACATCAACAGCTATGGAGAGCAGAGATTAGGAACCAAAAAGGAAAGAGATGTTTTTGCTGACCAGTCAGACTGGAAACATTTGCCTCCAATGCTATTAAATTCAAATGAACTGGTCCTTATCCCTTCTTCCACTAAAAAGTAGAAAACAATAGTTTTGAGGCAATTCATGAAAACATGGGTGAAGATTGCATTTATTGCAGGCTGAGTGTGGATTGAGAACAATGGATTATTCCTGTCTTCCAAAAATAAGAAGGTACCTGCTATTTATGCTGAAACAAGCAAAAAGTTCACTCTGCTTTAGAATAATGGAACCCACACTGCTTTATAAAGATTCTTTCAAGTACCTTACCTGCCATGGTACTGAACAGAAACTCCCATCCCACATTTTAAAATCCTCACGGCCCTCTTAAAAATCACCAGTACTTGAAAATGCCTTTAGAGAAGCTCCTCAGTTTAATATTTGTGTCATTATAATAACTTAGACCAGAGGTGGGGAACTATTGCCTTTTTATGACTTGTGGACTTCCAACTCCCAGAATTCTGGGAGATGAAGTCCTCAAGTCCTCAAGTCATAAAAGGGCCATAGTTCCCAACACATGACTTAAATAAATACTGCCTGTAGTTCCAGCACAGTAGCAGTTAGATTCTTGGCTTTATTTTATCTAAAAAGAAAATACTATTTTTTTAGATGAAAATGAGAATGCACTATTAGCCCGCAAACATAATATAATATGACATTTCCAAAAGGATCTACAATAAATAAATTTTAATCTACCTCCTTGAGGGAGATGGGCAGTTTAGAAATATGAAATATAATCAGGCAAATAAATATTGCAATGCCAATAACCCCAATTGCATAAAATCATGGACTGAAGTTGTTTTTAACTTGTAGACTGAAATACTGGTATTGGGTGTTCAGTTCCAATAGAATTTTGGGAAGTGCAGGCGCTTATCCAATTTTGTTCACCACAATGTAAAAAAGATGTTGAGGCTCTAGAAAGAGTGCATAGAAGAGCAACATAGATGATTAGGGGACTCAAGGATAAAACATATAAAGAACGGTTGCTGGAATTGGGTATGTATAGTTTGATGAAAAGAAATACTAGGGGTGATATGATAGCAGTGTTCTGATATCTTGGGGTTGCCACAAAGAAGAGGGAGTCAAGCTACTCTCCAAAGTACCTGTGGGTAGGACAAAAAGCAATGGGTGGAAGCTAATCAAGGAGAGAAGAAATTTAGAACGAAGGAGGGCAATGGGAATTATGGACAAGGGTAATATATTTACCTCGAAAAGTAAACCAGCTGATTGTTAACTAGCTAGAAAATTGAGACACCAATCTAACTTTCTTGCCATCCAAACCAGAAATTTCATTGTGACTATTGTCTGTGGCTCTCTCGAGAGACTTGCTGTCCTAAAAAAACCCATAATTGTCACAGTAAGATGGCAACTTGTCAGTCTTCCCAAAGTGTTTTTCTGAACACTTGTTCAGAAGGGTAGGCACAGGACAATCAGCCAGGTGCCAACTGGAGGATAAATGGTAGTATTGGAGGAAGCAGTTATTTTTCTGTCAAGCAGGTATCTTCCTCTGACATTTTGTAATTAATTTTATAGTATCTGACAGCAGATATTTCAGGAGAGCCAAATATGACATTTGCAAAAAAGCAAGCCCTTTTGTTTGGATTCTTGATGTTGGTTGAATGGGCCTTGCCAGGAGTTCACTTTGATATGGTGAACTTGTATCTCCACTGCCCTCTAGCTCACTCCACTGCTGCTCTTTCCCAACCTACTTGATGAAGAAGAAAGGATGGAGTCTGCAGCAGAAGAGGTACCCTGGTTCAAGTACATACTTGACTAGAATGGGGTTTTGGAGGGTGATTTGGGCCATTTACTCTACCTCATCCCACCTTACCTGATGGGATTTTCATGAGAATAAAATTAGAAGATGCCCCTATTTTTCTATGTTGAGCTTTTAAACAAAATTCCTGATAATAGGAATGCAAAGACTACTCTTTTCATCTGCTCTGGATAAATTGGAAATGCTTTTGGTGTAGTTAGAATAGATGAAAAATTACAGCTAGACAGTGACTTAAGCAAGCACAAATGTTTTCTTATCCTTGCTTGATTTTTTTGGAAATTGATGATTTCTTGTGCATCAGGTTTCCTTGGACTATTAACAAAGGGAGAGTCCATTCAGAGCAGTGTGAAGCCTATGATTCTCTTTCAGAAATCTGGCTAAAACTATTGTTCTGACTAGGAAAAGCCATGGCAAAAAGTTGGCTTGGAGAGTTAAACAAGCACACCTTAAATGAAACCTACTTTCAGTTACTCGTCAATTTGGGACCCTGAGATTTTATCATAGCCAAGAACTCATATAGGCTTCTGCTGTGAAACTAAGTCATGTTCCATTTTATCCTTTCTGAAAATAGAGAAAATGACCTAGATGATTAATTTAACAGGAATCAGAGAATAGTTTCATATTGTGGAAAATATTATTTTTCCTTCAGATGATCTATGGGGCTCCAATCATTGTAATGTGAGAAAAATGAATAGCTAGAATCCATAACATAATAATACAGATAATTTTCAACACCATCAGAGTGGGTTGCTGATCAGAACATGTGGCAAAATTTCCACAAGAAACAGAGACCAGCTAGTATTTCTAATTCCTTAAAACCTTTTCAAAGATTTTAAAGTTAAAATTTCCAGAGCTATCGATACTGCCTTTGCCGTATATTCAATTAGAAAACCAAATATTTTGCTTCTTGTCTATTGATGGTGATTTTTACATAATTTTCTGATGAATTATTCTGAATGGACTACAGAAATAATATATATGGATGAAAAATATATATATTTAAATGGGAAATACAGACTTAAATACAGATATATGCAAAATTTTATCAAAAATTGTCTTCTTTTTGGCAACTTGTAAATGCAAAAAATCCTCATATGGATATTTTCAGCGACAACCTGGTGTAGAAATAAGACTGAATCAATAAAGGACTAGAAAATGAGATGATGGAGAAAAAAAGCCATATAAACAGATTTGTGCTTTCTACATTGAATGAAAATCAAGGTTAGAAATAATTAGAATCCAATCTTCTTAAAAATACATGGGAGTTTCCAGGACCTTCATAACAAGCCAAAAGATGCTTTCCTAATTACCTGCCAAACTCAAAAATTGATCTGCTGAAAAGTAGCATATTTTGTATAACATGCCTAGAAATAAAAAGAAAGAAAGATGCCAAAATAGAAATCTGATTCTCAAACAGAGAAAGTGAACCAGTGCACTACAACTTGTGCACTGGTCTTGTGTAACTCATTACTTCCTTAGGAGATAGATTATATAATTTCCTAGAAAGTTAAAAAAAAAAGATGCATTATTATATTCCCTACACCACATGTTTTAAACTCATGGCATCATGTTGCTGTCACATGATGTTTTTTGTGACTTCTTTTTCTTTGCGGAGCTGGGGTGGGCATGGCTTGTGTATGATGCATTCAGCCTGCAGACAACCAGTTTGACACTCCTGCCCTACACAGTTCAAATAAAAAAATCCATTGATTTAAATGGGTCTTCTCCCATATATAGAGAATAGTGGATTTTCAGGGACAGTGTTATTCCTGTATCCATATTCATTTCTCATCAGCAGTAAAGGTCATCTTTCTTGGATCCAACTGAAGAGGCAAACTGTTTGATATAGTACATATAACTTTCAATTTTAGTTTGTTCTGCTTTTCTCTTGGACCAAATTAAATAGAAGATCCTCAGTCCATCAGGATGAACACAGCAAAGTCAGGTGCCCCTAACTTTTCCGGACCTCACATACACAGACAAAAAGAAATGATCTAAATTATTTAATTAATTTTCCATGCCTAATTTTTGAACTGCCTCATCAGTTCATCCTCAAGCATCTGAAGTTAATTATTTTTTAAAAAAACTAAGATGCATAGCCAGAATATGATTTCAATGTCATTGCATTGATTTCAATGCCATGGCATTCTTTATGGATTACTTCACTCTTTACCTTTGCAAGCATTCATAGATGTGAAGGTGGAAGTTTGTTCCAAGCTTGTGGGTTGGTTTCCGAACATTTCATTAACAGGCTAGGTAACATCATCCAATTTAGAGGATATTAGTGTCGGTAATCTTCTGCTTATAAGGGCTTTGTGTGGATAGTAGGTCTTACGAAGGTGAGGGTCATATCAGGTCAAGGTCTTGTATTGGGTCTTTGATGGGTCAGGTGTGGGTCACATCAGGTAAGGGTCATTGGGAGTGCTGATTGGGGGGGTTGGTTGAAGTTGGTGCTGTCTTTGGTTGGATATGCAGGTGATTTGAATTCTGAGGGATTCATAGACTGTTGTAGGTTAATGTGTCTGTTGATAGAATTGTTTGTGGAGTGCCAGACTTCCATAAACTCTTGAGCATGGTGGGTGGTAGTGTGGCTAATGATTTTTGTATTGAAGCAGTAGGCTTCAATACAAAATACTGCTACTGTATACTGTATACTGAAGCAGTAGGCATGAGCTTAAATGGACTGCAGAGGATGGTAGAGGACAGGAAGGCCTGGAGGAATGTTGTCCATGGGGTCGTGATCGGTCGGACACGACTTTGCAATTAACAACAACAACAACTGATCCCATGATGCCGTTATAAGCAGAAGAAAACAGACACTCACATTCCCTAAATTCCTCTGAAGAAGTTACTTAGCCTGGTAATGAAATGTTTGGAAACCAACCCACAAGATCAGAGAAAGAACTCCCATCTTCATCCTACTCCCAAATTACATCCTACTTCATCCTAATCCCAAGTTACAGATAAATATGTACAGTTTTCAGAATCATGGACATATTAGCATAGGATAGCTGCAGAAAAGAGGACTCGTGGATTTCCTGTGATTCCGAGGCAAACGTTTGCCTACCACTATCCTTATCCCAGCTTTTCCCCACATCTGGAGTCTATCTTATGAGACATGATCACAGAATGCTCTCCTTTATTGGAGAATAAAGAATCTCCAACTCTTTATTACCTTTCCCCATCTCCCAAAACCAGTTGCTTGAGATAGATATCTGATTTTAATAGGAAAGTTGACCTACAAATGCACATTGCTTTAGTTGTAATAACTGTTTGTTCCTATATATGTTATTCTGCCTGCTTAGTAGGTTCTGAGATTGACTTCCCAATCCTTAATTTTGTATACATATTGTTTATGCATATGCCCTTATTCTTGTTATCTCAGATTCTAAAAGCAGCCTTGACATTTTAATCCTCAAAATCTCCAAATATATATCATATTTTAATTCCTGGGCATATCTTTCTAAGAGATGGCAAAAGGATAGAAAAAAATTCATCAGGGGACTTCTTTCCAAGAAACTATATTTAAGATGATAGTAATATGTAGCATTCAAAATATTAAAGTTTCATTTGCAAATGGTCTTTCAAGGTGTGGCAAGCCAATTATAGTGAATGATTAGAAAAATCAACAAAATGTTAACTCAGAGGGAACACTGCAAAATCTAATATAGAATGCATTCAGGTTGTCACTGGTTCAGATGATACTGTGTTTTTGAGATGACAGAGTCCTCTCAAGAGCCAGCAGTGGTTTTCTCAGCAAACTATTCATACTTAGATCTGGTGGCACAAATCTCATTATATTTTTCCACTGAGACATTTATAATAAAGTCCACATGAGTGTATGGCTGCTTGACATCCTTTAGCCTTGAGAGCAGTTACAGAGAATGTGGGAATAACACAGACCAGCTGTGGAACTGCATTCTTGCTTAAAGCAGATGAAATCTGCAAACAGAAGAAGAAAATAAAAGTGAAATACATCTAACCCAGCATGTCTCTCTCCTTTTATTTATCTTAATCTCTGTCTCCTTATTTCTCACCATAGGAATCTGTTCTCTCAGAAAAGATGGTGCTTCAGTTATGAAATAGCCTACTAGTGAGTAACCTCATTTATTTTAATGAGACCACTGCAGAGACAATGGATTGAGAATGAGTGTTTATGTCTGTTTTGAACTCATTTTCACATGGATGCTTTAGTCATTTCCCCTGTTTATGTATTCCATGCATTCACAGCACGTCCATATGTGCAAAATATTTTTTTGCTGGAGACAGCTTTTTATTTTGTGTGTGTGTGTGTGTGTGTGTGTGTGTGTGTGTGTATGTATGTATGCATTAATGCATTTCAAATGCATTAAAACATTTCAAATGAGTAAAAGAGTTTGAAAATTTAATCAATGCACTTATATAGCCAATTCATTGTTCCATTATTATGGGCATCAGATACTTTGCATTAATGGTTAAAGAAGCTTCAGTGTGATGTATGTACCTGAAAACAACTTTGTTTTAAATAATAGTACCCATTCAAGTTTCCAACTATTTTATAGGAAAGAGAAATCATTCTTGACTGTGATTTGTATCGCTAAAAGATATCAGTTAAATATTGGTGCAAGAGAAAAATCTCTCAGAATAATTGCTCAGAAGCACTTTATCATGTTTAGAATAAAAGGATTGTGCCCCTAAATCATTTATGAAAAAGGCCGCCATGATTCAATTTAATCAGACATTTAAATTTAAATAGAAAATAGGAATGGTCTTAATTGCTTCTTGAGTGAATGCTTAATTAACATAAACAACAGGCAAAGGAGGAAGCTTTATTTTAAAAATAAAGGGGAAGAATGGATAGATTAAGTAATTTGTTTAGCTTGACAGTCAATATGAGTCAGGATCCTTGGGAGCCATTCTTAATTCACAAGTGATGTGATTGTGAGCTTCAGCAGCTTTTTTTTTTTTGTTAGCCACAGACTGCAGTTTATAGAACTATAAGATGTTGCCGCTTTGGGGGACTTCCTGTTTGCTCTCTGTTGCTGCCAGATGGTCCCTCGGGATTGCCAGCCCCGTCGCCTGTAAAGAGCCGCCTTTACATCTGAAAGGCGGCTCGAAAAACTCCATTTCCATAAGGAAATGTGAGACAGAGCAGGTGAGGGCAAGTAGAGCTCTCTGCGAAGCCCCGAGAGGTTTTTTTTTTTTTACTCTCGGGGGCGAAGCAGATGAAGCTCCCTATTTCCCTCGCCGTTGCTCCGGGCTTCGGGAGACCTCTGCTTTTTTGCAGAGCCAGGCGATGAGAACAAGCTCTTTAAAGAAAATTAACAGATTAATTAAAGAGGATGAGATCTGGATCTGTGACCCTAAATCGCAAGTATTTTCATTTACTTTATAAAAGATACTGAAGAAAGGAAAAAAGAATTTTAAAATGGCGACTGCCGAGATTTGAGCAGGGAAAGCTGAAAAGGGAAAGTCCTTCCATTTCTTATTAAGCCACAAAGTAGCGGAACAAATACTCCTGGCTAAAATTGAAGAAAAAGCTCCACTTTTGTGTTTTCTCTTTCTCTTTCTTGGAGATTTGATATTGATCTTGTTTGGAAAGAAGCTTTTTTTTTTCTTTTCTTTTCTAAAAGAGTTTGTCTGTGTGGAAAGATGGCGTTTAGACTAACGAAGCCAGACAAACAAGCAGTGGGGGGGGGATTCCCCCATCCACAAACTATATGAACAAGTTCTAAACCTACAGACTCAGAAAACTGATTTTAATATAATTGAATTTCTCTTGGAGGAGATTGTAAGAAGGGATGAGATTGTGAACCAGAACTTTGAAAAATTTAAGCAGGAAATTAAAGAATTGGTGCAATTAAAGTTTGATACTTTGCAACGAAAGATTGCAAAAGTGACTAATGGTTTTTCAGAAATTGCTATGAAGTTAGATACAAATATTAATTTATTAGAGTCTAAAATGGAGGAAATTGAGGATAATTTGGACAATAAAATACAAAGAATTGAAGATGATTTGATAAACACTCAAGATAATAGCTTAGAAGAAAAACCTAAAATGGAAGCTGATCATAAGACTTGTAATGCAGAAAATATAAAACAACGGATTGAAAAAGAAGTTTTAATGATGCAATATAATCTCACAGAATATGCGATTAGACTGAGAGGATTACAGGAAAATAACAGAGATGACTTAAGGAAAATATCTTCTGAAATTCTGGCTGGGATCTTAAAGGTTCATCCTGAGGAAGTATTTTGTAGGATTGACAGAGTCTATAGAATAAATTCCTGGATTGCAAAGCAAAGGCAACTGCCTAGAGATGTGGTGATTTATTTCACAGATAAAGAAATAAGAAATAACATTGTGCAAAAATCTTTTAATTCTACTTTGCAATTGTTTGGAAGAAAGATTTGGATATACAAAGAGGTACCGCCTAAGATGTTACTGGAAAGAAAGAAATTTGGATTTCTGGTGACTGAGTTTAAAAAACAAAATATTTTATTTAGGTGGGATGTTCCAGTTGGTATAATATTGAGATATCAAGGAGAAAGATACCAATTAAATACTGTTGAAAAAGCGGAAGAATTTCATCAAAAAATTTTGAAAATGAGCTCAACATTTTTATGCACAACACAAGATAAGCAGAAGGAGTTGGAAATAAAGGAAAAATATCGAGCTACAGAGGCCTCCTTAGATGAACCGCCTTTGGATTCTTTAGATGCCTCAGTTGGATTATCTATAAATAAGAGAGACGTGGCATCGGATTCTATTGTGATTACTCATCAAATCACAGACAAGCATGGAAACCAATTAGTTGATACACAATTTATAGAAAAGAAATATGAGCCACAAAAGCAAAACCAACAAGATCAAATCATAAATCAGAATGAAAACCGATCGGTTGACATACAACTCGTAGAAAGGAAATTAGGATGGAGTTCAAACCCACAAAAAGTCAAGAAAAAAAGAAATAGGTCTCACAAAAACAAAAATTTCTAAATTAGGCAACAGTGAAGCCAGTTATTTAAAAAATGACTGAATACATGAAAAGATAGTTGAGGCGAAGTATTGATTAATATTATCCTGAGGAGAGTGACAGACCTCTGCAACGCCGTAATTTTGGGAGGTGAAAAGGGCCTTAAATTGTTGGATTGGAATTATCTATTTTGGATTTTTTTTGATAAATGTATTATGTTTATGCTGAGCTACATGGCAAGAGAGCTATGCTGGGGCATGCAGAAGATCTGGTTGTTACCCCATTATGACGGTGGGAATTAATAATCCTGAAGAAAGCCACTACTACAGATATTATATGGAATACAATTATAATGTCACTCGGGTGGTTGTTTTCTTTTTTTATATACACAAAGATATTCATTACTGATGGGGGCAGATGATAACTGAGGATTTTGAACATTCTGTTGCAATCAGGATGTTATGTTACCCTAATATGGGTGATGGAGTTAACAATCCAGTGGAAAGACATCAAAGAAGACATTATATGGATTATAAGTTTAAAGTTATTGATTTTATCTATATAAGGGAATATTTTTTAGTAGGGTGGGCAGAAGAATAAAGATATTAAGAATTGTTATGTATGGTAATTTTGTAGGAGAGTGGGTGGAGACAGGCTAGTTTATTGATTGTTTAGTTTAAGAAAAGGGATGTTTAAGAGATATATTTATGGGAGTGGAGGAAATGGATAGAGTTGAATGTTAAATCAGGATTTATTATATAGCTTTATAGGGGAAGGCTGCTTCGAAATGTTATATTAATATACACAAAAGATTAAATGTTAAATTAGGATTTATTATATAGTCTTAAAGTGGAAGGTTGTTTTGAAATGTTATATTAATATACAGATATATGTATGGGGGAGGAGAAAAAGGGCAGATTATTGCTAAATTGGGAGTCATAATAATATTACTATGCTAAATCAGAAGTTATTATACAATGTTATAGTAGAATGTTATTTTGAAATGTATGGTAAAAGGGGGATGTAATAATATTATTAGAAAGAAAGGGTCAGTATTTGGAGGAGGGAGTAAGGGGATGGTAAAGTATTATATAATCTGTTATGAATTTGAATATTACTTTGAAGAAGTCACAGGGGGACGGGTGGTGAGGGGGGGTTAGGGAGGAGGGGGGAGAAAAAAAGGGGGAAAAATCTGTATTTGAAAAACTTTTTCAATTAAAAAAAAAAAAAGATGTTGCCACTTTGGAGATCATTCAAATTCTCATAGCTAACATCTCTGAGCTCTTGGTTCCTATATTATCCACTTGAAAGACTCAGTGATTTAGAAGCAGCCATAAGAGTCATTTCAACTTAATGCCAAATAGAACCTATTCCTAGGGGATGTTCTGCTTAGAGACTTCCTCCATCCAACTTCTTATTTTCATTATGTTTGACAAGGAAGAGAAGGGAAGGGAAGGGAAGGGAAGGAAGGAAGGAAGGAAGGAAGGACAAATAGACAAATATTGTCTATTTGTCTGTCTATCTAGCCATACCATCTATGCTAATGAGATTCTATGTCTCTATTTAAAGCATCTCATTTGTTGACCAAATGTCCTAGCATGGTTCACAAGTAAATGGGAGTAGTACACAAGGGGAGAAAAAGAAGGAAAAAGACATGAAGGAAGAAAGCCTGGGAATATTTTCATGATTAAATGTGAGTCCTCACAACCTGATAGTGAGAAAAGCACCCAATTTTCCTTTTTTTTTAAAGAAGAGAAATGGAATAATTTCAGATCTTACCTAGTTGTTTTCTGTTGCAGCCTATAAAACGCCTACCACCCATTGAAGATAGACGGAGAAATCTTTTCAAATCAGGACTTTTAGTAGTGTTGATGTAAACTCCCTAACTCCAAGTAATGCTTTTCTTAGCTGCAGATACATCAGTAAAATTAAAACTTCAGGATTTATTGTTGCCAACATTTAGGCAATCCAATCTTAGGTTAATGAGGATTTACTATGTTGTTGTTGTTTTACACAGCCAAATATTTACACTGGATTTGGCATTTTTGATCACCTATACATTTCTTTCCAAGGACCTGGGATAGGCAGATATTGTTGTTTGATGAAAGGCATCATCGTAAGAGTGTACACTGTTCCAAAAAAAGCTGCTTTTTACAATTGACTGATGGTGATTTTGCCATTGTAAATGGTGTTATTGTGATGCTCCAGATATTGTCTATCACTATTGGTACTATTGTTGCTTTCTTTTGGGATATTAGTATTATTTCTATTTGCAGGAGTTTATATTTTATGATTTTGTCTAGTTTTTTCTTGTCCATTTCAGGTGTTAAAATTCAAGTACTGCCATATCCACTATACAGACTTCTGATCAATTAAGTCTGGGATATTATGTGGCAGTGTCTGTTTGGATTCTAAAGTCCCAGAACACTTCATTTTCTATGACTTTATGTATTTTAAGTTCTTGTTTGCAAAAAAATGGTATTTCTTGAAGATATTACAATGCACCCTTGTTGCTACTTTGTCGTGCTGTTGTTTGAAGGCAGTCTGTGTGATCTGCAACAGCTAGCCAGGTGGTCCACTAATTCCTCAGTTTCTTTCAGAGACAGCATTTGCTACCCATTGCTATCTTCTCAATACTGGCTTTATATGCATTTGTTCTTAAAGTTTGTGCAGATAAAATTAGCACCTCGGACTCTTTCTTCAATTTTCATGCTCTTAGACATTGTCAGATCTTGTTATTATCTATTTTACCTGTTTTTAAAAAATATAATAGCCATGTAATACTTTTTCTTCCCATGTCTTTTTTTCTGTTTTTCATTTGTTTTTTCTTGTAGGCCAGTTTGGTCTCTCAAATAATCAGTAGACACTGAATACTAGCTTCAGTGCATCTTCTTCATTGTCCTTCACTTATTTTCCCAATGCCCTTTTTTCTTCTTCAACCATCTGAAGTACTTGGAACATTTTCCTTCCTGAATAGAATCTGCCAATATCATTGTAGATGAAGGGCATGATTCATTCTCTCTCTCTTCCTCTTCCTATCCAAGGCTGTTAGTTCTGCTTGAGTCCAGTCCACTATTCCAGCTGTGTATCTAATCACTGGAATTGTCCAGATGTTAATTGTGCTGATGATATTTCCTTCACTGAGTTTGGACATTAAGATCTTCTTTGCTCTCGTGATGTATTCACTTCTAACCTTATTCTTGATTTTAGTCCCCTATTTGAAGGATACCCACATATCTATAGTGATTGTCTTCATCCAACTCTTAATGTTATTTCATTGGGCATCTTGATTCTTTCAGATTTCTCTATTTTCCCTGTTCATGGTGAGAATGGTACATCTGTCCAGCCAAACTCTATTGCAATATTCTGGCTGTATATTTGGTCATTGTTGAGCAGCAATTCTATTTCAGGAAGCATTTTTTCATACAGTTTCAGATCATCTGTGTAAAGAAGATAGGATAACATGGCAGGTGTTTTCAGAGTTTGATAGTCATGGTCTGATTTCTTCTGTATTGTTGATACAGGAATGAGTGTAATGACAAACAGTAAAGTCTCTTGAAAGATTCCACTCTTTATTAGTGGGATCTATTTATTACCCTTTCTGTTTTCTTTTTCAATATCATTCCATTTCAAGTGAAAATCATCTTAAATAAAATTTAAAATCTATATCAGATAGTTGAGCATCTGAGACTGCTACAGTCATGCAAGTTCTCCTGAACTGATAGCAGCTTTTTATACCATCAACCATTCTGGTAGCCAGGCAGGATTGCGCTTTGGGGCCCAAGTTTTGCAGCAATTCAGCCTTTCTTGTCAAGATGATTCAAGAGTTGGTACTGTAGCACTACTGCATGATAGCAAGTTCATTGATTTGTGAAGATAATTTTAAGCTTTAGAATGGATGTTATTGGTATCATGAAGCATTTTGCTGTACTGCTTTCCACTTTCTAAGGAAGCCCTTATACTTGAATTCAGTCCCCAACTTATAGCTACAACCGAACCCAGAATATTGGTTGTGAGTTGCTGTGGTCACTGTGACCACATACCCAGTTCTTCCCCATTGTGGCCCTAAAGAAGCATCGGGCATGTGTGGAGCCCAGCCTTAAGGAAGATTCCTTTTGCTAGCTTTCTAACTGCACCTCACATTGGCAGAGCACACCTGCCAGCAATTGTAGCAAAAGAGAATGATAAATGGGTCTGATAAATGGTGAGGCAGTGAGAAGATTCAGGCCTCTCGAAAGTGGCAGGGCAAGGAGGAGGCTCATGCACCAGTGGGTCTAGCCAAGACCTACCAGGAGTGGCACAGCAGGCAGAAAGGCCAGGTCTCTTGAGATGGCAGAGCAGGGAGGGGTTAGCTTAGTGGCCCACTGGTGAGCTCAGTGGTCCACAGCTTCCTGGCCACAGTGACATGGAGGAATTGCAGCGTTCCCATGGTCATAAGGCCAGGCATACTGAAAAGCACTCAACTCTTGATCATGTGACTGTGGGACCACTGCAACAGTTGGAACGTTTATGTCTTAAATGCCTTTGTTCAGCACTGTCATAATTTTGAATGGTTGAATGACCAGTCATAAGTCAAGGATTCCTTGAAATTCTGACCAAGCAGTATTCCCTGGGAGACAAGAGGCTGCAATTAATTCCAAACTGTAATGAAGGAATAACCTTGAGAAACAGGAAGAAGAACCACTACCAAGAAAAAAGGTCACATAAAAGAAATGTGAATCTGAGTCTAGATCAGAACTAACTGAGAATGTATCACAAGTCATAGGTTATCCAGTTCTGATAAAGATACAGAGAGAGAAGAGGGGAGCTCACTCATATTTGCAAGACTTTGTAACAATAACTGAATAATAAAACTAATATTAGTCAGAAAGACTTTGGTTTTCAAGTTTGTTTTATTTTGAGTTGCATTCCCTCAGAAGGAGAAGGCTTAGTTTTTGAGACTGTTTCTTGATCCTTAGCTGTCACTGAATTTACAAGTGGAATTTATAATGAGAAATAAAACTGCAGCTATTGCCCAAATCATCTTAACTGCATATCCGTCTGTCCTTAAAAAGTATCTGGAAATCTCAACTAGATAAAGCACTTCTCACTACATCTAAGTGCTAGACTGCTAACCAATTCAAGATAAAAGATATATAATTCCTGTACTGAAAAATCTCCTGCCAGCAACAGTTCAGGGCATTAGTGCTAACTTTGAAAGTCTTAAATGGCTTATGGCAGCTTCTTGTCATTAACCTACCCGACTACTAATGTCAATAGTAGTGTAGTAATACCTTTAGAAGGTATCTTGGTTTAGTAATAATAGTAATACCTTTAGAAGGTATCTTGGTTTGTGGAATTTGGTATGCTGAAAACAGCCTTCTCCTATTTGGCTCCTAGAATATGTTCCCTTAAGATATGCATCTGGCCTGACTCTCCCAGGATTTAGAAAATTTGTAAAAATATGTGTCTTTCACTAGGCTGTTTACTGCTAATTTTATTTTCATGTTCTTTTCATCAGCATTTTAACTGTATTAAAATTGTTTAAATTAACTTTTGAAGTTTTATTGTTGTAAACTGTTTTGGATTGACAGAATGTTAGGGTATACATCCAATAACAAGAAAATGGAACTAGGATCATTATAAACATTGCTTTAATGATGTCATAGTGTTATTAAATTGGAAAAGGATGTTAGATATACCAGATTACTTTATGATTTGCTAATATTATACATTTTGCATGTGCTATTAACATTATGTTTCCAAAGTCTGGATAGTCAGCAGCCATCCAGTTTACAACATGATTCTGTAAGAGGCTCCCATTTCTCTTCTATAATCAGAAAGAAAGCTGGGAAGCAAGAAGGAATGCTATGAAAATTGCTCTCTGTTTAAATTTTTCTGACATTGATTTTCTTGGCTTGATGAAATTACGAAACAATTGAATAACAACTCTGTTATTCTGTAGGCAGTCTGAATTTTCTGAGTTGATGCAGGAAGTAGAACTTTGTTGTGACTTTTTAAATATGGTTCTGAAATTGGATGTCCATTTCAAATTCTGGGAAATTATAGAACCCAAAAACTTGAAGGACTCTACTGTTGATACTATGTTGTAAGAGGAGGGTTCCTCTAAAATTCACTCTCATTTTACAGTTTTAAGCATATTCAGCTCCAGATTGTTCTGGTAGCACCACAGGGCCAATTGTTCAACCTCCTGACTATATGCAGATTCGCCACTGTCTCGAATGAGACCAATGACTTCTATCATCTGCAAACTTCAATAGTTTAACAGAGGGATCCTTCGAGATGCAGTCATTGGTATATAGAGAAAAGAATAATGGAGAGAGAGCACACAGCCCCAGGGGGCTCCTGTAGTAGTTGCTCGGATATTCTATGTCAGTGATGGCTAACCGTTTTGCTGACGCGTAGCAAAAGCGGGGGGAGTGCCGGGGGGTCACGTGTGCATGTGCCCACACCCATTAATTCAATGTGCGTGCAACTCCCCTGTGCCCCCCTGCTTTTGGCACACAGTGGCATGGTGGGCCTGGTAGGTCCATTTTTCACACTCCCCAAGCTCCAGAGGCTTTCTTGGGGGGCAGGACCGGAAGTCAGGAAACCTGCTGTTTCCAGCCTCCAGGGGGTGGGGGAGGGGGAAAACCTCTGGAGCCTGGGGAGAGCTTAAAATGGGCCTTCTGGTTCCACCAGAAGTTGGCAAACAGGCCATTTCTGGCCTCTGTAGGGCCTCTATTGGGGAGGGGAAGGCCGTTTTTGCCCTCCCCAAGTCCTGGAAAGCCTCTGGAGCCTGGTGAGAGTGAAAAATGGGCCTCCCCCCCGAAGGCCCTCCCACCAGAGCTGAGCTAGGGCAACACTTGTGTGCCCACTGATAGGGCTCCATGTGCCACCTGTGGCACGCGTTCTGATAAGTTCACCATCATGGTTCTATGTGATTTTCCCAAGCCTCACTTGTTGCTTTCTATATGTCAGAAAGCTTATAATCCACCTACAGTATGCACAGACAGTTAGGTGAATCAATTTAGAACGGAGAATTTCTGGAATGATGGTATTGAATGCCAATTTGAAGTCCACATATTAATATTGTTGCATTGCTATTGACTAGAATGTGCTGTTGCTAGAGGGTTGCCTTGATATATACTGAATATTTCCAAATTTTGGATGGTCCTGAAATTATTCATGGAAAGTTTAAAAAATCTTCTAAAGCTATTGTCTTGCATAGGCTTTCCTCCTAGTGTAAAATCTTGGATTCATTAAACATAGGCAGTTGTATGTTATGAAGAATCTTTTCTGACAGGGTCACATTTTTAAAATATATGTCTTTTAAAATATATGTATTTTAAAAATGTGACCCTATAACAGGAAATGTAAACAGTTTCTCCCATACAGTTTGAAGCTTCCTTATCATTTCTGGGAACAGTTCTGAACAGTTCCAAAAAGCTATGTTGCGGTTTGATGCTAGGTCATCAAAACCTTGTGGATAAAATGCCTTATGCAAAGGAATTTTAAGGTATGTCATGTTTCAGGACTGATTTTGTTTTCCCTTATTTTCTTTTCCCTGTACATGTTTTACTTCTATGGACAATATTGCCATTAGCGTTATATCAGAGCTACCTAAACAACTTCAGGGTTTACAGATTGGCCTTAATTAACTTGAAAACTTATTAAAAGCACTGACATTTAACAGATCTGTTAGTTTGAAAATACTAAGGTCTTTCCATTTAAATTTTGTTTTACAAGACTGAGATCTTCCCACTGAACTTTAAATGTATAAGATTTAGCAAATTCAATTGCTGCCAGGCTTCATAATAAGACAAGTCACTTAAGAGCTCAGCTTGCTAGAGCACAGCAGAGCATTTCCCCCATTGTAACTCAGCTCCTTTACAGGGTAATTAGCTTAGCAAAAGAGCAACACTGTGTTGCAAACTACTTACTAGCTCGCAAAGCAACTGTGCAGTACAATAATCTCAGTACTTGGATCATTTACTTTAATTGGCAATAACTAGGGAGGTAAAGCCAGAACAAAGCAAAGTCATGAGAAACGATTTTAAAAGTGGGATAAGACAAGTCAGCCTTACCCTGAGAAATTTATGCAGAAGTAAGTTTCATTGTGCTCAAAGGGTTTTTCTCAAAATAAGGATGTAAAAAATTGCAGCCTTACAAGCGGGGTGGGGCGGCTTATTTAATGAGGAGAAAATGATTTGACACAATCTAAAACAAAAGTAACCTATAGATTTGTCCATAGGGCTAAGTCAAGGCTACTATATCTGGGTTGCAAAGATCTCCAAGACTACTAGATGGCTGCAAAAAGCAAATGGTTTTTATAACCTTTTGTTGACATTTTGTGTTGACTAGGTATGATATGCCCAAACTGAATTCATTGTCACCTTTACTCTCTTTTCTGTTTAATTACATTTTCATGGCCTTAAAATGAAATTTAATATACCTAGTTTTATACTTAAATCTGCCACAGTGCTGTTGTTTCTTTTTGCCAGTCATGCACAACACATAATAAAACCAGATTGCAATTATTCCACACTGTCCTCATTACCTGCAGATCTTACATGTTTTCAGCATATTATGGTCTATATACTTGTGAATCTCTAATTCATTAATAATATAACAAATCATAATTTGCACTGTTAATAGCTGACCTAGCAAGTTAGTACTTATTGTTTTTGTTACATAATGTAACTAATATATTACCCAGATCTTTCACTTATCTTTTAAGTAATAAAGATTTCTAAACTTTCCATGATAAAGGTGATAGAAGTAAATTTCGAGCAACCCACCTACCTCACATATTATATGCACATTTGTTGATATATCTGTCCTCTTTTGCCTTATGGCTTAGTAAATATTCATCCCAACAAGATGTTATTGAGGATTTATAAAATAAATTTGATTTTTAAAATAATTTTAAAAATTACTTCCAGAGGCTCCCCCCACCCCCTATTTGGATGGGGGTGAGCTAGAAACATTGTTGTTTGATGGTCGCAAAAGACCTTGGGCCAGGCTTTTATGCCTTACCTGGTCTGTCAGCCTCCAGGAGGTCACTTATCATCTGGAGATGCCTCTGAATAATATGATACGATACTTGCTATGATATGATACGATACCTGGCTCCCATGGACATGAACATCTATATCCTCCCGATTCGCCTCCCTACTCGCCTAAGGTGCAGCCGCTAGAGCTATCGGAGTCTTCTCTGGGCCCGTGAACCTGTAGATTGGTGGTTTGTCATCAATGCCCCCAATTGTAAGAGGGAAATATTCGGATTTCAAGTCTTTCATGGTGCCAGTCGATGACTGCGGTTTCTGGCCCTTCACAGCTTTCGTGAGAGGGCAGCTGGTGTTAACATCTGGCCTCAAAGCAGCCTAAGACTCCATCCACTGCTGTGAGAGAGCAGTGGAGTTTACTGACTTGGAATTGATTGAATATCCCTTTCCAGACTTTGGACTATCTTGATTACCCCCAGGCCGTCGATTTCCCCCCGATTGATTGATTGATTAATTAATTAATTAATTAGATGTATTCGCTAACAGAGCTTCTTGTTCTGTGAGACTCCCCCCTCTCGCACGTGTGGCCCTCTACTTTATCAAGGGCCTACCTTTATGACGGGCATTGGCACCCCGAGAGGTGGCATGTTGCAAAAAGGGGATTGAGGGGTTTTTTAGGGAAACTTTTTGATAGATTTTTAAGGGATTTTAAGGGGCAGGAAGGTTGTGTGGGTTTGGGGGTTAACCCGCAGGGGAAGGGGTCCGGCCCAGCTGTCAATGGGGCCATGGAGGGTGCGGATTCCGGGGGTAAGGGGGACATTAGAGTCCATTCTGTTGAGGGCTTTTCCATCAACGCGTTGAGTGGGAGGGGCAGATATGGCGGGAGCAGGGGGCCATATCATGTGGTGGGGGCACGCACTTGCTATCTTCGAACGGTGGCACACCCTGGTCCCCATAGCCCTTCTCACACCCCAGGCTGTTCAGTCTCTCAGGGCCCGAGCCTTCAGCTGCTGTTGTGCAATGCCAGGTCCATGGTAAATAAAGCCCCCCTCATTTGTGATCTTATTCAAGAGGGGGGAGTGGACCTGGCAGGTATTACGGAGACCTGGTTGGGCCAAGAGGGGGGAGTCCCCCTCGTAGATATGTGCCCATCAGGCTTCCGTGCATTCCATCAGCCGAGAACCCAGGGTGGGGGCGGGGGTGTGGCGGTTATTATAAAGGAAGGTCTTGATCCAAGAGAGACCACTGTTCCACAGATAGCCGGATGTGAGTCCCTTTTTGTGAAGTGGGGCCGTGGAGTACAGATGGGCTTGTTGATCGCGTATCTGGCTCCCTCCCACATGGCAACGGCCTTGCCCGAGCTGCTCAATGTCATAGCCGAGGTGGCGGTTGGTACCCCCAGACTTTTAGTCATGGGGGATTTCAACCTGCCATCTATCGGTGAAACGTCTGAGGTGGCTCGAGAGTTCATGGCTTCCATGACGGCCATGGACCTTACTCAGTTAATTCATGACCCTACTCACATAGGTGGACACACTCTGGACTTGATTTTTGTCTCTGGTCAGTGGTTGAGTGGCCTTGATATAGGGGATATAGTCATCGAACCCTTGTCATGGTCTGACCACTCGCTCCTTCGACTGGACTTTCTAACCGCTGCACCTCACTGCAGGGAGGCAGGACTGACCAGGTGGTTCCACCCCAGATGGATCCTGATAGGTTCCAGACGGAGCTTGGGCCATTTCCTGAGACTCTGGCTCATGACTCGGCTGAAGACCTGGTGGCCACCTGAGATAGTGCGGCTGCCGGGGTTTTGGACCGTGTCGTGCCTTTGCGGCCTCTGACCCGTCACTGAACTCACCTAGCTCCTTGGTTCTCTGAGGAGCTGAGGGAGATGGAGTGCCAGAAAAGACGCCTGGAGAGTAGTGGGAGGACCAGCCACTCCAAATCCGACCGAACACTGGTGAGGTCTCATATTAAGACCTACCTAGTGGCGATAAAAGCGGCAAAATCTAGCTATTTTGCCGCTCTTATCGCGTCATCAGATAATCGCCTAGCCGCCCTGTTTAGGGTGACCCGCTCCCTCCTCCATCTGGAAGCGCGGGATGCTCCCTTACAGGGTCGAGCTGAGGACTTTGTGCAGTATCTGTATGACAAGATCGCTCAGATTTGGGAAGGCCTGGCCTCTGACTGGGTAAGTCTGGACGGGATGACTGAGGCAGGTCTTGAGAGTGTTATCTGGGAGGAGTTTGATCCTGTTGCTCCCGAGGATGTGGACAGGATCCTGGGATGGCTGAACGCGACCACATGTTTATTGGACCCATGTCTCTCCTGGTTGGTACTGGCTTCCCAGGAGGTTACACGAGGCTGGCTCCAGGGGATTGTTAACGCTTCTCTGAGTGAGGAGGTCCTGCCGACTGCTTTGAAAGAAGCGGTGGTGAGGCCCCTCCTCAAGAAGCCCTCCCTGGATCTGGCTATTTTGGCTAACTATCGTCCAGTCTCTAACCTTCGCTTCGTTGCAAAGGTTGTTGAGAGTGTGGTAGCGCGGCAGCTTCCCCGGTACCTGGATGAAGCTGTCTATCTGGACCCACTCCAGTCCGGTTTCTGGCCTGGGTACAACATGGAAATGGCATTGGTCGCGTTGGTGGATGATCTCTGGAGGGCTTGGGATAGGGGTTGTTCCTCTATCCTGGTCCTGTTAGACCTCTCAGCGGCTTTTGATACCATCGACCATGGTATCATGTTGCACCGGTTGAAGGGGCTGGGGATGGGGGGCACCATCCTGCGATGGTTCTCCTCCTACCTCTCTGACCGGTCACAATCCATGTTGACAGGGGGGCAGCGGTCGACCCCGAGGCGCCTTGTTTGTGGGGTGCCACAAGGGTTGGTCCTCTCACCCCTTCTGTTCAACATTTATGTAAAACCGCTGGGTGAGATCATCCGTGGCTTTGGGGTGGAGTTCCATCAGTACGCTGACGACACTCAGCTGTACATCTCTACCCCAGGCCACCCCAACAATACCCTTGAAGTGATGTCCCAGTGCCTGGAGGCTGTGCGGGCTTGGATGGGGAGAAACAGGCTCCGACTCAACCCTTCCAAGACCGAGTGGCTGTGGCTTCTGGCGTCCCGATATAGCCAGCTGGTGCCATCACTGGCTATTGGGGGCAAATCACTGGCCCCCACGGAGAGGTCTCGCAACTTAGGCGTCGTCCTGGACACACGGCTGTCTTTAGAAGAGCATATGATGGCCGTGGCCAGGGAGGCTTTATATCAGGTTCGCCTGATACGCCAGTTGCATCCCTTTCTGGATCAGAACTCCCTACGCATGGTCACTCAAGCACTCGTCACTTCCCGCCTGGACTACTGCAATGCTCTCTACATGGGGCTCCCCTTGGGGTGCACCCGGAGGCTGCAGTTGGTCCAGAACGCGGCCACACGGGGGATTATGGGAGCGAAGGGGCATTCACATATAACACCTCTCCTGCGCGAGCTGCACTGGCTTCCTGTGGTCTTCCGGATGCGCTTCAAGGTGTTGGTGACCACCTTTAAAGCGCTCCATGGCTTAGGGCCGGGGTATTTGCGAGACCGCCTTCTGCCGCCAATAGCCTCCCATCGACCGGTTCGCTCACACAGAGAGGGCCTCCTCAGGGTGCCGTTGGCCAGGCAGTGCCGGCTGGCGACCCCCAGGGCAAGAGCCTTCTCTGTGGCAGCGCCTGCCCTCTGGAATGACCTGCCCCCTGAGATACACACGATATCAGACCTCTGGACTTTTCGTCGGGCTTGATCCCATCCTCTTAGTTTTTTAATCGAATTTCGGTTTTAATTGGGTTGTTTTAAATTCGGGCCAAAATTATTTAATTGTTTTTTAAAATGTTTTTAAATTTTATATGCTATGTTTTATCCTGGCTGTACACCGCCCTGAGTGCCGCAGGAGAAGGGCGGTATAGAAATATAAATAAATAAATAAATAAATAAATAAATAAATAAATAAATAAATAAATAAATAAATTTTAAAATACTCTGGGAACCCTCAAAAGTTCACCATACCAATGTATTTATATTCTAACACAAATGCTTAGAACACTACATTTTAGCAAGTTCTGTAAAATGCAAAATTGCAGCAAATTTCGCATGGCAGCAAGTGTTGACATGGAAAGCAGATGTTCACAATTAGAGGATGAAATGGCTAGATCTTAAGCTTCATCCATTTTGAAGCAAAGTAGAAAAAATAAATTGTTTTTTAGAAGGGCATGTAAAACCAGAGTGTTTAGAAATTTGCTTGTTCAAAAGCAATGTTGCATGATTGACAGATATATGTGAAAATGCCCTCTTTTGATTGAAATGTTTGGCTTTCAGTGTTACCTTATTATAAGTAGTTTAGTTGTCTTTTTAGATATGTTGGCATGGAATGTGATATTTTAAAGATCTTTGAAATTGAAAAATATCTGTGATATATTCTTATTTTCATATTTTAAAACTGGCAAAGTACCTTATACAGTATTGGTTTAACAAACCCTGAAACACAGTGTTTTATTATTATGATGACCATAAGCAGTTTGATTAATCAAACTATGATCTCCCTTTAAACTTTTCTTATCTTCATATTTATTCATTAATCTCAGTGTATTATCTGTCCTGGCCTTGCTGAGTTTTCAGAGCAGAAATAATAGCCAGGCTTCTATCCCTAAATTCAGCACATGTGCAAAAATAAATAAACCCATTATATTTGGAAGTCATTAAATTAATTGCTAAATAATGGCAGAAAGGAAGGAATAGCAGCATCAACCATTTCTTGTAACTTTACAAATTCACCTAACCTATATCCAGGTTTAACATTTATATATATGTTAGTTCTAAACTGTACTTTTTAAAATATTTCATTTCCTTTTTTTTTTAAAGTAAATATTACTTCATGGAAAATAAATGGCAGATTAGGGGAATAAAACGAACCTAAAACAAAAAGCAAAGATTTTGTAGGTTTCCTTTTTGCTTTCTGCAAAAATCCATGTTTTCTTTCATTCTTGATTCTTTGAGATCACATTGTGATCTTTCTATCTCATTTAATTCTGTCTTCATAACCATATGTTTATTTATTTTACTTTATTTATATATTTTATTTTTATTATTTTATTACCTTTATTTATTTGCTGTCACGTAACTATTACTACCACCCTCTACTAGCTATGTCCCAAAGCAGCTTTTTGACACAAAGATATGAATTAATATTTACCTTAACTTTCTTGAGTGATTACTTGAAAAATCACTTTTCTGATTTTCTCAGATTATTTCTGCTTCCGCATTCCCAATATTAAAGGCATTTTCCTAATTTCTTGATTTGCAATCTAGGATTGTACTCTTTTTCATGAGTTATTTCCATTGCATGTGGGTGATTTTTCTGATTTCTAATTAAAGTTCAACTGTCATTTGGAATTTGTATTATCTAGAGACAAATCTGGCTGTTTAAAGCCTTGGGAGTAATTCTCGAGGTCCTTCAAAAATTGCCACCAAATTGCAGTTTCTAATGTAACAGAAAGCAAGGAATCATATTATATTCACAATCAATCTGATCATATTTCAATATTCAATTAGTTTTAAGACAGTTTGCTTTTTAGTTCAGTGACCCATTCCATTTTTTGGAGTGCAGTGTATTGAGAATGCAAACTCTTTGCATGAAATGGGTGGATATAGAATTTCTCACTTTCTTAGACCCTAGCTAAGTATAGAAAGCTTGAATTTCAGGAAATTCTTTTCTTTTATTGCAAAAGTTTTACAATTACATTTCCCCCCCATTTTTCCCCCCAACCCACCCCATACTCCCCACCCTAACCCTCCCAAACCCCTCCTAACCCTCCCCCCTGACTTCCACAGATTATAATCCCATCAAAATCCCCTTTTTGTAACACCTGAACCCCTCAAACCCCCTTATAATTTTTCATCTTCACAAAATTCATATATTTCTATTTTCATATAATACTTTCAATGAAAAGCTATTTGATACTTCCTAGTTTGATATTTGTTCTGCACATAATCTATCCATTTTTTCCATTCCCATTCATAAGTCTCTTGTGAGCGATCTTTTAGATATGCTGAAATCTTCGCCATCTCTGCAAAGCTAGCCATCTTCAAAGTCCATTCTTCAATAGTGGGCAAAGCTTCATTTTTCCAGTATTTACCTATCAATAATCTCGCTGCTGTTATCATATACAATATCAACTTAGTTTCATCCAATGTAAAACCCTTTACTATACCCAGTAAAAACAATTGTGGAGAAAATTGAATTTTTTTCTTCAAAACATTCTGCATAACCCACCATATTTTTATCCAAAAAGCCTTAACTTTCTTACAGGTCCACCAAACATGATAATATGTGGCATCTAAACAATCACATCTCCAACATTTTGGCTGAACATTAGGGTACATACACGACAATTTCTTGGGATCTAAATGCCATCTATAAAACATTTTATAAAAATTTTCCCTCAAATTCTGTGACTGTGTAAATTTAACATTCTGAACCCATATTTTTTCCCATGTTTCCAACATCACTGGTTCTGCAAAATTTTGTGCCCACTTAATCATACAATCTTTAACCAATTCAGTTTCTGAATCCCTTTCTAGCAAAACATTGTATAGCCTTTTAATATGCATTGGACCTTTCTCTTTTATATGTCTAACCAATTCTTCCTCATGCAACATAATACCAGTTTTTTGGTCCTCTTTCCATCTCAGTTGAAGTTGATTATACTGTAACCAAGTTAGATTAATCCCTTCGTCCAACAGTGTCTCTAATGTCTTGAGTTGCCATCTGCCCGCATCTGTAAAAAGAACTTCTTTATATAAACCCCACCCCCCCGAGTGACATTATATTTGTATTCCACATAATATGACCAAGATCCAGCCATAACGGTATTTTATAATCCCATTTGAATCGGTGCTTCTTCCAAACTCTCATCAAGGAATCTCTAAGTATATGGCTCTTAAATACTTTATCCACTTTGTTTTCATAAAATAAGTACGCATGCCATCCAAATTCAAGGTCAAAACTTTCTATATTCAATATTCCAGTCTTTTTCCTTCCAAACCAATTGCTTGCTTGAGTCAAAGCTGCTGCTTCATAATATAACTGTAGGTTTGGAAGTTTAAGACCTCCCCTTTCTGGAACATCTTGCATAATTTTCAATTTCATTCTCGGTTTTTTCTCATTCCAGACAAACTTATTCACTCCACTTTGCCATTCTTTCAGTTGTTTATCACTTTTAAGCACCGGAATCATTTGAAACAAAAAAAGAAATCTTGGCAAAATGTTCATCTTAACTGCTGCTATTCTTCCAAGTAGAGACAGCTGCAGTTTTTTCCAAGTCTCCATATCTTTCTGTACATCTTGCCACAACACCTCATAATTATTTTGATACAGTTTCATATTTGATTCTGCAACCTGAATTCCTAGATATTTAACCTTTGGTACAATCTCAAAACCTGCCCTCCTTTCAAGTTCATGTTTGCAATCTTGTGTCATATTTTTAACTATCATCTTAGTTTTCTTCTGGTTCAATCTAAATCCTGATACTATACTATAATCTTTTATAATGTCTTTCATCTGGATTATTGATTCCATCGGCTGTGTTAGGGTAACAACCAGATCATCTGCAAATGCCTTTATTCTGTAATCCTCTTGCCTTATCACTATTCCTTTCAAGATATTAGAATCTCGTATTGTATTCAGTAAGACTTCTAGTGTTAAAATAAATAACAATGGGGATAACGGACAACCTTGTCTTGTTCCTTTTTCAATATTGAAGTCTGTTGTCAAACATCCATTAATAATAATCTGTGCCTTTTGCTCTTGGTAAATTGCTGAAACCGCCTGTAGAAAGTGATCCCCAAAGTCCATCTTTTTTAAAGACTTTAATAGAAAATTCCAGTCCACTCTATCAAAGGCCTTCTCCCCATCCAGGAAAACCAGCACTGCAGGGATCTGTTTATTCTTCTCAAGATATTCCACTAAATCTATAACTTGCTTTACATTGTCCTTCATATATCTGCCCTCTATAAATCCCGCTTGATCATCATGAATCACCTCTTGAATTACTGGCATCAACCTGTTGGCTAGTACTTTTGCGTAAATTTTATAGTCATAAAAGTTACAGAAGAGATATTGGTCTATAATTCTCCGGTTTTTTAGGACCTGCTTGCTCTTTTGGTATCAAAGAAATATAAGCTGTTTTTCATGATGGGGGTATTTTACTCCCTTGTTGTATATTACAAAATAAGTCTCTGAGTTGTTCCACCATTTCTGCTTGCAAAGTTTTATAATACACTGCAGTCAAGCCATCCGTTCCAGGAGCTTTGGCTGTTTTCAGTTGTTTAATTGCTGCAATTATCTCCTCAACTGTTATGGGATGATTCATTCTTTCCTTTTGCCAGTTGGTAATTTTTATAACTCTTTTATTTTCTAAATATTTTTCTATAAGTCCATTCTGTATATCATCTTTAGCATATAATTTAGTATAATAATCTACAAAGACTTCTTTAATTAACTTTTGTTGAAAAATTTCTTTCCCTCCAATATCAATACTATCAATAGTCCGCATACTCTGCTTCTTCCTTAATGTATAGGCCAACCATCTGCCCGGTTTATTGGCATTACAAAATGTATTATGCTTTGCATATTGTAAATTTGTTGCAGCTTGTTCCGCCATAAGCATTTGGAATTGATCTTTCAAAAGTTTTATAGCACCAGGTATTCTTTCATCTTTTGGATTTTTAATAAGTAACTGTTCTTTTTTCTTTATTTCAGCTTCGATTTCAAATCTTTTCTTTTGTCTGTTCAATTTATGTTTAGAGTTCATATGGATGAGTACCCCTCTCATATACGCTTTACTAGCATCCCACACAATTTCAATAGGGGTACCCTTATTCAAATTTATTTCAAAAAATTCTTTCATCTGCTTTTTAAGTTCTATTATATTTTTTTCATATCTAAACAAATTTTCATTTAATCTCCATGATCTTCTCTCAATCTTTCCAGTCTCAATTTCTATCCATACTGGACTATGATCAGATAGAGTTCTTGGAAAAATCTTAGTTCTTTTTGTTTTGACAAGTAAATCATTTGATAATAAAATAAAATCAATCCTAGAAAAAGATCTATGTCTATCAGAGAAAAAAGTATAGTCCAAGTCTTTTGAGTTATGTATTCTCCACACATCTTTTAATTCCAAATCTTCTTTCATATCAAAAAAGGTTTGTGGTAGTCTGATCCTTGACTTCGCCAAACTCTTTTTATCTATTTTGGAATCAATTACTCCATTCCAATCTCCCATAATCAAGATAGATCTATAATCCCATTGCAATATTCTGGCATGCAAAATTTTATAAAAATGATCCTGTTGTTGGTTAGGAGCATAAATTCCAATCACAAGAATTTGGCCATATACAGTGTGCAATTCAATTGCTACAAACCTACCATCTTCATCTACTTCTATAATTTTAGCTGATAGTCTTTTATTTATGTAAATAACCACACCGTTCTTTTTTAACAAATTTGAAGCTATAAAATGTGTTCCTAATTTTGAATTTATCAAATATTTTTGATCTTGTGCTCTAATATGAGTTTCTTGTAAACAAATTATATCATTATTAAATTGTCTCAAATATGTAAATATCTTCTTCCTTTTCTGTGGTGAATTCAATCCATTCACATTCCAAGATAAAAACTTAACCGTCATGTATACCTTTTTGAAGCGACGAGCAGAATTGCCTGATATCTTCCGAGTCCTTCGGCTTTGCTCCCCCCATGGCTTCACTTTGTTGTGTAGTACTCTTAACTCCTTTTTTGTATTGTTGTGCCTTAGCTCTTTCTTGTAATTGTTTTTCTTTACGTTGTTTAGAAACTGCATGAGTTATGCGCTGGTCTTTGGCTTCAGCCATATGAGCTAGGTCCAAGGCCACATCTCTTGTAGTCAAAATTGGAGAGGGTTCTGACAGGGGTTCCTCCAGAAAACCTCCTGCAGCACCCTGCACTTCCACTTGCTCTGATTCAACCTGCTTAGGCTGCTCTTCCAACTCTTGCTGAGGTTGCGTCTCCTTATCACTCTCCTTTATCTCCAACACAGTAGATGTACGTGGGGATAATGATCTCTCCTTAAAAACAGTATAATAAAAATGTTCCGCCTTTTCAACAGTATTCAATCGATGTCTTTCTCCATTGTACTTCAGAATTATACCAGTTGGAGCATCCCACCGAAATGGGATCTCTAATTTTTTTAATTCATTTACTAAAAAACCAAAATCTTTTCTATCTTTCAACATTTTTGGTGGTAGTTCTTTATAAATTCCAGTTTGAGTTCCCCCCACTTGCACAGAGGTAAAAAAAGATTTTTGCAAGATGTCATTTCTCATTCTTCTATCTGTAAAATATATCACCACATCTCTAGGCAGTTGTCTTTGTCTGGCCACCCACAAATTCACTCTGTAAATTTTATCTATTTTGTAAAAAATCTCTTCAGGATCAATTTTTAACAACACAGCCAAAGCATCAGCACAAACCTGTCTCAAGTCCTGTTGGTCATCTTCCTTAATACCTCTAAGTCTTATAGCAAATTTCATAGACCGGAATTGTATCATCGTAATTTCGTTCTCAACTCTCTGCATTTTATTATCCACATCAGAAATTTTGAAATCAGTATCCTTTATTTTGACATTCACTTCTGATTTAAATTCTTCCAATTTAGAGTCCACTTTAATAATAATTTCTGACAAGCCAGACACCACATTTGATAATTTGTCAGTCATCTTGCCATAATTCTCTTTCACCAACTTTTTCATTTCAATAATTTCCTGCTTGATTTCCTGTTGAGATTTTTGGAATTTATCATCCATTTCCTGTTGAGATTTTTGAGAATTATCATTCAGAGCCTGAGTAATAAATTTTTTTAAACTTTCAAAATCAAAATCTTTTTTCTGACTCTGCTGAGCAGAAGAATCAGGCTTATGTGTGGGGGATCCCCCCCCCCCGCTGCCTTGCCTTCCTGTTTTTTAGAAGCCATTCTGCCACGTAGATTAGATTTTTTGAAAAAGGAAATCCTTTTCCCTTTTCCAGCACCACAAAGTCCTCTAAAAAAGTCCCCCAGTTTCAGTCAGAGTGATGATAGAGTTAAGCTGAAGCGAGCTCAGACTTATTTTAAAAGAGGATTTTTCCCCCTCTTCTCTTGTTTGCTTGCTACAAGCAGTGCAACAATGTAGCTTGTTTGAATAGCTTTGCAAAATCACTTTCGCTCCCAGCTTGTTAACCCTGGAGCGGCGCCATCTTTTCAAGCTGTTTCCGCTCGCTCTGAATTGCTTAATCAAGAAGTCACAGAAAAAGAAATAATACTTGCAGTTTCTTGGTTTAGAGGTTCAGGTTATTTTATCTGCTAATTAGTGAAGTTGATTTGAATCAATTTAGATGTTTGCTGCAGCCGGCTTGCTCTGCAACAAGCAGAGTCGTCCCACGCCGTCCGGAGTCTTCGCAGCCACGCCTGTTTCCTCCCCAGTAGCAAACTTCTGGGGGCTCACAGGGGCTCGACCTGCACCTCGCTTTCTCTCCTCCTTCAAATCCTTCAGATTCTGGAATTTTCAAGCCGCTTCTCAAAGTCAAAGCGGCTCTACAAACGGCGGGGCTGGCAGTCCTTGGAAAGGGACCGTCATTCACCGGAGGCAAGCAAAACCGGAAGTCCAATTTCAGGAAATTCTTGATATTATCAGACTATACAATCACAACATATTGCATTCTTTATAAAAGTAAGTCCTAATCTGATATGATGGTATCACTCAGGAGCCTCTTGTAGCTTGTTATAAAGTTGGAAGGCTGGTTTGTAGCTCTCCAGAGAGGAAGAAAAAATATTATTTTTGTTGTCTGATTTAGTTTTATGCCTTTCCCACTGACAATAACAGCATCCATCATCCTTTCTATCTTAATACTTTTCTGGGAAAAAGCCTATATTATGCTCACTGCAATTAGTTTTTAGCAGTCTGAGATAGCAGTCATAGCTATTTTTTTCCTAATTAAAAACATGAATAAGAAACACACTGCTCACAAAATGCAAAATCAAATACAAGCACAAGTGCATAATGCAATCAGAAGGCTATGTGATAACAGCAGCTCTCTTAGTCAACTCTCCAGTAAGGAAGAAATCTTTACATTCTCTGAGTAAAAATGTGCTATATATATTTTTTGACTGTGTGAGTGAAGTGCAATAATACTTTTAGGGTATTTTTTTTAAATCATAATGCCCTTTACAGTATAACACTCAAGATTTGATTGACAGACTGCACCTATTTTAAATATTTGTCTGGTTGGCTGGCTGGTTGGTTGGTTTAAGTGCATCATTTCCAAATGTTGTGCTAGCCATTGTGAAGTCTGCATCACCCTGGGAAAAACACATTTGGCATTATGTCACAGTTGATATAGAAATTCAAGTGGGATTGGAATGATGTATTTCTGAAGGGATGATTTAAATTGGATCTGTCAAGAAAATTTAATATCTTTTGAAAAAAAGTCAATCTGGGTTTGAGTTACTCTGAAGGAGAGCCCCCTCAACCAAATGGTATATAACCTCATTTATACTGTACATTGCACTCTTATATAAAAGATATAATCATAAGGCCCTTTCTCCTACATCTGTACGTCTAAAAGGGAACTTGGCATTTGTAATCTTCTGCTGTAACCGTTGTAACCACAAAATGTACCAAGTTGTATGCCCTATGTATCACAAAACTATGAACTTCTGCTTTTGTACTTTTCCAGTGAATCTCCCTTAGAATTACCTATCTGTATGCACAATGTATTATCCATAAGCGGAACTGAATATGCTATGTCACTGTCAAATCTCAAGAACCTATAAAAGTCTGCCTTAGGGCGTGGTTCGGGGCTCAGTCTTCGGCAGGTGACTGCACTGAGCCTATTGCTAGCAATACTCAATAAACCTGTTTTCTCTGGATCTCCGTGGTCTTGTCTCCTGACTTATTTACAGGTACTGATTGGGATTAGTAAATCCCGCTTCATTTCTGGCGAGCCAGCCAGGAGGCAACGGAATTTTTAAATTCCTCTGGACCGTCACCACGCTGTGGGAGGGTCTCGGAGGCTCGGGGAACCATCCCAGGCGCCATCGGACATCTTTTAGTCTGAGGGACTTCCCTGTGGAGCCGGCCCCTTCGCAGCCTCGGTTGACGCCTCCAAGAACCACTTGAGGGAGACCAAGAGACCAGAAACACTTCAATCCAGCTGGAAAGGAAAGAAAAGAAAAGAAGCCTGCAGGCAAGTATCTGTTTTCTTGGGAAGAGGTAATAACTATTAGCCTGTAGATAGGGGAAGGCCTGATCACCCTCCCCTCAAGGCTAAAGGTGGGGTCAGGGGGACCCCTAAGGGAAGTTTGTCTCATATGACAGGTGCAGAGGGCACCCTTCCCTAAAGGTTAAAGGTGGGGTCAGGGGGACCCCTAAGGGAAGTTTGTCTCATATGACAGGTGCAGAGGGCACCCTTCCCTAAAGGTTAAAGGTGGGAGGTTTGTCTGGTGTGACTGGTGTGAGTGTTCCCCGCGGTTCTGTTCAGTGGCCGTTGAGAGTCCGGGACTGGCAGCCGGGGAAGTGTGATAGAGATCCCTTGGTGTTTCTCTGGGAAGGAAGGACCCCTTACCTCCTTCTCAAACCCCTTTTCCTACTTGTCTTGTCTGGTGCCCTGGGTGGAAGATGGGTGGAGGAGAAAGTACGCCACTTACCCCTTTGGCATGTACGTTAAAACATTTTAAAGATGCCTACATTAGCCAAGACTACGGCATAAGGTGGAGCAGGCAAAGGCTAAGGGTTTTCTGTGAGGTGGACTGGCCAGACTTTAAAGTTGACTGGCCAGCGACAGGGTCCTTGGACCCAGGGGTTGTACTGCAAGTACACCAGAGGGTTTTCCACCCCACGTTAGGACACCCGGACCAAGCCCCTTATATCGATGTCTGGCTTAATCTGGTACAACACCCCCCCCCAATGGCTACAAAAATGCAAAGCCACAAGGTGCAGGCTGTTAGTCTCCCGCACTTTGCCACACAAGAAGGGAGAAGCCAAGGCCCCAATTCTCCCCAGCTCCCCCGAGGAATTACCCAGTCCACCACCATATGTTCCACGTGGGGATGACCAAATAAGCCCTAGGGCCAGTTCCTCAGCGTCCAGCAGCACAGGAGTAGGAGCTGGTACCTTTTTGCGAGCCTTGGATGACTTGGGCATCCCTGACTCCCCTGGGGTACCGACCCCAGTTGACCGCTCCGCTCAAACCAGTTTGGACAGGGTGGAGTTGGGGGCTCGCCCAAAGGAACGAGAAGCCCGGAAAAGCGAACGGGTAACCCCCCCCCAGGGATGAATTAGAAGAAGCAGTGGGGGGAGAACCATTGCCTCTTGAAGTTAAGGAAGGCCCCATAGCTGAGCGAACTCGTTCAAAGCACACCGAACGGGGTGAGGAAGATGATCTGGCTGAGGGTGGTGTGGCCTTCCTGAATCCCCTCCGAAGGGTAGACCAATCTGTGGTTGAACCAAACAGAGCGCCCATGATAGTCTCTGTGTTTCAACACGTCCCTTTTACTTCATCGGACCTTTTAAACTGGAAAATGCATTATGGTCCGTTTAGTGACAAACCATCAGAGGTCACTGATTTGATTAAAACTATTGTAGATACCCATAATCCTACTTGGCGGGATCTACGACAATTGATGGGTACCATCTTTAATCCAGAGGAGAGGGAAAAGATTCGGAATGCAGCTCTTAAAAAAATTTTTAAAGGGAACTATGCCAACCCAGGATATGACTTTTGATCGCTGGGTGGCTAGGGATTTCCCCTCCGAAGATCCAAGATGGGACCCCTATAAGATAGGGGACCTCAGGTCCCCTTGTTGTGCAGGCAATCCAGGCGGCGGGGAAACCCACCACCAACATGTCAAAGCCTTCTTTGGTGATCCAAGGTGCCGAAGAAGCCCCAGAAGCCTTCTATGCCCGGCTGTTAGATGCATACCGCATGTACACTCCCATTGACCCCACACAACCTGAAAATGCTCGCATGTTGGCAATGGCCTTCATCTCTCAATCTGCCCCTGACATACGGCGAAAATTACAAAAGTTAGAGGGAGCGCTTGGGAAATCAATGAGTGAGCTGATGGAGGTTGCAAGAAAGGTTTTCGCAAATAGAGATAGGATTGAGGAGAAGAAACAGGAGCAGAAAATGCATAAGAAAGCAGAACTGCTCGCTGCTGCCCTAATGGCCAGACCTGCGGCCCGGGATGGGCCACGAATGGGCGGATGCTCAAGGGGCCAGGGGTCAGGGGGACCCCTGGGGCGGAACAGGGGCCAGGGGTCAGGGGGACCCATGGGTTGGAACAGGGGCCAGGGGTCAGGGGGACCCCTAGGTTGGAATCGGGGTCAGGGGTCAGGGGGACCCCTGGCGCCTAACCAGTGTGCCATATGTAAAAAGACTGGCCAATGGAGAGGAGAATGCCCCGACAGGGAAATGGCACGTGTCAATGAAGAGAACCAGGGAGGCTTTGCCAGAGCAGACCGAGGTGGACGAGGCAGACCCTTTAGAGGGAGGGGACGTGGGACGTTTAACACCCCCCTCATTGGTCTGGCCGAAGTCGAGGAATGGGAGTGAAACAGACCGGGTTCAGCCCGCCTCCCAGAACCTATGGTCAGATTAACTGTTGGAGGCAAGCCTATATCCTTCCTAGTTGACACAGGGGCCACCCGATCTGTCATAACCAAACCCTTGGCTAAGCCCTCCCCGCATACCATCACGGTCCAGGGGGCCACAGGCTAACCAATTCAACGCCCTTTCCTCAATCCCCTAATTTGTCACACAGGGGGTAAAACAATAACACATCGATTTGTGGTGAACAAAAGTCTCTATACATTTTGGATCTTTAAAAATAGGCCAGCGCCTGCTGGGAGGTCTAAAATAGATAGAGAAGTGTTTGGATCTTTAAAAATAGGCCAGCGTCGGCTGGGAGATCCAAGCTAGAAAGAGCTAGACAGAATGTCCCTTTTCTGTGGGCAGAGGACAACCCCCCCCCCCGGTTTTGCTAGCCATCAGACGCCCATTGTTGTCGAGGAGCTCCCTGCCAAAACTCCAGTTCGCCTTCGTCAGCGGGCTTACCCGAGGCACATTATGCAAGCTATTCAAAAGGTTATTAATCTTTATCTGGCTCATGATATTCTGGTCCCTACTGAATTGGCCTGGAACACCCCTATTTTGCCCATTCCAAAAGGGGATGGCCGCTTCCACCCGGTTCAGAATCTAAAGCCTGTCAATAGCGCAACAGTAACCATACATCCTCTGGTCCCAAACCCTTACGTCATGGTTTTCGGTCATCGACCTTAAGGATGCCTTTTTTACCATCCCTGTTCATAAAAAGAGCCAGCACCTTTTCGCTTTCGAGTGGGAAGATCCGGCTACTGGTCGTAAGCAACAGTATACTTGGACCAGGTTGCCCCAAGGTTTCAAGAACTCCCCCACTCTGTTTGGAAATGCCCTTGTGGCTGATTTGGATGCCCTACGCCTTCCTGGGCCAGATGTCCTTTTACAGTATGTTGATGACCTGTTGGTCACCGGCCAGTCAAAGGACATCTGCTGGCACAACACTTATGACCTGTTACACCTTTTACAGCGCTTGGGCTACAAGGCTTCTCGGAAAAAGGCACAATTGGTTTTGCATAAGGTCAGATACCTAGGCTATGATATTGAGCCTGGGAAACGCACCTTGGGTCATGAAAGAAAAGAAGCCATCTGCCGCCTCCCCACCCCTCGGACCAAGAAGGATCTCCGGGGGTTTCTGGGGGCTGCTGGGTTTTGCCGCATTTGGATTCCCAACTTTAGCCTCCTTGCAAAACCCCTATATGAGGCAACCAGAGGCAGTGACCGTGAGCCGCTCCTCTGGCAAAAAGAGGAACAGAAAAGTTTCTCAAGTTTAAAACATGCTCTTATGCAAGCCCCCAGCTTAGGCTTGCCCGATTTAGAAAAAACCTTTTCAGTTATTTGTAGATACTAAACAGAATGTTGCTGTTGGGGTTCTAACCCAAAGGTTGGGCACCTGGCATCGCCCTGTGGCCTATCTTTCCAAGCAGCTGGATCCTGTTGCAAGGGGTTGGCCTGCTTGTCTGAAGGCTGTTGCTGGCACTGCTCTTCTTACTCAGGAGGCCAGCAAACTAACCTTTGGACAAGAACTTGAAATCCAAACCCCTCATGCCCTCAAGGCTGTCTTGGAAACAAAAGGCCATTTGTGGTTAACCAATCCCCGAATGCTTAAATACCAAGGCTTGATAACACACAACCCCATGATTGTTTTAAAGCAATCCACTTCCTTGAATCCTGCTACTCTCCTCCCTGAGCCCGATCTTGACACCACCCATGATTGCATTCAAACTATTGAGGAAACATATGCTAGCCGCCCTGATATGTCAGATGTCCCACTTCCTCATCCTGATCACACACTTTTCACTGATGGCATTAGTTTTCTCCAGGATGGAGTTCGCAAGGCTGGATATGCTGTCGTCAATTTGACAGATGTCTGGGAAGCCGAGCCCCTCCCTCCTGGGACTAGTGCACAGTTGGCGGAACTTCATGCTTTGACTAGGGCCCTTGAACTTTCTAAGGATCTAAAGGTTAACATTTACACTGACTCGAAGTATGCTTTTTTGACTGTCCAAGTACACGGGGCATTGTATAAAGAAAGAGGACTTATTACAGCAGGGAGAAAGGACATCAAGTATGGTCCTCAGATTCTCCGCCTGCTGGACAGTGTCTGGGCCCCTCATAAGGTGGCTGTCATGCACTGTAGAGGACACCAGAAATCACCGTCTGACACACAAATGGGTAACCACAGGGCTGACCAGGAGGCCCGCCTTGCTGCTTTCAAACCTTTCAAACTGCGGGCCCACTGTCTCACCTTATGGAACCCCCCGACACCATTCAGCCACACTACAGCACACTTGAAATTGCCCAAGCCCATGAACTGGTCGCTTCCCTACAGGGGGGCTGGTGGGTCCTACCGGATTCTCGCGTTTTCCTCCCGGGCAACCTGGCTTGGGATGTGGTCACACAAGTTCACCAACAGTTGCACCTAGGCAAGACTGCCTTGGCACATGCTTTGCTACGTGAACTGTATATCAACAAGGTCCACAGCATTGCTGCCAACGTCTGCTCCAGGTGCCACACTTGTGCAGCCAACAACCCTAGGACTAGACCCCAGCCTCCGCAGGGGCACCAGCCTAGAGGAGATTTTCCTTTTGACTCACTTATGATTGATTTTACCGATATGCCCCGCTCTGGTTCATACTCTGCTCTGCTTGTCATTATCTGTACTTACTCGGGTTGGCCAGAATGCATTCCCACTCGCACCAAGAGGGCCTCTGAGGTCACTAAGGCCCTCTTGCAGCTAATCATTCCTCGTTATGGCCTACCCTCTAGAATCTCGTCCGATAATGGCCCTGAGTTTATTCACAAGGCTACACAAAAAAAATTTCTACTATGCTGGGCATCCACTGGCACCTTCATTGTGCTTTTCACGCTAGCAGCGGTTCTTTTGTAGAAAGGGTTAATAGGTCTATCAAGGATAAACTGGCAAAGATTTGTCAGGAAACGCACCTAAAGTGGCCAGATGCTCTGCCGATGGCTCTATTTGCTGTGCGTTGCACTCCTCGCAAAGATTTGCTTGTTTCCCCTTTTGAATTACTTTATGGGAGAATCCCCAACTTAGTCCGGCCCACTGTTTCTTCCGTCGCGCAGGTGGGGGACGCTATTAAGCTTAAACAGCTCCAATCGCTTAATCAAATGGTCCATAAGTTACAGGATTATGTCTTGTCTTCCCGTCCTCACTTGGTAGTAACCCCCACCCATAACATTTCACCGGGACAGGAGGTGTGGGTTAAGGAGTGGAAACGGGAACCCCTTTGTCCTAAATGGAGGGGTCCTTTCTCTGTAATTATGACTTCTCCGCTTGCTATTAAAGTTGCTGAAATTAAGCCTTGAATCCATTGGTCACGAGTCAAGGTTGCCGTGCCATCCACCTGGCTAGTGAAACCCCATCCAGTGCAGCCTTTGCGTCTTACCTTTCATCGAGGGTGGTCCTCACCTCAGGCTACCCCTTCTGGTGACACCCCGGAAGCTGTCCCTCTACGAACGGGAGCCGAAGTTGGAACCCTTGCTAAGTCACACCGGAAGCTGACTTTCTACGCACGGGGGAAGATTGGATGAAGAAGGCCTATTTTCTTTGTATTGAGTATTTATTTTCTTCTGCTAATGTGTTGGTTTTGCTCATGTAAGTGTGGATGCTGCTGCTGTGCACATTGTATTGACTGTGTTCTTTGTATACATTGTGTTACCACGTGTGATGTAGTAATCATAGAAGAAGTATTATCTCGTTACCTTGTAAGTTGTCTAGATAAACCCTCCTATTATACTCTCAAGCTTAGCCCCACCATGCAGGCTGCACTGCTGGATGCCGAAAGAGCTAAACTAAGAGAACAGACAGCAGATAAGTATGCCTATAAAATATGGAAGTGGACTGAACATGGTTGGAAGGTTTGGATCTGAGTGGATGTGGATGAGCCTGCTGTTGATAAGGGTTCAAAGCAATTTGGTATGTGTTCGTTACACCCTGCGCTCTGGGAGGAAGGTCCCCTCTTCATAACCCTGATGGATGCTGCTCAGCATGGTTGTTGTTCTTTTGTTTGTTGGTATTGTCATTAACGCTCTTTATCTCTATTGCGTTCTGCTGGGAACAGGGGGGAAGAGAAGCTTGGCAGAATCGCCTTGCTTTAGATTATTTGTTAGCTAAAGAGGGAGGTGTGTATGGCAAGCTCAATCTCACTAATTGGCACATGTCCCTGTTCAGACATGGAGAGGCTTCAACCTAGCAGATGCCTTCTCGGGATGGTTCCCGAAACTGCCTGGTATACAAGCTATCGTTGCTCTCATTGGCCTCATTGCAGCTGGATGTGTTATTTTGCCTTGCATTCTCCCTATCTTTATTCGCACAATCACCAGCACTCTATCTTTATTGGTTGAGAAGAAAGCTACCGCCCAAGCTATGGCCTGGTGGGAATATCAGAAACTTGTGGAAATGGAAGAAGATAACCCCATATGTGAAACTTCGCAGTAATTGCATTACTTGGCTAAGTCTCAACAGGGGGGAATGAAGGAGAGCCCCCTCAACCAAATGGTATATAACCTCATTTATACTGTACATTGCACTCTTATATAAAAGATATAATCATAAGGCCCTTTCTCCTACATCTGTACGTCTAAAAGGGAACTTGGCATTTGTAATCTTCTGCTGTAACCGTTGTAACCACAAAATGTACCAAGTTGTATGCCCTATGTATCACAAAACTATGAACTTCTGCTTTTGTACTTTTCCAGTGAATCTCCCTTAGAATTACCTATCTGTATGCACAATGTATTATCCATAAGCGGAACTGAATATGCTATGTCACTGTCAAATCTCAAGAACCTATAAAAGTCTGCCTTAGGGCGTGGTTCGGGGCTCAGTCTTCGGCAGGTGACTGCACTGAGCCTATTGCTAGCAATACTCAATAAACCTGTTTTCTCTGGATCTCCATGGTCTTGTCTCCTGACTTATTTACAGGTACTGATTGGGATTAGTAAATCCCGCTTCAACTCCAGTGTTATTACAAACATTTGAAGGGCTTATTACTACAAAAATGTGCTTTTGGGTGATTTACAAATGGTCATGGACAATTGGTATTTCCTAAAATATTTCATATCCCCCAGAATATCTTAATTGTGTCTGACTATAAGCACAGTCAGAAGCATGGTCAGTGAAAGAGACAATTAAGCTTAACACAGTATCCTGAAGCACCATTTATGGGAAAGTTCATTCTGCTTACATTTTATGCACATTTAGCAGGACTAAAGAAAGTCATTATCTTATGATGGGGAATCTATGCATAATGGACTAATATATCTCTTTTAATTCAATATTTAGAAGCATTTGCAGCTCTTAACTATGATAGTTAAGTTTTTTCATTGCAATGAAGAGGAAAAATGCTGTGCCCAAAATGCATATTCATTTTGTCAACCTGCATTTATACTTGCATATAAAATCACTTATTGTACCAAATGATTGCTTAAAGAGCCTTTGATGAGCTATAATAAATTCCAAAAAGATAAACCAGTTTCAGTCTAATTTTCACTATATTGGCAATAACTGTTGAATTGTGCCATACTACTAATTCATTATATTAGCTATGTTTAATTTACTGGTAAGACAAGGTTTGTATAAATTAGAAAAAGATACTATTCTACAGCTATAGGATATTGGATTTTAATTACCTTTCTTATAAAATATAAATTAACATGGTTAGTAATTAACTAGAAGTCTAATTAACTTGTCTCAGTTATCTTGTCAGATGTCTCCAATGAAGATAAATTCCTTATAAAGTTAATGTATTAATAAGTAGGTGATTATGGAATTTTTTTCATTTAGTTATATTTAAAAAGTTGGTTACAGTTGATATTCATATGAATATCAAAATCATCTCAGTAAGATCTTTTAGCACACTATTTATTCAATAATTTATGAAATAAGATGCATCCATTCACTATTAACTATTAATTGATTTTTATATTTAATGTCCACTTTGCATTCTTTTGTCATATCATATAAGATAATTGTAATTATTGTCCAAAATCACACACACACACACAAACATAGATACAAAAAAGAATGAGTTTTATTAGCTTCTTCTCAATGATAGTAATCTCCAATCTATCTGTGTTTGGTTGAATGGAAGTAGAAAGTTATGGTAAAAAGTAAAAAGGAAGCAAAGATTAAGAAATCTTGCCTAAGAATCTCTTAATAGTATGCTACAAGAGCAAACAGAATGTGAGTAACACAATGCTTATTAGCACAGATGTGCTTCAAGATATTGTTCTATGCCCACCAAAATCTCAATTCCATCTGATTTTTAAAAATTGAATTTAAAAAAGGAAAAAGAAATGACTATACCAGATTCTAGCATCAGCCTTTGAGACCCAGAAAAGTTCCACTGGGATGGACAGAGAGTACATCTGTATAGCTGGCATCATATCCAGTGAGATGGTGCTTTGTACTACAGAGGCATTTTATTTTTATTTTATTTTTAAAAATTATACCAATAATATGTATTCAGATATACATGTGTATGTACATACATACTTCTATCTCCACATATTGGTGGTCTTCACCTATTTATTTCCCAGCATAAATATCTCTTGAACAAAATTTTGTTTATGAGATTTGGGAAATTATTAACCTTTGGGCATTTTCTGTACATTGTGACATTCTTCCAGTTTCTCTTATACAACAGCAATGTTGTTTCCGTGGTAGTCCTGTGAAATTACTTCCTTCTCCAGAGTTCAGTGTTGTTGAGAATATATCATTTTAATTTTGAAATAAATGAACAAAGGTCTTTAATGCAAGTGAACATTTAGCAATTACTATTCATGAGATACTGATAAAAGGAAAGTTCACTCCTCATATGCACAAAAGAAATTCTGCTGGATAACTAGAGAAATCAACCATACTATTAAAGAACTAATTTAATATAGTCTCCCCCAATTGATAGTTTCTTAGTAACAGAGAATTTGCATCATGTCCTTTCTACCCAGTTTCGTGATTAATATGCATCATTAATCATTAAAATAAAAATTGAGCTTATTATTTTCATGCACACTGAGACATGTGATTATTAATACTGCAAAGGGACTAAAAGTTTTCATCTACGCTTGTTGACAATGATTTTAATTAAAATGAAGTATCCTCCATTCAGGATCATTAATTTGCTGATTACTTTTGAACTTATGCATTTGTAAGTCTGCTTTCATTAATTTAATTTGCATATAGGCATGTCAAAATCTTCAGCATTACTTGAAGGATTTGCTTCCTATGGAGAGTTATACCAAGAACTACACGAACATCCAAAATACAAAATTAATGTGAGACACAATGCACCAGGCTGAACTGGCATGATGAAAACCCAAATCAGCACTTGATCTTGGAACACAGTAAATAACCTTGGGTTAGTCAATGCAACCTACCATATAAAGTTGCTCAAATAATAAAATGAATCTGTTTTTTCTTTGCATTCTCATTGGAAGGACACGATAGTAAATTTCTAAATAGTATAATTTTAAAATAAATATAGAAGTCATTATTTGATGACTTTATATTTGTTGTTGTTGTTTCATGGTTTAGCAAACTAATAAAATTTTTTGCATAGCTGATGGGATCAACTAGCTTATCCTAGCCAATTTTAAAGGTCACATTTAGTCTAAGGTGACCAGATTTTAACATTGGTAAAGAGGGACATTGTGGGGGTGGCTTATTTTGTGGGCGTGGCTAGCTGGTCATGTGACTGGGTGGGCGTGGCTAGCTGGTCATGTGACCAGGTGGCCATGGCTATGTGTATAGGGTAAGGTGAACAGATTTTAACATTGGTAAGAAGGACACCATTGTGGGCGTGGCTTATTGTGTGGGCGTGGCTTGGAGGCCATGTGACTGGGTGGGCGTGGCTAGCTGGTCATGTGACCGGGTGGCCATGGCTATGTGTATAGGGACTACTCAGAGGGCTGAAAAAGGTCATTTCTGACAGGTCCTCGCACTTTTGACTGGTCCTCACATTTATGACCATCCTCACATTTATGCCCGTGCAGCATTCTTAACAACCATGTCACTCATTTCACAACTGCTTCTCTTCACCACGATGACAAGATAGGGCAAAAATGTAAAATGTGAGGACAGTCGTAAGTTCGAGGACTGGTCAAAAGTGTGAGGACCAGTCAAAAATAACTTTTTCAGCCCTCTGAGTAGTCCATATGCATAAAAGGATACAGTAATAGAGAGGGATGAAGGAAGGGAAGGGAGTAGGAGTGATGGTAAGAGAGGGAGGAAGAGAGGAGGAGAAGGAGAAAGGAAGAGGAAATAGGGAGGAGAAGAAGAGGGGGGGAAGAGAAAGTAAGAAGGAAAGAAAAGAGAGGTGGTAGGTTTGAGGAGAAAGATTGCTGTACAATAAAAAAGTTGAAAGGGTAGAAAGCCAACCCCCCAAAAATATAAAGATACTAAGATAAAGAATGAATTGTTAAACTTTAAAGAATAAAAGAGAACAAATATGAATAAATAGCAATAATTAGAGAAACACATACAAACATACAATGTATTTTCTTTGAACAGAATATTTGGCTGGTTCACAAATTTAAACAGTGTTTAGTCATTTCAATTAAATTTACAATTTCTATATTTCCTTTTTGCCATATTTATTCCTCATCTATTTTTGTAAAAAACCAATATTACCCTTCATCCTCATCTCTAATCTTAATCAAATTCAATTTTTCCCTTCTATTCTATATTATATCCCTTCCCATTGTCATCTATTTTTATATCCATCCTCACATTGGTTAATTATATAATTACGTAATACAGTTGTTTAATACAAATTCAACATTTTAATATAAATCAATTAGTTATATAACTATCTTTTTTGTATATTAATCAATATGAACATGAATATTCCAATTATTTCCATGCAATCCAATTTCTTACAAATCAATTAATTATATTTACCAATAATAATAAACCAAATAATTTCCCCCATATATTCCTCCAAACCACAACTTAACCATTTCTGCTTTCAACACAGTATACAATTAATAGTATCTCAATTATTACAATTCCCTAGTTAAAAAGAGTTTTTTTTTCTTTTGTGTTTTAAAATCTTGAACTCTCCTCTTTTGCCCTAAATAATTTCCCATTGTTTGCACCTACCTTTTTTGGTGAGGAAAAGGAAAATAAATCTGCTGCCTAATTTTCCAACGTTGCAAGCCAACAGCAAAGCCAACAGCCTGTTTTACTTTCAGTTTCGTTTTGAGCTTGGTTTGCTCAAAGAGAAAAAAAACCTGCTGAGCAATTTAGCAAGAGCAGAGCCCTGCGCAAATCAGCTGAGAGGGGGAAGCCGAGCTAATCAACGTAGGGCAGCCCTTTGAAGCCCTGCGGCAAGAGTTTAAACAGGTTTTTTCCCTCTAGCCATCAGCTGGGACTCAGGAGACAGAATGAAAAATCGGGATTTTTTAAAACGATGCGGGATGCGGGACAAATTGCTCAAAAGCGGGACTGTCCCGCCAAAAACGGGACATCTGGTCACCTTAATTTAGTCTGTGGATGGAAAGAAATCCCAGCCTAGACTGAAAGTCAAAAAATGTTGCAGACAAGTGGAATCTTCTTTTGTAGATTTGCCAAAAAAAATGATGTCTTTTCAAAGAATTCAGCTTGAACTATGAAGTTATGCATATTACTTAAATATGCATAAACCATGTTACAAGATTTTTTTAGCTTGCAATTTTCTATATGAGAAGATTCCACCTTCCGTGCTCCAACTCCAATTCAAAGAAAGTGTAGAAAGTAGAAGGTGGAGCTTTAGATCGCTGGGTCTAAAGCCTGAATTTGTGGGAAATGGATAAAGGAATAAATTTCTGAACAAGAGCAAAAAAAAAAAAAAAACTATTTTGGGAGGATTAATCAAGGTTAGAGATGAAGAACCATCAGAAGAAAAATAGAGGCTATTAACAGGATTGACGCCCCATGCTTGATTTTATGATTTCTGATTTTTTTATATTATGATTTAAACAATAGTAGAAAGCCTCTTTTTTGCTTAGGAAGTTAATTTGATTTTATCTGGTTGATTTTATCTGGTTTTTAAATTTTTTGTATTTATGTATTTTATTGTTGGCTGTTCACCGCCCTGAGTCGTTCGGGAGTAGGGCGATATACAAATCAAATAAACCTAAAATATGTATGCTAACACACAGCTCTCTACTTTGTGTTCTCCATGTAGACAGACAAACACACACACAAAGATACACACACACACACACACACACACACACACACACACATATGTATGATAATGAGCCGAGGTGGTGCAGTGGTTAGAGTGCAGTACTGCAGCTACTTCAGCTGACTGCTAGTTCAGCAGATCAGCAAATCAAATCTCACCGGCTCAAGGTTGACTCAGCTTTCCATCCTTCCGAGGTGAGTCAAATGAGGACCCAGATTGTTGGGGGCAATATGCTATTTAGTATACTGTCTTTGGTGTAAGCTACCCAGAGTCCTCAGAGAGTGGGCGGCATAGAAATATGAATAATAAATAAATAAATAAATAAATTAGAATTATTTCTACATTTGCATATATTCATATGTAGATTAACATATGCAAGATGCAGTATCATTTTTTGCCCTTTGTTGGACATATTCTATTAACTATTATATTATAGAAAGAAATAGTTAAGGAAAGTGGATGCCACAACTGTCATAAAATGTGATGGCCAATAAAATTAACTTAAGAGGTTAAACTAGGCCTCTACAAAGTGACATAGATTTACTTTACTTAAGGGATTTGACCGGATACAATTCACTGAAGTGAAAGGGATTCTTGAGTCGTCTAAGTGAAGGAATTTGGAGGATCTTGAAATACTTCAGAGCTGTGTTGCAGGAGAAGGCTCTTCTCAGTCTTTTCCTCCAGTACTGACTCCTATGCTGGGTAGCTACAGGATTGTTGGCATATATGTTGAAACCATTTGTCTTGGCAGACTTTTAGTGAGCTCTAAATGTTATAAAGGTAGCCACCTTCAGCACATACTCTGGCAATTCTCTAACATTTACCGAAGTAACTTAGTATGAAAGTATTTCAGCTAGCATTATGGGAGACAGATATGTCAACCATGTTCCACAGTGTTTCCCAAATCAGCTTTTTGGCTGGAAAAGAAAGTATTGTCAACTGAGGGTGAAGGTTTGTTCTCTGAGTTTATGGGTTGGTTTCCAAACATTTTGTTTCCAGGCTAGATAACAAGCAGAGTTTAGGGGATTCATTCAGGAACCAACCCACAAGCTCGAAAACGAACCTTCACCTTCATCCTACATCCAAGCTACAGATATTCACCACTATTGCAACTCTGTCAACTATTAATTGACTGATGCAATAGAAAATGGCATTTCCTACAATGGCAATTTCTCAAACCAGAAGACAGAAGGCAAGTAGCTTGAAAGATCTACATCCACCCATTTTAGGAGACCACTAATACACATATGAGATATTATTCATTCGTTCGTTCATTCGTTCATTCTAATGTAGGTATCTCAGTCAGAGTGCCTATGAGCAGTTTACAGCTATTTAGTTATCAATTTGTTTCAATATTTGCTCTGGGCTGAGGTGTGCTATAGCTCCCCCCAACCCAGTTTCTTTAGGATAGCCCAAGAGTGTTTTAAGGGTTCCATCTGCTTAGTGGAAACAGTTGCACTCTTAAACTCTTTCAGCAATGCCTAGTAACTCTGAGGTTGAGCTGCTGATCCAGTAGAAGCACCCACTCTAAGTCCCATTCGGCACATAGAGAGACTGATGAACTGCAATAGAAGAGGCTTCTATATACTCCACACATTAGAGGTGGTAGTTAAATTTGGCCCACAGGGCCAGCCTGGAAATAGCAAAGAACCTGCCCGTGGTGCCTCTGGCAGCCAAAATGGGGCACGGGGGCCACACATGGCCTCCACACACCCCATTTTCAGCCTGGATGGCCTCCTGCAGCACTCTGCCAGCCAAAATGTGCAGGGAGGGCACATGTGGCCCTGCCCATGCTCACTTTTGGCCAGCAGGGTGAATTATTCCTTTGGCTGCAGGAGGAATCCATCCCCTCTTCCCCCTGCAGCTGGCATACGGAGGAGAACTACAATGCTGATCCGGCCCTCAAAGAATCTAGTTAGGCACCCCTGCTATACAGGATCTTGCACTGAACAGTGCATCATCTAAATTACCTTCCAAGTCTATAATTCTATGACTAGGAACTAGTATTGCTTTACAAAAAAGCTTCAAGATGTTGTTTCATCTGAAGCTTCATGAAAGCTGAACATTTTTTCAAAGCTGCATACAAGCCTAATTAATAATGTTGACACGATATATAACTTGGTTTCTGAAAAACGAAACCATGTCTGCAAATTGTCTCACTGCATCCAAATATTATTTAACAAAAAGAATAATAAGTACTAAATGGCACAGTTTCCATTTCTTGTTGATTCTTTAGTTAGTATATTGATGTATTTACAAAAAAAAAGCATAAGGAAAACTAGTTCAACTGTGATAGGAAATCAGAGACACTTTCTCTGAAAACCCAGAGGTGAAGAATCCAGATTTTTCTAAAATTTATCCATCTAGTTTTCCAAACTTATTCCCTTGAGACAGAAAATCTATATATAGTCACTTGGGTCAAGTAAAGCCAGGAGACAAAGACAAAGTCAGATGAGTTTCAGTGCAAAAGGAAACAGCAGCTCCATTTGAAACAATGAATCCAGCATAGATGCCAATATAGAAGAAAGCTTGGACTTTTAAATCATGCTTCCTCAAATGTTCAGCCAGTTCCCCCATCCCAAAATAATTTAAATAATAGTTGAACATAATTTCAACTATTATATAGCTGTTTAGTCTCTTTTTATTTGGGCCTTACCCAGTTTCATATATTTTATAAAGTAAACTCACTTATTTCTACTTCATCATTATATTTAAACTGTTTCTCTGCTAGCAGTAAATGCTTCGTTACCTATCCTCATCCCATAGGAATAGAAGGACGGGGAAAATAACCCAGCAATTCTGTTAAAGAAATTATATTTGAGAGTTATGTATGTTTTAATATGTGTCTTTTACAAAACTGAAATATGTATAAGTTATTTGAGTTATATTTAGTGTTTGTGAAGCCTTTAAGTCTCCGCTGCAATAAGAAGAGGAAGAAGATGGCATGAAAAATTCCAGATTTTTAATTTCTCTGTGTTGTGATATTCATTTGTTAATTTATTGGTGCTTTCAAATCAATTGTCCCAACTATTTTCTTAGCAACATTTTCAGAATTGTTTTGCCATTGCCTGCTTCTTAGGGTAGAGAAGATGACTGGCCCAAAGTCACACAACTTCAGCTAAGTTAGGACTAGAACTCATGGTTTCTAGCTTGGTGTCTTCAATCACTATAGCACTTCCACTTTTAATTAAATATTATTATTTCTAATTTTCATTAAGGCCATTGTTTTACTATTCTGTTAATGCTGATTTACAATAAATTAGGCCATCCAGTCTACTTTACTGGAAGGGCTGATACTGCTTGACTAGAGTACTATTCCATAGCTGATTCTTTTAAAAATTACAATACAATTAAAAACACAAAATCCATACATTGAAATAATATAATTAATATCAATATGATAGAAATTTAAAACTATAAGCAAATTTAGAGCAAGGCTAGCTATGAAATTCTGAGAATTGAAGCCCATACATCTTTAAGCTGCCAAGGTTGAGAAACACTGCTTTATAAATAGTATGATTGTCAGTTTTATAACATTTAAGATACTGAGATAGTCCTCAAAATGTGGGTTTTAATTTAGGACTCTAGAACAGGGGTGTCAAACTCACAGCCTACGGGATAGGTGCATCTTGTTCTGGCCACGCCCACCCCCATTTTAGCAAAGGGTGGGAAGTCGTGATACATCATGTGATGACAATATGACGATGCGAGTTTGACACCCCTGCTCTAGAATGCTTCATTTTCATTGAAAAATAAGTAACAAATATGAATATGTCATCATATGAAGCCAAGCTCTATTATTTATTTTCATGGACATTTAGAGTTCTGATTTTGGAGGCCTTTAAGGCAGCCAATCAAAAGATTTAGCAGCCAATTGGTCTTTTGTTCTTAATGTATTTTCTTAGAAACAGAAGGAAGCAGCAATTGAAAAATATGGGAAATAAACTACAAATACAGCCCTCAATACAAATTGGATTAGAAAATCAACTAATATAAGAGACACACATATGTTCCAGCCATGAGATATTTCTTACATGTGTACAGAAATATATCCGCATTCCCCATATATTGATGCCCAATTTTTTAAACATCTTGATTTCTTTCTACTGTTTTTCTTCATTTCTCTTAGATATTTTTATGAGTACATATAATAGGGATTTTATTATTCCTATAATAAGCAACAGTATATATCCTGTTGGCTATATAGCATTATCTTCATTCCTGCTAACATAGGAAGATAGAGTGAAATGCTTATCAGAGTTACCCAAATTCCAATAAATAAAGGCTTTGTGTTCCAATGCATAAATAAGTGCAAGACAGTCTGGCCATAATTCTGAAAGAATTCCTGTATAGGCATGTCATGTTATTGTGTTTCTTTCCTAAATTCTTAACTGCATTCCAAGTTGTCATTCTAGATAGTGAACTCATCCATCATGATTAGCATCCCAAAGTCTCAAGTCTAGTAAACCAGATTTGTTCTGTAGTCTTCATAGACAAAGACCAGTGCATGTAAGAAAAGAGTCATACATAAGATGCAGTAAGGAGACCTAATTTTATATTGGGTCATTAGATCCAATATGCTACTTATTTCTACAAATCTATAGGATGCTCGTCAAATTTTATTCTTTTCTTCATGTTATCATACATTAATTTTTTTTTTTAAAAAAAATCTGGTATCTAATCCAACATATTTAGAATAGCAATATATCAAACTCATATAGCCATGCCCATATTAGAGCTATAAAAATGTAGTATGAGTTGAAGTATAATTAACCAAAATGGCAATTGTTTTCTGGATTTTTTTTATCACTGTATTTCTTTATTTTTTCAAATGGTGAGTGACCAAATATCTTAATGCAATAAATTAGGGTTTCTGAGTAGTTTTGCTGGATATCTTACTGGTTTGTGTGGTTTTAGTATCTTTACAAAATCAAGCGTGGGATAATAAGTAATTTAAAAGTAAAACATATTACTTGAAAATGTTATAATAGCCTTTTTCTATCTGATATCCTTTAGATATACTGAAACATACTTGCTTCCACAACATATATGTTAAAATTAGATATGATGGATTATTGCCCCAACCCACCTTCTCTTTCCTGACGATGATAAGAATTACAGGCCAACATCAGTCTGAAAGGCCCCTGCTTGGACAAGACTTCATTAAATAAAGTTCATGCTATTTGAAATTGATGTTAATTATATTGAGAATCCAACTTACAAAAGGAGATTTTTTTAAAAAAAACAATTCTTCATACAATATTGACAGATTTTAAGTGGTGCCATAATTAACATTACTAGTCATTATTTTGTTTTTAAACTCTATATAGCTATCTGCTTTTTCCTGGGAAGAGCTTTGCAATCAGTCCTGCCTAAATTGCCACCAGCCACACCAGATTAATTCATGAAAATCCCTTTCACATCCTGGAGTCATAGCTGCAAGGCATTGTTTCTATAATTTAAAAGTAGCAGCCATAGATTTTTCTTTCTGAATAACATCAAATCTCTTGAGTCTTTGCTTTAAAATACAATGTGGGATGATATTAGAAACAATTAAGGATTAGGAGATTCTGCTCTTATTAGTAGTTTATATCTACTTTATATCCAGAAACTTGGGTTTTTTTTTCTGTTGAACAGTCACTTTTCAGCCAATAAAACCATAAGTCTTATGGAAGCTGTTTTAGTGTGGCTTGCTTAAAGACAAGCATGTCACCCACTGAGGAGTAAATTCAGCTTCAATCTCACTTATATACAACTGATTTTACTCAATCTACCTGGTCATAGTCTTGGAGACACCTAAACCTAATCAATTGACTCTTTCTCCCTGTCTTGTTATATTTTTGTTATGTTCTGTCAAGTCCTAGTTGTTTTTGGTGATGTATAGATAAAAGCTGCCCTGCTTATCACATTATACAGTTCTTGCAACTGCATTCTTGTAGTTTCCAGAATTTTGTCTAGCCACTTCATGCAGATTCAAGCATCATTTTCTGCAGTGCTAAGGTTGCCTAAGGAATGTGAATGAGCTTCATATTCACATTCACACAAAGATATAGTTCAAAGGAGCACAAGTAATCCTTGCTTACCAACTGTCTTGTTTAGCAAATGTTCCAGTTATGACAATATTAGTTTTGTAACCAATCTTTATATTTACATTGCATAATCCTAGTTACGTGATTGCCATTTGTGTGCATCAAAAATGGCTTACAACAAGCAAGAAAAGGTAGAAGTAAAATTTTAAGTCACAATCATGTGATATTTCACTTAATTTTTGTTGTTCAGTCACTAAGTCCTGTCAGACATTTTGCAATTCCCAGAGTCTGCCTAAACCCATGCCCCCAGCAGCTCATCCTCTGCCATCCTCTTCTCCTTTTGCCTTCAATCTTTCCCAACATCAGTCTTTTCCAATGAGTCCTCTCTTCTATATGATTTGCAGTTCAGATTTAATAATTTAATATGAGGACCCAGTTTGTGGGGGTAATAAGCTGACTTTGTATAAATATACAAAAGTATGAAGACTATTTCTTAACGCATTGTAAGCTGCCCTGAGTCTCCGAAGAAGGGCAGCATATAAATCAAATTAAAAAAAAAATTGTCCATCCTAATAGCAGTCAGGATTGATTTACTTTTGTTGTTGTTAGTTGTGAAATCATGTCCAACCAATCATGACCCCCCTGGACAACTTTCCTCCAGGCTTTCCTGTCCTCTACCATCTCCTGGAGATTATTTAAGCTCATACCAACTGCTTCAGTGACTCCATCCAGCCACGTCATTCTCTGCTGTCCCATTCTTCTTTTGCCCTCAATCATTCCCAGGATTAGGCTCTTCTCCAGTGAGTCCTTCCTTTTCATTAAGTGGCCAAAGTATTTCAGTTTCATCTTCAAGATCCGGCCTTCTAAAGAGCAGTTAGGGTTGATGTCCTCTAGGACTGACTAGTTTGATTGCCTTGCAGTCCAAGGGACTCGCAGGAGTCTTCTCCAGCACCATAGTTCAAAGGCCTGAATTCTTTGCTCAGCCTTCCTTATGGTCCAGCTTTCACAACCATACACTGCAACTGGGAAAACCATAACCTTGACTATACACACTTTTGTTGGCAGGGTGATATCTTTGCTTTTTAGTATCCTGTCTAACTTCGCCATAGTTTTCCTCCCCAGGAGCAAGTGTCTTTTAATTTCTTGGCTATACTCCCCACGTCTGGAGATCTTGGAGCCCATGAAAATAAAATCTGTCACTATGATTTCCTTTAGGATTGACTATTTGATCTCCTTGCAACACCACAATTCAAAAGCATCAATTCTTCAGTACTTAGCCTTCCTTATGGTCCAATGCTCATAGGCAAACATTATTAGTGGGAAAACCATAGCTTTCAATATATGGACCTTTGTTGGCAAGATGATGTCTCCGCTTGTTACTATGCTGTCTAGGTTTGCTATAATTTCCTCCCAAGGAGCAAGCATTTTTTAATTTCATCAATACAACTGTCATCTGTAGTGATCTTGGAGCCTGAGAAAATAAAATCAGACCCTGTTTCCATTTCTTCCTCTTCTATTTGTTAGGAAGTGATGGGACTAGATGTCATGATCCTAGTTTTTTGTTTTTTTTAATGTTAAATTTCAGGCCAACTTTTGCACTCTCCTTTTTCACTCTCATCAAGAGGCTCTTTAATTCCTCTTCACTTTTTGCCATTAGATTCACTTAATTATCATGGCACTTAATTGCAGTTACCACTAAGCAAGGGCAACTCTACCACTTGAGCAGAATCCATGTAGCACATCCATATAATTTAAAGAGAAGACCAATGAGACAATTCTCACTTTTTTTTAATTGATATTTTACCATTTTTCACATTTATTATTTGTTTTTTATTTTATTTATTTATTTTTGTCAAGCATTTATTAGATAACAGATATAAGTATAAAAATGATTATGAACACATGAAATGGATATGAATAAAAGGGAACATTAGGACAGGGATGGTAGGCATGCTGGTGTGCTTATGCACGCCCCTTAAAGACCTCTTAGGAATGGGGTGAGGTCGACAGTAGACAGTCTAAGGTTAACATTTTGGGGAAGAAACCACAGAGTCAGGTAGTGCATTCCAGGCACTGACAACTCTGTTACTGAAGTCGTATTTTCTGCAATCAAGTTTGGAGTGGTTTACCATATGTTTGTATCTATTGTGTCTGCATGTATTGTTTTGGTTGAAGCTGAAGTATTCATTGATTGGTAGGACATTGTAGCAGATAATTTTATGTACTATGCTTAGGTTGGACTAAAGACGGCAAAGTTCTAAGTTGTCTAAGTCCAAAATTTCAAGTCTGGTTGCATATTTTGTTGCGAGCAGAGGAATGGAGGACTCTTCTTGTGAAATATCTCTACAATAGAAAATCAATTGTATTAATGTTCGATATGCAGTGCGGGTTCCAGACAGATGAGCTGTATTCAAGAATTGGTCTAGCAAAAGTTTTGTATGGCTTAGTTTGCAGTTCAATATTACTGGAGAAGAAGCTACGCAAGATTAGATTAACAACTCTTAATGCTTTTTTGGCAATGCTGTTACAATGAGCTCTTGCACTTAGATCATTTGAAATGAATATTCCAAGGTCCTTGACAGAGTGAAGGTTGTCTACTAGGCCGTTTCTGTCCATATTGTATTTTGTGTTCTGATTTTTTTTGCCAATGTGTAAGACAGAGCATCTGTTGGTTGAGATTTGCTTTTTTAAAAAAATCAACCTAAGGGAAAAAGCAATTGAAAAAAGGACAGTCTCTCCATTCAGAATTCATTGACAAATCCTGATAGCACACTTCCAGAAGGCATTCCCTAGAGCCATGAATCTCTTCCAAAGATGAAAAGTAAGTCCTATCTTGCAAATCTGGCATATGGGACTGCAAAAAATTATTGACACTTCTGACAGCAGAGATAGAGCAAGCAAGCAACAGGAGTTCTAAGCTAAGCTGGTTATTCAATCAGGGGTGAAATCCAGCAGGTTCTGACAGGTTCTGTAGAACTGGTAGCGGAAATCTTGAACAGTTCGGAGAATTTGGTTGCAGAAATTTTGAGCAGTTCGGAGAACTGGCAAATACCACCTCTGGCTGGCCCCAGACTGGGGTGGGAATGAAGATTTTTCAGTATCCTTCCCCAGCCATGCCCACCAAGCCACACCACGCCACGCACACCATACCACAACCACAGAACCGGTAATAAAAAAAATTGGATTTCACCACCGAGTTCAATATAATCTATTTCCATATTATTAGTAATCAGGGATCAATCTTCAAATAAATCAGGAACCAGTCTTGAAATAAAACCCAATATTTTGATGTACCTACTTCCTTTAGTTTCCCATTGAAATTTTAGCAGTGTGAAATTGTGCATTCATTAATTTGCTATCTTCTGAATTTCAATGATATGATCTAAGGGGAGGCAAAAAACAAAAGGGGCAGCTGCATGCAATCTAAAAGGTGTGAGTTGTCTATCCCTACATTAGATATTCCATATATAGTGTTTCTTAAACTCCCTGAAAATTTATTGATGTCAATACCAATGTAGATAAAGAGAATTATGAATAATTTGGAATGACGGATGAGGCCTTGATTTGTAGAGAGAATCAAAAGCATATCATTGGAATATGTCAGCAAATGGAATACATTTGCTGTGAAGGCTTGCTCGCCTATGTATGGGTTAAATTTGCCAAATACAGTGTTTTTTAGTATATCTTGGTTTTGTGATTTTAGTCAGCATAGAGCACGCACAATCACCTAGCTTTAAGCTATTTCATCTTGAGTGAAGTTTTTTTATAAGAGGTAAAAAACACTGACTCCATAATTGTAGGAATTAAGTCTCAGAGTTACAAAATTCTTTTACTATAGGCCATTTTTGCTCACATCATAAGATTTTTCTGATGACCTGATGTTGGTTTTGGAAAATTCTTAAAAGGAAATTGAAAAATTAATGGAAAAACTAAAACAACTTAGTGCATTAGCAGGTATTAACATCAACAAACAAAAAAGAAAGATGTTAATAAAAACATGAAAATAGATGATCAAACAGAACTGATGAATATATGGTAATAGGTTTGCAGATTGATAACATACCAATCATATGTTATTTCAAAATAACTATGTTAAGATGTGTAATAGAGTTACAAAAAGATTTATTAAGATGGGAGAAACTATAATTGTCCTTGCTAGGAAAAAATTCTGATTAAATGTTCTGCCTAGTATGATGTTTTTGTTTCAGAAAATACCTGCTTGGCAGCTGATGTATCATTTAAACAGTGGCAAAGGAATATAAAAGGAAATGGAATTATGTACAATTGATGAACATGTAATTGCTTAATTGTATAGCAATAGCACTTCGTCTTATACAGTATACCACTCCATAGTGCTTTACAGCACTCTCTAGGCCTCTAACTTCATTTCATTGAGGGTTGCATCAGGGTTGTGTTTGATCTCAGGGGGCTGGGGTGGGCATGACCAGGGTGGGTGTGGCCAGCTCAACATCACTCATGTCGGGGGCACCTGTGGAGGCCCAAGCACTCAGCCAGCAAAAACGGGCTCCTGAGCTCCATTTTCTGCTGCCACGGTCTCCTGCAACCCTCTGCCAATGAAAACGGGCTCCATTTTCACTGTTTCCAGGGTGTTTCCACGGCGGCCCTGCAGGCCAGATCTAAGTACCCTGCAGGCTGGATCCGTCCCTGAGACCTTGAGTTTGACACCCCTGCTCTAGTCAGTTTACAGATTGCCCCCAACAATTTATAAATTTATAAACCTCTGAAATTTGAAAGAGAAGAATAAATAAAAGAATGTATGATAAAGTGGGCTAATAAATTTGATTATAAAATACAGTTGGAACAATAGTAAAATAAATGATTGAAATGATTGAAATTTATATTTTGTTATAATTTTAAAAAGAATTTTTATAAAATAATGTATCATTGTCATACATCACCAGAGAAATTGCAAAGATGGAAAGATTTAGCAATACCCACAATGGAAAAATGGTAGTGAAGATAATGGAACTTGCCAAGATGGTAAAATTAAATTTTTTGATAAGCGAAAAGTCATCTACAGATATTGCTGACTGGAACTCCCTTATGGACATTTGTGGAAAACAGAAAAAAATGAACATGATTTATGGTTTTCATGATTAGAAATAAGAGAGACATATTAAAATTTTAGAGAAAGAGATAAATTTATAATTGTATTTATAACTGCTCTAAAGAAATTCCTTCTTTATATATCTTCTTCCTTTATTTTTCTTTAACTTTTTTAATTTATTGCTTTTAGCTTTCTTTGATTTTCTTTTTTCTTCTTTATTTTGCATCAGCTTGTACTAGTTTTGATCTTGTTTTCTAAATTTCTAAATAAATAAATAATTTTCTCTTTGCGTTTTATAAATTTTAGGCGTAAGACATTTCTAATAAATACTGTATTCATTTATATTTGACAACACATGAATGGCTGAGGTAACTTTTATTAACTGCAACCGACAACCTAACCAATTAACATATACATGCGAACGAACACCCGAGCCCTTCTTGACAGCTCTTATATACTCCCTGTCAGCTAGGCCAACCAATCACAACACGTTCCCATATTTATTCATTCCAACAGGGGGCCTAAACATTAGAGTTTGCCTAGTACACACCACCCCCCTTTATCCCTAGAACGCACATGCGTAATCCCGCAGGAGCCCCGGCCAACGGCAGACTTGACTGGAGTGGCGTGGGACTACCGGTTCTGCTTGCTGACCCTGACCTTCGCTTATTTCCTGCGCCGTACCGCGACAGTTACTCCTGGAGTCAGGTAAGTTGTTATTTGGCTCAGAGACATAGCTAGGAGTTTGCCCGTTATTTGGCTCAGAGACATAGCTAGGGGTCTGTCTCTCCGCAGATGGCCGTTCGTTTAACGAGGTTGTATCCCTCTGGCTACTTGCCATTTGCTGGTCTTGTGGCAGCCGGTCCCCCGACAACCCTCGGAGCGAGGGCAGGTGAGCTTGATTTAGGTGGGCGTTGGCTTGTGTCGTAGGGGCCTCATCATCCTGATTAATGTCCGTGTCTACCTCACGTGGCCCCGTCCCTCTGGGTCTAGGGTCATGCCTAACCCGTATCTGGTCTAGATGCCGCTTCCACATCCGATTTTCCCCCATGTCTATCTTATACGAACATGGGCCGGTAACCTCTGCTATAACCCCAGGAAGCCATAAGGGCTGGCCTGTATAGTTACAGGCATAAACCAAGTCCCCTTCCTCCAACCTGCCAGTGGCCCGGCTGGAGAGTAACGGAGTACAGTGCGTGTATTCTGGATGTAATCTGTCCAGCACCGTATGAAACGGTGGCCCATGAGAAGCTCCGCAGGGCTGCGATTGCTCAGGAGACATGGAGTGGAGTGCTGCGTAAGGAGATACTCAGATAATTTCAATTGCCAGTTGATAGTTCCCATGCGCCCTAACGCATCTTTCGTTGACCTCACTGCCCTTTCAGCCAGCCCGGGTATCCCACACCCACTTAGCCCCACGGTCCAGCAAATGGTGTAGGGGCTCAGCTACAGAAGCCTTATGTGGCAGAAAAACAGCATAGAAGTTTAGTAAGCCGAGGAAGGCTTGAAGTTCAGCTTTGGAAGTTGGAGGCGGAGCATCCAGGATGGCCTTAGTCTTCGCGGGGGTTGGGTGGATGCCGTGGCGGTCGATAAGGAATCCGAGGAATTCCACTTGTGACACAGCAACAAGACACTTGTCCTACTTAATGGTGAGCCCCGCCTGCTTGAAAACTGTGAGGACGCATCAGAGGTGAGACAGTAGTTGAGGGACAGAGGCAGCTGAAACGATGATGTCATCAAAGTAAGGGGCGACCCCTGGGATTCCATAGAGTAAACGCTCCATAAGACTTTGAAAAATCCCAGGGGCGACCGACACACCGAACTGCAGGCGGCGGCAACGAAAAGCCTCACGATGTGTGATGATGGTCTGTGTGTCGGCGGTGAGATCATCCACAGGCAGTTGCTGATATGCCTGGGATAGATCAAGCTTTGCGAAAACTGACCCCTGGCCCAGAGAATGCAGCAAATGCTGGACTACCGGGACAGGATAGGCATGATCCTGCAGGGCGTGATTAATCGTTGCCCGGTAGTCAGCACAGATGCAGATGGAGCTGTTGGCTTTAATTGCGATGACAGTGGGGGTTTCCCAACGGGCATAATCTACAGGTTCTAAGATGCCTTGATGAATAAGCTTGTCCAGTTCTTTGTCTACGCACGATCATAATGCAGGAGGCACCCGGCACGGCTTAAGTCGTTTTGGAGGGACCGCAGGATCAAGGCTGAAAGATACGGGAGTGCCGGTATATTTGCCCAACGAATCGGAAAAAACAGATGGGAATTCACATGCCAAGAGGTCTAATTCAGATGATTGGATAGAGTGAATGCCCTGTATAGTAAAGCCCAGGCCGGCGAACCAGTTCAGGCCAAGTAAGCTAGGTAATGGGCCATCAACGACTATTAAAGAGAGACGACCCTGAAATTCACGAAATGTAACTCTGAAGGTACCGGTTCCCACAACCGGAATCAGGGCACCCTGGTAGTCCTTCAGTAGCAGAGAACAAGGTTTGAGGTGTCGCTTGGCCAGCTTCAGCACTAGACGTTTGATCGTGCTCCACAATACGATGGTTGTGGAGGACCTTGTGTCCACTTCCATATTGCACGGGCGCCCTTCTATCTGAACTGTCAGAGTAATCTTTGGATTTACCGCTCACTGGCGTGACATCACTCGGTTGATGGCGGAAAATCCTTGTTGTTGGCGCGCATGCGCGGGTCTCGGGCCGGAACGGCATGGCGCGTTGTTCTCAGCAGGGGAAAGCGAGTTGATCTGTGGCTGCACTGAGCGACACACCCTGGCAATGTGTCCTCGCCGCCCACAGAGCCTACAGACAGCGTCTCTCCAATGGCAAGACGCACGAACGTGCTGTCCCCTGCAACTGTAACACTCGGGGGATCCATCAGTTTTGTTCCTCTCCCTTGCCTGCCTAGCCTTAGTCCCTTTAACATGGCAAACCTCGCCTTCCTCTTCTTCTGAGTCAGAATACCGTTCAGTCACAATTTCATTAGCTGAGTTCGTGCCAGTCTCAGAATTGGGAGTGGTCTGACCACGGGGTAGTTCAGCAATGGATAGGGTAGCTAATTCTGCGGCACATGCCTCCCGTAAAGCCTCCTGAAATGTGAGGTCAGCATTGGCGATCAAACGCTGCTTCAAGTTCTTATCACGCACGCCACTCACGAGGTGGTCTAACAAGTAGTCATCTAGGTTGTCAAATTGGCAGTGACGGGCAGCCCTTCGCAACACCGCGACATATTGATTAATCGATTCACCTAGGGCTTGGTCGCAGTGATAGAAATGTTGTCTGCGGGCGATTCGGGAGGGTGCAGGTGTATAGTGTCTTTTAAGTTTGGCCATAAAATCCTCCCACATACCGGCATGAATTGATTGAGGGGCCATAAGGGTCATAGCTGTGTCGAACATTTCAGGGCCACAAAAACTGAGGAAATACACCCTCTTCCTCTCAGCCGAGAGATTAGTATAGTCATTGGCAATTAAAAAACACTCAAATCTGGCAATATAAGCATCCCATGTCTCTTTGCCTTGGTCAAATGGGGGAAACATCTGTTGTGCCATCATGGCCGTAAGTCTGCTTCGTTTCACTGTTACCTCAGGTTGCTGTCCTCGATTGCGTCTCTTCCGCCGGGTCCGCTATCCCACCTTCATCGCCAGTAATAAATACTGTATTCATTTATATTTGACAACACATGAATGGCTGAGGTAACTCTTTTATTAACTGCAACCGACAACCTAACCAATTAACATATACATGCGAACAAATACCCGAGCCTTTCTTGACAGCTCTTATATACTCCCTGTCAGCTAGGCCAACCAATCACAACACGTTCCCATATTTATTCATTCCAACAGGGGGCCTAAACATTAGAGTTTTCCCAGTACACAACAATTTCCTTCTTCAGGTCTAATTATATTTTCTATTTTCTATTATATTTTCTTTCCCTGAAGTCTTTTTATGTGTCTGAGCCTTCTGTAACTTCCTTTACTTTCCACAATGTACTTATTTTAAATATTTGTATAGCCAACCATCTTGTATTGAACTCTGGACAGTCCAAAATCAGTGGTTAACACAGCAACTATATATAATAAAAATATTAAAAACACAAATATTAGAACTTGGTATCACATAAAATGGAAATGGAATTGAAGAAATTCAAATAGAAATTCATAAAATTATTATGTTATTGTTTGTGGATTGAACTAATTATATCTGAACTGAAGGTGAAGCTGAGTCTCTGGCATGACTGGAATGAATTGTACTTACCGTTGACTTGAAGGCCCTACTTAAAAACAAAATGTTGGAAATGATGAGAATTTCCATGACTTAAAAAAAATAAAAGGGAAGGAGGGAGGGAGGGAGGGAGGGAGGGAGGGAGGGAAGAAGGAAGGAAGGAAGGAAGGAAGGAAGGAAGGAAGGAAGGAAGGAAGGAAGGAAGGAAGGAAGGAAGGAAGGAAGCTAGCTTAAGAACTCATGGAAAAATATGCTGCATTTTCTGGATGAGGTTTCAGATGTGGCTTTGAAATTTTATCTTTTGCTTATTTGAGCAAGCTAATTGAGAAAAATTACCATATGCAGTGGCAAAGCCCAGAGAAGCAAATGTTGCCTCATTTCTAATCCTCTTCTCTATAGCTATATTTGGGCTGTAACTGCGTTCTTATGTCAAATGCTGCTATTTTGGTCCTAGAATAATTTTCTGCCTCCTGCAAAGAAACACATTTGCTGTTTCAGTTAAAAGAAAATTGATACTTTACTTGCTTCTTTAGTGTGAAAACTATTCCTTTTGATGCTATTCAGTTACTTATTCCATGGATCTTATTTTTTTCCCCCATAGACTAATGCTCTAAAATTTTATTACAGTATTTTCTCCATCTTCAATATAAAATTATTTTTAATTTTTAGTTTATTCATACAGTATATCCAGTAATGTCAACTCTTTAGGTAAGGGTGATAATTCAGGGCTTTCTAAATGTTTGAAGAATTATTGGTCACATTACCTCAAATTCTGGAAGTTTAGATTTAGCAATGTTTGGAAAGATACTAAATTCTTATTTCTGCTATAAGGAGATGTACTGCAACTGTTCTTACTATTAGTAAATTTATTCTGATGTTTAAGCAAAAGCTATGCCTTGTAATTTAAATCAATTATTTCTTGCACTCTTCTGGAATATCTCTGAACTCTACACTACAATTGATCCAAGCCGAAGGACTGCTCTAATTTACCATTGTCCTTTATAATTGTAATACATAGAATTGAAGGGACTATTCTATATGAAGTCTGACCAATAAAGAATAGAGATAATTGGTCCTTCTCTCTCTCAGAACTCTTTAGAATTGTTATTTTAGGAGGTTAGTGAGTTGTGTTGCAATGGGCAACAAGATTTTAACTCAAATTTGAAATTACAATTAACAGTTTGGGCAGTAAGATTTAGTTTCTTTCTTTAGGAACTACTAACCAGGTAATTTACTTTGCATCATTTCTTTCAAAGGACAGTTTAACATGCAAGATTAGAAGCAATAAATGGAACTGTAGAAAGCAGATTTTGGCTACACATTAGTTGCCAATGATGTATAGTAAACAGTAGAACATATTCTATTGACATTGGAGGTGATGGGCTCTCCTTCATCAGAGATATTTAAACAGGCTTTAGATTATGATTTCAAAGAAGTAGAGCAATTAGATATGTAACAGCAAATCCTGACTTTTGTCTTGAATAAGGCTTGAAGTATTCATAAATTAAAGTCAATGTCTTCTGAACATAAACTGAATTCCCCCAGTGCTTACTTACAAATTGGAAAGACAAAAAGACTCTCATTAGTTATCTGCAATGTCAATGGGACAGTCTGTAATTCATTGTTTTACTCCTTGTCCCCATGATATTGGCTTTGTCTCTATCCCAGGTCATGATTTATGACAGTTATTTTGCACTTTTCCACACTGTAAAACATTTTCTAGCAACTTGAATTTGAAGAATGGAAATGCATAATTCACTGTGTTGTAAGTTTTTCTATCACTATATCAAGAGCTAATAAAGAAATGTTTGGAGAATATCTACCACAATAAAAAATCAGGAGTGTCTTGAAAGCCAAGTCTAGCCTGTACCTACTACTACATTTTTAGTATGGCTGCTTCTGACATCGGCTGACTAATCAAGGAAAAGATAAGCGAAACTTCTTGTTCTAAAACAAAAATAGTGAATGATATCATTTTGTCTACCAGAAGTATTGTTTTGGGCAGTGTTCTGAGAAAATGTTACCATAAGTCGCATTATATGATTGCATAATTATATTAATATTATAATTACTAGTCATTGCATCTAGGTGATTTTCAAAAGACAGCTTTCTTTGTTTTTGCTTGAAGGCATTTCTGAAGAAGCTTCTTGAATGAGAAGCAAAACATCTTCAAGCAAAAACAAAGGAAGTCCGGTTGTCTTTTGAAAAAGCCCTTTTGGGACAATCATGAACTGGATGACTGAGAATCTCCATAGACATGAAGCAACTGTCTAATACCGATTTAAAAAAATAAAGCACAGTGCCTGTGTTTTGTTGTGGGTAGAAATGGAGAGGGATCTCTGTGGTTCTAAAATGAAAGATGTAGTTTAGAGACTTATACAAATATTTGACAACCAGTTTGATATAGCAGTTATGGTGTTAGATTAGGAGTAGGAAGACTGAATTTTTAATCACTCTCTATGGTGGTCTTTGACCATAATAAAGTTTTGATTTGACTAGTCATCCTTTAGGTATAGATGACAGTTATTTTTTCTAAGCTCTTGACTGAACAGTTGAAAATGCCAATCTGCCAACTCACACTAGATCAGATTTAATCTACATCTATTAAAACTCCCAGATCTCACGCTATCTCTAAAAGCCAGTTGGAGCCAATTAAGATTTACAAATTGATATTCAATACAGAGTTAAATCAGACAGTTTCAGGTTGGTCTCTGATAAATTGTGATATATTTTGTTTGCACATTTTTAGAAATAACAACAAAATATAGTTACTGGAGCACACATATACATACAAAGATCCCTGTCTTGCACTGTAGACAAATAACATATAACTTCATTTAACTTACCCTATCCAAAATATAAACTTTAAATAGTGGTGAAGCATAAAAGAAATTTCTGTACATTTATTACTGTTCAGTCATTGACTTCAATAGGTTCTCCAATTTTACAAAACCCTCACAATAACTATGTCTGCAGACAGCTATGAATATATACAGTATTAGCAAGGTCATGACTGCCTGCAGTTTAAGCACTACACCATGAATCAAAGAACAGCATGCCTACAAAAAAGAGAACTGAAATAACAGGTCATTTGGTTCAAGTCTCTAGTGGTGAATTGCAGTTTCTTATACAATGGCACATTTTCTGTTTCTTCCTCCTGCATATGTCAAGATTAACACTCCCACAGAAAGACATTCCATAATTCAGTAATCTTACATCTGGAAGATGAGCGCAATTTCTGAGACAATGTTGTAACCTAACCAGGTCAGCACTAATTTTTTTTACCAATAAACTGCAAAGTCTTCAAAGCATATGTGTCTTTTAAAAACTTGATTCAATTAGCTGATAGTAATTTAGAAACACAAATTTCCTAATAACTTCAACAGATGATGGGAACATGCAGTACCTACACAACCTACCCACTTTTCTTCCTCTGAAACCAGCTCCCTAAATTGATAAGAAAATTGATAAGAAAAACCCAGACTCAAGTTCTTCCTTTGTGGAATGCGAGTGGAACATTGCATCACAAGGATAATTAGCTTTAAAACCTAGGCATGACCCCTATCAAAAGCGTCTCTTCAAATTACCATCAAACTGAAGTTTTTAATGTTTTAATGTTTTGGGACAACAATGACAATAAATACATGAAAAGTAATCTTAACTTTTATAACAAGTTAATTAATTGAACCAAACTTAAATCACTTTTAGATTTGTCTTGGCCCCAGCTTCTCTTTTGATTGCAGCTCCTGCTATAAATGCAGTCTTCTATCAAAGGAACATGAAGAATGTTTTTGACTAGAAAACGAAGGACACATTTGACTTTTCTAAAACACTTTCTTAACAAATACTGATCAGTTACCAATTCTTTACTTTGCTGCATATCTAATTAATGATACACAAGGATAGCTATCCTTTCCAATTTGGAAACAGATAAGATTTTCCTGTAATTCAATTATATATAACTTTTCCCCCACCCAAATAGCCTATTTTTTACTGAATTGCTTAGTGTAACTTTCTATGAGACAATTAGCTGTACTTTTCTTCTGGAATCATTCTACAATCTATTATATCTCATTATTAGCAAGCTATTGTACCTGAAAGCACATGTGAACTAATCGTCCATAGAGAAGAAGCAGCTAATTTTATCTGTACTATTTATTTGAGAAGGCAAGTGGGAGTTTTTGGTTGTTGCAGAAACATTTTTTTCAAGCTACTATCAACTCTTTCAGCATGAATTTTATCAGTAATGCAGCATTTGCTAACCTCATGTCTTCTACCTGCTATTGGTCATACTTCCATATTCCCAATTATGAAAGTTGAAGATTGTAGTCACAACATTACATAATGTGCAGCAGTCAGCTAAGTTGCCTGGAAATTCTTAGAGTTCCAGAAAAACTAAATTACATTGTATTTTGTTATTTTGCAGAGATCTCTGAAGTCTCCAATAATTCTGTTTGAGTGTGTTTGTATATGTATACATATACGTACACGTGCACGCACACGCACCCACACAATAACTGAATGAATAGTTATCATGTCATTGAAGCATTAATATCTAGTTATCACTAAGTCAAGAATTAGTTGCTGCTCATTTTTTTTACCATATGATGTATTAAACGATTGTATTCTGCGTTTTTTTCCTCAAAACTCCTCTGACCCAGAGTTAACCTTTTTGCCAGCATCTCCCACCATAACGAATTTGGCCATGTTTGGCTAACTTTGGGAAGAGTTAATCTACTGACTGACAGGTAGACAGAATTCTGAATCCTTTTATCTATTTTCTTTATGGTGTTCCATTAGGTAAAAAATAAAAATGGAACAGAATCAGGACTTTCACAAACCAAAAGCATCAGCCGATAGTGGTAAGGTAAGTGGCTTTGCTCCCTTGGCCTGTTCAGATGTTCTTCACAAAAACCAGAGCAAGGAAGAGTTTTGATAACTTCTCAGGTTGTTGTCTATGAATCAATCAATGAATCAAGTGACTTAGAAAGTAATACATTAGTAAATGCTTGTAAACTGCCCAGAATCACTCAGATGAGATGGGTAGTATATAAATTTGACTGATGATAGATGATAGATAGGTGAATGGATATGTCACAAGTAAATGCCTTATTCTTTATTATGTAAATAGTACATGACCAGGATATCAGGGGTTAATTTATTCTTCACTACTTAATATATTCATACTTAACCACTCCTATATCTAGCTCCACCCCTTGTATATATAAGTAGCTGTATGCTTTCCTTCTGTGCTTCTATCTGTGAATATTCAGTGAATATAGAATGACTTCTGTAAATAAACAGTGCTTTATTTGAATATCTAATTCTTATTCTACTTATTGAGTCTGATCCTGAAAAATATCGTAACAATTTGGTAGCAGAGGATGGTTAAATTGACTCAATAAAACTTTAAATATGTCTGAGAGAGAAAACTCCAGAAATAAAAGAGAAAGACCCAACACCAGGGCATACAGCAAAGAAATGGAAGCAGATCAAGAAATAATCGATGAGTCCACGAATACAATATCGAGAGAATCTGAAGACTGCACTACTGACAATGAAGAAACAGTGGATGAGACTGATGACCAAGAAGAAAACGAAATAGAAAACAACGAACTCAGGTCAGAGATACTAAAACTCTTAAAAAACCAAAAGAACGATGAAAATCTCATCGCGAACCTCCAAGAAATATTAAAAAACAACGGAGCAGCGAAAGAGAAGCACATCGTTACGAATAAATCTAAAGACTCAAAAACGGTGAGCGATTTGCCTGAAAATAAAAATACAGCGAAAAAGAAAACTAACAGTCCTGCGCAAAATTTCGAATGGCAGCCATCTTGGTTTCAACGGACCCCTAAGATGAGCCAATCAGAAAGCTAGATTCAAAATACCTGGCGCGAAAAGCCTTACTCGATGCAAGAAATGAAAAAGAGAAAATTTACACCTCAGAAGAATCAGACACAGAGATTGAAGAGACTTCGATAGATATGCAAGTAAAATCAGCAATGAAAACGCTCTTTGCTGCTTTTGGACCAAAATTGAAAATCACTAAAGAATCAACGAAAAGGCAAGCAAGCAAACAAACCCCTCAGAATCCACCCACTTCTATTCAAACGCCGAAAGTGCCGATGCCTGAACCCAGAGAGCCCTGCAGATACCACCCCACGCCACAGACGATCCCAGGGACCAGCGTTCTCAACCAAAGAAAGCGAGCGCCTGCTATCACCAGGACTCCCAAGATCGAGCCGGAGACCGATTCCTCAGAAGAAGAGTGATACGAGGGAGCTGCGGCAGCGAGAACCTCTCACGACGGCTTCAGGAGCGAAATGAACAACGTGCATGTGCAAGACTACACAGACAACTTCGAAGGACATGAAGAACAGAGAGAACCATTCAGAATCGTCGCAAGCATACCCACGCCATTTTGTAACTTTCAACATTTGCAAGACCACAGACTACCTCCAGTTGTAAGTAATGGATCCAACAATATTGAGAATTTACCCAATGATTTCCCAAAACTGAGAATAGATGGCATTAATTTGCAAGAATGGTGTCAGCAGCTCCAGGTTGTCTTTCTAAAAGAAAACTTATTATTTTTTATCACTAATCCTCCAAAAAGACCTTGGACTCTAAAATTAGACTGTCTGCACCATAGGGCATTTTTCTTATTAATTTCCAGTATATCTCCTGCTATGTACCACAGTATTAAGCAAAATCTAACTGTATCAGAAATTATTCAATGCATGTTTAAATTGTTTCACAGTGAAAGTGTAGCCACTACAACAAGAATGTCTAAAGATTTCTTCTCAGCTAGGATAAAACCAGGGGTTACCATAAGTGAACATTTAATATCTTTAAACAAAATTAGAGCAGAACTGCATTTAAGGGGGGAAATAATTTCAGATCAAACAATGAAGAGTGTTATCATTAACTCACTAGACCCATCGTGGGATAACTATATATCTCATTTAGACACAATCAATTTAGGATATTTATCCATAGAAAGTCTATCTAACAAGCTAATATCTGAAGATAATTCAAGGAGAAGTCGTTGTAACAATCACATGGAACATAAACAATATAAGAGGGTAGTTTTTCAAGAAAGATATCATGAACCAATAGGATGCCACAACTGTGGATCCAAAGAACATAATAGGAGTGACTGTCCAAAACTCCTCAGAAATAGAAAAAATCCTGACTACAGAAATAGGTATCAAAACAGACAGTCATCAATTGATAGACATAGATATAGAAGTCCACCCATCTATAGGGAACATAGAGGGGGCAGAGATAACTCAAAAGATAGAAAGTCTGGTTCACTGAATGGGTTAAACAAACATGACAACACTAACATACAACAGACAGAGGACAATGATTGGCTTATCGATTCTGGAGCAACCAACCACACTACAAATAATAAAAATATACTATCTTCATTTGTAGAGGATAAATTCGTAATTAAGGTAGCTAATCAAGAGAAGGTTCAAGCCATAGGTAGAGGAAATATAACCTTACCTGGCCTAGGAAAAATAGAGGGGGTATTGTTAATACCTGAAATACCTCATAACATACTTAGTGCAATAAAACTAAGCAGAGATTCTGGCATAAATATTGTGTTCTCAAAAGGAAAAGCAACATTAGAGAAAAACAGAACAGACATAGGTACTGTGATTATTAAAGGAGGTCTACCTTATCTAATGACAAAAGAAAAATGGTTACACAACATTGATTCCAACATGGAAGATAACAATAACATAGATAACAAAAACAGTAGTAATAGTAACAATGAGGAACATGAGATTATTCACAATCACAAAGACACACACAACAACAATATCTCTAATATTGGTAAACCAATTCATGATGAGTGTGCTCATGTCTTACATAGGAAATTAGGACATGCAAGTTTTCCTGTAGTTCAAAAGATGACTGAACATGCTGAAGATGTTAAAATAAAAAATTGTAAAAACTATTTGGAATGCCCAGTATGTAAATCTACAAAACTCAAAACTAGCCCCAAACCCAAAAAATCAACAAGATCAACCAACAAAATTTTTGATTTGGTACACATGGACCTAGTTGGTCCATTAACACCATCAATCACATATAGAAAACGTTATTTTCTAACCATTGTGGATGACTATAGTCGTTATGGCTTTGTCTATACACTAAAGCACAAAGATGAAACTTTTCAGAAATTTAAGGAGTTTTACAAACGTATAGAAACACAACATAATATTAGAATAAAACAAATTATGACAGATAGGGGATGTGAATTCATGTCAAAAGAATTCTCCCAATGGCTTAAAGACAAAGGGATGTTACATTACACGTCTAGCCCTTTCTCTGCATTCCAAAATGGAGTGGCAGAGAGAAAGAACTCAACATTACAAACCATGATTAGATGCACATTAGAAGACGCTGGCTTAGGAAAACAATTCTGGTCAGAAGCTTTACAATATTCCAATTATACACAAAATAGAACTTGGTCCAGCATTGTTAACAAGACACCATATGAAATGATGTATAATAGGAAACCCAAAATAGCTCATATGCACATATTTGGAGTCACTGCAGACATACACATACCTAAGCAATTAAGACGTAAAGGTGAGAACGTATCTAGGAGACTCAGGTTCATGGGTTACGATACAGGCACAAAAGGGTACAGATTTATCGATAATAATAACAGATTTATAGTTTCCAGAACGGCTGTATTCCATGAACAGGCCAACTGGTCTAAAATACATCTTAATGAAATTTTCCCAAACAACTATACAAACACTAAACACCAAGAGGAAAGAACTGGAGAAGAATACAATCACAACATACATAAAAACAAAAACAAAACATGGACAAACAGTCAATACAAAATAAAGACAGATTCATTAACAAAAAAGGAAGCTAGGTATTTACATGACAATGATAGTAGACCAAAAAGGACAATCAGGAATAACAGAAACCAAATACCAAACAAATACAAAGATTATATAATGTATATGGATGGAGAAACATCAACACCAAACACATATGAGGAAGTGCTAAAACTTCCCGAAGAAAAGGAAAAGTGGGAATCAGCCATGACTAAAGAGATGGATAGTTTGCAGAAATTAAATGTATTCACACCTACACATGCACCTAAAGATAAAACTGTTATTGGTACTAGGTGGCTATATAAAATCAAAAACTTAGAAGGAGGCAACACCTTATACAAAGCTAGACTAGTTGCTCAAGGTTATGCACAAAAATATCCCGAGGATTACATGGATACATACTCTCCCACTGTAAGAACTGAGAGTGTTAAAACTGCACTGGTCATAGCATCAGCACTTAACCTTGATGTATTCCAATACGACATACAGACTGCATATCTACATGCAAAATTAGATAAAGAGATATATGTAAGAGTGCCTCACAGTCAATATACAAACAAAAATGAAACATGGTTACTAAATAAAAGTTTATATGGGCTAAAACAATCTGGCAAAAGATGGTATGAATGTTTAGTAAAAGTGCTCAAAATTATGAATTTTAATGCCACTACTGCTGATAACTTTCTTTGTTAAAAAAGAGGATGACTCTTTAGAATTCGTGTTAATTTATGTGGATGATATTTTGTATATAGGTAAATACAAAGAGAAGAGAGAAACATTTGTAACAAAACTAAATGAACATTTCTCTTTGAAATCATTAGGTAAGGTAAATAAGTATCTTGGAGTTCAAATTAGCAAAACAAAAAAGGGATTCAAACTTTCTCAAAGAGATAAGATTATAGAACTCCTGAACAAATGTAACTTAAACAATGCTAAACCCTGTGATACTCCCATGCAAACTGATTTCCTGAGGAACACAGATGAGTCATCCCCTGAATTTAAAGATAATACTCTTTACAGATCAGTCATCGGTTCCCTTCTATATATCTCCAATTGGACCAGAGCCGATATCGCTTTGCCTCTCAACTTATTGTCTAGACACATCAGCAAACCACTAGTATATCATTGGGAAGCTGTCAAAAGAATATTAAGATATTTGAAAAATAGCTTAGATTTTTGTTTATTATTGGAACCCAATAGTGACAAAGAGCCCATCCTCACATGTTACGCCGACGCAGATTGGGCTGGCGACACCACATGTAGAAAAAGCACATCTGGTTATATATTTTTTCTTAACAATTGTCCAGTTTACTGGTATACTGGTAAATAAGACTTAGTAGCCACATCAACGACTGAGGCAGAATATGTCTGTTTGTCTAAAGCCTCAAATAACCTCGTATGGTTTAATGACTTGTTGTCAGACACCTGGATGAAACCTTCATTACCATTTATCATACACGAAGATAACAAGGCTGCTATTGAAATATCTAGATCTGATGCTATTGGACAAAGGTCCAGACATATAGATATAAAATTCAAACATGTGAGGCAGTTATCTCAGGATGGATTTATTAAAGCAGTTCATTGCGAAACATCAGAGCAAATAGCTGACATATTGACAAAGCCTTTGCCTTCTAAGCAGCATAAATACTTGACTTCTAAGTTACAAGTTTTATATTGTTCTGAATCTGAATGTAATTGCTGTAATATATCGAATCGGCATTTAGAGGGGGATTTGTCACAAGTAAATGCCTTATTCTTTATTATGTAAATAGTACATGACCAGAATATCAGGGGTTAACTTATTCTTCACTACTTAATATATTCATACTTAACCACTCCTATATCTAGCTCCACCCCTTGTATATATAAGTAGCTGTATGCTTTCCTTCTGTGTTTCTATCTGTGAATATTCAGTGAATATAGAATGCCTTCTGTAAATAAACAGTGCTTTATTTGAATATCTAATTCTTATTCTACTTATTGAGTCTGATCCTGAAAAATATCGTAACAGGATAGCTAGATAGCTAGATGATAGAGAGCTAGATAGCTAGATGATAGAGAGCTAGATGACAAACAGACATCTGACAGACAGATGTAATTTGCTTCCCAAGTATCTTGTATTATATTATAAAAAGAATGACTATGATAATAAATTTTTAGGAAAACTTATTCCTTCTCAACTTGTTTAGAGTGATATAAATAAAGCAGTACTATTAAATTATACATTTTGCTTGGAAGCTGGATGAATTTAACTTCTGATTTGGTTTTCCATTTTGTCTTTCATATGGAGCAAACCAATGTACTACCTATCTTCACTGCTCCAAATCCCCATCCTTTATTCTTTTGTTTCCATTATCCATCTGTAGCAGAAAAACCTTAAATGTATTATTTGAAATCAAATCCTTGATTTCATTTCTGCAATCTGATTCATGAAGCTGAGTTAAAACCACATAGGATTTTTTTCCTATATCTGAGCTGTGGTGTTCTCTGCCTATTCCTGAATTGGCAGAAATTATACAGGCAATTATACAGAAATTATACATCGCTGTCCTTGTTGCTTGTCTCTAGTCTGTCTCTATTTTAAGTCATTGCAGTCACCTGACTTTACCTGACCCAAGGTAAAGGCTCATAAACCCTGACAAACTTGATGTGTCTTGTGGCTGCCCTTGGATTGAGTTGGAGAACTACTTTAACACCAGTCTAGCTAAGGACAAGCTTATTTTACTTGTGGACTGAGATGAGATGAAGGCAGCATTGTGATAGCATGGCACAAAAATGATGTTCCAGGGCATATTTGTGCTGCATCTAGGAAAGAAAGATCTCTCGTCTTATTGAAAAATCTAATATTGGATTGTTCTAGTGATCTCAGGGTAGTGAAAACTTTAATTTATAAATAATGGAGATGTTTCAAGAAGAACCCAGGCTGGATCTCTTCATATAAACCTATATCTTTCCTCCTGTAAATGATACAGCATCACATATCTCTAGCTGTCTTCATTTTGACATATGTAGCTATCTCTTAAAATAATTAAGAAATAAAAACTGAATAACTACTTGATTAGAGATTTGGGTCAACTTACATTGAAAAGGTTATTCCTTTATTAATGTGTATTAAAGTGACAGACTAAAGTGACATTGCTTACAGTTTGTTTTCTGCCAGGATTCAGGTAAATTAACATGCATTGCTGGGGATTAATAAAAGGCATATAAATCCATAAAAATAATTTACTGTTGATTACCTTCATTTAAGTATTTTTAATTTCCATCATATCTTTGCATTTTTAAGGTTCTTGAGAGGATCAGTCATAGCCAATATGTTGCATTTAAATGAAGAATCTCATTATGAGTACATAGAGAAAGTTAAAGATACATGGGAGATTAAGATGGTTGAGTGGTAGATATAATAAAACAGAATCCAGTAGTTTGCTTATCTCTTTGGGATTGTGGAATATGCAGTTCATTTAATAAATTTTAAGATAGTGCAAACAAAAAGTAATTCAGTTAAGTCTTCCAAGTACAACAAAATCTAGAAACACCATAAATCAAATGTTTGTACTGCAAACAGAACAATTTACCATTCTTTATGGATAATGAAATTATTAATTACTGCAGCACTAAGTCATTTTTGGCACACATATTTTGAGCTTACCATATAGCAAATAAATAAACAGTCAAACCATTGGATTATTTCCAACAATAACCAACCCTTTCAAAATACATTCCTTGGACTGGGTTTTGCTAGATAATCTGCAGGTCAGGTTATTTCTGTGATCCTAACCAGAAAATATATTACAATTACCATGGACATGGCTAACTGGGGAATTCTGGAATTGAAGCCCACACATTTTAAAGTTGTCAAAATTAAGAACTAGTGCTCTGTGGGGTCACTTTTTTCAGTTATAAATTTGGGATATGAAATAAGTTCACCAATATTAAGAATGTATTTAGGAGTAGACTTTGGGACACCTAGGGGAATCCACAGCAGAATAAACAAGCAACACATTCTTCTTTTGACAATAATAACAATATCAGCTAATAGGCTGAAGTTTGAGCATACTCAAAATTTGCATCACCTATATTTTCTTAGGGCTTCTTTTTAATTTTCTTACAACGGCACATTTACAGAGAGATTTATGTTTTCTGGTACTTCCTACAAATGTCTTAATAAAGACATAACACTGGATAGTGACACAGTAATTCAAAGAAATGCTTTGTGAAAGGGAAAACCTCTTCTAGAAATGAAGCTTTGGTGGCATTTAAAAGGTTAAACAAATTTGGGAGAGCTCCTTGGAACCTTAGAAATTGGGGAGGGGGAGTGCAATCCATGTCCATGACAAATATTTCTGTGGATTTGTTTACAATATCCTTAGAAAAGATTGGAAAACTATATTGCCGAAGCAAGCAATAGAATTGAGTATGGATTCTGAGGATCCACACTCCCCTAATTGCAACATGTGAGAATTATGCAAAACACTGATTGGCACCATCAAACTGTGAGGCCTGAAAAATTTTGCTGCAGCTGCTAGGAGGTGTGGAGCCTGATTCACATAGGGAGCATACCAGGCAAAGGTGGAATAAGTCATTATCAGAAAGAATTTTAATTACAGCTTTCTGAAATACAGTTATCAACCAATGATAATCTTTATCTCAGTGCTGCAAAGAGCTTTGTTCATTAAAAATAAATTTGCTGTTGACTTCCGGTTTGCTGTTTGTCCCCGCTGGACGCTCCTTTGGGATCGTCGCACCCACTGCCTGTAAAGAGCCGCCTTTATAGCGGAATGGCGGCTCGAAAAAACTCCGTTTCCATGAGGAAACGGAGATAGAGCAGGCTGGGGTGGGTTGAGTCCTCTGCCTAATCCCAAAAGTTTTTTTTTTACTTTTGGGACGGAGCGGAAGAGACTCCCCGTATCCCCAGCCGATGCTCCGGGCTCTGGGAGATCTCTGCTACACGCAGAGCTAGGTGGCAAAAGCAAGCCTGTAAACTTGTTAAACTAATTAAAGAAGATGTGAGCTGGACCGCTGACCCTGAGGCGCAAGTATTTTTTTTTTCTTATTTTAGAAAAGTTACTGAAGTTGTTTAAGAAGTGAAAGGAAAAAAGATTTTTAAAATGGCGATTGCTGAGGCTTGAAGAGAGGCTGAAAAGGGAAAGTCCTTCCGTTTTCTATTACAAAGTAGCGGAATGAATACTTCTGGCCGTAATTGAGGCAAAACCTCACTCTCACTCTTGCTTTTCTTTTCTTTTCTTTTTTTTTCCTGGGGATCTGATATTGATCTTGGTTGGAAACAAGCCTTTTTTTTCTCTCTCTTTTCCACTAAATCTTGTCTGTGTGGGAAATGGCATCGGGACTCACACAGCTAGACAAACGGGGGGGGGGGAATTTCCCCCATTAATAAATTACATCAACAAGTTGTAACTCTCCAGTGTCAGAAACCTGATTTTAATATAATAGAACTTCTTCTTGAAGAGATTGTAAGAAGGGATGAGATTGTGAACCAGCAACTCGAAAAATTTAAGCAGGAAATTAAAGAAATTGGTGAATTGGTGAAATCAAAGTTTGACTTTTTGAATCGAAAGATTTTAAATACAGCTAATGGTTTATCAGACTTTCTGATTCGGTTGGATGCAAAGACTAAATTATTAGAGTCTAAAATGAAGGAAACTGAGGAGAATTTGGATGACAAGATTCAAAAAATTAAAAAGGATTTGGTAAACATTCAGGATAATAGCTCAGAAGACAAACCTAAAATGGAGGTTGACCAAAAGACTGGTAATGAAGAAAATGTGCAACAGAGGATTGAAAGAGAAGTTTTAATGATTCAATATAATTTTACAGAATATGCAATTAGACTGAGAGGTCTGCAGGAAAATAATAGAGATGACTTAAGGAAAATATCTTCTGAAATTCTGGCTGGGATTTTAAAGGTTCAACCTGATGAAGTGTTTTGCAGGATTGATAGAATTTATAGAATAAAATCCTGGTTGGCAAAGCAAAGGCAATTGCCTAGAGATGTGGTGATCTATTTTACAGATAAAGAAATTAGGAATAATATTGTGCAGAACTCTTTTAATTCTACTTTGCAATTTCATGGAAGAAAGATTTGGATTTTTAAGGAGCTCCCGACTAAGATGCTAATGGAGAGGAAGAAATTTGGCTTTCTAGTGACTGAGTTAAAAAAAAGAAATATCCTATTTAGGTGGGATGCCCCAGTTGGTTTAATACTGAGACACCAAGGAGTAAGATATCAACTGAACACTGTTGAAAAAGCGGAAGAATTTTATCAAAAAATTTTAAAAATGAACTTAACATCATTAGGCAAAATACAGGATAAGCAAAAGGAGTTGGAAACAAAAGGAAAATATCAAATTACAGAGGCTGTGGTGGATAAATTGTCTTTGGACTCCCTGGATACCCCAGCTGGACTGTCTATAAATAAGAGAGCAGTGTCATCCAACTCCAATGTGATGAACCATCAAGTCACAGACAAGTGCGCAAATCAACCAGTTGATATACAAGTGATGGAGAAGAAAGATGAGATGACAAAACTAACCCAACAAGATCAACTCATAAAGCAGAATGAAAATCGATCAGCCGACACACAATTGGTAGGCACGAAACGAGGATGGAAATTCAACCCGCAAAAGAAAAAGAAAAGAAATAGATCTCATAGAAACAGCAGTTTCTAAACCAAGCAACAGTGAAGCCAGGGACTTTAAAAAAATGAATGAATATCTGAAAAGATAGTGGAGGCGAACTGTTATGTAAATAGGTTTGTTTGGCGGGAAGTTCGAATTAACTGACCCTCAGATGATTGGCTGACCACCACAGCTGCAAGGTATATAAAGGGAGCTGGCTCCCCAGGTCAGTTGCTGGAGTCTCACCCTATAATAAAGAGCTGTTGTCACTTACTACTCTGGCTTGCTGCGTCCTCATTCACCCAACTTAACATTGGCGACGAAGGTGGGATTTTGAGGCCAGAAGCAGAGGAGAGCTGAAGCCACACGCAAAAGAGCTGAAGCCACACTCAAAGGAGCTGAAGCCACGTTCAGAGAAGGGGACCCGAGACCGCATCTGAATCCAGCCAGGCGAGCGAGCGGAACACAGGAGAATCCCGAAACGATGTCTGCCTACACCCCGCCAGTGCCTTTCGACCCTAAGGAAGAGAAGTGGGGATCCTACATGTCCCGGTTCGAGTGCTTCATGGTGGCAAACGACATGCAAGGGCTACCGGACGTTCGGAAGAAAGCCCTGTTCCTGAGTCACTGCGGGCCAAGGGTCTTCGACACAGCCGAGGCATTGTCGGAGCCGAATTCGGTCCACAACATCTCCTGGTCGACGCTGCAGACCCTGTTGAAAGACCACTATGCGCCAACGCCATCGAAGTATGTCCAGCGCTACGACTTCAGGCAACGGCTACAGCAGAAGGGCGAATCGATCAGCGAGTACGTCGCCGCCCTGCGTAAGGCCGCAACCCAATGTGAGTACCGAGACCTGGATGAGATGCTCCTAGAGCAACTAATTTGCGGAGTGAGAGATAGCCGGCTTCAGAGAAGACTGCTTACGAGGTCAAACCTGACCCTACACATCGCGCTAGACGAGGCCAGGGTGCAAGAGTCGTCAGTAAAGGCCGCAGAGAAACTAAAGAGCTCCCGCCTCACCAGAACAACGCAGAAGACGGCGCCTGTGCACCGAGAGGCCGTAAGCACCGCCAGCGAGGGGGAGTCTGAAGAAGAGGTCTACCGCACCGAGCAGCCCCGCACAGCCCGCAGAGAGCCCAGAGACGGATGCGCCAGCTGCGGAGGGTCCCACTCACGACAAAACTGTAAGTTCAGGGACGCCGTTTGCCGTTCCTGTGAAAAGAGGGGCCACATCGCTAGAGTCTGTAGGTCGAAAACACACCAGAGCTACAGACCACATGGCCAAACGGCCCAATCCGAGACGGCGCCACACCGAAGGCCCAACAGGGATGGCGGAAACCGGAAGGGCGCGAAATTTGAAGACGCTGGGGCCTACACCATTCGCATCGCACGGACCTGCACCTCGCCCGGAGAAAAGACCTACACCACGGTCGAGATCGAGGGACGGGAGTGCCAGATGGAGATCGACACGGGATCGCCGATATCCATCATGTCTTGGGAAACCCTAAAGAGAGTCATCCCCAGCGCACACAAGCGACAGCTCCAGCCACAGCTTCGCAGACTGAAGGATTACCAAGGGAACCGCATACCCGTCGAAGGCAGAGGCGAGTTCCAAGTCCAGTACGGGGAGTTTACCGAGAAACTGCCCCTCACCATCGTCAGAGACAACCTTCCCAGCCTACTGGGCATGGACTGGTTTAGAGCCCTAGGCATGGGATTCACCGGGGTAAGGAACGTTCGAAGCACCCTGAAGGAAGACCTGATGCAGGAGTTCCAGGACGTGTTCGACGAGAGGCTTGGCAAGTATGTGGGGACCCCGATTTCATTTAATCTAGACCCCAACATCGCACCCATCCGCTTAAAGCCCAGGCGTGTACCATTTGCCCTGAAGCCCAAAATAGACATTGAGCTGGATAAATTGATCAAACAAGGGGTGTTCGTTCCAGTCGACCACGCCAAATGGGAGACCCCAATTGTGACACCGGTCAAGCCGGACGGATCAGTGCGCATATGCGCTGATTATAAATGCACAATCAATAAGGCCCTGCAGCAGAGCGCCTATCCAGTGCCAGTCGTTCACCACTTGTTGCATTCCCTGGGCCCCGGCAAGATATTCGCAAAACTCGATCTTGCGCAGGCGTACCAGCAGCTGCCAGTAGATGGCGCTACCGCAGAGGCACAGACTATTGTAACCCACAGAGGGGCCTTCAAGTGCACCCGTTTGCAATTCGGAGTAAGCGTGGCCCCTGGACTGTTCCAAAATACCATGGAGCGGCTTCTACAAGGGATCCCCGGGGTGGTGCCCTATTTTGATGACATGCTCATCACCGCGGACAATGAGCAGCAGCTAAGAGAAAGGCTGAGGGAGGTCCTAAGGAAATTCAGGGATGCGGGACTCAGAGTAAAACGCAATAAATGCATGATCGCAGTCCCCTCAGTCAAATTTCTGGGATACAGGGTAGATGGCACCGGCATACACCCCACAGAGAGCAAGATCAGGGCAATCAGAGAAGCACCCACCCCCAGGGACAAGGCAGAGTTACAGGCCTTCCTGGGACTATTAAATTTTTATGCCATCTTCCTCAAAGACAAGGCAACAGTGGCAGAACCCCTACATAGACTGTTAACCAAGAAAGCCATTTGGAAATGGGGGAAGGCTGAAGACAGGGCATTTGCCGGCATTAAAAAACTACTATCAGCTGAAAGCTTCTTAATTCAATACAACGCAACGCTCCCCCTTGTCCTAGCATGTGACGCATCCCCATTCGGGGTGGGAGCCGTCCTGAGCCATAGACTCCCGAATGGCCTGGAAGCGCCCATCGCATATTACTCCCGAACTCTATCAAGTGCCGAGCGAAATTACAGCCAGCTCGACAAGGAGGCCCTCGCCGCCGTTTCGGGAGTAAAGAAATTCCACGAGTACTTGTTCGGGAGGGATTTTGAGCTAATCACAGACCATCGACCACTCCTGGGTCTCCTCGCGGGAGATCGACCAACCCCGGCAGCACTGTCGCCCAGGATGACACGCTGGGCCATCTTCCTCGCAGCATATTCCTATCGCCTGGTACATCGACCAGGGGCGAACATGGGCAACGCAGATGCACTCAGCCAATGCCCACTACCCGACAGCCTAGAAGACCCCACACCCGGCATCCCCATCCTGCTGATAGACGTTTTGGACTCTGGGCCCATAACATCAGCCGAGGTTGCAAGAGCCTCAACCAAGGACCACGTGATCCGGACAGTCGCAAGTTGGGTCATGAGGGGGTGGCCGGAAAAGATTGGGAGCGGGGAATTTAAACCGTTCGCGGGAAAACGAGGCGAATTGACAATGCAAGGGGGTTGTTTACTATGGGGCGATCGGGTTGTTATTCCCTCACGCTTAAGGGAAAAGGTTTTAACGTTGTTGCATGAGGGGCACCCGGGGATTGTGAGAATGAAGGGGCTAGCCAGGAGCTACGTCTGGTGGCCTAGCATGGATGCAGACATTACAGAGTGGGTGGGGAGATGTCAGCCCTGCCAAGAGTCCAGATCAGACCCGCCAACGGCACCCGTGAGGGAGTGGGAAAGGCCCCAGGGACCCTGGTCCAGAATACATATTGACTTTGCAGGCCCATTCCATGGACAGACCTTTATGGTCGTCGTAGACGCATTCTCCAAATGGCTGGAGATCAAGCTAATGAAGGCCACTACCACCGACGCAACCATCAGAGAGCTAAGACAATTATTCGCCACACATGGGTTACCGGACATCCTAGTGTCAGATAACGGGCCACAGTTCACCGCAACACAGTCGAGGGGTACTTAGCGGGACTTGGGATCAGACATGTCCTTTCTGCCCCGTTCCACCTGGCTAGTAACGGACAGGCGGAGAGATTTGTGAGGTCAGCAAAGGAGGCCCTCTCACGCTTAAGCCCCGGAGACTGGCAGGAAAGGGTAGACAAATTCTTAATAGCCCAGCACTCCACACCCTGTACAGCCACAGGCCGAAGTCCGGCCGAACTACTAATGGGGCGGAAACTCCGGGGAGTTCTAGACAGACTAAACCCCAATTACTCCCCAGAGGTCTTCAAGGGGGGGAAAAGGAAACTTAGAGAGTTCACCATAAGAACACCGGTACATGCTAGAAACTATGGACAGGGCCCACTCTGGGAGGCCGGAACAATCACAGAAATCACAGGCCCCAAGTCATACAGGGTAGACATGGGGGACGGGAGAGTTTGGCGCAGGCACATTGACCAATTAAGGAAAAGAGTAACCACAGACACCGAAGACACACCAGACGACCCCATCTCCGACCACGACTACCAACCAGAAGCACAAACCACTAGCCTGAGTAGAGCGGAGGACTTAGCTGAGGACTTTGGTATCCAGTGCCGCCCCGTCGAGGTAGTCCCAACAGCAGGAGAAGTCGCTGCCCACGAGGAAGTCCCGGAGGCCTCATTGGCGGAGCAGGGAGAAACAGAAAGTCCCTCCGACCTGCTCAACGCCGCCCCTCCGACTGAACTGCGCAGGTCAGCTAGGACTCGCACACGCCCTAGTCACCTGAGAGACTTTGTATGCAAATAACACCCCAAGTGACTTCTGGGAGGGGAGGAGTGTTATGTAAATAGGTTTGTTTGGCGGGAAGTTCGAATTAACTGACCCTCAGCTGATTGGCTGACCACCACAGCTGCAAGGTATATAAAGGGAGCTGGCTCCCCAGGTCAGTTGCTGGAGTCTCACCCTATAATAAAGAGCTGTTGTCACTTACTACTCTGGCTTGCTGCGTCCTCATTCACCCAACTTAACACGAACAATTGTTTAATACTATCCTGAGGATTGTGGCAGATCTCTGTAATGCCATGATTTTGGGATGTGAAAAGAGCCTTACCTTGTTGGATTTGAATTATCTACTCTGGATTTCTTTTACTGGTAAATATATTATAATTATTTTGAGTTACAAGGCAAGAGAGTCACGCTGGGGCATGCAGAAGATCTGGATGTTACCCATTAGGATGATGGGAATCAACAATCCTGATGAATACCACAACTATAACTATATGGATATAATTATAATGTCACTCGGGTGGTTGTTTTTACTTTTATATATATACGAGGATATCTACTACTGATGGGGGCAGAAGATGATTGAAGATTTTGAACAAACTGTTGCACCAGCATGTTATTTTACCCTATTATGGGTGATGGATTTAACAATCCAGTAGAAAGACACCAAAGAAGATATTATATGGATTATAAATTTAAAGTTATTGTCTTTTTTCTTTTTACAAAATGGAATGCATATATAGATATGTGTATATCTTAGTAAAGTGGGCAGTGGATTATATTTAGAATTGTATTGCATGATTTTGTAGGAATTGAAGGGTTGAAATAGGTTAGTTTACTGATTGATTAGTCTAAGAAAAAGGATCCTTAAGTCATATATTTAGGGGAGTGGAGGAATTGGATAGAACTGAATAAATGTTAAATTTGGATGTAGGGAGAAGGCCGCTTTAAAATGTTATATTAATATATATAAAAGATTAAATGTTAAATTGTAATAATACACTATAAGTTTAGGGGAGGAGAAAAAGGGCAGATTATCGTAAAAATGGGAGTTATAACAATAATATGCTAAGGGTTAGTATTCTGAGGAGGGAGTAAGGGAAAGGAAAGATATTATGTATGTAATTAGTTATGAAATAGCCTATTGTTGTGAAGAAGTCACGGGGGGGATGGATGGTGAGGGGGGGTTAGGGAAGAGGGGGGGAAAAGGGGGAAAAACTTGTATTTGAAAACTTTTTCAATAAAAAAAATAAAATAAATTTGCTGTTAAAAGTACTTTTTTTTTCTTGAGTATTTGTATTGAATTCCAAGTTTGTTCCTCTAGAGCAGGGGTGTCAAACTTGTGTTGTCACGGCAGCGTCACGTGACTTATCAGGACTTTTTCCCCTTCGCTAAACTGGGCAGGGGCGGGGCCAGCATGTGAAGCATCCATCCCACCGGCTGCAAGTTTGACATCCCTAGTCTAGAGGGATTCAGAAAAGGACATTGTGTCAAAGTGGAGCATATCTAGGGGGCAGTATCCAAGTTATTAAGGGATCTACAAATAAGTGAAGGTATAGAAAAAACTATAAGAATGATTAGGAGAAGAGAATATAGCTGCAAGATATGATATCTGTCTTCAGGTGTCAAGGAATGACATATAGAAAATGATGCAGAATTGTTTCCAAAGAAAGGACAAAAATAGCATATTTAAATTTTAAAAAAGTATATTTTGTTTCGGCATAGGAAAAATATCCTCATGGAAGAAGCTGGTTTTTGGAGAACTGACCTCCTGTGGACATGGTGAAGTCTCTTTCTCTGAAGGTGTTTAAACACAATCTGGATGACCATTTGTCAGGAATTCTGTACTAATAGTTTTATATTTCCTGCATGTATAACTAGCTATAGAATAGCATAATAAATGCAACATCAAACATTAACACAAAAGCTTACTAGAATTTAACTTAGGATCACAAGAAAAATACAGCCTCAGTAATTGAATGACCCAAAACATTTAAAACCATCTTAAAATACTTAAAATAACAATATATTTTCTGCATTACATTATTACTTAGATCACCTTTATAAAGACCCATTAAAATATTTTCTGATAGATAAAACTTCAGGCATCATTCTGACTCCAGAAGATTGGCACTGGTAGAAAAGGGCTTCCAATGATGTTCTAGAAATGTTATTTCCAAGAATTGGCCCTAGCTAGATAATTAGGTCAAATGCACAGGGACATGAACAACATGCAGATTTTCCAATTAACTAGTTTAGCTTAGTTTAGCCTGGTTCAATGAACTGATGTCTTTTGCAAATAGCTGCTAACAGATGATGTAGGAGGTGGAGTAATTTGGGGACATATTCGTAATAGTTTGAACGTTGATATTTTTATGATAAAGACCCAAGAACCATTGTGAATAATAATTACAATTACAATTGTAATTGATGGACATACTAATAAAGAGCTTTAAAGATAGTTTTCCCAAATTGTAATTCTAAATGCATCACCACTAAGAACACAACCTTTTACACGCTGAGTTTGAGATAGTAGCACTTGGAAATAGATGTCCACATTTTGTCATCCAAAACAAGGACAAATGAGTATATTTGAGTATTGTCAATATAAACCGATAAGAAATTAAGAAACCAAATGAAGAATGTAAATAAAAGCAATGAATTTTAAATCCTGGGCAATATGCACTGATTATGACAAAGGCTGGAAAATAGAACCATGACAGAAAGGTGTGGTGATATAAATCTGAAATTATTAAAATTTAGTGCAGGCAACACCAAGGATACTCAGACAAAATAATCCTATTTGAATGTCTAATACATCAAATGTAGCAAACAATTTAATAGAATCAGCAATGAAGATAGATTTTCACTTTGGCCACAAGCAGTTCAGCTATAATACAATGCCAGTACCAACTAGATATTACTTCCACCATCTCTTACATGGAAACCCAACTGAAATGAGTCAGTGAGATTGATGACTGCAGATGAGAAACGGAAGAGAGGTACTCTGTTAAAGCTTTTCAGTAAGAGTGGGGAAAAAAGACATAGCTGCTGGAACACGCTGCTGAAAGTATTTGGGACTATTTTTTTCCAGCAAAAAACTAGTTTAGACATATTTGATGGAATCTGGAAAACTGCTGGTAGGGGATGAATACTTTGCCAATGAAGAGAAAAAGACTGGAAGAAGTGGTATGAAGACTAATAAAAGAAAAAGCTTGATAGGGACTGTTGTACATGCAACTGCTGAAATTATTTTGCCTAATACCTCTTCTATTACCAAGGGAAAAGATTAAAATATTTCAGTGTATGTTTCTGAAACCCAGAGCTAAATTTACAGCTTGCAGCTTTTCATTTTTGCGTAAAAATAATTATCAAATTGATTAGGCCTATGTGAGGACTAAATGAAGATAGGATTAAAAATTGCTGAAAAGCAGAAGAACATTGCTGCAAGAGAGTAAGTGAGGTGGTGGATAAGAAGAAAGTACAGGTACTCTGCAATTTACAATTGGGATGTAAGTTGTTGTAGTCATTAGACGAGACACCATGTGACAAACCCAATTTTTCAACTATTTTTTACAGTTATTGTTAAGCAAATCATGTGGTTTTAAGCAACTCACAGCATCCATAAATCCAAATCCACTCTCATGAATGGTCATTTTTTTGCCAGAAATAAGCCAAAAGTATCAGAAACCAACAAATATGGTCATGTGACTCTGCAGGATGCTATAACTTATTGCAAATGCAAGCCAGTTGCCAAGTAGTCCAATGCGGTCATGTGACTGCTGGGGGCGGGGGAGTACATTGTATGATGTCCAGACCAGACCACAAAGCACCCTTTCCAAAGCTATCATAACTTCAAACAGCCTTAAATGACCAGTTGCTTATTACAATAAAATAAAATGGCTTTGCAGTTTTGTAACAATGTTTGCCTGCTCTTTGCCTGATAATAAAATTTTGCTTGCTCTAACACAGTAATATGAAAAACCTTATGGGAAAGAGCCTTATTAATATTTGAATGTCTTTCATAGTTTTTTCAATACAGTTTATGTGTAAATAAGATGTTAACTATTTGGGAATTATTTTTTAGAGGTCAGTTTTTCAGCAACTGAAAATAAAAGATCTAGTGCCCTTTGAATGGCAGAATTATAGACAATTCTCAGTAGCTCTGGAAATTCCGAAACCATATTAATAGGGGAAAGGGCTAAAGTGCTTTTTATAAACAATCTAATAGCCATCTCACCAATGCTTTGGCCTTGTGGAATATTATGGAAGGAGATTTGCCTTAAATAATAAAATTAATATAGTGATAACCTGGAGTTAAATTATCATTTCTTATTTCATCAAGCTGGCCTGGCCTAAATCTTTTCCCCTTTTAAATGTAAATTTTAATTTGTTTTTAAATTATTGAGTATTTTAAATTTGTCTCAGCCAAATTATTTAATTCGTTTTTATTCTATTTTAAATTTCTGTATTTATGTGTTTTATTCTATGGCTGTTCACTGCCCTGAGTCCTTCGGGAGTAGGGCGGTATATAAATCCAATAAAATAAAAATAAATAATAATAAATAATAAATAAATCATTAAATATAGGGAGCACATCTTCAGTCCAGATTAAATCAAGCCTCTTGCCCTGGCAATGGATAGGTCTGCTCTAGACAGATACAGACAGTTATAAATACTAATATACTTATTTTCTTCAAAAAAGGGAAAGAAAATCTGCAGGAGGGAATCTATCTTAGATAATGCTAAAGCTATGGGGCTAAATCCTCAGCAAGCTGACTATTGATTCTGGTGGATAGTAGATAACTGCAATTAAGCAATTTTAATGCTTATTTCTATAACCAAAGATTAGTATATATTGTATGGTGCAGTAAACTAAGGAAAATGAACATTTGCAACAGAGGTAGGATTTTACATTGCCTGTAGGAACTGATATTTCCCCATGTAATGAGGAGCTTCTATTAATTGATATACTATATAAGTGCTGTTGTAGTTCCAATTTCTTTAATACCTGACCATGTTTCCATTAGATCTGCAAATGGAAGAGATTAATCACTTAAATAATCTGTAAGAACTGTGCCTTCCTAATAATTAAGCAAGTATTCCACGGTATATAGCTCTAATTATCTTTATCAGCTGCATCATTAGGAGCTAGTATTGTATCAAAACTCTTATGGAATACAGGATGAATAGTCAGCTTATTAGGGATGGTGACCTAATCAGTTTGGAAAAATAAAATACAATGGCTTTGCAGTTTTCCTAATAAAATATAGTCAGTGATGCAACCAAGGATGTCTGGTAAAGAGGCAGGAGAGTTGGGGATTGCGACTACCCAAATAAAATGCTCCCCAATTTTTATCTGTTGTGCAATACAGGTTTTAAAAGGGGTAGGATTTGATCATGCAGCCATTGCCAACATTTTGACATTTTTTTAACCCACACTTGTGAGCGGTTTCTAACATACCAAATGCTGGCTAGAAATAGTGACATAATAATAGTAATATCCTAAACAGATGCAAAGATGGGTCCCAAGTAACAGTTAAATATTGCTTTTATGTAACATAATATTGTATTTTGCTTTTTAAAATACTATTTTATCTTTTAATAATTTTATTAAGCTTATTAAGATATAAAACACATAAGAAAATGAAAATAGTAAGAAAAGGGGGAGAGGAAAATAAGAATAAGGGAAGGGAGGAAAAAGAAAGAAAAGCATTGATTACTGATTTTTTTTACTGAAGTAGAATAAAATAGTAACATTTCAGCAGGGATGTCAAACTTGTGGCACCACAGCAGCATCACGTGACACATATTGTGACTTGTTTCTCCCCTTCGCTAAAACAGGCGTGGGCGTGGCCAGCACATGACGCATCCGGCCAGTGGTTTGACAGCCCTGCAATTACAGTTTCAACTTTTTACTTTTCATGTTTGGTATGTACTAGTCATTTCTACTACACAAATTTATCTAATCAGCAAAACCCAAGTCAAAGTTTCCTTTCTTTCTAATCTAAACACAAAATCCAGAAACATTTCCAGGTAGAAACAATGCTGGATGTGTTCCTTTCTTTGATTAAAGCAGTTGATGTAGTTGTATTTTGCTTTTTTTCAATTTGCAAAAAATGTTTTGCAAAAAATGTTAGAGTTAATTGGAGTACAAGTAAATCTACAAATGGTAGTCAATCAGCATCACTATAAGTTTTTCCTTTCTGCTAAATGTCTTGCTACATATACCTGATTCCAAGGGAGAATTAATATCCAGGTAAAATCATTCTCACTATTTGCAATGGATCACATTTCTAGGATGGAGTTCTAAAACTAAGTTATTATTCTGGCATGGTAAACAGTGGTTTTGCACTATATCATGCATTGTGACGGCCAAAAACAAAGCTCTGCTGGTTTCAGAATAACCTTTGATTCTCATGTAATTTAGATTACACTTTGTAGAATGTTAGACAATTCCAATATTTATTTGGAAGAACATTGGATAATCTATCTAGATTCTTGGAATAGTTTAGATATAGTCTCACTATGACTAGCAAAATCAAAGATTAAACTAGATAGCCTGAAGTTTCCCTCCATTCAGTAATTTAGCCTGCATGTGGCTGGTATATTTTCAACTATACTGTGGGATTTCTATTTTATTCTAATTGTTTGATGGGCCAACCTCTCCCATGTCCATTTCAATCCTTATATTCTATGATTCTTTGAAAAGAGGTTGATATGAAGTATTTGGATACCTATACCTTTTAGGGGGAGAAATCATATGAATACATGAGGAGGTCACAATCCAAAATATATTTTTACTGTAATTAAAACTGAACCATCCATTGTCATAAGTCTTTTTGCTCCACCAAATGATTTTATTTATCAATGAGGAAGGCTTTTTTTTTTTTAAAAAAAAATGATATTTTATTTGCCCTTACTTTAATAATTCACTACTGCACGCTCCTCCCCATTTTTTTTTTCTTTTCCTTTCATCTCAAATAATATAAAGAGTTTGGGCTCAGCACAAATGTTGCTCCCTCCGAGTAAATTATCAGAAAGTATCTTTCAAATGCAGATATTTTTCAATTTATTTAAAAGCTGAAAAAGCTATAATTACATTTTATTGCTTTTGATTGGATAGAATTATAAGAGTTAGGTGCAAAGTACTTTTAGCTAAAGGTTGCAGGTAGAATGTTTCGTGACTGTTATCAGTGTTAATTGCCTGTATTTTCTTTCAATTTTCAATATTAGCATCATAACACCATTTCTGCCAGCCAGACAGTTGCAGTGTGCCAAGGTAATTGAGCTACAACAGCAAGGAGAGAAGTCTTGCATTTTAACTGTATTTTCTATTCAGCATTATCACTAACCATTGCCCAGATCTGTCTACTCTCTTGAGGACAGTTTTTCTCTTAATCTGTGAGTTGGATGAGCATTGTACCTTTATTACTTGTAGCTGTTCAGTCACAAACAAAATTGGAAACAACTGGGGTGGCCAAATCTGTCCCTTTCATTTGGAGTCAGGATTCTTCAATTTCCCAGGAATGAGAAATTGAAACTTCTTTCCACTTTTAGCTGCAAAACAAGTGTTCGTTATCCACAGACTCTGTACATGGTAAGGTACCTTTGCCTCTCTTTTTAATGATTCATTGTTGCAGTGATAAGTTCACAGAAAAACACAAGCAGCATAAGGAGGACATGGGGTGCTGCTCAAATGTACAACTTTTAAGGCCTGTGAATTTTTCTGTCCCTAAGCAATTTTGCAGTGTCCTTATTTTCTGCCTCACTGATCCCATTTTATCTGCTCACCTTCTCTCTTTTAGTGAGAGTCTCCCCCTCCCCATTCCTTCTTCAAGTTGTGTCAGTGGCACTGAATGCTGATGAGTAAGGCTTGTTCCCCAGCCATTCATTCACAGGTAATCACTTCTGGCATAGAATATTGGCTGCATTGTTAAGGGATATGGTATTCTCGGTGAATTTTGAAACTCAAGTGAGCTAGTTAGCTGGTCTGTTCACAGAGCTTGAACTAGACACATATATTTTTATAAAGGGCACCTATATAATTGATGATTTAAGAGTATGTATGTGCCCCCAAAATTTTGGATGTGGTTTCCAAAGGCTTTTAAAAATTGCTAAAGAATTTTTAATTTTTTTTTTGAATGGGAAAATGATTAAGTATATAGGAATTTAATATAGGATTAAGTATTAAGGAATTTAATCAAATGTGTATAACTAGCACATTCAGTTTATAACCTAGTTTGGCTACTTTTTTTGCTTTCGCTCCACTTACTCTTTGGAGTATGTCCCTCCATGCCATTCAAAACCTATATGGGCTTCTTAATTCAAAGATGTAGAGGAAAGGGGTATTTGAAATTAAACATGGATTTAAAATTGGCAAACCTAAGATCAGAATACTTTTCAATAATAATGGACAGATGGACATTAAGATAGAAATATACATACATATACAATTTACAGTTTGGAATTATTTATTTATTTATTTATTTATTTATTTATTTATTTATTTATTTATGTAATTTATATGCCACCCTTCTCCCATAGGACTCAGGGTGGCTTACAAAACAAAACAAAGAATTACATAAACAATTCAAAATCAGTTTAAAGTTAAATTAAACTCAATTAAAAATTATTAAAATTATTTGAAATCACCCCTACGGATTCAGCCCATTTGGTGAAAAAGCCACGTCTTCAATTCATGGCGGAAGGAGAGGAGGTCCGGAGCTGTCCTGAGGCCGGTGGGCAACCCATTCCAGAGGGTTGGCGCTCCCACAGAGAACGCTCTCTCCCAGGGGCCGCCAGCCCACATTGTCTGGCTGACGGCACCCTGAGGAGGCATGCTCTGTGTGAGCGCACCGGACGGTGGGAAGAAGGCAGGAGATGATCCTGCAGATACCCTGGGCCTAAGCCATGTAGGGCTTTTTAGGTGAGCACCAGGATCTTGAAATGAACCCGGAGAGCCACCGGCAGCCAGTGCAGCTCGCGCAGGAGAGGTGTCACACGGGAGTACCGAGAAGCCCCCGTAACAACCCACATGGCCCCGCAGGTTAATTAACAAAAAAATAATATAGATTGTAAAAAGAATCAAACAATTAAACATGGATTAAATAAAGACTATTTCACTGGTCTTCTTTGCTGTCTTGAGATGAGTATCAAAAAATACTGTTCTCCTAAGGTGATAATCAACAATCAGAAACTCATACTTTGGGCATGTGATGTGGGTAGATACTAAATAGGACAAAGTATTGTGCATATCAAGGTTTACAAATGTAGAAGAAAAGACAATGGTTAGGATGGATGATTTGTAGGAGCAAAAAAAATTACTAGATTTTACTTAAAAACTATCAAGATGACGTTTATTTTTTCATGTAATCGTTATATTAAAAATTAATTTTATGAAGAACTGGAACAAAAAGGTTATCATTATGATATGGGATAAAAATCAAAGCTAGTTTTGTTATATGAATGAAGGTGAATATATGGGGCACAGGATAATGTTGTAGGATCCAATCTGGGACTGTCACCTGGACCAGATGTTTAATTTTCCAAGCTTTCAGACTCATGCTGGAGCCCATCTTCAAGGAGCTCTACACTTTAGGCTATTCTGTGTGAGGTATTTATATGGTGCCTGATGTATGTGACTTTTTAACAGAATAACAAGAGTCGGAAGGGACCTTGGAGGTCTTCTATTCAAGCGGGAAACCCTATATCATTTCAGACAAATGGTTGTCCAATCTCTTCTTAAAAACTTCCAGTGTTGGAGCTGGCAGATTGAAAGCTTCCAGCCTAATATGGCTTCCAAAGCTGACAGGAGCATTCACAACTTCTGGAGGCAAGCTGTTCCATTGATTAATTGTTCTAACTATCAGGAAATTTCTCCTTAGTTCTAGGTTGCTTTTCTCCTTGATTAGTTTCCAACTATTGCTTCTTGTCCTACCCTCAGGTGCTTTGGAGAATAGATTTTGTATCATTGGATATGATATTTTTCTAGTGCAAATAGTATAAAAATGAAATCAAAGGGCAACAGAGCTATCTTACAAAACGTAAAAATACATTACTGTACAGGAGTAGAAATATTAACTTATGATAATAAGATTAAAATATATTAGCTAAACGTAAAGGTTCAAATATGTGCTAGTTGTTCCTGACTCTAGGGGGCGGTGCTCATCTCAATTTCAAAGCTGAAGAGCCAGCGCTGTCCGAAGACATCCCCATGATCATGTGGCCGGCATGACTAAACACCAAAGGCGCACAGAACGCTGTTACCTTCTGACCAAATCCTACTTGCATTTTTTACATGCTTTCAAACTGCTAGGTTGGCAGAAGCTGGAACAAGTAACGGGAGCTCACCCCATTATGCGGCACTAGGGATTCGAACTACTGAACTGCAGACCTTTCGATCAATAAGCTCAGCGTCTTAGCCACTGAGCCACCGCATCTCGTAAAATATATTAATATAAAGTTAATAATTTGGGAAAGCTAACTTTTCAGTATAAGTGCATGTTATTGCTGTATATCACCTTCCAAATTGCCACTTCAGGTATTAAAATTAGTAGGTTATAAAGTAAGAAATTATTCATTCAATCAATTTTGGGCGACTTTGCTAAAGTCTTTTAATTCTACCCTTAACATTAATTTGTTGATTAGTTATCAGCTTCATATTTCTAAAGAGCCAAGTAAAATCTCCATTGCTGATTACGCATTTGAACAAGGAACATGTTCAGCAAAAAAAAAACATCCTGGACTTTGGAGTCCTTGATGCTCTCTGAATTTGATTGCTTGCAGATATTTAATTAACTGACCAAGTAACATCAGTTGTCCATTGGAATGAAACATCTGCAAGCAAATAGCCAAGCTCAGAGAGCACAAAAAATCCTCATAGTTTAACCTGAGCTACATATTCTCTCTTCTATTAGATTCTGAACTTCATTATGACTTGGCAATTTCATTCTTCCTTCTTCAAAATTTGAATTTCCCTCATTGTTCAAGAAAGGAATAGATTCTTCCAATTTCTTCATACTTGAATATAAAGCCTTAAATTTGGTGTGGGTTCACACAGAAAAATATGTTTGGTTTAGCTAGGTATATAGCATAAAATTAACCACTATATTTTGTAATGTAGTTTATGTAATTTATAGTTCATGGCTTAGTACATAATGTGTAACTGTGACTTATTTGATAAATTATGCAAGTTAAGGCCCACTCCAGAAAGCTGAATCCAAACCAAGGATTTAAATTTCAAGGAATGTTATTTTAATCCTAAACAGGTTTTTGTGTAATTGACTTCCTCATCTGTGCTTTCCTGATGTTACTGTTATGGAGCTTACAGTGCCAGATAAAGATATCTCTTTAGTCTTTGAAGCTAATTTCATTTCCCTTTTTGCAAATGGTATTAAAATATCCCACTGTTTTGCTGCTCATTTTGTGGTAAACATATTGCAATTTTATGTAATATTTGATTGCTGCTGTTATGTGATTACAAATTGGTAATGATAATATTTACCAAGTGTTTTATACTGCTGTATTTTATGATATATTCATAAACTAGTAATCTCTGTACACATTCTAACTTGGATGTTCAAGTCCCATATTGCAATGATTTCTCCTATAAAAATGGACATTGTTGCTTCAGTGCCTTTGAGTCTAGCAACTACTTGCACTTATCCCTGCTTTTTTTCTAGGCAGGTTTCCAGGAATGGTTTTCCTTTGGCTCCTTCTTAGAGCTGAGAGGGAGGAATTAGCCCAAGTTAACTCAGCTGGCCTTGTGCAAAGGGCAGGATTAGAACACAGAGTCTTCTGTTGCTAGTCTCTTGCCTTAACCATTGCACCAAATTGGCTCTAAAAATAATTGCAACATTGTATTTTGTCTAAACATAGTAAGTGGTTTTTATTTCCTCCTGAAAAAAAGCCCCATCTGGCGATACATTAGTCTAATGTTTCATATGAATATTGTTTTAGGTAACGGATAACATGACTAAATCTGAAATGACATGATAAAGTAGATTAGAAAAAGCAAGATTCATGTGCTAAAAAAAGTTTTCCTTTCTTTAGCATTTCTCTCTTTTCTACAACCTGTTGATTTATTTAGTTTCATAATAATAAAAGTTATTGTCTTTATATCAATCTCCTGATTTTATTTCATTATTGATAATATCAGTCTATTTTAAGAATAGGTTGCAATGGTTAACTAATAGTGTGTGGAAAAGCTGCCAATTTGATGTAGGAGATTTGGGGGGAATGACAGGTGATCTATATTTTGTTTTCAATGTTCACTTAAGCATAAAATATTCAATAACTTTGAGACGTGATCAAGACCAAGTCTAATGTTTCTTTGAGAAATTAATACTCGTTGAGATACATTAGTATAAAAATAAAAACCAGCCTTTCTTAGCCTAGGACCTCCATGTATAGTTTTGACTATGTTAATAGGAGCACATGTAATGAATAGTAATAAGAGTAGAGTAGAGTAGAGTAGAGTAGAGTAGAGTAGAGTAGAGTAGAGTAGAGTAGAATAGAATAGAATAGAATAGAATAGAATAGAATAGAATAGAATAGAATAGAATAGAATAGAATAGAATAGAATAGAATAACAGAGTTCGAAGGAAGACCTTGGAGGTCTTCTAGTCCAACCCCCTGCTTAGGCAAGAAACCTTACACCATTTCAGACAAATGAAGCCAATCACATCTTAAAAACTTCCAGTGTTGGAGCATTTACACTAATTAATTGTTCTGACTGTCAGGAAATTTCTCCTTAGTTTTAGGTTGCTTTTTTAGTTTCCATCCATTGCTTCTTGTCTTGCCCTCAGGTGCTTTGGAGAATAGCTTGACTCCCTCTTCTTTGTGGTAACCCCTGAGATATTGGAACATTGCTATCACATCACCCCTGGTCCTTCTTTTCATTAAACAAGACATACCCAATTCCAGAAACCATTCTTTATATGTTTTAGCCTCCAGTCCCCTAATCATCTTTGTTGCTTTGTTATGCACTCTTTCTAAAGTCTCAACATATTTTTTACATCATGGCAACCAAGATGGGCTACTATTAAGACGGGCTACAATACCAAGTTTCATGCCCAACCTCAGCCACAAAGTTCGCTATGTGATTTTGTGCCTATCATTCACTGTTTTAGCATGGAGACTAAATGAAATAGAAGCATAACAATCTGATTTCAGTTTAGGAAATTTGTGATGTAAGTTCAATAATAAAACAAATTTTCAACAGGTAAATCCAAACGTTATTGACCAAAGAGATGCTGCTTGGATTATCTCATATAAGAACGTAATATTTGTTATGATTTTTTTTCTTTCTGCTATTTTGTTGCTGGTAGTTTTATTTTTATTTTTGTTTTAACCTTATACAAATAGTTGAATATGTTAGAAAGACCTACACACATGTATATTTAAAATTGCATCAAAATGTAAGCAATATATGATTACCTCAAAATGTAGCCAGGCTATGTTTGACTTCTAAGTCTACTAATTAAATGGTAGTCAGTTCCAAAATTTCAACTGAGCATTGTGCTGCTATGACTGCATGTTCATGTTTGCTGTTGGGAAATATGGGACTATTATGGCTGAGTGCAACTGGCAAATCAACAGCTATGGCAAACTAGAACAATATGAATTATGTTTGATTAGCTAACTGTACATAAGAGAGCCAGAGCTGGAATAAGGCCCTTATCAGATCTGGCACTTCTGTTTCATAGGCTCTTTGGTAGATGCATTTTTATGGGTAAATCAATTTCTATATGTATATGAGACATCATAATAATCTTGAACTTTTTTAGATAATAAATATTTTCAAGTCACATATTTTATCAAAGAATCTTATTATAAGTTGGTGATTTGTATTTTGGATAAACCAGGTTGTATTAGACAAATGAATTTAGATTATGTTTTATGAGCAACTGGAACAAAGGTCTGTTATCTGCACAGAGCTTACATTCTCTCACCTTATAAAAAGAAGATAGATACTGCCGGGACCATATCTCTTTCAAGATGAGATCTTTACTTCCTATCACAAAAATTAAAAAGCTCATTTTTACTAAGTCCCTTTAGTTTACATTAGACTCTACATACAATGCTTATTATGCCTCTTGAATTAACATAATCATCTATAAGATAATGCAATACAATATTGGCATACAATATTAACAAGTAGATAGAAAAAAAAAGAAGCAAAATAACTTTTGAAAATGCTTGGAATTCAAGGTGAGAATTGGTGGGAGATTTCATACAGAACAGGACAGATACAGTTATAACCCATAATATGATTCCAGCTTCCCACATACTAGTAAAAATCTTATTTAAGAGCTAGTTTTATTTTACTTCTCCAGCAGATTCATGATAACTCCATCCATCCATCCAATGGCATACTGCTTATTTTTAGCATAAATGTTTAGCATCCATGTGAATCTGAATAAGTCACAGAAGCTTTGGCTTATTGGTTCAGTTTGGTCTCACATAACATCTGAATATAGCTAGTCTGACATTGCTTCCATTTGTTCAAGGACACAAATATGTTTGATATAAATGATGGGAATATAGATGTCACATTTTCTGAGAGATTCATATATATACACATACATATACATATACATATACATATACATATACATATACATATACATATACATATACATATACATACATACATACATACATACATACATATATATATATATATATATATATATATATATATATATGCACATACATACATACATACATACAATATGAAATTGCAGTCATATCTTTGTTTAATAATCAAAAATAGAAAGTCATTTTTTAGTAATGACTTTCATTTTTAAGCTCTTGTATATATTGGATAAGAAGTCAACCATTTTACTAAAGTCCAAAAATTAACATAATTCTAATTTCATACATTAACTCCACAGCTATTTCCTTATTGCACTAATGCACAGACAGGCAGTATAATTCAGATTTGTCTTTCAAAGATAGCTCTGTGTAATCATTAATAAGAAATGGTCCCAGTAACCAAATGACTTCTGCAAATTTCATAATACAGTTCTAGTAGTTATAAGAAATGCTCCTTAGGGTAGGTTTTGAGTAACAGTTCAGTATATTTAAAACCTACAGATTTAATTATCCTTGTTTTCTTGTCATACCAGTAATTAGTAATGGCATAATTTACTCCAGAATAATAGGTCATTTCTAAAGTCATTAAACAACAAAGGACTTATAGTTATAAAGAATGATTTACTTTCCAAAAGAAATAATAGCTTCAGAAATGGTTAGAACCACATTTCAGGTCTTGTCCTTTCCAATTTATTTTAATACTTTTCCTTATCTGTAACAATTTTCATATCAGGGTCCTTGGGTAGTCCCTTTGTTGAAATAAATGCACTAACCAAACAAAAGTTATAGTGAGGGGGACCTTGGTGCTCTCTGAGCTTGCTTGTTTTCTTGCAGATGTTTCAACTTACAACCAAAAATAGAGCAGCCTTCAGAAACCTAAAAAAGGACCCTCACCAGACCATCATTGTTGCATAGTAATCCGAGCCACGGGCTGTTCCCCTAGTGGAAGGCAGGAAAAGCTTTCACTGTTCTGATTGATTGATGGAGTTGACAGCCGGTATAAAAGAAGCTGTCAAATGCAGGAGTTGTTGTTACACACGATGTAGTTAATAAAGCTAACAGTAAGTTAGCTGGACATCTCGCCTCAGTCATCTGTCAACCTGGAAGCTGGTATTTATTAGTGGCAACAAGGATGGGATGTTCCCAACGACTGACTGAGGCGTTAACGAGTTAATAAGGCCCTGTGGCGGAGATTGTCTGGTAACAGAGAGACAGAGCACAGGCAAATCTCACTGACGGTGACAGAGCGCTGGGCGGGAATGGCATCCTCACAGAATTTCCCCCCGTTTAACCCAGCAACGGAGTCCTTGAAGGCTTATGTAGCCTCATTGCAAATGACTATAGAGAATTATTGAGTGAACATAAGCGAGCATATTTTTAAAGTTTCTGTGTCCACAAAATGTTCAATACTGCCATGATACTGATGGCCCCTCAGTCTATTCATGTGGGGACCTGGGAAGAGTTTATGAACAAGCTAAAAAAGCACTATGCCCCATCGCCATCATGGATTGCCCACCGACAACATTTTTATCATAGAAACCAGGCTGAGGGGGAGTCTACTGTCCTAAGGAAAGCGGCTAGGCATTGTCAATTCGTCGATTTGGATGACTATTTACTGGATAGGCTTGTCAGTGGAGTGAGGGACGAGAACTTAAAGAGACGGTTAATAGCAAAACCTGAACTGTCATTCCAAGAGGCCCTCGATGAAGCGTGTGCCGCTGAGCTCACTCCCTATCATTAGTTCACCTGCTCCATGGCCAAGCCTCGGGGAAACCTAAGGTAGAGTCCATTCATTTCAGCGTGGCAGTGCAGCGATGAGGAGGATGTGGATGTGGATTGGGACATTAACCGCGTTAAGGCCATGCAGAGACCCAACCGGCAATCCATGCCCATGCAGTGTAGGGGTTGTGGAGGGAACCACCTGAGGTCCGCCTGCCAGTTCAAGGAGGCGGTCTGTCACCATTGTGGTCGCCGGGGCCATATGCAAGGTTTGCCAGTCACCACAGTCTGCGGCATCGACACTGCCCCCCCCCCCATGAGGGGACAGATGGAACCTTGCAAGAAAATCAAATTCTCAAACGGTCCATTCGAGCCGGGGCCATGAGCCGGAAGCAGTGAACATGGTGGACCTTACAGCTAGCCCTCCGCTCCAGCCGAAGATCCACATCTCAGTCAACATTGAAGGCAAACCTTGCCTGATGGAGGTGGACACCAGGTCCGCCATTTGCCTTGCATCGTGGAGCACAGTGAAGTGGCTTATGCCATGAATTGCCAAGAACCGCCTCGCCCTGTGAACCATACAGTTACGAGACTATCAAGGGAATTTGATCCCTATCATCGGGTGTGGGAAATTCCAGGTACACTATAAAGGATTCGCCAGCAGATTACCCCTTGTCATAGTAGAAGCCCCTCTGCCAAGTTTACTGGGGCTTACCTGGTTTGAGGCTTTGGGGCTGACCATACATGGTGTTAATGTTATACGGTCCAATGAATTAGACATCCTGATAAAAGAGTTTCCCTGCTGTCTTCGATGGCCCCTTAGGCTATTACAAGGGCACACCTGTATCCTTCAGTTTAGACCCCCAGTTCCCTCCACACAGGCTCAAGTCCCGCAGGGTGCCATTTGCCCTTAGGGTGAGAGTAGATGCCGAGCTAGATAAGCTCATCTCCCAGGGCATTTTAGAACCAGTAGATCATGCCCGCTGGGAGACGCCAATCATGACACCTATTAAGGCCAATGGCTCGATCCACATCTGCACAAACTATTGAGCAACCATCAATCAGGCGCTCCTGGGCCATGCCTACCTGGTTCCATGGTGCAAACCTGTTGCACTCCCTGGGCCGGGGTTCGGCGTTCGCAAAACTAGACCTGGCCCAAGCCTACCAGCAGTTGCTGGTAGACAATGAGACTGTGGAGGCTCAGACAATTGTGACCCACCAGGGGGCATTCAGGTGTCGCCACCTCCAATTCAGTGTAAGTGTTGCCCCGGGTCTCTTCCAGAACTTGATGGAGCAAGTGTTGCATGGAATCCCCAGGGTCATCCTGTACTTCGACAACGTTCTGGTCTTGGCTGCTACCAGGGCGGAATTGATGAGTCGACTACGCCAGGTTCTACGCCAATTTGACTACACAAGCCTCAAAGTGAACCGCACAAAATGTCACATTGCTGTGCCCCACATGGAATTCCTGGGGTTTTTGATCAATGGCACAGGCATTCACTTGACACTGGCTAAGACGGCGGCAATCCTGGATACTCTTCCCCCTCATTGTAAGGCAGACCTCCAGGCATTCCTCAGCCTTTTAAATTTCTATGCGGTTTTTCTTCCACATAAGACAACGGTTGCCGAACCGTTACATCGCTTGTTGGACTGGGCAGTGCCTTGGGTGTGGGGAACTCATGAGTCTAAACCTTTTCTTGCCGTCAAGCACCTCCTAGTCTCCAACTCTCTTCTAACCCAGTATGGTGCCCACCTCCCGTTTATACTGGCATGAGACGCCTCCCTGTATGGGGTTTGATTTGATTTGATTTGATTATATTTTTTTCCACCCTTCTCCCGAAGGACTCAGGGTGGTGAACAGCCATGATAAAACAACATACAAGACAAAATTTAAAAAACATATTAAAACAATTCAATCTTTGGCCAAAATTAAAACTTCCAATTAAAACCATATTAAACCACTTTAAAACCCAATTTAAAATCATTTATCCCATCAGACTGGCTTGCTGAAATAATAGGGTCTTCAGAGCATGATGGAAGGCGCGGAGGTCGGGGATCCTTCGTATGTCCGGGGGCAATTCATTCCATAGGGCAGGAGCCCCCACAGAGAAGGCTCTCCCCCTGGGGGTCACCAGTCGACATTGTTTGGCCGACGGCACCCTGAGGAAGCCCTCTCTGTGGGAGCGTGTTGGTCAGTGGGAGGAAAATGGTAGCAGAATGCAGTCCTGTAAGTAACCAGGTCCTAAGCCATGGAGCGCTTTAAAGGTGGTAACCAATAGCTTGAAGCGCACCCGGAAGACAATCGGGAGCCAGTGCAGCTCACGCAAGAGGGGTGTTACATGGGAGCGACGAGTCACCCCCATTATCACTTGCACGGCCGCATTCTGGATCAGTTGGAGCCTCCGGGTGCTCCTCAAGTCCCATGTAGAGAGCATTACAATAGTCCAGATGGGAGATGATGAGGGCATGAGTGACTGTGTGCAAGGCATTCCGATTCAGAAAGGGACGCAACTGGGAAATCAGGAGAACCTGATAAAAAGCCCCCCTGGCTACGGCCGTCATATGATCATCTAAAGACAGCCATGAACCCAGGAGGATGCCTAAGTTGCGAGCCCTCTCTGAGGGGGGGTAAGATCTCATCCGCAATAGCCAGTGATGGTTCTAGCTGACTATATCGGGACGTCAGAAATCACAGCCATTCAGTCTTGGAGGGGTTGAGTCTGAACCTGTTCCTCCCCATCCAGATCCGCATGGCCTCCAGGCAATGGGACATCACGTCAAGGGCATCGTTGGGGTAGTCTGGGGTTGAAATGTACAACTGTGTGTCATCGGCATACAGTTGACACTTCACCCCAAAGCCACGGATGATCTCACCCAGCGGCTTCACATAAATGTTGAACAGGAGGGACAAGAGGACTGACCCTTCCAGCACCCCACAAGTGAGGGGCCTCGAGGTCGACCTCTGTCCCCCCATCAACACAGACTGCATATGGTCAGAGAGGAAGGAGGAAAACCATCACAACACGGTGCCCCCCACTCCCATCCTCTCCAGCCGACGCAGCATGATACCATGATCAATGGTATCAAAAGCTGCTGAGAGGTCCAGGAGGACCAGGACAGAGGAATAACTCCTGTCCCAGGCCCTCCAGAGGTCATCAACCAATGTGATCAATGCCATTTCCGTGCTGTAGCCCGTCCTGAAGCCCGACTGGCATGGATCTAGATAGACAGCTTCATCCAGGAATCGAGGAAGTTGTCACGTCACTGCACTCTCAATAACCTTCACTGCGAAGCAGAGGTTGGAGACAGGACGGTAATTAGCTAATACAGCCGGGTCCAGGGAAGACTTCTTGAGGAGGGGCCTCATCACCGCCTCTTTCAAGGTGGATGGGAAGACACCCTCACTCAACAAAGCGTTAATAATCTCCTGATTATTAACAGGCACTGTCCTCAGCCACTGTTTCCCAGATGGTCGGGAGGTACCTGTACCTATTTCTCCTGCACCTTGGCTCCTGCTGAATGGAATTATTCACAATTGGGCAATGAGGCTCTCGCGATAGTGGCCAGGGTCAAACGATTCTACCATTACCTCTACGGCCGTTCATTTGACCTGATCACCAACCACAAACCACTCCTCGGCATTCTCACAGAAGACCGCCCAGCTCCCCAAATACTACCTCCCCAGGTGACCCGCTATTCCATTTTCTTGGCGGCTTACTCCTATATCTTGTGGCACTGGCCGGGACGGGACATCACCCATGCTGATGCGCTGAGCCGTTGCCCCCTGCTGACTCTGCTTGCTGATCCAGTTCCTGCCTCCTCTATATTCTTGATCAATGGCTCGCCACTGCTGGTGACAGCTGCTGATATCGCTCGCCTATCGGCCAAAGACAAAGTACTTTTCGGGGGTGTGTCCATGGCTGTGGCTTAGAAGACATTGTCTTCGTCTCTCTGCGGCATATGGAAAATTGAAAGCGGATGAAAATAAAATAAACAGCATTTTTGAAGTCCGATAACAACTAGGTGCGTTATTGAAGAGTTCCTGTCTTGGATGGACTAAGATTGATGTGGTTAGTCACCCTGAACTGCTTTTAATTGAGGTTTTCTTTTAAAGTGCTTTCCCTTTGAGGGATAAAAGTGAGCAGAGGGGATGATGAAACGGCGAGACAATGATTTAAAGAGGTCTGAAAAACAATAAATTAGAATTTAATTGTGAGCTGGATCCGCAAAAGATGTCGACAGGGCGAAGGGCAGCAAACTAAGTTTTATGGCTATGTTTGAATAAGATAAAAATAAGATATATGAGAGCTGCCTGAATGTTGGAGTCGACATAAATGTGGAGAACAGGAACCTTTTTTTTGGAACAGCCGAATATTTAAATGGTTAGTTTGTGGGATCGTCTGAAAATTTGAAAAATTATCCTTTTTTTTTTTTGAAGACGCTGTGAAAATTGTGGACTAAAAGTTAAAAGTCTTAAAGTAATCTAAAGCATGTTTGCTGTTTGAAGTTCGTAGAAGGGCAAAATGGCGCTGAGGAGTGTAACTGATCTTGATTAACGTGACTACAGGAATTTCACTGTTTGTATTTTACACTGCCTCTGGCGCAAGAAGCAATTGTAAGCAAGCCTTCAATAACTTGAACTTTCAACTTTTTTTAAATTTGGGACTCTTTAATGCTTTATTTGTCATCTCTGGCTTCTTAAAGTGAAAGTAAAATATGCCCAAATCCTTCTGAAAAGACCCTTCTGAGTATCTGTGGTACAGAATTGAGGATTAAAGATTTTCCTCTACAATAATTTAACATCTTAAATACAAGTTGATGAGCCATTGATTTTGAACTGTGAATAAAGTTATAGAAATATTTGGTCAAAAAGTACAGGAGTTATTAAGATGGATCCATCTAAAGATGAATCGGTGCGACCTAAGGTCAAACAGATTTCTCAAGTTAGTATTGACTCAGCTCAAATTGTGTTGGCATTAAACAAATTAAGTGATAAAATTGAAATAATGGATACAGAATTTCAAAAAATACATTTAAAAATGGATGAAGAAAAGAAGGAAAGATCCAACCAGCTGGAACAAATTGTTCAAGAAATTAATATTAATTTTGCTAAATACACAGCAGAAGTAACAGTGATAAAAGATAATGTAGACCAACTACAAGTGCAAACAAAAAAAATTGATAAGCAAATAACTGAAATCTTTTTTAAAAATGAAAAACAGGATAGAAGAATTTTGGAAGAAGAAGTTAGGAAGTCCAACATTGTTATAAGAGGCATAGTGGAAGAAAAAGTGGACAATGTTAAACAACGTGTTTTGAAATGGCTTAATGAACTTGGATTGGATAAAAATTTTACAACTACAGATTTGATAAGTGTCTATCGAATTGGATTTAGAAGACAACGTGAAATAATAAGAAATGTTTTGGTGAGATTTGCAAGCGTTAATGATAAATTACAAGTAATGGCAAAAATTAGAGAAAATGGTGATGCTGTGCTGAAGATTGAGGGAAAACAGGTCCAAGTCTTTCAAGATATCTCAAGAGAGGAAAGAACGTGGAGATATTATCTGAAGCCAATTACTAAAATATTAAGAGATAGAGGTATTAAGTATAATTGGAGACCACCACAGCGAATGAAATTTTTCTATAAAAATAGAATGCATATATTCACAATAGAAACGGATGTGATCCAATACTTTCATGAGCTTGGCTTTTTGGAAAAAGAGGAAGAACGAAATGAATTAAGATCACAATTACTCAAAATGGGTGGAATTGAAATATATACATCAACACCAGAGGAAGAAGGAGGGGCAGTCAGAGGTTTAGGTCCAAAACCAAAGAGGAAAAGAAAACCAACAAAAGATACTTCTCCATCTTTGGCGGAGGTACAGAAGAAAAGTCAAGATCTTACTGGTGAAGGAGTGGAAAGGATGATTACATTGGACTCTGAACATAAAAGGGAAGATGAGCCCGAGTGCGGGGATGAAGAACCTGTAGTTGTTCAATTGAAACCAGAATTATGCCAATGAAGAGACGACCCAGCTGATGGACGGGGTCCCCTCTCCCCCACTCTTGGAAACGAGGCGTGTCTTAATGAAGACGGTGGGGGAATGAAGATTTTATGTGGTTGTGTGTCATGTTAGTTTTTGTTTTATGTTGTTTGTATGTTTCATATTATTATTATTATTATTATTATTATTATTATTATTATTATTTTTATGTTATGTGTTGTCTATATATATTTGTTTGGGTTTTGGGTCACGGAAAGGAAAAAGAGGGAATAGTTAGAATTAAAAATATTAATGGGGATAATTAAGGTAATGACTTGGAATGTTAAAGGTACTGGGAATCAGATTAAGAGAAGACGTTTAGAATTTAAGATTAAAAGAGATTCTCCTGACATACGTTTTATGCAAGAAACTCATCAGAAATCTGAAGATATAAACAGGATGTATTAAAAAGGGATGCAGGTTTATGAAAAAGCTTTTGGGTCCTCAAAATCTAGAGGTGTTGCAACATTAATATCAAATAGAGTCCAATTTGAAAAAAACAAAGTAATAGCAGATATTGATGGACGATATTTGATAATAACAGGATGTATTAACGAGGAAAAAATAGCATTAGTTAATTTATACGCATCAAATGTGAATCAAAAAGATTTTTTGAATAAGATTACCGATTTGTTGCAAACTGAAAGGGTAGGGAAAGTAATTATTGCTGGTGATTTTAATTTAATTAGAAACCAGATAGATAGTACCAATCCTACCCGATATAGTGGAATAAGAAAAATGGGGATACTTGATAATTGGATGTTGCAAAATGGTGTAGTAGATGTTTGGAGGGAGATTAAAGGTAACGAAAGAATGTATACTTTTCACTCAAAGGTATTTAATTCATATTCAAGAATTGACTATATTTTTGTATCCAAGAATCTGATGGATAACGTGGACAATATGGATGTTGGAATATTTAAAGACTCTGACCACACAGAATTGTTATTAGAATTAGATATGTTTTTGGAGAAAAAAGAAAATTGTTGGAGATATGATGAAAAATTATATAAAAACGAGAAGATAAGAATCATATTCTTAAGAAATGGGAAGAAAATTGGGATTGGAATGATAATGGGGAAATTAATTATGGAACAGTTTGGGACACAATGAAAGCAATTTTTAGAGGAGAAAGTATTAAATTATCAAGTAGGAAGTATAAGAATTTTAAAGTAAAAATAGAGGAAAAGAAGAAATTGATAAAAGAACTGGAAAATAGATTTCTAGAGACTAAGGATAGGAAATTATGGGAGGAACTTAAAAAATTGAAAAATAAACAAATAGCGGAAGATACAGAAATAGTTAAAAAAATTTAAGCTATTTAAAAAGAGAATTTTTTGAATATGGTAATAAAAATTCAAAATTATTAGCAAGAATGGTGAAAGATAAAAAAGAAAAAAGAGAAATAGGTGTCCTAATAGATGAAAAAGGTAAGAGATGTTATAAAAAATTAGAGAAATGTGAAATTGTTAAAAAGTTTTTTCAAGAATTATATCTTAAAAAAGAAATTGATAATTGTAAATTAAAAAAATTCTTAGAAAAATATGGTCAGAAGAAAATTGATAATAAATATAAAGAAAAAATGGAAAAAGATATTACCTCTGAGGAAATTAAAGATGTGATTCAGAAGCTAAAACTTGGAAAATCTCCAGGTGAGGATGGGTTACCAGCAGAATTTTATAAAGAGTTTAAAGAAATTTTGATCCCAAAATTACAGAAATTGTATAATAAGATATTACATGGAGATGATATTCCCATGTCCTGGAATAGAACAATTATATCCTTAATCCTGAAACCAGGTAAAGATCTAGAAAAAATTGAATCCTATCAGCCCATTTCCTTGATTAACCAAGATGCTAAGATATTTACTGCAATTGTAGCAAATAGATTGAATAATTTTATAGATAAATATATAAACCATAATCAAGTAGGTTTTGTTAAAGGGCGTTATATGTGTGATTTAGTTAGAAGAGTATTAAATGTTATTGATATTGCTGAGAATAATGGTGATAAGATAGGTATTCTTGCCTTGGATATTTTTAAAGCTTTTGATTCTATACAATGGGATACTATAAAAGAAATGATTTCTGCATTAGGATTTGGTAATAAATTTATTCATATTATTTCCAAATTGTACCAGAGGGGTACGGCAAGAGTGAAGGTAAATGGTATATTTACACAAGATATAAATTTGGAAGCAGGGACAAGACAGGGTTGTCCTCTGTCTCCGACCCTATTTTTATTAGCAATGGAAATTTTAACAACTTTAATTGAAGAGGATTCAGAATTAATAGGTTATAAAGGCGTCAAAGTTAATTTATATGCAGATGACACTCTTGTCATTCTAAATAATATTACAAATGATATAAAAAGAGTTCAAATACATTTGGAAGAATTTGAAGATATGACTGGTTTGAAAGTAAATTGGGCAAAATCAGAATTATTAATGGAAATTGATAGGGAAAATAAATTAGAAAAATTACAAAATCAATTTGGAATTAGGATAAAGGATAATTTAAGATATTTAGGTATTATACTTTCACTTAAAATTAAAAATTTAAAGAAACTAAATTATGACATAGTAACAAAAGAAATTGAAGAGAAAATTGGGAAATATAAAAAACTCAAGTTATCTTGGTTTGGTAGAGTAGCTTTATGTAAAATGATGTTACTTCCTAAATTTAACTTTTTATTCGAGATGCTTCCAATTTTTTTAACCGAGAAGGACATTGAAGTATATCAAAAAAAATTAGATAAATTTTGTAATGGGGATAAAAAACCAAGACTGATTAAGAAAATGTGGTATCAGAACCAAAAACAAGGTGGTTTAGGAATTCCAAAATTATTAAACTATTATAGAGCATTTAATATAAAAACAGTAGTAAAAATTTTAAAAGGAGATGTTAAACTTTGGGGTAATTTGGAAATGAAGGAAATAAAGAAGTTTGGTTACAAATGGTTTTTGGAAAATTTTAAAGGTAAGGTTAAAATTTGGAATTATTGGTTAAATAGTTTGACTAAAAATTGGGACAGAGTAGCAAAAAAATTAATACCAGACGCATTGTATTTAGGTAAACTGAAAGAGAATTGCCCAATGAAATTAAATAGTAACAGAGAGAGGATTATAATAGAAGAGAAAGTGGAAACAATTAGTGAATGGTTGAAATTTATAGAAAATGAAATGAGGAAAGAGGAAATTTATGGAAAATTAAACATTAATTGGTTTGAAAGAATTCAAATGAATAAATGGAATAGGAAATGCAAAGAAAGGAACGATGAGAGTGGAAAGGAAACGGAATTTGAAAATTTGACATCTCGAATAATAAAAGATGAAATTGGGCCAAAGGGATTAGTTAGTAAAATTTATAAAATTATTAACTCTGATAATAATTCACAAAGGGTAATGAAAGAGAATTGGGTAAAAGAACTGGGTATTAAAATTTCTGATCAAAATTGGAATATGAATTGGGCTAGCAGAATAATGAGGACATTATCAATAAGGATTAAAGAACATAATTATAAAGTTATCAAATACAAAGTGGTATTTGACCCCAATAAGACTTTTTCAATAAAGTGGATAAAATGTGTGGGAGATGTAAAGTGGAACTCGGGACATATGTTCATATGTGGTGTAAATGTAATGGGGTTGAACTTTTTTGGTCTAGGATAGAAAATGAAATATTTGAAATAATTAAGAAGAGGGTCAAATTGAAATTGGAAACCATATTATTATTAATATTGAATGAAACAACATTAACAACTGGAGAAAGAGAATTGGTGAGGATTTTGGTTATAATGGGGAGAATTATAATTGCTAGATATTGGAAATTAAATGTTGACTTAAAATTAGAAGAATGGTACAATGAAACATGGAAATTTGCATTAAATGATAAATTGACTTGTGATATTAAAATTAGAAGTGGTATATATAAAGAAAATGTTTCTTGGAACACTTGGCAACCATTTGTGGACTTTGCACTTGGGAGATTGGATGAATCGGCACCAGTACCTTATCAAAGAGATTTCTGGAAGAATTGAAGACTTCAAGTTCCTAAAACTTCCTTTCCGTTTGTATAGCACGTTGGGGGAAATTTTTTTTTTCTTTCCTTACTATTGATTTTTTGTATTGATTTTTTTTCCTTTTTGTTATTCCTTAACAATAAAAATATAATAAAAAACTTTTTTTAAAAAAAAGACAAAGTACTTTTCCGCGTCCCATTTTTCAGAATTCTGCTCGTTTAATGCAGCAGCAAATAGATCAACAGCAGATATCAACAATGATGGAACAGCAGTTGCCACAGCAACAGCAACTGTGCCAGAAGATGAAGCACATGCAGGTAAATGGAATGTTCACAGACTGGAACTCTCTCAACAGCACAACTCTTAATCCTTCTGAACAGCAGATACAACCATTTGACTTTTCTGAAATACAAGAAATAACTCAGGAGTTCCCTTACAAATCTGAAGACAGTACAGCATCATATGCCTGTAGAGAGGAATATACCCCTTACAAGCAACATACCAGCATGATGTCACAATTCCCAGATTTTACAGAGGTAGACTTTTTCACTGAAAACTTTAATCTGTCTACTTTTCCAAGTTCTTCTGACCCCCGCAGAGTCCTTTTCCACAGGAGCTGCAACCGTACGCAATGAGGCAGCTCGAGTTCTCCACCCAGGGGGGTTATTTGTTATGGGGGCATCGGGTGGTGGTTCCGCCCCCTTGAGGTGCTCATTAATTTTGCAACTACATAAGGGACACACTGGTATAATGCGAATGAAGGCCTTGGGGCGGTGTTATCTGTGGTGGCCTAACCTCGATAAGGATATTGTAGAATGTGTTTCCACCTGCCAGCAGTGTCAGGAAAGTAGACCAATGCCAGCAAAAGATCATCTTCGGGAGTGGGAGGACACTAGGGCCCCCTGGTCAAGGTTACATATAGACCTCGCAGGTCCACTGCAGGGACAACCCTTCCTAATTGTGGCTGATGCATTTTCAAAGGGGATAGAAGAAGTGCTGATGCATTCTACCACTTTAGAAACGGTAATTAGGGCTCTCCAGAAGATGTTTGCCACCCACGGGTTGCCCGACATGCTTATGTTGGATAACGGGCCACAATTCACGTCCACCCCTTTTGAAACGTTCCTGGCTGCCCAAGGTATTCGGCATTGCTTGATATTGCTTGATATTACTGATGGGTCGAAGCTGTGGATTTCCTTAGACTGCATACACCCACAGCATAGCCTGACTAAAGGCCCTAAACTCCAGCAGCCAGCACCAGCTTTTCCAATTACAGGCCCCTGTTTATGCCCGTGGGGGAGCCGTTATGGCTGTTGGGTTGAATTGAGGGACCCTGCTCATACAAGGTAGTTATGGGCCAGGAAGTGGTTTGGAAATGCCATAAGGCTCAATTGAGGACACAGTGGCCTGTCTCCAGCTGACCAACTAAAGACGCCAGGTCAACAGAGCATCAACCTGAGCCAGACTACCTGCACAGGGACCTGCCTAGCTCCACTGACACCCCTGGGGCAGAGATAATAGACACAAGTACCTTACCTGTCGCTGACCCCAGGGTCCGGGAAGACTCACGAGGAGCTGACCTGGGAAGTCCAGGCGGATTGCCAGTCAAGATGAAGCCGCTTCACCTCCGCCTCTGAAGTTGACGCCAGCAGGGCCTCGACGATCAGGGCGGAGCCGGCGTAGGCCTACGTACTTACAGGACTACGCATGCAAGAGCTTGGTGGGAAGGAGTGTTGCATAATAACCTGAGCCACGGACTGTTCCCCTAGTGGAAGGCAGGAAAAGCTTTCACTGTTCTGATTGGTTGATGGAGTTGACAGCCGGTATAAAAGGAGCTGTCAAACGTGGGAGTTGTTGTTACACACAATGTAGTTAATAAAGATTACTGTTAGTTGGAGATCTCGCCTCAGTCATCTGTCAACCTGGAAGCCGGTATTTATTAATCATCATCCTACCTGCAGACAAAGGCCAAACCACAGTGACGATGGACAGAACACAACACCTACAAAAAGTAAAAGAAATACTGGAGGACAAAGAAACCTACATTCCTGTGAACACCAACAGAATACAAAACATAGATAACCAGATCAAGAGAACCCTCAGTGACCTCACTAAGAAAGGCTAAATTAGCAAAGAGAAATGATGCAGATTAGAAGCAGCAGATCCATCCTCCCACATTTGTATGGATGCCCCATACACAAACCTGGCATATCCCTCCATCCGATTGTACCTCTACCTGGGACCTCTACATACAACATTGCAAAAGAATTAACAAAAAAGCTTGGGCATCTCACAAGAGAAAGTCAACACTCCATTAACTCTCCATTACAGTGTCTTCAAACAATCAGAGATGTGACTATAGATGAAGATGAAATCATAGTCTCATTTGATGTCACAGCCCTGTTCACATCTATAGATCCAGAATTAGCCAAAGAATCCATGACTATATTGCTTCACAGTACACTTGACTTAATTTTGATCTTAATGAAGATCAAAGCACCCAGAATTATGGATATCATATGCTTAAATTCTTGCCATTTGATGGCCAAATTTATCAACAAATTAAAGGGACACCTATGGGATCACCGCTTTCAGGATTTATAGCGGCGGTCATCATGCAACGTCTAGAAGTCATAGCACTTCCACAAATACAACCAAAAATATGGATCAGATATGTAGATGACATCTTCACCATGATAAAAAAGACCAATTAGAGAACGCCCACAGAACCATCAACAACATTTTTAAAGGAATCCAGTTTACTAGAGAAGAAGAAAACAACAATTCACTACCCTTCCTGGACATCCTGATCAGCAGAGATCACAATGGCAAAATAGAAATGCAAGTCTACAGAAAAAACACCCATACTAAACAGGTGCTCTACTACCAATGCAACAACTGAACCTCCCACAAGAGGAACTGTATAAGGACTTTATTTAAATGAGACCAAACACTGCAGCAACCCAGAACAGCAGGAAAAAGAAATGGAGCATCTATACAACACATTCTAACAAAATGGATACCCATGCAACTTTATCAAAAAGTCCCTGACCACTCAACCCAATACAACACAACCATCACAACCCTAAAAAGAATTACACTGCCGTACATCAAGAGCATCTCAGAAATAAACTACTACAAGCACATGGAATCAGCATAGCACACAAGCATAGCACACAAGCCAACTAAATCCCTTTAAAACATCCTAAGCAAACCAAAAACCCAACCATTCTTCATATGTTTTAGGGTCCAGCCTTCTAATCATCCTTACTGCTCTTTTCTGCACTCTTTCCAGAGCCTCTACATCTTTTTTATAATACTGTATGATGACCAAACTGGATGCAATACAGTATGTCTAAGTGTGGTCTTACCAAGGCTTTATAAAGTGGGACTAAATCCAAAAGGCTGTGTGAAATGTAAATATAATAAAGAAAATAAATACTAATTTATGGATATGGATCAAATTTCGATCTGAACCTATGACCTCCAATAAATTGCACCATTCTTAATCATGATCCTCTTTTTAATGTGAATGATGTGCCTGGATGCTATGATTTTGTGGAATCTGCAAATAAGTGTCTTTTTCTGTTTTCATACCTTTTTCATTACAGCTGACATTTCAGAATGGCTTTGTTATGAACTAATAATAACAGCAAGAATTACCCTGGTAAGATGACATTTAAGTGAGGGAATAAAGGGAGGAAGAGCCAATGATATACATGCAGTAGGTGAAAATATAAAGTGGCAAATTTGTTTTGGTGGGCCATTTTGCCAGAGCAATCACAGAAGCTTGTTAGGTTTGGATGAAAAATATAATGTATACACCATGCACTAAGATCAGTTTTATTTAGTAATATAAAGTGTGGGGGGGAGGGGGAGGGAAACCGAACTATATTTTCAGTTTCTGAGAGAGGCTGTTTGAAATGGGAACAACACAGGGGTAGGTTTCAGGAGATTCTGACCAGTTCTGGAGAGCCAGTAGTGGAAATTTTGAGTAGTTCGGAGAACCGATAGTAAAAATTCTGACTGGCCCCGCCCCTATCTATTCTCTGCCTCCTGAGTCCCAGCTGATTGGGAGGAAATGGGGATTTTGCAGTAACCTTCCCCTGGAGTGGAGAGGGAATGGAGATTTTAGTATCCTTCCCCTGCCACGCCCACCAAGCCACGCCCATTAAGCCATACCATGCCCACCAAGCCACACCCACAGAACCGGTAGTAAAAAATTTGAAATCCACCATTGGAACAACATGACTATAAAAATAATTCTTACTGAGATGTTAATTTACTCCTTCATAGGATATGTGCATTACATTCACTCTATAATGTATAACTGAGGTTGAGTTTTCCTGCAATAGTTAGGATGGACTGCAAAACTTTGAAGTGATTCTCTACATTGCTGAAGATACAAAATTGGTTTGCAAACCACCCACTAATCTGCCTCTCTTTTAAAGTTTTCTATTCTGAGTCAGTAGAAGAATAAGAAATCAAAGGCGTTGTAGGCCAAGGTAGAGTCATTTAGAGGCAGAACTTTCTTACCTACTGTCCTTAGCCAACTCACAATTTAGGACTAATACATTCCTCTGCCCTTGATAATTTTATCCAAAATATAGTCTCCTCTTAAAAAATATTTTCAAAGCAAATTATTTCATCTAACTAAACAAAAACTGCAAAAGAAGAGGAGTTAAAAACAATAACCAAGGAAGTTAAATGAATGAGCTAAGGAAATGAAAAGATAGTTAATTTTAGTTTATAACAAAAGCAGTTCGGTATAGCATTTCCAAATCGTTCATGTTTCCACTAATCTCATACACTGACTCATAGATTTATTTATTGGTTTGATTTATATGCCACCCTTCTCCGGAGACTCAGGGCGGCTTACAATGCATTAAGCAATAGCCTTCATACATTTGTATATACCTGCTTAGTAGGGCTTTTGCCCCCCCCACCCCAAGCGGTGTTCTTTCTTTCTTTTTTTTTAATACAAAGTCAGCTTATTGCCTCCACAATCTGGGTCCTCATTTTACCTACCTCGGAAGAATGGAAGGCTGAATCAACCTTGAGCCTGGTGAGATTTGAACTCGCAGTAATTGCAGGCAGATGGCAGCTAAGTGCTACTTAACAGCACTTTAGTCCGCTGCACCACAAGGCTCTAGATTCTTTTTGCTCTGACTGTCTCCTCCTTTGGTCTGTCTTTCTCGTCCTCCTTCTTTTCCTCCTTCTTCTCCCCCTTCTTCTCCTTCTCCTTCTTCTCTTTCTTCCTTCTTGGATCTCATCAACTCCATCCAATTGCATCTTTCACAAACTCCCTTTGTGCTCATTCTTATTTAATATATTTACTATTAGCTATTTGAAACTCATTTTCTCTATATAACCAACCATTCATTGTACATCTTTTAGATTGGTAATTCAATTCTCATTCATTCAGCCCTCATTCATTGTTGATTCTGTATCATCTTGTTTCTTAAGTAACTTGTTTGCATTCAATTTACGTTTAGATTTCCCTTGATATATCCACCAATCACTTCCATATTGCAAAGTGAGCAGAAACATTGTTCTGTACATAGCCATTTTTGCTATTAACAAAAATTAATTCCTCACAACAAATTACACTCTACAGTACTTTTATACCCACCCAGACTATCCAGTGGGTATAAATAAATATATTACTCTCTGACATTTCAATCATGACCAACCTGTATCTTAAGTTTCCTACATATATTGATCAAATCCACTTCATAAGATTGGACCACCTTCATTCAAAATCTATTGTATTCTTTCTTTTTTATTTTCACACATCCAAAATATATCTATTTTTTCTTTTATTTCTTTGTTTAGTTCATGCTGTTTACATCTTACAGTACAGCTGTAATCATATTAATTTAGAATTTTCCATATGCTATCTTCTTCACTAGTTGGCCCAATAGATATGGACATCTTCCATTAATCACAGTTTTCATTAATCAAAACATTCACATCATTCTTTCTGGCAAGATAGAGAAGAAATAGTCCTAATTTTAGCTGTGCCACATGCAAAATTCTCTTCCAAGAGAAAGACAATACTGATAATCTGGGGTCATTTTGCTAAGTACAAACAAATAAAACCAAGTTTTATCCCAAGCATGTTCACATTTTTCTATAGTAACTATTATCTCAAATATAGTGGCTATTTTGCAAAGCTACAGAATGTTACTCACATTGCACCAACTAGATACATCTATTGTACTGATACAGACTCAGAATTACATTTATTTGGAGTTTGAACAATATTTGCATAAATTCAGGGCATGGAAGTATTGTACATTACAACAGTACTATAACAGGAAATATATGTGTAGTGTCAGCAGTATTCACATTATCCATGTAAATTTGTAAATGTCACAGAATCAGAATTTCATCAGTATTTATTTATACATAGCTTTCTTTACCTGTTGTCTGGTTGTTCTTTTGTTTGAAGAAATTGATGTTTTTTTGTTGCAACACAGTGTTCTATTAATTTTTCTATCATTTCCCCTTACTCCTACATCCCTTATTTCCCCATGTTCCCTTTCTGCTCTCCCTTGACCAACATATTTCTAGGGTTTTTTTTAGTTTATTTCTTGCCCTCCAAGTCACATTCTCAGAATTCTTCTTTCACCATTTATCTTTAATTGATGATAAAAAGGCAGTTAATCATTGTTTGCCCCACAATCAACCAAACGCCTGTGATTGAATCCAGAATAGGAGAGGGCTCTGCAGCAAAGGAATGGACCAGGGATGGGTTCCACTTACTTTTACTATCAGTTCGCAATGGGAGCACACTTGCACGCATACTTCTGCATATGTGCAGATCATCCATGATGATGTCCAGGCAGGTTGGCAGAGCCTCCCGCCACCGTTAGTATTGGTTCACAAGAACTGGATCGAACCAGGAGCAAGCCACCACTGGAATGAACTGTGCAACAGCATAAGAAAACTGGCAGACAAATAGTGTAGGCCAATTAAGTCACTTTAAAAAATAAAGAATTAATGTGGAGGGAAATGAAAAGCATGGTAGGCTCCTGATAGACCTTTGGCATCATATTAATAATTTGAAGTTTCTTAAAAAGCACATTTTCAAAAAGAATTGGAAAAGGATGCTTCCAACTATGTGTAATTTTATCTCCACTTTCATAATATTTTGTCTTATCTTTATTCCTACACTTATTGCTGGGAAAAGGAAATGTACCTTTATATGAGGACCTTTATATAAATTGTCATGCTGATTTCCAATTATCCGGCAGTCTTTATGAAACCTTCCAATTTCATTTTTGTAGATCTCCAATTTTCTTGGGCCTTTCTCATTATAGTATTTAGTGTGGATGAATTCAATGCTGGGTTTTAGGCTCTAAAATGGCTGTCATCCGCAATGATTTTACTTTTTGGAAAAAAAAAAGACCTCATGAGCAGAATATTCAGCTGATTCAATGAGATGAAAGCTACTTTTTCAGTTCATTTCTAAGTTATAGAAAGCTAGAAATGATTGTCATTTATAGGGGTAGTCACTATCTTTGTTTGTTAAAAACAGCTGTCACATGGGTTACAAAATTTGATAAGATAATTGTCAAGGGGCAGATGATAGCAGAATGGGAGAACTGTTATAAATAGGCTTATTGTAGACATTTCAGTTTCTGCTTATGTCTAAATCCACAGTACAACAATGAAGTTGCCCAATCTATTAGCAGCAAATTATTTCCCCCTAACTGTTGGTGAAGAAGATGATCAAATATAGCTTTAGAGCAGTGGTTCCCAATGTGGGGCCCATGCCCCATAGGGGGGCAATTTGATTCTTAATGGGGGCAATTTGGAAACTTTTTAAACCAATTTAATGGCCTTTTAGGCTTCCTCCGCATGAGTAGAGTTCACTTTTTGAATAGTAAGAATTATATGTCACCATGGGGAGTGGGGTGACATCAGGATTTTAGAGATGCTTAGGTGGGGCATGGCCAAAAAAAGGTTGGGAACCACTGCTTTAAAGTAAGCATGCCCCACCACATCTGAATGACTATCATTTTATTGGGTGCCATTTTTATTATTGGATATTAGTTATGAATAGATTCTCAAAGAAGGAATCCATTTTTTAATTATGTCAATTATCTGATGGGTAAAGTTTATCTTGACATTAGGGGAAGATACACTATATCACAAGTGACCTTGGATAGTGTAACTCAGGATATTAAGGTCTGGACAATCCGAGGGAAAAAATGGATATATGGGTACAGTAATAGACTAAGGCCAATTAATAGGTAGGCAATTTATGTTTAGATGTTGAAGCCCGAAAATGAACAGGCACTATAGTAATAGTATATAGAAAGCTAGAGTGAAGTAGAATGCCTCACCAGTTGCATTATTATCTATGATAATAGACAATATGACAATTGGAGTCATCCGGAGTGGGAAGTTAGGACAATGACATGATTTACACACTTGTGTCAGATGTCACGACATAATTATATAGCACTATAGCATGATATATGCGCCATTTTGATGTAATTAGGGATTCTTACAGACACTGCTAAACATGATATAATTGTGCATATATTCCATGTGCATATACTCCAAGTGCTGTGCTTGTACTGCAGAAAAAGCCTCAAAATGTTTCTTTAAAAATATTTTCCCTGAAAAATGCTCATTCTTCTTTATCCTCTCCTCTCCTCTCCTCTCCTCTCCTCTCCTCTCCTCTCCTCTCCTCTCCTCTCCTCTCCTCTCCTCTCCTCTCCTTCTCTCCCCTCCCCTCCCCTCCTCTCCCCTCTCCAGGAAAAAAACGTTAATAGAGATATGCAACAGGGGTGGGTTCTAATTTTTTTTACTACCGGTTCTGTGGGCATGGCTTATTTTGTGGGCATGGCTTGATGGTCATGTGACAATTAGTTAGGATTTAGCAGAGGTACTGGTCTACCAGGCTTTTAACTGCTTGCAGAGCTGTACCGATCTACTCATTTAATTTTGCAGGCACTGATCTATTCATGTATTTTTGCAGGCACTGGTCTACCCATTTGTTTTTGCAGGCACCAGTCCACTCATTTGTTTTCTTTTAACACTGATCAGCTGTAGGGTGGCCCTTTGAAGCCCCTCGGCAAGATTTTAAACAGTTTTTTCCCCTATAGCCGATCAGCTGGAACTCAAGAGGCAGCAATAGATTGGGTGTGAGGCCAAATAAAAGGTAAGAATAATGCAGGGGGTGGGGGGCGGAGGGAGTGGGGGGGGCGGGGAGGCAGAACCGGTTCAGTGATGTCATATCGTCACCGCTACCGGCTTGGTGGAACCAGGCAGAACCGGGAGGAACCCACCATTGTTATGCAAGGGATAACAAGGTGGGTTGCCAAGGTGACAAGGGATAAAACAGTTTTTAAGTTCTGAACACCCAGATAACATTCAGAGGTTGATCAGCTTTAAATCTCCCTAATTCACAAACTACATGAAGGCAAAGATGCAACTCATTTAGACTTGCAAGATTCTGTTATTTTACCCAATGTCATAAAAGTAGTTTTTTATTCTTCCACTGGAGTTGATTTCTTGGTCTGGTCTACCTAGTGGGTGAAATCTAGGTCATTTCATTTCAAGATCACCTGTATGAAGAACACCTGGGCAACTTTTGTCCTATATCATTTTTTATGAACTAAAAATCAAGTCATTCTTACACTATTGTAACAATTTTCTGTTATAATAGTCTTTATTTGGAAAAATGGACTATATTTCATTCTAAAACATCTGGGTAGGAGAGTAAATTTTATAAATTATAAAAAGGAAATAAATTATATAACTTATTAAAGTGTCAATTAGATTCCATTAGATAAACACGTGAATGTAAAAATATATAATTATAACTATATGATGACATAGTACCTGGTTACTTGAGAGACCATCTATGTCCCATAATCTCTACCTGATATATTCTATCTTGCAGGGTTGGTGTGCTCTTTCAATTAAACAATGTTGGGACCCTTGAAGCATTTCTTGTCTGTAGTAGCACCTACTCTCAGGAACAAGTTTTTTTCCAAGATCTGATAGAATGGCCTCCACTCTGCTGTTATTTAGAAGACCTGTGCAAAGTAGAGTGAGTACTCTCATTTCATCACCCTTTCCATCTTTTATCTTATTTTTTTATGTTTTATTGATTTTTATTGTAATTTCTTTTATTGTTGAGCTTTTCAGAGTTGTTGAGGGTCAAGTGGCAAATAATAATAATAATAATAATAATAATAATAATAATAATAATAGTAATAGTAATAATAGTAATAAAAAAATAAACTTGGAGCATCATATGTTTTGATACCTAAGACTCGGAACATCATATGTTTTGATACCTAGGACACTGGCAGCAACCCGTATCAACCATTAGCACCAGTCAATCGTATTTGTGACACATTTTTAAATGTTCAGTTGACTGAGTTTCATGAATGAAAATGTTGATGATGATGATGATGATGATGATGATAATCATAATAATAATAATTTTTATGGTGTACAATTGGATACAGCTTTTTAAGATGTTTCTGGTGGATTCATTCTTTTCTTCAACATGAAAAAATCCTCTTAATGGAAGAACTATCCTAAATTTGTTATCAATTTAGCAGTTAAATTGAGTTTCAAAAAACTTTTTAAAAATCTATATTTAATCCTGTAATGAAGCTCAGACTAATGGTAATTTTCTCTTCATGGGCATAATATAAGCCATTTAAACTGAACAAATTTCTATAGGTTAAGCAGCCAATGTAAGCCTTTCACATTAAACTATTGGCCGATTACTGGTGGAAGAAAGAGAGTTAAAGCAGAGGGAAGCGTAAGTAGAATATGGGTGGTTTCTGGCTTTTGTTTCCAGTCTTTGTTTAACTCTCATTCCACTTGGCTATTGTTACCAGTAGGAAATGCATTGCATGTTGGCAGAAGGAATGAATGTATGCTGGACAATACAAAACTAGGAACATGCTGGCTTCAGGTGAAGAAAAAGAACAAGGTTTATGGGGTCTAGAAAAGCTTTAAAATAAAAGCCCAGCTTTCTTCCAGATGAACATTGAAGAAATAGGCGATATTTTTCATCTTGAAAATCCTGCTTCCTGAAACAAACAATAGCTTCTTGAAGCTTCTTTTGCTTCCTATGTTCAAAAATCACAGCTATCCATTACCAAATAGTGAATAAAACAATTATATTCAGCACCAAATCATACTGGAGGAAATAGGAAAAAACCCAAGAGATGCTTCAGTTTCTAACAGGTATCTATCACAGGCAATTTTGGAGGCTGTCCAACAACCCATTATGTTTGTCCAGTTCAGCTGTGTTAGGCAGCCAAATCCCATATTGTTATCTGTAAAAATCCCTATGGCTGTAATGATTGAAGGGGTTCAAGATAATTGCTGTGATCATGAGAATTGTTATGATTATCTCTGGCAATCATCTAATCTATTAGTGTGGACATGTGTCAGTCAGTCTTGACAGTTTCAATATATCTGATTTTCATTTAAATGCTTCCATTTACGTATCTTATTGATTCAGTCATCGACTATTTGCTTGGTTGCTTTGGTTATTTGCTGCAATTGTGTGACTTGATGAATGACCTAACTATGTATAGTTTCCCTGAAGTTATTTTCAAAAATTATTTGGTTGTTTTACATTATCATTTACCAAAATAAGATGTATATTCAGGGAAAGCCAATTATTTTTTATGTTATATAAAATCAACAGTGGTGTTTAATTGAATCCAGAAAATAAAATATAGAGAAAACCAATATATTGTTGGGGCAATATGCTGATTCTGTAAAAACCACATAGAGAGGGTTGTGAAATGGTATATAAGTCTAAGTGCTATTGCTATTGTTAATAACACAGCTACCAAATATCTAGAGTTCAGATTCCATAGAGATAAGAGTGTTCTTGAAAGTGGATATTTTCACTTCCTATAATCTTATAGATAAGATAATTTTTGAAAATAACTTCAGGGAAACTATACATAGTTAGGTCATTCATCAAGTCACACAATTAGATATCTTTCTATAGCCTAAAGACTCCAATAAGCACTGGGTATATTTATTGGAAGACAGGCTGATTGTGATATGAATGTACAATTATTATATTGCTCAATGTTTTATATATCCAACATTGATTTGGGGAAAGCCAAAGTCTTTGCCAGATGTAGAGAAAGGAAATTGCATTGTTAGGTTGATATTCACCTAATAGAAGTTGTTTCCTTCCAGGGATCAAAAATACAAAAAGTACAATAGTACATTAGTGCTCACCACTAATTGTTTCTGGGAGGCATAACAATTACTAAAAACAATGAGTACCAAACAAACCAAATGACTTACCATGTGACTTACTACATGACCCTTTGTTTCAGTTGGGAAGGACTTCCTGTCTGTTCCTTTTCCTATGTCAGCAACCTTCCCAGAATGGCTGACTTTCTGTTAACCCTCTGTGAACTTTCTTTTACAGCAATCTTCCCAGCATGGCGACTTCCTGTCCATTTTCTGTAGCTCTCTCCCTCTTCCTATCACAGTCAGTGGTGGGTTGCTACTGGTTCGCCCTGGATCAAGTGAACCGGTAGCAGCAGCAGCAGGAGGCTGCCCGGACATGCACAGAAGTGTCACATGCGTGAACCCACAAGAAAAACCGGTAGCAACAGGTTTTGAAACCCACCCCTGATCACAATGCATCAAATACCACACAATGTGTGCTGGGACAACATTTTCATGTCAATATGCATCAAGTACTGAATTTAATGAGTTTTGAAGCAGTTGAGTACCAAGGTACTACTGTAAGTTCAAACTAGGTTTTAACATAACCCACAGAAAATGACTAAGCTGTCTGATCACTTGTTGTAAATAGCACTTCTCTTGAGTTTGCAGAAGTTTCATTTATTCCTTTTTCTTCCAGAAAAAAAAACTCTTGTGTGTCTTTGAAAAAATAAAATAAAAATCTGGTTCACTTCCACTGATATCATGATTTAGATGTATAAACTTGAATATAAACCTAATTGCAATTTGTTGAAGTGATGGGTTTAGACCTGATTCTCAGATCTCCTATTAGTGTGAGCTCTTGTTAAAAATGGCTCAGTCTATGTTGCATTTCAGAGGCTGTGTGAGACTACCTTTGAGCTTAGGGGCATGCTGAGTGCAATCATGCACCAGCTCTAATCAGGATTTGTTGTGTCTTAAGTGTCCATGTGACCAAGAATCAATTCAGGCTCAGCTTGTAACTTTAAACACCTGCTATGAAAGATCTTTTAGGCTTGAATCTTACCCTGCAGCACTATTTCATCAGAATTTTGCAAAGGAAAGAGGGAAAGCAGAGTCACCTTAAGTTCTCTTGCATTAGACTTTGCCATCAATAATTCTTCCACTAAACTGAATATCTGGTGGAAGAAGGAATACATACCTATAATTTGAAACAATGGGATACTGAGTGGGTTTGCTTTACTTTTCTCACAGAATAGTTTCTCCTTTGGTGTTGGGTCTTTAGACGTAAACGGGGTGGGGGGAGCATTGACTTTTTAATTGATCAATAAGCTTCACTGGAAACCCTTCCAATTGAAGAAAAGTGTAGGTCATGCATGTTATAAATAAATCAATAAACCACATCTACAAGGATTTGATCATTCATCTAGAAAAGTCTACTGCAAATCGCAGTGATGCCAAAAAGGTGGTGCAAACACATAGAAACTATGAATTTGTCACACAAATATTGCTTGTATCCCACAGTCTTTATGCTTGTCTATGACCATAATAAATATTTGATTTGATTTGCTGTGATTATGTACTTGTGTCCCAGTACCATATCTCCTATGCATTTTCCCTATATTTTCAAATTAAAACTACAATATTTTTCAGTATATAAGATGCACTTCCCCCGCCCCAAAAAAATGGGTATGAATGTCTGTGCATCTTATACAGTGAATGTTGCCAAAGCCTTGCCCATCCACCAGCTCCCACCCTTCGGCCTCTGCCTCACAGAAATTTGCCTCCTTGCAGCCAACTGCAAACAGCCTGGTCAGGTTCAGCAGAGTCTGATTTAGAATGAGCAGCTGGTTGGCGGTTGGATCTGCCTCCCAAATCATCCAGGGGTGGATTCTACTTAGCTTTACTACCGGTGTGCAACAGGCCCCGCACGTGCTCTTCTGTGCATGCACAGAAGTATTTTCATGATGTCAGGATCAGTGGGTGGAGCCTCCTGCCAGTTTTACTACTGGTTCTATATAAGCAGTGTGAACCAGGGGCAACTTACCACTAGAATCACCACCGCCCATTGCTACCGTCACTGCTGCTGCCTATTGCTGCCTCTGCACATCCCATTTTCAGCCTCTGTGCACCCCATTTTCAGCCTGTTCCAGACCCCCGCCGCCTATCCCCGCCGCCTGGAACAAGTTGAAAATGGGATGCACAGAGGCCAAAATGGGGCATGCAGAGGCCAAAAATGAGAGGCATGGAGACCAAAAATGGGGCGCATGGTAGTGATAGGTGGCAGCAGCAATGGGGGGTGATGGGTGATGGCGATCCCTGTAGCCTAGAACAGCTGATAGACAATATTCCGGGAGGCAGATCCAACTGCCAATCAACTGCCTGTGCTAAATCAGGCTGTGCTGAAGCTGACCAGCTGTTTGCTGTTTGTTGCAAAGAGATAAATTGCTGAGAGGCAGAGGCAGATTTTTTTTTCTTGTTTTCCTCCCGAAAAGCTAGGTGTGTTTTATAATCCAGAATGTCTTATAGTCCAAAAAATATGATATATACTAGCAAATACAGGCGACAAGAACCAAAATTGGAAACAAAGAAAAGAGAGAGAGAGAAACTTCCAACTAAGGTTAATATTTCTTTAGTTTTGTTGATCTTTTCTTTATTTAGTGCAAAACTATTTCCATTTATCCATCATTTTGCAAAGATTACAAATGTGATCACATGACTCTTGGGACACTGCAGTCATCATAAATATGAATCAGTTGCCAAGCATCTGCCAAGATTTTGCTCATATGACCATGAGATGCTGCAACATGACAAAAGTGTGAAAAATGGTCAGAAGTTATTTTTTTTCAGTGCTGTTGTAACTTTGAATGGTCACTAAATGAAATGTTGTAAGTCAAGGACTACCTGTACAGAATAAAAAAGTTGCAAAGTATTGATGGTAAGACCTGAGGATCACACAACTTCCATAACCCCCCTCTTCTGATGCAGAGGAGATTCCTCATCTATCATGAGATATGATTGAAGATTCAGTTTCCCATCTAGTCAGCCTTTGTGCACAGTGTGAATTGATGATTTAACTTTTTCAAAACACATGGAAGCTACCTTATTATGAAAGCAGAGCTTCTCTGATCTGATATGAATTCTCAGAAGGACATCTGGAATCACTAATATGCCAGACTGTAATAAATTGTTTCAATTTCTCCAGTCACTAATATTCTAGCCAAATAAATGTAAAAGTACAAATATTAAATTGCATGCCCAACCTTGGTTTGATTGTAAATGCTAGGATGCTAGATGGAACTAGTCTGCTGTTTTAAGATAATATGTAAAGTTTACCCTTTCTCTAGATGACCCAAATTCTGCCATCTCTGAAAAAATGTACAAACATTTTTCAAGTCCAAGAAGAGGCAGACACTCAGGAATTCATAGCAACTATTAATTTTGGCCTCTCACTTCAAGAATTCTTGTTTTGGCAACAGATAAATATCCCCCCCATCTCACCCCATAGCCAGCTTCTTGCCTTCCTTGTTTAATGCCAGCTTTGGCATCGGAGAATCATTTTAGGGTATTATACTCACAACAGGATTCAACTGAGCTTGACCTAGAGCTTAATGAAAGTCCGATACCACAGTGGCCCCTGTAACCGGATTAGATATCATCGATCTTGTAAAACAACTAAGCTTGACAAAGATCCAGGTGACAATCTTATCACAGCTGAAATTACTTTACGTAATTTGGATTGGTGAAACATCATTCTAACTATCACGCTTACATTCATAAATAGTAAGGCAATGAAAAGTATTTCCAAAGAAGTAGGGTTTAGCCCTAGCATCTTCTTTACTTCCTAAGCATAAGCAAACTGTATCCTAGACATTTATATAATAAACTCTTACACTGGTCCAAATTTTTTTAAAAAAACAGTTTGGCTAAAGAACAAGCAAACTTGTGGGCCTTTTAGTACACTGGAAGTCAGGGGTGCTATTCAGCAGGTTCTAGAAAACTGGTAGCGGAAATTTTAAATAATTCGGAGGTCTGGCAAATACCACCTCTGGCTGGCCCCAGAGTTGGGTGAGAATGGAGATTTTGCAGTATCCTTCCCCTGCCATGCCCACCAAGCCACACCAGACCCACCAAGCTATACCCACAGAACCAGTAGTAAAAAAAATTGAATTCCACCACTGCTAGAAGTGTATTATTTGTATCTGCCATGCTAAAACTATTCTTAGTTACAGCACTAATACAACCAGTGGTGGGATTCTGCCAGTTCTAGGGGGTTCGGCCGAACCCTTTGTTAAATTGCTGGCTCACCCCGCCCCTTGCCCCGCCCCTCCGCACCACTATTTATTGCCAATAAACAGTGGTGGGCGAGGGACGGGCGAGCCAGCAATTTAACAAAGGGTTCAGTGTTTTTTTGTAATTTTATTGGCCCGCGGAGCTTCAGCCAGGGCCGGATTTTCCTATAGGCTAACTAGGCTTCAGCCTAGGGCCTCAAGATCAAGGGGGGCCTACATTCAAATTGTTAGCAAAATTAAAATTACACTTTCACTATAGGTGAAAGGGCCTCATAAGTGGAATAGCCTAGGGCCTCTTTTCATCTAAATCCGGCCCTGGCTTCAGCATAGGCTAATTAGCCCTTGCTTAGATCGGCTCCCGACTCTCAGCTGATTTGCTCTCAGCTGTTTTGCTCAGGGCTCTGCTGCTTGCTTGCAAAGAGTGCTGATTTTTTTCCCCCTAGCTATGCTGAAAAACGAAACAGAAAGAAAAGCAGGCTGTTGGCTTTGCTGTTGTTGCAACGTTGGGAAATTAGGCAGGCAGATTTTTTTTCTTTTTCCTCACCAAAAAAGGTAGGTGCAAACAACGGGAAATTTAGGGGAAAAGAGAGGTCAAGATTTTAAAACACAAAAGAAAAAAGCTCTATTTAACTAGGGAATTGTAATAATTGAGATACTATTAATTGTATATTGTGTTGAAAGCAGAAATGGTTAAGTTGTGGTTTGGAGGAATATATGGGGGAAATTATTTGATTTATTATTATTGGTAAATATAATTAATTGATTTGTAAGAAATTGGATTGCATGGAAATAATTGGAATATTCATGTTCATATTGATTAATATACAAAAAAGGTAGTTATATAACTAATTGATTTATATTAAAATGTTGAATTTATATTAAACAACTGTAATATTACATAATTAACCAATGTGAGGATGGATATAAAAATAGATGACAATGGGAAGGGGTATAATATAGAATAGAAGGGAAAAATTGAATTTGATTAAGATTAGAGATGAAGATGAAGGGTAATACTGGTTTTTTACAAAAATAGATGAGGAATAAATATGGCAAAAAGGAAATATAGAAATTGTAAATTTAATTGAAATGACTAAACACTGTTTAAATTTGTGAACCGGCCAAATACTCTGTTCAAAGAAAATACATTGTATGTTTGTATGTGTGTTTCTAATTATTGTTATTTATTCATATTTGTTCTCTTTTATTCTTTAAAGTTGAACAATTCATTCTTTATCTTAATATCTTTATATTTGTTTGGGGTTGGCTTTCTTCCCTTTCATCTTTTTTATTGTACAGCAATCTTTCTCCTCAAACCTACCACCTCTCTCTTTTCTTTCCTTCTTACTTTCTCTTCCTCCCCTTCTTCTTCTCCTCCCTACTTCCTCTTCCTTTCTCCTTCTCCTCCTCTCTTCCTCCCTCTCTTACCCTCACTCCTACTCTAATTTCCCTTCCCTTCCTTCATCCCACTATATTGCTGTATCCTTTTATGCATATGGACTACTCAGAGGGCTGAAAAAATTATTTCTGACTGGTCCTCGCACTTTTGACCAGTCCTCGAACTTACGACTGTCCTCACATTTTACATTTTTGCCCTATCTTGTCACCATGGTGAAGAGAAGCAGTTGTGAAATGAGTGACACGGTTGTTAAGAATGCTACAATGGGCATAAATGATGACCAGTCATAAGTGCGAAGACCGGTCAAAAGTGCGAGGACCAGTCAGAAATCACTTTTTTCAGCCCTCTGGGTAGTCCTTTTGTGCATATGGACTACTCAGAGGGCTGAAAAAGTGATTTTTGACTGGTCCTCACACTTTTGACCAGTCCTCAAACTTACGACTGTCCTCACATTTTACGTTTTTGCCCTATCTTGTCACCATGATGAAGAGAAGCAGTTGTGAAATGAGTGACACGGTTGTTAAGAATGCCGCAACGGGCATAAATGTGAGGATAGTCATAAGTGCGAGGACTGGTCAAAAGTGCGAGGACCAGTCAGAAATGACTTTTTTCAGCCCTCTGTAGTCCCTATGCAGATAGCCACGCCCACCGATCACATAACTAGCTAGCCATGCCCACCCGGTCACATGACCAGCTAGCCATGCCCATCCGGTCACATGACCACCAAGCCACACCCCCAACTAAGCCATGCCCACAGAACCGGTTGTTAAAAAAATTGAATCCCACCACTGGATACAACCTTTACTGCAAAGCTTCTTTACCAGTTCAGAGTGGTGCAATCCAAATTTTTAAACTTTCAGGATACATTCCTAATATCATTTTACACTATGATATTGATGTATCCAAAACAAAAACCCATAACTGGATATGCATCTTCTCTTATTTGTTAAATTACTCTCTCCATAGCTTATTATCTGTAAGTTTAAGTGAAGATATTATTTCATTGTAAGGTAGGACAGTGCATGAGAAAATGAAATCCTGTGGTTTCTCACTAAATGCAGTCCTCATATGAACATGCAGAGGCAGCCCTTAAACTATGTGCTAAATATTTGGAAGCACAATTAGACCTGGCTGCCATATGCACAGATGTGCTCTTGGGCAAACCATTCATCTTTTTTTCAAGCTGACTTGATACCCATGCCAAAAAATATTTCCAAGCTCTAAAACTTCTGGCTACATTTAATGCCTCGCCAACAGCTGTTCTCAAGGGAATGTTTGAGGAATTACATTTAATAAATTTTGCTCCTTGGTGAAGACTAGGCCATGTTATTTTATATTTCTCTTATTACAAGAGTGCCCAGTTGCAGTTAATAATAATACTCCATTTACTGGTTGAGGTCTTTGAGTACATATTGTTTGGGGAAGGGAACAGTCAGGGAAAGTATGATAGCAGAATTCAAGTATTTGAAGTGCCATCTTCTTTATAGCAGGATGAATTTCTCAGAGTTTCCTCAGAAGAAAAGAAATTACAAAGAAAGAAATTTTAATAGGATATTAGGAAAAAAAATATAATGTTAAATGCAACAAGTAATGGTAATAGAGAAGATGTCTCCTATTTGAGGAAAATTGAATTTCTCTTCACTGGAGATATTTGAACAAAGGCACCAGATGATATGGTAGCATCTTTATGCATTGGGCAGAAGTTGAACTGCCCAATGCATAAATCTCCCAGATGATTTACAACCTCTCCATTCTGATTCTATGACATGGAAATGGATCATAGGTAGGATTTAAATTCTTATTTCCAGTGGTGGGATTCAAATTTTTTAACAACCGGTCCTGGGGGCATGGCTTGGTAGTCATGTGACCTGGTGGGCATGGCTAGCTGATCATGTGCCTGGGTGGCCATGGCTACATGCATAGGGACTACGCAGAGGGCTGAAAAAAGTGATTTCTGACTGGTCCTTGTACTTACGACCGTTCTCACATTTATGACCGTTGCAGCATTCTTAACAAACATGTCACTCATTTCACTGCTTCTCTTCACCACGGTGACAAGATAGGGCGCAAAACGTAAAACGTGAAGACAATCATAAGTGCGAGGACTGGTCAAAAATAACTTTTTCAGCCCTCAGAGTAGCACATAGGGACTACCCAGAGGGTTGAAAAAAGAGATTTCTGACCAGTCCTCACGCTTATGACTGGTCATCATTTATGTCCATTGTAGCATTCTTAACAACCATGTTACTCGTTTCACAACTGTGGTGCTTCATGTGACCGGCAGGCATGGCCAACTCAACATCATTTCTTTGCCCTAATGACAGTTTGTTGCAAAGATCATAAGTGTGGAAAATGGTCATAAATCACTTTTTTCAGTGCCATTGTAACTGTTGTAAGTCAAGGATTACCTGTACAAAAATACAAAAAGCTTATTTGCTTGAAAAAATCTGCCCTAAATGCCAGTCATTAGATTAGAAATACCTGCAAACTGGAGTTACAAATCAGGCAAGGTGCCAGAGCACCTTGAGGAATTAAAGTAGTTAAAATGCAATGATAACTATCAGCCGCCAACTCTTACTCATAAAGTGAAACCCGTTAGCAGAGATGTTATTTAAGCTTTCCAGAAAGAGCACACCCAGGAGAAGCAATCCTTAGATCCATTTGCACCACTTAAAGATACCAGCTGGCCTCATTCACCTCATAAGATATCCCAAGGAAATCATCCAGGTTTAAGGAAAGATCACATGTCCCCCAGAAAGGCAATAAAAAAATCAGTGTCAAGCTTGCATTCTGCCTCTTGAAAGTACACCCCAAAGGACAGTGCCAAGAACCACTAAAGCAGTGAAGGAAGACCCCTTCCCCAGATAGAAATAGCACTTGAGATAAACCTAACTACAAAGAAAATAATTACACCAGAATGAAGCAAAGGAGCAAACACAGTAGCTGTTGCTTGTTAAATCAATTACCAGAACAAATAGACATAGGAACTAGCCAGATTTCTGAATCTGCTTCTTTTCAGGAACAGAGATTAACATTTTTCTTTCCAAACAAAGCTGAATAGGGAAAATTATCCCATCAATAAACACAGGATTAAACATCACCAAGCACAGAATTAAACTTCACCAAAAACCAGTTTTAGACCAAAAATCAGAAAGGGTATGTAAACTCACGTTTGAATGTCAATCTTTCTAGGTAGCTAAAAAGGCTTGCTGAATATCACTCATCTTGGTTCCTTGTCATTCTTTCTGGCAGCTCTGCTTCATTATTCAATTATTTCTTCAAAGTGCTGATCATTGCATCTCGGCTGGAAGAACTCTAATAGGGGAGTATTTCCTCCCAACACCGGTGTAAAAAGCTTAAAACAACCTTTCCCCTCAGAGTGAAATCCAATTTTTTTCTGTACCGATTCTGTGGGTGTGGCTTGGGGGATGGCAGGGGAAAGGTATTGCAAAATCTCCATTCCCACCCTACTCCAGGGGAAGGATACTGCAAAATCTCCATTCCCACCCCACTCTGGGGCCAGCCAGAGGTGTTATTTGCCGGTTCTCTGAACTACTCAAAATTTCTGCTACCAGTTCTTCATAACCTGTTAGAACCTGCTGGATTTCACCCCTGCTTCCCCTTTAAGAAAGTCAAGCAAAGGGGAAAAAAAGTTCCGGAGGTGACACTAAGTCTAGGCGTATTGCCAAGAATGTAATAAGGATTAATTGAGGCAGTTTCTGTAAGCAGGGCAATAAAGATTAGGCTAGAAACAACACCAGAATGTTGTAATTCCTTACAGGATTAACCCTGTAAACTGGAAAAAAACAAAAGGAGATTTCTTCTAACAACCAATTCTCTGAACTGCTTAACTACTTTGGACCGCATCGTGCCTTTGCGGCCTCTGACCCGATGCCAATCTCAATTGGCTCCTTGGTTCTCTGAGGAGCTGAGAGAGATGAAGCGTCAGAAAAGATGCCTAGAGAGCATTTGGAGGACTAGTCAATCCGATTCTGACCTGACACAGGTGAGGTCTTATATCAAGATCTACCTAGTGGCGATAAAAGCGGCGAAATCTAACCATTTTTCCGCTCTTATCGCATTTTCAGAGAACTGCCCAGCCGCCCTGTTTAGGGTGACCCACTCCTTCTTCGGGCGGGGGGGTGCGGGAAGATCCCTTGCAGGGCCGCGCTGAAGATTTTGTGCAATTCCTGCATGATAAAGTCGCTCGGATTCGGGATGGCTTGGACTCCAATTGGATGAGTCCAGGGGAGGAGACAGGGGCAGGTCTTGAGAATATTATCTGGGAGGATCCTGTGGCTCCCGAGGATGTGGACAGGGTTCTGGGTAGGATTAGTGCTGCCACATGTTTATTGGACCCGTGTCCCTCCTGGTTGGTACTGGCCTCCCGGGAGGTTACACGAGGCTGGCTCCAGGGGATTATAACTGCTTCTCTGAGTGAGGGCACCTTTCCCGCCACCTTGAAAGAGGCGGTGGTGAGGCCCCTCCTCAAGAAGCCTTCCCTGGACCCGGCTGAATTAGCTAACTACTGTCCGGTCTCCAACCTTCATTTTGTGGTGAAGGTTGTCAAGAGTGTGGTGGCACGACAACTGCCCAGGCACCTGGATGAAGCTATCTATCTAGACCCATGCCAGTCGGGCTTCAGGCAGGGGCACAGCACAGAAACAGCATTGATCGCGTTGGTGGATGATCTCTGGAGGGCTCGGGACAGGGGTTGCTCCTCTGTCCTAGTCCTATTAGATCTCTCAGCGGCTTTTGATACCATCGACCATGGTATCATGCTGCAGCGGTTAAGAGGGTTAGGAATAGGGGGCACCGTCCTGTGGTGGTTCTCCTCCTTCCTCTCCGACTGCTCGCAGTTCGTGTTGGCAGGGGGGCAGAGGTCGACCTCGAGGCATCTCGCATGGGGAGTGCCACAAGGGTCGGTCCTCTCACCCCTTCTGTTCAACATTTATGTGAAGCCGCTGGGTGAGATCATCCGTGGTTTTGGGGTGAAGTGTCATCTGTACGCTGATGATACTCAGCTGTACATCTCCACCCCAGACCACCCCAACGATGCCCTTGATGTGATGTCTCACTGCCTGGAGACCGTGCTGGTCTGGATGGGGAGGAACAGGCTCATACTCAACCCGTCCAAGACCGAGTGGCTGTGGCTGCCGGCGTCCCGATATAGTCAGCAGGTGCCATCGCTGACTATTGGGGGTGAATCTTTGCCCCCCACAGAGAGGGCTCACAATCTGGGTGTCCTCCTGGATGCACGGATGTCTTTAGAAGAGCACATGACGGCTGTGGCCAGGCGGGCCTCTTATCAGGTTCGCCTGATTCGCCAGTTGCTGCCCTTTCTGGACCAGGATGCCTTGCGCACGGTCACTCATGCCCTTGTCACCTCCCAGCTGGACTATTGTAATGCTCCCTACATGGGGCTTCCCTTGAAGAGCACTCGGAGGCTCCAAATGGTCCAGAATGCGGCCCCGCGGGTGGTTATGGGCGCAACCTGTTGTGCCCACGTGACACCCCTCCTGCGCGAGCTGCACTGGCTCCCAGTGGTCTTCCGGGTGCGATTCAAGGTATTGGTTACCACCTTTAAAGCGCTCCATGGCATAGGACCCGGGTACCTTCGAGACCGTCTTCTGCCACCAATAGCCTCCCACCGACCAGTCCGCTCCCACAGAGAGGGTCTCCTCAGGGTGCCATTGGCCAAGTTATGTCGGCTGTCGACACCCAGAGGGAGGGCCTTTTCTGTGGGAGCCCCAGCCCTGTGGAATGAACTGCCCCCGGAAATACGTAAGATCTCCGACCTCCGGGTGTTTCGTTGCGCATTGAAGACCCTGTTGTTCTGCCAGACCAGGCTATCAACATAATAATTTTAATTGGGGTATTTTAAATTTTTGGGGTTTTAATCCGGCCAAATTTATTTAATTATTTTAATTTTTAATCATTGTTGTGTCTTGTGTTTTTAAATTGGCTGTACACCACCCTGAGTCCTTCAGGAGAAGGGCGGTATAGAAATAAAATTATTTATTTATTTAAATTATTTATTTATTTTACTTAACAACCAGTTCTAGAGAACTGGTGCAAACCAGTAGAATCCCACCCCTGCTTATCTCCCAGCATCATGATCCTAATCTGAATTTTACTCTTTTTCTGCAATGCCTTTCAAGTGCCTTGGAGGTCAAATTATAACTTTCCTGCCAACATGTCTAGTTTACCACTTAAAAATGGTACAATTAGTGATATAGACTTGATTTCATTATGGAAGAGCAAAAGAGTTCCTTAACTTTCCATCTCTTCTAAAAAATCATTAAGAGATGAATCGGCATATACTTTGAATGTAGTTTTCCTTTGTGTTTCTGAAGCAGATTGCTCTGGGATGCCCAAATGTCAGGGTTTATTTTGCCTTTCCTGTCTGCACGTCAGAATCAGAACCATGATCCCTGAATCAAAGACACTGCTAAGCATGTGAGATGGCTGAACTGCAATTTTCTGCATTGACAGATCCAATATTCTGCTAAGGAAATGGTATGAATGGTTGGTAATGGTCTATTAGAGATGTTATTGAGAAACTGGCTGAACCTGTTTTCGAGAAAGATACAATTTATTTCACAGATCTGGAAGAAAAGATATAGATTATATGTGGTTGGTAATACAGACTTTTTTTTTAATCCAATGTGACTGATTTGTTTTAAATAATATATTAAATAGTAGATTTTTGCCCTAATTCATCTTAAAATCAGCTGCAGAATTATATTTGCTTCATTCAGAAATGTTGGACTCTTTAGTTATTTGCTTTCAAACAACTGAGGCTGCTGCATTTCTTCCCTTTTTCAGAGTTCCGTTTACTTTGAGGTCTAAAACCGCAAATCCAATTTTTACACTTCCCTTGTTATGCTACCAAAAACTTCAGTGCCAACCTCTTATCTAGAATTCCTTTGAAATATTTGTGAATAGCAAAACATTAATATAATATAATATATTTATGTTTAATCATTTCTACAGGTCTTTGGCACTTTTAGTCTCAAATATGGATTTACATTCATTCACTTAGGACATTTTCATTTTATAAGACCAGTTTATACCTAACGAGGCTTAACATAACCAGATACCTTCCCAATACTGTATGTTGACTTTCAGCTTCCATTATATTTAATATACAGTCTTCAGATTGTGGTCCAGTCTCATCCATGCATACAATTGTTTATAACACATTTAAAACTTTGCTGCTAAAGCATGTTCCTGAGTAATTTGCAAACATAAAGTGGAGCTGAAATTTAGGGACAGAAGCAATAAAAATTCCCTTTCCCTAGCATACTTGTACATGCATGCAAAACTTTATCTCTGATTTCCTAATTCATATCCTTGTCTTGAAATATTTATTCCACTAGATCCAATAACCTTTATACTAACAGCTTCATTTTGCTGTTAGTTATTTCCATTACTGAAAATAATATTCTGATATCACATATATATAAAATCCCTGTGGGTCCAACAAATAGGCAAAAGGCGAGATCATTTACTATAAAAATAATTTAGAAACAGCTCCGACCCATAAAATAATATATTTAACCAATGTAACATCCAAGGTATTTTGCCACAAATTTGTTTCCATTTATTTTTCATTAAGTTGAGTGCAATATTTTGCTGCTCCTGTTTTACATTTAGGAATATAAAACTAAACAGTTTATTAGCTGAGATATAAGGAAAGTCTTTATTTAGAGATGATGGCTGCTCCTACCTCCAGAATAAAGTTATGAGAAATTCAGTGATGTGTATTATAGGCTAAGAAGTCATTCAATTGCATTTGAGTTCTATAAAATTCTTGGTTATTTAAATTTCGGCCTTTTCAAACTCAGTCCTGGCATAAATGTTTCTGTTATCTTGGCTAGGAATGCCATTCCTATCAGTCACCTTAGATGACCTACCCTACAAGGTGTAGTAATGAGTGAGCAGGTGAGCAGGTGTGTGTGGGAGGGAGGGAGGGAGGGAGGGTGAGAGAGAGAAAGATCTTAAAATCCATCTGCAATATAAACAAGGTAGGAGATCCACGCATCATAGTAAACACTATGACAGAAAGTGAAGCATTTTATAGGTATCATAATAAATTATTCTTTCACATCATCCTGTAAGAATTGAATTCAGAGCTATTTAAAATGAAATAATATGAGAAGACAGATGAAATCTTCTGAACCACCACAATCTAAGAAGATAAAGAGTAGACCAGTGTTTCTCAATCTTAGCTTTAAAAGTTGTGGACTTCAAGTTCCAGAATTTCTTAGCCAGGATGTTGCCATGGGGATTCTGGGAGTTGAGATCCAACCATCTTAAAATGGCCAAGGTTGAGAAACACAGCACTAGATTAATAATAAAAAAAATGACATGTAATAAAACATACTTTTGAATAAGGAAACCCATTGTAGAAAGTTAGCACTCACCCACCCTCCTAGAAGAATGAAATATTGAAGGAAACATTAGAAAGGCAGAATATTATACCTCCCTGGATGAGAAAAAGAGAAACATGCTCTTGGAAAGCAGCCCTCACCTTTGTTAATAGCCCCAGAAAGACTGGGCCATCCTATCTACAAAACAAAAAGCCCTCACCTCCAGAGTGATAGGATTAGCCCTCACTCAAGATCCAAACCAGGACAAAGCCATTAAGCCATAATAGTAATTGCCCAACACCCTTTCAGAACACAACCCTCTTCATTACATCATCACCCAGCAAGATTCAACCAAGTCTGGGATACAGACAAGCCTCAGCTATGACTGCATAGCCCCATGGGAGTCTGACTGCAATCAGTAGGGTAAGCTCAAATTCAAAGCCCGGAATTTTTTTCTCATTAATTTAATCAAACTCTTTTTAAATATTTCTACTTATATGAAGTAAAACAGAAAAAGAGTAGAGAAGCACAGCAAATATTATATTTGAATAAATTAGGAAAATGACTTTTGTAATTGGACATCCTATCAGATAGCAAGACTTGAGTAACTATTTTTCTGCAGATGCCCTCTATTCATTCCAAAATGTTTGGGGAGAAAATCTAAAATCAAGTCTGAATTATTTTGAGGGACTACCGTATGTTGTTACCTTGAAGAGGTTCAAGTTCTCTTGGAAATGCCATGTTCTCTTCAAGTTTGGCTAGATCTGTTGACAAATGCTAAGGATCTTTGTACTAAGTAGGATTGTTTCTTCTCTCCAGTCATGGATAGGTTCAATAGTGAAAAGAACTACAGAGAGCTGAGATAATTGCCCATACAAATGACATGAAGTCAGTGTGCTCATGTACACATCACAATTAGTGGATTATTATGTTATGTGGAAATGACCTTGGGAGGCAGGAGAAACAGCCAGGAGGCAGATGAACCCACAGAAGGGATGGATGGCATCTCAGAAGGGGCCCTACCTAGTTTCATGGACTTAAAGATGAGGAGGGAGAACTGTACTTGGAAGGTTCTGTTAATGCACTTTTAAAATTAAGATAAAGCTAGTACTCCTGGATGTGCTTCTCACCTGAACTACCTCACAAAGTTGATAGCTACATATCAATTTCAATCCTGCTACAAAATCTTGCTAATATTATTGCATATGTAGCTGTGTAACACAATTGTTTTTCCATAGACAAAGAGCCTGTAGGAGATCTGCTGTTTATAGGGTTAGTCCTTCTGCATTTCCCCCTTTCCTTTTTCATTTCTTCCATTCTTACCTTTACCTGTAGAATTTATTTTTTTTTCTACTCAATCTTATACACATAGAAAGAGAAAGATTTGGAGTTCTGAGACAGAGTATGCTTAAGATATTTGCCTGTCTTATTTCCTGGTACAAATTTCATAATACTCCAACTTGCTTTGGTCTGTAAAATTATTTTATCTTGTCTGGTGCACACCCAATTGCAATTCATGGGTTGCAAGGCCTGAAGCATTTTCAAAATCGACTGCATTTCTTTATTAATGCACCAGGTTCAATTTTATTGACATAGCAAAGGATTAGAAACAGAATACTTTCAATACTCAGGAGAAGAACTACTATGTCTAGCAATTTCTCTTGCCAGAGAGATAGCAACATGGGTCAGTAATTTTGTATCAGTTGTGGGCAGGATGAGAGAGTAATCAGAGGAGGATGGATTATAAGGAACCATCAAGGTGTCAGTTTCTTAAATGTATGTCAGGCTTCGCAACTTATTTTATCATCTATCTATCTATCATCTATCTATCTAGATTTTTCTTTGCAGTTTCCACAAAACCTTGTGCTAATTTATTTTTAAATATTCAGGATTTCTTTGGAAGAAAGAGGAAGCTGGCACAATGGAAATGGGCATATTGTCATATTTTGGTGATCAGGCCAAGATTTTTCTCCAGTACAAAGATGTTGGATTCAGTGCCCTCTGTAGAGATGGTACTTTGAAAAGATCTGGTTAGCTTACGGTCCAGGCATACAGTCAAATGCAATGGTTAATGCATCATGGTCAGAATGTTCCAGATATTGCTATTTCCCAGTAGTAGCAAAGTATTATTTTATATCTGTTATTCCATTTAGTCTATTAACTAAATGTCTGTCTTATTTGATTGGACCTGGATATACTCTCTGAATTTCTGTCTGGATTTAGTCAAGGGTAGCAGTTTATAGCCTGTTTATGACTTGCAGGCAGAGATACCTTATCTTATCTCTGCAGAGATATCTTATCTCTGATAGAAAAAACAACAAAAAAAGGACTTTTTCTTTTCATTCTCCTCATAGTTAAAGAGAGTAGAATCCATTACTCTCTATGACTACAAAGACAATCATGCAGTTATATTGACAACAATATAGAAGTGGTTCATCACTGACCTCTTCCAGAACATTTAATGATTTCTTATTCCATAATTTTGGTATTAGCCAAGGGCTGGAATGCTTTTTTTAATTATAGAAGTCACATAAAAAAATTGATCTGAAGTGAAAAACGAAGGTTTTTTTTTTTTTTTTTTTTTTTTTGTCCCAACTGTATTGTTGTAGAGATTGTGGTCTCTTATTATGGCAGTTGGGCCTTGGTGGAAAGGGACAGACAGGAACCCCTTCAATAGATGATTTCAACTAGGACATCTTACCTCAGTACTAGTACTGTCAGTATAGTGTATTGATTAAAGGCTGAATAAGGCTTAGTGGTGGTGGTGTTTTATGACAGGAAAAAGTAACTGGAATTTTGAGAGCTTATTTTGAATAGCTTAAATAAGTGCTATCACAAGAGGATGAGATTTAACTATTGTGGAATAGCTACCCCGTGATCAAATACAAAACAGAATTTTGAGAAGGCAAAATAGTTGTTTGCATTTTTTTTAGAATTCCAGGATCCCCTGAAAGCTGGAGCACTCTTTTAAAGCAAAACCCCAAAGTATAAGCCTTCTAAGCATATTGCTGGATAATGGCACATAGGTAAACCCTCATTTCAACACAAAATTCTTTGTTCAGGCAGAAGTCTTTGATGTGCTCTGATGTGCAGAAAAAATGTTCTATAGATAAAGGTATTGAATTGATATAGATCACTGGACCTCCATGTGACAAAACAGCTTATCATGTGCAATGCAGGTCATCTATGCCAAGTCTATTCTTCAGGCTTCTAACCTACTTCATTTGACAATACACAAACACACTCACACAAATGCTGTTACTTCCCAATTCCAAGAAGCAAATACTCTAGAGAATTACAGAGAATGCAATTAGTAACACTGGGAAGTTTTCCACTGCAAAACTTAAGAAAATTGGCCATTGCACCAATGATACAAATTGCAAAGGTTTTTCTGACCCTGATGAATCTAGTATCCAGTTTAAAAGACAAAACCATCCTGTTCCAACAACTGCATTTAGTTCCAACAAGGGAAACAGACGATCTTGGCTATCATGTGATATATTGTAAGTTATTGCATGGTTAGTCTCCCAGACATCTCACTATAGTGACTCTCCTGATTTGGAAGATTTCTGTTTAACTAAAACTCAGTCAAGACCTGTTAGAGTAGAACTTCTTAAATATTACTTTCACATGTTAATGTAGAAATGAAGAATGCTGCATTGTAATTCGGATCAGTTTCTGCTGCTGTATCTTCAATTAATTGAATTTTAATTATTCTGTCAATTTTCATGTTGAAGCAGGAAGTGTATTCTTTCTCATTTGTTCTTGATTTGTTATATTCATTTCACTGGGTGTACCAAAAGACGAAATACATACACACACAGTCACACATTTGCAGATGCACACACAAACAATTACAGGGACAATTGATGCCAACGTCCTTCACAGTATTTACTACAAAGTATGTGGGAGTTTTGCTATAAGGCAGCCCACTGAAGTGCATTGTAAAAAAAAAAAAAAAAAAAAATAGGTTGAACTCAAGGCGGTGAACTCTGGAAATGCCACTGGCTCAGCAAGAGTTCTGATACAGCTATGACTCCAAATGTTTATTTGCACTTTGTATTTTGTGAAAATGCAGACATGACAAAACTACTTTAACATAAATGAAACTAAGTTCCTCTGGAAAAGTCTTTTGGCTCTTGAAAGGAAAAAAAAATGTTCAATTCCAGTTTTTAAGTGATGATGGCTTTTGAAACCTGTTTCTTAGTAACACAACCACTTAACAAGCCAAAGTTTAAAGCAGGAAAATTGAAGAAAGACACAAGGTGTTTAAATATTGAAGCCTTACATTTTAAAACGTCCAGCCCCAGATATAAGGGATACAGTATATAGGCAAGGTGTCAAGGGGAAATTATTTTGGTCTTATAATAAATAGATATTCTTTGCTTTCCAATTTCATTAATTACAAGAGCAACAACTGCTGGTACCAGTAATGACTATACATTACTGTGTAGTACAATACAGTGCATATTTGTTGAAAATTCAAGGATGGCTATGATTAAAATATAGAAGCATTTCTTTGGAGAGATGGAAGATTCTTTATCTAAAGGTAGCAAGCCATTTACAAGAAGCAATAAGTCTCTTGCAAGCCCTCTAAAAAGTAATTACATATTGCCCTCTTCTTTTAATGATAGAGCAAGCAAGATCTTCAATACCACCCTCTCTCATGACAATATGGCAGCAGCCAATGAAAGCAAAATACCTTGTTTTATCTCTAGCATGGAATCAATTACATTTTCTTACATTACGCCCCCCCCCCTTCCCCAATACTCTCCATTAAGGCTTCTGTCATTGGATTCCAGTTGATCCCTGATTGCCAAGGGGAAGAATCCATTAAGCAGATAATAATGCATTTTGGCTTTTAATACTCCACTGACAGAAGGTATTCTAATGAATCTCTCACAGACTTCATGGCTAGGCCATGAACCTGCTAATCAATGGCTCAGGTAAGCAGGTAAAGCAAGCCGAGAGAGAGAGGCAGAAGGAGAAAAGTCACTTTCTGGGTTATCACAGTTCTTGTTATTTCTTACATGTCACAGACAAAATGGTTTCAGCTTTCCTTTCTCAATTTGCTGTTTCTTTTTTGACTGAAAACCTGAAACCTATAACAATGCTTTCTATCAAAAAATAAACAACTGGGCATCTTCTAACAAATAATGCTTCAATTTTACAGCATTTTATGTTATTTCAAAACACATAAAATAGGAATAACAATTCCTGCTCTCTCCATGGAGATGACAATTTTTACTTAAGATACATTTTCACATTATTTATAAAGTAGCAAACTCACAGGCTAAAAGGAAATCTGGATATAAATTGTACAAATAAACAGTATCTATTTATATCATCTACATTAAACCCATTAATATCAATATCCATAACTTTCTCCTTTTGATTCAGTGGGTGCAATCATCTAAGTTCAGATTCAATTCATTTTTTGTTTATTTATGTCTCACCTTTCTTTTGTACAATTCCAGGCAGAATACTTAGTGCTTCCTCTTCTTATTTTGCCCACCAAACAATCCTGCAAGGTGGATTTAATTAAGAGAGTGACTGCCCCAAAGTCCCCCAACTGGCTTTTATGCCTAAGAGGAGAACTAGAACAAATGATCTCCCCATTTCTAGTCCAGCATCTTTATTACTCCATCAAACTGGGTCTTTGCTATAATTGTTAGATATTCGTAAAATTTTGGGGTTTTATGTTTGTGGTTGACATAGATGATAATGATGATGGCAGCAATAACAACGATGATGATGGAATATTGATTATTTTCGTGGTATCTTCAAGACCGTCTTCTACCGCATAACTCCCAACAACCGGTAAGATCCCAGAGAGTTGGTCTCCTCCGGGTCCCATCAGCTAAACAATGCCAGCTGGTGGGCCCGCGGGGGATGGCCTTTTCTGTGGCTGCCCCAGCTCTCTGGAACCAATTACCTCCTGAGGTCCGGACCATTCCCACCTTATTGGCCTTCTGAAAAGCAGTGAAGACCTGGCTTTTCCAGCAGGCCTGGGGCTGTTGATCTCGCTCTCATGATCCAGCGAGATCCAGCCATGAATGAATGAGTTTTAATGTTTTTAATGTTTTTAATTCTTAAATGTTTTTTATAATGATTTTAAATGCATTGTGAGCCGCCCTGAGTCTTCGGAGAGGGGCGGCATACAAATTGAATTAATAAATAATAAATAATAAATAAATTTTTATCATACTCAGTTGATAAATACTCAGTTTTTATCATCTTCAGTTTCCAAATATAAGCAAAGAAAAAAACATTAATGTTCGCATTTCAAATTCACCCAACTGCAATCAAGTGTTGCTTCAATAGTAGAAGTAGTAGTAGTAGTAGTAGTAGTAGTAGTAGTAGTAATAATAATAATAATAATAATAATAATAATAATAATAATAATAATAATTACAAAACATATCAAGAAATTGCAGCTTCCTGCAATAACACCAGCAGAATTGCATAAGACTGCGCTACTTGGAACATCATATATTTTAAGAAAATACTTGGTTGATACCTAGGATCCTGGCAGCAACCCATATCAACCATTAGCACCAGTCAATCATATTTGTGACACATTTTTAAATGTTCGGTTGACTGAGTTTCATGTTTAATGAATAAAAGAGATGATAATAATAATAGTAATAATAGTAATAGTAATAATAATAATAATAATCTGCATTACCTTTGCTTGAAGGCCCACTCTGCAAACTGTTAACTTTTATAGTCACCAATTGAACAGAAAAAAAGAATTGGATTCTCTCTTCCAGAATATTCCAAGCAGTTAATCAATTATTATGCCTCTTGAAAAAGCACCTTTGGGACAATCAATTATTGTCTTTGGCTGCTTTCTAGCAATCAAAAGTTACTACAGAGCCATATCTGTGTATATTCTGCCCTCTCCCAAAATCAAGATACTGGCTGCAACCATACAAGCAAAACACTGCCCCTTTTTTGTATGTGTCACATGAAAAGGCTGAGTTTTTTATTGCAGGATTTTGGCTAACATCTTTGCGTTTTTACTTGCCCAGGTATATTAGTTGAGAAGGATGACAAACATTATACAGTTCAGTAGAATTAGATGGATTCAATTATTATGGTAAGAGGGGGCATAAATTCAGTGTTGCAAATCTTCCATATATTCATATGCCCTTTTAATGGACAAAATCTCTTCCCAACTAAATTCCATATTGAACTGGAGTCCCAGCACATAATAAAAACTTCTGGTTTAACTACCATTACCAGGATATATGAAGAAGGCATAGGGAATGGTCTAGAAGAACAGGAGGAAGAACCACTGCAGTCAGACAAGTGGGGATTATGCTCATTCCAAGAAACTAACTTGAATAAATATCTCAGATGGACTTTCTCTAATTCACATGAAGACAAAGTGAAGAAGGATGGAAACACATTCAGACCTGCAAAATTATATTAGTATAACAATAGTTCTAAACCTATATGGCATTACTTTCTTAGTCTGCTCTACCTTACAGGGCTGATGGTGTATGACTAACAAGCTGCAAAATTATTACCATTATTGGAGATAGACTATGAACCTGCAATCTGAGAAAGAAATTACAAAAAGTGTGTGATTTGCAACAGAAGTTTATCTAGGTTTAACATATATTGGTACAATGCAGAGGTAAGCAACCCATAATAAAGGATAGAAACAACATGAATATTCCAATGTCTTTTTATGACCTCAAGATTATGAAATGAAATTTACTGCTGAAACATTAAATGATAGCAGCACAGTTTCACATAAACTTTTCTTGTTGGAAAATAAAAGATAAAATTAGGAAAATTGGTACCTAACATATGGGGGGGGGCGGGGATTACATATTGTGAAAACTGGATGTTATGGGAATGCTGATACCATATTTTTTTTAAGAAGATAAAAGTCTTAATACTACAGTTTTCACAGTTTCAGGCACAAATTGACTTCCATGGACCTTACTTCATACTTAAGTGGTCAGTAGAGGGGGCGTGCATAAGTGCACTAATGTGCCTATCATCCCTGTTTTTTTTTTCCTTTTATTCTTGTTCTCATTTTTGTTTGACAAATTTTAATAAATAAAAACTACCCTCCCCAGCAATATTGCCATATCACTTTTAATATTAAACTCAGCATCTAGAATTAGGTCTTCGTGTAAAGTCCATAAAAGGCCCGGGGGTGGGGGCAAATATAATGGATGGGGCATATAAACTACATTTTTGCAAAATAAATGAGTACAATGTTTTGAAAGAAGAGAGAAGGCAATTTCATATTTGGAAAAGAAAGGTAGAGTATTAAGGATGGAAATGGATTTGAATAGGACATTTTAATTAAAAAATGAGAAATAGCTAGTAAGGGGCCCACCTGGGCTAAAGCAGCTTCTTCTCCATCTGACTATGATTCTGAGAGATCAATGAAATCCAATAAATGGTGAGAACAACACCAGAATGCCGAGTGCTAAGAATGTTAAAATTTAGCTATATCTTAACATCACTTCCTCATGTCCTACTCTTTTTTTCCCATTCCTTCACCTTTTCCTTTCTATTCCCTTAAATTATGGAGTTTTACCAAATCCTTGATGTTCCATCCTATAAATGTTTCTTGAGATTTAAATAAAAAATAGAAACAAAACTGAAAAGCTGAATCTGGCCTGATTTAAAGGGATGTGGTTCAAATGTTGAAGGTTAAGTTTATGAAGGGGGAATGGAAATGATAAGAAAGGCTCATATGTTGCCTCCCCATGACTGTACAAGGTGTTTTATGGGCTGACCAAGCAAGGATGTTTTTACAGTATTCTGGGACACGAGTTGGGAAAGATATCCATAAACAAATACAGAACCTCCAGAGGTGATAGAAATATCACCCCATCAGATTTAGCAGAGAGATCTCTGGATAAGGTGGAGGATCATGAACACAAGCTGCTAAAATAGAAATTTGGGGGGGGGGGGAATTCCAAAATATCGGACTAACTGAAAAGAGTCACAATACAGACTTGTGAAGAAATTTTATAGTGCAGTTTCAAGGTGTGGCAGATTATTCAATTTTATATTCAATAAGTGTGGTGTAAATGGAAAGGAGTAAAAAATGTGAAGATATTACAAAGCCCAAATTGGACATAACAAGGTGGAGAAAACTGGGCTGTCTGGATTTTGTTGAATTACATCTGTCAGAAAGTTGAGATGTATGATAACAATATATGTACAATAATTACATCTTCATTTTTTTCACTAGTAATAGAACAATAATTTCTCAAAAGTTTCTAAAACATTATCTTGAAGCTATTAGTGTAAGTTTGTGAAAAGTATTTTCTATTACAGAGATAATGTGGCACAAGGTGGCCTATCAAACAGCACTGCACATATGGGAGTCCCATTACTAGCCCATCATATTTCTTGGCACAATGTCTCAGCAACTTGGAATATTTAGACTTGCAGTGATTTTGGCTTCAAATCCTCTTGAATGAATACTCTTCTACCCTTTCCTAACCACAAACATATGTTCACATAGTAATAGAGTTCTCTATGTTGGTTTAGTAAGAGAATAAAATTGGAAGCAGCAAACTAATTTAAATCTGAGTGGTCTATAACTAATAGTTGCAAATTGTCGGGGTGAAATGGAAATAGGGACATGAGTGGAGTGTGTGTGTGTGTGTGTAATAGTTCAGGTTTTTTTCCTTTTTAATAAATTTACAGACATTTCTGTAAACAGAAATTCAGAATTCTGTAAATTCTGTTTTCACTTTGTCATTATGAGGTACCGAGTGTAGATTAATGAGAAAAAAATGAATTTCAACAACTATAGAATCAGGGTACAGCATAACAAAATTGACAAAAGTGAAGGGAGTCTGAAATTGTGTGTGTGTGTGTGTGTGTGTGTGTGTGTGAATTAAGTATTATATTGAATTATAGGTAGGTAGAGCTTTGAGGAATAGCTTCTTTCCATAAAAAGTAGCTTCTCCTTAATTAATTCCATTAATTATGAATTGTAAATACTATGCATTGCCAGTTGAAGAACAGAGCATTCCTATCTGCACTCACATGCTTTTATGTACTTTTCATTTCAGAAAACTGCCATTTGTATGTGATAGGAACTGTCAAAAGGAAGCAATGATATCACCATGGATTGCTTTAATACTATGAAAGTGAAGATAATACATAAAAAGGTGTTCCAACATACAATTTGTATAATTTTCTATTCACTGCTGTTTCATCTATGCCAGATACATTTTTGAAAAATCCAACCCATTCTGTATTGTCTCTTCAGTTTTTATTTCTTATATCAATAATATATAGTACTCTTTTATCTCCAAATATATATCCAATTCCCCCATCTAAACTAAAAATAGTTCTTAGATATGTACAAGAATATCCCCTTCTACAGTCCTTAATAATATTAAAAGTGTGTTGCAAGCAGACTTAACACAATCAACAATTGCAGCATTATCTTTGTACAGTGAATAACTGTTGCAAATGTCCTGAAATTTAACAATAGGTTTTGGTACCATGTGCTTGATCACGTTGAAATTAATGCAAAAATCTTAAGCTGCCAACACTGGAGAGAAGACATTTTTTTAAAAGACATACCGTAATCATTTCTTACCTAGTCACCTGCCCCCAAAATTAAAACACCTTTATAAGTACAAATAATAATGTGATACAAGAATTAAATAAAAAAAATTAAAGAAGCAAAGAAGCAAAATAATAATAATAATCAGTTCCTACCACATTGCAATTAGATGAGAGGAATTTAAGGGTGGTTCTTTGTGGGCTTGCTTCCCTGAGAAGAATGTTTCACAAACATGGTCACAACCAAAGTCCTTCCCCCATTTACATTTGACCATGGTGAAACAACATCTTTTTTATCCTGTATGTCCATGACATTGTTTTCCTCTTGTATGCAGCTGATCCTTATCTGTACTACTGTTAAAGTAGTATTTTTTCTTGTTCTGCTATCATTCAAAAACAGTTTCACAGTGTAGGCTTCTTTACTATTACCTTGGTAGAAAGTCAAGGGATGGGCAATATCTGGAAACAAAGACTATAGAATCAATAAAGATAATAGATAGGAGAGACAGACATACAGAATAGATGGATGGGATAGATAAATAGATGGATGGATGGATAGATAGATAGATAGATAGATAGATAGATAGATAGATAGATAGATAGACAGACAGACAGACAGACAGACAGACAGACAGACAGACAGACAGACAGACAGACAGACTCTTTACCCAATTCCTCAAAACTATTAGGGAGTGTCTGCTCAACAAACATATGAACATCCCCTTCCCCCTTGACTGCTACATGGTGACAAGAGTGGTGGTAACATCTGCAACTCTCAGAATAGCATTTTCATCTGAATTTATGTTATCTTAAATAATGATTTATCCTATATTCCAAAATGACAAAGGAGCCTGCTTAAGACAAAAAGCATTTGAAAAAGAGCATCTGTTTTCCATTATATCATTGGTAGAAAGTAGAATTTCTATCACTCTTTAGAACAACCTGCTCCTTAATGTTAGCTATTTGAATGCAAGACCTGGCAGCTTTATCAGAAACTTTAAAGAAATACAGTAGTTACGGGTCTAAAACCCATCTAACATTATTTTTGACTTTATTCTTTTTTCTGGGAATAGATTCCCTCCAGAAACAAAGAATCATCTCTTCTAGTACTCAGTAAATAAACATAGTCTGACGGTTCTGATTTAAGCTTTTGTCAGAAAGCAGCTAAGAGATAGAGTGAGTTTGAGTGTTAAATCAATATGGCTTTTGCCTACTCAGTAAACATACAAGATTAAGGTTGAAACATTAAGGATCCCTTCCAGGGCAGACAGAATGAATTCTGTAAACCAACCATTCTTGTCTCAATACTTAAGACAAACATGAAAGGATGGCAGAAGGTTCCAAAAAAAGAGGCATTGTGTGTATGTTCTAATGCACGTGCTATATGAAAATTAGATTTTATAAAAGTTTGAACAAATAACAAATCTAAATAAAATTCTACTAAATGTTAATAAAACTAGAAATTAGAATTAACAAAAAGAACTCCTGAGACCCAAATTTGGAACTATGAGGCCACATAAAACATTGTTTTTCTTCACTGTAAATCCTCTCATTTATTCTGGCACAGTGTTGTTTGCATTACTTAAACATGTATGTACAGTTGTGTTACTCGTTTCCTCCTTTCTCTGTCTGAAAATAAAATCAGCAAGCTGAGATTAGATGAAAGCAAGCCAGAACAAAGAAAAGCTGAAGAACAAGAGGGCCAAAGAAAACCTAATCAAGAAGTACCAATTAGAAACAAGGAAGATCAAGGAAGCACTGGAAATAATAAAGCAGCAACTAAGAAACTTAAATTGCAAATTATAGGCAGAAACTCCAATTTCAAATAAAAAAAGTTTCTATCAATCTACTCATGGGAAAGCTGCAGTACAATCAGTCAGTCTCTGACAAGGAAGAAATTGTACAGTTCTGGGCACAGATATGGGATAACCCAAAGAAATAAAACAAGGATGCAACTTAGTTAAAGAAGGTGGATAAGAATAAAGAAGTTGAAATAAAAGAACTAATAATAACAGTAGAAATGGTAGAGAAAAGAGTAAGGAAAATCTAGAACTGGTCAGCACCAGGTGAAGATGAACTGCATGGTTTCTGGTTGAAAGGTCTGATTGGTCTATACTCATTAGTTGCCAAGCAGTTTAACAACATATTGCAGGGTGGTGAAATTAAAGTGTGGCTAATATCTGGCAAAACCTACCTGATAATGAAAGATCCAGCAAAATGGGAAGCACCAGGCAGCTAAAGGCCAATTACCTGCTTATCAACAACTTTCAAATTGCTAACTGGTATGGTAGTTGATACAGTCCAATAGCATCTGCTTGAAAACAAGTTCTTTCCACCTGAACAGAAAGAGAAATGCCCAAACATCAGAAGAACAAAATATTAACTTCTAATTGACAAGATGATTCTGGAAAACAGTAAGAGAAAGAAGGCCAACTTGAATGTAGCATGGATTGACTACAAAAGGCATTCGACTCTGATTGGATAATCAAGTGCCTAGAGATAACAGGTGTCAGTAGAAAGTAGGTGTCAGTAGAAATTAGAAATATCAGAAGCTTTGTGGCACAATGGAAGACTCAGTTGCAGGTCAATAGTGAAAGACTGGGAGATGTTACTATCAAAAAAGGAATATTTCAAAAAGATTCACTTTCACCACTACTGTTTGTCATTGTACTGATTCCTCTGTCAAAAATACTGAATAACAGGCCATAGCTATCAAACATCAGAAACATCTGTCAGATTACTTCCTTTACATGGATGACCTGGGATCACTTACAAAAATTGTTTTCCTTTATATATTAAATTGTGATTCAGTAAAGTTTGATAGATATCAACTGCTGCATCTCACCATGTGTATCTATAATTATACTTTCTTATCCTTATTGCTTTATTCATACAGTTATTGGACACTTCATTAAATGCAGCTTATACATGTTCTGCATTTCTTGGAGAAGAATCAGAAATACACATAGAATATGTGAAACATCAGGATTGTGTGCAGAAACAGCTTATTCCCAAAGTGGGAACAAAATAAATTCAGGGGGAATGCTGTGATTTCTTCCTAGTTATTCTATGCCAGGGTGTCAAACTCGCAGCCCGCACTGGCCATGCCCACTCCCAGTTTAGCAAAGGGGGAAAAAGTTTATTTATTTATTTATTTATTTTTAAATTTATATACCGCCCTTCTCCCTGAGGACTCAGGGTGGTGTACAGCCAGAATTAAAAAACATGAAATACACATATTAAAAAACAATTAAAATATATATAAATTTGGCCCAAAATTAAAAATACAAACCAATTAAAACATTTAAAATTTCTTCTTAAGCCAGCCCGGTTTGCTGGAAAAAGTGAGTTGTGATACATCACGTGACGACACATGTTGTCATGAGTTTGACACCCCTGTCTATGCACTCTGCATTTTTGGTGCAAAGAAAATACTTCTAGAGTTGTGTGCTGATTGGCGATGATGGGATTGTTGACATGTAAGTTAATGGCTTTTTAAGCTTTGACTTTCACAACTATTGTGAAGTTCTTCATTCTATGGCTAAGCTTCATAGGATCAAACCAATATTATATTAATCAGAGCTCTAGGACAACAGCTTCAACCCATACATCACACTGAAAATTCTAATAATTGGATGTATAATAAAAATGAAAATAAATTATAAATGTAATCATATATAACCAGAATATGGAGGGGAGATGGTTGGTAAGAGTGATGGATGTCCAAAATAATACTTATAAATTTTATGCTATCTAATTGATCACTTTGTACCCTATTTATGAGTTGATTCATGAACAACACTCAGATTTTCAGACAATACTGTGAGTATTAAAACCAGTAACATTTATTGGCGTGAAATCCTTGTCCCCTCAATTTTAATTATTAATACCGTGTTTTTCAACTTTAGTCCACCCAGGTTAAAGTTGTTAAGATTGAGAAATACTGTATTAATACATGGAGGCGGGTGGGATCACAATATAGGTCTTTTGTAAAAACTTTTAAGGAAATGAAAGAAAATTATTTCTCAAATTAGCATATGCCCATGGATCTGATTAGCTCCAAATCTCTCATCTGTTTTTTGCCAGTGAAGTTGATATGAGGCAGACGTATTATTGATATTAAGATTTTGAGGGTTTATCTTATCCTTGGGAGGGAGGAAGTACAATGGCTCAGCAGTTAAAGCCATTTAGCTTATCAACTGGAAAGCTGACAGCCCTGGTTTGAGACCTGAGTGCCACATGATGGGGTGAGTTCCCATTACCAACTCCTGCCCACCTAGCAGTTTGAAAGCATGCAAATGAAAGTAGATTAAATAGGTATCACTTCAGTATCTATTAACGATGTTCTCTGTATATAATCATGCTGTACCACATACATGAAAATGTCTTTGGACCAAACTAGCTCACTTGGTTAAGAAACAGAGATGAGAGCCAGACATGACTGGATAAGAAAAACGTCCATCTTTATCTTAACCTCTCAAAATTAGTATATTTATACTTTTCTGTTTGGTTTTGATCTGCAAAATGTTTGCTGAATCACAAAATAAATATCGGCAGCCATCACAAACACACACACCAGTCCTGTATTCTACTCCATTTCAAATATTACTCATTTAATCTGATATTTCCAAGAAATATAATCCAGGTATAGGTTTTTGGCTTTTATGGATAACTATCAACTTATTTGTTTTGTTTTTTTATTGAAAAAGTTTTTCAAATACAGATTTTTCCCCCTTTTTTCCCCTCCTCCCCCCTAACCCCTCCTCCCCCTCCCCACCCCCCATGGCTTCTCCAAAAATAAAATCCAGATTGATATCAAATTATATAATACTTTACCATCCTTTTACACCACCCCCCACATGCTAACCATTTCTTTCTAACATTATTATTATATCCCCCCTATACTATATATTTCAAAGCAACCTTCAGCTATAAAACTATATAATAAATCCTAATTTGACATTTACTCAACTCATAATCTACCCATTTCCTCCCCCATACATATATCTCCTAATTCAAATATTTTATGTATATTTATATCTAAACATAACATCCCTTTTCCTAAACTAAGCAATCAGTAACCTAACCCATCTCCACCCATTTTCCTACAGGTCTACCGTACATAATATTTTTAATATCTTTATTCTTCTGCTCACACCACACAACTAAAAAATATTTCCATATATGAATAAAATCCTCATATGACTTTAAATTTATAATCCATATAGTGTCTTCTATAACATCTTTCAACTGGATTATTAATTCCATCGCCCATGTTAGGGTAACATCAGGTTCAGCTTCCAACAGTATATTCGGTCTTCCATTACCATCTGCCCCCATCAATGATAAATATTTTCGTATATAAAAAACCACCTGAGTGACTTTATATTTATATTCCATATGATATCTTCTGTAGTGTCTTTTGTCAAGATTGTTAAATCCAACCACCATCTTAGGGTAACAACCAGATCTTCTGCATGCCCCACCATAATTCTCGTGCCTTATAGCTCAACATATACATAATCCAATTTTCCAAAGAGTCCAAAATAGAAAGTTCCAATCCACTCAGTTAGAGGCCTTCTTCCACATCCCTAAAGCACAGCACTGCAGAGATCTGTTATTCTTCTCAAAATAGTACAAGTCAATAATTTGCCTCAGCTGTATTTTCATATATTGGCCATCTATAAATCCCGCTTGTTGTATTTAATCGTCTCTTAAGTAACTGGTATTAGACTGTTGTTTAGTCTAAAAATTTTTAGTTTTATAGGACCTGCTTCTTCTTTTCTTAACTTTTTGTGGTTTAGATCTCCATCCTGGTTGTCTTTCTAGGACTTGTATATCAGCTGATTGATTTCCATGCTGGTCTGTAACTTGATGAAACATCACATTAAAATCCAAAGCCGCCTCTCTTGTATTTATAGGTAATTCAGCTATAACCTCTAAAGGAGAATCCAAAAGCGACTCGTCCAGAAGGGCCTCTGTGACTTGTTGTTTTTCCATTACCTCCATCTACATCTGCTTAGCCTGGGTTTCAATCTCTTGTTCATTTTGCATTTCTTTATTCCCCTCCTGTGTTCCTAACACTGATGACATGCATGGAGATGTTAAATCCATTTTAAGAACCTTATAGTAAAATTCTTCTGCTTTTTCAACAGTATTTAATTGATATCTTTCTCCTTGGTATCTCAATATTATACCAACTGGAGCATCCCACCTAAATGGAATGTTTTGTTTCTTTAACTCAGTCACCAAAAATCCAAATTCTTTTCTATCTTTTAACATCTTGGACGGCAGCTCTTTATATATCCAAATCTTCCTTCCATTCATTTCTAAAGTGGAGTTAAAAGATTTTTGCACAATATCATTTCTTATTCCTTTGTCAGTAAAGTAAATCACCACATCTCTAGGCAACTGCCTTTGCTTTGCAACCCAAGAATTTACTCTGTAGGCCTTATCAATCTTGCAGGATACCTCTTCAGGACTAACCTTTAAAATCACAGCCAGAACTTCAGCAGACATCTTTCTCAAATCATCTCTATTATTTTCCTGTAGTCCCCTCATTCTGACCGCAAATTCCATGGACCTGTATTGCATCATTGTAACTTCTTTTTCAATCCTTTGTTTTATATTATCTGATTGTAAGTCTCGTGATCAGCTTCCTTTTTAGACTTTACTTCTGAGCTATTGTCTTGAATATTTATCAAATCATTTTCAATTCTTTGTATTTTATTGTCCAAATTATAAATCTTATGATCAACTTCCTTCATTTTAGACTCTAGTTCTAAGTTAATATCTTTATCCATCTTTATAACTATTTCTGAAAAAGTTTTCAAAGCTGTTACAAACTGTTGTTTCAGATTGGCATTTTTTTATAGTACCAACTCTTTAATTTCCTGCCTAAATTTTTCAAGATTCTGGTTCACAATCTCATCATGTCTTGCTATTTCCTCCAAAACAGATTCTTTTAGGTCTTTAAAGCCATTCTTCTGAGTCTGTAAGTTCAAAACTTGTTCATATGGTTTGTAAATGGGGGAAACCCCCCTCCCCACTGCTTGTTTGTCTGGCTTTATCAGCCATCCTGCCACACAGACAAACTCTTTTTAAATAAAAAGACTTCTCTCCAAACAATATCAATATCAGGTCTCCAAGAAGGAAGAAACATAAAGTAGAAATTTTTCTTTTCAATTCTGGCCAGCGCTATTATTTCTGCTACTTTGTAACGTGTTAAACTATTCAGGCAGAAGGACTTTCGCTTTCAGCTTTTTTCTTCTCAAGCCTCAGCCAGTCGCCATTTTAAACTTTTTTTCTTCGCTTTTAAAATCACTTATAAAATTGTTACAAATACTTGCGATTTAGGGTCCAAAGTCCAGATTTCATCCTATTTGTTTAAGCAATCTGTTGATTTTCATTAAATGGATTGGTCCCGATGCCTGGCTCTGCAAGAAGCAGAGTTCCCTCAAAGCCCGGAGCAGCGGCGAGCTGTATAGGGAGCCATATTCTGCTTCCTCCCCAAGAGTAATAAAAAACTCTGGGGAGTTCACAGAGGGCTCTACCTGTCCTCGCCGGCTCTATCTCACGTCTCCTTAAGGAGACGGAGTTTTTTGAGCCGTCCTTTGGCTGTAGAGACGGCTCTTACAGGCAACAAGGCTGGCGGTCCCGAAAGACCATCTGGCGGCGACGGAAGCCAAACCGGAAGCCAACTTATTTGTTTGTGTGTATCTATATCTATATCTATATCTATATCTATATCTATATCTATATCTATATCTATATCATCTATCTATCTATCTATCTATAGTATATAGTTGTCTCTCTAAGTTTTCAATGTTATATATGTTCTTATGTTGTTGTTGTTGTTGTTGTTATTATTATTATTATTATTATTATTATTATTATTATTAAAATCAAATTACCTGCACAACTATGAAGAAGCTCTGCAGATGGTCTCTGCAGATGGATTCTTGAGAATTCTGTTGCCTTCATTCTGATAGTGTTGTGGTTCAGAAATGGCAGGAGGCCACAGATTGGAAATCACAACAAGCTCTTTCTGAAAGATTAAAGCAAAAACTGGTATTTGCACCCACATCCATCCCAGAAGAAAAGAAGCAATAACCTTTCTCAAACTTTGAAGGTTTAAGGCATGAAATAGAAGTCTCTTCCTTCACATGGACTGAGTAGCCTACATGATATGGAGCGGATTTTGAATTATCTTCTGTAAAAGGATAAGTAAGACAATTATCTAACTGTATTATATGAAGAAATAATATTTTCTAGCAATGACCTTAAAACTTATTTATTTATTGTAATAATGTAGATGCTCTCTTAATGTAAAAGGCGGGGAAATGAGTAACTGAGGTTGTCAGCCTGAGACAAATTATTTTTGCTATAGAGATGTGCACAACAAAAACACAGCCTTTACAGAGCACTGGTGGGTTGCTCCCGGTTTGCAACAGTTCTATAGAACTGGTAGTAAAACCGGTGGGAGGCTCTGTCCACTGACCCTGACATCATCAAAATGCTTCTGTGCATGCGTTGCGAACTTGTAGTAAAGGTAAGTAGAACCCACCCCTGTTACAGAGATATACCTGAGATCACAGAACAAAACTGTGGCACTTTTGCTTTTTTAACAAAGTTAATATCACACAATATTTATGTTCCAGAGAACTTTAGATATGTCTAAATAAATCTATATTCTGAATAGGAATGGGAAAACTCTCATTGCTTCATTTTTCAGTTTCTTAATGCATCAGTTTGCAAATTTTGCAAAACAAAGCTTCCTACGAACATTCACAAAATTTACGGGCAAATTTCATTTTAACACTGTGCGCTAATTATAGCAACTAATTTGTTCAAACTATTTATTACTGAATTTGTAGCTTGCTTTTTTGTTTCTATCTTTTTTGTTTACTATAGTTATAATTAAAAATGTGAGATTTTAAATTTGACAAATCAGTGCCACTCAAATCAAACTAAAAATTAAATATCAACAATATATATATTTATATAAATAAAATAAAATATAATGGTGTGCATCATCCCTTAATTTCTGGTTGTATTGTTCACCAATACATACCACTTGTTTCCATATTTTCTGTTGAATGATTCTGAGTAAAATTATGAAAAGTCAGATTTTCAGTTGTAAATAAGTACAAAAGTACAAGACCGATAATTTGTGTGGCAATTCAACTATATAACCAAATAAATTTCTCCTCTATCCCATTACCAAATTGAAAATATTGGGTGAGCGTGCTCACATTTTCGGTTCTGGGCGAACAGGTTGTTACATTATGTGACTCCCATCTCTGCTGTGAAGCAGTATGTAAATCTAAATGCTATTGCTATTCTATTTGGCCCTAAAACATATCTATTTTGTATAGAAGAATATAGAGAGATAATTTCAAGATGAGATCTATAAATAACAAACCTCATAGATCAACTGCCCAGCTTCTAGTTTCATGGTTACATATTTATATGCAAGCATTCACACAATATGTTTACAAATTAGTTTAGATGAATGCGACTATTGCAATGCTATGAAATAGCCTGATTTACTTAAAACAATCAGCAATACTTAAGGAAGGAGAAAGCAAAGATCTAATCAACCAGTGGCTTATAGGAAGGTAGATTTCCACAAAATGCTCTCTTTTAAATATTTATCCCTTGAAATATATGCACATGAATAGTAGCTCCAAAATCCAAGCATAAAAACAAAACAAAACAAAACCAATATTTAGATAAGGAAGGGAAAACTGACAAAACCACCACACATTTATTCCATATCATATGGAATACATACATTTTATTCCATATCATTTTAAAGCAGATTACATGTTTGGAAAACTATCTTGAAGAAGAACATCTGAATGCAAACCTGACTGATTTAACACAGATGTTCTTCAGAGAAATTGCTGAAACAAATAATTCAATCCAGCCTTGCTGGGAAGAAACCCTAATAAACTGAAGAACAGCTTGTCAGCAAGTGCTTGGACTCACTTTGCATTGCTGAAGCTTGGTAAAATCACAATACAAGAATTCACTTACAGCACCAGATTACTCCCTATTCTATTCTCTTTGTCAGTTCCCAGAGTATAATGGTACAAATTTCACTCCCATTTTTCTTATATTATTCCAGAAAAGTTGATAAATTTTTATTACAGTAAAATATAGCATAATCATTGGCAATTGCAGGTCATGGTGGAATGGAGTTTACACACAATATAACTACAGTTTGCAATATTTAAGGGCACAGCAGTGTCTCTGCAGTCCAACTAAAGAATGTAAGGAAAATAAATCAAGATCTCCTGGAATTTTAGAAAGGGGAGAATAAATCAACTGCAGATGAGTATCCCTATAGAACCGGCAGGATAACAAAATATAGGCACTATCATATCTGCCTGACAGGAATAACATCATTTTTTAAAGGATTAATTTTTCTACATTTCCCTTGAAACTTTGCTGGGGGAAAAGTGTTAAAATATGCCAGGGATAAAATAATGTTCTCTTCAAGTGTGGTGAACTATTTCTCCAAGCAATCTCTGATACTACACAACTGCAAATGCAACCAGTGACTCTACTGAATTTTGAAACAGTAACTGGCTAATTTAAGATTTAGAAACTGATTGTTAATAAATATATAATGGGTAAGAGCTGTATGATTCTATTTGTTTTCTCTACTTCCCTGCTTCTAAACTCTGTAATCCCATGGCATAAAACCTTCACAGGAAAAAACATAGATGTGTTATTTCATAGAAATGACTTTTTTTCCAGGAGGAATAAAAATGAGGCCACATTGACTGTGTAATGATTTTAACCAAAAATTAAGAATAATAATCCAAAAGCAAATTTCTAGTGACCCCTGATTATCATCAAAGCCAGTGGTGGATTGCTACCGGATTGGACGAATTGGTAGGGGCAGTGGAAGGAGGCTCCGCCTGGACACTTCTGCACATGTGCAGAAGTATCGCACACACAAGGATGTGCACGCCTTTTGATTTTAACCCTGGAGAATTTTTATTTTATTTTATTTTTATTTTATTTTAACCCTGGAGAATTTGCTTAGGAGAATTAGACTAAATAAAAATATAAAAGGACTTAAAATAAAAGGAGAAGAATACAAGGTCCAAGCCTTTGCTGATGACCTTGTATTCTTCACAGAAGACCCATTAGAAACACAATTAAAATTGATGGAGGAAATAGAGAAATTCGGCAGAGTGGCAGGGTTAAAAATTAATAAAAACAAGACTAAAATACTAACCAAAAATTTAACAATAAAACAAATAGAAGAATTGGAACAACAATCGGGATTGCAAGTAGTTAAAAAGATAAAATATTTAGGTATAAATTTGACAACTAGAAATATAGCAATTAAAGATAACAATTATGGAGAACTAATGCAACAAATTAAAAAAGACCTAGAGAGATGGGGGAAACTTAAACTATTGCTGCTAGGAAGAATCGCGGCGATAAAGATGAATGTACTCCCAAGGCTCCTCTACTTATTTCAAACTATTCCTGTTAAATTGGATTTTTTTTTTTTGCAAATTTGAATAAATTAATTGCAAAATTTATATGGGAGGGGAAAAAATCTAGGATAAATTTAAAAATACTACAAGATGATAAACCCAGAGGAGGCTTTGGCCTAGCAGCCTGGGAAAAATATTATAGAGCGTCAAGTCTAATATGGATTAAGGATTGGGTTAATTTGGTCAACCAAAGAGTATTGAAATTAGAAGGTCACGATTTATTAAAAGGCTGGCATGCTTACTTGTGGAACATCGGAAACAAAACATACAAACATTTTAAAAACCATATAATAAGAAATTCACTAATTGACACTTGGTTGGAAATTAAACGTAAGCACTATATGAAAGTCCCAGGCTGGATATCTACATTAGAGGCAACAATGCACCCCAATACAATGCACTCCAACACACCAGCTACTCAAAAAATAATAAGATACAAAGAAATTCTAGATATTAATGGGAGACTCAAATCTCGCCAAGAGCTCAGGGACCAGGGGATAGAAATAGACTGGTGGCCGTATGTACTAATACAAACTAGATATAAAAAAGGCAGTGAAGAAGGAGGAGTTGATACAAAACCCAACCAATTAGATAAATTATTAGAAACTAAAGAGGGAAAATTAATTTCAAAGATCTATAAATACCTATTAGACTTCGACCTGGCAGAAAACATAGTCAAAGGCCAAATGATAGCTTGGACTAGGAACATAGGAAGAAGTATACAATTAGAAGAGTGGGAAATGATATGGGAAAATAATTGTAGAATAACAAAGGCAACAACCTACAAAGGGAACTACTATAATATGTGGTATAGGTGGTACCTAGCCCCTGCTAGACTGGCAAAAATGTACTCAAATTGCAATCCAATATGTTGGAAATGCAGAAAATCATTGGGAACCTTTTATCATCTTTGGTGGCTTTGCCCAAAAATTAAAAAATTTTGGATAAAAATTAGAATATGGATAACAGAAATAACAGAAGAAGAGATTGACCTAAAACCTGAAATTTTTTTATTAGGCATACTTAAAAAAAGTAGTAGAAAAGAAATAAAATACATCACATTACATACAATTAGGGCAGCTAGATTAACCCTAGCCCAATCCTGGAAATTAGAACAGTTGCCAACAGAACAACAAATAATCCAAAAAAATATTCATATTTGCAGAAATGGATAGATTAACTTTAAAATTAAACAACAAGGAAGACTCACACTATTACAAAATATGGGTCAGATTGTATGAATGGATCAATCGATGGAAAAAAAAACTAAAGTCAAATACAGTAAGAAATTAAGGGTAACAAATTTACACCGTCATTAAGAAATCAAGATTAATGTATATATGTATTTACACGTTCAGAAATAGATAGATAATCCTGTTTGTTAGTTTTAGTATATATGCAATTTAGAATTGTACTTTCTTTTTTAGAGTTAAGAACGTTTTGTATAATCTTTTATCTTTTTATATTGAATAAACTTTGTTTTTAAAATTGAAAAAAAAAAATGAAACCCGCCCTTATCAAGCATGATATTTGCCTCACAGTGGGCAACCTGGAAAAGTTTTTTCAAGAATTTAGACTGAGCTTTCTTTACTATTGGTATCAAGATATACAGTCCTAATTAAGTTCTGTATAGTAACTGAACACAATATTTAACTGTAAAAAAAAAAAAAATAGTAACAGCTGGAGTAATCTGTGCATTTTGGATAAAATAAGAACTGCAACATCTGTCCACTCCACTGCCCACCAGGATTGATTCAGATGATCTGGTTGGCTAGATTGATGTCCCCTTTCTCTTTCCATATCCTATGTGCATTGCTCTCAAAGTTGCATGCTCAGCCAAAGATGATAACCATTTCAGGCAGAAGTGTAGTAGCATTGTACTCTTAGTCAACATTATCATTAAATCAAATGCAATGGATAACAAAGAGAAGGCAGTCCAAAATGATATAAAATTATAAGGGGAAACACTTCCTTCAATTTTAAAAGAGCAGCCATGGCAGCATCATTTTCCAGATGGCATAATACAAACATCACAGTCCTTCATCCCAGATTAAATCTGAGAGCAAAGATTTTAAAGATTTAAAAAATAATTAAAGGCACAAATAACAGAGAGCAAATACAAATATTAAGTGAAGAGATGAAAACTAAGGTAGATATTACTTGATTTACAAAATCTTGTTTAAGACCAAGAATACTTATAGAGTAACTTCATGAAAACAGTAAAGAAAGCACTTTGAAGCCTTTAAGAAATTAGATGGGAGGAAGAATACAGGACTGGAGATCATGTCTTAAGGTAAAATTTTAACATCAGGTTAAAGATTAATAATGTCAGAATACTCCATAAGACAAAAGAATACAAAGTTGACTTGTATGATTAGGAATCAGTATTTTTACAAACTATTGCAAACACCTTATGAACTTTTTGCTGAATATGGAACTGAATTAATGACTTTTGGATTAATCAGATGAAAAAGGTTGAAATGGGAAGAAGTGATCAACACAAAGTAATTTCAAAGGGCAGGAATGATATTAAGTCTGTCTTTACCTGCTGTAAAGACTTGAATTCATGTCTTTATTTTCTTTTTCTCTGTTTTCCATTTTTTCCTGTCTATTTTTCATTTCTTTTTCTTTTAATTTCTTTTGGCATTATCTTGTATTACGGTTAAAAATTTTCAATAAAACTATTTTAAAAAAGCACACAATAATTTTCATGTGATTATGTGAGAGAAAAATATACACCACATATATAGAAATGGTGATTCTCACCATGAGGTGTTCACAGTAGTAGAACAACTATGTACAAAACTGTATGTTAAAAAGGTGTTTGGAAGTATTTGTGTGGACATATTCTCTTTAATCCATGTCCACATAGGCACAAAGGCCTCATTTTCCAAAATGGTCAAAATACACATGTATATTTTGAAAACATGAAGATTTCAAAAGGTTTGGTTAAAAAGTAAGAAAGCAAAGTGAAGTCAAATCCAGGTTATAGTAACTCTGTCCCATTTTGGGGATGTGAGTTGTGTTCAGGAAGATGAGAAATTTATTGACAACAAAGTTCCCCATCTGCTTGACAGTTATTAATCATTTAGACCCCCTGGTACCATCTGTATAATTTCCAGGGAATGATTTTAGTTTTACTGTGCTAATTATCCTATTCTCATTGCCAAGATATATTGCTATGATTGTATTCATTTCAGCAGCAGCTTATTTTGTTAAGTGTGAGATTTTGAACTGCAAAGAATAAAATCTGAAGGATTTTTACAAGGTTGTAGAAATAATGTTACTTTAGAAATAAGAAATCAGAATACCAAATATATTATTACACTAAACATGTCCACACTGATCCGAAAATACTCCAATGCCGTGTTTTGTCATAATGAAACAAGATTACGATTAGCTGCTGAAAGGCTAAGGTGATGTAAAATAACCAGTCAATACTGACACTTTGAAAAATAGCAAGATATAATTACGCTTTTGTCTTTTCACATTATTTCATTTTGATAATTGTATGACATGCATTAAGCCATTTTGCCAGGAGAGAGGCTTTGTTTTTAATTCCCTCCAGTAAAATATTTGCCAGTGACAGTCATTTTAATATAATATTAACACAGCCAACTCTTCCCAAGTGACATGTTTTACCATATAATATTAATTTGCCAGTTGGTAATGCAGTAGTTTGAGCAATCTCCTGTGATCTCCATAATTACATATCAGCCTGGAATGATCATTCATCATCTCTGACCCTTTATCACTTCCTGAGCTTTATTTACATGTTTGGCTGTATATTTATCACAACTCTAAGCAAGGGATATAAAGATCACAAAAATCCAGTCCATTTTACTGTCTGTTTTAATGGTGAAGTATTCTGATTTTTTTTCTTATTTTAGAAAAATGAATTTTAATAGATTCATAAAAATATCCTCATTGTTTTCTGTACTAACTGTTCCTGCTATTAAAAATTTATCACAGTATGCTTTGTTGGGAAGTTTCAGTTATGTGCAGAGTGCACAAGCATGAATTTATAGACAAGGCTGTAAGTGATGGATAGATAGGATGGGATAGCGAAGAAGGAAGCATACTTGGTGAATAGGAAAGGTTGAAGAGAGTGCAGCCAATGGAGAGATCAGTGAGGAAGAGAGATAATGTGCGTGGGGGGGAAGGGGGGACAAGTCAGTGAAGGAAAGCGTACATTCAGCATGCAAGAAGGGTTCTAAAAATATGTGTTTTTAGACCAAGAATTCAAGAATCTGCTATTATTTTTGCAATTGCACAACATTGAGCTTAGCATTGTAAATCCATATCTGATCATATATCCCACAAATACTGTTAACTTTTATCTTCTCAATATTACATCTTGTGCTACAAAAATTAACGTTTTTTTAATGCATAAATCTTATCTAGCTAAGCAAAAAATAATCCATGCAATCATAAACTAACATCGGAAAGCAATTATCTGAATTACAAAAAATGTTTAAGCAAGTTTAATTAGTCTTCTTTTGATTTGTTCTTCAACATCAGCCAACAACTTGCTTCTTGGCTTCTGATATAAACTGCACATTTCTCATGTGTATACCCTCTACTTGCTGCTGCTATCACCTGTTTCACACATCTCTCTATTGATTGGGCATGAAGGGCCACTCTGGTACTTGCATTGGTTCATCAATGAACTTCTTTATTTCCGCTGTAGTCAGTTTGCACATCAAAGGTGGCTCATATATACCCACAAACCAGTCAATCAGCTCCAGCAAAGTGGATGCTCTGGCTTGACCTCTACTCAGTACATGGCACCAACTTCACAGCCAGTATTAACATTGTAGTATCTCCTCCAATGGCCTTCAAGCTTTTGTCAATGCCTTACTTCTTCATGAAATACAACAGAATATCTGCAATTGAGCAGGTTTTCCTGTTTTGAGCATTACTCTGGAGTAAAATAAGTAAATAAGTAAAATAAGGGATGCAGTAGCTCAGTGGTTAAGATGCTGAGCTTGTCAATCGAAAGGTCGGTAGTTCAGTGGTTCGAATCCCTAGTGCTGTGTAATGGGGTGAGCTCCTGTTACTTGTCCCAGCTTCTGCCAACCTAGCAGTTCAAAAGCACGTAAAAAATGCAAGTAGAAAAATGGGATCACCTTTGGTGGGAAGGTAACAGTGTTCTATGCACCTTTGTTGTTTAGTCATGCCTGTTGTGTTCGGAGGCCCCGGCAACCAGGGACGCCACTCTGGGATTGGCTTAGAGGCGTGGCCTCCTTTAAGCGGGAGTATCCGGGGTTCCTGATTGGTTATGCTCTGACAAGTGAAGTGTTTTTCTATGAGGCTGTCTGTTTTCCCTATTTAACTATTTAGCTATTTAACAATGCCAGCCACATGACCACAGAGACGTCTTTGGACAGCACTGGGTCTGACTTTGAAACAGAGATGAGCACCACTGTAAGATTTAAAAAACCAGCAAACCTCATAAAAAGTAAAATGGAGACTATGAACAAGTAAAAAGCAGATTTATTATGAAGATATATATAAATATATCATGAGCTTTTGCAAAAGGGTTCTCCCATGAAGGAGACAGAACATCTTACAGCTCCAAATACATGGTTTAAATACATTTTCAAGCAATCAGCAAAACAATTACAACACCCCCACTTATCATTGTTTTTGGATGTTAAATAACATTTTGGCTTTTTCAGAAACATCTTTTCCGACTTAGAATTCCCTCTTGGAGGGGCATTTCCCTCCTAAAAATACCCTTTCAATACGTCCTTAACTAAAACAATTAATTGGAACAGGGTATCTTCCTTCCTTCTTGTAATTTAGCTTGGGTCAGCCTGACCCAACTCAGAATGTACTAATTTAAGTGCCTGGCATTATTTCTTCAGAAAAGCCATACTTCCCCTTTCTAAGTGTCTTACAGAGTTAAATAGTTTAGGGTTAGCTCAGGTTATATGAAGGGTGAATATGGAGTTGTTTAGACTATATTCTTTACAGGAATAATTCCATTTCTCTCAACCCTGCCTTTCCCTTTTTATCAGTTTTATTCCTGTAAATGATCATGATGTTTTGTAACATAATACATACTTCCTGTCTGCTTAATCTCTTTCCCGGTTCTTCAGTTTTCTTCTTTGATTTAGTTACTCAAAAACAATACTTCCAACAGTTACAGCATATAGGTGCACATTTGATACAAATACAGGAGATACAGGAGATAAGGCAATACAATAACAATGATACCTATAAATAGGTCTTTTAACCAAGCAAAGCTAGGCAACTAGGAGGTTAACAAATCCCAGATTCCTTTAAAGGCTGTATTTTCAGTCATATATGTTAAATGTGTAGTGATATTATGCAAAGTTTGTATTTTAGATTCGATAAATTGAGATTTATCAGATATGTTAAAACAACACATTCTTTGGAATTCCTCACATCCATGTCCCATCCGCAATAACATATAATCTATAGCCACATGGTTCTGCAAAAGAGATTTCCTAATCTCTCCCATCTCATCATCTAATGCAGCAATAACAGATGATGTTTCATTTATACTCTTTGCTAATGCACAAGCAAGATGTCCTATGTGCAAATGATTATATTGAGTAGCCATCCAAGGAAACATTCCTAAAAGCCCTGTTTGCACTTTATTTAATATGACTACTTCGTCACTACATCCTGCATCAAATGCGTCTTGCAGTGTAGCTCTTTTGCTCCTATATATCCTTTCCTCCGTACGATAAAAGGGGTACTCTACCGGTGTTATATGCCATTTTATAGATTTTACAGGTGCGTATATGACTAGATGCAGTTCTTTCTCTGGTTTATGCAATTCAACATTACCATGTGCATGTGTGACCCATCTATTGTCTCTTTCACAGTATTCAATGTACCATCATGTGTAACCACCTTTGTAGCAACTTGATGTGGCACTTGGTTACTATGATAGAGACTAGCGTTCATCATTTCATAGTAAAATTCTGTTTCCTGATTAATGTTCTTAATATGTGCAACTGCCATAAAGGTAGTCAGACGTCCAATTGTATAAGGACCTCCTACTGCATTAACAGATATGTATGCATAGGCATATAATCCACAAAATAGAAACCATCCTCTAAGCAGGTATAATACCTGTCCTGTAGCATCTATCTCTTCCACTTCAAAACAGTAGGTACAGGAACATATATTATTTTTTCCTGTCTCTTCTCAGGTTGTCTATAAACTACACAATCATAAGCTGGTAATATAGTTTTCACTTCAATCACCAATTTCTTCTGGTTAGTCCATTTATTAGGCTTTTGTGGACTCCCAAACATAGTAATCGCTTGTGATAAGTTATAATTATTAGGTTCTATGGTAATCTTCGCTTCCTCAAATAAGAATTTTCCAGGGATTGGCACTCCAACAAAACATGTAGACATTATATTAGAGACTGTAGTCTCTCCTTTTACACAAAAGGATAAACTGTTGAGAGCTATCTTCATTAGGTCCAGGAAAATATTCCCTTCCTTCTTACTTGGTTCTCACACTTGTCTAGTATATCTTGTTGGTGTTTTAAGATATCCAACAGCACATCTACCCTTCCATACAAAAGGTAATTTAGCCAGTGCTATATTAAAACATAGAGTTGGGAATGACTAGCACGTATGTGCAAGGGAAACCTTTACCTTTACCTTTACCTGGAGTAAAATGATAAAGATATCTTCCACCCTGCTCACTGCACACAGAATAATGTTCTTCTTTGATGGTTTTGAGGAATTGCTGGTCTGAATTGTTTGCTGGGGAATTGCTGGTCTGAAAAGTTATGATATTTATATAGTTATTTACCAAGAACATCTAAATTATATTAAAGTAACCAAAATATCTTTACAATCCCTAAGGCATGTCACAACTTTTGAGCACCCTAATGTTTGGAAATTGAAAGCTGAACTAAACTAAACATGGATGAGAGAAAGTGGATAATAATTGCAGAAATGCAGCCACATATTCTGGATGTTAGGCAATGTCAAAACAGGAGAAAGGTGTTCTTAAAAAACAGTTTATTTTATAACAGTCTCAAAAACCATATGTGTTTTTTGTACATCTTTCTTTTAGCTACAGAAATCTTCATGTTATTAGACTTAATTAAGTGCTTCTACCTGTTTGTAGGTGAAGTCTGTTCCAACAGAGCTCACAAACATCACATCTCCAGGTAGCTCTGACTCCTGGTGTCTTCATGTTGATGCCTTTGTTCTGTGTAGTCACATGGAGTCTGTATTATATATAGAGTTGCGTTTGTGCACAAGAAATTCCAACCAGCTAGGAATTCTCTTTTAGCAAAGAAATGGGCCTGTGATTTCAGAGGTCAATTTCAGATCTGACTTTCTTCCAAAACTTGCATTAGATTACACTATATCAAACATGAAATTTATTTTCAGACCTATCTAGGTTCAGCATTTGGGCTCCTTTATCATTCCAGGCTGCTACTATTGATATAGCTCCAGATAGTAGGAAGTGACTCCTGTCCAGTGAATACATAGATGCTCCCTTCCACAAAAAGCAATGATGGTAACATCTAGACTCTTGACACAGAATTTTCAATCCATGGTGGCAACATAAAGAGATATAATAAAATTGCTTGCAATTGTAAACCCCAATCATGACACAATTTATTGTTCTGCAGAAATACTGGGATTGTACTTTTATCTGAAAAGTCTATAAATCAAGATCAGGCCCAGGCCCAGATATAGGTAGCCTCAGTTAATTACCACTCATCAGTGATCATTCAAAGTTATGATAGAAGTGAACAAGTGGGACTTACAACTAGTCCACAGTTGCAACCTTTTCAGCATTCCCACAATCATGTGATTATAATTTGGGCACTTGGCAACCAGCTTGTAATTATAATATTGAACATCCTGCCATTTGCAACTTTTACTGCCAGTTTCTATCAAACAAAGTCAATGGGGAAGCTGGCAGGAGTTCAAATGGCAATCATATAAGATCACATTTAACAATGGCACAGAATTCACTTAACGCAACAGGAAGTGGCAGAATTGCTGTTGTAAGTTGGAACAGAAATGTGACATCATACTTTATGACTACATCACTTAGCAACAGAATTCCTGTTCCAATTTACATCTTTAAGCTAGGATTATCTGAATGCATAACATGTAAATAAAGAAATAGTGACTGGATCTTAATAAAAACAATTTAACATCAAAGGTAGAATGTGCAAATCAGTTCTCATAATAAGGCACAAATAATGAAGAACTATACATTCCTATGTTGAAGCAGCTCTTCATGAGAATGTGTAACTGCAGAGGATTTTTTCCTTTGTCCTGTATAGGTTTCACCCAAGAAATAGACCATAGAATGGGTAATCTTAGAAACATAACACATTTAATTCACCTGTACACTACAAAATACATTCAAAGCAGATATTCTTTCTCTTTTTATGTTACATTTAGTGTATGATCGATCACTTATATGAATTGCAACTATTCTATGGGCATGCGAGTGAGGGAGAAATAAAAAACAACTTCTGGCCCTATTACATTTGAAATTTTGATAAATGTATTTCCCTATAGACAAAATTTTAAATATTTTACTAGAAACCAATGGAGATTTTAAAACTCCTGTTCACACTTGTTGACATAGGTGAATTTTCCAATACTGTATGCCTGGGAAGTTGAAGAATTAAGCACTTTCTTCCTCCCTCGCACAATGATCTCAACTATAGGTTTTCTGTGTAGGCATTTTTCCTCCCTTGAGTCTAGGACAAATAAATAAAGCACAAATATACAACGCTGAAGAGAAAATCAAGGCTGGCTGCCCCTAAAATAGAGGTTGAATACCTTTCATGTGTTATGTCTACATCATTTACAAAATAATAGGGGAGCAGAAACCATAATTGTTGACTCATAACTTTTAGCACATTTCACATAGCTGTATTTTAGTGATTATTATTTATTAGTGTTGCTACCGATTTTGCTGTTTGCTGAGATAAAATAACCATGCTAAATAATAGTGTGAAAATAAAAAGCAGAAAAATAGAAAGGAGTTATAAGAAATTATAGTATATCAAGCTCTATAACAGACACTTTTTACTAGGGGCACTGAAAGTGATGTTTTTAAAAACATATTTATGTACTAAAATAAAACTTTTAAGCTGATCTGCAAAATATTTGAATAAGTTTGATCAAGAACTCTCAAGAGTTTGACAGTTCTGCAATGTACCTTAGCTGTTCCTAGACTTCACTCTTCTGTACAGAGAGCTCTGATGTTGTTCCTGGGATCTGTTGGAGCCACTCAGCTCCAACAGCTTTCTCAGCTTAGAATCACAGCCCTGATGGTCCTACCACTACTGGGACCACTTTAATTTTTACTTTTTACATCCTCTCCAGTTTCCCCTTCAGGGCTTAATATTTCTCCAGTTTTCTCTTTTTTCCAGATATTGCTATCATTTTGGCACCACTACATCTATCACCAGGCTTCTGTCTTTATTTACTACTGCAATGTCTGGTTGATTGGCCAGTATTTGCCTGTCTTCTGGATCTGGAAATGCCACAGGATTTCCCACAGTACTTTTATTTCCTCCCAACTTTCTGTGGTATGTTCCATCTAGACATAGGAGGATCTAGCCCATATTTTGTAACAGATGTTCCTGTACACAATGCCAGTAATTGGTTGTGCCATTCAGTGTATACTGTTCCTCCCTACCACTATGTTTTGGACTATCTCTGAAGTATCTCTGCATAGTCTGCATCTTGGGTCCTGTCTAGTGTGGTAGAGCCCTCTTTCTATGGAGCTGATGCATAGTGTCTTTTCTTGTGTTGCTGTGATCAGAGCTGCGGCACTATCTTTTAGTCTAGTCTTTTCCAGCTTCTGGTAGGATTTCTGCCACTTCACCTATCTGTCATTGGTGCATGCAGGGTCTTTTCTTCCCATGGCACTTACTCTGCTTGATCTTTCTTCCACATCTGCTACTGCTTCAGGCATTCTGTCAGTAGTTGATCTTTGGGTGCCATCTTACTGATGTAGTCCTGGATGGTTTGGGTTTCATCCATGATAGTCACTTTGACACTCACTGGACCGCAACTGCCATCTATCTGTCTGGGTGTTGGACTTAGGGTGGAAACCTCCATATATTATGAAGAACTTCTAGGTTCTTCATAAGGGCAGCTTCTAAATTTGTCTTTGGCTAATTCACCATATCAGCAAGATATCTGATATTTTATACTTTAGTTAAGTTAATATATATTGGGCGAATATGATATCAAACCACAAGTGTTAGTCCAAGATGATCCCAAAATAAATGGCAAGAGCTACACATAAAGAAACTGTGATTTTTATCATCTTTCAAGTGCCCATTTGACCATTTCAGACATTTAAAGCCTTGATGTGACATTTCAGTAGCACATTAAATATTTTATTGACTATCATAAAAATTAACCCTTTAATAATGACCAACTCATATGGAATTTGTCAAAATCAGTTTTTAGATGAAATTATTCATTTTAAACTTCCACTTCTTAATACATTTATTAATCTGGGTTTTATAGCTTTCACCCTATGTACATTTCATCACATTTTTATTTGTTTCTGGAAAGTCTGCATGACCTTTCTAAAGACCAGATGTCACACAGATTTTAAAAAGTTATGTACAATATTGGCAATGCATGCCATCACTTTGAAAACATTTACCATTTAGAAATAGCAGCAATAACATTCAAATTGATAACTTTCACATTGATAACCCACTGACATAAGAAAAATATTTTTGATCCTTATTCAAAAGAAAACTGTTATGGAACTAGGATGCTCATACAAGGACACCGTCTCACATTTGAGTACTAAATCAATAGAACTATATATCTCTTCAACAGCAAGGAAAGATTTCATAAGGGTTCTGAAATGAAGTGGAATTCCCAGAGACGTTCCATAGGGAAAATTCATGGAAGCTCTAAATTGCCTAAGTCTAAATCCAATATGTCAAAATAAATTAATAATAATAGTTTTTGGTCCTATTATTTTAATCCACTGGACAGAGGGCTCATTAATTTCTTCTATCTTTCTAGGATGACTGTATATCATCATCTAATTATAGATGATGATTGGAACCAAACTCTGAGAAAAATTTTCATGCACAGAACAATATATGTTCTGAAGAACCTTACAAAATAATGCTTAGAGTGACTGGAAGTTATTTAAGGGGAAGAGTGGCAGGAGGTTGGGAAAAACAGAACCACTTCTCAGGCATTTAGAGGAAAGCAACGCATGTAAGCAATAACCCTCTTTTATTCTTATCCCCCAGCAACTGGAAAGCCAGATGGTTGTTACTTCTCCTACAACGTACCTAATAGCTCATCTTTTTTTCCTAATTCCTTCTTATCTTAAATTTGGAGGACAGTAATTATTGCAAATTGAGAGCATGAGAATATTGTTTCTATTGTAATCACAGAGAAAATGGCCTCAACAACTTGAAAAAGACTTTCTTCCTTGAATATATTTATTGATACATGGCCTTGTTGATTATGTATGGTCTGGACATAAATCAACTTCCATCTTTCAAATCTTAATTTTTTTAAAAAAATTTGATTTATATCCTGCCCTTTTCCGGAGACTCAGGGCAGCTTACAATGCCTTAAGCAATAGCCTTCATACTTTTGTATATTTATACAAAGTCAGCTTATTGCCCCCACAAACTGGGTCCTCACTTTACCTAACTTAGAAAGGATGGAAGGCTGAGTCAACCTTGAGCCTGGTGAGATTCGAACTTACAGTAATTGCAGACAGCTGATGTTAATCACAATGCTTTCAGTCTTCTGAGCCACCAGGCCAGTATTAATCATCCATTAATATTGTTATAAGCACTGCATCTTCTTGAGATGCACATTCTGGATACAATACAGCTATGGATTTTCATTAACCTGTTTCATGTGCAACTAGGTGATGTAATTCCTTAATAAAATTGGATTGATATATCTAGACCTATGGGCAATAGTTTTTAATGGTATCAATTGAATGTGCTGTCCTCCAAATCTAATCTGCTGTCTTCTTGATCTTTGTGACTTGTAGTATCCATTGCTCTTTCCTAAACCAGTGTAAATATCAGTTTCAGATCAGATAAAAACTTTTTTTTGGAATGCTTCTTCATAAACTCACCTAAACAAGACAATCATTCAATGTCTTTTCTAAAACAAATTGCCAAAATTGAGTGCTGAGATAAACTATGCATTTCTAGATACAAGAAGCTGTTGTTGAAATCTCATGAAATCTATGTACGGTAACTCTGAAAATCTCTGTAAAATGGCTGATAGTTCAGATGGGAAATACAGGTAGTCCTTGACCTACAACCATTTGTTCAGTGACAATTCAAAGTTACAACAGCACTGAAAAAAGTGAGTTATGACCGTTTTTCAAACTTACAACCTTTGCAGCATCCCCAAGGTCACTTGATAAAAATTTGGATGCTTGACAACTGGTTCTTATTTATGATGTTTGCTGTGTCCCAGGGTCATGTGACTACCTTTTGGAACCTTCTGACAAGCAATGAGAAAACTAGATTCACTTAACAACCAGGTTACTAACTTAATAACTGCAATTATTCATGTAACAACTGTAGCAAGAAAAGTTGTAAAATGGGGCAAAACTCACTTAACAAATGTTTCATTTAGCAACAGAAATTTTGGGCTCAATTGTGGTCTTAAGTTGAGGACTACCTGTACTTCTTCAGAATTTCATAAGGTTCGTCAAAAGTCCTAGACTTTTGGTGAGACAAGAGGCAGGTGTGTTTTTATTATAGCAAATATCTGAGTCTCAAAGTCAACCAAAATGATATCTTATTTTTATTCAGTGCTATTTATCATGTTTGCTTCAAGATAAAAAGAAAGCCTTTCTGTGCATAAGTCCCAGGAAGCTGGCTGACAAACTCTTCAATTTGTCCAAGAGCAGATCTTTTGTTTTATGTGTACTAACCAGAATCTGCTTAGGATTTCAATTAAAGATTGCTTACCAAAATATTAAAATGCCAAACCACCTGCATACTGGTTTCCAGCTCCCAGCATATGCCATTGTTATCATCAAATGCTGTGTTGTAGTAAAAACATTTAAAGAATCACACTTATGCCATACATTGCTAACATTGTGTCATCACAAATCAATTGAAAAAGAATATTGATAAAACTCGACTTCTGTTTGGCGCTGCCATCATCGCTAGACGGTCTCTTTAAGACCGCCAGCCCCGCCGCCCATAAAGAGCCGCTTCTACAGCTGAGAGGCGGCTTGAAAAACTCCGTGTTCCTGAGGAAACATGAGGAGAGCCGGTGAGATCAGGTAGAGCCCCTGCGAAGCCCCCAGATTGTCTTATTTGCTTCTGGGGAGGAAGCAGGGTGAGGCTCCCTATCCAGCTCGCCGAGGCTCTGGACTCCGGGGACAACTCTGCATCTAGCAGAGCCAGACGACGCGACCAACACAACCAGCAAAATCAAAGAGAATTATTAAAAATAAACAGGGTGGAATCTGGACTTGAAACTCAAAACTGCAAGTATTTGTATTAGCCCTGTGATTGAATTTAAGAACAGAGAAAAAGTGAAAGTTTGTTAAAATGGCGTCCGGCTTCAGTGGTAGGAAAAAAACTGAAAGCGAAAGTGGATTTGCCTGAGTGTTTTAATATGCTACAAAGTATTTAAAGCAACAGCGCTGGCTAGAAGAAAAGGGAAAAGTTATTTTTTTAAGTGATTTTGATCTGTTCCTTCTCCCGTAGAGACTTGATTAAAGCTGGGGAAATTTCTGAGAGGATTCTGTGGTGAAAAGGGAGGGAAGACTTCCTTCTTAGAAAGAATCAGACTCCGTGGCAGAATGGCTTCAAAGCAGACAAAGCCAGTCACTAAAGCTGCAGGGGGGGGGGTTCCCCCACTCATAAGTCACAAGAGCAGCTATTAAGTTTGCAGACTCAGAGCCAAGCACAGGAGACTGGTTTTAAAGATTTGAAGGAATTTATTGCTGCGGCTCTGATGAATCAAAATGAAGTTTTGGACCAGAAATTTGAAAAATCTCAACAGGAAATTAAGGAGGTGGTTCAAGAAAAGTATGACAAGATGAAGCATGACATATTGACAGTTGTTGACTGGCTTGTCAGAAGTAGTTGTTCAGATTGATAAAAAAGTGGAAGAACTTAGTTCAGAAGTAGAATCTAAAATGAAGGAAGCTGATTATAAAATTTCTAATGTTGACAATAAAATGCAAAGGATTGAAAATGAAGTGACAATGAGGCAATTTAGATTCATGGAGTTTGCTGTAAGATTGAGAGGAATAAAAGAAAACAACAGAGAGGATTTGAGAAGGGTTTGTGCTGATGCCCTGGCTGTGATGCTAAAAGCTAACCCTGAGGAGATTTTGTGCAAGATGGACAAGGTCTACAGAGTGAATTCTTGGGTGGCAAGGGAAAGGCAATTGCCTAGAGATGTGGTGATCTACTTTACAGATAGAAGAATAAGAAATGATATCTTGCAAAAGCCTTTTGTTTCTACTATTCAAGTGGATGGAAGGGAGATTGGGATTTACAAAGAGTTGCCGCCTAAGATGCTAAGAGATAGAAAGGATTTTGGATTTTTGGTGACTGAATTAAGAAACAACAAATCCCATTCAGATGGGACGCTCCAGTTGGCATAATATTGAGGTATCAAGGAGAGAGATATCGATTAAATACTGTTGAAAAAGCGGAAGAATTTTACTTCAATGTTTTTAAAACTGGTGCAACATCTCCATGTACATCCTCAGTGATCGGCATAGAGGAGGGCGATAAAGAGGAGCAATTTGAACAAGAGCTTGAAGAGCAGCGGAAACAGATGGAGGTGGAGGCAATGGAAACTCAAGGAACAACAGGGGTTTTTTTAGATGAATCGCTGCTGGATCTTCCTTTAGAGGCTATAGGTGGACCACCCAAAAATACAAGAGAAGTGGCAGTGGATCTCGAGTTGATGTCGTATAAAGCTAAAGATCAGCATATAACTCGAGCAGCTTATAAACAAATTCTAGAGAAACAACAACAGCAGAGGTCTAAGCCACCACAAAACAAGAAGGGAACCAATGGTAAAACACAAAAATCTGAAGCTATGGGAGGAGCTAAGCTGAAGACTACCAGTTTGGAACAGAAACTTCAGCAAATGCTCTTAACGCTTCAGGAGACTACAAATGACAATTAAGTTTTTATCTTGGAATGTGAATGGATTGATCTCACCTCAGAAAAGAAGGAAAATATTTCATTATCTGAGACAATTTAATAATGATGTTATTTGTTTACAAGAAACTCATATTAGAATACAAGATCAAAAATATTTGATAAATTCTAGATTAGGAGCACAGTTTATAGCCTCAAATCTGGAGAAAAAGAATGGTGTAGTGATTTATATAAATAAAAGATTGCCAGCTAAAATTATAGAAGCAGATGATTGTGGAAGATATATAGCAATTGAACTTTATACATATAATGGTCCAATTTTGGTGATTGGAATTTACGCTCCTAATCAGCAACAAGAAATTTTTTATAAAATATTGTATTCTAAAATATTACAATGGGACTATAAATCTATCCTACTTATGGGAGATTGGAATGGAGTAATAGATTCTAAAAAAGATAAGAAGAGTTTGGCAAAGTCATGTGTTAAACTACCACAGATCTTTTTTGATATGAAAGAAGATTTGGAACTAAAAGATATATGGAGAGTGCATAACCCAAAAGAATTGGACTTTACTTTTTTTTCAGATAGACATAGATCCTTCTCTACGATCGATTTTATTCTACTTACAGCTGACTTACTTTTAAAAACAAAGATATTTCCAAGGATTTTATCTGACCATAGCCCGGTATGGATAGAAATAGAAATGGGAAAGAATGAGAGAAGATCGTGGAGAGTAAATGAAAACTTGTTTAGATATGAAAAGAATGTAAATGAACTTAAAAAACAAATGAAGGAATTTTTTGAAATGAACTTGAACAAGGGTACCCCTATTGAAATTGTTTGGGATGCGAGTAAGAAGTATATGTGGAGGTACTGATTTATATGTATTCTAAACATAAATTAAATTGACAAAGAAAAAGATTAGAACTGGAAGGGGAGATAAAGAAAAAAGAGCAGTTGCTTATAAAAAATCCAACAGATGAAAAATTACAAGGAATTATAAAACTTTTGAAAGATCAATTTCAAATGCTCACAGCGGAACAAGCAGCAACTAATTTACAATTTGCGAAACATAATACATTTTGCAATGCTAATAAACTGGGCAGGTGGTTGGCTTACACACTGAGGAAGCAGCAGAGTACTCGGACTATTGGCAGTATTGAGTATGGAAGGAAGGAAGTTTTTCAACAAAGACTAATCAAAGAAGCCTTCTTAGATTATTATACCAAACTATATGCCAAAGATGATATACAGAATGAACTTATAAATAAATATCTAGAAGAAAGGAGAGTTACAAAAATTTCTAGTGATCAAAAGGAAAGAACGAGTCAACCAATAACAGCTGAGGAGATTGTCGTTGCTATTAAACAACTGAAAACAGCTAAAGCTCCAGGGATGGATGGTTTAACTGTGGTGTATTATAAAACTTTACAAGTAGAAATGATTGAACATCTTAAAGACTTATTTTGTAGCATACAACAAGGAGGTAAAATACCCCCTTCATGGAAAGCAGCTTTTGTTTCATTGATACCGAAAGAGGAAGCAGGTTCTACAAAACCGGAAAATTTTAGACCAATATCTCTCCTGAATACGGATTATAAAATTTTTGCAAAAGTATTAACCAACAGATTAATGCCAGTTATCCAAGAGGTGATTCATCATGATCAAGCAGGATTTATAGAAGGCAGATACATGAAGGATAATGTGAGGCAAATTATAGATTTATTGGAATATCTTGAGAAGAATAAACAGATCTCTGCAATGCTGGTGTTTTTGGATGCGGAGAAGGCCTTTGATCAAGTGAATTGAAACTTTCTATTAAAGAATTTAAGAAAGATGGATTTTGGGGATCAGTTTGTGCAGGCGGTTTCAGCAATTTATCAAGAGCAAACAGCACAAATTATTATTAATGGAAGCTTAACTACAAACTTCAGTATAGAAAAAGGTACACGACAAGGTTGTCCGTTATCCCCGTTGTTGTTTATCTTAACTCTAGAAGTCTTGTTGAACACAATACGGGACTCGAGTACTTTGAATGGAATAGTTATAAGGCAAGAGGATTACAGAACAAGGGCATTTGCAGACGATCTGGTTGTTACCCTAACACGGCCGATGGAATCAATAATCCAGATGAAAGACATTATAGAAGAATATGGCATGGTATCAGGATTTAGACTGAATCAGAAAAAAACCAAGGTGATAGTTAAAAACATGACAGAAGATCAAAAGAAGGAACTTGAAAGGAAGGCAGGCTTTGAAATAGTACCAAAGGTGAGATATCTAGGAGTCCAAGTTGCAGATTCAAATATAAAACCTTTTCAAAATAATTATGAGGTGTTCTGGCGAAAGGTACAAAAGGATATGGAAACTTGGAAAAAACTGCAGCTGTCTTTACTTGGAAGAATAGAGCAGTTAAAATGAATGTTCTACCTAGATTTTTATTTTTGTTTCAAATGATTCCGGTGCTTAAAAGTGATAAACAGCTGATGGAATGGCAAAAAGGAGTGAATAAGTTTGTTTGGAATGAAAAAAAACCGAGAGTTAAACTGAAAATTATGCAAGATGTTCGTGAAAGGGGTGGCCTTAAACTTCCAAACCTACGACCGTATTATGAAGCAGCAGCGTTGACACAAGCAAGTGATTGGTTTGGAAGGACAAAGACTGGAATACTGAATATAGAAAGTCATGATCTTGAACTTGGTTGGCATGCATATTTGTTCTACGAAAATAAAGTGGATAAAGTATTCAACAGCCATATATTTAGAAACTCCTTGATGTGAGTATGGAAGAAGCACCAGTTCAAATGGGATTATAAAATATCGTTGTGGTTGGATCTTGGTCATATTATACGGAATACAAATATAAAGTCACTGGGGGGAGGTTATACAAAGAAGTACTTTTTAATGATGGGGGCAAATGGCAACTAAAGACACTAAATACACTGTTGGAAGAAGGGATTAATTTAATTTGGTTACAGTATAATCAACTTCAATTGAGATGGAGAGAAGATCAAAAAACTGCTTTAATGTTGCATGAAGAAGAATTGGTAAGACAGATAAAAGAGAAAGGCCCAATGCATATTAAGAGGGTTTATAATGTTTTGTTAGAAAGAGATTTAGAAAATGAATTGGTTAAAGACTGTATGATTAAATGGGCGCAAAACTTTGCAGAACCAGTTATGATGGAAACGTGGGAAAAAATATGGGTTCAGAATGTTAAATTTATGCAGTCACAGAATTTGAGGGAAAATTTTTACAAAATGTTTTATAGGTGGCATCTAGATCCTAAGAAATTGTCGGTGATCCTAATGTTCAACCAAAATGTTGGAGATGTGATTGTTTAGATGCTACATATTATCATATATGGTGGACTTGCAAGAAAGTGAAGGCTTTCTGGATAAAAATTTGGTGGGTTATGCAAAATGTTTTGAAGAAAAAACTCCAATTTTCTCCTCAATTGTTTTTATTGGGCATAGTTAAGGACTTTTCAATGGGTGAAACAAAATTGATATTGTATATGGTGACAGCAGCTAGGTTACTGATTGGTCAATATTGGAAAAGGGATGTTATGCCTACTATTGAAGAATGGACTTTGAAGGTGGCCAGTTTTGCAGAAATGGCAAAGATATCAGCATACTTAAAAGACCGGACTCAAGAGACCTATGCACGGGAGTGGAAGAAATGGATAGATTATGTGCAGAATAAATATCAAACTAGGAAGTACCAGATAGCTTTTAGTTGAATGTTGTGTAGAAATGTATAGTATACAGGGGGTAGAATAGTTCAATGTCATCTAGAAATGTATAGTACACAGGGGGTAGAATAGATGTGCGGTAAAGTATGATGATATAATATGATTTGGATTTGGATTTCACCTTGGGGAAGTCATGGGAGGAGGGGAGGGTTAGGGAGGGTTAGGGAGGGAAAGGGCGGGGGGAATGGGAAAATTTGTACTTGTAAAACTTTTTCAATTAAATTAAAAAAAAAGAATATTGATAAAACTCCACTTAATGCAGGTCTTTCAAACTCCATGAGATAGACTTGTGCAAAGTATCAATAACATAAAGCATTTATACATAATAAATTCCCTAGTATAACTGTAGTCTGAATGAAAAAGAATGTTGTTTTCTCGTCAAAAACTTCCCTATAGTCAGCTTTGTTAATTGCATTGGGTTGTAGTATTATGAAAGGTTAATGTTTTTAAAAATAGGTTTTTATTATGTCTTTCTCTCAGACAGTTTTTGTCCAAACTATGTCACAACTTTTCTTAAATTAATTATCTCAATCTCTCAATCTTTGCTATTCTTTTTCCAGGGATACAGTAGCCAATTTGAAGTGTAGAAACCAAAATATTGTTTTGCAATCCTGCCATGAATCTGCACAACATATTGCCAATTGTTATATTGTTATTATTTTATAATGATCCTGATTATATGTATAATACAATGTATTATTAATACATTCTGTCTCCAGAGCATCTGGCAACTCCTATAGGAGAAGAAGTGGCAGAAACCAGGGAAGAGTTAAAAGAGGAATCAACTTAGAATCTCTACATAACCACAAATGGACTGTCCAACCCTTCTTGAATTCCATTGACCCTTACTTTATACCAAGATAGTGCTAACCATTAGTTGAGTAGATTCCTATGCATAGGCATGTTCAGTAACAAATAAGTTACATTGGAACGTCACGTGTGGTCCTGATCTTTCATATTGAAAGAATTCAGAACATTATTTTTTAAAAAATCCATGTTAAACCAATTGGTCTGGAGATGACTCAAGAGCTTTCCAAAGTAAATGTACAAAACAGGAATTGTTCATTGTGTTTTGGTTGTGATCCAGCCTCAAAATAGCCAGGAAAAATGGAACATTCTGAAGTTCCAATAAAAGTTCCATTTCCAAAGACAATATTTTGCATAGATCAAATGCCTAATATTGCCAGTTTTGTGCAAAATATGGCAGTTTGAAGGCTTTACTTTGCTAAAATTATCCAGTAAGCTTTGTACTTAAACAGAGATCCAAATGACAGTTATTCAAATTCAAACTCAACATTTTATTTGAATTGAAGTGTGTAATGCTGTTAATGCAATTATATTGACACATGTTACCAACTGTTGAAGGAAGAGGGAACAGCCTTGGAGGAAAGTAGGGAGAACTCAAGAGAGCCCTGAATCTAGGCCAAGAAAGTAATTTGAGAAAAAAGTCTCAGACAAGATCCTTCCCACTTCACACAGAGATACTTCACACAGAGATAAAGAGCAGGAAGGAAGTGCACATTCAAACTTGTGACATTTTATAACAATAAAGATAGCACTGACCTAATGGCATTGGTTTCTTAGTGTGGTCTGCTTTGTATGGCTGATACCAGCAGATAAATTAAATGAAAACTACTGCAGCATTTCCCAACCCAGCTGTGCAAAATATTCCCCATTCAATGGCCATAAGTTTATTTGATAGAATCATATTCTATTTATTTCTTTTGGCTTATTTTCTTGTTCTTGTTTTATTATATTTTCAAACTCTTTCCCATCTTATTTGGTGAATAACCATAAAAGAAGGATATTATATAGTAATATATAATGGTTTATAATACTATCAATACAATTGTCAAGGAAAACTAGCAGCTGATAATTGTGTTGTTTTGTTATTTCTGGGTAATGCATTTCTGGAATTGTGCAATTCTAGACAAACAGAAGCTAAACTTGTACTGAACCTTTGAAAATAATATTATCAAGCAGAGTTACATGGGACCAATTCTTCCAGGGGACTGACAAAGAACAACTTTCAAATTCACTATGATCACCATTTTAGAGAGCTGCCAACTGTTTTTCTATCTTTATTTCACAATCAGTCTTGAGGCCACAATTAGCACCTCATGGCTAGGGCCTGACTGAATACAAGTAGGAGCCTTTATTAGGACTTACATTGTGACTATAAGCAAATGTTGTCTTATTGTAATTGCAGATAGCCATCTAGCAGCTGGTTTAGGTTGGCGAGAGCCCAACCAAGAAAGCCTTTACTGCAATGTTTCTTCAAGTTTCTCAGCAACTTTATGATGTGAGCTTCCAGCATTCCCCAGCCAGCATGCTTGGCAGGGTCTTTGGAAGCAACTGCAGCATATTTAAGCTACATTATCTGCGAAATGTTTGAGCCTGTTACTTCTGAGGAAGTGAACTCTCAAGTTTGTGAGTCTGTGCTTTGGATCTGTGATCCTACTGATTGGTTAAAGCCTCTCGGGAGATGGCACATAGTTGGATCTAACAGTGCTTAATGCCTGTAAGAATTTGGATTGAAAGGAACTGACTTTGATTCAATCTTGCAAGATGGAAAGGCTCAAGGTTTTGGTCTTCCTGGGTCCAATAATACATCACCATTACTCTTTCCAGGATTGCACTTCGGTAGACAAACCTGGAATTCAATTTGGGTATGAGCAATTTCTTCTAGCTCATGGCTCCTACTTGAGGAGCAAATAGTAGTTGTGGCTAGGAGTGCCTTTGCACAGATCTGTTTTATGCACCAATTATAGCCATACTTGGACTAAAAGACTTGGCTCATAATTATTCATGAACTGGTCACTTCCTGGTCAGATTACTACACAGGATGCCTTTGAATACATTTCAGTACCACCTGGAAACTACAGAACACGGTGGCCTATGTAGCTCTATGTACCCAATGTTTTGGCTATATTACACCACTGCTGCACAACCTTCACTGGCTTCAAGTTTCTTTCTGGGAACAATTCTACCTGTCCCACCAGATCAGATAAGGTAAGCATGCTCCAGGTCCCTTCCATTAAATATGGACATCTAGTAGGGCCTAGGAGGCTGCTCTATGGAATGCCTTTCTATAGAGATCTGTCTGGCCTTCACTTACCTCTCCTTCCAAAGACTTTGTACGGCTGGCTCTTCCTACAAGCATTAGGGTAGGTTGAGGCTTACATAGATAAACAATGGTAAGAGATCAAATAAATTGACATATCCCATAGGAAATTTATAGCAAAGCTGGACTATTAATATATGTGTTTCTAATTTTCTGTATTAATTACAAAATTATTGTTTCATATTAGAGTAGCTGCAAAGACAAACTATCTCAGATGTCTTTTAATAGAACTTAGTTTCATTCATTTCATGGATGCTCATGGTTACTAGAATGGTTCTAATTTAATGACAGTTAAATGATATGTTTGACTAAGCATGTCCTTTTTTGAAATTATACAATTATTTATTGATTAACCAAGAAAGCCTTTAAAAATTAAACTTGTGAGTCATTTATGAATTATGTCTTACATCAACCCCCCAAAATAATAACTTTTTAAAAATGAAGAGGATTGCGATTCTTATTTTGAAACATTTATTTGAGAACGTATCTCCAGATGTTCACTATCTTGCAGTTGTTTAGTCTCTGTTGTAGAACATTCCATTTCTGTATTCAGTGGCAAATGAGGTCAACCTAAATTAAACAACCTGCTTTGAGGTTCAGATTTAGTATATAAAGAAGACTATAAGAACCAGTAGATTTTCCCAAAATATTTTGGAGGGGGCATATGTGCATGTTGACCCTTTGATAAATGCACTAGTTTAGAATATATCAATAACTAACATATGCATTTACTGTATATATTGCAGAAACATTTCAATTAACATTTCATTAAAATAAAAATCTTAATATTTATGGTACTATATCATATAGCATGTGTACTCCAGTCTCAACTGGATCTCTTCAGCATCTAATGCCAAGTTGGACATTAACATAGATAAAGTTTTCTTAAAATGTGTCCTCTGAATTATAAAACTGTTACAATACTGCTTGCATTATTATTATTATTATTATTATTATTATTATTATTATTATTATTATTTAAATTTATATACCGTCTTATTCCCGAGGGACTCAGGGCGGTGAACAGTGAAAGATAAAAATACATGTAATACAAATGTTAAAAAACCAATTAAAATATACTAAACACTCTGGTCCTAGATAATTCAAGACATCCCAGTTTAAAACAAAATCAGAAGCAATATAAAGGGAAAGTTAGGCCAGGCCGGCCTGCTGAAACAGGAAAGTTTTGAGGGCATGGCGGAAAGTGCGCAGATCCAGGATCTTCTGTATCTCTGGGGGGAGCTCGTTCCAGATGGTGGGTGCCCTCACAGAAAAGGCTCTCCCCCTGGGGGCCACCAGTCGACACTGTTTGGCTGACGGCACCCTGAGAAGCCCCTCTCTATGGGAGCGTACTGGGCGGTGAGAGGCTATTGGTGGCAGAAGGCGGTCTCATAAGTACCCTGGTCCTAAGCCATGGAGTGCTCTAAAGGTGGTAACCAAGACCTTGAAGCGCACCCGGAAGACCACCGGGAGCCAGTGCAGCTTGCGCAGGAGGGGAGCCACATGGGAGCACCATGCTGCTCCCATAACTACCCGCGCGGCCGCATTCTGGACCAGCTGGAGCCTCCAGGTGCTCAAGGGGAGCCCCATGTAGAGAGCATTACAGTAGTCCAGGCGTGAAGTGACGAGGGCATGAGTGACTGTATTTAACAAGTCCCAATCCAGAAAGGGACGCAACTGGCGAATCAGGCGAACCTGATAAAAAGACCTCTCGGCCACAGCCATCAAGTGCTCTTCTAAAGACAGCCGTGAGTCCAAGAGGATGCCTAAGTTGCGAACCCTCTCCGTGGGGGGCAATGACGCATCCCCAATAGTCAGTGATGGCACCAACTGACTATATCGGGACGTTGGAAACCACAGCCACCACAGCCACTCAGTCTTGGATGGGTTGAGCCTGAGTCTGTTCCTCCCCATCCAGATCCGTACAGCCTCCAGGCACCAGGACATCACTTCAAGGGCATCATTGGGGTGGTCCAGGGTGGAGATGTATAGCTGAGTATCATCAGCATACTGATGATACTTCACCCCAAAACCACGGATGATCTCACCCAGTGGCTTCACATAAATGTTGAACAGAAGGGGCGAGAGATCTGATCCCTGTGGCACCCCACATACAAGGGGCCTCAGGGTTGACCTCTGCCCCCCTGTCAACACGGACTGTGACCGATCAGAGAGAAAGGAGGAGAACCACCACAACACGGTGCCCCCCACCCCTAGCTCTTCCAACTGGTGCAGCATGATGGTATCAAAAGCCACTGAGAGGTCTAATAGGACCAGGATAGAGGAGCACCCCTGTCCCGGGCCCTCCAGAGATCATCTACCAATGCAACCAATGCCGTTTCCATGCTGTATCCAGGCCTGAAGCCCAACTGGAATGGATCTAGATAAGCCGATTCATCCAAGTACAACCTTCGCAACAAAGCAAAGGTTGGAGACTGGATGGTAATTAGCCAACACTGCTGGGTCCAGGGAAGGCTTCTTGAGGAGAGGCTTCACCACCGCCTCTTTCAAGGCGGCGAGGAAGGCACCCTCCCTCAAGGAAGCATTTATAATCCCCTGGAGCCAGCCTCATGTAACCTCCCGAGAGGCCAGCACCAGCCAGGAGGGACACGGGTCCAATAAACATGTGGCCGCGCTCAGTCTGCCGAGTATCTTGTCCACGTTTTCCGGAGTCACAGAATCAAACTCTTCCCAGGTAATATTCTCAAGACTTGCCTCCATCCTCCCTCCTGAATCTACCCAATCAGAGTCCAAATTTCCCAAATCTGAGTGATTTTGTCATACAGATATTGTACAAAGTCCTCGGCTCTACCCTCCAAGGGGTCCTCCCGCGCTTCCTGGTGGAGCAGGGAGCGGGTCACCCTAAACAGGGCGGCTGGGGGGATTATCTGATGGTGTAATAAGAGCGGAAAAATAGTTACATTTTGCCGCTTTTATTGCCACCAGGTAGGTCTTAATATGAGACCTTATCAGTGTTCGGTCAGATTCAGAATGGCTGGCCCTCCAACTGCTCTCCAGGCGTCTTTTCTGGTGTTTCATCTCCCTCAGCTCCTTGGTGAACCAGGGAGCCAGGTGAGATCGACGCCGGGTTAGAGGCCGCAAAGGCACGACCCGGTCTAAAGCTCCAGCGGCCGCCCTATCCCAGGCAGCCACTAGGTCTTCAGTTGAGCCGTGTGCCAGAGCCTCAGGAAATGGCCCAAGCTCCGTCTGGAACCTATCCAGGTCCATCAGGCGCCTGGGGCGGAACCACCTCATTGGTTCTGCCTCCCTGCGGCGGGGTGCGGCGGTTCGAAGGTCAAAGCGAAGGAGGGAGTAATTTGACTATGACAAGGGCTCGATCGCTATATCCCTATCTCGAGACCACTCAGCCACGGACCAGAGACAAAAACCAGGTCCAGTGTGTTTCCCCCCGTGTGAGTAGGGCCATGAACGAATTGGGTCAGGTCCATGGCCATCATGGAAGCCATGAACTCCTGAGCCATTTCAGATGCCTCACCGACGTTATTATTCTCCCATCCATATTTATATTCTGATTTATTGTATTTTTCTTACTTTACCATTTGAATATGTTCAGGATTTCCAATGTCTTCTAGCCCCAAATGTATAGGGCTTGGAAACTTCTAACCAGAGAAAAATGAATATTTTTAAATCTGATTTTGGGGAGGGAGGAGGGAGGAAGATAAATTATTAGATTCTATTCTTGTATTTATTCTCCCATAGATCTTCTGGGAGTGAAATATCTAAATTAGCCAACCTCAAAGAATCCATAACATTCTTTACCAAGAAGACGTCATGTTTAGGTTCATCATATGTGACCATATATTTGAAATACATATTGGATATTTATAATATGTATTTATTTTTAATGAATGTTAATCTTTTTTTTAAATGTGTTGCTGGAAAATTATCCCTATATCATCTTAAAAAGTAAAAAAAAATCAATATCAACACTGGTTTTTGTGGTCTAAAAATAGATTATAATATTTTTACTACTACTTGCAATATTTAGCTCATGTTGAATAGGCAGACCTCGTACTTTTAATGCTTTTTAATTTTGATCTGGTAGACAAATGGAATCCATTGCTTGTATTGTCCTTTTGGTAATAGTTTAAGATTGTAATAAAGATTTGTGATAACATTTAAAGTAATCAAGTTCAAATCAAGTCTTTAAGTCTTCATTTTAAAATATTTTTACAAAGGCCTGTTGCATTGGATAATTTGTTGGAACTCTTTATAACTTACAAAATTTGTACAAAATACTGCATCCTCTTAATAATGTATCATATCAAGTCTAGGCCAGTGATAGTGAACTTTTTCGACACCAAGTGCTGAAAAGGTTGCGCAGAAATGTTGTGCTGTGCATTCATCAGGGCCACGCTCTTCAAAAGCCAAACTTCAGGTTCTAGCGTGCATGCGCGCCCAACGATCAGTTGGCAGGCACACATGTGCACATTGTTTTCTGGCACTGCCGTGTGTGCTAAGGACAGCTGATCATCATGTGTGCATGCACGTCAGAAACCCCGAAGACAAACAGGCAAGGCTGCATGCCACAGGTTCGCCATCACGGGTCTAGGCTAAATTGGAAAGCTTGCAATCAAACATATTTCCATCTCAGCGGTCAATTCTTAATTAATTAACCCATTTTGATTGGAATATTTTGAGGAAATCAGAAGCATATACAAAAATGTTTCAGAATTATTTCTGCCTAGCTCTATTATTCAACTTTTCAGGGTATAGATAATGCAGCATCAATTCATGTTGTTCTTGTTCTTAGCTATCAGTTGTACTAGCTGAAAAATACTAAGACACATTTTTCTATGAACCAATAATATTAAAAAATGTGATTTTCATCACATTTGATCTCCATTATTTAGATTTTTTAAGTAACAAAGGAATTCCTAATACATTATCCTCAATTATATATAAATACCTTTCTGAATAAGGATAAAGGTAAAGGCTCCCCCGTACATGTGTGCTAGTCATTTCAAGCTCTAGGGGCAATGCTGTTTCTAAGTTTCTGATTGACAAGCTCAGTGTCTTAGCCACTGAACCACCACATCCCCTCACCTTTCTGAATAGATATACATGAAAGACTGATTCTGTCCTTAAAATTACACATGTATTCATGTACTTAATTATATGAAATTGCATTTGCTTTTATGTAGTTTTCTTTTATCTCATTCATTATTTTTTAAAACTGTACTATTGTCTGTAATATTGCCTTGTTATATTTGAACAGGGAAAAGCTTACAATGAGTTTTCTAAACGCAAAAACAAGTGTACTTTGTGAGGAGCAAACAAATACAAAGAAATCTTGATTAGCAGAAAACAAAATAACTCAGCTCCAGAATTGCTTTTCTCCATTCTACGGAAACACAGTTCTTATACTGCTGTGTCATATTCTAAGATATGAGGTGACTGACAAATTGGCCATAAGAAAAACGGTATTCCGTTTTTAGTCAGTTTAAAAACAAAATAACTGATCAGCAATTTGAGGGGATGAAAAAGACCCAACTAATCCTACATTCCCATTCTATTTTTTCCAACATATCCACTGCCAAGATATTAGACTGGCACTTAATTCAGGTAATATAACCAAGGAGAAATATTTAGATTGTGCTACAATGAAGAAAACACGTCTGCAGTTTATTTTCCATTATTGGATTTTAATAGAATTTGCATGAGATCTTATTTACATTCCAAAGATCACATTAGAGACTTCATACTCAGAAGAGTTATCTATCTTGATACATGTTGGAAAAAAAATAAAAAAAGTCCAGAAAAAATATTATCTTCAGCTGTACTATCAGTGGAATAGTATTAACAATAAGAAAATAGACTGTCATTTCCTACTAACAAAAGATTATTTCCAGTTTGATTTACTGCTTTGAAGAAAATGTCTTCTGTATCTTTTACTATTAGCCCTTATTTAATTCAGTGACATATCATTTGTTTTGAAATTGTTCCAAAGAAGAATATAATTTTGGAGAAATTTTCATGGATGGAGAAACTGGCACTATAATTTATTTAACATATGGCATACAATGTCAGGCAAATCTACAAATGCTAGACACAATGCAGTCCTGACAGCCTAGATTACTAGTTCATTCCTATCCTTAGTGCACGAGGGAAGTGAAATAGCTTTATACCAGCTAAGTAGGATTTGATGGCTCCTCCAGGCTTCTCCACTGATTTCACCTTGCCTATTTCATCTGGGGGGGTAGGGGGTGGGAATCGATTGCTCAGTTTTAATGGGGCTGCTTCTGGTTGGGTTAGATTGGGCAGCAGGGGTTTGTTAGATGTGTGCTGCTTCTTTCTTTGATTATTGTGTTTCCTTCTACGTGTGACATGCCTGCATTTATCTTCCTCCAAGAGTTATTAGATCATTTTTTGCTTACGTTGGAATTTAGCTAGAGTTGTCTCAAGAATCTAGATCCTTTACTTTTTCTTCATATAGTTTACATTTAATTTATGTATAATTTGGGTGTTCTTTGGGCATTACTATATACATGGAACATATATTGAATGCCACAATAATATCAGTCACCTGTTCCATGAATTTGTTTCTTTTTACTGGTCTTTTAAGGACAGAAAAAGTTATGCAAAAGTAGGAGATTTTATCTCAATATATGTTATTATACCCTCAATATATGTTCTATCACTTGTGCTATCCAAGGGGCCTTGGTAATTGTCCCACAAGCAAGATACTGGGTGTAATAGAGAAGATTTATGTTTTGCCAAGAACTCAATCATCCTGAATATTCTTAATTTTGCTTATACTCAATACTAGTTTTATTTTAAGGATTTTGGTGTGTTTGCAGGAACTGCTATTATTAGTCAGCAATTAAATTAGGCCTTTTTTTACATGGATAAACACATATAGAAGTATCTTTATATGGTACTTGCAGGATACCCTGAAAAGAACTCTGGGGGAAATACAATGCACTGCTTTAGCTATGTGAATACATCTACAGTCGTCCCCCAAAGGTATCTATGATCACATTTTCAGGAAATAAAGCAAAATCTTTTGCTCCTCCAGAATGGACCCCTTTCTCCTGGGAATCCAAACTACATTCCATACAAAAACAGCATAAGCCCCCCACAACTCAATAAAACTCCCAAGGTAAAAAACAATCTGTAATAAATTCAGAACTATAATCACATTAGCTCCATCTAATTGCCTGCCTCCAGGACCAGGAACACAGCTAACACAACCCAGTTAGCCAATTCTAGATAATTACAGATCAACAGTATTGATTTTATTTGAAATTATTTGTGTATGAGAGGTTATTACATTCCTTTGCTCTTCTCTGGAACCTTTTTAAAAATAAATTCCTGTTACATCTCTACATCTTGCTCTTTTACTTTATTAATCCCTCACTTAAAAATCCTCATAGTTATTACTGTTTGTTTTATGGCTTTAGTAAAAAAATTGTTAGGGATTGGGCTGAAGGCAGAAGAAGTCCTTGATCTAAAGACTAAGGATTCCTTAGCTGGATAGGATATGTCAGGACATTCAGCCTGATTGATGGCAGACTACCATTGACTATATTTACTGTGAACCTTAGGAAGGGTTTAAATTATCCTCCTTCCCAGTTTGTAACATATGAGGCAGCAATTGCGGGATGGGGATTGAGATATGAAGGCTATAAACTATCTATTTGATTTCATCTTCTGAACAATAATTCCTGAGATTTTTTGTAACCTACACTAATATATTTTTATGGGCTCCAACCATTTGTGTGATTGTAATCTTCAGATGGATTGTTTCAGACCAATTGTTAAGGAGCAGCTCAGTGCAAAATTGCAGATTTTTCAAGCTGGTCTTGTCAAGTACTGTGAGACCAATGCTTCTTGTAAATATTTCCCACAATTATTTGATCAACCAACAGGCTCATTTACTTAGACATTTTCAGAAAGTAATGCAGAAGGAAGAAAATAAAAACTATAACAGTCTGATCCCTGCAGATAAATTACAAGAATTTTTAGGTACTGGGTACTCCTGTGCATTCTCCTGACATCCAATAGGTTTCATGAGGTCATATGTAAAAATAATAATTTGTCTTCAAGATTTCAGCATTCATTACAATATAAGCACAGGGTGATCATCTAGAGCAGGGTGTCAAACTCGATTTCATTGAGGCCAAACTTGATCTTGCATGCAGAGGGCATGGCCAGGTAGGTGTGGCCAGTTCAACATCATTCGTGTTGGAGCCACCTGTGGTGGTCTGGGTAGGGCTGGAGGATCCATTGTCTCCAACAGAGGAAGGCGAGGCCAGGAAGAGCGCCAAACCCTTGTTGTCCAGAGGAGCCTCACCATCCCTCTCTCATGTGGAAGATTCCTGGACAGATGCAGGCTGTCCAGAACAGCGGAGGGCAAGTGCCCAGCTCAGATCTCAAGGCACTGGTACCCCACATTCCAGCCCAGGCAAGGAGACCTGGCTTTGTAACCAAAGCATTTTCAGCAATAGGATGGGAGACCACTAGGAGAGGTCAGAAGGAGGAGACAAGATGATGGCGAAAGGGCAGCAGGGCTACCGGTGGCCAGGTGCTAAGGCAAGAATTCCCTCAGATCCTCCCTCCCTCTTATAATCTTCCTTCCTTCCTTCCTTCCTTCCTTCCTTCCTTCCTTCCTTCCTTCCTTCCTTCCTTCCTTCCTTCTTTCCTTCCCTTCTGTGATGACCCAGGGCATGGTACAAAGATCACACAAACAGCTGGCAATTCAAACCACCCCTTTATTGCTCCAAAGTTCCCCAAACGCTCCCACATTTCTGGCAAGTTTTGAGCAGAATGATAACAAAACCCCACACAAACCTCAAGTACCTTCTGGCTGCAATTATTTCAGCCCAGCAGTACATCAAGGCTGGTCAGCAATAAATCCAAAGATATTTGGCAAATCAAGGAGTTCAAGGAACAAAAGATCCAAGTAATTAGTCCAGAAAGCCCACAGGAATGCAAGGACTTTTGGCCAGTTCAAACATCGGCATCAGTGGTGGGTTGCCTCCAGTTCGTACCGGTTCTATAGAACCAGTAGTAAAACCAGTGGGAGGCTCCACCCACCGACCCCAACGTCATCAAAATGCTTCTGCACCTGCACAGAAGAGTGCATGTGTGCACGAGCGAAACAAGCACATGTGCACGGCCCCGTTGCGAACCAGTAGTAAAGATAAGTACTGTTCTGTCCCCATCTCGCACACGCACACAAACAGTCAGCCAGGAGTTAAAATAAACTTGCAGACAATAATTTCCTTCGATAACAGAATTGGCAGCAACCCAGTAGCTGCTTGCCAAAAACTTTACTCACAGAGGGAGGTGTTCCTCCTCTGTCAGATAAACCAAAATAAATTCACAAAGCCAAAGAATTGTCAAGTCCAGTCCATAATAAATCCAAGGAAGGCAGATAATGAAGCTCCAGAGACACAGTATGACTGTTCAGTTTTGTCCGTCACAAAGCCTGAATGGCCACCACACCCCCTTTTATCCCCTGTGGGGTGTGGTCCAGTGACTCAGCTTAATCTCTGGCATGCCTCCTTCTCTGCTGCGTGCGCTTCTCTTTCTGGTGCTGGCGGGGATCCAGCCAAGACTTATCTCCATCGCTGTCCAACTGTGGCTGTTCGGAGATGCTTGGCTCCTGGCCTATCTCTTCTCCTTCGGGAGGCACCTGAGGCATTGCCAGAGAGGAGGGTCCTGGAGAGGGAGGCCTTGCCAACTCCTCTCCTTCACTTTCGGAGTCTTCTCCCTCCTATAAGACGGTCTCGGGGGTCGGAGTCACAACAAGTAGAACCCACCCCTGGTCGGCATGCACACTTCAGAAACTCAGTGTTTGTTCCCAATAAATGCCCCTCCCCACAGCATCTCCTTAAGTCTCATTCCCATTGTGCCTTGTGAAGATGGGCAGGGCACTCTCCTCACATGTAGACTGCTTCATCTGTGTTGATCATGCCTTCTCTCCACTCACTAAGCCCTTGGATCAGGAGAGGATGGTCCTGGTTCCTCACCTGAGCTCTGTCCCTCATGTTCCTCCTGCCTCTGCTCCTCCCTGCCTGCAGGCAATTACTACTTCAGAAAAACCTTGCCTGGACTGACTCTGCCCTTCCTCGGTTTCCTCCAAGGCCAAAAGAGCTGTCCTCTCAATGTCTGGCATTTCTTGTTCCATCTCATCTTCCCCCATAGATTCAGACTCTGATGAGGGCATGACACCTTCCTTCCTTCTTTCCTTCGCCCTCCCTCGACCTTCATTTTTGCTACCAGAGGGCTACACGAGACTGTCGCAGTCCAGCCTTTTTCAATGACGGAGGCACCGCTAGCTGGTTCCTCATTGTTTCCAGGGCAGTTTAGCGGGCCAGATTTAAGCACCCAACTAGCCAAATCCGGCCTGCAGGCCTTGAGTTTGACATCCCTGATTTAGAGATATCATTCTAATACAAGATGCCTTGCAATACCAGCAGAAAGAGCTGACAATATACCATTTTTAATTACAATTGCGCAGGCCTGGATTATAATGACAAAAAAGTGAGTGCTTTTGAAAATGCAGGGGTATGAACAGAGCACATAATCATAACTTCTTGCAACAACTATGTCTTCCTGATCCCGCTATGTCTTCCTTGCATAGCACAGCTGCTGCTGCTGCTGCTGCTTTTATTATTTATTTATTTATTTATTTATTTATTTATTTATTTATCAAATTTCTTTTTTTTATTGAAAAAGTTTTCAAATACAAGTTTTTCCCCCTTTTCCCCCCCCTCTTCCCTAACCCACCCTTTCCACCCAACCCCCCCTGTGACTTCTTCACAACAATAGGCTATTTCATAACTAGTTACATACATAATATCTTTCCTTTCCCTTAATCCCTTCTCGAAATACTGACCCTTAACATGTTAAGCTTATTGAGTATTATTACAATTTAACCTTTAGTCTTTTATATATATTAATATAACATTTTAAATCGACCTTCTCCCTGCATCCAAATTTAACATTTATTCAATTCTGTCCAATTCCTCCACTCCTCTAAATATATGACTTAAAATCATACAGTACAATACAATTCTAGATATAATCCACTACCCACTTTACTAAAATATACACATATCTATATATGCATCCCATTTTATAAAAAGAAGAAGAAAAAAAAAAGAGAAAAAAATATATCTTCTTTAATATCTTTCCACTGAATTATTAGGTCCTCCACTCCCCTAAATATATGACTTAAGAATTCTTTTTCTTAGACTAATCAATCAGTAAGCTAACCTATTTCAACCCTTCAATTCCTACAAAATCATGCAGTACAATTCTAGATATAATCCACTGCCCACATTACTAAGATATACACATATCTATATATGCATTCCATTTTGTAAAAAAGGAAAAAACAATAACTTTAAATTTATAATCCATATAGTATCTTCTTTGATGTCTTTCCTCTAGATTGTTAAATCCATCACCCATAATAGGGTAAAATAACATGCTAGTGCAACAGTTTGTTCAAAATCTCCAGTCATCTTCTGCCCCCATCAGTAGTAAATATCCTCGCATCTATATAAAAGCAAAAACAACCACCCAAGTGACATTATAATTATAATTATATCCATATGGTATAGTTGTGGTATTCATCAGGATTATTAATTCCCATCATCCTACTGAGTAACATCCAGATCTTCTGCATGCCCCGGCGAAACTCTCCTGCCTTATAACTCAAAATAGTTATAATATATTTACCAAAAAAAAAAAAAAAAAAATTTTTTTAGATGATTCAAATCCAACAAAGTGAGGCTCTTTTCACATCCCAAAACCATGGCCTTGCAGAGATCTGCCACAATCCTCAGGATAGTATCAAACAATTGTTCGCCTCCACTATCTTTTCAAATATTCATTCATTTTTTAAAGTCCCTGGCATCACTGTTGCATAGTTTAGAAATTGCTGTTTCTATGCGATCTATTTCTTTTCTTTTTCTTTTCCGGGTTGAATTTCCATCCTCGTTTCTTGCCTACCAATTGTGTGTCTGCTAGTTGATTTTCATTCTGCTTTATGTAATGTTCTTGTTGGGTTAGTTTTATCATCTCATCTTTCTTCTCTGTCACTTGTATATCAACTGATTGATTTGCGCACTTGTCTGTGACTTGATGGTTCATCACATTGGAGTCGGATGACACTGCTCTCTTATTTATAGACAGTCCAGCTGAGGTATCCAGGGAGTCCAAAGACAATTTATCCATCACAACCTCTGTAATTTGATGTTTTCCTTTTGTTTCCAACTCCTTTTGCTTATCCTGTATTATGCCTAAAGGTGTTAAATTCATTTTTAAAACTTTTTGATAAAAATCTTCCGCTTTTTCAACAGTATGCAATTGATATCTTATTCCTTGATATCTCAATATTAGGCCAACTGGGGTGTCCCACCTGAATAGGATATTTCTTTTTTTTAATTCAGTCACTAGAAAGCCAAATTTCTTCCTCTCCATTAACATCTTGGGCGGGAGCTCCTTAAAAATCCAAATCTTTCTTCCATGAAATTGCAAGGTAGAATTAAAAGAGTTCTGCACAATATTATTCCTAATTTCTTTATCTGTAAAATAGATCACCACATCTCTAGGCAATTGCCTTTGCTTTGCCAACCAGGAGTTTATTCTGTAAATTCTATCAATCCTGCAATACACTTCATCAGGTTGAACCTTTAAGATCCCAGCCAGAATTTCAGAAGATATTTTCCTTAAATCATCTCTATTATTTTCCTGCAAACCTCTCAGTCTAATTGCATATTCTGTGAAATTATATTGAATCATTAAAACTTCTCTTTCAATCCTCTGTTGTACATTTTCTTCATTACCAATCTTTTGGTCAGTCTCCATTTTAGATTTGTCTTCCGAGCTATTATCCTGAGTGTTTATCAAATCCTTTTTAATTTTTTGAGTCATGTCATCCAAATTCTCTTCAATTTCCTTCATTTTAGACTCTAATAATTTAGTCTTTGCATCCACCCGAATCAGAAAGCCTGATAAACCATTAGTAGCTTTTAAAATCTTTTGATTCAAAAAGTCAAATTTTGATTTCACCAATTCACCAATTTCTTTAATTTCCTGCTTAAATTTTTAAAGTTGCTGGTTCACAATCTCATCCCTTCTTACAATCTCTTCAAGGATAAATTCTAATATATTAAAATCGGGTTTCTGACGCTGGAGAGTTGAAATTTGTTGGCGTAATTTCTTGAGAGGGGAAGTTCCCCCCCCCATTTGTCCAGCTGTATAAGTCCCGATGCCATTTCCCACACAGACAAGATTTAGCAAAAAAGAGAGAATAGAAAACGAAAGGACTTTCCCTTAGAAAGAGAAAAAAAAACTTCTTTTCAATCAACAGCACAGGAGCGAGGTTTTATCTACAAATGTAGCCAGTGATATTTATTCCGCTACATTGTAGTAAGGAGAAACGGAAGGACTTTCCCTTTTAGCCCTTCTCCAGCCACAGCAGACGCCATTTTAAAAGGTTCTTTTTCCCTCTTTTCCTCTCCTCTTTTCTCTTAAATAGATTTTGGAAGGATGAAATACTTGCAGTTCAGTATTAAGGGTCCAGCTCGTCATTTCTTTAATTATTCTGTTGAATTCGCAGGCTTGCTCTTGACGCCTGGCTCTGCATAAGCAGAGGTCTCCCAAAGCCCGGAGCAGCGGCAGGGGATATGGGGCTTCTCATCCGCTCCGTCCCAAAAGTAAAAAAAAAACTTTTGGGACACTGTGGAGAGTTCTACCCACCCCTGCCGGCTCTATCTCCGTTTCCTCTTGGGAACGGAGTTTTTTCGAGCTGCCATCCGCTGTAACGGCGGCTCTATACAGGCAAAGGAAGCTGACGATCCCAAAGGAACGTCTGGCGGCGGCCAGCAGCAAACCGGAAGCCCCTATTTATCAAATTTCTATACGGCCCTACTCCGGGGGTACTCAGGGTGGTGAACAGCCAGGATAAAACACAGATAATACAAACATTAAAACTCCATTAAAATTATTAAATATTTTGGCCGAAAACAAATTTAAAACACCAATTTGGAAAACAGATTAAACGATTTAAAAATTTAAAAGGGACAGTTAGGCCAGGCCAGCCTGCTGAAATGAAAATGTTTTGAGAGCACGACGAAATGTGCGCAGATCCGGGATCCTCCGTATTCCTGGGGGAGCTCATTCCAGATGGTAGGTGCCCCCACAGAGAAGGCTCTCCCCCTGGGGGCCACCAGTCGACACTGTTTGGCTGACGGCACCCGGAGAAGCCCCTCTCTATGGGAGCATACTGGTCGGTGAGAGGCTATTGGTAGCAGAAGGCAGTCTCGTAAATACCCCAGTCCGATGCCATGGAACGCTCTAAAGGTGGTAACCAAAACCTTGAAACACACCCGGAAGACCACCGGGAGCCAGTACAGCTCGCGCAGGAGGGGGGGTCACATGGGAGTGCCATGCTGCTCCCATAACCACCCTTGCGGCTGCATTCTGGACCAGATGGAGCCTCTGAGTGCTCCTCAAGGGGAGCCCCATGTAGAGAGCATTGCAGTAGTCCAGGTGGGAAGTAACGAGAGCATGAGTGACCATATTTAATGAGTCCCGATTCAAAAAGGGATGCAACTGGCGAATCAGGCAGACCTGATAAAAAGTCCCCCTGGACACAGCCGTCAAGTGCTCTTCTAAAGACAGCCGTGAGTCCAGGAGGACACCCAGATTGTGAGCCCTCTCTGTGAGAGCCAATGACTCACCCCCAATAGTCAATGATGGCACCAACTGACTATATCAGGATGTCGGAAACCACAGCCACTCGGTCTTGGATGGGTTGAGCCTGAGTCTGTTTCTCCCCATCCAGATCCGTACAGTCTCCAGGTACCGGGACATCACTTCAAGGGCATCATTGGGGTGGTCCGGGGTGGAGATGATCTCACCCAGTGGCTTCACATAAATGTTGAACAGAAGGGGTGAGAGGACCGACCCTTGTGGTACCCCACATACGAGGGGCCTCGGGGTCAACCTCTGCCCCCCTGTCAACATGGACTGCGACCGGTCAGAGAGAAAGGAGGAGAACTAACATAGCACGGTGACCCCCACCCCTAACTCTTCTAGCTGGTGCAGCATGATACCATGGTCGATGGTATCAAAAGCCACTGAGAGGTCTAATTGGACCAGGACAGAGGAACGACCCCTGTCCTGAGCCCTCCAGAGATCATCAACCAACACAACGAATGCCATTTCCGTGCTGTACCCAGGCCTGAAGCCCAACTGGAACGGATCTAGATACGACAATTCATCCAGGTACTGAGGGAGCTGTCGTACCACCATGCTCTCAACAACCTTTGCAATGAAGCGAAGGTTGGAGACTGGACAGTAATTTGCCAACACTGCCGGGTCCAGGGAAGGCTTCTTGAGGAGAGGCCTCACCACTGCCTCTTTCAAGGTGGCGGGGAAGACATCCTCACTCAAAGAAGCATTTATAATCCCCTGGAGCCAGCCTCATGTAACCTCCCGAGAGGCCAACACCAACCAGGAGGGACACGGGTCCAATAAACATGTGGCTGCGCTCAATCTGCCCAGTATCCTGTCCATGTTTTTGGGCGTCACAGAATCAAACTCTTCCCAGATAATACTCACAAGACCTGCCTCTGTCCTCCCCCCTGAATCTACCCAGTCAGAGTCCAGGTGTCCCCGAATCTGAGCGATTTTGTCATACAGATACTGTACAAAATCCTCAGCTCTACCCTCCAAGGGGTCCTCCCGCACTTCCTGGTGGAGCAGGCGATTATCTGATGACGCAATAAGAGCGGCAAAATAGTTATACTTCGCCGCTTTTATTGCCACCAGGTAGGTCTTAATATGAGACCTTACCAGTGTTCGGTCAGATTCAGAATGGCTGGCCCTCCAACTGCTCTCCAGGTGTCTTTTTCGATGTTTCATCTCCCTCAGCTCCTCGGTGAACCAAGGAGCCAGGCGAGATCAGCCCCGAGTCAGAGGCTGCAAAGGCACGACCCGATCCAAAGCTCCAGTGGCCACTCTATCCCAGGCGGCCACCAGGTCTTCAGTCGAGCCGTGTGCCAGAGCCTCAGGAAATGGCCCAAGCTCCACTTGGAACCTATCTGGATCCATCTGGTGCCTGGGGCAGAACCACCTCATCAGTTCCGCCTCCCTGTGGCGGGGTGCAGTGGTTCGAAGGTCAAAGCGAAGGAGGCAGTGATCCGACCATGACAAGGGCTCGATCACTATATCCCCTATCTCAAGATCACTCAACTACTGACCAGAGACAAAAACCAGGTCCAGCGTGTTTCCCCCCGTGTGAGTAAGGCCATGAACTAACTGGGTCAGGTCCATGGCTGTCATGGAAGCCATGAACTCCTGAGCCACCTCAGACATCTCATCGGTGGATGGCAGGTTAAAATCCCCCATGACCATAAGCCTGGGGGTATCAACTGCAACCGTGGCTATAACATTGAGCAGCTCGGGCAGGGCTGCCACTACGTGGCAGGGTGCCAGGCACGTAACCAGAATGCCCATCTGCACCCCATCTGCACCCCATTTCACAAGGAGGGACTCACATCCAGCCGTCTGAGGAACAGTGGCCTCCCTTGGACCAAGACCTTCTCTAATGACAACCGCCACTCCCCGCCCCTCCCTGTGCCCTTGGCTGATGAAATGCACGAAAACTGGGTGGGCACATCTCAATGAGGGGGACCTTCCCTCCTGGCCCAACCAGGTCTCCGTAATACCAGCCAGGTCCACTCCCCCCTCCTGAACAAGATCACAAATGAGGGGGGCTTTATTTACCATGGACCGGGTGTTGCATAGCATCAGCCGAAGGCCCAGGGCCTGAGAGTCTGTGCAACCTGGGGAACGAGAGGAGCATTGGAGGCCGGAGCGCGCCACCGCTTGGAGCCAGTGGACGCGCGCTCCCACAACCTGATGTGGCCCCCTGCTCCTGCCATATCTGACCCTCCCACCCACAGTACTGATATAATGTCCATCCACAACACAAGCTCTAACCCCCTCCTTGACCCCGGTTCCCGCACCTCTTGTGCCGCGCTCTTAAGCCGGCTCTGGCCTCCTTCCCGACAGGTTCTCCCCCAAACCCACAGAGCCCACCCCCCTCCCAGAACCCTTTAAAACTTTATCTAAAAATTTCCCAAAAATACCCCACAACTCCTTCCTTGCCGAATGCCACCTCTCGGGATTTCAAAATCGGTCACAAGGTAGGCCCTCGATAGTGAGGAGGGCCAAACCTGCGAGAGGGGGGAGTCTCGCAGTGCAAGCAGGTCAGCAGCCATAAACATTACAAAAAACAGAGTGGAAAGTCAACTGGTCAGGGCTTCACCAGATTGTCCAATAGTACTGGGTCAAAGTAGATCTTCATATCAGGAGCTGCTTCACTGCCCTCTCACGGCAGTGGGAGGGGCCAGTGTCATCCCCTCACATCTGGAGGATAATTATCCCAGTCGCCCTCTCACAGTGACTGGGCCAGATGATACCGACAATAGAGTCACAATAGTCCATCCTTTCATCCGGCGGATGACAACAGCCCCCTCAGCACCTGCACACCTTTTTGCCCAGTTCTCCTCCAGTTCAGAGTCGCATAAGAAGCCAGCAGTTCATAAAGTTATTAAGGGCAATGATGATCATCCCATGGGCACAAGCTCTTCCCTGAGGCAAGAGTAGGGATAGCAGACAGAAAACCCAGTCCAAGGGTGGGTGGCCATCGAAGGCCAACACCCACCCATATCTGGTGGAAAAGGGAGGGAAGGAGAAGCCACCCGAGGTGACCAATAAACCAACCTTGGTCAGCCTCCCTCCTCTCCTGCCCCAAATCTCCCCAAAGCCCCAGGCTCAGCTCCGATGTCAAAAAACCCTGGATAGCAGGGGTCACAATCCAAAAAAAAAGCAGATGGTAATCCTGAGGGCAAGGCTGTCCATATTTCCCCCAACCACCTACTGCAAGCTATTTCCTTAGCCGGATGGTCCATGGCTGCCATTGCCTCCAACCGCTGCCACCGCCGCCGTCGTCGCTGGCTCGTAACCGGCACCCTAAGCTCCCCAAGCACCCCAGGGCCCCCAAAAAACATCCAAAGAACATCCCAGAGATCCCTGAGGGGTGAGGGGGATGAGGGGCACCTCCAAGCCGCCACCGCACAAAACTGCCGACCGTCGCCGAACGCTTCGGCGTCCACTTCTTCCGGCGCTAACAAGCCAGAAACAGTTGTCGCAGCAGGCCATCGCCCCATCTCCCACAGCAGCTTTAAACAGTGAGTCCAGCCCTGCCCTGATATTCCAGAGGGCAAGAAAGCCCTCAGCAGGCAGGGCGGGCATTCCCCTCATTGGGACTGGAGTCGGAGGTGGTTAAAACGGCTCCCGAAGACCTCGGCGCCAGCAACATCTCCATCCCCTAAATGGAGCTCAGTCGACTGCCGCCATCTTGAGACACGCCGGAAATGAAGCAGCTTATTCAGTACTCTTCCGTTTTGTGCATAATTTCATAGTGGCCACCTTGCAGAGAGTATATGACAGTAGTATTCCCCCCCACCCAAGTACTGAAAAGCATCATTTACTGTGCATGGCATCATGTGCAGAAGTACAGACAAGCAAGATTTTATTGAAGTCACTGAAAGAAAAAATTAACTGTCCTCTTGCATCCATACTGTGGCTGCAGGTATCCACTGCAAGAAAGGGGGATGGGGCAAGTCATAAAACATGCATTGTCACATGATGATTCAAAAAACGTGATGTACATACTATTATTACAATATTAAGATACAGATTGCAAGGACAGATTTCAAATCATTATGCACACATCATCATTTTGATTCAGTCTTAGCTTGCTGCACACATCTCTGTGCCTGCAACCACAGTCTGGATTATTGTGCCATAATTGTCTTATCTTCATCACCACTTTATTTCTATATATGTTTGTATGGTAACCTTGTTCAAAACAACGTACAGCAAATGTATGGGGAAACTGTGTTATCTTAATCATATGAATATAAATAAATATACATGGTCTTAATCTGAGAGAGAGATCCATCGCACAGTCAGCCAGCTGCTCAGATTGGAGATCTCTCTCTCTCTGTGTGTGTGTGCAATGAACCACTACTGTGTCTTCACATTTAAACAGTCACTAGACTTCTCCAAATTAAGATTATTCCTGAAAATAATGCCTATAATACAGAGAATCCCTAGGCACTTTCAGTAGTAAGAAGAACCTATAATGCCCTGACATCTCAGCCAGGGAAAGATGAGACCGATGGTGGAGCCAAGGCTAAATCTAATCATAGGTAAATGATTTCAAAGTACTTTCAGCATTTCATGTGCAGTGTAGTTTGTCTCCTACTAAAAAGATATTTTTACACTGATAGGCCATCTCAAAAACAGAAAGAAAACAAAGAGTGGTAAGGATAGTCCTTGAGTTATGACCACAACTGAGCCAAAAATTTATGTTGTTAAGTGCAATATTGTTAAGTGAGTTTGACCCATTTTATGACTTTTCTTGCCATAGTTGTTAAGTGAATCATTGCATTTGCTAAGTTAGTAACGTGATTGTTAAGTGAATCTTGATTCCCCATTGACTTTGCTTGACAGAAGGTCGCAAAAGGAGATCACATGACCCCAGAACACTGCAGCCATTATAAACATGAACCACTTGCTAAGCATCTGAATTTTAATTATATGACCATGGGAATGCCACAACGGCCATAAGTGTGAAAAACGGTCATAAGTCCCTTTTTTTGAGTTCTGTTGTAACTTTGAATGATCACTAAATGAACTCTTGTAAGTTGAGGACTGCCTGTGCAGCATATAAAAATGACAGTAAAACTAAATAGTTATACGTTTTGAGTGGCCATGGTGTAAGATATTTTGCAAACAGTAAAACAAAATTTAGCAAATTAAGACAAAAAAGTCACATGGGAGCATAAAGAGTTGGACACAACCTAGCGACTGAACAATAACAATAACAACAACAACAACTGTAAATAAAATAGATTGGGTGGCCTGGGGATCTGAATAGATGGGATATTAATTATCTACAACTAGACAGCCTTTAAATAGCAACTATGTAAAAGAATGTGGGGAAGAAATTGTAAACTGAAGATGGCTCCACAAAAAGCAGAACTGAAAACCTTGGTAGAATAAAGAGCCAGTAGGTGGACCAGGAATTGCTCCAAACAGTTGTTTCTCATAGGGATATTTGTAGACAGTGCTCTCTGGCAGGTTCAGAGTTCTGGGAGATGAAAAACATCATTTTGCCCAAACTGCAGTCAATATGTTTATGGATATAGTATTTACAGTATATACTTTAATACTGGACATATTGTAAAATATTTGTAAATAATAGACCAAGAAGTTAATTTAAGAATGTGTGCTATTGAAGGAGGTTGGGGAAAAACTTAGAATTCTAGCAATTCATTAGATCTTAATATTGATAATACAATATAATAATCAGTAATATCAATTAATGTCAATATAGTAATATAATAATCAATATAGTAATTCTTAATTAATTATCCATATAGTAGATTAGAGATCAATTAGTCAGGTGTTTCACAATCAAAAAGTATTAATAAATGATTTTACTGTTTTACAAGAATTAATCAGGTGTGTGTGTGTGTGTATATATATATATATATATATATATATATATATATATATATATATATATATATATATATATGATTAATTTACACTTAATATACAATTCTATTTCCCTCTTATATATCAATCAAATCAATCAATCAATCTTATATATCTATCAAGTTAAAACTATCAAATTCAATATTACTAACTTAAATTGTTTGTTTCTAATTATTTCTTAATTAATTATCCATATAATAGATTAGATATCAATTAATCATGTGCCTCACAATCAAAAAGTATTAATTAATGATTATACTATTTTACAAGAATTAATCAGATGTATGTGTGTGTATATATATATATATATATATATATATATATATATATATATATGATTATTTTGAATTTAATATACAATTCTCTTTCACTCTTGTGTGTGAAGTTCTTGTGTTCAATTTTTTTTTGTATTATAGTTTTTAATATCTGTCTCTCTAGACATATCCAATAGCTAAAGATTCAACTTTCCAAAGTTCAGCACTTTGAAGCACTTTGAAATATTCTATTTGCCTTTGTCAGTTAGTTAATTCTTTTACTGTCTTCTCAATTTCTTTCTTAAACAACCGCTTCTTCACATGCCACACTGTGGCGCCGCTCTTGCTCGCTCTCCCGGTTTCAAAAGCCTCCTTCACTTTCACTCTCACTCTCTCTCTCACTGTTTCGCCGTCTTCCTGTTAAATAGTTACTGAATATTTCCGTCTAATTTACTATGGTTCTCTGATCAAGTTTAAAAAAATAACCCTTATTCTCCATTGAATTCAAACCTGAAACCTTGTCAATTGCCGCCATGTAAATCTCTTTGAACTTCCTCATGCAGTCACCGCCTGTCAAATCTTCTTCCGCCTTTGTCATCTTTTGTTGTCACTTTCTCTGGCTGCTGTTCCACCATTTTCTGGAGTCTCCAATTTTCTGTTTTCCACTCTCTGCTTCTTTTTATCGCAATACTTTAATTACTCCTCTTATTGTCTCAATCCACTTTCTATTTTAAACTGGATACAGTTGCGATCTTTCGGTTTGATTTTCTCTTCCTCCTATGTGGTTTCAGCATTTCAGGCCAGCCGTGAAGGCTGGTTTTTTCCTGTCTGGAATTAGGTGGTTTTTCCCGAACCTTCGGGTTGATTGTTTCTCCCCCCTAGGTCCTTGGAATTTCCTCCTTTTTCTATCGATCTCTCCAAGATCAATAGTGCCTGAAACGGCTTCCTAGATGGGAATTTTGGGAATTTTGAAGTTTCAAGAATGGGAGCCCCGTTCTCTAGCTCCAAACTCAACATATTTTCCTCTTCCAAACATTAATATATATCTATATACATACTTAATTATTAATTATTAGAGTGTTAAGGATATTTATAGAAGTAATTCATAACCCAATAAGATTAACATTTATTTGGAAGATCTACAACATATAGAACATAGACTCTAGACACTATTACTGATCATAAATAACAACATTGAAATACAATAAGAGTAGTCCAGTACATGAAATTCTGGGAGAACCTACAAAAAAGAGTTAAGATGACAAGCACCGGAACAAACACTATAACTAAAGTGAATAAGAAAACAATCTTAAACCAAGTCTCCCTTACAACATCCCCTGCCCAACAGAGATCTATAGAAACCATGCTTGGAACAGAAAAAGAAAAGGTAGGCTCTACCTCTACCATACAAAGCATTCAGTCAATCTTGGCAAGGATACAGGAATCGATGAATAAGACCCAGGAAATGATTGCTAACAACCATGAGGAGACAAAAAGAAATCACGATGATTTGAAATTTGATGTGGGAGAGATAAACGATAACATTAAGAAAATGGATGACAAGATAGAGAGCATCCAGCAAAATATTGCCAAAAATAAACAAAGGATTCAAAAAACAGAACTTAAAATGGAGCAGACAGTTAAGAAAGTAGAAATGCTGGAACAACAACAAATCGCAAGTAATCAAGAAATCGAAGACTCACTTACCTACCTAGAAATGGAAAACTCAACATTCTATTTAAGATTCCAGAATATAACAGAAACCAAAGAAGAAGATTTGGGAGAGATCATGACAGAGATTTTTTATGAAAAACCAAAGAGAAATAAAGATGACATACGAAGGAATATTGATGAAGTTTATGGGGTGCATATCAATTATGCATGTAGGAACAAATTATCAAAGGAAGTGCATGTCCGATTCGCAAAGAAAATGATAAAAGAGGAGATATATAGAAAAATGAGAGAGAACGCAATTTTCTATAAAGGGAAAGAAATAATAACACTGAAACAAATTTCGAGATGTGTAAGGGAACAGAGGAAAAATTACAGCTTTCTTACAACACAACTAATTAAAAACAAAGTGATGTTCCATTGGCTACTACCAGAGGGCATCTTAATCTCATGGCAGGACAAGAAAATTAAGTTAGATAGTCTGGAAGGAGCCCAGGAATTTTTTGATCAACACTTTGTCCTGGAGGAAGATCAAGAATCCAGAAAGGAATCGGAGAATAAGAGTCAAAAGGAACAATCTATAGAAGAAACAGAAGAGGAACAAGAGGAGAAGAGAAGACTAGAGAGAGAAAGAATGGAGAAAGAAGGAGCAAGGGGAAAAACGCAAAGAATAATAAGAAGCACAAGGAAACCAAAGACAACAAATAAATAGGAAGAAAAATGGAACAGGAAATAAAAATGATTTCGATTAATATAAATGGGTTAAATGCCCCAACTAAAAGAATCCGGACATTTACAAAATTACAAAAATTAGAGATGGATATAATAAATTTACAAGAAGTTCATATCAAAAAACAACATCAACAGATATTAGAAAATACAAAATTAGGAAACCTTTACACATCACTAGCAGAACAAAAGAAAAGAGGCATTGCAGTTTATATTAGGAAACACCTAAAAGCAAAACAGATATATGCAGATGAGGAGGGAAGAGTTTTAATGATTGAATTACAAACGGAATTAAAAACAATATTATTGATTTCGATCTACACGCCAAACAAGAATCAACATACCTTCTTCAAAAATATACATAATAAGGTAAAAGATCTAGACTACGAAAACATTTGTATCATGTGATTTCAGTGCAATCTCAGACAGGGAAAAAGATTATTGGAGTACCAGAAAAAATAAAACTAGGAAAAAGACCCTTCCAGATACTTTTAAGGAAATGGTACAAGAATTATACCTCCAGGATGCTTGGAGGGAAATAAATAAAGAAAAAAAACAGTACACCTTTTACTCCAATCCACACTCATCCTGGTCGAGAATTGATATGGCCTGGATGACTACAGATCTTAGGAAAGACTTAGAAGAAATAGAAATAATGACAAATATTTGGGGAGATCACAATCCAGTAAAAATAATTTGGAAAGGCTATCAGAAGAAGAAGAGATGGATGATGAATACTGAGATCATGAAAGATAACAGCTATGTACAATTGATAGAAAAAGAAATGAAAATATTTTTTAAGATCAACATTAAAGAACAAACTACTCTCCAGAATTTATGGGATACAGCAAAAGCTTATATAAGAGGCCTGACAATAGCATTCATGGCAAAGAAAAATAAGGAAAAACAGCAGAAGAAAGACAATTTATTGAAAGATCTTAAAAAATATGAATTTGAGTTACAGAATGAACCTCAAAACAAACAGATCAAAGAAAAAATAAATTTGACAAAACATAAAATAAATTTAATAACACAAACAGAAATAGCCAGGAAAATTAAATCATTAAAACAAAACTATTTCGAACATGCGAATAAGACAGGAAGATGGTTGGCGTACAAATTGAAGAAAGAAAAAGAGAGAAGGACAATATATCAACTACAGGATGACACAGGAGAGATATATTATAGGAACAAGGATAAAAAGAACATAGCTAAAACATTTTTCCAAAAATTATATGAACAGGAAGAGATCTCAGAAGAAGACATCAAACAATATTTAAATGAAGCTGATATCAAAGAACTAGAGGAAACACATAGGGATCTATTGGACAGATCAATTACGATGACTGAACTAATAGAGGTGAAGAAAAAACAAAAAACAAATAAAACTCCGGGATCGGATGGTATACCTGCAGAGTTTTATAAATCTTGCCAACACGTAACAGATGAAATTTTACTTGCAGTCTTGAACAATGCACTTCTGGAAGCTACAATTCCTAACTCCTGGACAGAGGCCATTATTACACTGATACCAAAAGAAGAGACAGATCATATACATATTAAAAATTACAGACCGATATCACTTTTAAATGTAGACTACAAATTATTTACTTTGATTATCACAGAACATATCAATAAAATAATTAACTCACTCCGATCAAAATGGCTTTATCCCAAAGAGACAGACAAAAAATAATATGAGATTAATAATGGACATATTAGAATATTATGAAATAAACTCAGATAAACAAGTGTCCCTAATTTTTTTAGATGCACAGAAGGCATTTGACAACCTAAATTGGAAATTTCTTGTACTGCAATTGGAAACTATGAAATTCGGCGACAAATTCATAAATATGATAAAGAAAATTTACTCATCCCAAATGGCAAAAATAATAATAAACGGTGATTTGACAGAACAATTTTCGATATCAAAAGGAGTGAAGCAGGGGTGTCCTATGTCCCCACTATTATTCATAATAGCCTTAGAAACTCTCTTAAAGGAGATCAGAAGAGATAAAGAAATAAAAGGTCTGAAAATCAAAGGGGAATGTCAGGGCGTTGATTAATCCCATGTTTGGCTCTGGGAAAAATCACCCTGGTTTAGAGGATGGATCGAGGCTTATTCCTTGTTGCAATATTCTGAAAAAGAAACGCGAAGAAAAGTTTCTAATAAAACTCATTTATTTATTATAAAGAAAATAAAACACCTCACTAACTAAGAAAAGTAATTGCTACATTTTTGAAATAATTCTTGCCGGCTATTTCTCAGCCGGACCTTGCTGGCAAGAGAACAAAGGAAAAAGTGTGTGAAGCAAGTGAAGGAATGTGGGTGGATAGACATGCGTAGTAGCTTTTGATAACAATTCTTGGCAAGGTACGGAAAGTCTGATAGTCCAGAAATGTGAGCTCAGCTGGTAAATAAAATAACACAGTGACAGGGAAGAATATAAGCTTCAAGCCTTCGCCGATGACATGGTATTTATCATAGAACAACTGATAACAACAGGCACTAAATTATTAGACAAAATAGAAAAATATGGGAGTGTAGCTGGACTCAAAAATCAATAAACAAAAAACAAAGATACTAACGAAAAATCTCACTAAACAACAAGAAAAAGAATTAGAAGACCAATTAAATATACAAATGACAAAGAAGGTAAAATATCTAGGAATATGGCTCACCAAAAAAAGGTCAACAATTATAGAGGATAATTATGATAAATTGGCAAAACAAGTTAAAAAAGATTTAGAAATTTGGAAAAAATTACAATTATCTCTTTTGGGAAAAGTTGCCTCAATTAAAATGAATGTTCTACCCAGAATTTTATACTTATTTCAAGTGATTCCAATAAAACCGGGAAAAACTTCTTTAAGGATTTTAATAAATTAATAGCAAATTACATATGGCAAGGGAAGAAAGCAAGAATTAAAACAAAACACCTACAAGATACAAGAGAAAGAGGAGGATTAGCTCTACCGGACTGGGAAATATATTATAAAGCATCAGCACTAATTTGGATCAAAGAATGGATGGAACTCAAAAATAAAAGATTATTGACATTAGAAGGATTTGATTTACAATGAGGATGGCATGCTTTTATGTGGGAGGGAACAAATAAGCGGCATAGATATTTTCAGAGGCACATCGTCAGACATGCACTATACCAGACATGGCAGGGCATCAAAAAAAAATCCCAGAATGGTTATCAACCATGGAAGCCCAGATCTACCCAAATACTATGGACATCACCAAAATGAGAATATATAAAGATTTACTAAACAACCAAGGGGAACTAAGAACAAGAGAAGAATTGAAGGAGATGGGTATGGATATTGACTGGTGGCCATATCTACAATAAAATCAAAATATAAGAAAGATTTAGCTGAATTTGGATTCTAAAACGTTCAATACAAATTAGATAAAATTTTACAAGGATCAAAAGATAAATTGATAAAAAAAGTTTATAATTATTTACGAGGATACAAATTAGAAGAAGAAGTGATCAAAGAAAATATGATAATTTGGGCAAAGAATTTCGGCTACAATATCCAATTAAACGATTGGGAAAAATTATGGACAATAAATTATAAATTAACAATGTCTGTACCATATAAAGAAAACATATACAAAATGTTCTATAGGTGGCACCTCCCACCAGCCAGATTGGCAAGAATTTTCCCCAACACTTCTCCAACTTGCTGGAAATGTAAATTTTATAAAGGAACTTATTATCACATGTGGTGGACCTGTCCAAAAACAAAACAATACTGGCAAATGATTAGAACACAAGTAAAAGAAATCACACAACGAAGATTAGAAATGAGACCGGAAACCTTTCTTCTAGGTATAATAAATGGACAATATGAAAAGGAAATAAAATATTTAATCATCCATATAATAACAGCAGCACGAATTATTTTTGCACAAAATTGGAAGAGTAGTGACACACCGACAGAAGATAGAGTAATTAATAAGATTATGGAATGTGCAGAAATGGACAGACTTACAAAAGAATTACAAGATAAAGAGAAACATGATTATTATCTAGTATGGGAAAAGGGGTATACCTGGTTGAAAAATAGAAAAAGGAAAAAAGAATAGGGAGTAATTGGAGTTACAGAAACAGGAACATAAATCACTAACATAAATTAACAATGAATCATAAAGGTAGATATATGAGTAAGATCAAACAAAGAAGAGTCAAAACACAAATAAGAACATACATTACTGTTGTTTATTTGACAATATATATTTGACAAATGTATATTTGAAATCTTTGTTTACATGTTTTGTTCTGTATGTTTTCTTGTCACTAGTTCTATTTTGTTTGTACTTTTAAACAAATAAAAATTTATTTAATTAAAAAAAAGAATGTGTGCTATTGTCTTTTGTGTTTAAAAGATGCTATGGAAGAGAAATATGTTGTTACTGGACAACATTGCTAAAGATCTAAAAGTGGATTTTAAAATGGCAAGTTATAAGAATGATATGGAAAAAGATGCTACACTGGACATACAAATGAATCTGGCTGATGTTTTAATAATTAAAAGGTATAGACAAATAATAAACCAAATAAAATTGGATAACTTGATTTATATTGGATTTACAAAAGAGACTTGTTAATAAAATTCTGATGAATTTTGTTAGAAGTGATTAAAACATGAAGAGAAAACAAAATGTACATCATTATTTGAATTGTTAAAAGTAAAAGAAAGGAATATAAAATTAGTTTATCTGATCAAAATTTAAAATAGATACTGTATTTTCCGGCATATAAAACAACTTTTTAACACATGAAAATCTTCTCAAAAGTCAGGGGTCGTCTTATACGCCGGGTGTCGTTCTCCTGTAACCAGGCAGACCAGCCTGAAAGACTCTGACGAGCCTTAAATGGCTCTGGCGATCCAAGCTCTGATGATCCCAGCTTTGCCTGCTAATCAGGCAACTCAGCTGGGATGCCAGAGCCATGTAAAAGGAAAAAACTTTTTTCCTTTTACGTGGCTCTGCAAGCTCTGACGATCCCAGCTGAGTTGCCTGCCAATCAGGCAACACAGCTGGGATCGCCAGAGCCCTGTAAAAGGAAAAAAGTTTTCCCCCTCTAGCTTGCTTACCTTAGCTGCTAATCGCAACCCTTGCCTTGCTTCGCTTGCCTGAATCCATTCCATCAGCAAGCCACTCCCTGCCTGCAATCAAGCAGGCAGGAGTTGTGGACTTCAACTCCCAGAATTCCTCAGCCAGCAAAACAAAGCTGGCTGAGGAATTCTGGGAGTTGAAGTCTACAAGTCTTAAAATTGCCAAGGTTGGAGACCCTGTTCTATTGGGTAAGTTTTTTTCCCCTTTGGGAGCTTTAAAAAAAATAGTTAATTGGGGTTTTTTTTAGTTGTTCTTTTTTAGACCTAGCCATTTAAAGTTTAGGAAGTTTTAAATTTAGTTTTCATATAAAAATAAAAAAAAATAATATTTGTGCAGCTTTCTGAGATTTAGTGTGTTTCTGTAGTGTTTCATTCTAACTACACAAACACACAAAATCTCACAAAGCTGTATGTGGATTTTTGTGTGTGTAAAGTGTGAAAGTTGTTTTTTTGGGCTTTTTGTGCCTGTGTTGTTGTGGAGATGGGAATTAAAGAAACATCCCGTTTAGGGCAGACAGAATCAGCTTAATTATTTATTGCAATAAAGGATCAAACCTTGGTATCGCTATCAAGTGTTTGAACGCCATATGATTTTCAACTCAGAATATTTATACAGTTTCAAACAAAGGATTCTGTGAAGTCAGCAATTCATATGGTCCTATACATTTGTCTTTTTTAATTGACATTTCCTAATTACTGAGTTTGCAGAACAGTTATAATAATTCTTCTAAAAAGTTACTGAAGCATATTTTTCAAATTATCTCTTGTTGAAACAACAATATGGACATCTCTGTTACTCTGACCTTCAAAGTGTAAATCACCTAGACTGTTCTTATCTGTGACAACTGAGAGGCCTTGAAGTAAGAGTCCTACTAGAAAGGAATGTGCCTGCCTATGTGCTGGATATGATTGCAAGCACTTTCTCTCTTACAATATTAAGAACAAAGAGGGCTCTTCAGTGACCATCTAGTTGGACCCGTTTTTACTTTATTATTTTATTTGTTACCTTTCCCACCTTACTCCCCCCTCTGGGAGTTTGTCTACGCATAAACTCCTACAACATACTTATAAGTGTAACTACTGAGTATAAAAAGTTCCAATAAACAATTCTATAATATAAAAATCCTAACAAAATATAAGAATCAAAGGCATATAAAAGATTATATATGATTGTTTCCATTCTTCTAAGTCTTAGGAAGATTCTTTCCATCTTTCCACCGGTCCCATTTCCACATATGGATCTGCATCAGAATCTGTAGGTTCTTCCATAAGGTAGGGACCAAGTTGATTAAGAAATTGTTCTGTCAGAGCTAGTTCCCTCTCAACTTGAATTTCCTTTACTGCTTTTATGGATAATTGTCTGAGGAGTGGTATTACGCATGGAATGAATGCTAAGCCAGCGATGGCACATATGAACAAAAATATCATTTGCTTAATCCAGCCGGACCCAGGCACCCAAGAAAACCACATGTCAGAAGCTTGTAACCTCTGACTTATCTTGGAAGCCTTATCCTGCAATTCCCGAGCACCTTCTCTGACCACACCTGATTTGTTCATGTAGAAACAACAATCTTCACCTAAAAATATACATGTTCCTCCTTTTTCTGCTGTCAGGAGGTCTAAGGCACGTTGGTTTTGTAACACCACTGCCGCCAAGGAATCTATCTGATTTTGGACCTCGATCAAAGTGCCAGCGATTCGATTCAAACTTCCTTGTAGCTCTTCTGAGATTTGTCTAAATTGGATTACTGAGTGTATGAGTCCTGCTATACCTGTCCCAACAGCTGAACCCATGCCTATAAGCACTAACAGTGGGATGAGTATAGGGACCCTCTTCTGGACATGTCCCAAAAGGGGAACAGGAATAGCATGCTCTGCACTGACAACACCTATTTTAGGAAAAAGGTGGCCCAATGTACAAGTTTCAGTCCAGTTTGTTGGTATGCACAAATATGCATTAGTTCCACACAGAAAAAAGAACTCCTTTTTCTTCCACGCATATTCCGATGTTCATGGAAAAGGCATGGATTCTTCGGTTGTTTTCATTAGTCCAAACACCTAGAGTACCTGCTACAAACATCCCTGCTAAAGGTTGTAATGGGACTTCTAGTGAAGGGTCCTTCTGCTTATCTCTGAGAATTGGACCTTCAAAAACATATCGAGAGTAGTATTTCCAGGTGGAAAAAGAATACATAAACCTGATTTGGACTGTAAGTTGAACCAAAGGGGAAATCTTGGAGGTCGAAATGGTCTTGGACAGCTTTCAAAGGACAGATTCCCTCCACCCCACTTTTCCTTCCTAAAGTTCAGTTCAGGTGGAGCTGTGAAAGTCACCCTTTGTTGAAATTTGCGGTAAGCAGAGGGAAAAATTCCCTTTGTTAATTTTATGTCCACCAAGTTTATTTTAGGGCCAAAATATATTACTGACTGACATTGTTCGTCTGTCAGGGATCCTACAGGCCTTCCATGTTTCTGATGTCTCTTTACACACAAAGAAGGTGTTCCTATGAGGTCTACACCTGTAGCAATTGGGCCTGTGATAGGAAGACGACTTTTTCCCAATCGTTTGAATGCTTCATAAAAATCTCCTTGTATTGGTGAGACAGGTACTTTATCTCTACTATCCTTTTCAAGGAGAATTGTAGCCTTTGTTCTGACCCAGAGTTGTGATTTTACAGGGATAGCATGATAAGATGTAGGGTCAGCAGATAGACATAACCAGCATTTCTGACCTAGGGTAGGGTTATACTGATTAACAAGATCTTGACTTAATTCCAGAATCTGTGATATATAGTCTCCTCTATGTAATTGTTGCAGAGGCCCATTTTCCTCATCTACTCGCCACTCAGCTGGGAATGTCAAGATAGGAACTTTAGGTGGTGGAGTTGACTTAGGTCTAAGGTAACAACCCCGTGCATAGACAATGCATTTTTGGCGGGAGTGAACTTGACCTAAAGTGTAGCCCTCTAGGGAATCAATGTTCCTTATATGGTTACTTGAGAATGCAAGAGCAAATAATGTCCAAAGCCATAAGCAAAACATAATCACTGTGGTGTGTAGCTCACAACTTCAGGGAGAGGGTTAGTGGTGCGTGTGGTTTGGGATATAGCAGTAGCAAGAAAAATCCTAGGTCTACCACAAAAACGTTCCTTATATGTGTAAAACAAAATTACTAGCAAGATTAGAAAAACAAGTACCCACAAAACGTACTCCCAAACTTCTAATAACATTAGCATGTGTAAGAAAGTGTTATATTAAAGCTAAGAAAATGTATATGTGCAATGTGAAGGTAGTTTCCTCCTGATGAATCTTCCGCCATGCGTTGAGAATCAGCTTCCGGAGTGATTCAGCAGGGCTGACGATCACCACCATGGGTAGAGAGCCCGTTGCTGAGTCCTAACTCAGCAGGGTGTGTTCTTCTTAAATCTCAGCACGAGGGGTTTCTCCGTCTGTGTCACCTGGTACGTCACTGGATCAGTCTGGTTCGCTGGTTTCAGCCTCGTCCAATGGATCCAGGATTTGCCTTCTAGCGTTTTAACTGCAAGAGGTGAACACATCACAACAGTATACGGTCCTTTCCATCTAGGCTTTAAAGGTTCATTTTTCCAATGTTTCACCCACACTCTATCACCTGGCTTGTAATTATGACCTGCTGTTGTAATAGGGGTGGTCTGCACTCCTGCATATAATGCCTTAATTGGTTAACATGATCATTATGTTGTTGTAACTGCAAAAGTAATCTCTTGGCTTCCACTCCCCCTTTCTTAGCTAAGTCAGGCCAACCTTGAAAATGGTGTTTGAACAAAGCTGGGGGTCTTCCATATAAAAGTTCAAAAGGAGACAACTGGTATTTGGTTCGTGGGGTAGTTCTAAAAATATACAAGGCCATAGGAAAAACTTGAAGCCATGGCAAATGTGTTTCTAGACACAACTTGGTAATGATTGCTTTCAATGAGCGATGAGCTCTCTCAAGTTTAGCAGCAGATTGAGGTCGAAAAGAACAATGATATCTCCACTTTACACCTGCTGCTTCAGCTAAGTGGTGATTTATACATTGTACAAATTCAGGGCCATTATCAGAACTGATGTGAGATGGGCAGCCAAATCTTGGAATTATTTCCTTTAAAAGAAAGCATGCAACTTGTATAGCTAACTTGTTTCAAGTAGGGAAGGCTTCCAGCCAACCAGAATACATGTCAATAAAAGTGAGCAAAGCTTTATAACCATTGCATCTGGGCATATCAGTGAAATCTACTACTAAATAGTCCATTGGCAAGTAAGAGATGGGCTGTTGTCCTTCAGGTAAACGTGGTCCTTGCCTGGCATTTACTTGAGCACAAGTGGAACACTGAGAAGTCACCTTGGCCACCAGGCTCTGCAAATTAGGAATGTAAAAAGCAGCCTGTAATTGCTGGGCCAAAGCTGTTTTGCCGATGTGTGATGTTTGATGTGCTTCCATTACTAGGGGCCAAGCGAGGGAAACTGGTACCACTGGGCGATTGTCTGGAAGTGTGTACCATCCCCTCACAAAAGTGGCTTTGAAATCCCCTGCAGCTTTCTCCCTTTCCACAGGTGTATAGGTTGGATGGGATTTCTCAATGTATGATTCAATTTCATGTGCCAAATAGAGATGAGAATTCGTTTTGTCTATAGGCTGATGTGCTGCAAGTTTAGCTTCTTTATCAGCAAATCGATTGCCTTGGGCAATGAGGGTGTCTGTTTTCTGATGACCTGGGCAATGGATGACAGCTAAAGACTTGGGAAACTGTGCAGCTTGAATCAACCTTTTGATTAAAGAGGCATGTTGTATTAATTTGCCTGAAGAATCAGTGAAGCCCCTTTCTTTATAAATAGCAGCATGTGCTTGAATAGTCAAAAAGGCATATTTACTGTCAGTGTAGACGTTAAGAGTTTTGCCTGAGGCTAATTCCAATGCACGGATAAGAGCCCATAATTCTGCTGCTTGTGCGCTGGTGCCCATGGGAAGGGACGAACTTTCAATGACCCCCTCTGTACTAACAATTGCATAGCCCGCATATCTAGTCCCGTGTTCTACAAAGCTGGATCCGTCTGTGAACCAAGTAAGCTGGGCATGTAAAAGAGGGATGTCAGTTAAGTCCGGTCTGCAGGTATATTGATCATCTAAAACATATAAACAGTCATGCAGTGGGAGAGATGCATCTGGTATAGGCATGAAGGTAGCCGGGTTGATGGTTGCACATTGATGAAGAGTAATTTGAGGATTTTCTAGCAAGAGTGCTTGATATGTATGCAGCCATTGGTTACTCAACCACAAATGTCCTTTATTTTCCAAAATAGTTTGCAAAGCATGTGATGTATAAACTGCTACGTCTGAAGTAAAAGTCAGTTTGTTTGTATCTTTCACAAGTTCTGAGACAGCAGCCAGCATTTTAAGACAGTGCGGCCATCCCTGGGCCGGGGCATCAAGTTGTTTAGATAAGTAAGCTACAGGCCGTTGCCAGGACCCCTGCTGTTGTGTCAACACCCCTAAAGCCACATTATGACGGACGTCTACATAGAGACGAAAGGGCTTAGTGAGATCTGGCAATCCGAGAGCAGGGCAGGATGTGAGAAGTGTCTTTAATTGTTCAAAGGAATTTACTTGCTACTTGCCCCATTCAAAAGGATTGTTTTCAGCGCCTCGAGTCGATGAATACAAAGGCTTGGCCAGGAGAGCAAAATTAGGGACCCATAAACGGCAAAAGCCCATGACTCCCAAAATGCCTCTCAGTTCCTTTCGAGTTTTAGGTGGGGGCAGCTGTAAAATTGCCTGTTTTCTAGGTAAGCCCAAGTTTCTTTGGCCTTGAGACAAATTATATCCTAAATATGTAACTTCCTTTTTAACTAATTGTGCTTTCTTTCTGGATGCCCTGTAACCACAGTCTCTCAGTAATTCCAGAAGCATTTGAGTATTTTTGAAACAATTCTCCTGTGTGGTTCCTGTCACTAAGACATGATCTACATATTGAAGGAGACAATCACCTTCTTGAACTGGGTGGAAGTGTTGTAAGTCCAAAGCAAGAGCTTGACCAAAAAGAGTTGGAGAATTTTTAAAACCTTGAGGCAACCTAGTCCATGTATATTGAGAATGGCGACGTGAGTTAGGGTCTTTCCACTCAAAAGCGAATAGGTCCTGGCTATCAGGATGTAAGGGGATTGTGAAAAAAGCATCCTTCAAGTCTATGACTGAAAACCATGTTGCTGAAGGAGGGATAGTTCCAAGCAAAATATATGGATTAGACGTAATTGCATGAAGCGTTACAGTCCGGTTATTAATTGGACGAAGATCCTGTGTGTCAGGGCATTGATTAATCTCATGTTTGGCTCTGGGACAAATCACCCTGGTTAATTAGAGGATGGATCGTGGCTCCTCCTTGTTGCAATATTCCGAAAAAAAAACACGAAGAAAAGTTTCTAATAAAACTCATTTATTTGTTATAAAGAAAATAAAACACCTCACTAATTAAGAAAAGTAATTGCTACATTTTTGAAATAGCTTTTGCCGGCTATTTCTCAGCCGGACCTTTCTGGAAAGAGAACAAAGGAAAGAGTGTGTGAAGGAATGCGGACATGCGTAGTAAAATACTGATAAGGAACTTGGCAAACTACAGTAAGTCTATTAGTCCAAAAATAATGAAGCTCAGCTGGGAAATAAAAAAACGCAGTGACATTCCCCTTCTTTGCCAGTTGAGCGAATATCAGTACATCATCAAATAAGGCACATCTTCTTACACAGATACTCGTGTTGAGCTGCTGGAAGTGGTTTGTTGAGCATATCAGCAATTTGTTCATGTGTGGATACATATTGCATTTTGACAAAACCTTTTTTCACTAAATGTTTTATGTTTTGATAACGGATGTCAATATGTCTGGACCTAGAACCTGTAAAATGTGATTCAGAAATATAAACCACCAATTCATTGTCTTCCATCACGGTGATCGGTCGGATCGGGTGTGTCCAGATATCTGTGAGTAAAGCATCAAACCAAGTTAGAGAATTACATGCATCTGAAACACAAGCATATTCAGCTTCAGTAGATGAACAAGAAACAAAATTCTGTTTACGCACTTGCCAATAAACAGGACATCCATTTAAGAACATCATATAACCTGAAGTACTTTTACGTGATTTCTTATCACTTGCCCAATCAGAATCTGCATAACAACATAATTCTGCATAATCAGTATGTGTTGGTTCTAACAATAACTTCAAATGTTTGGTGTATTTTAGGTATCTCAATAATTTCTTAATACATGTCCAATGAAACTGTTTTGCTTTCCCTACATGTCGAGATAAGAGATTAACACTAAGTGCAATGTCGGGTCTGGTCCAACTACTAATGTACAATAGTGACCCAATGACTGAACGATAAAGTGTTTGATCCTCAAACTCAGGACTTGCTTCTTGTGTCAAGTTATGAAAATCTGTTTGCATGGGTGTCTTTGTTGTGTTAGCATCTTTCATGTTGCAATGATGCAAAATTTGTTCAATTTTATCTTCTTGTGAAAGACTAAACCCCTTCTGTGTTTTTTCAATCTGAACACCTAAATAAGTGCTAATGTGACCTAAAGATTTCAATGTGAAGTATCTCTGCAAAGCTTTGGCAAAAATTTCACTCATTTGCTTATTTGGACCAATATAAACAATATCATCAACATAAACAAGAACTATCTCATATGCATTGTTAGATCTTTTTGTAAACAGGCACTCATCAGTTTCAGACTTAATAAAGCCCATTGAATTTAGTTTGTCAATAAGACATAAGTACCACATTAAACCAGATTGTTTCAGACCATAAAGACTTTTGTTTAGGAACCAGGTATCCCCTTCTTGCTGTCGGAATCCTGGAGGACTTTTCATGTAGATCTCTTCATCTAGGTCTGCATGTAGATAAGTCGTGTCAACATCAAACTGGAAAACTTCTAAACCAAGGATAGTTGCAGTTGCTAAAGCAATTTTTACACTCTCAGTTCTGACTGTCGGTGAGTAGGTATTTGTGTAGTCCTCAGGATAACGTTGAGCGAAACCCTGAGCTACAAGTCTGGCCTTGTACAATGACTCACCATTTGGTTTCTTTTTGATTCTGTAGACCCATCGAGTGCCAATTACCTTTTTGTTTGCTGGAGGTCTTGCAGGTGTAAACACTTTAAGTTTCTTTAGACTGTCCATTTCAACCTGCATTGCATCATACCATTTGTCTTGCTCTGAATCAGGGAGCTGCTTGATTTGTGTGAAATTATCAGGTGGAAGTGTAACATTGCAAATCAAAGGCAAGGGTGCTTTTGTCAGTTGCCAAGAATACCGTTGTGGAGGGATCCCTTTTGTGACCCTCTTGGAACGTCTCGGAACAACTGTCCAATCTTCTTCTGGTTCGTCCTCGTCCTCACTTTCGTCACTAGCATCAGCATCCGTGACTTGCGAAGACGGAACATCAGGTTGAGAAGAATCAGTGGAATCTTGATCATCAATCTGCGTGGCATCAGCAATATCATCTCTGGGAAAATAAACTCCAGGATCATTGGAATGAATCCTGGACCAGCCAATATCTTCTTCAAAATTAGCAGATTGGGAAGTCACAATTGCATGTTTAGAGTCAATAAATTTGCTCCATTTTGAGTTATCATCAATACCCATAAATCTCAGTCTCTTTGCTGCTGGACTTCCTTTTCTTCTTTGAGCTAAGGGAATGTTCACCATAGCGTATGAACCAAAAAGATGGATGTTTTTAAGATCAGGCTTGTAGCCATACAACATGAAGAAAGGAGTCTGATTTGTTACACTGCTCCAAGTATGATTGACAATATAATTTGCATACTTGATAGCTTCACCCCAGTATATCTTACCAAGGTTGGCGTCTTCTAGGAGACAACGCATCATGGTTTGCAATACCTCTACGTTGTGAGCCGGTATGTCAGGGGGTGAAGTCTGATGAATAATTCCATTCTTACGCATCCAGTCCTGGAAACGCTGAGACATGAATTCGGCACCACGATCACTCTGGATTCTGGAGATGCGAACTTGGTGTTGGGTAGAAACAAGGGTTGCAAAGTCTTTAAAGATCTGAAAGATCTCTGATTTTTCTTTCATAGGATTTACATATCCATATCTAGAGTAGTTATCAACAATTGTTAGAAAATATTTTCTATCACCAAATGATGGCGGAAAAGGACCAACTATGTCAATGTGAACCAAATCAAAAATGAGTATTGACAGGCGTGTAGCGTGTTTGGGAATGGCTGCTGCTTTGGATTTGGCCTTTTTGCATACAGTACAATCCAAAAACACCTTACACCCCTTTAGATCCAAACCTTTTGCGAACTCCGGCATCTTCCTAAGAACACGGAAACTGGCATGCCCCAATTTTCTATGCCATTTGTGGATACACCTGGAATGCAAAGGTTTACCAGTTAGTGAATTCTCAACATTGACATTTTTATGCGGAACCTCAGGCTTGCTCTGAGCAACCTGTTTACCAACTCTCTTTTTGTTGGCTTTAGGAGCCTTAGGGGTAGCAACAGGATCTCTCTCTGGAGCATCTCTCTCTGGGCCTGTGTGTTCCCTTTTTGGAGTTTGTATACTTGCCTGTGTTTGTGTTTTAGGCTTTGGCTTTAAGTAATAAACACCACCAATTAATACAGTTTCAGCAACAATATCTCCATCTTTAACTATGTAACTTGCTTTTTCAAGGTGGTGAACTTGGAACTTTAACATTCTAGACAAGTGACACTGACTAAGCAAATTACTGGTTGCTGTTGGTATGTAATAAACATCAGGAATGAATGCATCGAGCTCTTCAACATAAACAGTTCCTTTTCCTTTGACCTGACAAGGATGATTTGAAAAAGAATAAAGTTCACGTAGTTCTGGTTCAGGCTCGTGCATTTCTGTGAAGAGTTCCTTTCTGTAGGTAACATGCAATGCTGCACCACTGTCCAAAGTCCACAGGAGTCGTCTGTCGTACTCTGGTTGAGGTTGTGGATCATTGGTTAAAGTCACAACGACCTTGTCTTCCGCCTCTGCCTCTGCCTCTGGAGTTTGTTCCTCTGGGCTGGTATGTGACGGGAGCTGGAACTCGTTGGGGACAATCCCGGGTGGCATGTCCCACACGATTGCAGGTGTTGCATCTTGGCATCCTTGGAGCGTAGGTCCTTCCTTGGAAGGGGCGCCTATCTGGAGCTCTTGATGCAGGGGATCCTCTCAAATGTGGCGTGGCCAACATGAATGCCTCTTCTTCAATTAAAAATCTACAGACATTGTCCACTGTGCGTTGAGCAATTGGGACTTGGTTAATTTTTGTAACAGCATCTTTCCATTCATAATTCAAAGAGTTAATAATGATGCTGATCATTTGAATATCTTCAATGTTATGGCCTCTTTCTCTCAATTCTGTTCTCAGTCCTTTCAGTTTGGTCAAATGTCCTCCAATTTGTTCACCGGGTTTCAATCTCGAACCGTGGAGTTCAGATATGAGTAAACATGAAGATTCAATTGAGATAGGCCTGTAGCAATTTTCCAATTCAGCCCAAATTTGTCGGGCTGTTGTATTTGGTGGAAAAGTGACCTGCAGTTCAGTATCCATGGACATCAATAATGTTGTATGTGCTCTTATCTCTAGATCTCGTATTGCAAAATTCCAAGGTGGTCCAGGAGGGTTAAAAACCATACAGTGGGTGCCTTCTCTAAGAAGCAATAGTGTAATCTCACTGACCCAGGCTTTGTAATTGTGTCCTGACATTTTTAGTTTTGACTCACCAGTTAGTGGAGAGACAGAAAATGCCTGGTAAGGAGCCTGCATTTGATATGCTGGCTGTGCTGGCAGAAATGCCTGTGGTATTTGCTGTGCCTGTTGTGGACCTAAAAATGGTCTTGGTTGTGCCATTGGAGGTGGGCCAGGAACTGGCCCTATTTGCACTTGTGGCTGGGGCATATATGCAGGCATTTATAGCTGCTGTGGCTGATGCACTGGAATCTGCTGTATTCCAGTTGCTATTTGTGCTTGATCTGCAATATTGGCATGACCTGCTGGAGATGCAATCATTTGCCTTTGCTGCATAAAGTGTGCTTGTGTTCTATCTAAAAGAACACCAATACCACCAGGGGGTGTTTGAGTTCGGGCCTGTGGAAACACTTGTGGCATTTCAGCTTCCTGTAGTAAATTACTTTCGCCAGCAGATGGTGCTGCACCTTTAGCTTCGGGCAGCTTTGCAGTTACAAGAAATGATTGCGTGGCAGGTTTATATGTAACTTGATCAGGGAGACTTTCATGTGACGTATGCAGTGCCCTCTGTCTTAATTGGCGTGACACAAAATCCACCAGGGGGAGTGTCTTTGGCTCCGGAGAAGAAGGCAATATGGCGCTTTTTGAAAATCTTAAATTATCTCCCTTATCTTGCTCAAGCATAGATATAGCCAATTTTTGTCTGGGATAGCTCCTGTTCATAGAGTTTTATACGGTCACGATAGGCTTTCATAGCCAGTTCATCCAGGGTGAGCTTAGAGCTTTGAGGAGAATAATGAATTGTTTCTCTCTCTGCGTGGGAGGAATTTTGCTCGGCCTTGCACCGAGCATTACAAATTCAGAAGGTTCTTGGAAGACTTTTTGAGAGCTTGGAAAATCAGAAGAAAATGTTACTGACCTCAGTCATAAATCATTATCTTCAAAAACAGCTTCTGTCTTATCTCCCTCCATTTCTGTTCCCACGGCTCCTTCTTGTTCCAGGCGTGTGGCTGTAGTAAGGGGCTGGAAATCTGAAAATCTCCTGTCTGCCACCTCTTCATTGGAAAGATCAATCAAATCATTTACGAAGAGTGGTCTTAGTTTCATTTTGCATTTTTTCTTCTTTTTCGGCATTTTAGCAAAAATAATTAGCGTACCTCAGTAGCTAAAAACTAATTGCCTATGCGCTCTTATCAGAAATGACAAAACAAGGAAAAAAGCCATAAATCAACCGTCCGAGTGCTACCAGATGTCAGGGCATTGATTAATCCCATGTTTGGCTCTGGGACAAATCACCCTGGTTAATTAGAGGATGGATCGTGGCTCCTCCTTGTTGCAATATTCCGGAAAAAAAACACGAAGAAAAGTTTCTAATAAAACTCATTTATTTGTTATAAAGAAAATAAAACACCTCACTAACTAAGAAAAGTAATTGCTACATTTTTGAAATAGCTTTTGCCGGCTATTTCTCAGCCGGACCTTTCTGGAAAGAGAATAAAGGAAAGAGTGTGTGAAGGAATGCGGACATGCGTAGTAAAATACTGATAAGGAACTTGGCAAACTACAGTAAGTCTATTAGTCCAAAAATAATGAAGCTCAGCTGGGAAATAAAAAAACGCAGTGACACTGTGCAGGTCTGTACCCCCCATCTGGTTTTTTTATGGGTAATATTGCAGTATTCCATGGGGATTTAGTTTCCCTTAATATGCCTGCAGCTAAGAATTTGTCAATTAAGACCTGGATGGCTGTAGCCGCATCCTGTGGAATGTGATACTGGGGTACTCTAATAGGCTGGGATCCTGGTTTCAGCTTGACTTCAACTGGAGATGCAAATATAGCAAGCCCAGGGGGATTGTCTTCTGCCCACAAGGTAGGAACATTGAATTTCTCCCAATTGCTTTCAATGAGTGTGTCTTGCATTAGCATTAATCGCCACATTTCTTCCACTGGGTGTGTTACTGTTAAGTACTGTCCATTATCATTGAAAGAAATAGTGGCTTGTAGTTTAGAAAGCAAATCTCTGCCTATCAGTGGAACTGGGCAATTAGGCATGTTCAAAAATTGATGCTCTACTAAGCCGTTTCCAACTTTGCATTTAACTGGTTTCAGGAGACTGTGTGTAACTGCATTGCCAGAAATGCCTTGGACTCTAATCTTAGCTGACAAAGGAGCCACTTGTGTGTTAATTACTGATCGACTGGCTCCGGTATCAACCAGCATGCGTACGTGATGTTTTCCCACCCATAAATCCATCAAGGGCTCCGGGGGGTGGGGTGAAGCCGCAGAGCTGAGGCAGCTTCAATCGTCCCAGTCCATTTCAGCTAAGCCAATAACTTCTGAATTCTGGGTTGACTGGCTGGGTGAAATAAATTGCCTCTCATTTCCTCTTCTTCCTCTGAAAACTCCTCTCATATTCCCTCTCACAGACCTTCTGTTAAAACCTCCTCTGTGACTTCCTCTCACCATCTGAAATCCACGCCCGTAGGATACTTCTCTGGGTTCCATTCTTCTACTGGGACATTCTTTCTTCCAATGACCAGTTTCCCCACAAAATGCGCACTGATTTGGTCCTAAAACGACCCCACCGAGTGCCAAAGCTAACATCTCCGTCTGCTTTCTGTCCTTAGCAACTTGCTTTTTCTCTTCCTCTCTTTCTCTGTTCAAATAAACTTTCTTAGCAACCTCTAACAATTCAGAAGTATTCTTGCCAAGAGCGCCCTCTAGTTTTTGAAGTTTGCGTCTGATGTCAGGAGCGCTCTGGCTGATAAATCTTTCATTTAACATAAATCTGTTTGCAGGATCCTCAACATCTATGCCTGTATGAATCTTATAAGATTCAATCAAATGAGTTAAAAATGCTTCAGGGGATTCATCTTTTTCCTGCAAAACAGTGGCGGTCTTTGCATAATTAACAGGACCCTTTGCAGCCTCTCTCAAACTTTCTACACATAAGAGGCGGTAATTATTTAGCAGCGTTTGATATGGAGGGTGATTTGCATTCCAAGCAGGGTCTACTTCTGCTGCTGCAGCTATCTTATCGGCAGCCTGATTTGCATCAGGAAACATGCAGGTTAGTATTTTTCCTTTAGCAATTTTGAATTTCTCTCTATCTTCCATAGAAAGCAATGTATTTAACAGCAATTGGATATCTCCCCACGTGGGTCGGTAAGTTTGCATAATAGTGTTGAAGAGGTCTACAAAATCAAGGGGTTTTCTGCTAAACGGACCGTACTGCTGCTTCCAGTTCAAAAGATCCATTGTTGTAAAAGGCTGGTACTGCAACAATGACCTAATGATGGGCTGGTCTTGTGGATCCTGTCCATGATCCAGCATCTCCCTTAAAGGGGCCACAATTGCTATCTTTTTAAGGCTTGTCTGAGATCTGGTCCGGGAACTAACAGGTTTTTCTGCCTCCTCTTGTTCTCTGTCACTCTTAACTTCTCTTTTGACTTGTAAATTAGGTTTCCGAGGTGGAATGTTTCCCTGTGTTGCAGGCAGCGCTGGATGAAGGTTTTGCCTTGGGGCTGCAGGAAGGGGGGCATAGGGAGGAGGGCGGTTTATCTCTTCCTCCTCTTCCTGGCTAAAAATCTTAGTTTTAACTCCCTGTTTGGTGTTTTTATTCTGTTCTGCCATCACACAAACACGCACACATTCCAACTGATACTTTTTAAGCCATTTGGGGTTTGTCATTTGAATGAGCTGCCACTGATCGATGTATGGAAACTGTTCCCATAGCCCCTCCTGGGTAATGATCTTGTGTACCTTTGAAATTATTATTGGCTCTAGAGAGCCCCCTGCTGGCCATCTCACACCTAAAGCTGTCCAAACGTTGAGGCAAAAATGTTTTAATTTGTCAGGATCGCATGGAGGACCTCCATAAGATTCAGAAAAAATGGTTTGAAAGTGGGCTAGCATGCATTGTAACGGTGTCCGCTGGACACTGTTTTTACCACCCATTCCTAACACACTACCAACGACTTGGGGCGCTGGACACTCGACAGTCACCGTCAGGAACTGCATTGGTTTAACCACCCTTCACAGCCTAATCTAGAGGGTTGAAAAACACCGTTTCCCCTCTCAGGAGATTGATCAGATCCCCTTTCTGTCTCAAAAATAGACAGTTCTATCTTTTCCCCATTTAAATGATTACTTGCCTGGCAGGCGTTGTTTTCCTTTGGCCGTCCGCGGAGTTACTGGGTCTTGTCTGCCCTCTTGTGGGTCCTTGGCTGAAGCTGCTTCGCCAGCGAGCATACGGCCGTCTCTCAATGAAGGATTCTTAGAGACTTCAAAGGAGTCTTGTGCCGGCTGTTGAATCTTCGATGTAAAAAAAGCCGCTCCCGCTGGGGCACTTCGCCTAGGAAGGAAAAAATCTCTGCTTCTCAAAGTCCCCTCTGCTGGGTGCCAAAATTGTTGTGGAGATGGGAATTAAAGAAACATCCCGTTTAGGGCAGACAGAATCAGCTTAATTATTTATTGCAATAAAGGATCAAACCTTGGTATCGCTATCAAGTGTTTGAACGCCATATGATTTTCAACTCAGAATATTTATACAGTTTCAAACAAAGGATTCTGTGAAGTCAGCAATTCATATGGTCCTATACATTTGTCTTTTTTAATTGACATTTCCTAATTACTGAGTTTGCAGAACAGTTATAATAATTCTTCTAAAAAGTTACTGAAGCATATTTTTCAAATTATCTCTTGTTGAAACAACAATATGGACATCTCTGTTACTCTGACCTTCAAAGTGTAAATCACCTAGACTGTTCTTATCTGTGACAACTGAGAGGCCTTGAAGTAAGAGTCCTACTAGAAAGGAATGTGCCTGCCTATGTGCTGGATATGATTGCAAGCACTTTCTCTCTTACAATATTAAGAACAAAGAGGGCTCTTCAGTGACCATCTAGTTGGACCCGTTTTTACTTAATTTATTATTTTATTTGTTACCTTTCCCACCTTAGTGTGAGGTTTCTGATTGTTGCAGGGGCCATTTTGGCTCTAGCACAGCTGCTTTTACATTGTGGATGAGCCAGTTGTGTTGTGTTGTGTGTGTGTAAAGTGTGAAAGTTGTTTTTTTGGGCTTTTTGTGGCTGTGTGAGGTTCCTGCTTGTTGCAGGGGCCATTTTGGGTCTAGCACAGCTGCTTTTACATTGTGGGTGAGCCTGTTGTGTTGTGTTGTGTTGTATTGTGTGTGTGTAAAGTGTGAAAGTTGGTTTTTTGAGCTTTTTGTGGCTGTGTGAGGTTCCTGCTTGTTGCAGGGGCCATTTTGGGTCTAGCACAGCTGCTTTTACATTGTGGGTGAGCCAGTTGATGTTTTTTAATTTTTATTTGGTGTGCGTTGGAAGAGGGGTAGTCTTATACGGTGAGTATAGCCCAAACCCTATATTTTAACAGGAAAAGTCGGGAGTCGTCTTATACGCCCAGTCGTCTTATACGCCGGAAAATACGGTATGTTGTTATCTCTGGTAAGCTTCAATGGACTTTTGTTGATGACTGAATATGAGTTTTATGGATTTGTTTACCAATACAAGTTGAGATATGGGAAACAAAAATCATTTGTTGTATTTTAAGAGAAGGGACACAATTCCCTGCTCAAGTAGAAGACCTTATACCATACATTATTACATTAATACTTTATTTATTTATTTATTTATTTATTTATTTATTTATTTATTTATTTTGTCGAGCATGTAAAAGATAACAGATATAAGTATAAACATGATAATGAATACAGGAAATAGATACGAATAAATGGGAACAGTAAGATAGGGATAAGCACATTGCTGTGCTTATGCACGCCCCTTACAGACCTCTTAGGAATGGGGTGAGGTCAATAATAGACAGTCTAAGGCTAAAGTAATGGGGGTTTGGGGATGAAACCACAGAGTCAGGTAGTGCATTCCAGGCATTGACCACTCTTGCTGAAGTCATATTTTCTGCAATCGAGTTTGGAGTGGTTTACCTTAAGTTTGTATCTATTGTGTGCTTGTGTATTGTTGCAGTTGAAGCTGAAGTAGTCATTGACAGGTAGGATGCTGTAGCAGATAATTTTGTGTACTACGCTTAGGTCAGACCGAAGACAGCATAGTTCTAAATTATCTAAGCCCAAAATTTCAAGCCCGGTGGCATAAGGTATTCTGTTGCGAGCAGAGGAGTGGAGGATTTTTCTCATGAAATATCTCTGGACTTGCTCAATTGTATTAATGTGTGATATGCAGTGCGGGTTCCAGACAGATGATCTGTATTCAAGAACTGATCTAGCAAATGTTATGTATGTTCTAGTTAGCAGTACAATATTACCAGAGAAGAAGCTATGCAAGATTAGGGTAACAACTCTTAATGCCTTTTTAGCTATGTTGTTACAGTCGGCTCTGGCACTGATTCTGGACAAAAGGCTGTCCAATCTCGTCTTAAAAACTTCCAGTGATAGAGCACCTACAAGTTCTGGAAGGAAGCTGCCCTACTGGTCAATTGCTCCCACTACCAGGAAACCTCTCTCCAGCTTTAGCTTGGGTCTTCTTCTGATTAGCTTCTTGTCCTTCTTTCAGGTACTTTGGAGAATATAGTCATGTGAAAAAATAAGTACATTTCCCCTGAGCTTCACAATTGTACGTATCAGGACATAGTAAAAATTGTTTAGTTCTTAGCTGTTCTTAAAGTAGGTAAACATAATCTCAAGTAAACAGCAACACATGACATGTTACACCATATCATCATTTATTTTACAAAAAGATTGTTTTTTACTATATCCTGATACGTAAAACCACATCAAACATATGTAAAACGATATGTCCTGATATGTAAAATCACAAAACTACATCAAAGAAGGTGTACTTTCTTTTTCACATGATTAAAGGTTGACTTCTTCTTCTCTCTGGCAGTTCCTCAAGTTTTGGAACCAACTATGATTGTTTTTCTATCATGTCATTGTTATCTTCTTTTAACTAGACCAGAGATATCCAGTTCCTGCAACTGTTCTGTTTTAGCTTCCAGTAGGAAATCATTTATTGATATATTTCTTTGTCTTTTCCTTTCTTTTTTATTTTTCTGCAATTTCTATTTTTCTTTTTATCCTATTTATTTTATTTTTTAGCTTATATTTTACTTTTTTAATTATAATATTTAATAAAATTATTATAAAGAAATAAAAGATGGATTGGTTTCTAAGAAACTTTTTAAGCATGTTCAAATATAATGCTCCAAAAGTAACTCTTGAAAACAGCTGTTGGGAGAGCATTAAAATTTGCCAGGTTTTTGGATCATCTGGGAACAATTATTTGGCTTAGATTTCAGACCTTCTCGGAAAAAAAGTGATTGTCAAGAACTCAATATTTGGTGCATTATTTAAGGATTGCTTCTGCCCTTAAATTACCATATAACCTAAATAGGGAACCCTCTATGAAAATTTTTGTCTCACCACTGTTCCTTTACTGATAAACACCCTTTATTTCTGAATTTCTATCTGGATCCCATATCCAAACATAGCCCTTTTATGAATTGTTGAAATGAGGCTGTGGACTCGGGCAGTAGATGCTTGGAGGCAGCACAGGTGGAGGATAAATAAACGTTGAACTTACTCTCAATCACTATAACTAGACTACTGTCTTCAGGTAGAATGGAAGAAAATAACTGATTACCTATTATTAGTTAATACATGGAATGAAAAGGAGCAGCATCTTATTTTTGAAGCACCAAATTGTTTTGGTGAAGTTTTCTTAAGAAGGCCTAGGCCAAAAATCTTTATCTGTATGCCATTAACATTAACAGGTGAATAATCTGTAAATCCCCTTTCTTCCATTTCCATTTTGTAACTCCTGTAATTGACTGTGGCCATTACCATTGAAAGCTGCCACCCTGGTTTCCATTCTGGAGGAGCAAACTCATAACAGTGGTAACCTGTGTCCTAAAATAGATGATAAAATTTAAAACAAACAAGTCAAATCCATAAATTCCAAACCTACTATTACATACAGTATTTCATAGCTCCTCCACTTTTCATTCTTCTTTCACTCACTAAGGTCATCATTCCCAATCTCAAAATAATAAATGTTGACCTCATTTCCATTAAAGGAATGTCAACCCTGTTTACATGCTTTACAATGGGACTAGATTGTGAATCACATGAGGTTTTTTTGTTTTGTTTAGTTTTAAACAGATTTTGAACATGACTCAGATAATTTGGACTTGCTACTTGGTTATTAAGCAAAGTGGTTACTAAGTGACACCGCTTATGATCTACTTCAGCTTTCCTTTTCTTTATAGAACTGTGAAGGTCATAAATGCAAGGATTGGTTGTAAAGTTAGTTTTTCATCACTGTTGTAATTGCATACAATCATTAAGTAAGGCAGTCATTAAATGGGGTACTGTGTAATATATGGCTATCATTTCCTTACTTAAAATATTTTAAAGCATTTTTAATACCCACTCTATTGATAAAATGACTTTTTATAGGAGAATGTGTTATATGCATTCTGCAATGAAGAATGCAATTTGCTGACAGATTATTCACAGTCCAGGTGCTGCAAAACTGATCAATATGCTTGTTTGGTTGATTACCCATGCAGATTACACAAAATTGCACTTGAGACTCAGCAGGCACAATGTTAAACCTCACAGGCAATTGCAGAAATTCATTTGAAGACATAATGTCTAAATATTAGGCACCAAAACCCAAATCTTCTCATTGAAGAGACTGACTGATCAAATAATAAAAATCAAAAACTGTAAAAGGGCCAAAGAAGCTCATCTTCCCTTTAAAGGGACTCATTTGCATTTATCCCTATTTTTAGCAGTTAGTTTAATCCTACTTGATGATGTATTTTGTCCCCCTCAGAATTTGGGTGGTTTGACACAGATTATTCTTAAAAATGTAGAAGGTATCAGACCTCAGTACTTACATGGGTGAAAGAATGGATTAACTTGAGGCACAAAAGACTATTAACTGTTAAGGGATGGATCTAGCCCAATAACTCACAAGACAAGTATATGTGATTTTCTTGTTTCTTTTATTTCAGGCCTGGATTAATCCCAAATCTAGTCAGGTTAACTGTTACTGACCTCTGATCTTTCCCATACAAGTACACTTCTGCAACTACTGGATTTCCACATGGTGGAAGCTCTTATACCCAGGGGGAGGATTCAGAAGGTAAGGTGTGGTTATGGGGTGATGGGATATGTGGTCTGTTAACCCCTGCAGGGCTGTGGGGTTGCGGTTGTGAGACTGTTAGACATTTACTCTGACAAAAACCCCTCTAAATGTCTAACTGATTACAGGCACATGGTATTCACATACATATACGTCACATACATAAAAATACATGATTTACATATGAACACATATTTTAGACATGAGATATCCGTGTTGTTTGTGTGGTAAGGGTTTTGTGAGTATATCTGCTGTTTGCTCCTCAGTTCACAGCGTACAGCCTTAATAAAACCAATCTCTGAGAATTGTCTAACATGTTTACATTTGATATCGATATGCCTTGATCGTTGGCCTATGGCATCGGCCCTCAATATCTCTATTGCTGCCTTGTTGTCTTTGTGGATAATTATTGGGTATGATGGTTCAGCCCAAATGTCATTAAGTAAGTCATCAAACCATATCAGGTTAATTTGTGGCCTTAGACAGGCAGACGAATTCTGCTTCAGTGGTGGAAGTGGCCACCAGTTTTTGTTTCCCTGTATACCAATGGATAGGGCTGCCATTGAGAAATAGTACATAGCCTGAAGTACTTTTCCTACTTTTGATATCTCCCGCCCAATCAGTGTCAGCATAACAGTTCAGTTCTGGTTTCGTGGACATTTCTGGTTCAAGGCATAGTTGTGCGTTGATGCTGTATTTGAGGTATCTGAGCAACCTCTTGATGGCGTCCCAGTGTGATGTAGTAGCCTTGCTCATGTGCCTGGATAGCAAATTGACAGCCAGGGTGATGTCAGGTCTAGTCCAATTAGCTATGTATAGTAGCGATCCTATGGTAGACCTGTACAATTTGTTGTTATTGAAGGGTTCAGACTCATCATACATACTTTTCAGAAAGTCTGGTTGCATGGGTGTCTCACTGGGCTTTGCCTCTGACATATTGCATTTTGATAATAGTTCAATGATCTTTTCCTTTTGTGAGAGTCGGAATCCTTTGTCGGTCTTAGTCAGGTGGACCCCTAGGTACTTGTCAATTTTTCCCAGTGATTTTAAAGAGAAGTGGTTCCCCAGTTCAGTGGCAAATTTATCACATTTGTCCTTATGCCTGCCTATGTACAGAATATCGTCCACATAGACAAGGATGCCTTCAATTGACTCATTTTGTCTTTTTATAAAGAAGCATTTGTCAGCTGAAGTGGCTGTAAAACCCATAGAGTTGAGGGCTTTGGCTAGGCAATTGTACCATCTCTTGCCCGATTGCTTGAGTCCATACAAACTTTTATTTAGGAGCCAAGTGTTGCTTTCTCCTTCATTGTATCCTGGTGGTGCTTTGACATAGATTTCTTTGTCCAATTCAGCATGGAGATATGCTGTCTGCACATCAAATTGGAATACTTCAAGTCCCAGAATAGTGGCTATTACCAGTGCATTTTGACACTCTCAGCTCTGACGGTAGGTGAGTAGGTGTCTGTGTAATCCTCTGGATACTTCTGGGCAAACCCTTGTGCGACCAGCCTCGCCTTGTACAGTGCTTTGTTATTCTCCAGTGTCTTGATTCTGAACACCCATTTGGTTCCTATTGGTTTTTTGTTTTCTGGTACTTGGGCTGGTGAATACACATGTAGGTCCCTGAGGCTCTCCATTTCCCTTTCCATGGCTAGTTTCCACTTTTCTCTCTCTTCCTGGGGAAGGTTAAGTATATCTTCATAGGAATTAGGTGTGGGATTGTTGCTATGTATAGTCATGATGTAGTCTTCGAGTCTTTTTGGCAATCTATTTCTATTCGCTCTGACTGGTCTACCTGGAGGTGTATCTGTCTCGTGCATGCACTCAGCCTCTTTGCTCGTGAGACTGTCTAAGTTCAGAGTGGGGTGTCCTTCCTTCCATTCTTTGGTGCTTATTTCGTGATGTTTGGTTTTGTTTGGTTTTACTTCCTTCGCTTTCTCTGTGATTATTTCCTCTTCCCTTTGGCCATGGTCGTGTGTGTCTCTGCTGATGAGAATGTCGTTGGAGTGAAGCCTTGACCAGTTTAAGTGTTCGTGGAAGTCTGCAAATCTGGATACGATAAATCTGTTGTTGCAGTCTATGAACCTGAAACCTTTCGTTCCTGGCTCATACCCCATGAACTTTAACCTCTTGGATACCTTTTCTCCCTTCCTTCTCAATTGTCTGGGGATGTGGACATCTGCTGGGGCACCGAATATATGTAGGTGGGCCAGGTTGGGCTTTCTCTTATACATCATTTCATATGGTGTTTTGTTAATGGAACTTGACCATAACCTGTTTAGTGTGTAGTTGGAATAATGCAATGCCTCCGACCAAAATAACTGTCCCATCCTCCCTGCGTCCTCTAAAACACACCTCATCATTGTTTGGAGTACACCGTTTTTTTGTTTTATGACCCCATTCTGGAATGGTGAAAAAGGCGAAGAGGAGTAATGCACTATACCCTGTTCCCTTAACCATCTTGGGAATTCTCTGGCCATAAACTCTGGCCCTCTGTCAGTCATTATTTGTTTGATTTTTGTATTGTGCTGTAGCCCTATCCTTTTGTGGAACTCTTTGAATTTTTGAAACACTCCGTTTTTGTGCCTGAGTGAGTAGACATATCCATACCTGCTATAATCATCCACAATAGTTAGGAAGAACCTTTTTCTATGTCTGATAGATAGTCTCAATGGCCCTACCAAGTCCATATGTATCAGTTGGAAGGTAGACTCAGTGGTTCGTTCTGACCTTTTTGGCCTTGCTTTAACCTTAATCTTTGAGCACTTACAACTGAACACTCTAAATAGTTTTCACAGTTTTTTACTTTAAGGCCTTCAGTACATTCTAGCATTTTCTTTACAACAGGGAAACTAATATGTCCCAGCCTCCTGTGGAGGAGGTGTGCACAGTTATCATGCATGGGTTTTCCTATAGACATTTTCTTTTTACCAGATGGTTTTCAATCGGTTACCCTCTGTTGCACCCCCTCTATTTCAATGTTTCCCTTTTCCCCACTGTCGGTGTTTGTGTTAATGCTTCCTATGTTGTCCAGGCCAGATGTGAAGTAGGGCAGTCCGTCCCGTATAGTTACCTCCCCGATCTTATTTCCTTGTTTAAGTACATAAACCTTCCCTTCCCTGAACTCTATTTCACTGCCTGTGTCTTGTGTGAGCTTGGTGGTAGCTAACACATTGTAGGGTATCTCTGGTATATATAATACCCCCTCTATTTCTCCAATTTGCGGGATGTGTATGCTTCCCTTCCCTACTACTTTAACACTACTCTGATTGGCTACCTTTAACTTGAAGTCTGCCTCAGTGAGTGAACTGAATAGTTTCGGGTTACACGTAGTGTGGTTTGTGGCTCCTGAATCTAAGAGCCACATGTCCTTTCTTATCTTTTGTTTGAGATCTGAATTTTCACACCTAAAGCCATACATGGAGCCTGGGTTACTGTCCCTGGAACTATCCCTGCGCTCATGGTGTCTTCTGGGATTAGGGGACCACCCACGCCCTCTTTCTTTGAAAGACCTATGCTCTGGTGACCGCCTCCCTCTGCTATCGTTGTATCCCCTGTCCCTGTTGTTCCTAGGGCAATCCCTTTTTAGTGGTTCCTGGACCCACAAGAGAAACATTTGGGGGTATTCCTTGCCCTATCCTGAAACTCAACCTTCTTTACAGGTCTGAGGTCTCTCCTGGATAGATGACGATCCCTCCTTAGGCTGTCTTCTGCAATTAGTCTATTTGTGAGTGTGCCTAGTGATAGATGCTCTATACTGAGACTATGTCAGAGTCCCAGCATTGACATATAAATAAAGGGAGGAGAAGCCTGAACTTTTGCCTGCTAAATCTGAAGATTCTGTCTCCTCGGAGATGGGGAGGGGGGAGACATTCCTGTGATCTGACGAAGAAGGAATCAGGGAAGTGACTTGGAAGATAGCCAATGAGAAGCAGAAAATTGGGGATCGGAAATGGAGGGATGGGGGCAAAGGTCAGTACTGACTGCAAAAGAGTCAGGATCAGATTGTGGAGATCACATATAACAATGCTGTCCACAATAGTACAGGACTAACCCTATTTAAGATAGTGAGCAGCATGGATTTCGTCCCCATGCCAGAGTACCCAAGGGAACCTCCTTCCTCAGTTAGCTTGACCGACTGGATGGCAATGCTGAGAGAAACCTGGGAGAATGTCAAGAAAGCATTAGACAAGGCGGCACAGTCTTATAAGAAACAAGCAGATAAGCACCGAGCCCCCCAAAGGCCGTTCCGAGTAGGGGAGAAGGTCTACCTCTCCACCAAGTATTTAAGACTCAGACTCCCGACCATGAAACTGGGCCCAAAATTTATAGGACCATTTCCGATAGTAAAAATAATCAACCTGGTTACAGTACAATTGCAGTTGCCCCGGTTACTAGGGAGGATACACCCCGTTTTTCATAGTAGCCTCCTGAAACCTGTGGTAGGGTCAACTTTAAGGCCGGTGCCACATGATCCCCCAGGACCCTTGATTATTGGAGGCCATACCCACTATGAAGTACAGCGAATTCTTGATTTGAGGTGGCACAGAGGGTGCCTCCAATACTTAATTAAGTGGAAGGGTTACCCCTTGTCAGAAGCTTCCTGGGTGAAGAGCACGAACATTCAAGCTGACCATCTTATAGCTAAATTCCATGCAGATCACCCGGACAAGCCGGGAGGGGGTGGGACACACCCTCGGACAGGGTAAAGGTACTAAACTTGTTGTTTGTCTCGTGCAGGCCTCACTGGGAGAGTGAAGGGAGAGGGGCCGGATGTCAGCGTCCCAGCACTGACATATAAATAAAGGGAGGAGAAGCCTGAACTTTTGCCTGCTAAATCCCTTTGAAGATTCTGTCTCCTCGGAGATGGGGCGGGGGGAGACATTCCTGTGATCTGATGAAGAAGGAATCAGGGAAGTGACTTGGAAGATAGCCAATGAGAAGCAGAGAATTGGAGATCTGAAAGGGAGGGATTGGGGGGCAAAGGTCAGTACTGACCGTGAAAGAGTCAGGATCAGATTGCTGTGCTCGAATAAAGAGAAAATTTCCTTAAAGATCGGCAGTTTGGAAATTCATTTATTTTGAGATAGCATCGAAACCTGACAGACTATCCAATTGAGTTATGAAGTTGTCCCAGCTGCTATCTAATGAGTTAATAATTATACTCATCATACTTTCCTCAGTGATTATCTCTCCCCTTTGCATTAGTTCAGCCCTGGTTGCATTTAATTTTAATATATGTTCGCTCATGGGAACCCCTGGTCTAAGTCTGGCAGAGTGAAATTCCCTGGATATTCTTGTTGTTGTTGCTCTGCTCTGACTATAGAACAAACCATATAATTTTTGCATGACTTCAAACACAGTTAAGTTATTACCAATAGTAGGGTACATAGTGGGTGGAATTGTTGTTAACAATATATAAAAAGCCTTGTGGTGAACACAGTCAATTTCTAATGACCAAGGCTTTTGGGGGGAGGGGGTCTGGAAATTAGAAAGAGTGCATTTTCTTTCATAAAAACAACTTGTAACTGTTGGCTCCACTCTATGAGATTTCCTCCATCTATCTGTAATTTTGGTAGGTTAATAGGTATTGTCCCAGAATTGTTAGAATAATTACTTACTGGAGGTAGCTGTCCATGGTCCAGGGTATGGTTGAACTCACAGTAAGGCAATGGGATGTTTGAGCCTATGCAAAAAAAATTGTCAGTCATTTTTTTTTTCTTTCTTTCCTTGTAGGTACGGTCTGAGCATGCACGAGGCTCATTTGGTGCTGGAAGTTGTTGGGTGAGGAGCTCGCGGCCGCGGCTCCTAGGTCTAGTCCTGCCAGGGGGATGTTGGACTCATCCATGGAGCATCTGGAGTCAGCGCTGGATGTCGGGAGTCGTTGCTGGGTGTCTGTGTCCCTGGAGAAGAATGGCAGGAGGTGCGGCGGCATCGTGGTCACAGGTCAAGGACTTTCGGGGCCCGGAGGTCCTGCAGCGGCTGCGGCAACGACGGTGACAGGTCCTGGTCCTTGGAGGATGGTACCTGCTTGCATGAAGAAGTCCAGCGGTGGTCGTAGGACAGGTAAGTAACTGGCTTGGTCTTCTTCTCTTGGTTCCGCTGTGTTAGTAGTTGGGTGGTGGGTTCGAGTCCTGCCGCATAGTCATTCTGTAGCAATCAGTGTCCTCTGTTCATCGTGGTAGCGTGTTGTCTCTCTGATTAGTGGTAGGTTAGGTGTCTCGTTGTCAGTGGTTGTGCCCCTCTGGTTTTCAAGGTTTTCCTTTCGGCTTTTGGCTGGCGCGGGAGGCTTGAAAGCGGAGCCAAACACTGCCGCTAGAGTCTCAATGGCTCTTTCCACTTTAAGCTCGGTAGGCGAGCTCCCGTTGTATTGGGTCTGTTCTTCGTAGTTGTCCTCGGGGTGCCCCTCGTATGTTTCGGGGTCCTGGTTGCTTCGCGCCACTAAATTCAAATCCCAGCTTTCTATTGGTTGCTGGCCATTCCAAGAGGGCCACCGGGAAAGTGGCGTGAAAGTGAATCCGTCTATGTCTGGTATCTCTGCTGGGGAAAACCTTTCCCTTACCGGACTGGCGGCTTCATGGGCTTGTTCCTGGGTTCTCATTGCTGCTCCATGGTTTTCTAGGAGGCCTTGGAGTTTCGCGAGAGTTCTCCATTGCTGATGGGCACTTCCATCATTTTTAGTAAGGTAGCCCTGAGTTCATCTCTCTCTTGCGGTCCTTCTCTTTCGCAGTTGTTTGCTTCATTTCGTGGGTTTTCGTTGCTGAAGAGTGGGTTCGGATAGGCATCTTGCTCACTCTCAGTTGTTGCTGTTCTTGCTGTGGCACCTTCGGTTGCTTGTAATTCAGCCATCAGTTTGGTGTAGGCTCTGGTGTTTATTCTGTTTTTCGTTTCAGAATAAACTGATGATTCTATCATTGCTCAGAGTTATGGGCAACCATCCTCTGCTACCATTTTGTTAAGGGATGGATCTAGCCCAATAACTCACAAGACAAATATATGTGATTTTCTTGTTTCTTTTATTTCAGGCCTGGATTAATCCCAGGTCTAGTCAGGCTAACTGTTACTGATCTCTGATCTTTCCCATACAGGTACACTTCTGGAACTACTGGATTTCCACGTGGTGGAAGCTCTTATACCCAGGGGGAGTTGTCAGAAGGTAAGGTGTGGTTATGGGGTGATGGGATATGTGGTCTGTTAACCCCTGCAGGGTTGTGGGGTTGTGGTTGTGAGACTGTTAGACATTTACTCTGACATTAACGTTACATGACCTTCAATTAGGTTGGCATGCTTTTTTATGGTATGGGAAGCATAAGATACATAGCTACTTTCAAAGACATTATGTTAGAAATGCATTGTTTCAGTATGGGTTAAAATTAAAGAACAACATTATTTGAAAATACCAGTCTGGCTTTCCATAATTGAAGCATTGATACATCCTAATGTTATTAATATGGAAAAAATTGTAAGAAATAAATATATTCTGAATGAAAAGGGGGAATTAAAAATCAAGCAGGAACTTGGTAGTCAAGGGATAGACATTGTATGATGGCCACAAATGCAGATACAATCTCAATATGAGAAAGATGCTAAAATGTATGGTTTTAATAAAGAATTAACAGAACTGGACTAGATATTAACTGGAACAGATGAAAAACTGATAAAGAAAATATATTGTTACTTATTAAGTATTAGACTTGAAAGTGAGCAGATAAAGGAGACAATGATAAATGGATGAAACAATGGGATAGAAATGTTAAAATGACAGTGTCAACTGCATATAAAGAAAATTTGTATAAAATGTTCTATAGATGGCATTTTGCACCAACAAGACTTGCAAAAATGTATAAAGATAGATCTGCTAAATGTTGGAAGTGCAATCAAACACCTGGTTCATATTACATATGTGGTGGACATGCCCAAAAACTAAAAAATATTGGATTAAAATACATACTTGGTTGGAAAAAATGAGCAGCAGACTTGAAACCAGAATATTTTTCCAGCATTCTGCTGGAAAAATATGATAAAAGAACTATATATTTAATTTTACATGTACTAACTACAGCCTGTACTAACAACAATGGAAGAATGATGAGATCCCAACAGATGAGAATGTAATTAAGAAAATATTAGAATGTGCAGGAATGGATAGACTAATGCTTACTATTAAGGACAAAGAAGAAACTGAATATTTTTTGATATGGGACCTATTTTACCAATGGTTAGACAATAGAAACAGAAGTTAGAAATCTGAGGATATAAAAAGAATAAATGCTAAAACGGAGATTTGTTGAAGTAGATACATCATATATTATTGTTATTATAGTATTAATATTATTGTGATGAATACTATTATAAAAATTTTGATTATGATTGCCTAAAAACAATTGTATCCAGACAACACACTGTTTGATGGAAATTGAATTTTTTATATGTTATATAAATAAAATAAATAAAACATGAAAAAAAATGTAGAAGGCACACATTATAAAATTGGAACTAGCACTCCATTTGCATTCATGTAAGTGCAAGTAAAGTCTTCTAAGGCTACACAGAGAATGCATGGTTGATGCAAGACTAGAATGTGCCATCTTGGCTCTCTCCCATAATTTTGGATAGGGTGAATTGCATGTGTTACATCTAATATTTAAAAATGTTGTAATGTACAACATTTTGTACAATGTAACTAAATTAAAACCATGCTATTGTACATATACAAATATTAATATGGAATTAATTAAACACATGTGTAGTCATATGTTTCTAGTGTTCAGTGTGTTTGATGTTATCTATCTTAAAAGACTGATAAAAGAATAGGAGTCTCTGAAGGCTGGGGACAGCAAAAAAGTCACTTCCTGTCCAATCGGAAGTTGGGAAACTGATTGTTTCAGGCTTCCAGAGGGCCTCCGAGGGAGTGGGGAAGGCTATTTTCACCCTCCCCAGATGGATAGAGAGGATTTGGAGCCAGGTGAGAAAGAAAAATGGGCCTATTGCGCCATCACATGCCAGGAGCAGGGGGGAAGGGTGTTGCGCAAGCATGCACGAGGTGGGGCACAGAATTATGGGTGTAGGCACACACACACATGAACCTCCCCCGCTCCCCCCCTTCCTGGCACACAATGGCAAAAAGGTTAGCCATCACTGGTCTAGGGCTTTAATCCATACAAAACAGTGTATCCTTTTTCATTCTTCTATGTATTGTTCTATATGTGTTTCTGCCTATGTAAACATATTACCTACTAATATCAAAAATAAAAGTTTCTTTTATAAGAAAGAGTACAACAATATTGTCATGTTGATTTTGCTTTTGTAAATCTTCAGTGACTATCAAATGTGGTAAAAGATTATTTAATATGAAAAATTCTGGAATATTGTTAGAAAACTACAACCAAAGAAACTCACCGCAATAAAATCAGCTGATAGAAGGCCAAGATTAACTCAAGGCTGAGGAAATCTTGAGGATGCAATGAGCCTTCCAGAAATTTTAATACTGAACACATTATCAACAAAATGCTTAACGCACTGTAAGCGGCCCTGAGTCTCCGGAGAAGGGCGGCATATAAATCAATTTTTTTTAAAAAAAATGAGGCTTCCAGTGGTGCTGTTGGGGTGGCACAGAGGGAAAAGGACGAGCTCTGTCCTTTACCTCTGATTTTTTGTACTGGGAACCCTTCAAAGGCGCATTGAGTTTGGAGAACCATGCAAAACAGAGGGGAAGGCTGGAGATCAGTGAGGCGGTGTGCAATTGCCTGCTGGAATGAGGGAAACCCTCTTTAACCCAGCACAAATGTGTCATTCTGACATGGCAGACTCGAGGCCGTGACAGCCCACAAAAGGATTGGAAGAGAAGATATTACTAGCAGACTATGACCATTCTTATTTGTGAGGAACTCCCTTATCCGAACCAATCAGAACTCTCAAAGTGAGTTACTTTAAAATATTTGGTAAAGTGGAAAGAAGCTCCGGTGGAAACCTAGTGGTGATTAAAAAGGTCGAGCTGTGACTCATTAAAAACAATTGTCGAGAGAGGGGGTTTAAAAAGAAAGAAAGATCGTTACAAGACTATAAACGGAGAAGTGGGAGTGGGAGAGTGTATGATAATGGAGGAAGGGTAAGGAGAAAAAAGAGGAATCCACATTTTGATGACTGACAAGATTATTGGAGGCTCAAAGGAGAGGATTTAAGAAAGGAGATGGACGAGCGAAAAGGGAGAGTGCGAGAGACAAGGAGAAATCTTGGAGAGCAGAGAAAGACAAGACAGAGCCTTGAAGGAATAATTTGTGGAGATTGATGTCTGAAAGTGAAAGCAGAGCGATAAGGTTACATCAGATTCTAACAGCGGAAGTAAAGACATCAGAGAAAGACAGCGACTGAGTGGCAAGGAGAAGAAAGAGGAGCTACAGCGACAGAGAGACTCAAATATAATACTGAGTGACTAAGCTGAAAAGAGGCCAAAGAGGGTGTTGGAAACGAAGACATGAATATTAAGAGCATTGTAAAACTTTGGAAATCCAAAAAATTACAATAGAGATTCTGCTTTGGAATAATAAGTAGATTGTTATATTATATATGGTAATTAATATTTTAGTAATAGGATTTTTTGAATAGTGTCTTTAGGATATCACTCTTGTAGTAAGATTGTATTCACAAATATATAGACTGATATTAATAGAATCTTTTGACTAGCTAGATCATTCTGGAGACATTATATTTAATATTGAAACATTTACAATTAATACGTATTAAATCAGATATATTTACTATAGTTAATTTAGTTTAATCCAATTTAATTAATTAAATTATCTTACTTGACTGAATATAGGGGAATACAGAGGAATTATATTGAGTGATTTCTAACCATACTGTATTATATTATAGGTCTGCACATTGATGTACAGCTACAAGCTTTTCTCTTTTGAGAAAGTAATTAAGGATAATGGAAATAGAAAATTAGAACTTAAAAGCAGAAACAATAGGATATATTATTGAAAGAAGCAGAGTACTTAGAAAAAAAATTTCAATTAAGGCCAGACGATGTACAACTTAAGGAAGGGTTAATATTAGTTAAACATAAATTAAATTTAATAGAACAAACAAATTATGTCAAAAACGTCAAATATGTGAGACAATACCAATTTGAAAACACAAACAAACCAGGAAGGTGGTTGGCATATAAATTAAAAAAAGAAAAAGAAATTAGGATAATACAACAATTACAGAATGAGGCAGGGAATTTATATAACAAAGAGGAAGAAATTAAAAGGATTACATTATCCTTTCTGGTATTTTGAGAATTTGTATAATCAAGAGGATGTTGAGATGGGAAAAATAAATGATTATTTAAAAGAGGAAGGTATGCCCATATTGGGGGAAAAGATGAAGATGATCTTAAATAGAGAGATTACATCAATAGAGTTAAAATAAGTAATCCAATGACAAAAAAAAAAAAACAATAAGGCACTGGGACCAAATGGTTTGCCAGGACAATTTTATAAAAATATGGGGGAATTATTAGAACCGATACTTTTGGAACTGTACAATGAGATGTTGTTGGAAGTAAAATTACCTGTCTCGTGGAGAGAGGCATATATTACAGTGATCATGAAAGAAGGTACCAATGCAAACCAAATTCAAAATTACAGGCCAATTTCACTTCTGAATGCTGATTACAAGATTTTTCTGACTATCATTGCAGAAGGATGAAAAAAATATTAAATGAAATTATCCATTCCAATCAAAATGGTTTTCTCCCATCGAGACAAATCAGAGACAATACAAGAATAGTTATGAACATATTAGAGTATTACGAGGCCCATCCAGAGAGACAAGTAGCTTCTTGTTTTTCTGGATGCGCAGAAAGCATTTGATAATTTGAATTGGAAATATATGATAAAACAAATTAGAGAAATGAAATTTGGAGAAAAATTTGAACAAATGATTGAAACAGTTTATTCTTCTCAAAAAGCAAAAATGGAGAAATTACAAGACCATTTGAAATAAAGAAAGGACTTCTCCAGGGATGCCCTTTATCACCTCTGCTTTTTATCCTGACTTTAAAGTCGCTATTGAAGAAAATCAGAGCAAATCTAGAAATTAAGGGAACTATAATTAGAAAGGAAGAATATAAATTAAAAGTGTTTGCAGACGACCTGGTATTTTTTAGCAAGGACCCAAAAGAGACAGGACCTATTCTAATAAGGGAAAATTCAGAGAAGTATCGAGCCTTAAAATTAATAAGACAAAAACAAAAATGATAGTTAAAAATATGGTGCCACAACAGGAAAAATAATTAGAGGAAAAATTAGGACTACAGAGCACGAAAAAAATCAAATATTTAGGAATATGGTTGACAGCAAGGTGTTCCTCAATCAAAGAAGACAAGTATGTAAAACTAATGCAACAAATAAAATTGGTTTTGGAAAGATGGGATACATTACAATTATCTATATTAGGCCAAATTGTAACTATCAAAATGAATATTTTGCCGAAACAGCTCTCTCTCTTTCAAACCATACCCATAAAACTAGATAAGAAATTTTTTACAGATTTGAATCAAATTACAACAAAATTTATATGGGCAGGCAAAAAAGCAAGAATAAAATTAACAGGCCTTCAGGATAGTAGAAACAGAGTTGGTTTAGGGCTCTCAGATTAGTGACTCTATTACAAAGTGGCAATATTAGCTTGGATCAAGGAGTAGATCAATTTGAGAAATAAAAGATTACTCACATTGGAAGGACATGATTTATAAAAAGGGTGGCATGCCTTTCTATGGGATAATGAAAACAAATCACATTCATATTTTTTCATCATAAGGTACGAGAAGCTTTAATGCAAATATAGCAAGAAATTAAGAAAAAGCATTATATGAAAATGCCTGGGTGGGTTTCAACAGTGGAGGCGATGATTCACTCCAACACTATGGATATAAATAAAATGGCCAAGAGAAATTTTAGATTGCCAAAGAAATTTAAAAAGTAGGTAAGGTTTAGAAATACAGAATAAATATAGATTGGTGGCCTTATTTGCAATTAAAATCATGGTATTTAAAAGATAAAGAGGAATACAGATTTGAATTGATCCCACAACAATTAGACAAATTATTGATTGGCCCAGATGAAAAATTGATAACTAAATTTTACAGCTGTTTAGTAGAATTTGACAGAGCCAAGGACATAGTGAAGGGAGTGATGATAGCTTGGGCAAAAAATGTAGGGCACAATATTGAATTAGAGGATTGGGAAACAATTTGGAACAAAAATTATAAAATAACAAAATCAGCAAAATATAAAGAGAACCAATATAAAATGTTTTATCATTGGTATTTGGCACCTTCAAGATTGGGAAAAATATACCCAAGTTTAACCCCAAATTGTTGGAAATGTGGACAAAAACATGGTACCTTCTTTCATTCATGGTGGTTATGCCCAGAATCAAAAAAAAAAAAAAAAAAAGGAAAAAAATACAAACTTGGTTATAGGAATTAATTGGCTTTTAAATAGAATATACACTGGAATTGTTTCTTCTCGGGATAATGAAAGGGAAATATAATATAAAAACAACATACATCATTCTAAATATAATAATGGTGGCAAGACTAGCCTTTGCACGGTGTTGGAGAAATACAAGTATACCCTGTGAAAACTTAATAATTTAAAAAAACTTTTCGACTGCGCTGAAATGGACAAATTCACACTTCAGCTAAAAGGATTGGTGGATTTGGAAAACCGAAATATGAGAGCAGTGGTACAAATGGATTGAAAACAGAAAAGGAAAAAAGAATTAGATAAACTGGGATTGGATTTAGTTAAAATGTATAGAGTATAAGTAAATTATAGTAATATGTCATGTAAATGGTCACAGTTATGTACAAGAATTCTTCCTTTTGTATTTTAATTATTAAAAATTAATAAAATATTTTTTAAAAAAACAAAATGGAAATGCAACACACTCCAGGAAATGAAAAGAAGTGTAAAACATAACAGTAAAGGAGTCACAGATAGAGCATACAATAGTCAGGCACATGGTGGGTTTGGATTAGACATTCTCCCTTAACCAACCTTTTATTTAGGTTGTTGTAATGGAAATTAATAGCAATAGCAGTGGCACTGGGACTTATATATCACTTCACAGTGCTTCACAGTGCTTTCTAAGCAGTTTACAGAGTCAGCATATTGCCCTCAACAATCTGGGTCCTTATTTTATTGAGCTCAAAAAAATGGAAAGCTGAGTCATCCTTGAATTAAAGGAATTGAACTTCTGACAATGTGAGCAGATTTAGCCTGCAATACTGCATTCTAACCATTGTATCACCACGGTTCTTAAATTTCTTTCTTAAATTAGAAAAAGTGTGGATTTCTGTGGTTTAATCAGAAGTTCCTGATGGATTATAGTTGGATTATAAATGGCACATGTGATTTTGATAGTTTTGATTTTAAAAATAGGATTCATTTCACCATGATGAGGAAGATGTGTCTATCTGGATGTGTGCATGCTTGGTTTAGATCCAAATTCTTTCATAGGGCAATTCCCATAATACTAAATGTTAGAAAAATTAACAAGCCAACTGAATCTAATAGCCAGAAACAAGTGCCAAGCACTTATCAGTTTTGAGAGCAGGCCAGTGGTGGGTTGCTCCTGGTTCGGGCTGGTTCTACCGAATAGCTAGTAACTTTAGGAAATAGTTCTCCGAACCAGTAGTAACGGCAGTGAGTCCACGCCCCCAAACTAGTTCCCCAGTCACTGCTTGCTCGCCCATCCGAAACTGACTGGATCAAAGAAGTCTCTCAGCCGCCTGATTGCAGGGTGCCAAAAAGTCCTTCAGCCGGTGAGAAGAAAGCTGTGCATACATGAAGATGGCGGCAGTGACTGCAGGTCTTTCCAGCGCTGTGCACCAGTGGCTGGGTACAGAAGAAGCCTCTCGGCTTTCAAGTTTAGAAGCAGGCTCAGTCAATTTACACAGGGTCGCTTTTCTCCGTGCCCGAGAAAGATCAAAAGGTGCGAAGCAGCCTTTAACGACAAAGTCGTCTAAATGAGGTAAAAGAAAACAAACCACTGAGGGAAGGAGCCCATCGAAGCTGCTGGCATTGCAGCCGTCTCCCCCTCCCCGCAGCTTGGAGCTCCAAGCGGAAGAAGTCCTCGGCTGTTGCGAAGAAGTGGTAGTTCTGGGTGCACCACGTCCTCTTCTTTCTCTTTGAGAGCCACTTTCTCAAAGAGAACGAAGCAGGCATGGCACACCCAGAGCTGCTGCTTCTTTGCAACAGCCAAGGACAGAAGAGTTCACTCAGGAGCGACACCACCAAGGAAGGTGTCTGGGACGGAGGGAGGCATAGCCCGAGCTCTCTAGGACGGGCAAACAAGTGTGGGGAGGCGAAGGGAAGCGGACTTGGCCCTCCGTATGTTGCACCCCCCTCTCAGCCTTCGCCCACACCTCCGTGCCACCAGCATCTCCTAAAGCTGCCACTGTTGGAACCATGATAGGGACTGGGGCAGCCCGGTGGCAGCCATGAGCCATGCTTTCCTCTAAGTGCTGTGGGCGGCAGAGGGAAATAGGTGCTTCTCTCGGTGAGATTTGGGGGAAAGCGCAGCTCATGGCTTCTAAAGCACCTCAATCAGCTACAGCCCAGATGAGCTGAGGAACTGTGGGGAGCCTCTTGTGTGTTGCATCCCCCTCCCAGCCTTCACCTGCGCCTCCGTGCCACCAGCATCTCCCGAAGCTGCCACCGTTGGAGCCTCAACAGTGATGGGGGCAGCCCAGTAAGCTGGGTGCCCAAAAATGGTGCGGAAGCATGGGAAGAAGGCTGGGAGGGGGTGCAACATGTTGGAGTCTCCCCCCAATTCCTTGGCTCATCTAGGCTGCAGCTGAGTCCGCTGCCCTGAGCTGGCGGAGTGGGTTGCTCCAGCTGCAACCACAAGGAAGACGCATCAGAGGCGAGAAGGGGTGCTTTTTGGCCAGGAAGGGCAACGGAGGGAAAGCTGAGATGACCACCGCCACTCCACGCGTCCTGACCTGGATATGGGGCTGGAGTGTTGAAAAAAAGTTTCAAAAAGTCCCAAAAATTTTAGCCATCTTTTCAGTAGGTGTGGCTTGGGGGGGTCATGTGACTGCGTGCATGAGTGATGTCACGTTTGCCACACCCAATCAGTCTCATCCCCCCTCACCTAGCCACACCCACCGAACTGGTAATACAAAATTTTAGAACCCACCACTGGAGCAGGTCCACATATTTGTCTAAATATCTATGTTTTTATTGCCATCAAATTGATCTTGATTTCTAAAGACTAAATGGACAAATCTATGCAGTTTTCTTGGTGACATTTCAGAAGTGGTTTGCTATGACAGAAATTGGCTTTCCCTAATCCTGGTCCAGCATTTAACCACTAAATCAAATTGGTTCTCTTGAATATGATATCCAGCTAATAAAGTGATGGTACAGCTTTTTCAGTATCTAAGTAATGTATTAGATTTGAACATATTATTGAACATATTATAGCTTGAACATATATCCTGGTTTTCCAGGAGAATTCCAAGGCAATGAAGTATCCTCCACTATTTTAAGAAACCTGTTTCAGACCGCTCAATATATTTAATAATAGCAAGCAAACTAAAGCTGATACATTCTGCTTCTAAATTTCATGAAAGTGTATATATTGGCAGACATTTAATAACAACTTTCTCAGTCTGGTATGTTGCAAAGTGTCAGAGTTCAACTCCCATAATTCTCCTTCTGGTTACCTGTTTGGAGAAGGTAGAATGCCTCCTACTAAGGCAGCATTTAACATCCAGCTGCCTGCAATTACTGTGAGTTCAATTCTCACCAAGCTCAAGGTCGACTCAGCCTTCCATCCTTTCTAAGGTGGGTTAAATGAGGACTCAGTTTGTGGGGGCAATAAGCTGACTTTGTATAAAATATACAAAAGTATGAAGGCTATTGCTTAACGCATTGTAAGCCGCCCTGAGTCTCTGGAGAAGAGCGGCATATAAAAAATAAAAAAATAAATAAAAAACACTCTAGGTTCTCTGATGTTACTACTGGGGAACAGGAATAATTCCAGAACAATGGAATAATGTCTCACATCTATAAGAACTTTAACTGGTGGATATAAGACCTTTATATCGTTTAATCGAGTGATGTTTGGTCTTATATTCCCAGTTTTAAAATGGCCATGACACAAGTTTTGCTGGCTCTCTTCTGAAGCAGCTTCACTTCATTACAATCTTTTATGATGTCTTTTATTTATGAATTATTGATTTGCTTTAGTGCTGCAGATGTCTCTTTTATAAGATTTTCATATATACCAGCCCATTGAAACCTAGTATATCATTCTGTACAGTAGTTTACAGAGTGACAGTAACAGCTAATAAAATAGCACTGTGAAAGCCCTCAGAGTGAAAAGGCTAATTTGGTGTCGGCAGTAAAGGTCTAGTGATTCATCATGCAAATTATTTATGCACATCACCTTATTCATAGCATATGTGCATGATCATGTGCATTATTTTTCTTACTCTTTTCCTACTCCGCAAAACAGCAGTGAAAAATATTACTGCTATTGTTGTTATGGATGATAATGAATAAATGAACCCGCAGGAGCTTCCTCATAGTAATGGACTAAAGAAGTAAAAGAAATATTTTAACATGTTTTAACCAGGAATCTGTGGCAAATTGCTAATAACATAGTAAGTTAAAATGCAATACTCCTTTAAGAAACTGTAGTTAATAAAAAAATCTATCAGCAGTAAATTCATAGTTAAGATTGATGCTTATGAAATCTTCCTCAATTGTATACAAAATTTTATTTATCATACATAGTTTTTAGTATAGAACTTGTCACAGTCAAATTTTCTGTTGAGTTAGAATGCAGATAAATATTTCTGGAATTTGCATCAGGAGAACTTAATATTTTTTAAAAAAATATTGTGTAATAGAGCATTTTTAATGTATCAATATCATTATTATAATATCTCATAGTGGCTTTTTTCACATTCCATTATAGAATGTTTTAGATTTCTTTTTAAATGTTGAACTTCTTCAATCATTTTAGGCTACTTTGAAATAGCAAAAAATAAACATAGATTTGAGATCTATCTGTGAAGGCTTTTTTTCAATCTGAATTTTAGTAGAATGAAACTGGCTTGCAAAATACACAGTTCTGTACTGTATACAATATTATATACCACTGACCATTTCTTTTGAACTTCCCCCATTTCAGGGGTGAAATCCAACAGGTTCTGGAGAACTGGTAGTGGAAATTTTGAGTAGTTCAGGGAACCAATAGTGGAAATTTTGAGTAGTTCGGAGAACTGGCAAATGCCACCTCTGGCTGGCCCCAGAGTGGGGTGGGAATGGGGATTTTGCAGTATCCTTCCCCTGCCACACCCACCAAGCCACACCCACCAAGCCACACCATGCCCACCAAACCATGTCCACAGAACCGGTAGTAAAAAAAAATTGGATTTTACCACTGCCCCATTTGTTTCATAAGAAAGCCTTATAAATTGCAATCTGCCTTTTTAAAGAATATATTATATTTCACCACTTTAATCAATTTGAACCTCAGTAAGGGAGTGTTTGTACATGTTGGTGTAAACATACATAGCTTCTCTATCAATGCAATATTCATTTGAAATTCGACAACAGAATCATATCTAATATTTCATGACTTTCCCCAATATATTATTATGAAGATATTACTTTATGAGAATTGTATTTTTCCCTCTCATCCAACCAACACCCAACTAGGAATTTTCCCTTTTCATATCTGGATTGCTGGCCATAATTTTCACACGTATGTGAAACATGTATGTAATGTAATGTATCCATTGCAATTGCCAAATCTCCTTCTTGGCCCATTAACTCAGGTTTTTCATGTATACACTTAAATCACTATGATGAGGTCATTGTCATTTTTGAAATTTCTTAAATGTAAATATAAATCAAATTATAGATAAGATTTTAGTATTCAGTGAAATAAAGATCAGTTATTGTTAAAAGTAGCATGAAATGAGAAACGTCTTCAAAGAAACCAAACTAAAATATAATCTATAGTTTCATAGCAGCACATGGCATGATCAAAAAATGTTGTAAAAACTACTATTGAAACAACCTTTTGACTGAGTATTATTTCACTGAACGACCTAGCAATTCTTATGAATATATCCAATATTTATGGTGTGTAGATATCTAGATGAAATTATATGCCTAATTTCAGAAACCTGAAATTAATGCTCTTTTCTTTTTCCTTCCTAAATCATACTGTTGTTGTTTTTTAAAAAAGCATTTTTCCAAACTAACCTTCTCTGTGCTAAAAGGTTTTCTTGAAATGGGCAATCTAATCTGCTTAACATATGAACCAGTGGTGGTATTCAGCCGGTTCTATCCGGTTGATGTGAACCAGTAGCGGCAACTGTGGTAGGCTCCGCCCATCTACCTGGACATCATCACATCTGTTTTTGATGCTCTGCGCATGCGCAGAGCATCAAAAACGGACGTGATGATGTCCGAGTGAAGAGAGCGCACGTGTGTGCGTGCTTACATTTGCAAACCGGTAGCAAAAGTAAGTCAATACCACCCCTGATGTGAACAGAAATATATGTCTAAAGAAACCCAACAACAATTCAAGTACATTAAAGTTACAGCCAAGAAATGTGGTTTCAGATTGTACATAAAATATATTCCCTCCAAGTTATAGTTGCACAGAGTGAGCAAAAGCCCTATCATAATTTCTTCCTATGTCTAGAAATTAGTGAATAATACACATTTGAGAATGGAAGCTATCTTTCTGATTTATCTGTTTTTATTAACGATTGATACATTATTGTCAATTGGCATATTATTGTGTTTTTTAAATACAGCAACTATCCTAAAACAATTAGTGAGTTCTACAATATAGGAATGCTTATATCATTGGTTGGGCATTGCCCAGTTGCTATATGTTTTAGTTTTATTTTTTAGATTGGTCATTTTATATTTTTTATTTCTTTTATTGTACAATGCTTAGAATCACGTAAAAGTCAGATGGGTAACTATATAAATGAATGAATGAATGAATGAATGAATGAATGAATGAATGAATGAATGATAAATACAAAATGAAATAATTGGTAGGTCTCAAATCTTGATTCAATAATTAAGACTTTAGTTTAATTTGCACACAGAGATCCAGTTTGCCTCAAAAATGAAAAATAGGTAATAAAAGCTTCATGTCTTAGTTTCCTTAGTAGGAAAACACAAAACAACCATGGTATTTTATTAAAAAATAATTAAATTATATCTGCAGTCTCAAAAGAACCTATCCAAAGGTCTGAAGCCTGCTAAATTTTACTGAAATAGATGCAGGAGTTTTGGAGCCATCAATAGCCTATTTCTCCATTAATTTATCAAGTTACTTTAATACCTTATTTATTTATTTATTTATTTATTTATTTATTTATTTATTTAATAAAATTTGTATGCCGCCCTATCTCCAAGGACTCAGGGTGGCTCACAATGACAGTCGACCAAGCGACTGTTAAAAACAACGAATATACATAAAAATCAAGAAAGTTTTTTTTAAAAAAAATTTAAAATATACTACCCCATCAGTCCAGGCCAGGGGACATAAATAGCCAGGTTTTCAATTCACAGCGGAAGGTATGAAGGTCAGGAGCCAACCAGAGCCCCAAGGGAAGTTGATTCCAAAGGGTGGGGGCGCTCACAGAGAAGGCTCTACCCATGGGAGTCGCCAGCCGACATTGTCTAGCCGACAGCACCCTGAGTAGGTCCTCTCTGTGAGAGCGCACCGGGTGATGGGAAGTTGACGCTGGTTGCAGGTGGTCCAACAAATAACCTGGGCCTAAAGCCATGAAGGGCTTTATAGGTTAACACAAGCATCTTGAATCTCACCTGGAGGGCAACCGGCAACCAATGCAAGCCACGCAGGAGTGGTGTAATATGGTAGTATCGGGTCCCTCCCACAACAACCGTGCAGCCGCATTATGTGTCAGCTGAAGCCTCCGGGTGGTCTTCACGGGCAGCCCCAGGTAGAGAGCATTGCAGTAGTCGATCTGGGATGTGACTAGCGCATGAGTGACTGTGTGTAGAGCATGTTGGTTCAAGTATGGATGCAACTGGCGCACCAGGCGAACCTGGTCACAGCCGTGATATGACACTCCAGACTCAGCCGTGAATCCAAGAGGACGCCCAAGTTACACGCCCTGTCTATGGGGGCAACACCTCGTCTTCATTGGAACCTCTCGCTCAGCCCGAGATGCCGGTATCCACAGCCACTCGGTCTTGGCCGGGTTAAGTCGAAGCCTGTTATTCCCCATCCAGATCCATACCGCCTCCAGGCACTGGGACATCACATCGAGGGCATTGCAGGGCTGGTTCAGGGATGATATAAAAAGCTGGGTATCATCAGCATACTGATGATACTCCACCCCAAAACCACGGATGATCTCTCCTAGCGACTTCATATAAATGTTGAACGGCTTCACATAAATGTTGAGCGGCTTCATATAAATGTTGAGCAGCTTCATATAAATGTTGAACAGAAGGGGTGAGAGGACCGACCCCTGCGGCACCCCACAGGGTATTAGTGTATCAATTATTCGTATATTAGTGTGTCAATTATTAGTGTATCAATTATTAGTGTATCAACCATTTAGACTGATAGGTGTTTTTAAAATTCTAAAAGTTGTTGGCATCCTTAAAAATAGATGAGAATGGAAGCAAAACTTTAGATTGCCAATTTTCTTTTTCTTATTTAAAAATCCAAAGTCTATACAGATCCCAAAGATATTTTTGGAAGTAAAAATAATGCTAAAAGCTGGTATTTTGCTTAACAGCACGTCAGGTTTCCAGTTATTTAACCTGCTAATTTATAAAATCTTAATTTGTAATCATGTGGAGTAACATGCCATATAAGTGCCTAGAGATGTGTCCATGGAAACCCATCTCTCCTAAAGAAGTTCAAGGATTCTGGAAAATTGATATGATAGAGAGGCATTGCAATGTAATAATACAAACTTAGCTTCATTATATGAAGAAGTTATATTTAAACAAACATTTCATTCAGTGTTTTCTACAAGCACTTTCTCCTCTTCAGCATATTGAAATCATTTTACTGAATCCCTCATAACACTGATTAAATAATTATATGGCTCCTTTCTAGATATACTGTAGTTGGATTTAATATTTTGCTTTGTACCTCATAGATTACAATCCCAGCCAAATGCTCCCAACCAACTGCTGAGTTTAGTTATCTGAATCGTCCATATGTGGAAAAGTCTGCCCAGATTGCTCTTTGTACAAGAAAGAGAAAAATAGGAAGGGGGAATAAGAAGCCCACAAACTTTTTGAAGGAGAAAATGGTTTAATTTTTTGAAACTTGGAAGACTTCTATATTAGGAACGTTCTGTTTATTACTTCTTTCACAAAAGATCTTAGCATATAAATGTGGCAACTGTGAGAGGAAAAAAGAGAGATAGCGAAAAATGATATTCATTTATAGCCAAAATATAAACAAAGCAATTTTTTAAAGATTAGTGACTTGTCTGTGTTCCTTCTATGGTTGAACTGGGCTTTATCCTACAGAGAGCTTCCAATCTAGAAATAGAAACCTTTTAAAACTGCATGGATGCATACATGGTAGATAAATAATAAATAGATTGGAGAGAGAGGGGTAGAGAGTTCTCCTATTTCTTTCTCAGTTTGATAAAAAGTTCTTTTCTTGGCCTTTTTGATGCACAGTAATAGGCAATGATTACTAGAGGTGCATTCAATGAGCAATGCTGCTGTAAATCTGGGTCCACTCACTGTCCATTTCAACAGCCACAAAAACAATGTGGAGAAAATGAGACAAACCCCCTCCCCTAACCATTAAAAATGCTTGCAAGCAGTGATATATTTTGTCAGGCTTAGTGCAATGACACTAATTATAGAATGCTAAACCATAGATGCTTTTCAATCATTTTTAACCACTGTTTTAATGGCCCAAAACTGAAAACCGATTGGGAGTCAAATTTAGAAGAATTAGTAATAAGGAAGATGTTAATGTTAATTATCACTTTGTAACTATAAAATCTGTTATTTTTCTGATATAGATGGGACTCTTTCTATTCCCAAAAACAATCTCGAGGTCAGCGCAACATAACAACTTTTGGAATGCCAGAGGTTCCCTGGTGCTCTAGGGATGAATTTAAGGGAATACTTGCATCTTAGAACGACCCTATTTCAATATCATTCCTCATCCCCTCCTATGCTATCCAATGCCATTTGATCCTAATTGTGATTTTTTTTTCCCACTGGTGAAGAATATTAACTGACAGAACTGATTCTTTAAACCTGGAAATGGGAAAGAAAATTGTAACCCCATTTATTTCACTTCATACAGAAAAGTTAATATATAAAGACTTCCAGCGGTGATGTCAGAGCAGAGTGGGTGAGAGTGCAATCTGTTACTCCCGAAAATCCCAATTTATCTCTGATAAGGAGCCCTTTAAGGGCATTTCTGATCCTGGAGAGATCAGAAAACAAAGGGGAAGGTCAGAAGACTTCAGACAACTTGCTATCGTCCTGAAGGCTAAGACCAAACCCCTTTAATCCAGCGAGGAAAGAGTTCATCTTCAAGATGGACCGAGAGCGATGGCGGCTGCCACAGTGAGGAAGCAGAAAAGTGAAATCAGCATCGGGTGGTGATCGTGAAAGAGTTAGAAAAAGGAAGGCAGACTTTGGCTGAGTGGAGACACAAGAGAAGAGATATGCGGAGAAGAAGAAAAGGCGGCAACAGAGAGGAAAAAGTGTTACAATAAGAAACTACTTTTAATAAGATCCCTTTCTGCTCCTAAATGCCTTATAACTCTAAAAAGTTATGGATAATTTAAAATGAATGTAGCTCAAAAAGCTCCTGCAAACCTTTGTGAAACCTTTGTGAAATTTGATATCTTTTCTTCTTTCTAATGACTTAATGTTACTGCAGTATTATAAATGCTGAGTTTCATTTTGAATCAAATCTTTCTGGATCAGTTTAGGAATTTATGCTCACTATTAATTATTTGGATCTCTCAAATAATGTCAGCACCAACTTTTCATGTTCTGAATCTTGTCCTTCACTCAGTTATCGTGATCCATGGTTGGCTTGCCTAAAATGAGTTCTTTATCATAGGTGGATCTCAAGGTGGTCATATTGCAGTAATTGGCATACCATAGTGATTGAGGTAATTCTGAATCTATAGTTTTCCTTGGTTTATTGAAAAATTCCACATGATGCCACAAGGAGGCAGCCATCTAGAATATGATGGCATAAATCAAAAAACAATTTTTAAAACAAAATACTTGTCATTCTCTGTCACAATCTAGGTTTATAATGCATTCTAAACTGTGCTTAATTAATTAACCAATGTAGTTTATCCCGGCAACTCAAGGACTGACCTATCCCAACAAGGCTGTTAAGTTAGAACTGAATTCTCCACAGTAAACTGTGAAGGCCTTTTGGTAGATAAAATTAATATATTCATTGCCAGATAACTTAGATTAGAAAAATACTAGCAATCATTTTTTAGCTTTAAGAAAAATAATTAAAACTTATGTAAGAAGTTAGCACCCGCCTCTCTCCTAGAAAAATTAAATATTCTAGGAAATATTTAAAAGGCAGAATATTTCTCCTAAAAGAGAAATAGAAATCTTAAGACAGAAACTCAGCCCCAGCTCCCTGCCCCCAACAGATACTTTGGTTATTTTCAAGACAAAAGATATGGCCCTCAGGACATGATAGTGTTACAATATTTTGAGGATCAGACTCAATGATGAATTCAGAAGCAATTTCTTCAATTAAAGAAGAGTTTATTCATAATAGGCATTCTACTTATTCTTGTCAGATTTACAGTGAGAAGCAAGCATGAGGTAAAAGCACTCTCTATTTATATCAAAGGGGAGGAGTCTAGAAAGGGGGGTGATTACACATGAATACATTAAAGGAGGATGAATAAATTAACCCTTTATATCCTGTACATATATACATATCTCTTGTTATAGAATAAGGCATTTACTTATGACAAATCCCCCTCTAAATGCCGATTCGACATATAACAATGATTGCATTCGGATTCAGAATTATATAGTACTTGTAATTTTGATGTCAAGTATTTGTGTTGTTTAGAAGGTAAAGGTTTAGTTAATATATCAGCTATTTGTTCTGAGGTTTCGCAGTGGATTGCTTTAATGAATCCATCCTGAGATAATTGTCTCACGTGTTTAAATTTGATATCTATATGTCTGGACCTTTGACCAATGGCGTCAGATCTTGATATTTCTATAGCCGTCTTATTATCTTCATGTATGACAAATGGTAGTATTGGATTCTTCCAAATATCAGATAATAAATCATTAAACCACACTAAATTATTTGAGGCTTTAGATAAACAGACGTATTCTGCCTCTGTTGTGGAAGTCGCTACTAAATCTTGCTTCCCAGTGTACCAGAATATTGGGCAATCATTTAAAAATAATACATAACCTGAGGTGCTCTTTCTACATTTGATGTCACCTGCCCAGTCTGCATCAGCGTAACTGGTGATAATAGGTTCTTTAATATTATTGGATTCTAAGAGTAGACAGAAATCTATGCTGTGTTTTAGATATCTTAGTATTCGTTTAACTGCTTCCCAAAGATACATAAGTGGTTTACTTACATGTCTAGATAATAAATTAAGTGGCAGAGCTATATCAGGCCTGGTCCAATTAGATATATACAAGAGAGAACCAATAATTGATCTATATAATGTATTGTTCTCGAACTCAGGTGAAGATTCATCCATATTCCTTAGAAAATCAGTCTGCATAGGAGTATCGCAAGGTTTGGCATCTCTTAAATTGCATTTTTCCAGAAGTTCTATAATTTTATCTCTCTGGGATAATTTGAATCCCTTTCTTGTTTTATTGATTTGAACTCCAAGGTATTTGTTTACCCTTCCTAGCGACTTTAAAGAGAAATGTTCACTTAGCTTGGATACAAATAAGTCTTTCTTTTCTTTATGTTTGCCTATATACAAAATATCATCCACATAGATTAACACAAATTCTAATGATTCACCTTCCTTTCTAACAAAAAAGCAATTGTTTGCAGTTGTGGCTTTGAATTCCATATTTTTAAGCACGTTGACTAGACATTCATACCAACGCTTGCCGGATTGTTTTAATCCGTACAAGCTTTTGTTAAGTAACCAGGTCTCATTTCTATTTGTACATTGGCTATGAGGTGCCCTTACATATATCTCTTTGTCGAGCTTTGCATGTAAGTATGCAGTCTGCACATCATATTGAAAGACATCAAGATTGAGTATAGCAGCTATGACTAAAGCTGTCTTAACACTTTCGGTTCTTACAGTGGGAGAGTATGTGTCAGTGTAATCCTCAGGATATTTTTGAGCGTCACCTTGTGCGACTAATCTAGCTTTATATAATTTATTACCCTCTTCTAAATCTTTGATTTTGAATATCCATCTGGTGCCTATAATTGTCTTGTTCTTAGGGGCAGGGACTGGTGTAAATACACCTAATTCACGCAAGCTGTTCATTTCTTTTGTTATGGCTAATTCCCATTTTTCTCTTTCTTCCATGGGAAGTTTCAACACTTCCTCGTATGTGTTAGGTGTTGGTGTCTCGTCATTCACACACATTATATAATCCTTATACTTATTGGGTAATTGTTTTCTGTTACATCTGATTGTTTTTATTGGAATGCTTTCATTATCGTGTAGATACCTTGCTTCCTTTTTGGTTAATGAATCTGTTTTTATCCTGGTATGGTTACCTGTCCATGTTTTGTTTTTGTCATCATGTGTGTTATGTTCATGTTTCTCTCTTTCTATTCTGTCTTGTTGTTCAATATTTGGTTCTGTATTTTGGATTATCTCGTTAAGATGTATCTTAGACCAGTTGGCCTGTTCATGAAATACTGCTGTTCTTGAGACTATGAATTTGTTATTATTGTCAATGAATCTATATCCTTTTGTGCCTGTTTCGTATCCCATGAATCTGAGCCTTCTGGATACGTTATCTCCCTTACGTCTTAATTGTTTTGGTATGTGTACGTCTGCTGTAACTCCAAATATGTGCATGTGTGATATTTTTGGTTTCCTATTGTACATCACTTCGTATGGTGTTTTATTTAGGATGCTAGACCAGGTCCTATTTTGGGTATAGTTTGAATATAGTAATGCTTCTGACCAGAATTGTTTTCCTAAACCAGCATCTTCTAATGTACATCTAATCATGGTTTGCAGTGTCGAGTTCTTTCGTTCTGCTGTACCATTCTGAAAAGCAGAAAATGGGCTAGTCGTGAAGTGTATCATTCCTTTGTCTTTTATCCATGGTGAGAATTCTTTTGACATGAATTCGGATCCCCTATCTGTCATGATTTGTTTTATTTTGATATTGTGTTGTGTTTCTACACGTTTGTAAAATTCTTTGAATTTTTGGAAAGTTTCATCTTTGTGTTTTAAAGTATAAACAAATCCATAACGGCTATAGTCGTCTACAATAGTTAGGAAATATCTTTTTTTGTATGTGATGGATGGTGTTAATGGACCAACTAGATCCATATGTACCAGATCAAAAATTTGGTTAGAGGTCCTTGTTGCCCTCTTTGGTTTTGGGTTTGTTCTGAGTTTTGAGGATTTACATACTGAGCATTCCAAATAGTTTTTACAATCCTTTATTTTAACGCCATCAGCATGTTCAATCATTTTTTGTATTACAGGGAAACTTGCATGTCCCAATTTTCTATGCAACATGTGTGCACATTCATCATGAATTGGTTTGCCTATATTGGGTCTTTTGTTATTGTGTGTATCACTAGTGGGTGTGTCTTTGTGATTACAGTGTGTATTGGGTTCTTCATTGTCATTGTTGTTACTATGTTCACTGTCTATGTTGGTGTCGTCATCAGTGTTTGTATTAATGTTATGCAACCATTTATCTTCTGTTACAAGGAAGGGTAGGCCCCCTTCGATAACTACACTATTCAATTTAGTCCCATCCTTTTCTAGTATTGCTTTTCCCCCAGAGAAGATTATATTTATGTTGAAATCTTGGCTTAATTTCACTGCACTAAGTATGTTATGTGATATTTCTGGTATCAACAATACCCCCTCTACTTTACCTAAACCAGGTATATTTACATCTCCTTTTCCTATGACTTGAACATTTTCTTGATTGGCTACTCTTATCATAAATTTATCATTTGTGAATGAAGACAGTATTTTCTTGTTATTTGTTGTATGATTAGTCGCCCCTGAATCTATGAGCCAAGTATTGTTTTTTGATTTTTGTGTGATGACATCGTTATGTTTATCTAATCCATTTAATGATCCTGATTTTCTGTCCCTTGAATTATCTCTATCCTTTCTGCGTTCTCTGTAGTTTGGGGAGTCTCTATATCTGTATCTATCAATAGATGATTGCCTGTCTTGATATCTACCCCTATAATCACGGTTTTGTCTTTCCCTATGAAACATGGGGCAATCTCCCTTAGAGTGTTTTCTGGATCCACAATTGTAACATTCAATTGTTTTTTGGTGATTTTCTTGGAAGGTTACCCCTTTTGCCTGTCTGTGTTCTGTGTATGCATTGTATCTACTTCTCCTCAAATTATCTTCAGCTATTAACTTATTTGACAGACTTTCTATGGATAAGTATCCTAGATTGATTGAGTCTAAGTGTGATATGTAGTTATCCCATGATGAATCTAATGAGTTAAGGATAACGCTTTTCATTGTCTGTTCTGATATTATTTCTCCTCTTAGATGTAATTCTGCTCTGGTTTTGTTTAAGGATATTAAATGTTCACTTATGGTGGTTCCAGATCTTAATTTGGCTGAAAAGAAATCTTTAGACATTCTAGTGGTTGTTGCTACACTTTCACTATGAAACAATTTAAACATGCATTGAATTATTTCTGAAACAGTAAGATTATGCTTAATACTGTAGTACATGGCAGGTGATATGCTAGAAATTATTAAATAGAATGCTCTGTGATGCAGACAGTCCATTTTTAGAGTCCAAGGTCTTTTGGGAGGATTGGTTATAAAAAATAATAAATTTTCTTTCATAAAGACAACCTGAATTTGTTGACACCATTCCTGTAAATTGATGCCATCAATTCTAAGTTTTGGGAAATCGCTAGGTAGATTCCCAATATTACTATTCCCACTACTTACAACTGTGGGTAGTCCATGGTCCTGTAGATGTTGAAAATTGCAGAACGGTGTGGGTATTCTGCTGATGAGCTTGAAAGGTTCTCCTTCTTCATAAAGTTCATTGTAGTTCTCTGTGTTCATCTGCGCATGCGCGTTGATCATTTCTCTGCTGAAGCCGCTGGGAGAGGTTCTCTTTGCTGTAGCTCCTTCGTAGTGCTCTCCTTCTGATGATTCGGTCTCCGGCTCGATCTTGGGTGTTCTGCTGGCAGCTGTGGTTCGTCTCTTTTCTTTGAAACTTTCTTGCTTGGAGTATTTTGTTCTTTGGATCGTTTGTGGTATGGGGGAAATTTCGCAGGGCTCTCTGGGTTCAGGCGTCGTCATCATCGTTGTCCGGATTGAGTCGTGCAGGCTTTGAGGTGTCTGTTTGTTTCTTCGTTTCTTTTGTATTTTTGTATTATTGGCTTTTATCGATTCTTTTGAAATTGTTAGACTTGTGCCAAACGTTTTAAATAGTTTTCTCATGGGTGTTTCGATTTCTTGTTCGGTGGATGATTCTTCTGTATCTGTTTCTGACTCTTCAGAAGAATAAATATATTTCTTGCTATTTTTTGTGTTTTTTCGCGCCAGCGTTTTTGAATGGTGCATTTTGATTGGTTCAGCCGTGTTCATTTCTGTGGCTGGTTGAAGAAAAGATGGCTGCCTTTCAAAATTTTGAGCGGGACCTCTGGTCTTGCTTCTGGTTATTTTTTCTTTAGTTGTAGGTTCGCTCACCATTTTTGTATTTTCGGGTTTGGCTTTTTCAATGTCTTTTTCTCTCGCTGCTCCGTTTTCTTCCAAGAAGCCTCGGAGTTCCGCGATGAGTTTGTGGTCATCTTTTTGACTTTTTATTAGCCTCAGTATCTCCGATCTGAGGTCTTTGTCTTTTATTTTGTTCTCTTCTTGGTTGTCGGTTTCATCTGCTGTTTCTTCGATGTCTGTGGTGTTATCTTCAGATTCTTTGATTGTTGTATTTATTGGTTCGTCGATCATTTCTTGATCTGTTTTTGTTTCTTTATCATTTGCCCTGGTATTGGGTCTTTCTTGTTTATTCTTGAGGTTTTCTTTCTTAGGCATGTTGGATTTTATTGAGTCAGTTTAACCATCCTCTGCTACCAGATTGTTACAATATTTTGAGGATCAGACTCAATGATGAATTCAGAAGCAATTTCTTCAGTTAAAGAAGAGTTTATTCATAATAGGCATTCTACTTATTCTTGTCATATTTACAGTGAGAAGCAAGCATGAGGTAAAAGCACTCTCTATTTATATCAAAGGGGAGGAGTCAAGAAAGGGCGGTGATTACACATGAATACATTAAAGGAGGATGAATAAATTAACCCTTTATATCCTGTACATATATACATATCTCTTGTTATAGAATAAGGCATTTACTTATGACAAAAAGCGCAAGATGAAGAGAGGATCGGGCGGAGAGGTTAGTGCAACAGAAAAGAAGATCCATAAAGTGGATACAAAGTAATGGAGAGAAACTGAGACTGGAGTGAAGTGCTTATTGTTAAAAGGAAAGTAGAGAGGGCACGAAAAGGAAAGGAGACATTGAAGGGAATTCAGAGGAAATAGTGCAAGAGATTTAAAAATAGTGGTTTAAATAAGACTATAAGAACTAATATAAAGACTAGTGACTGTGGAAAAGACAGATTAAGGGCGGAATAAGGACAGAAAATAGAAATAAATTCACGGACTTTTTGGTGGATATTTTGGTGGATAGTTATGGATTTATAACTTTGGATAAAAAAGAAAGATTGTATTGAGCAGAGAATAAAAACCGAAGGACTCAGAGAGAGTACTGTGGAGAAGACAGAGACTGATGCAATACGGACTTAAAAGGAAAGATACAGAAGAAACAGGAAACTTTGGAAACACTCTAAAATAACTGTTGATTGTGTAGTAAGGGGGAAATAACTCTGTTAAGCTGTCTTAATTTATAAATCAGTCTATTGACATTGAAAGAGGAGAAATTTGAAAAAATCTTAAAGGACTAACAAATTGTAGAAGGATTGTTTGGATTGGAGGTGAAGGAACTAAAGTAATTTATATAGCTGTATTACTGGTATAAGATAAATATAGAATAAATAATAAGATAATTATTGATAGAGATTAAGTGGATAAAATATATAGATTGAATATTATTATAAGTTTTTCTTGAAAAGAAAAGGCATTATTACAACTCTTCCATTGAATAGGTATAATTTACTTAAAATATTAAATAAATATATGAAAAGTGAAAAAGAATAATATAAATCAACTTCCTAAGAAAGAAAGGGATTAATTGAGAGGCTTATAGGAGAAAGAGAAGAAACCAATTGAGTAATACAGAAAAAAGAGCATAAATTTAAATAGAATATTGTGTTTGTATGGTATTGTGGAAAAATTTCACCCAGAGTTTAAAAATGTCATCCGCGGCATGTAGCTATAACAGGGGAAAAACTTACTACCAACCCCCTACCTCTGGCATCCCCATCAAATCAAAGGTCAATAGAAAGTATGTTGGGGAAAGAAAAAGATAGAACAGAGTTGACAGTAAATAGCATGCAGAATATGTTACAGATGATACAGGAAACTCTGATTAAATCACAAGAGAAAATGGCTAATAACCATGAAGAGGCGAAAGAACACTACAAAGAAATTAAGAATGAGATAGGAGAGGTAAAAGAAGACATCAAAAATATGAATGATAAGATAGAAACTATACAACAAGCAATGCTAGAGAATTAAGAAACTGGAAACAAAAATAGATCAAATAGACCTTAAAGTAGAAACAGTGGAACAGAAATCAGTACAATTGAAAAAAGAGCTCTCAGACTCAATTGCATTTCTTGAAATGGAGAAAGCCTTGTACTTCTTACGATTTCAGAATGTTGTGGAGAAGAAAGAAGAGGACCTGGGTGAAAAAATGGCTGAAATACTGGAGGAACTAACACAAAGAAATAAGATGGAGATGAAAGAATATATAGACGAAATTTATCGTGTGCACAACAATTATATAAGAAGGCATCGACTGGCAAGAGAAGTCAATATAAAATTCACAAAAAAAGCAGTCAGGGATGAAATCTACAAGAAATCGAGAGATGAAACAATAACATATAGAGGTAAAGAAATTATAATTTTGAAACAAATTCCACAAAGAATTCAAACTCAAAGACAACAATATCAGTTCTTCACAACACAACTTACCAAGTATAAAGTGATGTTTAAATGGATAATTCCAGAAGGCATTCTTATTATGTGGCAAGATAAGAAGTACAAGGTAGACATGATAGAGAAGGCACAAGAATTTTACAAAAATTATCTCTCACAGGAAGAAGAGCAAGAGAGTAAAGAAGAATCGGAAAGCAAAAATCAAGAGGAAGGTCAGTCAGAAGAAACAGAAAGGGAGAGAGAGATAAGAAAAGTACAGGAAAGAGAGTGAGAAGAAAAAGAAGAAGCAAGAGGGAGAGTAAAAATAGAGACAAGAAATACTAAGAAACAATTGCAGTAGAAATGGAAGAGGCACTAAAGCTCTTCTCGGTGAACATAAACGGTTTAAACTCACCAAAAAAGAAAACACAAATTTACACAAAAGAAACTCGAAGCAGATGTGATATTCCTCCAAGAGGTGCACATTAAAAAAGGTTTTCAGAAGCTATTAGAAAATGCAAAACTAGGAAGATTATATACATCACTAACACAAAAGAAAAAAAGAGGAATCGCTATATATGTAATAGAGAGAATAAAACCAAACTTAAAATACTCAGACAAAGAAAGTAGTACCTTGATAGTAGAATTAGAGACAGAGCAAAAACAAAAAGTATTAGTAGTGATATACGCCACCAACATACTTCAGGAAATTACGTAATAAAATCACAGAACAAGGCCACGAGAATATCTGTTTAGTAGGCGATTACAATGCTATAGTAGATAGTAGATAGTAAAAAAGACTATAAAAATAATAGGAAAAATAAAAAAAGGAGACCTTACCTGAATAATTTTTTAATATGGCAACAGAATTAAATCTGCAGGATACGTGGAGAGAAACACACAATGAAGAAAAACAATATACATTTTATTCCCACCTGCACCAATCGTGGTCCAGGATTGATATGGCCTGGATGACAGCAGAGATACAAATAGGATTGGGGAAAATAGTGATAGGAACCAATGAATGGGCAGATCATAATCTGATAAATATAGAATGGAATGGACAAAAAATATATAGAAAAGATGGACAGTCAATTAAAATATATGTAAAGATAAAGAGTATATTCAGATGTTGCAAAAGGAGTTGAAAATATTTCTCAGGGTAAACAAAAAAAAAAGATACGTCAATTCAAAATCTCTGGGATACGTTAAAAGCATATATCAGAGGATTAACATTATCTTATAATGCAAGAAAAAAGAAGGAAAGAAAACACGAACAGGACGAACTTCAGAAAGAGCTTAAAAAACTAGAAGGAAATTTGCAGGAAGACCCTCAAAATAAAAAAAATAAAAGAGGAATGGAGGTTAGTTAAACATAAAATAAATTTAATAACTCAAAAAGAAGTGGCACAGAAAATAAAGATGGCAAAACAGAGTTATTTTGAACACACAAATAAAGTAAGTAGATGGTTAGCCTATAAACTAAAAAAGGAGAAAGATAAACGAACGATTTACCAATTGAAAGATGACAAAGGAATAACCCAATACAAAAGAAAAGAAAAAAAGCAAATTATACATTCTTTTCAAAACTATATACATAGGAAGAGATACCAGAAGTAAGGATTGAGGAATATCTGGAGGGAACATATATAGGTAAAATAATGGAAGAACAACAAGAAATGTTAAACCGAGTTTTGAATTGCAATAATTGATAAAAAGAATAGAAGAACTTGGTGAAGTAGTTGGACTAAAAATAAATAAAAATAAATCTAAATTATTAGCTAAAAAGCTTACAAAAAACAAGATGAAGAATTGGAATGTATAACAAAGATTCAAACAACCAAAAGAATAAAATATTTAAGCATCTGGCTCACCACAAGAGGTTCTTCAATTAAATACGACAATTTAGACAATTGGAAAAACTTACAAATTTCACTCATGGGAAGAATTGCCACGATCAAAATGAATATGCCCAGAGTCTTATTCCTCTTCCAGGTTATACCGGTGAAATTAGATAAAATATTTTTTGATACATTAAACAAAGCAATTACAAAATTTATGTGGAAGGGGAAAAGACCTAGAATCAAATTAAAAACCTTGCAAGATTTTAAAGATAGAGGGGGGCGATATACTACCAAGCAGCAAGCCTAGTATGGTTGAAAGAATGGATGGAATTGAAAAATCAAAGAATATTAGTAATTGAAGGGCATGACTTGGAAGTGGGATGGCATGCATTCCTGTGGGATGATAAATACAAACACATGGATTTTTTTAAAAGACATATATTAAGGAATTCATTGCTACTGATTTGGACTAAAATTAAAAAACACCATTATACAAAATTACCAATTTGGATTTCCTACAGAAATATTAACACATCCAAATTTGATAGAATGGGACAAGATAATTAGCTATAGGAATATTCTAAAAGATCAAGGAAAATTAAAAACAAAACAAGAATTAGAACAAGACCTAAAAAGAGAAATAGATTGGTAGATATATTTACAATTTTGGTCAAAATACAAAGAAGTCATAAAATTGAATGAGGTACAATTGGAACAAAATGAATTGATAAAATTATATAAGGGATGGAGCAGAATCTAATTAGTAAAATATATAAATTACTACGGTATAAAATGGAAGAGGAAATAGTAAAAGACACTACGATTAAATGGGCGAAAAATATTAATCATACAATAGAATTAGAAAAGTGCAAAAAGATGTGGCAAACAAATATTAAATTGACACTGTTGACAGCATACAAGGAAAACCAGATGAAGATGTTTCACAGATGGCAGTTACCGCCGGTAAGAATAGCTAAGATGTTCCCTAATAAATCCCCATTATGTTGGAAGTGTAAAAACAATTACGGAACATATTATCACCTCTGGTGGACATGTCCAGCGGCAAAAAATTTTGGGGCCAAAATCAAAAAGTGGCCAGAGAAAATAATACAACAACCGATAAATAGAAAACCTAATATCCTACTAGGGATATTCACAGAAAAATTTACGAAGGAAGTACAATATTTAATATTACATATTTTAACTGCTGCTCATATAGTCTATGCCCAGAATTGGAAGAAAGAAAATGTACCATCTGAAGACGAGTTAATAAAAAAAATCTTGGAATGTGCCGAGATGGACAAATTGACAAAAGAACTGAAAGAAAAAGAGGATACAGAATACTATAGGACTTGGTACAAGTGGTATAAGTGGTTGGAGGGAAGGAAAAATGAAGAAGAAAATTAGGGGGGAAAGATAGAAACATTAAAAAAGACAGAAAGGATATGTTAAAGTATAAAAAATAAGAAATAGATATGAATGAGAGAAGTATATTGTATATATAGTGATTAAAATGTCGGAGACAAGTAGTAAATCGGAATAATACAAAGAGAAAGAAGGGGAAATTGTGAATAACAAAGAAGATCACCATGCAATAGCTGTAAAGAGAATGGGTTTATAATTGTTGTATGTCTTGTATTGTTATATTGTGTAATCATCATCATCATCATCATCATCAGTGGGTGCAGCAAAATTTCACAAATTGACTACCTACAATGCCATGATCATGTTTCTAAGATCATTCACTGGAAATTGTGCCAGAAGTTTGGATCTGAGTACAGCAAAAACCACTGGGAACATCAGGTTGAGAAAGTTTTAGAGAATGAGAAACTCAAGATCTTGTGGGACTTTATGATTCAGACTGACAGGCACTTGGTCCACAACACACATGACATAACAATAGTTGAAAACAAAAAAGTATGGTTCATTGACATTACAATACCTGGTGATGCACGGATTGAAGATAAGCAGCAAGAAAAAATCACAAAGTACCGGGATTTGCAAATTGAAGTTGAGCGACTGTGGAAAAAGAAATCGTGTGTTGTCCCGATTGTAATTGGAGCCCTTGGAGCAATACCCAAAGGGCTACCCCGCTATTTAGAAATTCTAAATTTGCCGGACTTGAACATTTTGACTCTACAAAAAACCACCTTACTCGGAACAGCTTACATCCTCCGACGATACCTTAACAGTTCCTAGGTCCTTGGTTAGGACTCGAGCTGCTGAGCTATTAACCAGCCTCAAAGGCTGTGAATCTCACTAATGATTAAATAATAATAATAATAATAATAATAATAATAATAATAATAATAATAATAATAATAATAATAATAATAGAAAAGTTAATATATAAAAATCCTCTCTATTACATTTCTCATCTTTGGTAAACTTTTATCTTTAGGTAAGATTTAATTATAGAATACTCAACTGACTCATCATGAAACCTGAACCTAGAATGGAAGGCAGCATTTCAAGTTGATCAAGACAAAACATTTGAGTCATCCAATCCCCAACTGAAAATCCTTTGTGAAAGTTTATGTCTAGTATGCAATGCAGCAATAAAAGTGAGGAAAAGTTAAATTCTATCCTTGAGTTCTTGTTTGTGTATTGAAATATCTTGGCAGGGAGGAAATATTCAGTGACTGATATATCAAATCAGAGTGACCTTTATAATCAGGCTACTACCAGTCATGATGTTTTAGGAACAGCACAGAGAGAACTTGAGATCAATTTCTTAATGTAACCATTGGGTAACTTCATTGTTTCCCTCAGTCCTTTTAAGTTCTAAAATAAAGTTTATAGCTGAGTAAATTGACAGACTGAATTAAGGGGTGTATCTATATATATTTAGGGAAAAGATGGATGAGCTAATCTCTTCTATTTCTTCTATTCTCCCTGGTGACAGTTTCAAGTGAAGAAAGATGATTATTTCTTACCACCACTCTTTCATTTTGCACGTACGCCCTCAACCTATCTGACACGAATATTCCTCAGAAACTACTTTTAATAAGATCCCTTTCTGCTCCTAAATGCCTTATAACTCTAAAAAGTTATGGATAATTTAAAATGAATGTAGCTCAAAAAGCTCCTGCAAACCTTTGTGAAATTTGATATCTTTTCTTCTTTCTAATGACTTAATGTTACTGCAGTATTATAAATGCTGAGTTTCATTTTGAATCAAATCTTTCTGGATCAGTTTAGGAATTTATGCTCACTATTAATTATTTGGATCTCTCAAATAATGTCAGCACCAACTTTTCATGTTCTGAATCTTGTCCTTCACTCAGTTATCGTGATCCATGGTTGGCTTGCCTAAAATGAGTTCTTTATCATAGGTGGATCTCAAGGTGGTCATATTGCAGTAATTGGCATACCATAGTGATTGAGGTAATTCTGAATCTATAGTTTTCCTTGGTTTATTGAAAAATTCCACATGATGCCACAAGGAGGCAGCCATCTAGAATATGATGGCATAAATCAAAAAACAATTTTTAAAACAAAATACTTGTCATTCTCTGTCACAATCTAGGTTTATAATGCATTCTAAACTGTGCTTAATTAATTAACCAATGTAGTTTATCCCGGCAACTCAAGGACTGACCTATCCCAACAAGGCTGTTAAGTTAGAACTGAATTCTCCACAGTAAACTGTGAAGGCCTTTTGGTAGATAAAATTAATATATTCATTGCCAGATAACTTAGATTAGAAAAATACTAGCAATCATTTTTTAGCTTTAAGAAAAATAATTAAAACTTATGTAAGAAGTTAGCACCCGCCTCTCTCCTAGAAAAATTAAATATTCTAGGAAATATTTAAAAGGCAGAATATTTCTCCTAAAAGAGAAATAGAAATCTTAAGACAGAAACTCAGCCCCAGCTCCCTGCCCCCAACAGATACTTTGGTTATTTTCAAGACAAAAGATATGGCCCTCAGGACATGATAGTGTTACAATATTTTGAGGATCAGACTCAATGATGAATTCAGAAGCAATTTCTTCAATTAAAGAAGAGTTTATTCATAATAGGCATTCTACTTATTCTTGTCAGATTTACAGTGAGAAGCAAGCATGAGGTAAAAGCACTCTCTATTTATATCAAAGGGGAGGAGTCTAGAAAGGGGGGTGATTACACATGAATACATTAAAGGAGGATGAATAAATTAACCCTTTATATCCTGTACATATATACATATCTCTTGTTATAGAATAAGGCATTTACTTATGACAAATCCCCCTCTAAATGCCGATTCGACATATAACAATGATTGCATTCGGATTCAGAATTATATAGTACTTGTAATTTTGATGTCAAGTATTTGTGTTGTTTAGAAGGTAAAGGTTTAGTTAATATATCAGCTATTTGTTCTGAGGTTTCGCAGTGGATTGCTTTAATGAATCCATCCTGAGATAATTGTCTCACGTGTTTAAATTTGATATCTATATGTCTGGACCTTTGACCAATGGCGTCAGATCTTGATATTTCTATAGCCGTCTTATTATCTTCATGTATGACAAATGGTAGTATTGGATTCTTCCAAATATCAGATAATAAATCATTAAACCACACTAAATTATTTGAGGCTTTAGATAAACAGACGTATTCTGCCTCTGTTGTGGAAGTCGCTACTAAATCTTGCTTCCCAGTGTACCAGAATATTGGGCAATCATTTAAAAATAATACATAACCTGAGGTGCTCTTTCTACATTTGATGTCACCTGCCCAGTCTGCATCAGCGTAACTGGTGATAATAGGTTCTTTAATATTATTGGATTCTAAGAGTAGACAGAAATCTATGCTGTGTTTTAGATATCTTAGTATTCGTTTAACTGCTTCCCAATGATACATAAGTGGTTTACTTACATGTCTAGATAATAAATTAAGTGGCAGAGCTATATCAGGCCTGGTCCAATTAGATATATACAAGAGAGAACCAATAATTGATCTATATAATGTATTGTTCTCGAACTCAGGTGAAGATTCATCCATATTCCTTAGAAAATCAGTCTGCATAGGAGTATCGCAAGGTTTGGCATCTCTTAAATTGCATTTTTCCAGAAGTTCTATAATTTTATCTCTCTAGGATAATTTGAATCCCTTTCTTGTTTTATTGATTTGAACTCCAAGGTATTTGTTTACCCTTCCTAGCGACTTTAAAGAGAAATGTTCACTTAGCTTGGATACAAATAAGTCTTTCTTTTCTTTATGTTTGCCTATATACAAAATATCATCCACATAGATTAACACAAATTCTAATGATTCACCTTCCTTTCTAACAAAAAAGCAATTGTCTGCAGTTGTGGCTTTGAATTCCATATTTTTAAGCACGCTGACTAGACATTCATACCAACGCTTGCCGGATTGTTTTAATCCGTACAAGCTTTTGTTAAGTAACCAGGTCTCATTTCTATTTGTACATTGGCTATGAGGTGCCCTTACATATATCTCTTTGTCGAGCTTTGCATGTAAGTATGCAGTCTGCACATCATATTGAAAGACATCAAGATTGAGTATAGCAGCTATGACTAAAGCTGTCTTAACACTTTCGGTTCTTACAGTGGGAGAGTATGTGTCAGTGTAATCCTCAGGATATTTTTGAGCGTCACCTTGTGCGACTAATCTAGCTTTATATAATTTATTACCCTCTTCTAAATCTTTGATTTTGAATATCCATCTGGTGCCTATAATTGTCTTGTTCTTAGGGGCAGGGACTGGTGTAAATACACCTAATTCACGCAAGCTGTTCATTTCTTTTGTTATGGCTAATTCCCATTTTTCTCTTTCTTCCATGGGAAGTTTCAACACTTCCTCGTATGTGTTAGGTGTTGGTGTCTCGTCATTCACACACATTATATAATCCTTATACTTATTGGGTAATTGTTTTCTGTTACACCTGATTGTTCTTATTGGAATGCTTTCATTATCGTGTAGATACCTTGCTTCCTTTTTGGTTAATGAATCTGTTTTTATCCTGGTATGGTTACCTGTCCATGTTTTGTTTTTGTCATCATGTGTGTTATGTTCATGTTTCTCTCTTTCTATTCTGTCTTGTTGTTCAATATTTGGTTCTGTATTTTGGATTATCTCGTTAAGATGTATCTTAGACCAGTTGGCCTGTTCATGAAATACTGCTGTTCTTGAGACTATGAATTTGTTATTATTGTCAATGAATCTATATCCTTTTGTGCCTGTTTCGTATCCCATGAATCTGAGCCTTCTGGATACGTTATCTCCCTTACGTCTTAATTGTTTTGGTATGTGTACGTCTGCTGTAACTCCAAATATGTGCATGTGTGATATTTTTGGTTTCCTATTGTACATCACTTCGTATGGTGTTTTATTTAGGATGCTAGACCAGGTCCTATTTTGGGTATAGTTTGAATATAGTAATGCTTCTGACCAGAATTGTTTTCCTAAACCAGCATCTTCTAATGTACATCTAATCATGGTTTGCAGTGTCGAGTTCTTTCGTTCTGCTGTACCATTCTGAAAAGCAGAAAATGGGCTAGTCGTGAAGTGTATCATTCCTTTGTCATTTATCCATTGTGAGAATTCTTTTGACATGAATTCAGATCCCCTATCTGTCATGATTTGTTTTATTTTGATATTGTGTTGTGTTTCTACACGTTTGTAAAATTCTTTGAATTTTTGGAAAGTTTCATCTTTGTGTTTTAAAGTATAAACAAATCCATAACTGCTATAGTCGTCTACAATAGTTAGGAACTATCTTTTTTTGTATGTGATGGATGGTGTTAATGGACCAACTAGATCCATATGTACCAGATCAAAAATTTGGTTAGAGGTCCTTGTTGCCCTCTTTGGTTTTGGGTTTGTTCTGAGTTTTGAGGATTTACATACTGAGCATTCCAAATAGTTTTTACAATCCTTTATTTTAACGCCATCAGCATGTTCAATCATTTTTTGTATTACAGGGAAACTTGCATGTCCCAATTTCCTATGCAACATGTGTGCACATTCATCATGAATTGGTTTGCCTATATTGGGTCTTTTGTTATTGTGTGTATCACTAGTGGGTGTGTCTTTGTGATTACAGTGTGTATTGGGTTCTTCATTGTCATTGTTGTTACTATGTTCACTGTCTATGTTGGTGTCATCATCAGTGTTTGTATTAATGTTATGCAACCATTTATCTTCTGTTACAAGGAAGGGTAGGCCCCCTTCGATAACTACACTATTCAATTTAGTCCCATCCTTTTCTAGTATTGCTTTTCCCCCAGAGAAGATTATATTTATGTTGAAATCTTGGCTTAATTTCACTGCACTAAGTATGTTATGTGATATTTCTGGTATCAACAATACCCCCTCTACTTTACCTAAACCAGGTATATTTACATCTCCTTTCCCTATGACTTGAACATTTTCTTGATTGGCTACTCTTATCATAAATTTATCATTTGTGAATGAAGACAGTATTTTCTTGTTATTTGTTGTATGATTAGTCGCCCCTGAATCTATGAGCCAAGTATTGTTTTTTGATTTTTGTGTGATGACATCGTTATGTTTATCTAATCCATTTAATGATCCTGATTTTCTGTCCCTTGAATTATCTCTATCCTTTCTGCGTTCTCTGTAGTTTGGGGAGTCTCTATATCTGTATCTATCAATAGATGATTGCCTGTCTTGATATCTACCCCTATAATCACGGTTTTGTCTTTCCCTATGAAACATGGGGCAATCTCCCTTAGAGTGTTTTCTGGATCCACAATTGTAACATTCAATTGTTTTTTGGTGATTTTCTTGGAAGGTTACCCCTTTTGCCTGTCTGTGTTCTGTGTATGCATTGTATCTACTTCTCCTCAAATTATCTTCAGCTATTAACTTATTTGACAGACTTTCTATGGATAAGTATCCTAGATTGATTGAGTCTAAGTGTGATATGTAGTTATCCCATGATGAATCTAATGAGTTAAGGATAACGCTTTTCATTGTCTGTTCTGATATTATTTCTCCTCTTAGATGTAATTCTGCTCTGGTTTTGTTTAAGGATATTAAATGTTCACTTATGGTGGTTCCAGATCTTAATTTGGCTGAAAAGAAATCTTTAAACATTCTAGTGGTTGTTGCTACACTTTCACTATGAAACAATTTAAACATGCATTGAATTATTTCTGAAACAGTAAGATTATGCTTAATACTGTAGTACATGGCAGGTGATATGCTAGAAATTATTAAATAGAATGCTCTGTGATGCAGGCAGTCCATTTTTAGAGTCCAAGGTCTTTTGGGAGGATTGGTTATAAAAAATAATAAATTTTCTTTCATAAAGACAACCTGAATTTGTTGACACCATTCCTGTAAATTGATGCCATCAATTCTAAGTTTTGGGAAATCACTAGGTAGATTCCCAATATTACTATTCCCACTACTTACAACTGTGGGTAGTCCATGGTCCTGTAGATGTTGAAAATAGCAGAATGGTGTGGGTATTCTGCTGATGAGCTTGAAAGGTTCTCCTTCTTCATAAAGTTCATTGTAGTTCTCTGTGTTCATCTGCGCATGCGCGTTGATCATTTCTCTGCTGAAGCCGCTGGGAGAGGTTCTCTTTGCTGTAGCTCCCTCGTAGTGCTCTCCTTCTGATGATTCGGTCTCCGGCTCGATCTTGGGTGTTCTGCTGGCAGCTGTGGTTCATCTCTTTTCTTTGAAGCTTTCTTGCTTGGAGTATTTTGTTCTTTGGATCATTTGAGGTATGGGGGAAATTTCGCAGGGCCCTCTGGGTTCAGGCGTCGTCATCATCGTTGTCCGGATTGAGTCGTGCAGGCTTTGAGGTGTCTGTTTGTTTCTTCGTTTCTTTTGTATTTTTGCATTATTGGCTTTTATCGATTCTTTTGAAATTGTTAGACTTGTGCCAAACGTTTTAAATAGTTTTCTCATGGGTGTTTCGATTTCTTGTTCGGTGGATGATTCTTCTGTATCTGTTTCTGACTCTTCAGAAGAATAAATATATTTCTTGCTATTTTTTGTGTTTTTTCGTGCCAGAGTTTTTGAATGGTGCATTCTGATTGGTTCAGCCGTGTTCATTTCTGTGGCCGGTTGAAGAAAAGATGGCTGCCTTTCAAAATTTTGAGCGGGACCTCTGGTCTTGCTTCTGGTTATTTTTTCTTTAGTTGTAGGTTCGCTCACCATTTTTGTATTTTCGGGTTTGGCTTTTTCAATGTCTTTTTCTCTCGCTGCTCCGTTTTCTTCCAAGAAGCCTCGGAGTTCCGCGATGAGTTTGTGGTCATCTTTTTGACTTTTTATTAGCCTCAGTATCTCCGATCTGAGGTCTTTGTCTTTTATTTTGTTCTCTTCTTGGTTGTCGGTTTCATCTGCTGTTTCTTCGATGTCTGTGGTGTTATCTTCAGATTCTTTGATTGTTGTATTTATTGGTTCGTCGATCATTTCTTGATCTGTTTTTGTTTCTTTATCATTTGCCCTGGTATTGGGTCTTTCTTGTTTATTCTTGAGGTTTTCTTTCTTAGGCATGTTGGATTTTATTGAGTCAGTTAAACCATCCTCTGCTACCAGATTGTTACAATATTTTGAGGATCAGACTCAATGATGAATTCAGAAGCAATTTCTTCAGTTAAAGAAGAGTTTATTCATAATAGGCATTCTACTTATTCTTGTCAGATTTACAGTGAGAAGCAAGCATGAGGTAAAAGCACTCTCTATTTATATCAAAGGGGAGGAGTCTAGAAAGGGGGGTGATTACACATGAATACATTAAAGGAGGATGAATAAGTTAACCCTTTATATCCTGTACATATATACATATCTCTTGTTATAGAATAAGGCATTTACTTATGACAGATAGGATTAGCCCTCACTCAAGATCCAAACCAGGACAAAGCCATTAAGTCATAATAGGAATTGCCCAAAGCCCTTTCATTACATCATCACCCAGCAAGATTCAACCAGGCCTGGGACTCAAGTTATCCTAGCTAAGACCCCTGCCCCCTGGGAGTCTGACAGCCAATGGGATACATTTCTTGTACAGGAACAGGAAACTCTAAGGCAGGAGAGTGTATAAATATATCCCTCTTTCTATTCCATGTGCTCTTTTTGCCCAGGATCTCAAACTATTAAACTATCTTTCCAAGCAGTCGCCATGTTTACAGTGTCTTTCTTCCCACTTGGAATTTAATCCAGATGGACATTTCTTCCAACAATTTGGCACCCAAATATGGGACTCCAAGCTAATCTGACCAATGCACCTGGCCCAGGTAAGCCTCCCTTGCCGGCACAGACCCATTGAGTTTGTGGGTAAGTTTTCCTGGACCTTGGCCATTTGAAACAAAGGTTTCAAAGGGGTTTTGAGTATTGAGCTCAAAGACTGCTTGGAAAGAAAGTGAGTACCTCTAAATGTTTAATTTTCAAAGCCCAGAAAAGTGAGGGAAATGTTTGTATGCTTGTGTGTGTGAATGAGAGGGCCCTTCTCCCAATCACATCTGGATCTTGCTCCCTCTGTGCCTTTCCTAGCCACAGAAAGGCCCTGGACTACCAACGGAGCCTAGAAAGTATAGGAGGTCAGGCCAGAACACAGGACCTTCTATTAGGGAAAGGAGAGAGTGTGAAAATGGAATGGAAAAGTGAATGGGAGAGTTCAACTTTGGGCAACCAGCTGGGAAGTCTCTGAGCAAAGCCTAGAAATTTAGGAAACTTAGATAGTGTATAAATATATCCCTCTCTCCACTCCATGTGCTCTTTTTGCCCAGGACATTAAACCATGTGGTCCTGTCCACCATTAAGCCATCTTTCCAAGCAGTCTCCATGTTTCCAGTGTCTTTCTACCAGTGGTGGGTTGCTCCCTGTTTGGTCTGGTTCTATAGAACTGGTAGTAAAACCGGTGGGAAGCTCTGCCTACTTGCCACGATGTCATCATGGGTGATCTGTGCATGTGCTCCTGTTTTCCTCCCACTTGGAACTGAACCCAGATGGACATTTCTTCCAACATTTAGTTTGAGAAAGTCACTCTGAATTCCTTTCCAGAACTAAATCTCCCCAGATTAAGCATATAAAGTAGCATTCAGCAGCCATAGCATATTCAGTGAACAGTATAGCAGCTTTTGGGGAGGTGATAATGCTGAATTCTTCCTTACCAATATTATGCATGTCACTTCAAATTTCTTGTGACAGTATCATTCCAGATTCTTCTTCATATATTTTTAACAAGGAACGTGACTCAAGCGAGGTCCAAAATGAATGTATACAGAAATTTAAGTACCTGCTAGATAGGTTTGCCATTAGAAAAAAAATGGAAATATAATAATCAGATGATGGACATTTTATTTTTAATTTTTGATTTATATGCCACCCTTCTCCGGAGACTCAGGGCGGCTTACAATGCGTTAAGCAATAGCCCTCATTCTTTTGTATATTTTATACAAAATACGTTTTTTGTATAAAATATTTTATTTGAAAATACTCATAAAAATGCAGAGACTTTGAAGTTATGATTAATCATGCTAGAACTGAGGATTTATTTAAAGGGATTTTGATAAGTTTGAGAGTTTATAAATGGCAGTTCAATTCCTTTCGAATGGTATTTTAAAAAATACTGTTTACAGCTATTTCTTTGCCTTTTCTATAAGCTTCGTTGCTTTTAATAAAGACCGGTCTTTGTAAAGAATTTTAGAAAAACTCTTCTGCATATCAATGTTGTTCAAGTGTCTAAAATTTCTTTTCCCAGGAGGAAAAAATGGAATAAAATGCAACTTTATTCATATTAAATAATTAATACTCTTATCAACATGTTGATGTAGCTTCTGCCAAATTGTTGATATAGTCTAGTCTGTACCGTCTGCATTTTGGGGGGACTGTATTGTTCAGAGTTTGTATAAAGAATTAAAAAATGTAGCCATGTCATCTGGGAACTTGGAGTTAAAAATACTTGGAGTTGGCTGGTTCAGAAAACTGAAATAATTCCTAGTTGATTTATTCATTCTTTTCTACTGCAGTTTTATAGGCCATCTGCTTTTCCTCTAAAGAGTTATTGGATATTCCATACATGCTCCTTGGCTTGAAGAGAAACTTCTTCCAGAGAGAAACCATTATTATTTGGAAAGATCGGTAAAGAGAAGCAAAACCCATGCTGAGACTGAATTCCAACAACTTCATTTGCTAGACATGCTCTTAAAAGGATGTAAGGCAGGTATTGACCCCCTTCCTCACTAATATTTAAAGGAAGAGGAATTTTAATGGAAGAGGAATGGTGAAATAAGAAGCACTCATCTCCAGCTTCAGACCCTGGCTGATACAAACTACAAGAAGTGATGACTGATTTTCTATTGATGATGCTAATAGAATGCTTGAGTCTTTATCTGAGACAGAACAGGAAGATAAAGATCAAGGCAGAAGATAAAAAGCTGAACCACACAGCCACCTTTCTTCATAAATTAATCTATGAATTGCTATCATGCATCAAATTAAAATATATAAAGTAATATTAATGGAATTATATTAAAAGTAGAAATAAGTTCAAAAAGGAAAAAAGGAGATATTTGCTTTTACACTAGGGATAATAATATAAATCTCTTGGAAAATAAACAATTTGGTCAACCTGTGACCTCAGGCAAACTGAAGAAAAAAAATGGATGGTATTCATAGTACCGTACTAAGTTTTTGGACTGAATATCGTCTCAATTTATGTTCCACACAATAATAAAATAGTTTGATGAAGGATTTTTTTTCAATGTCTTCTTGAAATTTAAAAGGGAGATATCTTACTCCTCAAAGATATAGATGATATTTTGATGAATGAAACTATTTAACCCAAAGCAAATACCAGCAAACTCCCTCAAATTATATGTCATTGTTATTTTTCTTGGATGTATGCAGCTATGAACATCCTGCAGAGATAATAAAGTATATGTATTATTCTTTAATTCATAAAACTTTTGCAAAGTATGTGCTGGATCTCTAGCTCATTGTTAACCCATGTTATAAATGTGAAGGTGACAACTGTTGCTTAGACAATCCAGCATTCAATAATTGTTAAGGCTAAATAGAGGAAATTTCAGTCTGAATTATGGAGGCTCTATGAACATTATTACAAGAGGATATTAAACTGAAGTGGTACCAGGATCTAAGGAGCTTCTACAAATTCATTTAATTCTGGTTTCTCTTTTTGTATTGTTTAGGATGCTAGCAAAGCATTTAATAAGAGCTTTATTTACAGTATCTCTTTTATATCAAATAGAATGCAGAAACAGAAGAATATATTACTGGATGATCTGAAACAATTAGAATCAAGGCATAAACTCAACCCATCAAAAATTAAGTTTTGGATTTAGAAACAATTCAGAACCAATTAATTTTAATGGAAATAAAGGAGAGTTAAAAGAAGTTGAATTTTATCAAACAGAAACACACTGAAAAGATAATGATCTAATTATTAGTTGATTCGTTATGTAAGGAAAAGAATAATAAAATAATTATTACTTCCATGTGGGATGGAACTAAAAGAGATGACATAGCATTTTGTTAAATATTATTCCAGATTATATAGTAATAGATATCTGATCTGGAACAGATTGAATAATATTTCAATAACAAATTAAATATAAATTTAATAGATCAACAAATATATAATAAGATATTAAGCTGTTGAATCATATTTTTCATATTTGTGGCAACATTGAAAAAGCCCAATGATTTTGGAAAATAATTTATGTTTAAATGAAACAAATCTTAAAAGTTGAATTCCATTATTTATTTTTTTTGAACCATATATTCTTTTAAATTGTACTAGGTATTATATTTATTTTACTAGAAAGATAATTAGATTCCCTTATGAAAGACTAACAAAGTTGGGGGTAGAGATTACAAAATCTTAAATAAACGATTAAAAATTGATTGGAAAATTCAGTTCAATCAGTTTTATTTGTCAACTACAATCTAATATATAAATTTGTACAAAATCCAAAATTTAAGTTTCTCTATGCATAGAGCATTTCAATTTTACAAGATATTTAATTTAGAGCAGACTTTTAATAATGTTTATTGAATTTTCTGCAGCAAAAACAAACAAACCTAAAGTCAGAAACATGGAATGGCTGTTGCTCAGGATGGTTTGTCTGATCTCAGGATGGTTCCATCTTTAGCTATGGGCACGGTTGCACCCTGAAGCTATTAGCCCTCCTTTGGTCTAGGGAGGGGAGGGTGTCTGCTGGGATTCATAGTACCAGCTAGAAGCAGGTAGAAGCCATGGCCAGGAAAGTGTTATTCAAATTTAACTAGGACGTCAATTGGGGCTCTTCTTAAAAGGGAAAGCACTATCTGTAGTCAGTCACACCCTTGTAATCTCATAGTTGATTGCTTCAATTCAATCTTCATGGGGATGCCCCTGAATAGAATTTGGAAACGGCTGGTGAAAAGTCCTCTTGGTAACAAATGAAATATGTTCTAGCCTAATTTTTAGTTTTTATTTTCGGTTGATGTAGGTTTTATTTTTAATACTTTTGAATCGGTGTTGATTCTGGCAATTGCCTGGCCTAGTTGCTGCATTTTTCTTGGCAAAAATTCTGGAAGTAGTTCGCCATTACATTCTTCCTAGAGTGACTGACTGATACAAGGTCACCAAGCTGTCTTTGTGTCCAAGGTGGAACTAGAATCACAGTAGTCCAGTTTCTAGCTTGGTAGAACTTCCATTCAATTTTAGACAGCGTTTTATTGATAAATTAGGTATGAAATGGGATGTGAGATTTCCCTTAATCAAAATCTTCTAACGAGGTGTAAAAAATGTCATTCACTCTTATTAAATTAGCTCAACAAATGGTGAAAATGGAGTCATATGACGCAGCCAATGAATCAGACAATGTTTTACAATACCCAAGCAGACCTTTGACTTTTAAAAAAGAATACTCAAATCCAAAAGACTAACACAAAGAAGTTACTTTAAACATTTAACACAAAATAAGGACAGTAGAAAAGGGAAAGGGGATGGGGAAAGGAAAAAGGTAAAACTATGCAAAACTACAAAGAAACTAAATTAGTTGGGAGGCTAACATTTCATAGCTTAACAAAAAAAAAAAAATTCTGAAGGGTTACCATAGCCTTTAGGAAGTGGGTGAAATGGGGATATAGAAACAAATCCCTCCATGAAGCTCTCCATTCTCTGGAAGACCGTGACATTATTTAAATTGCAAGATATTTTGAGCATTTAAAAAAAACATAGAACATCAGAAACATTCTAATCAATCATTTTAAATGAGGTTCTTCCCTGTCATCCATATCCCTACAGAAAGGAAATAAAATGTCTTTTCCAGGTAATATTTCAGTTAAAATACGAATGAGATACGAATGATCTCCGACCTCCGGACTTTTCGTCGGGCCCTAAAAACTTACTTTTTTCAGTTAGCCGGTCTGTCTTGATTTTATGGTAGGTTTTAAAATTTGATACGGATTTTAAATTGACAAGTTTTAAATTATGGCCAAATTATTTAATTATTTTAAATCTATTTTTAACTGTAATGTTATGTATAAATGTTTTTATTTAGGCTGTTCACCGCCCTGAGTCCGAAAGAAGAAGGGCGGTATAGAAGTTTGAATAATAAGAATAAGAATAACAATAACAATAAGAATAACAATAACAATAATAATAACAACAACAACAACAATAATAAGAATAAGAATAAGAATAAATTGATGTTTAAATAGCAACAAAAATGAAAAAGCAAATAAAATCCTAGGAAATATTATTTTAAATGCATGGGGAGTGAGGGGAGAAGACTGCTTTAAAAAAACAAGTAAATAAGAAATGGCAGAATGAAATAGATTTTCAGCTGCATGGGGATGGGAAAAATGTGTTCTGAAATTTAATGAGGAAAGTGTGCAAGGTTTGTTTCAATAAAAAGAATGTTTTAACTGTAGTGGCCACTTGGAAAGGTTAAGAAATAGATAATAGCTTAAGCACATGCTTGTCTAGCAGTAAATATAAAGTAATTCAATGATCTGCCCTATGATTTCATCCCCTGAGGCCAAAGAGAGGTCAAATCAGCAGACATGCCTGCCAACAAAAATATAAAGAAAAGGTTAATAATGTCAGCAAAAATTGCATTTGGTAAAGTTTATGTATTGGTGGTGGTGGTGGACATGTATGTTGCTGTTTCAGTAAAGTGCAGGGCACGGCAGTTATGTAAGAATCGTTTATATATATATTTACTAAAAATTGTCTTTCTCCCTCTTTAGTATTTTACAAATATCTTCAGTCCCTGATTTAATACACATCTTTTCAACATGCAAGAATCTGTTTGAAGTCCATTTATCTTCATTAGGATTTGATTTTATTTTATTTTTTAAAATTTTATTTCCAAAGTTAAAATTCAAACTCCCCCCCACAAAAAAAACAAAGCAAAACTAAACAGACAATTAAAAAATGCATAAAAAGGAAAAACAAAAACAAAAAACATATACATAGATTATCTCCATACATATATTTTAAAAATAGTAGCTTCCCCTTCCCCTTGAGAAACAGGTCCACAATTTATAACTTCTACAACTCTGTTCATCCAACAAATTTGGATTTTAGAAGTCAATATGTGTTCAGCCCCACAGCCCAGTTGGAATCAAGCATACGAATGGATTGGATTTGGAACATTCTTGTGATAGAAGAAAATTATAATAAGTAACAAATTAAAACAGAGTAAATTCAGGTATCTTAAAAGTACCTGGACAATAAAATCCTTGAGATGAAAATATTTGTATGTATTTTTTTGCTAATATATGTTCATGACATGTATTATATATGGAACATGAAATATCATACATATGTATAATTTTTCACTAAGTAAACAGCTCATTGCAAACTTTATGGAGAAGGTTTTGCATTCAATTACTGCAGTTCAATGGTCAAAATGATCTACTAGTCATGGAAATGATTTTTTTCCCATGAAAGAAAAATCCACAACAAAGAAACCAAGAATGGATAGAGAGAGAGATTTGTCTGTCCTATATGTTCTGCCATCTTGCTTCTCTCTTTTCTGATATTAAACTCAGGGTTTCATGAAATTAGACTAAGAAATGAAATTAAAATCTGGTTCCCAGTCTAAACAATTTGAAATCAAATGCATTAGCTATGTAACAGCAATTACCAAAAAAGAACAATAATAATTCCATGCTAGCTTGGTACATAAACTACAAAGATTTCCTTCTACTTTTCTTGATCCAATTACAAGTGAAATTGCAACTGGAAATGAAGCAACAGAGTCCTGGTTATATATTATTTAGGTCCTGAGATTTCAAGCAAATCCCATTGCTGCCTTGCAGTATACCTTGGACATAAAAGCCTAATATATTGTGGACATCCACTTAGGAAGAGAGAGATTAAAGATTTTTTAAAATTCTGCATAAATGGGACTGGAGTTCAGCAAAGAGACTTTGGGTATTTCTAGCAGAGGACTGAGAATAGGGAAAGCAAACAGGTAGGTTGAAAGAATGTGGACATAGACTGCAATCTGGAAATTACAGGAATCTGGAAATTTTCTGGATAGCTATGCAATGATGCCATGCAAAAATCCACAGCCTGTATAGGAATATTCGCAGCAGGCCAATAGGGACATCCAGTGATGAACAGTTCAAAGCAACCCAGAATATAAAAGGATCCTTGTGCTCATTTGACGAAAGAAAAAGTTCCTTCTGATGTGATTCAGGTCATTATTTGTCCTTCTAATTTTCTAAAGCTAAAGCAGCATGTGCTACTGCCCGCAACACATCATGGACATGTCACTATCTCTATAGTCTCCCAGTTTAAGTCAGAGGACAAAATATATTGTGGGAATGGATCAAGGAGCCAGATCACTCTTTTCCCAACCTGATTCTTATAGGACACAATAAGACATTGCAGAGATAATAAAAATAGGATGGGGTTAAAGAGCGCATCACATGGTCATGTCTGATATTGCATATAGAGCTAGCAATAGCAATAGCACTTAGACTTATATACCCCTTCACAGTGCTTTACAGCCCTCTCTAAGCAGTTTACATAGTCAGCATATTGCTCTGAACAATCCAGGTCCTCATTTTACTGATTTTAGAAGGATGGAAGGCTGAGTCAATCTTGAGCTACTCAAAATCAAACTGCTGAGCTATGGCAGGAAGCAGTATTAGCCTGCAATACTGTATTCTAAATACTGAGCCACCACGGCTCATAACTAAATTAAACTAAAAGTTGCTCATACCTTTTATATTGAAATTTTGATGCAAGTATTGACTTTCAAAACAGAAAGATTGCTTGCCTAGTCTTTCTTTTAGAAATCTAAGAGCTATAATAGTTTTGAGACATTCAAATCAGATATGCACAATCCAGGCATTCTGTGATGTTACAGAAACCTTAGTAAGTTATGTTTTCATCAATTGTATAAATAAAATCATGAAAAATTAATCTTGTAAATGCAAGATGTTTGCAAATATTTGTCAAATATTTTGTTGCTTGATGTTTTTAAAGTGTCCATAACAAATTAAATTTTCTTATTAAACTATCAAGAAGAAAAATGCTTTCTTTGAAATATTGAATTGGATTGAGAATATAAAGCAAAGAAGCCTACTTTTGATAAATCATAATTCCATGTTTAAGGAAAATTATCTTTAAAATGTATTATGAAAAGTGAAAAAACAACAAGCTGTACTTCCAATAGCTCCACAAGGTCACAGTATCCTTGAACATGAAGTAAAATTATGGTTCACTGTTACCAATATGAGCACCTGATTAAAATGAAATTACTGGATTTGCAGGATGTTATGCATCAGAGTGACATTTATATTAATTTCTCTTCCCCTCTTTCATTTTAGTATTGAAATTTAATTGAGAAGAAATCTTCTGATCTCAAAGTTGACGTTCCCATTTAGTTTGAAGAGAAACAGTCTTTGTAATTTAAGTCTAGCAAACAGGCACCAATACTTGCCTGAAAACACTAATTTATACATTATGAAACAACTTCAGAAATGTGCATTCCTTATCTCACCCTATCTCTTGTCCGTAATGATTTATTTTTCTATCCTAAACATTGTTTTTCCTTTCCTTTTTTTTCTCTTAATATCAATCATCTTTTTTGCATAATACTTTTTACATAATCTTTGTACATGATCCCACTTGTTAGCAGCCACTAAGAAATTTATCAGGAAAAAAAAATTAAGAGCCCAGGTTCATGTATCTAATTTAAGTCATACAATGGGAAACATGCTACGGGTACTCTCACTGTGAATGGTAGAGAAGAGCCATTCATTAAGAAAACAGAATACAATGAATGCCTCATGCAGCTTTCCAGCTTCCTATATTTTTAAATTATTTTTTTAAAAAATATGTAAAATTTAAAGTATAAATTCTGTCAAGGAACGTATCAAATGACATTTTAGGAAAATTTTAGCAATCCGTCATTGGCTGTAATGTGACTAGGTGACTAAGTACCTCTATAGCAGTGGTGGCTCCGCCCACCCACCTGGACATCATCATGGACGCTTGTGCTCTCTCACAGTTCTGAACCAGTAGTAAAGGTAAATGTAGCCCACTACTGCTCTGTAGGGCAAGAATAAATTCAAAATGACTTGGGAGAATGGTTATCTATTACAATTGTGAAATGTCAATGAAGTATGGCAATTTTCTCATGCCTTCAGATGATCTCAACCAGGGGTGGGTTCTAATTTTTTTTACTACCGGTTCTGTGGGCGTGGCTTATTTTGTAGGTGTGGCTTGGAGGTCATGTGACTAGGTGGGCGTGGCTAGCTGGTCAGAGTCATTTCTGGAACGTCCTAACACTTACGACCAGTCCTCACACTTATGACCCGACTCATTTGTTTGCTTTTAACACTGATCAGCTGTAGGACGGCCCTTTGAAGCCCCGCGGCAAGAGTTTAAACAGTTTTTTTCCCTCTAGTCATCAGCTGGGACTCAGGAGACAGCAATAGATTGGGGGTGGGACCAAATAAAAGGTAAGAATATCGTGGGGGCGTGGGGGTGGGAGGGCGGGGGGGAGAACCGGTTCGATGACATCATATCGTCACTGCTACCGGCTCGGCCGGACCGAACCGGGAGGAACCCACCACTGATATCAACCCATGGCTGAGTTAACGAAGGACTATCTTAGTGTTGTCTAGATATATAGACTTCAATTCCCACAATTCTCCAGTCAAAATAGCTATTGATGAAAATTCTGAGAATCACTTAATATCTGGAATCTGCCCAGGTTGTGGAAGGCAGCACATCATACTCAAAGATGGGTTTCAGCAGGTTCTGACTAGTTCTGGAGAACCGGTAGTGGAAATTTTGAGTAGTTCATTTTCATTTTTTTTCATTTTCATTTTTTTTCATTTTTCCAAACCATGTCACGACCACCAAGCCACATTCACAGAATCAGTAGTAAAAAAATTTGAAACCCACCACTGATCATACTCATATTTTTGTTTACAGCTACTTAGATTTCCTAAAAATTTTCATTTCATTTCATACTTTATTATTTTGTTTTGTGACAGCATATTGTTCATTGTTCACAAAAAACTAATAGAAACCACTGGCCAAAATAATAATAATATATAGTATCTATATATTGTATATAATATATGATACTTATTATTAATATAATTATCAATAATATTAATAATTTCAAAGTTCTAACATTCAAAATCCAATATTTCCATGTACTGTGAGCTCAATACATTTAAATTTTTGCCTTATTTTTTTGCTGTTTACCTTAAAGACTTAAAAATTATATTTAAAAATCTTTATTTTCTTTATTAAGTTAGATTTTTTTAAAAAAACTTCAAGGATTGAAAGCATTTATAGGTATTTCTAGCCTTGTCACTTTGAAGCTGTCTAATTTCTTCGAAATAGTTAATGAGAAATTTCCAAGGATGACTAAAATGGAATTATGTAAAATATCCTTTGAAAAGGGTCTGTTTGTGGCTAGAACACTTACAGTAAATTCCCCCATTTCCCAATTCAGAAAACAATAGTTATAGTTTCTTCATGAGGAACAACCTTAAGGAGAAACAGCTTGGATGATCTCACATTGCTCTTTTTTATTCAGAGAGGACTGTAGGAACTGGTATTCTAATTGACTCCTTATAAATGTCTTTTAAATGTCAGCTCCATTTTTTTGCAGAGATGACTTCAGTCTTCTCGGAAGGGATTTTTCTTGGGAAAATATTTGAAAACGATTTGTCACTGCTTTCTTCTTCCAAGGGATGAGACTGACTAAACCAAAATCACCCAGCTGGATGTGTACCTAAGCTGAGACTAGAATTCATGGTCTCCCATTTCATTGTATCTAACCCAGGGTGTCAAACTGTTGGCTTATGGGCTGGCTGAGTCACATGCAGTCCAAGCCCACCCCAGCTCTGCGAAGGGGAAAAATGTCGCAAAACATCCTGTGATGACAACGTGATGCCACAAGTTTGACACCGTGCCTTAACCAGTACACCAAACAGGCTATTTCTGCTTTTTATTTGGAACTCCTGATATCAATTTAAGATATTTATTGCTATAGTAATATTCAAAGTTTATGTCATGAGGTAAAAAAACTACAGCAGGAATAATGCTGGTATTAACCCTTTGAAGTAGACCAGACTAAAAAGGTAAAGGTAAAGGTTCCCTTTGAACATATGTGCTAGTCGTTCCCGACTCTAGGGGGCGGTGCTCATCTCCGTTTCAAAGCCAACGAGCCAGCGCTGTCTGAAGATGTCTCCATGGTCATGTGGCCAGCATGACTAAACGCCAAAGGCGTACAGAACACTGTTACCTTCCCACCAAAATTGGTCCCTATTTTTCTACTTGCATTTTTTACATGCTTTCGAACTGCTAGGTTGGCAGAAGCTGGGACATGTAATGGGAGCTCACCCGATTATGCGGCACTAGGATTCAAACCGCTAAACTGCCAACCTTTCGATCGATAAGCTCAGTGTCTTAGCCACTGAGCCACCGCATCCCTACAGACTAGGACTAGGATGTTACTATTATCAATGTTAATACTACTTTCATTATAATATTACAGTAATAGATCTTGTAAATCTGAATGTATTTTCCCCCTTTCCCCCTTTCCCTTTATAAGTAAAGTTTTGACTAAGACACTTACTTGGATTTCAGTTCTGCCCCAGATTTCTTTTACCTGTCCATTGTCTTGCTTGTGGCTCTCCCTCCTGTTCCTGAAAGTTATTCCTGCTTCCCATTATAGTTAGTTGAGGAAGGATATTTACTTCTGAAATTTTAGATTATTATATTGCAAGTTGAGGTTTCCTTAAATGCTGTACTTGGGCCTTATTTGTTTCCCCTCTATGAGATTATTCTGCAGTCTAATCTGACTGCAAAAACCAGTCATTTTTGGAGCATAGGAATGAACAATTGCCTTCAGCCCACCCTTAAAGCTTATCCTACCTGTGCTTTTCTACTCCACAATCTAAAATAATATTTTCTGGCTTCTGCTAGTTCAAGCACAACTGCTTTGCTTGATATTTTAAGCAAACTCATGCACTGCATAGTGACTGGAATACTCTGCCATCTGAATCAATGTTTGTTACCTTATGGACCCATTATGAGAAATGCTCCTTGTATTTTTCAGTTTGGCTTCCTAGTTTCTACTGAAGGTACTCTTATGGGAGTCCCTCAGTAGCATAATACTTGTAACATTTGTTTGATATGCAGTGGGTCACTGGTTTGAAACCTGAAAGAAATATGCATGGGATTTTTTAGTTGTTATGCTTCCTTACCTGAACTACACATTTTCTATTATATTTTAAAGGAAATGTTGAAATGCATTTATGTGTTTATTACTCTCATAATATGATGCACATAATTTTGCCAAGGTCTGTCTATAACTGATTCTTTAGATTATTGTAAGCTTGTGCTTGTAATATTAGTGATAGTGTGCAGCCATCTTGCCTTCTGTTGAGCTGTTTCAATTGCTTTTTATTTATCCTTCCAGTAAAAAAGGCAATAACAAAAAACAAAGCCAATGACCCCCACCAAACTCTAAATTCCTCCCAAATTCCTGCCCAAACTACTTTTGCTTACATGTATGATATGGCCCAACTGACCTTAAAATTTCCCCTTCCCAAAAACATCAAGTATAGGCATCACCATGGTCACCCAAAAATTGTCCATACAATTTCAGACTACAGTAGCTGTATGCCAAACACTCACCTATCTGAGATTTAGAGTGATCTCATAGTCCTAACTAATATAAATCCATCACAGTGTAGAAGCCTTAAACGGTAAATATATTGCCTAAAAGAAAATTAGATTCAAATGAAGTAAATGAGGAAATGATGGCTAAAATAACAAGATTTAATCAACTTAAAACAGGATTAAATTTAAAAATTACTTTACTGTTGATTAAATCTACTAATTAATTTTCTCTCTGACCTTTTAGAGAAAGGTCTATTCAATTTCAATATGTTCCCATCTGAATAATTTATATTAGGAATACATTAGGAAATTTCTTTACATCCCTGCAAATATTGCTTTTTTTCTGTCAGTAGAAACAAATGGGTAAAACTAATGAAGAAATGACTTGTAAAGGAAGTGAATAAAATGTTTGTATGAACTATAATCGCCTTTGGAAGACAAATTCTCATTCTTGAAATAATCCTTAGCAAGGACAAACAAGTGAGAGATAAGTATTACCTGGTCACCAGCTTACTGTCCATTATTGCTATTGTGGTTAAAGATGCCTAATGTGATACCCTGGCCTACTTCGTTTTATGTTGTACTGAAAAATTGTTTATCTTTAAAAAAGGAAGAAGGAACACAAAACTTCAAGTTTATTTGCTAGTAATGCTTCGGGATACCTCCTAAAAGCACAACTTGTAAAAGGGCTTCAGGTCAGGGACTATCTGGTAAATGGGCATTCTCTCATTCAATCACTCTAGACACAATCACTCTTTTGATTATTTTTTCGGTGGGGTTCAAATTCCATATATATTCACTGGACTAAAAAATTAGGTGTGTGCTGTAGAAAGCACCATTATCACTGAATAAACATAAATTATGCTATGTCTCTTACTTTAGAAAGGAATATGTATACTCACTTCCACATTTGAAAAGGGTAGAAAAAGATAGAATTAGTCAAAATAATATATATTGACTGTGGTCTTTATGGTCAAAGTCTGCCACTGTACAAAAGACACTTTAAAAGAGAAAGATTTGCATGAAAGGGAATTTTTAATTTTTTCATTCTGAGCAGATAACATCTTCACTGTTGGAATGAATACCATTAAGCTTCTCCTCTAATAAATGGACTGAATTCAATACCAATTTTACATTACATTGAAAAATTTCCAGACAATGAATAACAAAATAGTATACGCATATTTGCATGCGTGTGTGTGCATGAAAGGAAGAGGGAAAGACAAGAAAGACAAAAGGAAGTATTGTGCGAATGAAAGATAATAGTTTAGTTTAGCTTTCCTTTACTTGGTGCACACCAGAAGAATTGAAATACTACATCAACAACATCACTTGCTATGTTCATATTCATAATAATAATGTTTTCCAACATATCTGCAGAACATTAAGTTAAAGAAGGTAGAGGTAGGATCTGTGCAAATATTACTGAAGTGGTGCTGAGATATATTTCCTTGTGGTTGCATACAAAAGTGTCTTCTCCACTTGTAACTCTCGGCTCCCCTAGGACCGTGTCCCCGCCCAAAGAACACGCTCGAAGCCAAGTTGGTGTATCTCTGTTTAATCATGGCAAACAGCTCTTACAGGAACCGGAATGTAAAACATTGAAAAGACGCAGCTATCACATAGCAGTAGTTGATTGCTTATATAGCTTCGTTCCTAATTGTCCTCAGCTGGACAGGGCTTGTCTCTTCCTCATTTCCTCTGGGCCGTTCTGATGACGACTCCATCTGGAGCATTCTCCGAGCATTAGGCTAAATCCCCGCGACCCCATAAAGCACCCGTGCTCATAAACGCCTAACCGGATATCTATCCCAACACCAGCACCTCTGTGAGTAAACCCATTCCCCTCTGCCGATCAGGTGTCCATATTCTGGTGTTGAATGGACAAGGTGTCGACCGTCTTCTGCCACCAATAGCCTCCCACCGACCAGTCCGTTCCCACAGAGAGGGTCTCCTCAGGGTGCCATCAGCCAAGTTATGTCGGCTGTCGACACCCAGGGGGAGGGCCTTCTCTGTGGGAGCCCCAGCCCTATGGAATGAACTGCCCCCGGAAATTCGTAAGATCTCCGACCTCCGGGCGTTTCGCTGCGCATTGAAGACCCTGTTGTTCCGCCAAGCCGGACTATCAACACAATAGTTTTAAATTGGGTATTTAAATTTATTGGGGTTTTAAATTTGAGCCACCTATTTAATTATTTTAAATTTTATACTGTTGTTTTGTCTGTGTTTTTAAATAGGCTGTACACCGCCCTGAGTCCTTCGGGAGAAGGGCGGTATAGAAATAAAATTATTATTATTATTATTATTATTATTATTATTATTATTATTATTATTATTATTATTATTATTATTATTATTGACAGGCGGCTCCCCCCTACCAGGTGTCCGTCTAATAGGAGGAGACAAAGAAAGAGAATGTTAACGATCACGTAATGGTTTTTGGTTTATGGGGGTATGTCTTATGGAATCTTCTTAATAGTTTCGGGGCGTTTATATCTTTCGCAGGTACCCAGGATGCCTCACTATCAGGAAACCCTGTCCATCGAACCAAATAATATACCTGACCTCTACGTAGTTTCGAATCAATAATGTCTTTTATTTCATAGTAGGCGCCGATTATCGGGCCAGGGGGTGATTTATGTGTGGTAGTGGGTGTGATGGCTGGTTTTAATAAGCTAGAGTGGAAAACCGGATGGGTCTTTCCCAATAAGGGGGGTAGCCTTAACATGAATGTTACAGGATTTATTACTTTAATGATAGGAAACGGGCCTATGTACTTGGGGCCTAGTTTTTTACTAGGTAAGTGTAGTTTTAGGTATTTAGTTGACAAATACACTAGGTCTCCGATCTGAAAGGTCGGACAGGCAGCCCTCTTTTTGTCTGCCTGCAGTTTGTATTCATTGGTTGCTTGTGTCAAGGTGGCCTTCACGTGAGGCCATACTGTTGTCACATTAGTATACCAGTCGGTAGGAGTCATAGGCCTTGGGAGAGAGAGGTCTAATTCAGGGATAGCAGGGAATTCCCTCCCCATCACTACCTGAAACGGCGTAAAACCAGTACTTCTATGTATTGAGTTATTATATGCCGTTTCAGCGAATAACAGATAATCCACCCAATCGTTTTGTTGATAGGTGACGTAGGAACGTAGATACCGTTCCACCATGGCATTAGTGCATTCGGAAACACCATTCCTACTGGGGTGATAGGCTGAACTAAGGCCTTGGGATGATCCTATGTCATGAAGGAAACCTCTCCAGAACTTGGCAGTGAACTGCACCCTTCTGTCTGATATAATCCTTTTAGGCACTCCGTGCAAATGGTAAATATGCTGTAGGAATAGACGTACTAAGCGTCGAGCGGATGGTAAACCTTTGCATGGAATAAAATGGGCCTGTTTTGAGAAAAGATCGACTACTGTCTAGATGACAGTATATCCCCTACTATTGGGAAGGTCGACGATGAAATCCATGGCTATTTCATCCCATGGTCTGTTTGGCTCGGCTACCTTTTGTAGCAGACCCAGCAGTTTTCCTGGCCGCAGTTTGGCTATAGCGCAGGTGTGACATTTCCGAACATATTGATCGATTTCTTTTCTCATTTTGGGCCACCAAAATTGTCTCCGCATTAGGTGTAGAGTTTTAAGAAATCCGAAGAGACCGGCGGTTTTATTATCATGGCAATGACGTAACACTCGTTGTCTTAACTCTGCTGGGATATATAATCTATCATCCCACCATACCAGGCCGTCACGATGTGTTAAAGACGCTGCATTAGTTTGGGCCCATTGGTCTGTCTGGATAGCTTTTCATAAGGTTGTTAACCAATCCTCGCTTTGTGGGGTTGTCAAGGCGTACACTTTTAGGGGTGGTATCATTGCTTGTAATACCTCATCTCGTTTACTGTGATATTGCGGCATCCTTGACAATGCATCCGCGAGAAACATTCCTCTAGCCAGCTTATACACAAGAGAAAATCGGAACCTCTGGAAATACTGGGCCCATCTCACCTGCTTTGGGGACAATTTTCAGGGTGTCTGGAGGGCTTGTAGGTTTTTATGGTCCGTCCAGACCTCAAACGGAACGGGATTCCCCTCTAATAGGTGTCTCCATGTCTGTAATGCCCATTTTACGGCATAAGCCTCTTTCTCCCACACCGCCCAGTTCCTTTCTGCTGTGGAGAATTTATGGGAGGTATATGCACAAGGCCTTAACACCCCGTTCGTGTCTTTTTGCAGTAGAATGGTCCCTACAGCCACATCACTGGCATCCGTTTGTATCACAAACGGTTGTGACATGTTAGGGTGTATCAATATGGGTTCAGATGTAAACGCATGTTTTAGATCCTCAAAAGCCTGTTGGCACTTGGATGTCCATTGCAGTTTATATCCCGGTCTGGGTTTCTTCCCAGGGGTTATCACACCTTTTGTTCGTAGGAGCTCTGTTAACGGCAACGCTATTGTAGCAAAAGATGGAATGAACTGACGATAAAAGTTCGCAAACCCTAAAAAGCTCTGCAATTGTTTACGGGTTTGCGGTGCCTTCCATTCCAAGACCGCTGCTACTTTCTTCGGGTCCATTTGAACACCTGTACTACTTATTTGGAATCCTAAATAATCAATCTCCTCCCGATGGAACTCGCATTTCACAAAAGATGTGCATCAAGCAGTTTGGTCAGGACTTGTCTGACCAGCTGGACATGCTCCTCCATCGTGTCAGAATAGATCAAAATATCGTCCAGATAAACAAGTACTCCATGGTACATGTGTTCATGTAAAATACCGTTTATAAGCTGCATAAACACCGCTGGTGCCCCTTGTAAACCAAAAGGCATCACAAGGAACTGGTAGCTGCCGAGGGAAGTGTTGAACGTGGTCTTCCATTCGTCCCCCTGACGTATTCATATTCGATAGTAGGCTTCACGAAGATCTAATTTCGTGAAGACCTTCCCTGATGCCAGGGTAGCTAACAAATCAGTCATTAGCGGCAGGGGATACAGAGGTTCTACACAGACAGCATTTAATCCTCAGTAGTCCATGCATAAACATAAGCCCCCATCCTTTTTCCCTCGGAATAGGACAGGTGCCGCCAGATGCGAACGACTGGAACGAATAAACCCCTGGGCAGGGTTCTTTTTTTTTTTTTATTGAAAAAGTTTTCAAATACAAGTTTTTCCCCCCTTTCCCCCTGCTCTTCCCTAACCCCCCCCCCTCACCACCCATCCCCCCCTGTGACTTCTTCACAACAATAGGCTATTTCATAACTAATTACATACATGATATCTTTCCTTTCCCTTACTCCCTCCTCAGAATACTGACCCTTAGCATATTATTCTTATAACTCCCATTTTTACGATAATCTGCCCTTTTTCTCCTCCCCTAAATTTATAATGTATTATTACAATTTAACATTTAATCTTTTATATATATTAATATAACATTTTAAAGCGGCCTTCTCCCTACATCCAAATTTAACATTTATTCAGTTCTATCCAATTCCTCCACTCCCCTAAATATATGACTTAAAGATCCTTTTTCTTAGACTAATCAATCAGTAAACTAACCTATTTCAACCCTTCAATTCCTACAAAATCATGCAATACAATTCTAAATATAATCCACTGCCCACTTTACTAAGATATACACATATCTATATATGCATTCCATTTTGTAAAAAGAAAAAAGACAATAACTTTAAATTTATAATCCATATAATATCTTCTTTGGTGTCTTTCCACTGGATTGTTAAATCCATCACCCATAATAGGGTAAAATAACATGCTGGTGCAACAGTTTGTTCAAAATCTTCAATCATCTTCTGCCCCCATCAGTAGTAGATATCCTCGTATATATATAAAAGTAAAAACAACCACCCGAGTGACATTATAATTATATCCATATAGTTATAGTTGTGGTGTTCATCAGGATTATTGATTCCCATCATCCTAATGGATAACATCCAGATCTTCGGCATGCCCCAGCGTGACTCTCTTGCCTTGTAACTCAAAATAATTATAATATATTTACCAGTAAAAGAAATCCAGAGTAGATAATTCAAATCCAACAAGGTAAGGCTCTTTTCACATCCCAAAAACACGGCATTACAGAGATCTGCCACAATCCTCAGGATAGTATTAAACAATTGTTCGCCTCCACTATCTTTTCAGATATTCATTCATTTTTTAAAGTCCCTGGCTTCACTGTTGCTTGGTTTAGAAACTGCTGTTTCTATGAGATCTATTTCTTTTCTTTTTCTTTTGCGGTTGAATTTCCATCCTCGTTTCGTGCCTACCAATTGTGTGTCGGCTGATCGATTTTCATTCTGCTTTATGAGTTGATCTTGTTGGGTTAGTTTTATCATCTCATCTTTCTTCTCCATCACTTGTATATCAACTGGTTGATTTGCGCACTTGTCTGTGACTTGATGGTTCATCACATTGGAGTCGGATGACACTGCTCTCTTATTTATAGACAGTCCAGCTGAGGTATCCAGGAAGTCCAAAGACAATTTATCCACCACAGCCTCTGTAATTTGATATTTTCCTTTTGTTTCCAACTTCTTTTGCTTATCCTGTATTGTGCCTAAAGATGTTAAGTTCATTTTTAAAAAATTTTGATAAAATTCTTCCGCTTTTTCAACAGTGTTCAGTTGATATCTTACTCCTTGGTGTCTCAATATTAAACCAACTGGGGCATCCCACCTAAATAGGATATTTCTTTTTTTTAACTCAGTCACTAGAAAGCCAAATTTCTTCCTCTCCATTAGCATCTTAGTCGGGAGCTCCTTAAAAATCCAAATCTTTCTTCCATGAAATTGCAAAGTAGAATTAAAAGAGTTCTGCACAATATTATTCCTAATTTCTTTATCTGTAAAATAGATCACCACATCTCTAGGCAATTGCCTTTGCTTTGCCAACCAGGAGTTTATTCTATAAATTCTATCAATCCTGCAAAACACTTCATCAGGTTGAACCTTTAAAATCCCAGCCAGAATTTCAGAAGATATTTTCCTTAAGTCATCTCTATTATTTTCCTGCAGGCCTCTCAGTCTAATTGCATATTCTGTAAAATTATATTGAATCATTAAAACTTCTCTTTCAATCCTCTGTTGCACATTTTCTTCATTACCAGTCTTTTGGTCAACCTCCATTTTAGGTTTGTCTTCTGAGCTATTATCCTGAATGTTTACCAAATCCTTTTTAATTTTTTGAATCTTGTCATCCAAATTCTCCTCAGTTTCCTTCATTTTAGACTCTAATAATTTAGTCTTTGCATCCACCCGAATCAGAAAGTCTGATAAACCATTGGCTGTATTTAAAATCTTTCGATTCAAAAAGTCAAACTTTGATTTCACCAATTCACCAATTTCTTTAATTTCCTGCTTAAATTTTTCGAGTTGCTGGTTCACAATCTCATCCCTTCTTACAATCTCTTCAAGAAGAAATTCTATTATATTAAAATCAGGTTTCTGACACTGGAGAGTTACAACTTGTTGGTGTAATTTATTAATGGGGGAAATTCCCCCCCCCCCGTTTGTCTAGCTGTGTGAGTCCCGATGCCATTTCCCACACAGACAAGATTTAGTGGAAAAGAGAGAGAGAGAGAGAAAAAAAAGGCTTGTTTCCAACCAAGATCAATATCAAATCCCCAGGAAAAGAAAAAAGAAAAAAAAGCAAGAGTGAGAGTGAGGTTTTGCCTCAGTTACGGCCAAAAGTATTCATTCCGCTACTTTGTAATAGAAAACGGAAGGACTTTCCCTTTTCAGCAAGCCTCAGCAATCGCCATTTTAAAAATCTTTTTCCTTTCACTTCTACAACTTCAGTAACTTATCTAAAATAAGAAAAAAAAATACTTGCGCCTCAGGGTCAGCGGTCCAGCTCACATCTTCTTTAATTACTTTAACAGATTTACAGGCTTGCTTTTGCCACCTAGCTCTGCGTGTAGCAGAGATCTCCCAGAGCCCGGAGCATCGGCTGGGGATACGGGGAGTCTCTTCCGCTCCGTCCCAAAAGTAAAAAAAAAAACTTTTGGGATTAGGCAGAGGACTCAACCCACCCCAGCCTGCTCTATCTCCGTTTCTTCATGGAAACGGAGTTTTTTCGAGCCGCCATTCCGCTATAAAGGCGGCTCTTTACAGGCAGTGGGTGCGACGATCCCAAAGGAGCGTCCAGCGGGGACAAACAGCAAACCGGATGTCGGCAGGGTTCTTATCTATGTATGCCCATAATTCTTTTAATTCCTGTGGGGTCATCGAGTACATATGGGGTTTTGGCAGCCGTGCCCCGGGGAGTATTTCGATGCCACAATCTGTGTCCCGATGTGGGGTCAAAGCGTCACATTCTTCCTCGCTAAATACCCGGGCGAGGTCAGTATACACCTGGGGATAGGTCCCTGGCGTTATTGTCTCTTGCTGGAACGCTGCGCTCTCTTCCGAACATGGAAATCTGAGTTTCCGATAACCCCCCTCCCACCAGATATGCGGTTCCCACCTATCTAACCAGGCGAGCCCCAGAATAACAGACTTGATCATTTGTGTCACTACGATAAAGTAGATTCGTTCCTGATGGGGTTCCTATTTGTAAGAGAACGGGTTCAGTGATGCTGGCGGTGGGTGTGCCACCTAGAATCAACCCATCCATTTGTTCGAACTTAATGGGGGTCCATAGGGTTAGGATCTGCAGCCCCAAGTCATCAGCTACAGATCGCCGCATAAGGCACCGAGTACAGCCTGTATTGATCAAGGCTTTCTGCTCACACTCCTTTTTAGTAACAGGGTGTCTTAGGGTCACCGGTATTAGGAAGGGGTGTATAGGTTCACTTATCATTGGGTCCTGTAGCTCGTCTCCGTTGTCGCTCTCTTCAGACGCTTCGAGAACACGAGCCGTCCCTGGTACGCCTGTGTTGGAACGGGTCGTTGTTTCTACTGAGGACGTCTGTGTGGCTGCCCTGGATCGTTCCGGTGTCCGTAAGGGTTGGTCACGTGATGTGGCTGGTGGACCAGAAGGCCGTGGTGTTGACAATTGCAGGGTTGCGAGGGGGCAGTCCGCAGCCCTATGGCCCTCCTGGTTGCATTGAAAGCAACGGAACGGGTGCCTATTCACTTCAGTATTGGCGGATCCAAATGCCGGGGCTCCTCTAAACCCCCCGCGACCTCCCGGACCTCAACGGGGCTGAGGCTGTGGTGTGCTCCAAGGTCTGAATTCCCGTAGTCCAACATCGAGGCTTACCGCTGCCTTGTACCATTCGGACAAGTGCGGGCCTAGACCCCGGTATACACAGGCCTGTTTAATCTCCCTATCAAGTCCTGCCTGGAATTGGTGGATAAGTAGGTGCTCTGGCCAAGAGTGGAGCTTTCCCGCCAGGCCACAAAACTCCTTAACGTATTTCTGTCGTAGGTTGACTAATTCACCTTCAATGACTTGTGTCCGAGTCTCATCTTCAAATCTGTTACACAATGCCTCAAGGAACAGGCCCAGATCTGTAAGCTCGCGGGCTTGTTCACTATGTAAATCGGCGACCCATTCAGCAGCGTCTCCTGTTAACACTGCCGTGACTGCGACCACCATGGACCACTGCGATGGATATAGCCTGCCGTACAAATCCATATGGCTTATCACCTGACTTAAGAACAGCGCCACCTTTCCTGCAGTTCCATCAAAGGCAGCCTGCACGGGCGGCAAGCCCCAGGGATGTTGCTGAGGGGGTACCCAAGGTCCCTGGCCCCACGCTGGCAACAAATCCACGTGGCGCTGTTGTGGTGCTCTATTCCCCGTGCCGGGTGGCCGTTGCGGGTCTTCTCTCATGGGGTCTGCTCTTCTTTCTCTTCCGGGTTGCAAAGCGGAGCTAGGGGTTGCCCATTTCCCTGCGCCTCCACTGTGTGATGGTACGGAGGGTCTCCTCTCTCCACCCACCCAGCGTTGGTCACGTCCATCTAGTTTTAGCCTCGGGCTGGCAAGGCGGAATTTGCTGTCAGAACTCCCGCCCGCCATACTACCACCTGACCAGGATGCGGGCGCCTCCATGCTAGGTGCCCACGGCTGCCAGGAGGGCGCGTCTCGAAAACTAGCCTCCCCAAAGCGGTCACACAGAATGTCTAGAGTAGAAGCCCCCAAACCAGTGGAGTGAGTCCACTCCCCTTCTTCCTCCTCCAGCCACCGCCATTCCCTCCAGCCCTGGAACTGGGTGCCGGTGTAAGGAGGGGTTTGCAGGCGCGTCCCACCTGTCTCGGGGCTCGGCGTCTCCTGACTTTCGCTGCCCCTTCCCTTCCTTTCTCTCTGGGTATCGTCGTCGTCTGGATCATGCCGTTTCGGTCGTACCACCGGCGGCTCGCTCGTCCCATCCGTCTCAGCGGTGACCGCCTCCTCCGCCTCCTCCTCGGTCTCCGCCACCTCCTCCAGCAGCGCGTCTGCCGCTACGCCCTCCGCCATACCGCTCCTCCTCGGGTCAGCGTCAAATGCCCTGGGGTGTGTGTGAGGAGAGCTGCGTCTTCCTCTCGGCTCCCCTAGGACCGTGTCCACGCCCAAAGAACACGCTCAAAGCCAAGTTGGTGTATCTCTGTTTAATCATGGCAAACAGCTCTTACAGGAACCGGAATGTAAAACATTGAAAAGACGCAGCTATCACATAGCAGTAGTTGATTGCTTATATAGCTTCGTTCCTAATTGTCCTCAGCTGGACAGGGCTTGTCTCTTCCTCATTTCCTCTGGGCCGTTCTGATGACGACTCCATCTGGAGCATTCTCCGAGCATTAGGCTAAATCCCCGCGACCCCATAAAGCACCCGTGCTCATAAACGCCTAACCGGATATCTATCTCAACACCAGCACCTCTGTGAGTAAACCCATTCCCCTCTGCCGATCAGGTGTCCATATTCTGGTGTTGAATGGACAAGGTGTCGAGTGCTTCTTGACACTCGACAGTAACCTTCAATCTTAAACAAATCTGAAATGGTATGTTGCAGTGGTGGGTTCTAACCAGTTTTACCAACGGTTCACATCGCATACATGCTTTGTGTGCGATCGCTGCCAAACTTGCGCTTTGCGCAAGTGCATTGAGTAAACAAACAGCTGAGGCATGGCAATCCACTCTGCCACGTCTTACAGCTGAGCTAAAAACAAAAGAAATAAAGGTAAGTATAGCATGAAGGCGGGGGGGGGGGCAACTGACATTCGGAGCGAACCAGTTCACTCTCCTATCAAGATATCCACTACCGGCTCTCCCAAACCAGGGAAAACTGGTAGCAACCCACCACTGGTATGTTGCACTTACAGTATGGGGGTGCAGTGATACCTACCATACTCATAATCATTTAATTATTGAGATTGAGAAATTGCAATTGCTAAAATAGAGCCTATAATCATACACCAGAGATTGAGCTGAGAATGTTCATACTTCATATTCTATAATCTATACTAATAAAAGTAGAATAATTATTAGTAGCACATAATATGATTTCTTCTAGCAACAAAAACTTTAATTGTATCTGTGGTCATGACTAGTAGATTTAAGTCTAGTCACATGTAAATGTTCCTCAACAGTGGTTGTTTGCATGTTTTCCTGTCTGAAGCATTTCATTATGAAGATTTGATCTGTCAAAAAGGCTGTTTGGTATTAGTGTGGAGAAAATTGTTTTCAGTGTATGCTGAGTTACATCTGTATGAAACAGTTTACTATGTGATCGTATCTGCCACCAGTTTTGCTTTGTTTCAAATATTCCTAGTAATCAAATGTTCAAATCTGACCTCATTCCTACAATGCTAACAAAAATCACATATGAGCTAAGACAAAACAAGGTCATGTTCAAACTTATAAATGTTTTAATCTGACAAAGGTAGACTTTCTTACACACTTTATGTACTGTAATTGTAATCTTTGAAAACCAGTGAAACTGAGTTTGTAATATTTTCAAACTGTTGTCCCCTAATCAAGGAAAGTGAGAAAAGGAAATGAACACTTATATTGTCACATCACGCTCAAAAATTGATTTCTTTTAACAATTGTTCCCCAGAGCTTATTGCCACATGCTCTTTGTTTGATTAATGCTATTGCTGAGTTTACACCAGTTTCTGCAGGAAGTCTAAAACTAAAAAACATGTTTCATTGAAGTTTGCTTATTCTGCATTCCAAATTTGTCTTTTATAGGCATCAGAAATATATAGAAGAAGTGAACCAAAGAGAGGAAGACAGGCAGGCAGGAAGGTTCAATTGGTCCATGTTCCATTAATATCAACTGTTATTAATGATGCCAAGGGACAGGAGTATTGCAGAAATTAATCAAAAATCAGATGAGTATAGAGAAAATTAAATCAGTTAAAATTTTATCATGCCTTTTGTTGGCATAAACAGCCCAAAAGTAAAGTTGTTTCCCCATCCTGCCTTTCCAAATAGTGTTACAAGGCAAAGATATAATTCTAATCTGCAGTAGTGATGGACAATTCTCAGGAGGAATTCAGCTAGTAAGAGACATAAAACTGCAGACATCTGGTCTTAATATTCTTTTAGGAAACTGGAAGAAATGTACACTTATCAATTCTCGTAAAAGAACTGAGTTTTCTAATTCATGATATTGGAGATAATTCTCTAACTAATTAAACAAATAACAATTTTCCAATTCATAAAACCAGTTATAGTGTCAGGTGTGCTTCCTTCAAAGTCCAGGAAAGAATGACCCAAACTCCATGTTTTATAGAGAAAGGTACTTTTACTAGAAATGAAGTGAATGCAACCAAAGGTAAGCTGAAATTAAAACTATAGGCACGAAAAGTGCATATAGAAAGCATCCACTCCCACTGTCCATCGTAAATCATCCAATCCAAAGGTCTCCCATGGTCAGGTGGAAGCACGTCTGGCAGCGTCATCAATCAGGAATGCCACAACGGTTGACCCGATAGCAACTTCAAAGATTCAGTTTCGTTTCTTCCAAAGTTTTGTTCTTTCTCCAGCATGCTTCCCCTCCCCAGGCCCCCTAGCTCTCCCCCCTCCCATTTCTTATGGCAGCCAAAGCAGTAAAAGCGGAGGCTGACATTCGGCCCCTCTGCAGAAGAGATGTTAGTCCTAAATAGGGAAAAGAGAGAAAATGCAACACAGAAATTATGGTTTATCAGGGTATTTGGTAGAAACAACTGTACTTTCTTGGGCGCCCGGACATCACGTTTATTCACCCATTCAGCTTGAGATAAAGGGAAATGTTTCCAGGCCACCAGATATTGCACTTTACCATGGTGTTTCCTAGAGTCTAGAATTTCCTTAACTTCAAAATGTTGTTCCCCTTCTATCAGTATGGGAACTGGGGGAGAATCTTGGTCCGGGCGCAAAGGGGACGAATGTTCTGGTTTCAGCAAACTAACATGAAATACAGGGTGGATTTGTCTCAAAATTTTTGGCAATTCCAGTTCAACTGTTACTGGGTTAATAAGTCTAGTGATCAGGAAAGGACCCACATACTTGGGTCCAAGCTTTTTTGATTTCTGGGAAGTCTGTAAATATTTGGTGGAAAGATAAACCCTATCACTCACTTTGTACTCTTGTGCTGGGGACCTTTTTTTGTCAGCCTGGGTTTTATGTGCTCGGTGTGCATCATCTAAAGCTTTTTGAGTTACTGCCCAAGTACCCCGTAGCTGTTCGATCCACTCAATCAAAGAGGGGTTCTGTGGGTTATCCTGTGGTAGCTCGGGGATCGGCACAAACTCCTGACCACACGCTACCTTAAACGGAGTGAACCCGGTGCTGCTATGTATGGAGTTATTGTACGCCACCTCTGCAAATGGCAATAGGTCCACCCAGTTATCTTGCTGGTAATTTACGTAACATCTCAAGTACTGTTCTAACATGGCATTGGTTCTCTCACAAACCCCATTAGTCTGGGTGTGGTGGGTGGAGCTTAACCCCTGGATGGAGCCTATCAACTTTAAAAACTCCTTCCAAAAGTTGGAAGTAAATTGTACATCCCTGTCCGAAATTATACGTTTTGGAGCCCCATGTAATCGGTAAACATGACGAATAAACAATTTTGCAAAGGTTTTAGCTGAAGGGATTTTAGAACAGGGGATGAAGTATACTTGTTTGGAAAACAAATCCGTTACTGCCCAAATGACGGTGCACCCTTCACTTTCTGGTAGGTCAACAATAAAATCCATGGATATTTCTTTCCAAGGGGCATTCGGCCTTGCCACACTCTGAAGTAAACCAGGCGGCTTCCCCGGAGGTGTCTTAGCTGAGGCACACACCGGACAACTAGCGACATATGCCTCTATGTCCCTTTTGAGTGCAGGCCACAAAAATTGTCTTTTAATGAGATGTAAAGTTTTAACATATCCAAAGTGCCCTGCCGCCTTGGCGTCATGAGCGTACTGCAACACTGTTACTCTTAAACTGACAGGAACATATAATTTCACCCCAATCCAAGATATACCATCACGGAGTGTACATTTGAGTGGGTTTTAAACCATTCATCAGTTCTCAAGGCTTCTTGCAGTTTCTGAAGTAGCTCACCCAAAAGGGCTGGATCGGCCTTCACCTGCGCTCTGGTAGTCATTGGTGCTGCTAGTTGTGTCGAAGGGATGATAGGACAAACCACTTCCTCCTTGGTGCTGTTGTATTGATGCAATCTGGAAAGTGCATCTGCCATGAAGTTCTTTCCACCAGGAAGGTATCGTAGAATGAAATTAAAGCAGTTGAAGAGCTGGGCCCAACGAGCTTGCTTTGGTGACAGCTTACGCGATGTTTTCAACACCTCCAGGTTTTTATGGTCAGTCCAAACTTCAAAAGGATGCTTTGCTCCATCCAGAAATTGTCTCCACGTTAACAATGCCAATCGCACTGCAAAAGCTTCCTTTTCCCATATGGCCCATCTCCTCTCGGTTTCTGACAATTTACGGGACGTGTAAGCACAGGATTGTAATTCCCCTTTTTCGTTCTTCTGCAGAAGTACTGCTCCCATGGCCACGTCGCTCAGATCAGCCTGTACTACAAAAGGTTCTTCCATGTCCAGATGTTTGAGAACTGGTTCAGCAGCAAACAATCGTTTCAATTTTTTGAATGCCACTTGACAGTCCACAGTCCATTCAAGAGGTCGTGAGGGCCTTGGTTTTACCTTACCTTTAGTTTTCAGAAGATTTGTTATTGGCAGCGCAATTTTTGCAAACGAGGGGATAAACTGTCTATAGAAGTTCCCAAATCCCAGGAAACTCTGTAGTTGTTTGCAGGTGCATGGTGCGGCCCATTCCAATATGGCCCGAACCTTTCCAGGGTCCATCTCTATCCATTCACGCGATATGCGATATCCAAGATAGTCAATTCTGCTTTGGTGGAACTCGCACTTAGAAAGTTTGGCATATAGTTCAGCAGCCCTGAGTTTTTTTCAGAACAGTTCGCACCAACGTCACATGGTCATCCATGTTCCCAGAGTAGATAAGAATGCTGTCCAAGTAGACCAGGACCCCCTTATACAGGTGCTCATGCAGTACTTCGTTAATCAATTGCATGAGCACAGCAGGGGCTCCCTGTAGTCCAAACGGTAGCACTCTAAACTGGAAACATCCAAGTGGGCAATTAAATGCTGTCTTCCATTCATCCCCCTCTTTAATTCTCACTTGGTAGTATGCCTCCCGTAAGTCAAGTTTGGTAAGACTTTTCCCTTTCCTAAGTGAGACAGCATGTCCTTCATGAGTGGTAGGGGGTAAACGTTTTCAACACAAATAGCGTTAAGATTTCTATAATCAACTATCAAGCACCTGCCATGTGGCGGCAACCCAAGCTGCTCAACGTTATTGCTGGGGTGGCGGTTGATACCCCCAGACTTATTGTCATGGGGGATTTCAACCTGCCATCTGCAGGTGAGGTGTCAGAGGTGGCTCAGGAGTTCATGGCTTCCATGGCAGCCATGGACCTGACCAAATTAATTCAGGGCCCCACTCACACAGGGGGACACACTCTGGACTTGATTTTCGTCTCTGGTCAGTAGTTGAATTTATTTATTTTTATTTATTTATTAAATTTTTATACCGCCCCCTCTCCCGAAAGACTCGGGGCGGTGAACAGCCAAGATTAAAAACATACAATATAAACATTAAAATACATTTAAAACAAAATTAAATCCAAAATGGCTCCCCAATTTAAAACGCCTTACCCATAACCCTATAATTAAAACAAATTTAAAATTTCCACATTTAAAAGGGGGAAGATTTAGGCCAGGCCAGCTTGATGAAATAGAAGAGTCTTAAGCGCGCAGCAGAAGGTGCGCAGATCCGGGATCCTCCGTATCTCCGGGGGGAGCTCGTTCCAGATCGTAGGTGCCCCCACAGAGAAGGCTCTCCCCCTAGGGGCCGACAGCCAACATTGTTTGGCCAACGGCATCTGGAGGAGCCCCTCTCTATGTGAGCGTACTGGCCAGTGGGAGGCTATTGGTGGTAGCAGGCGGTCCCGTAAATAACCAGGTCCTAAGCCATGGAGCACTTTAAAGGTGATAACCAGAACCTTGAAGCGCACCCGGACAACCAGCGGGAGCCAGTGCAGCTCGTGCAGGAGAGGTGTTACATGGGAACTCCAAGTCGCTCCCATAACCACCCGCGCGGCCGCACTCTGCGCCAATTGGAGCCTCCGAGTGCACCTCAAGGGGAGCCCCATGTAGAGAGCGTTGTAATAGTCCAGTCGAGAGGTAACGAGGGCATGAGTGACTGTGCATAGGGAGTCCCAATCTAGAAAGGGATGCAACTGGCAGATCAGGTGAACTTGATGAAAAATCCTTCCGGTCACGGCCGTCAAATGCTCTTCTAAAGACAGCCGTGAATCCAGGAGGACACCCAAGTTGCGAGCCCTATCCGTGGGGGCCAATGATTCGCACCCAATAGTCAGCGATGGCACCAGCTGACTATCGGGACGTCAGAAATCACAGCCACTTGGTCTTGGATGGGTTGAGCCTGAGCCTGTTCCCCCCCATCCAGATCCGTACAGCCTCCAGGCACTGGGACATCACTTCAAGGGCATCATTGGGGTGGTCCGGGGTGGAGATGTACAGCTGGGTGTCGTCAGCATACTGATGGTACTTCACGCCGAAACCACGGATGATCTTGCCCAGCGGCTTTACATAAATGTTGAACAAAAGGGGCGAGAGGACCGATCCCTGCAGCACCCCACATATAAGGGGCCTCGGGGTCAACCTCTGCCCCCCTGTCAACACAGACTGCAACCAGTCAGAGAGAAAGGAGGAGAACCACCATAGGATGGTGCCGCCCACCCCCAACTCTTCCAACCGGTGCAGCATGATACCATGGTTGATGGTATCAAAAGCAGCTGAGAGATCTAACAGGACCAGGACAGAGGAGCAACCCCTGTCCCGAGCCCTCCAGAGATCATCAACCAACGCGACCAATGTCGTTTCCGTGCTGTACCCAGGCCTGAAACCCGACTGGAACGGATCCAGATAAGATGCTTCATCCAGGTACTGGGGAAGCTGTTGCACAACCACACTCTCAACAACCTTCGCCACAAAATGAAGGTTGGAGACTGGACGATAATTAGCCAATATTGCTGGGTCCAGGGAAGGCTTCTTGAGGAGAGGCCTCACCACCGCTTCCTTAAGGGCGGCGGGGAAGACACCCTCGCCCAGTGAAGCATTTATATTCCCCTGGAGCCAGCCTCGCGTCACCTCCCGGGAAGCCAGCACTAACCAGGAGGGACATGGGTCCAACAAACATGTGGTCGCGTTCAATCTACCCAGAATCCTGTCCACGTCATCTGAGGTCACAGGATCAAACTCATCCAAGATAACAGTCTCAAGACCTGCCTCCGTCACCCTCGTTGGATCTACCCAGTCAGAGTCCAGACCTTCCCGAATCTGAGGAATTTTGTCATGCAGATACTGAACAAAATCCTTGGCTCTTCCCTCCAAGGGGTCCTCCCACGCTTCCTGGTGGAGCAGGGAGCGGGTCACCCTAAACAGGGCGGCCGGGCGATTATCTGATGACGCAATAAGAGCAGCAAAATGAGTACATTTTGCTACTTTTATCGCCACTAGGTAATTCCTAATATGAGATCTTACCAGTGTCCGGTCCGATTCAGAAAGACTAGCCCTCCAACTACTCTCTAGGCGTCTTTTCCAGCGCTTCATCTCCCTCAGCTCCTCGGTGAACCAAGGAGCCAGGCGAGATCGGGGCCTGGTCAGAGGCCGCAAAGGCATGATTCGATCCAGAGCTCCAGGGGCCGCCCTATCCCAGGTGGCCACTAGGTCTCCAGTCGAGGCATGAGCCAGAACCTCAGGAATTGGCCCAAGCTCCGTCTGAAACCTGTCAGGTTCCATCAGGTGCCTGGGGTGGTACCATCTTATCGGTTCCGCCTCCCTGCAGCGGGGTGCCGCGGTTCGAAGGTCAAGGTGAAGGAGAGAGTGATCCGACCATGACAAGGGCTCGATGACTATATCCCCTATCTCAAGATCACTCAACCACTGTCCAGAGACAAAAACCAAGTCCAGTGTGTTTCACCCTGTGTGCGTAGGGTCATGAATTAGCTGGGTCAGGTCCATGGCCGTCATGGAAGCCATGAACTCCCAAGCCACCTCAGACGTCTCACCCACGGACGGCAGGTTGAAATCCCCCATGACCATAATCTGGGGGTATCAACCGCCACCGCAGCGATAACGTTGAGTAGCTCGGGCAGGGCTGCTACCACGTGGCAGGGAGCCAGGTACATGATCAGCAAGCCCATCTGAACCCCATGGCCCCACTTCACAAGGAGGGATTCACAACCAGCCGTCTGAGGAACAGTGGTCTCTCTCGGCCTAAGGCCTTCTCTAATAATAACTGCTACTCCCCCACCCCTCCCCTGTGACCTCGGCTGATGGAATGCGTAGAAGCCTGGTGGGCACATTTCTACCAGAGGGACTCCTCCCTCCGGGCCCAACCAGGTCTCCGTAATACCCGCCAGGTCTGCTCCCCCCTCCTGAACAAGATCACAGATGAGGGGGGCTTTATTTACTATGGACCTGGCGTTGCACAACATCAGACAAAGGCCCGGGCCGTGAGGGTCTGTGCAACCTGGAGAACGGGTGGAGCCTTGGGGGCCGGAGCACCCTACCGCTTGGAGAATGATCTTGGTAGAGGGGATTTAGACATTAAACCCTTGTCATGGACAGATCATTCTCTTCTTCGCTTGGACTTTCCTGCCATTTCCCCCGCCGCAGGGAGATGGAACCGATTAAATGGTTCCGTCCCAGGTGCCTGATGGATCCCGAAAGGTTCCTGACGCAGCTTGGGCCATTTCCTGAGACCCTGGCACACGACTCGACTGAAGACCTGGTGGCCGCCTGGGAGAGGGCGGCTGCAAGGGCTTTGGACCACGTCATGCCTTTGCGGCCTCTGATCCGATCAAGACCTACCTAGTGGCGATAAAAGCGGCAAAATCTAACTATTTTTCTGCTCTTATCGCATCTGCAGAGAACCGCCCAGCTGCCTTGTTTAGGGTGACCCATTCCCTTCTTCAGGGGGGAGTGCGAGAAGATCCCTTACAGGGTCGAGCTGAGGATTTTGTGCAATTCCTGCATGATAAAGTCGCTCTGATTCTGGAAGGGTTGGACTCTGACTGGGTGTGTCCAGGGGAGGAGACGAGGGTAGGTCTTGAGAATATTACCTGAGAGGAGTTTGATCCTGTGGCTCCCGAGGATGTGGACAGGGTTCTGGATAGGATTAGTGCCGCCATAAGTTTATTGGACCCGTGTACCTCCTGGTTGGTACTGGCCTCCCGGGAGGTTACATGAGGCTGGCTCCAGGGGATTATAAGTGCTTCTCTGAGTGAGGGTGCCTTTCCAGCTGCCTTGAAAGAGGCGGTGGTGAGGCCCCTCCTCAAGAAGCCTTCCCTGGACCCGGCTGAATTAGCCAACTACCGTCCGGTCTCCAACCTTCGTTTTGTGGTGAAGGTTGTTGAGAGTGTGGTGGCACGACAACTGCCTGGGCACCTGGATGAAGCTATCTATCTGGACCCGTACCAGTCAGGCTTCAGGCAGGGGTACAGAAACGGCATTGGTCGTATTGGTGGATGATCTCTGGAGGGCTTGGGACAGGGGTTGCTCCTCTGTCCTGGTCCTGTTAGATCTCTCAGCGGCTTTTGATACCATCGACCATGGTATCATGCTGCAGCGGTTGAGGGGGTTAGGAACAGGGGGAATCATTTTGTGGTGGTTCTCCTCCTTCCTCTCCAACCACTCGCAGTTCGTGTTGACAGGGGGGCAGAGGTCGACTTTGAGGTGCCTTGCATGGGGAGTGCCGCAGGGGTCGGTCCTCTCCCCCCTTCTGTTCAACATTTATGTGAAGCTGCTGGGTGAGATCATCCGTGGTTTTGGGGTGAGAGTCCATCTGTACACTGATGATACTCAGCTGTACATCTCCACCCCAGACCACCCCAACGATGCCCTTGATGTGATGTCTCGCTGCCTGGAGGTCATGCGGGTCTGGATGGGGAGAAATAGGCTCAGACTCAACCTCTCCAAGACCGAGTGGCTGTGGTTCCCGGTGTCGCGATATAGTCAGCTGGTGCCATCACTGACTATTGGGGGTGAGTCTTTACCCCACAGAGAGAGAGCCCGTAATCTGGGCGTCCTCCTGGATGCCCGGCTGTCTTTAGAAGAACATATGACGGCCATGGCCAGGGGGGCTTTTTATCAGGTTCACCTGATCCACCAATTGTGGCCCTTTCTGGACCGCGACGCCTTGCGCACAGTCACTCACGCCCTTGTCACCTCCCGACTGGACTACTGCAATGCTCTCTACATGGGGCTCCCCTTGAAAAGCACCCGGAGGCTCCAACTGGTCCAGAATGCAGCCGCGTGGGTGGTTATGGGCACAACTCGTTGTGCCCATGTGACACCCCTCCTGCGCGAGCTGCACTGGCTCCCAGTGGTCTTCCGGGTGCGATTCAAGGTGTTGGTTACCATCTTTAAAGCGCTCCATGGCATTGGACCTGGATACCTTCGAGACCGTCTTCTGCCACCAGTAGCCTCCCACCGGCCAGTTCGCTCCCACAGAGATGGTCTCCTCAGGGTGCCATCAGCCAAATTATGTCGGCTGGCGACACCCAGGGGGAGGGCCTTCTCTGTGGGAGCCCCTGCCCTTTGGAATGATCTGCTCCCAGAAATTCGTAAAATCTCTGATCTTCGTGTGTTTCGCTGTGCCCTCAAAACCATGTTGTTCCGCCAGGCTGGGCTATCAATGTAAAGATTTTAATTGGTTTTAAATGGGATTTTAAATTTGGGGTTTTATAAATTGGGCCTATTATTTAATAATTTTAATTATTTTTAAATTTTGTCTGTCTTTGTGTTTTTAATTAGGCTGTACACCGCCCTGAGTCCTTCGGGAGAAGGGCAGTATAGAAATAAAATTAATAATAATAATAATAATAATAATAATAATAATAATAATAATAATAATAATAGGAGCCATCCTTCTTTTCTCGGAACAATACCGGTGCCGCCACCCTTGGTCTGGCTGGTTGGATAAAACCACGTTCTAGATTTTTATCAATGAAGTTTCGCAATTCCCCTAGTTCTCGCGGGGTCATGGAGTAGATTTTTGGCTTAGGGAGCTTCACCCCGAGGAATATTTCAATGGTACAGTCTGTAGCTCTGTGGGGAGGCAGCACATCCGAGGCCCTTTCACTAAAACCTTCACGGAGATCCCAATACTCTTTTGGAATCTTCTCCTCTCCTTCAATGTGGCCTACTGCCACTTCCACTCTTTCGGGTTCTATACCTTCCTCATGGGGGGTTTCTTCCCTTTCTAGTCTTGGTTTTCCAGTACGAATATGCAGGACCCCTGTTTTCCAGTTAACCCATGGGTTCCATCTACGGAGCCAGGGCAGTCCAAGTATTAGGGGTCGTTCCATGCCAGGGGCCACAATAAATCTGAGGCTCTCTACGTGATCTCCCAACTGCATTTCAATAGGTTCAGTCACAAAGCTGGCCAGGCCCCCTCCTGCAATCAATCCATCCAACTGACAGAACGCAATGGCCCTTTTTAACGTTTTTAGCCTGAGGCCCATTTTCTCCACCACTTTCGGGCTGATTATGCACCTGGTGCACCCAGAGTCTAATAGGGCTAACATCTGCGCATGTTTCCCTGTGGATGGCACCCTTATTTCTATGGGGACAAGCATGGGGTCCTCTGTGTGACTCACCAGATCATGGGAGTCGGAGTCAGAGTCTGTCCCGCTGTCGTCTGCGGTGGTCGGAGTTCCCAACTCACCCTAGTTTCGGGGAGCGAACTCAACGACTTCTCCTTTCAGGGCAGTGTCGCGGCATTTTGCGGGTGTTTTGTCGGCCTTCTTGGGCCCCGAGCTGGTAGATTTTGGCACTGGCTTGGAGAAACATTCTGCAGCCCGATGGCCTTCCTTTCCACAATTGTAGCAGGTGAAGGGCTTCGATTTGGGTTTGAATTCCGCTCTCCCCGTGGTCGCCCTTGGCACTCCTTTGCAGTAGAAGGAGGATGGCAGGTCTCCTGCACGGCCTGCTCGGAGTCGGCTTCAGCCCAGCTCAATCTCCACATCCTCAGCTACTACGTACCAACTCTGCAAGTCTTTGGGGACCTCCCGGCCTCTACAGTCCTTATATATTTCTTCATTCAGCCCATCTTTGAAACTCTCCAGTAGAGCCGCTTCTGACCATCCTATCATATAGAGTGCCAGCTCGCGAAATTCTTGGGTGTATTCTGTCACTGATCTCCGGCCCTGCTGGATGCCCTTCATTCTGAGTCTCGCCTTCCATTCAGCTAGGTGGTCTTCCTAAGAGCCCCCATGAACTGGTGGTAGTTTCTCAGCAAGGGGGAGTTATTATTGTGGATGACCACCATCCATTCAGTGGCTACTCCCTCTAGGATGTTCGTGACGTATCTCACTCGAGCCGCATCTGATAAGTAGTCCTCCCCCCAGTCCTGCATGTGGTTCCACACTTGGGTCAAGAAAAGCCCCAATGTCTTCGGATTCCCATCATATTTTCCGGTTAGGGGGGAAATTTTTGGTTTTGTATGCCTGCGGGGGTGGAGCCTGCAAGGCTGGGGGTCCCTGGGCTGCTGCATCCCCCACTTGAGCTCCAGAAGCCTGAGATGTTCCTTCCCCAGCTTCCTCTTCTTCTCCCCCACAGGCTGTCTCTTCTGGATCCCCCCTGGGGCTCCCTTATGGGTTCCCTGGGGTTCTCCACAGGGAGCCCATAAGACTCGCGGCTTTTCCGGCTTTCTTCAACATCACGGAGGAGTTGTAACGCTTGCGCCATCAAGAGGCTTTCCTTTTGCTCTTGCAGCCACATTGCCTCTCTTTTACGGGGTCTGGAGCTGGTTACTCCCTGGGGGGTCCTCCCCAGGTCCGGCAATCTTCCTACTCCTCTCGACCATCTCGCTTCCTCAGACTCCTCTCTCAGATGGAGTTTTTCCATCCATTCTGCAGCCTCTTTCTCTGCTTGAAGTGAAGTTATTGTAAAACCAGATGCTCCCATCTGGTCTTCTTCACTCTCGTGGTCCGACATAATTTGGTGTCAGCCCCCTCAGTGTTTGTCCGGGATGGCTGGAGATGTATTTCAGCTTAATGTCAGGTGTGCTTCCTTTGAAGTCCAGGAAAGAATGACCCAAACTCCATAGAGAGAAAGATACTTTTAGAGAAGAGAAAGGTACTTTTACTAGAAATGAAGTGAACGCAACCAAAGATAAGCTGAAATTAAAACTATAGGCACGAAAAGTGCATATAAAAAGCATCCCCTCCCACTGTCCATCGTAAATCATCCAATCCAAAGGTCTCCCAGGGTCAGGTGGAAGCACGTCTGGCAGTGTCATCAATCAGGAATGCCACAACGGTTGACCCGATAGCAACTTCAAAGATTCAGTTTTGTTTCCTCCAAAGTTTCGTTCTTCCTCCAGCACGCTTCCCCCGCCAGGCCCCCTAGCTCTCCCCCCTCCCGTTTCTTATGGCAGCCAAAGCAGTAAAAGCATTGTTTATTAGCAATGCTTAATCAGTTGAGAATGCTAATTTAAGTTAAGTTAAGTTAAGTTAATTTGATCTTATTTAGAAATTCTATAATTAAAAGTCCAATTGTTTTCCTAAACATTAATGAAACTTCAGACCACTTCCCTCATTGTAGAGCTAATAGTTGGGAGTGTACAACCCAGTAGACAAAACACTTCACTTCAGATATTTGCCACTATTGCATATTTCACTTCAGTTTTCTGCACCCCTAGTGGCCATCCATATTTTTACAGCCTAATGTGATATGCCAAATTCACAACAGAGTGGTGCAGAAAACTGGAGTGAAATATGGATTTCTAGCTATGGACAGTAGCTGAAGGTAGCTTCTTCAATGGATTATGTTTTCTTCACAATCTTAGCCATAACATTGATGGTCTTGATTTAAATAGCAGCTGTTGAATTGCCATACTAATGAATAGATCCATAAATATTCAAACAACTTAAGTTACTATAACTAATTTAAACCCCATTAACTTTATTAAGTTGATTCTAATTTTTGACAAAACATATCCCAATTCAATACTGGCTACGTTTTCTTAGCTGTAGTACAAATGTATACATGAATCTGACCAAATATTTCACATTCAATAAAGGATAATGAATTTAGTAAATATGTTTTCATTGTAGATAAAAGAACCCACGTTAATTTCATGCTGGACTCTAATGAAAATTACTCTGCTTCACAACATCCTCTTCATTGAATTAGATATTTTGGAAGAGAAATTATGAAAATGAATATAGTTAAAATGCTTATAAGGACACAAATTTAATGGGTGATTGCTCTTGATAAAGAAATATGTTTATATTATCCTCAAAATAAAGAAAATGTAAAGTCTTTAGATAAATAAAAAATCAGGAATTTCAGGGCTTATCGTAACCTATCCTATCTCACGCAATGCAGTGATTTTTAATACAACATTATAAACGTTGCTATATTGATGAATCTTTAAAAAGGAAAATTGAGTCAGATTTGATTACTGCCTGGATGGAAAATCATCAGAAAACTCAGGGCTTTGGGCTAGACTGACAAGTCATTGCAACTCATTTCTAATTTGTTGCTAAGAAAAACAATATGGATGCATCCATTTAGTTATCGGAAGCCAAACTTGACTCAAGTGGGAACTTAAACTTTTTCAATTTAAATAAATTTTAAATATGTGCAGTTTAAATAAATAAGGTGCTGGAACAAATAATTAATGATTTGTCAACAAAGAAGTATATTCCATCTATCTTGTAAAATGTATTTTTGCTTTAATATTTTTATTACAGTTTGAGTAGTTTTGCTTTATCTGGATGAGCAATTAGCAAGTAATATTTTAAAGCTGCTTAATCAGGGTTAAAACCATGTAAATATTTAAAGCTATGTAAACAAAGAAAGGAGTTATAATGTACATTTTAGGGCAGTGGCACATTACCACTTGGAGACTGCATGAAAATATCAGTGGTGTTTACTGACCTATGTTCAATCATGTGAATTGTATATGTAGCATGTAGCAATCCTAAAGTTCAATTTAAGAAAGTGTTGAGATTCACTTCAATCAGTGGCGGGATTCAAGTAATTTAACAACCAATTCTCTGACCTAATGATTTCTTCCAACAACCAGTTTGCCAAACTGGTCAGAAAGTTAACAACCGGTTCTCCCGAAGTGGTGTGAACTGGCTGAATCCCACCACTGACTTCAATCCTCGGTGGAAGCCTCAGTGGTGCATGGACTAAAGTGCTGTTAGCTGCCTGCAATTAGTGCAATTAGTGCACTTAGCTGCCAGCTGCCTGCAAGTAGTGCAAGTTCGAATCTCACCAGGCTCAAGGTTGACTCAGCCTTCCATCCTTTTGAAGTAGGTAAATTGAGGACCTGGATTGTGGGAGCAATAAACCAACTTTGTATAGAATGACACTGCTTAGGAGGGGCCAAAAGCCCTAATAAGCAGGTATATACAAAAAAGTATGCAGGCTATTGCTTTAATGCATTGTAAGCCACCCTGAGTCTATGGAGAAGGGCGGCATATAAATTGGACTAATAAATAAATAATAAATAAACCCTAATAATCTCACTTGATGTGGAAGCTATTGCTAGCATTTGTTTTCTCCAATATTTATGCCTAACCTAACCCAGCTAAAGAGTTTGAGTTTAAAATGAAACCAAATGGGGAATGCCGTGCATCCCACTGATTCAATTTAAAAATATATTTTATTGTGCTTATAAAACTAATGTTACACACAAACATTTCAACTGCTTAATCTCTGACTAACCAACTTCATTAAAGCTTAGTATTTTCAGCTGTATTTTATTATTCCTGCCCACTAATACTGTTTAAAACCAAAAATCAAGTCCAAATGACAAAAACTAGACTTGTAATAAAGTCCATATGTTCAGTTGGAGAATCAGAATGTCTTCAACATTTAGCCAACTATCTCGTAATACCAATAGCACATTTCAAATCCTATCCATCAACAAGGTTTAATATTAAAGAATCTGATGATCCCCACTTATTTTAAACAAAAAAAAAATTGAAATTATGAATAACGTAATATTATTTAACATGTGTGACTCATTCTAGAACAAAGCTGTATTTACAGCCTCCTTATTGTCTTCCTTAATATTAAAAGCACAATCAAAAAGTCCTAGATGCAAGCAAAGCACAAGACAAATAAAATGAAGTCTCCTATTATTTCCAAAAACAAGCAGGGAGGTGCCAAAATGCAAGATGGTGGTATTCTAATGTATGTGTGGGGGAAGGAAATCTGGCAAAGCAAGATCTCATCCTATATATGGTAAGTAGAGACAGATATGGCACATGTCTGTCTCTTAATATGGAATTTCTCAATATCACACTGATATCAAATTATAATGATCATGTTGAAGTATGATATTGCTATATGCTGCCTGAAAAAGAGTGGGAAATAATCAAGATTTATAAAATACAAGCATTGATTGCTACCACAGCTGAGTTTCATAATCATAATCATAAGTTTATTTGTCAAGCATATATAAAATAAAAGGTAAAAGTATAAATATAATTTGAATACATGAAAAGAGTAAGTAAAAAGGAATATTAGGACAGGGATGGTAGGCACGCTGGGGTACTTATGCACGCCTCTTACAGACCTCTTAGGAATGGAATGAGGTCAACAGTAGGTAGTTTAAGGTTAAAATTTTGGGGGTTTGGGGAAGAAACTACAAAGGCAGGTAGTGTATTCCAGGCATTGACCACTCCGTTACTGAAGTCACATTTTCTGCAATCGAGTTTGGAATGGTTTACCTTGAGTTTGTATCTATTATTTGTTTGTGTATTGTTGTGGTTGAAGCTGAAGTAGTCATTGACAGGAAGGACATTGTGGCAAATAATTTTATGTACTATGCTTAGGTCAGACTGAGGTCGGCATAGTTCTAAATTGTCTAAGCCCAAAATTTGGAGTCTGGTGGTATAAGGTATTTTATTGCAATTAGAGAAATGGAGGACTCTTCTCGTATAATATCTCTAGACTCTCTCGATTGTATGTATGTCTGATATGTAGTGCGGGTTCCAGACAGATGAGCTGTATTCAAGAATTGGTCTAGCAAATGTTTTGTATGCTCTACTTAGTAGTACAACATTACCAGAGAAGAAGCTATGCAAGATGAGGTTAACAACTCTTAATACCTTTTTGGCAATATTGTTACAGTGGGCTCGGGCACTTAGATCTTTAGAAATGAGTACTCCAAGGTCCTTGACAGAATGAGGGTCATCTACAAGGTCATGTCCATCTAATTTGTATTTTATGTTTTGATTTTTTTTGCCAAGAGCATTTGTTGGTTGAGATTTGAAGTTGCCACTTGTTAGACCAATCTGACACATAGTCAAGGTCTTTTTGAAGGGTAGTTGCATTGTCGGTGGTGTTGGATAGTTGAACATCATCAGCGAAGAGAACACAGTTGCTTTTAATATGATCATAAAGGTCATTTATGTAAAGTATGAAGAGTGTTGGACCTAAGACACTGCCTTGGGGAACACCGCTATTAACATGTACAGGATTTGATAGAGCGCTTCCTATTTTGACCACTTGTTGTCTGTTTGACAGGAAGGCAGCTATCCATTTATGTAGGAGTCCAGAAATGCCATAGGATTTTAGTTTTAGAAGTAATTTGTCATGTACCACTGAACCAAAAGCTTTACAGAAATCTATGTAAACTGCGTCTATTGCTTTGCCCTGATCGAGATGTGTAGCCCATGTGTTTTTTGCAATGTAATAGTTGTAGATCTCAGGATAAATATTTTCTGAAACTGAATTATTTGTTAGAAAGCAGGTTGTTTGTCAGGTTAATTGGTTAATTGGTTAATGGTTAATGATTGGTTAATGATTGATTCCATGACTTTGCAAGTGACTCAACATAAAGAGATTGGTCTGTAATTTTCAATAGGCTAGGGTCTTCCTTTTTGAAGATAGGGATGACCTGGCTTATGACCATTGGTAGGGCAAGGTGCTGGTACTGAAAATTTTTTCAAAAATTATGCTTAGAGGTTCTGCAATTGCAGTGGAAAGCTTTTTTAAGAAGTATGCACATAGTCTATCAGGTCCAATAGATAGAGATGGTTTTAGATTGTGTAGTGCCTTTTCAACATTGCCTTCTGTAAAATCAATATGTATAAGATCACCGTAATCATTGTAATTGTCTGCAGTACGACTGGGAAATATTGGGTATGTGTTGTTGCTATTTGCCGAAGAACATGTTAAAGAAATTGGCTTTAACAGTTTCGTCAATACAATCTTCATTGTTTGGCCCTTTTAGGGGTGGGATGGCTCTTGAGTCTTTAAGTTTGTTGTTTACAAAATTATAGAAGGCACGGATGGATTTTGTGCATAGAAGGTTTTCTTCTTGCTTGATGTGATAATTGGTGCTTTCAATCTTTATTTGTTGGCTTAAGTTTTTGTAGCAGTTTTTGAAATTAGCCACGTAGTTTGTTTGGTTTTTTTGCCAAAGAGATTTCTTTCTGGATTGTAATTTCCTTATTGTTATTGATGGTTTATTTTTTCTGGTTTTGTGAGGTATTAGTGGTGCGTGAAGTTTCATGATTCTTTTGACTTCGTGCAAGAAAATGTTGTAATGGTCGTCAGCAGTATTACAGCCAGAAAATAGATTTTGCTAATCAAGATATGAGAGTTCATTGTCTATGAGATCATAGTTGGCTTTTTTAAAGTTATAACTGGGAATCCCATCATTATGATGATTTTTGAGAGGGTGTAAGTTGAGACAAAAGTCATTCATGCTATGGTCGCTGTTGGAGAATGGTTCTTTTATTTGTAGTTCATAAATAGAATTTATACTATTGCAGAAGATGAGATCAAGGCAGTTGTTGAGTCTAGTGTTGTTAGTTACTAGGTGACCAGTTTAGTTACAGTATTGTACAGGGTTGCATGTATAGGTTCAGTTGTACATTCATTTAGGGTCCAATTAATAAGTGGTAAATTAAGGTCACCAAGAAAGATTATTGGGTGTGGGCAGGAGGCTGCCCAGGTTAGTAGTGAAGTTAATTTGTTGCATATTCGATGTCATAATCTGGGACTCTGTAACAAAGTAAGAATCGAAATGTGGTATTTAAGGACAGGTTGCAGACGATGGTCTCAGGAAGAGCAAGTTTGCATGTAACTTGAATATTTTTTAGATGTAGGGACTTTTTGTAGAAGAAAGCAATACCACCTCCTCTACAGATTTCATGATCTCACCGGTAAACATTATAGTCTCTTATTGTAGTAATGGAGTCAGGGAGGGATGTATTCAGCCAAGTTTCACAAGCAAATATAACATCGAATATAGCCGTGTTTAGTAAGAGGAGGAATTCAGGTATTTTATTTACAAGGCTTCTTCCATTAAGTAGCTTGCATTTAAGGTCAGTATGTCCTTGTTCTTGACGTCTTTTAAGTTCTGATCGGAGTTCATGGGAGCGGATTCTTTGCAATATGGATAAGTCTGGACATGAGTGAAGTTTGTTATGGCTGATGTTGCTTTGGGCAACATCAATATGAATATTGAATATATGAATATGCATTTGATGGACTCATTTTTGCAAATAATTCTGCAAAATTGTTGTTGTTGAGTTGAGGTAGTGTTTGAGGTAGTAGTTGTTGAATTGAGGTAGTTTGCAAGCGCTCATCATTTTCTATACATTTTTTTTATCCTGGCCTAGTCTTCTGCAGATTTCAATCAAGCCATTGAACTATAATAAAATTCTAAGATGATGAAAACTGTACCTCTGTTTCCATAGGAAGACTGAAGAACAATTAAAAGGCATAGTTCTGCTCATGGATTTAAAGAGCTATTAGAAAGCAAAACAAAATAAATAACATTGTGACTTTTAAGATCAACTTCTGAGTTTTATGAGCCTCTTCATTTTCCTAATCTGGAATCAGTGCCATGCTAATCTTCTTGTGATGTTTTTGAGCTTCTTTAGTTGAGACAATAACTTCCAATTGATTTGTAGCACAAAAGAAATTCCTACAAGAGCAGTTTTGAAATAGGATCGAGGGAAAATCCGGAAGTGGCGTGGCTGGGAAAATGCCGGGTTCTGATGAGCTTGGCAAAATCCAGCCAGACGAACCGTCACCGGGGGGGTCTTCAGACCAAAACTGCCCTGTAGGGATAGTGAAGAAGGAGAGGCAACTCGGTGTCTAAAGAGGAACAGGCAAGTCCCTTGGATAGCCTGAGACACTCTTCGATCCAATGACGAGGGCAGTGATCAGGATGAATCGCCATGAAGCTGGAGCCTCTGGAGCAAGCAATGTGCAGGAGGAAAGATTTGGACAGAGTGTTGGTGCTGGGTGAGTGATTGGCCATCCATAGACAATAAAAAGAACTTCAAATATTTTAAATATTAAAATTATCCCGGCGTGGACATAGTGGCTAAATAGCGATGGGGGGAGATGGCGGATGGAGAGAGAAAGTGGGAATGACAAGCGCGCCATAGAAAAATCTGACCAGAGAATTAAAAGTGATTGATAAATGTAACTGTAAATTTGGAACTTGGATTTAATTTGGATTGGATTACAAACTGATTGGTTGTATATAAAGGTGAAAGAAGAACTGAAAAACTGGCTTTTTCTCTTTTTTTACCCGGTAAAAATGGATGTAGATTACAAATAAAATGGCGATTTTTTAACTAGCTGAGTGGAATGGTGGATTACAGAGAGACATCTGTAGGAGAAAGAAGAACATAACATGGAACTGTCTGTTTTGAAAAAACCTTTGAAGGAGCGAGGGGAAAAAAAACCTTGAACTTTTAAAACGATAACTGGCGAAAACTAAGGACGATATATTTTGCCTACAAGAGAATAGACTTTGATGATTAAAAAAGAAGGACTTTAATGCGACTTAAAATTGGAATAATATCAACCCGGAAAAAATAAAATGGAGCAGGAACTTAATGAACTGATAAAGATGATGTGTTTAGAAATAAAGCAAATGATAATTAACTTGCATGGAAAATTGAAATTCGAGGATGTAAAGACTGAGCTAGAATGCACTGAAGAGGAAAAGGAAATGACTAATGAGAAACAAGAAAGAGAGATGGATAACGAAGAAGACAAAGACAAAGAGATTGACTATGGAAAATTTAACAACTGTAACATTAAGTATGGACAAAAAGAAAAGAAACAAAGAAGGAAAAGAGGGTGGAATAAGAAAAATGTAAAAAATTTAAATGATTACACTGGGATTTACAGTGGAAATATAAGAAAGAGGGAAAAAAGATGGAGAACAATAGGAAATAAAGGACAAAATAAAAGATTGTATGATTTCAAAATACAAAATAAGTATACTGGAATTAACAATAAAAAGACACAAAAAAGGAAAGAGAAAGGAGAAACAATGGGAAATATAGGGCAGAATAGGAGAGTGCAGAATTCTAAAATACAAAAGAAAGAAAGAAGGAAGGAAAAAGAAAAGGAAAAGAAGGAAAAGAGGGTGGAGAAGAAGAAAAAATATTAAAAATATAAATGATTATACTGGGATTTACAGTGGAAATATAAGAAAGAGGAAAAAGGGATGAAAACAATGGGAAATAAAGGGCAAATATTTCATGATTTTAAAATACAAAATAAGTACATTGGGATTAAGAATGAAATGATATGAAGGAAAAGAAAAGCAGAAGCAATGGGAAATATAGGGCAGAGAAGGAGAAAGACAGAAAGAGAAAAGAAATGAAAATATATTCAGAACTATAAAATTTAACAGATGAGTTTAATGTCAGAAAAAAAGATAAAGAGAAGTATAGAGCTGTATGAAACAAAGGGAATAAGAATTATACTCTATATTTTAAGTTTTAAATATGCTCTACTGAAAACTGGAGAACTGCAGTGTCATATACACTGCATATGACACTGCAATCAATGTCATATGCTTAATAATATTGGAGATCTATAGAGTGATAGGTTTTAATAATATGAATAAACTTGTTGGGGAAAATGCAATAATTGGAATATTTCAAACTATATATCTGAAACATAATCAAAAAGAGAAAAGAAGGCAAATTAAGAATATTTTAAGAACTAATTGGATTGGGTAAAATGAGAAATGATTGTGCTTTATAAATATATATTTAAATAAGTGGAAATATATTGTTAAGATATTTTGAAAAATATATTCAATATGTATGCAGGTATAGAAATATTGAGATATGTTTAAAAAAAAGAAAAGGGGGGAAGAGATTTCGGCGAGAATTGTAACTGAGTAAAATGTAGTTGAATTTGATTAATTGTATAAGATAAGAAACGGCCAACACTGTTCAAAAAAAAAGAGAGAGATGCAGGTGAATGTGGGAGAGGAGAAAAAAACCAATAAAACTTGTTTTTTTAAAAAAAGAGCAGTTTTGAAATATGAATGCTAGAGCTTGGGGCAGGTGATTTCCTATCTTGCACCATTTCGTGGGTCCTCTATTCTCTCTGAAGTCATCTGGCTTCCATTTTAATAACCTTTTTGGCTAAGTAGGCAAACCACTTGATCACTCACAGCCTATCTACTTTCCTGCCTTCTTGTGTGTAAAGCAAATGCAGTGAGGAAAGGATAGAGATGGGGCACTGGCTAAATGATAATTACACACTCCTTTAGTAATCAGTAAACAGAGGTTCCTAAACTTTTCCCCATCACACCTTCCTTTAATGTAACTTTAGTGTATATATCTTTTTAAAAACCCCAACACCAAAATGAACATCTGGACAATGAAAATAATACAATGACATCTTGGAAATGGTGGATTTAGTAACTAAAATTATTTTCACATTTGCCCTGGACTCTGTCTGCATGTTCACAAGGGATGGATATCTCATAGTTTGATCTAGAACAGGGCTGTCAAACTTGCGGCCCACGGGCCGGATGTGCACACACTGGCCATGCCCATACTCAGTTTAGCAAAGGGGGGGGGAGTCACAATACCTTACGTGACAATGCCATGATGATGTGAGTTTGACACCCCTGATCAAGAGGAACACAATTCTAAAGATTTATGTGAGTAAACAATCATGTTGTAGGTGCCATTCATTCATTCATTCATTCATCATTACCCATCTTGAGCAACTCTAGTTATAAAGCCAATAAAAGAAACAATCATAAACAAATCATTTAAAAAATTTAAAAAATCCTTTATGGGTTGTTTTGGACACTTACTCAAAATATGAATAATATCAAATATTATGTATTAAATACATATACTTATGTTAAGCCCTGCTAAAGTGAAACCTTTAGATGACCCTAATTGTTAACTTCAACTGTTTTGAGGCAAACTTAGAACATTCATATTTGGGTGGGCTTTTTCAAGTATTATGATTATGAGGTCCTGTGGGCCCAGGGTATAAATTACAGGAATTTGCCTGTTGTTCAGCAATTCCATTTGAGTCAATAAATGCTGTTATATCTATGCTGTCTGTTCTACCGCAGCCCACAATATAATAGTGATGATGAAGGTGGAATACTGCAGAGGAGAGAGCTGCTTCTAACCAAGAGATTGAAATTACTGGGTGTCAGACCGGGTAAAGAGACCTGGTGGGACCACGCTCCCCACCCTGCCTGCCATAAGACACACTGGAGGCACAGACGTACCTGAGGGATCCATCCCCAGGACTCCTAAGTGCAGCCGCAGTAGTACAGGCATTAATCAGCACCACAGGGGCTGGCTCAGAATGGCTAAACTGGGAAGACTCAATGAGTTCGATATTACTCACCCAGAACAATGGAGCTCATACATCTCCCAACTAGACAACTATCTCAGGGCTAACCAGGTCACGGACTATGGACCGAAGGCAGCAACCTTACTATGTGTCTGTGAACAAGACACATTTTATATTGCTGAAAACTTGATAGCACCAGCAAGTGTAGAGACAGTGGCCTATGCAGACCTCAAGAAAAAATTAAGCGAACATTTTGAGCCTAAACTCTTGGTCATCTCATGACACCATGCATTCGAGCAACGTGAACAGAGATCTGGGGAATCTGCAGCAGAGTTTATGGCAGCCCTTCACCAAGCTTCAAGCCAATGTGAGTTCCCTGATCTGGAATACCATCTCAGAGACAGACTTGTTTGCAGCTTGCGTAACAGTGAATTACAGCAATGCCTATTTGCTATGGAGAAACTGACTTTCCAAGAAAGTCATGGTGGATGAATCTGCTAGAGAGGCCATGAAGACTCTCTGGCCACAAAAAATGCACACAAGCATTTAATTAGGGTACAATTCAGAGAGTTCAAGGATTCCCTCAGCGTAGTGGTCATAGAGGGTCCGTGCACCAGCCACATAGGACTGGACTGGTTCGAGGCCCTGGGCATCAGGGTAACGGGCATCAATCGAACTCAAATAGCCAATCTAGAAGCAGTATTCCAACAATACACTGAAGTATTCAGCACTGAACTGGGACAATACAAAGGGGCACCCACTGCACTCAAGCTTGATCAAGCAATAACTCCAATCCAATTAAAACCGCACAGGGTTCCCTTTGCATTGAAGCCTAAAATTGATGCAGAACTAGACAAGCTGGTACAGTAGGAAGTGCTCCAACCCATGGGCTGTAGCCATTGGGAGACTCCCATAGTGACCCCAGTTAAGCGCAATGGGAATGTTCGCATTTGCGCAGGCTATAAGTGCACCATAAATAAGGCACTACAGCAGCATGCTTACCCTGTACCAGTGGTAAGCCACATTCTCACCTCACTCCAGCAAAGCTGAACCTTCACTAAGCTAGACCTCACCCAGTCCTACCAGAAGCTACTGGTAGATGATGCTACCACAAAAGCACAAAAAATAGTCACACACAGAGGTGCATTCCGAGTGTGCCAATTGCAGTTTGGGGTAAGCATAGCACCAGGGTTGTTCCAAAGTATTATGGAATGAACACTGAAGAACATTTCTGGCATCTGCCTGTTCTTTGATGACATCCAGATCATGAGGAAATCAGTGGCAGTCCTGGTGGAATGTCTCCATGCAGTACTCCAACGTTTTTGCGAACCAGGCCTAAAACTCAAGTGGGAAAAGTGCCAGATTGGCATGGAATCCACAGAATTCCTGTGTTTCTGCATTGACGCTGCCGGAATCCACCCATCTGAAGCAAAGCTAAAGGCAATTCAGCAAGCCCCCATTCCAAAACACAAGGGGGAGTTCCAAGCATTCCTGGGCTTCCTCAATTTTTACCACTCCTTCTTACCACATAAGGTTGCCCTGGCAGAACCGCTATACCATCTACTGGACAAACAAGCACCCTGGGTCTGGTTGAGCACTCAAGACAAAGCATTCAAGGCAGTAAAATCATTGCTACTCTCTGATTCAGTCCTAGCTCATTTCAATGAAACACTACCAGTAACACTAGCCTTTTCCTCTCTTTCTCCCATTTCTTGTTGCGTCTTCTGGCAACGAAGTCTCCATTTTATAATCCACAGGAACACTTACTTTCTCTTTTCCAAATTAAATCCTTTATTGTTTAAAAAATGTTTTTCTGTCTCCTTTTTCCTTGTCTTATTCTTATTTTTTCCAAATCCAATTATAAATCCAGGTGGAAGATTCCTTTTAGGGCTTTAGGTTTGATTTTAAAGTTCCTTTTTTCTCTCTCTTCGTTTAAATTCCCCCTCGAGCAGCTGTTTCTCCAATTCACAATTTCCATAACAAAATAGCCATCTTGCAATACATAAAAACATTCAATCTTTAAATTAAATTCTTCTGCTGTTTAAAACTTTTTTCTATCTTCTTTTCCTTGTCTTATTTTTTTTCCCCAAATCCAGTTTTAACTCCGAATGGAAGATTTTTTCCAGGCTTTTGGTTTGATTTTTAAAGTTCCAGGTTTTTTTTCTCTCCACTTCATCTCTTTGCTAATTAGCCACCAATCTTCCGCTACAATCTTTTCAAGCTGTCAAATATTTTTTTTCTTTTACCTGTGAATTGGCCCATCACTCACCCGGTGACAATACTCTGTTCAATTACCACTCATTACATTCCCTCTTTCTGATCATGGCTGCTCTGGCTTGTGGCAGCTCCTTAATGGCTGCCTTCCTTCGCTGATGGGTCGAAGACTAACACCGGCACTTCAGGGAATTTGCTTATTCCCTATCCATGCCAGCCAGCATCTTCTTTCTTTTCTGTCTCCACAAGACAGCTATGATCCCTGGGGATCCCCAAAATCAGCTAGGATATCAGTGTTCTCCTGGAGCCCCAGAATCCACACTGTATCACCTGATGCTGGCCATGCCCCTCCTCTTAGCCACATTCTCAACTGGGTATTAAGGGGGATGGTCAGAGGCCCTGCCAGGCTCTGAGTTCCAATACTACACTTCTCGGAAAAATGAACTGTCGCCCACAAGGAATGTGTGCTGTGGGGCAGCAGGATCATCATTCCACCCAGTCTTCACTCCAAGATGCTGGATTTCCTACATGAGGGGCACCCAGGAATTGTTTGGATGAAGGCTCTAGTTAGGAGCTACTTGTGATGACCAGGCCTGGACACAGACATAGAGAAGCAAGTAAGGAGTTGCAAGGTCTGCCAAGAAACCGACCGGAGATGCCACAAGCACCAGTGCACCGCTGGGAAACCATGCATGCTTCCTGGTCTCGCATGCACATTGACTTTGTGGGCCCTTTCCAGGGGCAGGTGTCCCTGATAGTAGTGGAAAGTTATTCCAAGTGGTTGGAAGTGGTTCCAGTCTCATCGATGACAATGACCAGGGTCATCCAACAGTTGCACCAGCTGTTCGCCACACATAGTCTGCCAGGTGTAATTGTGTCTGACAATGGGGCACAATTCACAGCAGCAGAGTTTGTCATTCTTCAATGCCAACATGATTCGGCACATAACATCCACTCCATTCCACCCTGCAACCAACGGTCAGGCTGAACAAATGGTCAGGACCACAAAGGAGGCACACAAGCGGATAACCAATGGGTACTGGAATCACCACTGGCGAATTTCCTCGTATTAACACACAATGCACAGTACAGCAACAGGTCGCAACCCAGCGGACCTGAGGTGGGGCCGCCGGCTCACAACAAAGCTTGACCAACTTCACCCAAACAGAGTAGCGGTGGAGACGGCTCAGCCAACCTCCCCCCAGGAACATACAGCCAACTGAATTGGTCTGGGCCAGGAACTATGGGAGTGGGGCACCTTGGGTGGCAGCCAGGGTAACTAACGTAACAGATCAATTGTCATACAAGGTTACTCTGGGGGATGGTCATACAATTAGACACCACATTGATCAATTACCATGTTGGCAGGCCAGGCCAGTTCCTGTTGAGGATTCCAAGACTTTATCAGACCCACTAGAGAACTGTTTTCCGCTGAGTTTGCCTACACCACCCGTGGCCGCCTCAGAGAAATAGAGGTACCAAAGACCATAGAGACACTGCCACTGACAGTTGACTAAAATGACCATCAAGACTCTGTCCAATTGGAGATGGACAATGCTCCATTTAAACAGGACTCTCCAGTAACATTACGGCAGTCCACCAGGATCTGGGGGCCCCCAGCCTATCTTAAAGACTATGAACAGACTAAGGGTAAGAACTATCAAGGGTGTGCGTGTTATGTATTGAATACATATTTTTGTTAAGTTTTGTTAAGTTTAGTTTTGTTAAGCTCTGCTAAAGTGAAACTAACATTTAGTTGACTATTAATTTCAACTGTTTTGGAGGGAAACTTAGAACATTCATATTTGGGCGGGCTTTTTCAATATTATTATTGGTTGAGGCTCTGTGGGCCCAGGATATAAATTACAGGAATTTGCCTGTTGTTCAGCAGTTCCAGTTAAATCAATAAATGCTGTTGTATCCATGCTGTCCTTGCCTACTGCAGCCCACAACATAATATCAAAATCCTAGTGTTTTGTTTTTAAAACTGATCTTTCTGACATGTATTTTTAGGTAGGACAAAATTGAAAAAAAGCATTGTTTTAAATGTCAAAGCTTATCATTTTAATTTCTTCTACTACATGTTCAATTTTTATACTTACTTTTTCAGATTTCCTTTTTCTTAAAACAGGATGTGAAATGTTCCTGTAGGCATTTGAAATTTCCAACAACCAATTGATAAACAAAACCAAGAGAATATCCTTAGCTCTAAGACTGTTGCAAATGTCTTTAAAAATAAAGAGTTTATGCTTTTCTTGTTTGGGAAAGTATATATATATATATATATATATATATATATATATATATATATATATATATATATATTCATATTCAAAGAAGTTGAATATTTAGTAACAAGCTATATGTTGTATATGCATGAGAGATATACTAGCACATAACATCTTTCATAACTTGTTTTGCATAATAATACAATTTTACTCTGAACACTTTCAGTCAACAAGTATACTAGGTGTATTAATCATTTGCAAAGCTTTTATTTTTTCACACATTTCATGGAATTTCTATGGCACTACAAGAAAATATATACACATCAGCAATTTTTGACTGATTCACACATGGCTGCACTGGAATTAAGTCACATACCGAACTGCATTAAATATTATATTAACTGTTGTCCCCTTCCTCCTGCTGCTTCCCCTGGTCTTATAATAAACAACAATGTATGTAAGGCAGCCAGTTTTATTAGTTTTCTTATTATAATACGGGAAAATAACAGTTATTAGTCCTACTAAAAATATTAGATGTACTGTATATGTTCTACAGACAAGTGAAACAGAGAAAATAGTTCATAATGACTGGGGCATCTAGCAAAGCATCAGAAATAGCTTGTGAAAAATGCTCAACACAGAGAAAAAATTTCTCTATGCTGAATACAATTGAATGAAGACAATTTTTGTATTAGCTCCAAAGATGGTTTTTGTGTCTTTTTCTGATTGCTTAAATTATGTATCAAATTGAAGAATGTGATATATGATCTTTTAATTCTATATGCCGAGGAAAATTGCATTAGATTATTCCCACTTTAAAATGAAAACAAGACAACATTATACTACATGTTATAAGGCATTCAAAAGAAAAAATGGAAAAAGGAAATGCTGACTAAAGTAATATAATATATTTCTGATTAATTGTAATTCATAAATGTGTTACAGTTAAGTGTAACTCCATGAAAAACTACTCTTACCAAATTAGCAATTTTTAGCAGAAGCAGTCAACCAGGGAACAGCCGGATACAATGAAGGTGGCTTGCCATGCCATTTTGATGACACGTCATGCCTCCAGACCTCCTGAAAATCGCACAAAAGGTCCTGCTCTTGCAAGGCTTCTAAAGCTACCTAAAAGTACACAAGAAAAAGAAGATATGCTTTTCCCATGGGAGACTGCAAGGCCATGCAAAAGCATTTTTTAAAGTTTCCAGACCTTGTGTGACCTGAAACTGTCTTGGATATGCATTTTGAAAAATATTTATAATTATGTAAGTATTTGTTTGTTTATTTATTTATTTAATTAATATTTAAATTATTATCTTTATCATTAATTGTTTCTCTTTTCTCCAAGAGGATGTGTGGGTATGTGATATGGCAGCAGAGTGAAGACAGACATTTTCTGAATTTTTTGACATACTGAAATCAAAAGATTCGCCATCTCTGACCTAGAACGTGCGTGTAATGATCCTAAACAATTCTGATATTGTTACCTATTAATAATAAAGAAAAACAGCCACAAACCCTCAATTGATATCTTAATCAGACTATCATAGATAGCAAACTACAGTGAAGGAGAAGTAGGGAATTTGAATCTTGAGTGGCAAATCATTATTTCTTTAAGTGACAGACTGGAATCAAGATAAATATTAACAAATTACTCTGAACAGAGATAATAATGCATTTCTAAATAACTTTCTTGATGGGCACCAAATTCCCAATTTAATTGAGTTTTGCTCAATTAAGCACAAACAGAAAGTTGGAAAGAAATTATATAAAGAAGTGCAGGATGCTGTCTGTCAGCAGGATAATTCTCTAAAACAGCAGTCCCCAATCTTTGTAGGTTGTCAGGCCAGCTGGGTGAGGGGGGAGGGGAGAAGGGAACCAAGCCATGTGAGCAGCGGGCAGTGTGCACATGCTCTTCTGCAGCTTAATTCACATAAGCAGCAAGCTGCCATACACATGCATGTATGCATAGCTCGACTTGCAACCTGCCCTGCTGCTCATGCGGACCGGTTGCAAATAGACCAAGGCCAAATAGTGGGCCGTGGCCCAGAGGTTGGGGACTCCTGCTCAAAAAATAGAACAGAATGAGATGAAATTTGTGTCAACGGAGAAGTAAATAAATGAAAAAAATAATTAATCAATGGAATGAATCAGGCTAAGGGTGCAGAGATAACCATTACAGGAAAAATAGTTCTCTTGATGCATCCCTAACAGGAAAGAAATTAAGCTTTTCCACCTTCCCAATCCTTCTAGATCACATAACCCACAATGGGCCTATGGTGCAAAAAGAACGCAAGTGGAAAACACAGACAAACACACACAGAGAGAGGGAGGGAGGGAGGGAGGGAGGGAGGGAGAGAGAGAGAGAGAGAGAGAGAGAGAGAGAGAGAGAGAGAGAGAGAGGGAGGGAGAGAGAGAGAGAGATGAAATGTGATATTTATTACCCAGAAGAATTTCAGTTATAGCATTTGTTAGTATGATTTTGGAAAGAAACCTAAGTAAATTAAACATGATGCTGAATTACAGTCCTAACAGATGAGATTTGAAAAGGTGTGAAGACTTTGGTTCTATCTAGCCTGGGGCATTGCAAAAAACAATAGTAGAAAAATCATTCTGATAGTAGGGAGTGACTTTAAGATAAGATAATAGATTCTTATCTAAATTTGAAGTCTATGTTCTAAAAAATAAGAAGGTGAAGTGATACGTTTTCATGTAGTCTAAATTTAATAAGTTTAAGGATTGAACTAAGTGGATATCATAAGGATACTTTATTCTTTTTAAAAAAATAATTCTCTCTTTTTTGTATGTTTATTTTCAACTATCAAAATGTTGTTTCTATTCCCAACTTTTAAAATCTTATGTTTTCTGCAGTCTTTATTCTATTACTATACAAAAACCATGCTGTGGCTTATGTTATAGTTTGTGCAGTGGTGAAATCTAATTTTTTTTGCCACCAGTTCTGTGGGCATCTCTTGGTGGGCATGGCTTGGTGGTGGTCAAGTGACTGGGTGGGCAAGGCCAACTTTTTTTACTTTTTAAAGCATTTTTAACTAGTAAAAAATGCTTTAAAAAGAAAAAAAAGGTTCCGATGATCAGCACCTGACCAGCCTGACTGTCATGGGAAAATGCCTTATTCTTGAATGGAGGAAATGTATGCTCATAGAATATCAAGGGTTAATTTATTCTTCTTTTCCTAATGTATTCATATGTAACCACTCCTACCTCTAATCCCACCTTATTGATATAAAAGGGGATACACGCTCCTCCTCCTTGCTTCTATCTGCAATCATTCAGAGAATATAGAATGCCTACTGTAAATAAACAATACTTTGTTTGAATACTACATTTCTGAATCCTTTATTGAGTCCGATCCTCGAATTACTGCAACAATCTGGTAGCAGAGGATGGTTGGCTGACTCAATAAAAAACAGACATGCCAAAGAAAGAAAACTCCAGAAACAAAAGAGAAAGACCCAACACCAGGGCACACAAAAAAGAAATGGAAACAGATCAAGAAATGATCGATGAATCTACAACTATAATGAGAAGAGAATCTGAAAACTCCACTACAGATAATGAAGAGGTAATCGATGAACCTGACGACCAAGAAGTGAGCGAGATAGAAAACAACACTCTCAGATCAGAGATACTAAGACTGCTGAAAAGCCAAAAAGACGACAAAAATCTCATCGCGAACCTCCAAGACATCATAAAAGATAGCGGAGCAGCGAGAGAAAATCACACCATCACACCAGAATCTAAAGACCTCAAAATGGTAAGCGAATTACCTATAGATGAAAGTATAACTAAAAGAAAGACTAATGGTCCTGCACAAAATTTTGAATGGCAGCCATCTTGGTTTCAACAGACCACCAAAATGGCCGAAACAGAACCAATCAGAAAGCAGAATTCAAAATGGCTGGCGCGAAAAGCCTTACACAGCATGAAAAATAAAAAGGAAAAATTCTACTCTTCAGAAGAATCTGATACAGACACCAAAGAAACACCAACCGAACTGCAAATCGAAACAGCCATGAAAACACTTTTTGCAACTTTTGGTCCAAATTTAAAAATAACAAAAAAATTGACAAAAGCAGCCGATCAAACAGCAAAGAAGAGACAAGCAACACAATTCAAAAGCAAAGACGCAGAAGCAAGCAAGGAAATGTCTCGGCACCTATCCGCTTCTACCCGAACGGCGAGGACACCAATGCCCGAACCCAGAGAACCTTGCAAGTACTCGCCCACACCACAAACGCTTCCGGGAGCCAGAAGCCACAACCAAGACAACTTCGATGAAAAGAAGCAAGCCCTGATCATCACCTGGACACCTAAAGTCGAGCTAGAGAGCGAATCATCATCAGAAGAACACTACGAGGGAGCTACAGCGACAAGAACCTCTCCCGACAGCTTCAGGAACGAAATGAGCAACACGCATGCACAAATACACGCAGACGAATATAGAGACAATGAAGGACAGAGAGAACCATTCAGACTAATCGCAAACATACCTACACCATTCTGCAATTATCAGCATTTACAAGATCATGGCAGCCTCCAGTTGTAAGTAATGCAACAAATAACATTGGAAACTTGCCTAATGATTTTCCAAAATTGAGAATAGACGGTATTAATTTACAGGAATGGAGTCAACAACTCCAGGTTGTTTTCTTAAAAGAGAATTTATTGTTTTTCATAACTAACCCTCCCAAAAAACCATGGACCCTAAAATTGGACTGCCTACACCACAGAGCATTCTATTTACTAATATCTAGTATATCTCCTGCTATCTATCATAGTATTAAGCATAATCTGACTGTCTCAGAAATAATTCATTGTATGTTTAAATTGTTTCATAGTGAAAGTGTAGCAACCACAACAAGAATGTCTAAAAATTTCTTCTCAGCCAGGATAAAACCTGGAACTACTGTAAGTGAACATTTACTATCACTAAACACAACTAGAGCAGAACTTCATTTAAGGGGAGAAATAATATCCGATCAGACAATGATAAGCGTTATCATTAATTCATTAGACTCATCATGGGATAATTACATATCACATTTGGACACAATTAATTTAGGATATCTATCTATAGAGAGTTTATCAAATAGACTAATAGCTGAAGATAATTTGAGAAGAAGCCGCTACAGCGCATACAAAGAACACAGACATACCAAAAGAGTAGTATTTCAAGACAGGCATCAAGAACCAATTGAATGTTATAATTGTGGATCCAAAGAACATTATAGAAGAGATTGTCCAAAACTTCTTAGAGAAAGACAAAACCATGACAATAGAAACAGATACCATAACAGACAATCATCTATTGACAGATACAGGTATAGAAACTCACCAAATTTTAGAGAATGTAGAGGGGGCAGAGATAACTCAAGAGATAGAAAGTCTGGATCATTAAATGGATTAGATAAGTATACCATAACCAAAAACCAAAACTCAAAAGATAATGCCTGGCTCATTGATTCTGGGGCAACAAATCACACAACACATGATAAGAAAATATTATCTTCCTTCATAGAAGATAAATTTGTAATTAAAGTAGCTAATCAAGAAGAAGTCCAGGTCATTGGAAGAGGAAGTGTAGATTTACCCAGTCTAGGGAAAATAAAGGGGGTTTTATTAATACCCGAAATACCTCATAACATTCTTAGTGCAATAAAGTTAAGCAGGGACTCTAACATAAATATAGTGCTCTCAAAGGGAAAAGCAACTCTAGAGAAAAACAAAACAAACTTAAGTAATGTGGTTATCAAAGGAGATCTACCATACTTAGTCACAGAAGAAAGATGGCTACACAACATTGATTCAAACATGGAAAATGACACTAGCGTAGAAAATGAAAATAACAGTGACAGTGACAATGAGGAACATGAAACAAATCATAACCATGAAACTACATCTGTTAACGATACACATAATAACAAAAGACCAATAATTGGAAAACCAATCCATGATGAATGTGCACATATATTACATAGAAAATTAGGACATGCTAGTTTTCCTGTAATACAAAAAATGATTGAACATGCTGAAGGTGTTAAAATAAAAGATTGTAAAAATTATTTGGAATGTTCAGTATGTAAGTCCTCAAAACTCAGAACCAAACTCAGACCAAAAAAGGCAACAAGATCATCAAATCATATTTTTAACCTAGTACATATGGATCTAGTTGGTCCATTAACCCCATCAATTACATACAAAAAATGATACTTTCTTACTATTGTAGACGACTATAGTCATTATGGCTTTGTCTATACTTTAAAACACAAAGATGAAACATTTCAAAAGTTTAAAAAATTTTATAAATGTGTAGAAACACAACACAATGTAAAAATAAAGCAGATCATGACAGACAGGGGATCTGAATTCATGTCAAAAGAATTCTCCCCGGCTTCCGGTTTGCTGCTGGCCGCTGCCAGACGTTCCTTTGGGATCGTCAGCTTCCATTGCCTGTCAGAGCCGCCGTTACAGCGGATGGTGGCTCGAAAAAACTCCGTTTCCAAGAGGAAACGGAGATAGAGCCGGCAGGGGTGGGTAGAACTCTCCGCAGAGTCCCAAAAGTTTTTTTTTTAACTTTTGGGACGGAGCGGATGAGAAGCCCCATATCCCCTGCCGTTGCTCCGGGCTTTGGGAGACCTCTGCCTATGCAGAGCCAGGCGTCAAGAGCAAGCCTGCGAATTCAACAGAATAATTAAAGAAATGACGAGCTGGACCTTTAATACTGAACCGCAAGTATTTCACCCTTTCAAAATCTATCTAAGAGAAAAGAGGAGAGGAAAAGAGGGAAAAAGAACCTTTTAAAATGGCGTCTGCTGTGGCTGGAGAAGGGCTAAAAGGGAAAGTCCTTCCGTTTCTTCTTACTACAATGTAGCGGAATAAATATCACTGGCTACATTTGTAGATAAAACCTCGCTCCTGTGCTGTTGATTGAAAAGAAGGTTTTTTTTTTTCCTTTTTTAAGGGAAAGTTCTTTCGTTTTCTATTTCTTCTCTCTTTTTTGCTAAATCTTGTCTGTGTGGGAAATGGCATCGGGACTCACACAGCTGGACAAATGGGGGGGGGAATTTCCCCTCTCAAGAAACTGCGCCAACAAATTTCAACTCTCCAGCGTCAGAAACCCGATTTTAATATATTAGAATTTATCCTTGAAGAGATTGTAAGAAGGGATGAGATTGTGAACCAGCAACTTGAAAAATTTAAGCAGGAAATTAAAGAAATTGGTGAATTGGTGAAATCAAAGTTTGACTTTTTGAATCAAAAGATTTTAAAAGCTGCTAATGATTTATCAGGCTTTCTGATTCGGGTGGATGCAAAGACTAAATTATTAGAGTCTAAAATGAAGGAAATTGAGGAGAATTTGGATGACATGACTCAAAAAATTAAAAAGGATTTGATAAACATTCAGGATAATAGCTTGGAAGACAAATCTAAAATGGAGACTGACCAAAAGATTGGTAATGAAGAAAATGTACAACAGAGGATTGAAAGAGAAGTTTTAATGATTCAATATAATTTTACAGAATATGCAATTAGACTGAGAGGTTTGCAGGAAAATAATAGAGATGATCTAAGGAAAATATCTTCTGAAATTCTGGCTGGGATCTTAAAGGTTCAACCTGATGAAGTGTACTGCAGGATTGATAGAATTTACAGAATAAACTCCTGGCTGGCAAAGCAAAGGCAATTGCCTAGAGATGTGGTGATCTATTTTACAGATAAAGAAATTAGGAATAATATTGTGCAGAACTCTTTTAATTCTACCTTGCAATTTCATGGAAGAAAGATTTGGATTTTTAAGGAGCTCCCGCCCAAGATATTAATGGAGAGGAAGAAATTTGGCTTTCTAGTGACTGAATTAAAAAAAAGAAATATCCTATTCAGGTGGGACACCCCACTCGGCCTAATATTGAGATATCAAGGAATAAGATATCAATTGCATACTGTTGAAAAAGCGGAAGATTTTTATCAAAAAATTTTAAAAATGAATTTAACACCTTTAGGCATAACACAGGATAAGCAAAAGGAGTTGGAAACAAAAGGAAAACATCAAATTACAGAGGCTGTGATGGATAAATTGTCTTTGGACTCCCTGGATACCCCAGCTGGACTGTCTGTAAATAAGAGAGCAGTGTCATCCGACTCCAATGTGATGAACCATCAAGTCACAGACAAGTGCATAAATCAATCAGTTGATATACAAGTGACGGAGAAGAAAGATGAGATGATAAAACTAACCCAACAAGAACAATACATAAAGCAGAATGAAAATCAACTAGCAGACACACAATTGGTAGGCAAGAAACGAGGATGGAAATTCAACCCGGAAAAGAAAAAGAAAAGAAATAGATCGCATAGAAACAGCAATTTCTAAACTATGCAACAGTGATGCTAGGGACTTTAAAAAATGAATGAATATTTGAAAAGATAGTGGAGGCGAACAATTGTTTGATACTATCCTGAGGATTGTGGCAGATCTCTGCAAGGCCATGATTTTGGGATGTGAAAAGAGCCTCACTTTGTTGGATTTGAATCATCTAAAAAAAAATTTTTTTTTTTTTTTGGGTAAATATATTATAATCATTTTGAGTTATAAGGCAGGAGAGTTTCGCCGGGGCATGCAGAAGATCTGGATGTTACTCAGTAGGATGATGGAAATTAATAATCCTGATGAATACCACAACTATAACCATATGGATATAATTATAATTATAATGTCACTCGGGTGGTTGTTTTTGCTTTTATACAGATGCGAGGATATCTACTACTGATGGGGGCAGAAGATGACTGGAGATTTTGAACAAACTGTTGCACCAGCATGTTATTTTACCCTATTATGGGTGATGGATTTAACAATCCAGAGGAAAGACATCAAAGAAGATACTATATGGATTATAAATTTAAAGTTATTGTTTTTTCCTTTTTTACAAAATGGAATGCATATATAGATATGTGTATATCTTAGTAATGTGGGCAGTGGATTATATCTAGAATTGTACTGCATGATTTTGTAGGAATTGAAGGGTTGAAATAGGTTAGTTTACTGATTGATTAGTTTAAGAAAAAGGATTCTTAAGTCATATATTTAGGGGAGTGGAGGACTTAACAATTCAGTGGAAAGATACTAAAGAAGATATATTTTTTTCTCTTCTTTTTTTTTCTTTTCTTCTTTTTATAAAATGGGATGCATATATAGATATGTGTATATTTTAGTAAAGTGGGTAGTGGATTATATCTAGAATTGTACTGTATGATTTTAAGTCATATATTTAGAGGAGTGGAGGAATTGGACAGAATTGAATAAATGTTAAATTTGGATGCAGGGAGAAGGTCGATTTAAAATGTTATATTAATATATATAAAAGATCAAAGGTTAAATTGTAATAATACTCAATAAGCTTAATATGTTAAGGGTCAGTATTTCGAGAAGGGATTAAGGGAAAGGAAAGATATTATGTATGTAACTAGTTATGAAACAGCTTATTGTTGTGAAGAAGTCACGGGGGGGTTGGGTGGAAAGGGTGGGTTAGGGAAGAGGGGGGGGGGAAAGGGGGAAAAACTTGTATTTGAAAACTTTTTCAATAAAAAAAGAATTCTCCCAATGGCTAAAAGACAAAGGAATGTTACACTTCACCTCTAGCCCTTTCTCTGCATTTCAAAATGGAGTAGCAGAACGAAAGAACTCGACACTACAAACCATGATTAGATGTACATTAGAAGATGCTGGTTTAGGCAAACAATTCTGGTCAGAAGCACTATTATATTCCAATTATACTCTAAACAGAATTTGGTCTAGTGTCATAAATAAAACACCATATGAACTGATGTATAATAAAAAACCCAAGATAGCCCACATGCATGTATTTGGAGTTACAGCGGATGTACATATACCAAAACAATTGAGACGTAAGGGGGATAATGTATCTAGAAGGCTCAGATTCATGAGATATGAAACAGGCACAAAGGGATACAGATTTATTGACAATAACAACAAATTCATAATTTCTAGGACAGCTGTATTACACAAACAGGCCAATTGGTCTAAGATACATCTTAATGAGATATTTCCAACTACAAAACCAGACATTAAAAATCAAGAGAAGACAGAAAGAGAAGAACATAACCACAGTACACAAAAGAGCAACGATAAAACATGGATAGGAAACTGTCCCAAAATCAAAACAGATTCATTAACACAAAAGGAAGCAAGATACTTACACAATAACGATTGCAGACCAGAAAGAACAATTAGATGTAACAGGAACCAAGTACCAAATAGATATAAGGATTACATAATGCACATAAATGATGATACATCAACACCCAATACATATGAGGAAGTATTAAAACTTCCCACAGAAGAAAGAAAAAAATGGGAATTAGTCATGGCCAAAGAAATGGACAGTTTGCGAGAACTAAACGTATTCACCCCAACACCAGCCCCAAAAGACAAAACAATTATTGGTAGTAGGTGGATATTTAAAATTAAAAATCTGGAAGAAGGCAACACATTATATAAAGAAAGACTAGTTGCACAGGGCTATGCTCAAAAGTATCCTGAGGATTATACCGACACATATTCTCCCACTGAATAAGTAAGAACTGAAAGTGTTAAGACAGCTTTAGTAATAGCATCAGCCCTTAATCTTGAAGTCTTTCAATATGATATACAAACTGCATACCTACATGCAAAACTTGATAAAGAAATATATGTAAGAGCTCCTCATAGCCAAAACACAAATAGAAATGAAACTTGGTTACTAAACAAAAGTTTGTATGGATTAAAGCAATCCGGCAAACGTTGGTATGAATGTTTGGTCAACGTACTCAAAGCTATGAACTTCAATGCCACAACTGCAGACAATTGTTTCTTTGTTAGGAGGGATGGTGATTCACTAGAATTTGTGTTAATTTATGTGGATGACATTTTGTATATTGGCAAACATAAAGAGAAAAGAGATACATTTGTAACAAAATTAAATGAACATTTTTCTTTAAAATCATTAGGGAAAGTAAATAAATATCTTGGAGTTCAAATTAGTAAGACTAAAAAAGGATTTAGATTGTCCCAGAAAGATAAGATTATAGAACTCTTGAACAAATGCAATATGAATGATGCAAAGCCTTGTGATACTCCAATGCAAGCTGATTTTTTAAGAAATATGAATGAATCATCTCCTGAGTTTAATGATAATACACTTTACAGATCAGTTATTGGTTCCCTTTTGTATATCTCTAATTGGACCAGACCCGATATTGCTCTACCCCTTAATTTATTATCCAGATATGTCAGTAAACCTTTAATGTATCATTGGGAAGCCATTAAACGAGTGCTAAGGTATTTGAAACACACCTTAGACTTCTGCCTACTATTAGAACCCAACGATGTTAAAGAGCCTATTCTCACTTGTTACACTGATGCAGATTGGGCAGGTGACACTAAGTGCAGGAAAAGCACTTCCGGTTATGTATTCTTTTTTAACAATTGTCCAGTCTACTGGTATACTGGAAAGCAAGATCTAGTAGCTATATCAACGACTGAGGCAGAGTATATTTGCTTGTCAAAAGCCTCTAATAACCTTGTATGGTTCAATGATCTATTATCAGACGTTTGGAAGAGTCCTTCATTACCATTTGTTATACATGAAGATAACAAAGCTGCAATAGAGATATCTAGAGCAGATGCTATTGGTCAGAGATCTAGACATATAGATATCAAATTCAAACATGTAAGACAATTATCTCAAGATGGATTCATTAAAGCTATTCATTGCAAAACCACAGAACAAATAGCTGATATATTGACTAAGCCTTTACAATCTAAACAACATAAATATTTAACTTCAAAATTACAAGTTTTATATTGTTCTGAATCTGAATGTAATTATTGTTGTATGCTGAATCGGCATTTAGAGGGGGATTTGTCATGGGTAAATGCCTTATTCTTGAATGGAGGAAATGTATGCTCATAGAATATCAAGGGTTAATTTATTCTTCCTTTCCTAATGTATTCATATGTAACCACTCCTACCTCTAATCCCGCCTTATTGATATAAAAGGGGATACACGCTCCTCCTCCTTGCTTCTATCTGCAATCATTCAGAGAATATAGAATGCCTACTGTAAATAAACAATACTTTGTTTGAATACTACATTTCTGAATCCTTTATTGAGTCCGCTCCTCGAATTACTGCAACACTGACCCTCCTCACCAAGCCAGAACCAACGCCTCCTAGCCCCGAAGATTGCCTGCCTTTCTACCTCGGCCACCCAGTCTGGGAGATGACGGGTGGGGGGGAGAGAGAAACAAAACTCTTGGCTGCTCCCTTTTCACTCACCCCGAGCTTCCTGCTGCAGATTTTCATGCCTTGCTTCACACGCCGGGGATCATTGTGCTTGTCTTCTTCCTCCTCCTCTCCATCTTCCAAATGGAAAAATGCCAGGAGCAAATGAAAAAAGAAGCATGGGCTTCTTTTTCCATTTTAGGAAGCTTTCGTACCTGTGAAAGCAAATCTGGCTTCCTGCGCTGCTCGCTAAAAACCTCACCAGTACCGCTGTGCCTGCGGGTTACGTGTGTGTGTCTTTGTACCTGGTCTTTTGCAGCAGCTCATGCCCGACATCCTGTCTATGGCCGGCTGAACCGGAGTTGGGGAATTCATCCCTTCTGGCATTGCCCGGGCTGGGTTGGCCGAAGCCATCCCCAGATCATGCTCCTTGGGCAGTGGGTCTGCCACCTTGAGGGTCGTGCAGCATGACAGCTGATTTCGGCTGCTCTTAAAGGCTCCGGAGTGGATCCAGGGGCTGCCATTCCCAGCCTGCCGGGGACAACCACCGCCTCACCTATTGCGCCTCCTGGGCAGGCCGGTTGGGGGTCTCCTGGCAAAAAAGTAAAAAAAAAACGTTCCGATGATCAGCTGATTGTTGGAATTTTCCTTTTCTTTTTTCTTTTTTTTTTTTTTACATTTTAAGCATTTTTTTACTACCAGTTCTCTGGAACTGGTAGTAAAAAAATGCTTAAAAAGTAAAAAAAAAAAAAGTTCAGACAATACCACATTGCTCAGTTGAACATCAGAACTTTTAAAAAAAACAAATTACTACTGGCAGTAGCATTTTTTAATACCTGAGTTTGTGGCTTGGCTCACTTTTTGAGTGATCAACCCTGCATGTATTTTGGCAGCTACCCATGAATTTATTTAATTTGCAGTCTCTGTCTTAATTTATTTGCTTGAATGTTCAAAAATTTTGCTAGGGATTCCCTTGATTTGCAATGCTATCACAACTGGTTGACATTTAACTCTGATATTTTAACTTCCCACTTTGAAATAGAAGGAACATAATCATGATCTAATGACTTAGCCCTTGGTAGAGGCCTAAATCCTGGCAATTGGAAATACAGGTTAAATTCTGGAAAGGAGTTAAGTTATATTTAGTTTCTTTTCAGGGTGTTGCAATTATCACTTCATTTATATGTCAGTGAGTTCTACCTAGGCAATCAGCAATTCAGATTTGTAATTCAGTTCTCAAATATTCAAATGTTAAATAGTATTTCAGGTCACAAAAGCAGCAGTTCTCAGCTTTCCCCATTTTAAAAGAAGATCTGGTAAAAAGCATATGCAGATTTGGAGTTAGATAAATAAAATTACAGATTGAGGTGAATAAAACATGTAAATTGCTACATCGTAAGATGCTTGATAAAATTTAAATGAGTCTTGGAAATGTTGTTTCCTTATTGATTTCTCCATTCAGATTTGCTGCTTGGTAATAATATATGTATCATAGTATTGGAAGCTTCGTATTTGTATCAAATATTTACAAATTTCTGTATGGTCTTAAGAGACACATATAATAAGATAAGGTATGTGTATGTATTTATTTATTGATTAGCTCTTGGGCCATATCAAAGTGCAGAGTTCCAGAAACAAATCATTACAAAAGTTTGGTAAAACAATTTAAATGAAATTAGAATAACGCACGATTAAAATGCCATTAGAATAAAATATGATCTAAAATGAAATCGGAATAAAATACAATCATTAGAGATACAAATTAAATATGATTAAAATTATATTATAATGTCACCCCTGCATCTATCCAATCAGTCTTAAACTACTATTAAAATTACATTATTAAATCAAATGGTCTTTCCTACAATCTACCACATTCTGCTGCACCAACTTTGTCCTTTTTTCCATCAACTTTACCGCAAATTTGGCAATCCATTTCACCAACTGCAAGTTAGAACCTAACAGACAATGTTGCAAGAAGTGCTCTTTAGACTTAGGGGTGCTGGTATAAAAGATCCTGCCCAATTGATGTTCCCTCAAATCTGAGTATAGGGGGCAATCAAAAATTACATGGGACATTGTTTCAACTTCCCTGTCCCACATAAACAGACTCTTTCTCTTACAGGGATACCCTTGTACCTACCCCAAAGCATGTTTGTTTGAAGTTGGTCTAATCTCAGTTTGGTAAAAAATCTCCTTATGACGGGAAATAAAGGCACAGTTAAATATTTTTCTATTTTAAAAATTTGTTTATTGACTGATAACCAGGGGCAAACTTTTACTGCTGTCACCTGTGCAATATCCGATTGGGTACTTATGTCCTTAAATCTCTGTGCAATCCAATTTCGGATCTACCTATGATCGTACTGCTGCCAATTTAAAGGAATATCAGAGCTAGATACCTGCTTCAGAACTCTTGATAACCAATTATTGTTATTACTTGAGATAATCTGCTCCATTAGCGCTAATTTTGGTAACCTCCCTTCCTCCATCTCTATTATTCTTAAGCAATAATAAACAGTCTTCAACAAGGCCCTAGTGCCAATCGCATGGACTCCCGTTTCTGCCCTTACTACACATGCTGGGGTTCCAGGGGACACTGCTAAAATTCTCCTCAGGAACTTATTTTGAGGAGTTTCCAGCCTAGGCAACTTAACTGACCCCCATATTTCTGCCCCATAGGTAAATACTGGTTCAATTTTCACCTGGAAGACCTTTAGCACTGGGATTAATGAAGATGGAGTTTTCTCTAAAATAAGTTTGTTTAATTGAGCCATCCGAGCCATGGCCTTCTGAGCTCCGGCTTTTACCTGCTTATTCCATTTGCCATTTGTCTGAAATACTAGCCCTAAATAGGTAAATGACTGAACTTGTTCTATTCTTCTGTCATTTAAAACCCATCTCCTCATATTTTGTTGACTGCTAAATATCATTACCTTTGATTTCTCTATGTTAATTGTCAAGCGATTTTTTTTTTTTACAATATGCTGCCAACCTCCCGAGTGACCTTCGTAGTCCCACCTGTGAGGCCTCAGCAAAATTATATCATCGGCCTATAACAAGCAATTGACCTGTCTTGTTCCTATACTAGGCCCATGGAGTGATGTATCTTCCAAACATTTTGGAAGGTCATTTAAATGTAAGTTGAAAAGTGTTGGGGCTAAGATGCAACCTTGTCTGATGCCCTTCTTTATTGGGATTGCATTTGTTACCGATCTTGTCCTATTCACTCGAACTCTTACTTGGGTTTCCGTGTATAACAATCTAATTAGATATAACAATTTCTTTTCAATTCCCATGGCCTCTAATTTATCCCATAAAATTTGTCTATCAATTGTGTCGAAGGCTGCTTTCAAGTCTATGAATGCCACATATAGTGGTTTTTTCCAAAACTTAAACTTTGTTATTAGATGGTCCAGCACAAAACAATTATCCATAGTAGAACTTCCGCTCCTGAAACCTGACTGTTCTTCAGCTAGAATGTTATTTCTCATTATCCAGTCCTCTAATTTATGAAGCAAATGCTTAGCATAAATTTTTGCTGAAATATCGATTAGACTAATTAATCAGAAATTATCTGGGTTATCTCTAGAAGCTTTTTTATGTAAGGGGATAATTATTGATGAATGCCAACTGGCAGGAATTTGCCTTGTTCTATTGATAAAAGTAGAGACCTGCCAGGACAGGTGCACACCAGGCTATGTTATCTTTAAATAATGATGCCGGGAGCGCATCCTATCCTGGAGCTTTGTTTGTCTTCAGGGAGGAGATTAAGCTCCTCACCTCTGTGATTGAAACTTCTTCCCACTGGGGTAAGGCTTCATATTCCTGTATCAAGCTCGGAGAGGATATAGCCTTATCAGAGCTTTCCGCTGCTGCTGGAGTGGCCAAATGCTTCTCCCAACTTTCTGTACTAATGTTCAATTGTTGGATCACTGGTGTACATTAGTAGTTGGACTAGACTCGACATTGCACTTAGTGTTAATCTCTTGTCTCAACACGTAGGTAAGGCAAAACAGTTTGGACATGCATTAAGAAATTATTGAAATACCTAAAACACACTAAACATATGAAGTTATTGTTAGAACCAACACATACTGATTATGCAGAATTATGTTGTTATGCAGATTCTGATTGGGCAAGTGATAAGAAATCACGTAAAAGTACTTCAGGTTATATGATGTTCTTAAATGGATGTCCTGTTTATTGGCAAGTGCGTAAACAGAATTTTGTTTCTTGTTCATCTACTGAAGCTGAATATGCTTGTGTTTCAGATGCATGTAATTCTCTAACATGGTTTGATGCTTTGGTCACAGATATCTGGACACGCCCGATCAGACTGATTACTGTGATGGAAGACAATGAATCGGTGGTTTTTATTTCTGAATCACATTTCACAGGTTCTAGGTCCAGACACATTGACATCCGTTATCAAAACATAAAACAATTAGTGAAAAAAGGTTTTGTTAAATTGCAGTATGTATCTACACATGATCAAATTGCTGATATGCTCAATAAGCTGCTTCCAGCAGCTCAACTTGAGTATCTGCGTAAGAAGATGTGCCTTATTTGATGATGTACCTGATATTCACTCAACCGCAAAAGAAGGGGTTGTCACTGCGTTTTTGTATTTACCAGATGAGCTCTTATTTTTGAACTTTCAGACTTACTGTAGCTTGCCAAGTTCTTATCTCTAAGCTAACTGCGCATGTCTACATTCCTTTCTTCTATCTTTCTTTGTTCTCCGGCCAGGAGAGGTGGCCAGGAAAGCTTTGCCAAGATGTAACTAATTAGCTAGTAAGATGTTTTATTTTTTTTATAACAAATAAATGAGTTTTTCTTATTAGAATATATCTCGGTTTTATTTTTCTTAAAGTATACTTCAAGGGAAGGTCACGATCCATTCTCTAATCAAGGTGCAATTACCCAAAGGCAGAATGGGATTAATTGCCACCCTGACAAGGCCAGCTTTGCTGCCTGTTCTAGGCCAGCCCATAAATTGTCAATATAGGAGGCCTTTTTTCTCTTCAATAGCTGCTTATATTTCTGCCTTATGGTAATATACTCCTTCTGTAATTCCATGTTTGGGCTGATTAAGTATCTTCTAAGTGATTTCCTAAGCTGTTTTTTTCTTTTCCTTACAATCATTATCAAATCATGTTGAGTAACTAGAATCAGACTGGTCCATTGGCTTGGTAGTCATGGAAAAATGCTTCAATTTATGGCATATTTCCACAAAATATACTATAAGCTCTTGTTCACCCGTACTGTTTGAGCATATATGCGCTAAGGCTTCCATGCATGGTGAATTCATGAATTCTGTCACTGCTTTGCTATCAACCCTCTTCCATGTTAGTCTTCTTTCATGGGCTATTTCTAAGTTGAAGCCTATTTGTTGAATTGTTTGATTCCTTTTCCTTAAGTTGGAAGGGATTGCCAGGGACATCTCAATCGGAAGATGATCACTTTCTGGCCTTGGTAACATCAAGACCGAAGTTGCCCCTGATACTAAGCTGTGAGAAACACAAAAATAATCAATAGAGCTACATGCCTTAGGGCCAAAAAAAGTTATGGTGTACCTTCTAACCTCCGAACACTGGCCTACAATTTGAAGGTTACAGTTGTATACCATTGTTAGAAATTTCCCCCCATCTTTGTTCTTTTTCCTATCTTGGGAGACCCATGATTGTTGGTTATGTAAATATCCATCTGGAATTGTACCATTTTCAATAAAAGGTTCCAACGAGGGACCCACACACGTGTTAAAGTCACCTGCCAAAATTAGAGGTGTATTTATAATTTTTTTACGTATATCTAATATTTTTACCTCTAATGCCTCCCACAAATCGCCCATTGCTGGATTAATATACACATTTACAAATACCATTGACTTCCCTTCATATGCCAAATGGATTGCTTGAAAAAATAAAGGGCCGGAATCCGAGTCTATCTCATTTCCCTTCCATCCTAGTTCGGCTTTTACCAAGATTTGCTCCAATCAGCAAATTCACTTTGGAAACAATGGCTTCTGAGTAATTGCTGCTTGTATATAAGAACCTTTGTGGCTAAGATGAAGTGAAGCAAAAAGATGTGGATTATGTGCAGAATGCTGCTTTTTGTTGTAGAAGTATTTTAAGGGAAGCATCTCTCAACTCTAACAAAGGAGAATTCCACTTCAAATATTTGCGTAGCTGTCTATTTATTTGTTTGTTTGTTTGTTTGTTTGTCCAATTTATATGCCGCCCTTCTCCGTAGATTCAGGGCGGCTTACAATGCATTATAGCAATAGTCTGCATACTTTTTGTATATACCTGCTTATTAGGGCTTTCAACTCCCCCTAAGCGGTGTTGTTCTATATAAAGTTGGCTTATTGCCCCCACAATCCAGGTCCTCAATTTACCTACCTCGAAAGGATGGAAGGCTGAGTCAACTTTGAGCCTGGTGAGATTCAAACTTGCACTAATTGCAGGCAGCTGGCAGCTAAGTGCTAGCACTTAACAGCACTTTAGTCTGCTGCACCATCGAGGCTCGGTGATGCAGCAGATTTGTAATCTGAACCAAGTGTAGACAATGAAAAAGAAACTTCTGCCTTACTGAAATGCATGTACATGGGATAGGATATAATTCAGTTGTAAGAACTGTTCCATGTGGAACAGTTCCATATGGAACTGTTATTGAGAAGGCTTTACAGGCTTGGCTTTTGTCAGTCAGTTTAGTTATTCTGCTAACCCATAATTGTTCTTAGGGAAAGAAAACTAGAGTTTCAATTGCAGTAATACAAATGTAATTGCCCCAATGGGCTGTTAAATTAAAAGACAATGATCAGGGCTGATGGGAACTGAAATCTAAGATTTATGAGAAGTGCTACATTAGTAGAGATTGTTATACAGAAAAATAATATTGTAAAATCATCTGAACGATATGGAAAATCTAATTTTATTCCATATATTGCCCAAGTGTGATTGGACACAAGGAATTTGTCTTGGTGCTTGCTCTCTCGGTGTACATAAAAGAAAAGATACATTCATCAAGAATCATAAGATACAACACTTAATGATAGTCATAGGGAAACAGTCAATATAAATCTTAAGGATACTAGCAACAGGGTTATAGTCATATAGTCATAAGTGGGAGGAGATTGGTGACAAGAACGATGAGAAGATTAATAATAATGCAGACTTAGTAAATAGTTTGACAAGAATTATTTGTTTAGCAGAGTGATGGCATTTGGGAAAAAACTGTTCTTGAATCTAATTGTTCTGGTATGCAGTGCCCTGTAGTGTCATTTTGAGAGTAGGAGTTGAAACAGTTTATGTCCAAGATGTGAGGGGTCTGTAAATATTTTCACAGCCCTCTTTTTGACTTGTGCAGTATACAGGTCCTCAATGGAAGGCAGGTTGGTAGTATTTGTTTTTTCTGCAGTTCTAATTATCCTCTGAAGTCTGTGTCTGTCTTGTTGGGTTGAGAACCAAACCAGACAGTTATAGAGGTGCAGATGACAGACTCAATAATTCCTCTGTAGAACTGGATCAGCAGCTCCTTGGGCAGTTTGAGCTTTCTGAGTTGGCACAGAAAGAACATTACTTGTTGTTTTTGATGTTAGGGGTCCATGAGATATGATAGAACCTAGAAACTTGAAAGTCGCTACTGTTGATACTGTGTTGTATAGTATTGTAAGAGGTGGTAGAACTTTAGGAGAAAGTCCACCACTATTTCTACGGTTTTGAGTGTGTTCAGTTCCAGATTGCTCTGCTCACACCAAGAGGTTAGTTGTTCAACCTTCCATCTGTTCATGGATTCATCATTATCTCGAATGAGACCAATCACTGTTGTGTCATCTGCAAACTTCAGTAGTTTAACAGATGGATCATTTGAGATGCAGTCATTGGTATATACTGAAAGCAAAACATTCATACCTTGGCTGAAGAAGTTGCAGGAAAAAAATGCCTTTAAAAACCTCTGGCGATCCCAGCTGAGTTGCCTGATCGTCAGAGGCTTCTAAAAGCATTTTTTTTCTGCAACCTCTTAAGGTTGTAGAAAAAATGCTTTTAAAAATAAAAAAAAAGTTGGCCATGCCCACCCAGTCACATTACACACACACCCCCACCAATCCACGCCCACAGAACCGGTAGCAACAAATTTTACATTTCACCACTGACTTATAGATACCATAATATGGAGTCCTTGTTATTCTTTGAGCTTAGTTATTTGCTTGCAGATGTTTAATTATCAAATTAAATATCATGAGTGCAAGCAGTGTTGTATTTGTTCCCTAAATTTACATAGTAGCCTGGTCTGGCTAGTGTTGATGTGGGTGTGACTTCCTCCTTGATAATTTTGATTAGGGTATTGTTTTCTGCTAGCTTGTTTGGTTGTTTCTAACCAACTAACCCAGAAGGACAGTGAAATGTCTCAGAAAACTGACTGATGGGTGAGAAATCTGTCTGACATAGAAATTATCCAAAGAGAAAATAATATTTTTAACCAAAGTACTGAATTTTGCAGTAACACCAGAACAGCTACCAATTGTAGTTCTTTTAACAGCCACAGAGTCAGTCATTAGGAACAATAAACTGGTATATGGACTCCCAAAAAATCCAGAAAGAGGGAACTCCATTCAGATCAATTGTCAGCAGCATCAACTCAGTCACCTACAACATTGCAAAACTTCTAACCACCTTATTAGCTTCTTTAGTTGGCATTACCACCCATCATATCAAATATTCACAGAACTTCACCAGCAAGGTTTGGAAACTAAAACTGGACCTGGGTGAGATCATGGTTTCCTATACTGTATGATATGACTTCCCTCTTCACATACATTCCAACAATTGGAGCTGGAGCAATTGTAGTGAAGAAATGACTGCTACCAGACAGCACCTTAGATGACAGGAGCAACCTCAGTCCAGACCAGATATGCACCATGCTGGACCTCTGCCTGACCACTATTTTAAATACAATAAAGGTTTCTACAGACAAAAACATTGCTGTGCCATGGGTTCACCGTTGTCTTCCATTGTGGCCAATCTCTACATGGAAGAGGTAGAAACCAAAGCCCTAGACTCCTTCACAGGAATTCCACTTACTCTCTGGTATAGGTATGTGAACAATACTTGGGTCAAGATCAAAACACAGGGACTTCCGGTTTCCCTGTCTTCGGCGACGACGGTGCCTTTTGAAGGACCGCCAGCCCCGCCGCTTGTAGAGCCGCTTCGCGATCGAGAAGCGGCTTGAAAACTTCAAAATCCTAAGGATTCTTGGAGGAGAGATAGCAGGGCACAGGTCGAGCCCCTGTAACCCCCCAGGGAATTGTTTCTGGGGAGGAAACAGGCGCAGCTCCCTCCCAACCTGCTGTGACTCCGGGCGGCGTGGGACGATTCTGCCTTTGCAGAACAAGCCGGCTGCAGGAAACATTTAAAGAGAAAGGAACTAACCTAAATAAGCAGCGGAAATCCACTTGAACCCTGAAACTCGCAATTGCAAGTATTAGCGCTTTGTTGAATCTTTAACTTGAGAAAAAATGCGAATGAGTGAAAGTGACTTGAAAAAATATGGCGCTCAGCATTAGAGTGAACGAGCCAGCGAGTGTGGATTGGTGAAGTCATCTTGCTTTGTTACAAAGTTACTAAGTTGCTATAAAGTTGCCTCGCTTGTAACAAGAGAAACAAGAGAAAAAATTCTCCATTTTTAATACTTGACTTTGTTTTACCTCAGTTTCTATTTGATTAAATCTGGGGGACTTTTTTAGAAGTCTCTGTGGAGGTGGGAGAGGAAAAAGAAAAGGAACTTCCCTCTTCAGAAAAACTAGCTTATGTGGCAGGATGGCCTCAAAGAAGCAGGAAGGGAAGGCAGCGGGGGGGGGATCCCCCACACATAAACATGAAACGCAGTTTCCCCCTGCTCAACAGTTACAGACTCAGAAAAAAGATTTTGATATGGGAGATTTAAAAGAATTTATTTCTAAAATTTTGGATGATAAATTTCAAAAATCCCAACAGGAAATAGATGACAAACTTCAAAAGTCTCAACAGGAAATTATGCAGAAAATTAATGAAGTTAAAGATATGGTGAAACAGAATCAAAACAAGGTGACCAAAAAAATATCAGATGTGGCGCCTGGCCTGGCAGAATTTATTATTAAAGTTGATTCTAAAGTGGATGAATTTAAATCAGAAGTCAATGTTAAGATGAAAGATAATGATCACAAAAATTTTGATGTTGATGATAAAATGCAGAGAGTTGAAAATGAAATTGTTATGATGCAATTCAGGGCAATGGAATTCGCTATACGGCTTCGAGGAATTAGAGAAGATGAAAGACAGGATTTGAGACAGGTCTGTGCTGAGGCTCTGGCTGTGATTTTAAAAATTAATCCTGATGTGGTTTTTTACAAAATAGATAAAATTTACAGAGTGAATTCCTGGGTGGCCAGACAAAGACAATTGCCTAGAGATGTGGTCATATATTTTACAGATAGAGCAATAAGAAATGATATCCTGCAAAAATCTTTTCATACCTCTGTGCAAGTAGGGGGTTCACAAATTGGAGTTTATAAAGAATTACCACCTAAAATGCTGAAAACCAGAAAAGACTATGGCTTTCTTGTTAAAGAATTGCAAAATCAAGAGATACCATTTCGGTGGGATGCCCCAACTGGTATAATTCTGAGATACAAGGGAGAAAGACATCGTTTGAATACTGTGGAGAAGGCGGAGTATTTTTACACTACTATTTTTAAAGAAAGAACACCATCTCCACGTACATCCACAGTTCTGGAGATTAAGGAGAGTGATAAGAAGCAACTTCAACAAGAATCGCAACAACAGTCTAAGCAGGAATCAGAGGAAACGAAGGGCGCTGAAGGAGGTTTTTTGGATGAGCCTTTGTTGGAATCTTCTCCAATCCTGGACCCGGTTTGGATGGTTGAAGTTAAGGATCAGTGTATAACTCGAACAAAATCTAAGCAACTTAAAGAAAAGCAACAACAGGAAAGACAAGATAAAAAGGGAGCTAAGAGTACTACACAAGAGACTGGAGCCATGGGGGGAGCAGGACCGAAGATTTCGGAAGGTTATTCTGCTCTTTGCTCCAGAAAGATAATGATGATGATTAAGTGCTTATCTTGGAATGTGAATGGGTTGAATTCAGCACAGAAAAGGAAGAAATTATTTGCATATTTGAAACAATTTAATAACGATATAATTTGTCTACAAGAAATGCATATTACAGTTCAAGATCAAAACTATTTGAAAAACTCCAAATTAGGAACACACTTTATATCTTCAACTATGCAAAAAAAGAATGGTGTGGTTATTTATGTAAATAAAAAATTAAGAGCCAAAGTTATAGAAGCAGATCAAGATGGTAGGTTCGTAGCAATTGAATTACTTACAACAAATGGCCAAATTCTTTTGATTGGAATTTATGCTCCGAATCAACAACAGGACCACTTCTACAAAATGTTACATACTAAAATACAACAATGGGATTACAGATCTATTTTAATTATGGGAGACTGGAATGGAGTAATTGATTCTAAATTAGATAAAAAGAGTTTGGCGAAGTCTAGGATTAGATTACCACAGACTTTTTTTGATATGAAAGAAGATTTGGAACTAAAAGATATTTGGAGAATACATAATCCAAAAGAATTGGACTACACTTTCTTTTCTGACAGACATAGATCCTTCTCTAGGATTGACTTCATTTTGTTGTCAGATGATTTACTTGTCAAGACAAAAAGAACAAAGATTTTTCCAAGAACTTTGACTGACCATAGCCCAGTATGGATAGAAATTGAGATAGGTAAGACTGAGAAACGCTCTTGGAGATTAAATGAAAACTTGTTCAGATATGAAAAAAAATATAATAGAACTTAAAAATGATAAGTATAAATCTTTGTATAAATGTATAAATGATTAGTTAATTGACTATATACCGCACGTGTAAATATGCAATATGACATCACGCTTGCCGAACCGTTTAGTTTGAAGTGTAATATGTTCTTAACTCAATAAAATTGTTAAAAAAAAAAGAACTTAAAAAGTACTTGAAAGAGTTTTTTGAAATAAATTTGAATAAAGGCACCCCAATGGAAATTGTGTGGGATGCAAGCAAGGCTTATATGAGAGGGGAGCTTATTTATATGAACTCTAAACACAGACTGATTCGACAAAAGAAAAGACTTGAATTGGAAGCAGAAATAAAGAATAAAGAACAGTTACTTATTAAAAATCCAACAGATGAAAGAATACGTGGTGTTATAAAACTTTTGAAAGACCAATTCCAACTGCTTATGGCGGAACAAGTTGCAACAAATTTACAATATGCGAAGCATAATACATTTTGTAATGCCAATAAACCGGGCAGATGGTTGGCCTATACACTGAGGAAAAAACAGAGTATACGGACTATTGATAGTATCGATATTGGAGGGAAAGAAATTTATCAACAAAAATTAATTAAAGAAGTTTTTGTGGACTATTACACTAAATTATATGCTAAAGAGGATGTGCAGAATGGACTTATAGAAAAATACTTAGATAATAAAAGAGTTATAAAAATTACTGACCAACAAAAGGAAAGAATGAATCATCCTATAACAGAGGAGGAGATAATAGTAGCAATTAAACAATTAAAAACAGCCAAAGCTCCTGGAATGGATGGTCTGACTGCAGTGTATTATAAAACTTTGCAAGCAGAAATGGTGGAACAACTTAGAGATTTATTTTGTAATATACAACAAGGGGGTAAAATACCCCCATCATGGACAACAGCCTATATTTCTTTGATACCAAAAGAGCAAGCAGGTCCTAAAAAACCGGAGAATTATAGACCAATATCTCTTCTGAATACTGATTATAAAATTTATGCAAAAGTATTAGCCAACAGGTTGATGCCAGTAATTCAAAAGGTGATTCATGATGACCAAGCGGGATTTATCGAGGGTAGATACATGAAGGACAATGTAAGGCAAGTAATAGATTTATTGGAATATCTTGAGAAGAATAAACAGATCCCTGCAGTGCTGGTTTTCTTGGATGTAGAGAAGGCCTTTGATAGAGTGGATTGGAATTTTCTATTAAAGACTTTAAAAAAGATGGACTTTGGGGATCAATTTATACAGGCGGTTTCAGCAATTTATCAAGAGCAAAAGGCACAGATTATCATCAATGGAAGTTTGACAACAGAGTTTAAAATTGAAAAAGGAACAAGACAGGGATGTCCACTGTCCCCACTTCTATTTATTTTAACATTAGAAGTCTTGTTAAATACAATACGGGACTCTAATATCTTGAAAGGTATAATGATAAGGCAAGAGGACTACAGAATAAAGGCATTTGCAGATGATCTGGTTGTTACCCTAACACACCCAATGGAATCAATAATCCAGATGAAGGACATTATACAAGACTATGGTAAAGTTTCAGGTTTTAGACTGAACCAGAAAAAAACTAAGATGATAGTTAAAAATATGACACAAGATCGTAAACACGAGCTTGAAAGAAGGGCAGGTTTTGAGATTGTACCAAAGGTAAAATATCTAGGAGTTCAGGTTGCAGAATCAAACACAAAATTGTTTCAAAATAACTATGAGGTGTTGTGGCGAGAGGTTCAGAAAGATATGGAGATTTGGAAAAAACTGCAGCTGTCTCTACTTGGAAGAATAGCAGCAATTAAGATGAATATTTTGCCAAGATTTCTTTTTTTGTTTCAAATGATTCCGGTGCTTAATAGTGATAAACAATTGAAAGTGTGGCAAACTGGAGTGAATAAGTTTGTCTGGAACGAGAAAAAGCCGAGAGTGAAATTGAAAATTATGCAAGATGTTCCAGAAAGGGGAGGTCTTAAACTTCCAAACCTACAGTTATATTATGATGCAGCAGCTTTGACTTTAACAAGTGATTGGTTTGGAGGGAAAAAGACTGGAATATTGAACACAGAAAGTTTTGATTTGGAATTTGGATGGCATGCCTACTTATTTTATGACAACAAAGTGGACAAAGTATTTAAAAGCCATATACTTAGAGACTCTTTGATGAGAGTTTGGAAGAAGCACCGACTCAAATGGGATTATAAAATACCGCTATGGCTGGATCTTGGTCATACTTTGTGGAATACAAATATAATGTCACTCGGGGGGGGGTTTATACAAAGAGGTTCTTTTTACAGATGCGGGCAGATGGCAGCTGAAGACATTACAGACACTGTTGGCTGAAGGGATTAATTTAACTTGGCTACAATATAATCAATTGCAATTGAGATGGAAAGAGGACCAAAAAACTGGTATTATGATGCATGAGGAAGAATTGGTTAGACATATAAAAGAGAAAGGTCCAATGCATATTAAAAGACTTTATAATGTTTTGTTAGAAAGGGATTCAGAAACTGAATTAGTTAAAGATTGTATGATTAAGTGGGCACAAAATTTTGAAGAACCAGTGATGTTGGAAACATGGGAAAAAATTTGGGTTCAGAACGTTAAATTTACACAGTGGCAGAATTTGAGGGAAAATTTTTATAAAATGTTTTATAGATGGCATTTAGACCCCAAAAAGTTGTCATGTATGTACCCTAATGTTCAGCCTAAATGTTGGAGATGTGATTGTTTAGATGCTACATATTATCATGTTTGGTGGATCTGTAGGAAAGTCAAGGCTTTTTGGATAAAAATTTGGTGGGTCATGCAGAATGTTTTGAAGAAAAAAATTCAATTTTCTCCACAACTGTTTTTACTGGGTACAGTTAAGGGTTTTACATTGGGTGAAACAAAATTGATATTGTACATGATAACAGCAGCAAGATTGTTGATAGGTAAATACTGGAAAAATGAAGCTTTGCCCACGATCGAGGAATGGACTTTGAAGATGGCCAGTTTTGCAGAGATGGCGAAGATTTCAGCATATTTAAAAGATTGTTCACAAGAGACTTATGAATGGGAATGGAAAAAGTGGATAGATTATGTTCAGAACAAATATCAAACAAGGAAGTATCAAATAGCCTTTATTTGAAAATGTTATATTAAGATAGAAATATTTTAATGTAATGAAGATGAAAATTTATAAGGGGGAGGGAGGGGTTCAAGTTTTATATAAGTTTTATACAAAGGAGGGTTTTTCCTTTTACCTGATATGAGTATACTGTGCGGAAGTCCGGGGGGAGGGGAGGGTTAGGGTGGGTTAGGGAGGTTGGGAAGTTTGGGGTGGGTTGAGGGGGGGAAAAAAGAGGTGAAAATGTAATTGTAAAACTTTTGCAATAAAAAAAAAAAGATCAAAACACAGGAATTGGAAGCATTCACCAAACATATCAACTCTGAAGACAGATACATCAAATTCATGTGGGAAGATGTTAAGGAAAATAGTCTAGCCTTCCTGGACTGTGTAGTACACATTAAGGAAGACAGGAGCCTTAACACTGAAGTTTACAGAAAATCCCCACACAGAGACCAATATTTACATTTTGATTCTCACCACCCACTGCAGCACAAAGTTATCAGAGTTATCAGAACCCTACACCACCAGCAAAGATGGGAAAGAAAAAGTATTAATACACATCAAGGAAGCACTTGGAGTGTGTGTCTGTCCCAAGTGGGCCTTCATCAAATCCCCAAAAATACCCAGCAGGAGCTCCTCCATAACAGATAAAGAAGAAAACAATAAATTAAGCAATGTTCATAAATTGCAGGAATATCTGAAAAGTTCAGGAGGATCTTCAGCCAACACAACTACATGCACACTTTAAACTCAAAAATACGCTAAGGCAGAAGCTTGTCCACCTGAAGGATAAAACACCCAGACACAAACTGAGCAATGTGGTATATGCAGAATAATGCACTGAGACATTGTACAGATCTGTATATTGGGGAAACAAAACAACCACTTTATAAACGCATGGCACAACATAGGAGAAGAAACCATCAGGACAAGATTCAGCAGTCCATCTGCATTTACTATACAAAGGCCACTCTTTTGAAGACAGCAAAGCCCACATTTTGGACAGAGAGGACCACTGGTTTGAAAGAGTGGTCAAAGTGGCCATCTATGTCAAAACTGAATAGCCCGCTCTCAATAGAGGGGGAGGGGTGGAACTTAATCTATTTCCAGTCTACAACACAGTCCTTTCAACAGTTCCAAGAAGACTGTAAACCCATCTCCACTATTCAAATGACCCTGACAACACAGATGAACCTCCAAGTGGCCACAACAACTCTTAAAAGGATGCAAATGACCAGCTATCTGCAAGGAATGTAAATCCTTCCATTCCCCACCATCCAGTCAGAGCTGAAGAAATTTCTTGGTTGAGAAACAAAAGTCTTCAAAGAAAAACAAGGAAGTCTATCCTGTTTCCCCCAAAATAAGACATCCCCTGATAATAAGCCCAATTGGGCTTTTGAGCGCATGGCAATAAGGCCAAGTGCTTATTTCAGGGTTCAAAAAAATATAAGACAGGGTCTTATTTTCAGGGAAACACAATAGTTGCCTCTTGAAAAAGGGTCATTCCATGTCAGGTGGTCTGATTTCAGAAAAGTGCCCTGCTCAACCATCACAGATTTTGATGAAATTTGGTGTGAACATGCACACACATCCCCAATGAACATTGGTAAAGTGTTATGTGTGCTGATGCAATACTTATGGAGATATAGTCATTTGTGTGACCCCATACTGCAGCCTTCTATAGTATGACTCTGAGGTCTCAGCAAATTTAAGACATAGTATCTCTGGCAATATTTTGTTGAGAGAAACAAAACTTGGCCATCTTGTACAACTTTTTGTGCTCTATTAAACAAAATAATAAAAACATTTTCCTGAGTGATCTGAATTTTGAGGGCTTTATATGTTAGAGATGAAACACTGATTCTACTTTTTTTAGGGGGTTTGAAACATTCTCTTTCTAATGAGAATGATTTAACAGAGTTTACAGAAGGTCTTTTTTTGTAAAAGCAGGCTGAAAATACCCTATTTTTGGCATTTTTACAAAAACCGTCACCTTTACACTCAATTTGTGAACTATTGGAAAACAATAGGAGAATGAAATTTTATATTCAAAAACCTTGTGTTACTAAGTTATTATGCACAAATTTTCATGTTTATCATACCTTTCCTTCCAGAGATATAAAAAGCCAAACTTTACCCTTTTTTTGAGCCACAGTAATTTTTGGCCAACTTTGCTCCAAATTATCTAGATGGAGATCACTCATTAGAATGTTTTTATTATTTTGTTTAATAGAGCACAAAAAGTTATACAAGTTGGCCAGGTTTTGTTTCTCTCAACAAAATATTGCCGGAGATGTTATGTATCAAATTTGCTGAAACCTGTGTCATACTACAGAAGGCTGCGGTATGGGGTCACACAAAAGACTATATCTCCACAAGTATTGCACATGTAACACTGTACCAATGTTCATTGGGGACGTGTGTGCATGTTCACACCAAATTTCATAGAAATCCTTGATGGTTGAGCAGGGAGCCCCAGACCACTTGACATGGAATGACACAAAAGCATCTTTGGGACCCTAGGACTATGACTAAGTATTTAATAAATGGCAGAGAAAATGAAATAGCATGAAGTTCATATAAACATAATTGTACAGAATTTTTTATTATTTTCAAAAATTCCCATTATGTGAAGAGTATATGGAAAGAATAAATGGAAAGAAAGCAAATTACTGGGCTTGGTAGATCACTAAAGCAAATTATTAAGGAATTAAAGAAATATAACCCAGTCAGATTTCCTCCATATAAGTGGACTACAATCTCAAGAATTCTGAAAAACAATGATATGGAGAGGGTACAGGTTCAGTACAACTGCTGTTATATACTAAGCCAATGTTTTTCAACCTCAACAATTTTAAGAAATTTCAACTCCTAGAATTACCCATCCAGCATGCATGAAATCCATGGCTAAATGGGTAAATTTTATATAAATAAATATGGGTAAATCTAGTAGTACATTTGAAATTGTAGCACAATTTAAAACTATGATTTGTCATAAATTTACTCGCCTAAAGTATTTTTGGGGATTTTTCTGAAGCCTGGCAAAGGGGTTAATCAATTATTGTTTTCCACATGGAGCTTCTGGACATAAATATAATAAGCAAGAACAGCTACAGAAGTGGGCTTTTCCAGCTGCAGAGCCTTTCTGCAGTTCCCGAGGGTTTTTTTTTCAACTCTCCTGAAACATCTGGGTCAATAGTGGCATAAGAAGATGGTGAAATGTTCAGCATCTTCTAATCCATGTCTTGTTTAGGATTTTTTAAAGGTATTGTCATCCAGACATCATAACAGTTCCAATCTAAGTGAAAGACAATCCTCGCTTAAGTACTTGCATGCTATAATAGTCTGTATTAGACATCGCTACGGACCAGATATGCATATTGTAGTGTGTGGCCACATTTAATTAATTTAATTTAATTAATTCAATTTATATGCCGCCCCTCTCGGAAGACTCAGGGTGGCTCACAATACATTTCAAAAAATCATTATAAAAAAACATTTAAAAATTAAAAACATTAAAAACATTAAAAACTTATTCACGCCATTCATGGCCGGATCTTGCCAGATCACAAGAGCCAGATCAACAGCCCCAGGCCTGCCAGAAAAGCCAGGTCTTCACTGCTTTTCGGAAGGCCAATAGGGTGGGGATGGTCCGGACCTCAGGAGGTAACTGGTTCCAGAGAGCTGGGGCAGCCACATAGAAGGCCCTCCCCCATGGGCCCACCAGCCAGCATTGTTTAGCTGACGGGACCCGGAGGAGACCAACTCTGTGGGATCTTACCAGTCGCTGGAAGCTATGCGGCAGAAGGCGGTCTCAAAGATCAAAGCCCACACAACTGTTATATTGCACTCATTATAGCTTCATATATTCTTTTATTTTTCCCTTCTCCATTAAGGTGACCAGACGTCCCACTTTTGGCGGGACAGTCCCGCTTTTGAGCAATTTGACCCGCGTCCCGCGGCGTTTTAAAAAAGTCCCGATTTTTCATTCTGCCTCCTGAGTCCCGGCTGCCTCCTGAGTCCCCGCTGATGGCTAGAGGGGAAAAAAACTGTTTAAACTCTTGCTGCGGGGCTTCAAAGGGCTGACCGACAGCTGATCAGTGTTTTAAAAAAATGAGTAGACCCATGCCTGCAAAAATAGAAAAAACAGCCCCTACAGCTTCCGCTAGGTTAATTAGCTGCAAAAAGTTCCTGGAGCAGATTTTTTTCCCCCTAGCTATGCTGAAAACAAAGGCGAAAGCGAAAATAAAGCTGCAACGTGACAAAATGAGGTAGAGAGAGATTTCTTTCTTTTTCTTTTCCTTTTTCCTCACCAAAAAAGGTAGGTGCAAAACTGCAAACAATGGGAAATTTAGGGCAAAAGAGGAGAGTTCAAGATTTTAAAACACAAAAGAAAAAAAGCTCTATTTAACTAGGGAATTATAATAATTGAGATACTATTAATAATTGTATATTGTGTTGAAAGCAGAAATGGTTAAGTTGTGGTTTGGAGGAATATATGGGGGAAATTATTTGGTTTATTATTATTGGTAAATATAATTAATTGATTTGTAAGAAATTGGATTGCATGGAAATAATTGGAATATTCATGTTCATATTGATTAATATACAAAAAAGATAGTTATATAACTAATTGATTTATATTAAAATGTTGAATTTGTATTAAACAACTGTATTACATAATTACATAATTAACCAATGTGAGGATAGATATAAAAATAGATGGCAATGGGAAGGGGTATAATATAGAATAGAAGGGAAAAATTGAATTTGATTAAGATTAGAGATGAGGATGAAGGGTAATATTGTTTTTTTACAAAAATAGATGAGGAATAAATATGGCAAAAAGGAAATATAGAAATTGTAAATTTAATTGAAATGACTAAACGCTGTTTAAATTTGTGAACCAGCCAAATATTCTGTTCAAAGAAAATACATTGTATGTTTGTATGTGTGTTTCTAATTATTGCTATTTATTCATATTTGTTCTCTTTTATTCTTTAAAGTTGAACAATTCATTCTTTATCTTAATATCTTTATATTTGCTTGGGGTTGGCTTTCTTCCCTTTCATCTTTTTTATTGTACAGCAATCTTTCTCCTCAAACCTACCACCTCTCTCTTTTCTTTCCTTCTTACTTTCTCTTCCCCCCCTTCTTCTCCTCCCTACTTCCTCTTCCTTTCTCCTTCTCCTCCTCTCTTCCTCCCTCTCTTACCCTCACTCCTACTCTAATTTCCATTCCTTCATCCCTCTCTATTGCTGTATCCTTTAATGCATATGGACTACTCAGAGGGCTGAAAAAGTTATTTTTGACTGGTCCTCACACTTTTGACCAGTCCTCGAACTTACGACTGTCCTCACATTTTACATTTTTGCCCTATCTTGTCATCATGGTGAAGAGAAGCAGTTGTGAAATGAGTGACATGGTTGTTAAGAATGCTGCACGGGCATAAATGTGAGGATGGTCATAAGTGTGAGGACCAGTCAAAAGTGTGAGGACCTGTCAGAAATGACTTTTCAGCCCTCTGAGTAGTCCCTATACACATAGCCATGGCCACCCGGTCATATGACCAGCTAGCCATGCCCACCCAGTCACATGGCCTCCAAGCCACGCCCACACAATAAGCCATGCCCACAATGGTGTCCTTCTTACCAATGTTAAAATCTGTTCACCTTATTCTCCATTCTTTTCAAATAATTTTATTTTCTTCAGTTTTTAATTTACTACAGACCATTCTTTGTTTATTTAATCCACCTCTGGCATTCTTCAGACCTGGGGACAAAATATAACCCTGGATTTGGACATAGATTTATGGAAAGAATTTAACAGATAGTATATTCTTCTACAATAAGCAAAATATAACCAGATCAACAAAGATTACATAAGGAAGGAATAAATAAGCACATCAGAATTAATAGTAGCTCTTTAAACAGTTTTTCTTTGTCCTATTCTTTCTCTTAATCTGAAGCATTTAAATATTTTAAACATTATTTTTCTGAACTATTCTGGGCATAAAGAATGATGCAGCATTATTGAAAATATGAGGCTACAAACAGATTGGAAGTGGAATAAATTAGATTTAATCCATATTAACTTTTCAGGTTCTTAAGTATTTATATTTTAAAGCCCTTCTCTTTCCAATGGCATTTAAAAGATGTAATTTCTGAGAAATACATTAGAATCTGAATGTAACAAACAATGTAAACTTAATATGCCTAAAATACATGCTGGAGGGCAAATATACATATGTGGAATCAGATAAAATAGCCTTTTTTAAAATAAAAAAATCTACATTACAGAAAAGTTGCTAGTGTTGCTATAAGGTGTACATCAATTGCTAGCTCCACATCTCAGCTGTTTCTTCTTCATCTTAAAATATGCTTTATTTAAACATTCAAGATGCATTATGTGCAGATTTAATAGAAATGGATTAGTTCAAGCTACTCCAAACCTCGACTCTTGTCTTTGTGACAAGACTTATTTGAATCTCTAATGCAGTGAAAGAAAAACTCACGACATAAGGTGAAATTGCCAAAATGAAATTTCCTATGAAAAATTTATTGTCAAACAATGCAGTCATTAAATGAGGCATCATGTGATCACATTGATTTTACAACCTTTTTATTTATTTATTTACAACCTGCATTTATTATTTGTTTTAATAATTGTTAATTATATTTTAAGAATAGGTGACAAATTGTTAATCTTTGATGTGACAAAGAGAGAAGTTGTTTTGTATGTTTCTTTTCTTTTTCTGCTACATTCTTACTTTTTCTTTTTACTTTATACTAATCTTTTTTATTTCTGTGCACTTTCTAATTTTTCTTTTTTCTTTTATTTTTTTAGCTTGCATTAGTTTGTATCTATATAATGTAATCTTAATAAAATTATTATAAAAAAGTGTTGATGCATGAATTTAGAATGTAAATGTCATAAACCCTCCTAGAACTGCCAAAAGTGTCAAAAATATGTAAGAATTCCTGCTGATGAAAATTATGACAAGCTTTTAAACATGCATTGCATTTTTGACTACTAAAATTAATAAGAATGTGCTGGTTGAATGAATGCTAGTTGCCGAGGAAACTATGCTATGCACATTCTAAAAAGTTTTACTACCCAGTGTCATTATGTATATATTTGCTTCCTTCTTGTCAGATAAACAATACCATTTGCAAAATCCACTCCCCATTAAACAATGTTCCAGGACATTTAAATAATTTTCTCTTCTTCAGTTTCTTAATATCAGCTCCTCTAAATTAACACATCTCATTAAATTTCTCATTTATATACAATAATTCATATTTCTGCTCATCAGAGCATCATAAATGGTATTGTTGAAGTTTCCAAAAGATTGTCTATTAACAAACTAAAACCACAGTTTCTTTCTTGCTTCAATCACTGCTTGTATTGTATTGCTATTGAGAAGAAAAGGCATATACTGGGAAGACCAAACAGAATTGGCCACAATTAATTATTAATTAATTTATATACAGTTTTTCATAATCCATGACAGGTTGCTTATAAATAAAATAAAATAAAAATTCAAATACTAATGAAGCAAAATTATTTAAACTTTAACTTTCATTAGTTTCAACAATCTATATAGGCTTCCGGTTTCCTCGTCTTCGGCGGCGACGGTGCCTTTTTAAGCGCCGCCAGCCCCGCCACTCGTAGAGCCGCTTCTCGATTGCGAAGCGGCTTGAAACCTTCAAAATCTTTAGGATTTATGAAGAAGAGGCAGCAGGGTACAGGTTGAGCCCCTGCAACCCCCCCAGGGAATTGTTTCTGGGGAGGAAACAGGCGCGGCTCCCTTTCAACCTGCTGAGACTCCGGGCGGCGTGGGACGTCTCTGCTTCCGCAGAAAAAGCCGGCTGCAGGAAACTTTTAAAGAGCGAGGAAATAACCCAAATAAACATTTGAAATCTACCTGAACCCTGAAATTTTGAACTGCAAGTATTAGCTTTCTGCTGATTTTTTATACTGAAGTGAAAGTTTCTGAATGAGTGAAAGTGACTGGAAAAAATATGGCGCTCAGCATTAGAGTAAATGTATCAGTGGGTGTGGATTGGTGAAGTCATCTTGCTTTGTTACAAAATTAAAAAGTTGCTATAAAGTTGCTCCGGCTGTAACAGAAACAAGAAGAAAATCTCTCTCTCTCCCTTTCACCTGACTTTGCTGCATTATAGCTTTGCCTTGATTAAATCTGGGGGACCTTTTTAGAAGGCTTTGTGGAGGTGGCAGAAGAAGCGGAACCTCCCTTTTTAGAAAAGCTAGCCTACGTGGCAGGATGGCTTCAAAGAAGCAGGAAGGCAAAACAGGGGGGGGATCCCCCACACGCAAACAGGACACGCAGTCACAAGCCCAGAAAAAAGATTTTGATATGGGAGATTTAAAAGAATTTATTTCAAATATCCTGGATGACAAATTTCAAAAAGCTCAACAGGAAATAGATGATAAAATAAATAAAATAGATGATAAAATTCAAAAGTTTCAACAGGAAATTATGCAGGAAATGCAGCAGAACCAAAAGGAGGTGACCAAAAAAATAACAGATGTGGCGTCTGGCCTGGCAGGATTTATTATGAAAGTTGAGTCAAAAGTGGATGAATTTAAATTAGAAGTTAATGCTAAGATGAAAAATAATGATCATAAATTTTTTGATGTTGATGACAAGATGCAGAGAGTTGAGAACGAGATTGTTATGATGCAATTCCGGGCAATGGAATTTGCTATACGGCTTCGAGGAATTAGAGAAGAGGAGAGACAAGATTTGAGACAGATCTGTGCTGAAGCCCTAGCTGTGATCTTAAAAATTAATCCTGATATGGTCTTTTGTAAAATAGACAAAATTTACAGAGTCAACTCTTGGGTGGCCAGACAAAGACAATTGCCTAGAGATGTGGTCATATATTTTACAGACAGAGCAATAAGAAATGATATCCTGCAAAAATCTTTTCTCACTTCTGTGCAAGTGAGTGGATCCAAGATTACAGTCTACAAGGAGCTTCCACCTAAGATGTTGAAATCCAGAAAAGATTTTGGCTTTCTTGTTAAAGAACTGCAGAATAATCAAATCCCATTTCGTTGGGACGCTCCAACTGGCATAATTTTGAGATATAAGGGAGAGAAACACCGTTTGAATACTGTGGAGAAGGCGGAGCAATTTTATACTCATATCTTTAAAGAAAGAACACCATCCCCACGTACATCTACAGTTTTGGAGCTTAAAAAGAGTGACAAGAAGCAACCTCAAGAATCGCAACAACAATCTAAGCAGGAATCAGAGGAGCTGAAGGGCGCTGAAGGAGGTTTTCTGGATGAGCCTTTGCTGGAACCTTCTCCAATCTTGGAGTCGGCTTGGATGGCTGAAGTCAAGGATCAGCGTATAACCCGAGCAAAAGCCAAGCAACTTAAAGAAAAGTTACAGCAGGAAAGACAAGATGAAAAGGCTGGGGCTGTGGGGAATGCAGGACAGAAGATTTCGGATGAAATCCGAATGTTCTGCTCTTTGCTCCAGAAAGAGAATAATGATGATTAAATGTTTATCTTGGAATGTGAATGGGTTGAATGTAACACAAAAAAGGAAGAAAGTATTTGCATATTTAAAACAACATAATAATGATATAATTTGTTTACAAGAAACGCATATTACAGCTCAAGATCAAAACTATTTGAAAAATTCCAAATTAGGAACACATTTTATATCTTCAACTAACCAAAAAAAGAATGGTGTGGTTATTTACGTAAATAAAAAATTAACAGCCAAACTTATAGAAGCTGATCAAGATGGCAGGTTTGTAGCAATTGAATTACTTTCTGCTAATAATCAAATTCTTTTGATAGGAATTTATGCTCCTAACCAACAACAGGACTATTTTTATAAAATGCTGCATACGAAAATACTTCAATGGGATTACAGATCTATTTTAATTATGGGAGACTGGAATGGAGTAATTGACTCTAAATTAGACAAAAAGACTTTGGCGAAGTCAAGGATTAGATTACCACAGACTTTTTTTGATATGAAAGAAGACCTGGAATTAAAAGATATTTGGAGAATACATAACCCAAAAGAACTGGATTATACTTTCTTCTCTGACAGACATAGATCCTTTTCCAGGATTGATTTCATCTTGTTGTCTGATGATTTACTTGTCAGGACAAAAAGAACAAAGATTCTGCCAAGAATTTTGACTGATCATAGCCCAGTGTGGATAGAAATTGAGACACGCAAGACTGAGAGACGCTCTTGGAGATTAAATGAAAACTTGTTCAGATATGAAAAAAATATAATAGAACTTAAAAAGTATTTGAAAGAGTTTTTTGAAATGAATTTGAATAAAGGCACCCCAATGGAAATTGTGTGGGACGCAAGCAAAGCTTATATGAGAGGGGTGCTTATATATATGAATTCTAAACATAGGTTGACTCGACAAAAGAAAAGACTTGAACTGGAAGCAGAAATAAACAACAAAGAACAGTTACTTATTAAAAACCCAACAGATGAAAGAATACTTGGTGTCATAAAACTTTTGAAAGACCAATTCCAAATGCTTTTAGCGGAACAAGTTGCAACAAATTTACAATACGCGAAGCATAATACATTCTGCAACGCCAATAAACCGGGCAGGTGGTTGGCCTACACATTAAGGAAGAAACAGAGCATACGGACTATTGATAGTATTGATATTGGAGGGAAAGAAGTTTTCCAACAGAAATTAATAAAAGAAGCTTTTCTTGAATATTACACTAAACTATATGCCAGAGAGGAGGTGCAGAATGGACTTATAGAAAAATATTTAGACAACAAAAGAGTTACAAAAATCACTGAGCAACAAAAGGAAAGAATGAATTATCCTATAACAGAGGAGGAGATAATAGCAGCAATAAAACAATTAAAAACAGCTAAAGCTCCTGGAACGGATGGTCTGACTGCAGTGTATTATAAAACTCTGCAGGCAGAAATGGTGGAACAACTTAGAGACTTATTTTGTAATATACAACAAGGGGGAAAAGTACCCCCATCATGGATTACAGCTCATATTTCTTTGATACCAAAAGAACAAGCAGGTCCCAAAAAACCAGAGAACTACAGACCAATATCTCTTTTGAATACGGATTACAAAATTTACGCAAAAGTATTAGCCAACAGATTGATGCCAGTAATTCAAAAGGTGATTCATGAGGATCAAGCGGGATTTATTGAGGGTAGGCACATGAATGATAATGTAAGGCAAGTAATAGATTTATTGGAATATCTTGAGAAGAATAAACAGATCCCTGCAGTGCTGGTTTTTCTGGATGCAGAGAAGGCCTTTGATAAAGTGGACTGGAATTTTCTATTAAAGACTTTAAAAAGGATGGACTTTGGGGACCAATTTATTCAGGCGGTCTCAGCAATCTATCAAGAACAAAAGGCACAGATTATTATTAATGGAAGTTTGACAACAGAGTTTAAAATCGAAAAAGAAACAAGACAGGGATGTCCGCTGTCCCCATTGTTGTTTATTTTAACACTAGAAGTCTTGTTAAACACAATAAGGGACTCTAATACTTTGAAAGGTATAATGATAAGGCAAGAGGATTACAGAATAAAGGCATTTGCAGACGATCTGGTTGTTACCCTAACACAGCCAATGGATTCAATAATCCAGATGAAGGACATTATACAAGACTATGGTAAAGTTTCAGGTTTTAGATTGAACCAGAAAAAAACTAAGATGGTAGTTAAAAATATGACACAAGATCGTAAACTTGAGCTTGAAAGGAGGGCAGGTTTTGAGATTGTACCAAAGGTAAAATATCTAGGAGTTCAGGTTGCAGAATCAAATATGAAATTGTTTCAAAATAACTATGAGGTGTTGTGGCGAGAGGTGCAAAAAGATATGGAGACTTGGAAAAAACTGCAGCTGTCTTTACTTGGAAGAATAGCAGCAGTTAAGATGAACATTTTGCCAAGATTTCTTTTTTTGTTTCAAATGATTCCGGTGCTCAAAAATGATAAACAACTAAAAGTATGGCAAACTGGTGTGAACAAGTTTGTCTGGAACGAGAAAAAACCAAGAGTAAAAATGAAAATAATGCAAGACGTTCCAGAAAGGGGAGGTCTTAAACTTCCAAACCTACAGTTATATTATGATGCAGCAGCGTTGACTTTACTAAGTGACTGGTTTGGAGGACAAAAGACTGGAATACTAAACGCAGAAAGTTTTGATTTGGAATTTGGATGGCACGCTTACGTATTTTATGACAGTAAAGTGGATAAAGTATTTAAAAGCCATATACTTAGAGATTCTTTGTTGAGAGTTTGGAAGAAGCACCGAAACAATTGGGATTATAAAATACCGCTATGGCTGGATCTTGGTCATACTTTGTGGAATACAAATATAATGTCACTCGGGGGGTTTTTATACAAAGAGGTTCTTTTTACAGATGCGGGCAGATGGCAGCTGAAGACATTACAGACATTGTTGGCTGAAGGGATTAATCTAACTTGGTTACAATATAATCAATTGCAATTGAGATGGAAAGAGGACCAAAAAACTGGTATTATGACGCATGAGGAAGAATTAGTTAGACACATAAAAGAGAAAGGCCCAATGCATATTAAAAGACTTTATAATGTCTTGTTAGAAAGGGATTCAGAAACTGAACTAGTTAAAGACTGCATGATTAAGTGGGCACAAAATTTTGAGGAACCAGTGATGTTGGAAACATGGGAAAAAATTTGGGTTCAGAATGTTAAATTTACACAGTCGCAGAATCTGAGGGAAAATTTTTATAAAATGTTTTACAGATGGCATTTAGACCCCAAAAAATTGTCGTGTATGTACCCTAATGTGCAGCCTAAATGTTGGAGATGTGATTGTCTAGACGCTACATATTATCATGTTTGGTGGACCTGTAAGAAAGTTAAGGCTTTTTGGATAAAAATTTGGTGGGTCATGCAGAATGTTTTGAAGAAAAAAATTCAATTTTCTCCACAACTGTTTTTATTGGGTATAGTTAAGGGTTTTACATCGGGTGAAACAAAATTGATATTGTATATGATAACAGCAGCAAGATTGTTGATAGGTAAATATTGGAAAAATGAAGCGCTGCCTACGATTGAGGAATGGACTTTGAAGATGGCCAGTTTTGCAGAGATGGCGAAAATTTCAGCATATCTAAAAGATTGTTCTCAAGAGACTTATGAATGGGAATGGAAGAAGTGGATAGATTATGTTCAGAACAAATATCAAACTAGGAAGTATCAAATAGCTTTTATTTGAAAATGTTATATTAAGATAGAAATTTTTTAAGGTTGAGGATGAAAATTTATTAGAAAATGTTATATTAAGATAGAAATATTTTTAAGGTAATCAGGATGAAAATTTATCTGAAAATGTTATATTAAGATAGAAATAGCTTAATGTAATGAAGATGAAAATTTGTAAGGGGGAGGGAGGGGTTCAAGTTTTATATACAAAGGAGGGTTTTTCCTTTTATTTGACATGAGTATACTGTGAGGAAGTCCGGGGGGAGGGGAGGGTTAGGGTGGGTTAGGGAGGTTGGGAAGTTTGGGGTGGGTTGAGGGGGGGGGAAAAGGGGTGAAAATGTAATTGTAAAACTTTTGCAATAAAAAAAAAACAAAAAAAACCAAAAAAAAAACCAATCTATATATATAAAAGTGAAAACCACTCATGCCGTAATCACGAAATCTCCAGAACTGTAAAGCCTACAAACTTGAAATTTGCCACGTATGTTCCTCTTGGCTTCTAGGTGCTCACTAAGAAAGGATTTTTCGAAATGACCAGCAGAGCTTAGGTGACCAGACGTCCCGCTTTTGGCGGGACAGTCCCACTTTTGAGCAATTTGTCCCGCGTCCCGTGGCGTTTTTAAAAAGTCCCGATTTTTCATTCTGCCTCCTGGTTCCCGGCTGCCTCCTGAATCCCCTCTGATGGCTAGAGGGAAAAAACCTGTTTAAACTCTTGCCGCGGGGCTTCAAAGGGCCACCCTACGTTAATTAGCTCGGCTTCCCCCTCTCAGCTGATTTGCACAGGGCTCTGCTCTTGCTAAATTGCTTAGTTTTTTTTTCCTCTTTGTGCAAACCAAGCTCAAAACGAAACTGAAAGTAAAACAGGCTGTTGGCTTTGCGGTTTGCTTGCAACGTTGGAAAATTAGGCAGCAGATTTATTTTCCTTTTCCTCACCAAAAAAGGTAAGTGCAAACAATGGAAAATTATTTAGGGCAAAAGAGGAGAGTTCAAGATTTTAAAACACAAAAGAAAAAAAAGCTCTTTTTAACTAGGGAATTGTAATAATTGAGATATTATTAATTGTATACTGTGTTGAAAGCAGAAATGGTTAAGTTGTGGTTTGGAGGAATATATGGGGGAAATTATTTGGTTTATTATTATTGGTAAGTATAATTAATTGATTTGTAAGAAATTGGATTGCATGGAAATAATTGGAATATTCATGTTCATATTGATTAATATACAAAAAAGATAGTTATATAACTAATTGATTTATATTAAAATGTTGAATTTGTATTAAACAACTGTATTACATAATTACATAATTAACCAATGTGAGGATGGATATAAAAATAGATGACAATGGGAAGGGGTATAAAATAGAATAGAAGGGAAAAATTGAATTTGATTAAGATTAGAGATGAGGATGAAGGGTAAAATTGTTTTTTTAAAAAAATAGATGAGGAATAAATATGGCAAAAAGGAAATATAGAAATTGTAAATTTAATTGAAATGACTAAACACTGTTTAAATTTGTGAACCAGCCAAATATTCTGTTCAAAGAAAATACATTGTATGTATGTGTGTTTCTAATTATTGCTATTTATTCATATTTGTTCTCTTTTATTCTTTAAAGTTTAACAATTCATTCTTTATCTTAATATCTTTATATTTGTTTGGGGTTGGCTGTCTTCCCTTTCATCTTTTTTTATTGTACAGCAATCTTTCTCCTCAAACCTACCACCTCTCTCTTTTCTTTCCTTCTTACTTTCTCTTCCCCCCCTCTTCTTCTCCTCCCTACTTCCTCTTCCTTTCTCCTTCTCCTCCTCTCTTCCTCCCTCTCTTAACCATCACTCCTACTCTAATTTCCCTTCCCTTCCTTCATCCCTCTCTATTACTGTATCCTTTTATGCATATGGACTACTCAGAGGGCTGAAAAAGTTATTTTTGACTGGTCCTCGCACTTTTGACCAGTCCTCGAACTTACGACTGTCCTCACATTTTACATTTTTGCCCTATTTTGTCATCATGGTGAAGAGAAGCAGTTGTGAAATGAGTGACATGGTTGTTAAGAATGCTGCACGGGCATAAATGTGAGGATGGTCATAAGTGTGAGGACCAGTCAAAAGTGTGAGGACCTGTCAGAAATGACTTTTCAGCCCTCTGAGTAGTCCCTATACACACAGCCATGGCCACCCGGTCACATGACCAGCTAGCCACGCCCACCCAGTCACATGGCCTCCAAGCCACGCCCACACAATAAGCCACGCCCACAATGGTGTCCTTCTTACCAATGTTAAAATCTGTTCACCTTACCCTATACACATAGCCATGGCCACCCGGTCACATGACCAGCTAGCCATGGCCACCCAGTCACATGACCAGCTAGCCATGCCCACAAAATAAGCCACGCCCACAGTGTCCTTCTTTACCAATGTTAAAATCTGGTCACCTTAAGCAGAGCATTAGTATTTCCTATATTTTTGATTAACACGTTCTGATGCTAAGGAGTTCTACTCCCTCTCCCCACCTGAAAAGAAATCTGTTCCAAATGCAAAACATAAGCAGAAGAAAGGAGTTTCACTTTCAGTTTTACTTGCACAGCTGCAAGTAGGGCAGGGGTCTGCAACCTTAAATACTCAAAAAGCTACTTAGGCCTGTTTCCCACAAAACCTGGGTGGGTGTGGCCAACTTGACATCACTCACTCCCACCCCGCCACGCCTACCCAGATTTTGTGGCTCCAGGTATTTTCTTTTAAACAGGTCTCTCTCCCCCCCTCTCCCTCATCTTTCTCCCTCTCTTTCTGCCTCTCCCTTTCTCATCTCTTTCTCCCTCTCTCTCTCCCTCCCTCTCATATCTTTCTCCCTCTTTATTTCTTTCTCCCTCTCTTTCTCTCTCTCTCTCATCTTTCTCCCTTTCTCATCTTTCTCCCTTTCTTTCTCCGTCTCTCATCTTTCTCCCTCTCACTTTCTCCCTCTCTTTCTTCCTCTCTCTCTCCCTCCCTCTCTCTTTTATCTTTCTCCCTCATCTCTGTTTTTCCCTCCCTCTCTTTCTCATCTTTCTCCCTCCCTCTCTATTTCTTATCTCTCTCTCTCCCTCCCTCTCTCATCTCTTTCTCCCTCTCCCTCCTTATTTCTTTCTCCCTCTCTCTTTCTCCCTCTCTCTCATCTTTCTCCCTCACTTTCTCCTCTTTCTCCTTCTTTCTTTCTCCATTGCTCTTTCTCCCTCTCTCCCTCTCTCTCATCTTTCTCCCTCATCTCTCTTTCTTTCTCCCTCTCTCTTTCTCATCTTTCTCCCTCTCCCTCTCTTTCTCATCTTTCTCCCTCCCTCCCTCCCTCCCATCTTTTTCTTTTTCCTCTCTCTTTTTCTCATCTCTCAGTCTCTCATCTCTCTTCCTCTCTCTTTCTCCCTCCCTCCCTCTCTCTCTCGTGTGTGTGTGTGTGAATGCGTTCACGCGCGCACAGGTTCCCTCTTGAATCATTTCCAAAATCAGGCGAGGTTTGGGATTTTTTTTCTGATGTTGTTCTTTCTTCTTCTTTGGGTGCTTTTTACCATATGATTTAATTTTAAATCAAGAGTCATTTCAGGTTCCCAGATAAATGAAGCTCTTTCGTCCCCCTCCTGTGGCTCCCTGTCAGCTGGCTGCCCCCTCGCCTCTCACCCTCCCCTCCTCCTCGCCTTCCCTGAGAAGAGAAGGGCGGCGGAGGTGGATGGAGACTCTCTCCATATTTCAGGGTGGAAGTGAAGTGCTTCTCTACTTGCCTCTTTTTCCAGCCCTTGTTAGGAGACACACAACTTTCTCCACCCCGAGACACTAAATGGGCCGCCCCAGCCGATGCTCTGCATCGTAATGGGTTCCAGGAGGAGGTGGGGCCATCTACCCCATTGTGCAGTATGCTACGTTTAAATGCAAGAGCAGCAAACAGCCAAGGGGCAGCAAGAGGAATATGGGGAGACTTGCGACTTTCTCTGCCCTGAGACACTGGCGGAGAAAGTTGCATATCTCCCAATATTCTTCTCATCACTTTCATGGTTGTTTGCTGCTCTTGTACTTAAACTTCTAATGCTGCACAATGGGGGAGATGGCGCTTTCTCCTCCTCCTGGAGCCCATTATGACATGGAGTATTGGCTGCAGCTGGGCAGCCCGGCCAGTGTCTCAGCGCAGAGCAAAGTCACACATCTCACCCAGCACCCGAGGTGTGCACAGCACCACAAGGGCCAAAAAAAGAGACAAGTAGAGAGGTGTTTCGCTCCTGCTCTGGAATACGGAGTCATTCTCCATCCGCCGCAGTTGCCCTTCTCTTCTCAGGGCAGGCGAGGAGTGAGGGGAGGGGCAGGGTCATCCAGTGGTGGGATCATCTGACAGGGAGCTCCCTGAAAGGGCCCAAAGAGCCGCATGTGGCTCTAGAGCCGCATGTTGCCGACCCCCGAACTAGGGGATAGGATAGGGAAGGCTTCTGTGGGGCAAGGCTAAGGGAGAGAAGGGGATAGGATAGGAGAGGCTTCTGTGGGGCAAGGCTGAGGGAGAGAAGAGGATAGGATAGGGGAGGTTTCTGTGGGGCAAGGCTGAGGGAGAGAAGAGGATAGGATAGGGGAGGTTTCTGTGGGGCAAGGCTGAGGGAGAGAAGGGGATAGGATAGGGGAGGTTTCTGTGGGGCAAGTCTGAGGGAGAGAAGTGGATAAGATAGGAGAGGCCTCAGTGCGGCAAGGCTGAGGGAGAGAAGGGGATAGGATAGGATAGGATAGGGTTCTGTGGGGCAAGGCTGAGGGAGAGAAGGAGAAAGAAGAGGCCGATCGTAACTACTAATTAATTTTCAAGCTGTGTTAATTTATCAAGCCCGATCACATAGTTTCATAGCGAAGCACAGGTATTCAGCTAGTTAATAATATATAAATATACTAATGATTCAGCTAAAGAAACAATATTTTTTTTATATTGCTTTCCATAATCAGGACACTATAACTGAGTTATGAGTCTTACACACATAGGCACAGTTGCAAATAGAGGCCTCTTCACAGATCAGTTAGTCTCTTCCATTTAATAAGGAATGATAACACCTAATTGATAAACATACAAAATTATCAAAGGATCAGGGTTAAATCACAAAAGATGTATAAAGATTCAAGTAATCCAAGGAGGAAGGCTCTATATATGATTAAGTCAAGAAAATAGGAATAATTCATGGAGGCCAAGCAATAAAAAAACAGATACACCTTAAATTGTTCATTCATGATTCTTATTTAGTTTAAGATTCCTTGTAGCAAATAGGAGATTCTTCCCAGTCTCTGAAGTTAATCATATGAAAAAGACAACTACTTTATAAAGCAAATAATAATAACAGAGTGGTAACTTGGTCTTAAAACCAGGCAATATGTTCTGCAAAAATATAGGCTATTCTGGCAATAGTAAAGTTTAAGCTTTAGTATAAAGACAAAGCTGAATCATATTCAACCCATAGGACCATGAGGTTCTTATCCCATCTCTAAATAGAAAGAGATGTTAAAAGAGGTTGACTTTTGATCACAGCAATTATTGAACTTTCAAGTCCTTCTCTTGGTTATTCACCTTTTATTAAGTGGAAGAAAAACAAAAGCTATTTAAAGAACTATTATATACCTGTTCCTGACTTGGCTAACCTCAGTTTTGTAAGTAAAGCATTTTACCAGTTTTGGGAATTTTTAATTGCATAGCAGACCAATACTGGCCCTATTTTCTGAAGCTGTATTGATCATATTGTTCCTAGTAGAAATATAGCCCACAAACTGAAGCATCCCTAGAAATTGCACATATTTGCTTTCAATAAATAATTTCATAGTTTTCTTCCCCAGGTTCTGGTTTGGAGCCCAGATAAATGGAAAAAGAAATTCATATACTGTTAGCCCTTTGATGCAGGCCAGATAAAACAAACAAACAAACAAAACTGTAGATATTCTAGAAATGTAACTTTATAATTGTAAGATATAGAAACAGATTCTTGAACCTGCCCAAGTTTCTCTCTTTCCCATCTTCTGATAAGCAAAATCAAGATTCAGTTGAGTTTCTCATACTTGCTTCAATTCTAGACCGTGTATAATCACTTATCTGGGTCCTTTCTTAATAGTTCATTCCTTTCTTCCCTGCTCTTTTATACATGCCATAAGGTCAGCTCTAAATTCCTTTACATTAATATCTGCCATCAAGTTGTTTTGGACTCTTAGCAACCATAGACAGATTATCTCCATGATGATCAACCCCTTTACATACAGAGCAATGGTAGGATTCAGCCAGTTCGTACCAATTGTGCAAACTGGTTGTTAAATTACCCCCACCCCCACTATCAAAGTGGATACTGGGTGCTGTGCTGTGCTGCAATGGAGAAAAGGGCAACAGAATGGCTGGCGCAAGGGAAGGATAAGGCCGCTTTCTCTCTTTCTTCTCCCTGCTCCTTCTCCTTCCCTTGTGCTGGCTGCTCCATTGCCCGTTTTTCCACTTGCAGTGCAGCCCTGTGCCCAGGATCCACTTTGACAGCGCGGATGGGGTAATCATTTGCCTGGCCAAACTAATCCCGCAGCCTCCCCTACATTGGGTCCAGCTTCGATCATGCTGCCAACTTAATTCCTTGCCCATTTGCCAGTGAAGATCACCAGATGGAGTACAGGTTACAAACCACATAATCATCATCTGGCTTAAATTTTGTCCAAGGTAGGATTTGCAAAATGAATTCAATTGCAAGAGACAAATACTGAAAAATGTTTGTTTCCTTCATAGTATAGTTTCAATATAACTGAACCTGCTTCACATTATAAACAACCCAAAAGCAGTTTACAAGAATTATAAAAAATACTTTTGATAAATATAATCCAAAAATCCACAAAAATGAGAGATGATTGAAGGAAGTAATGGGTGGGGAAAACTAATATAAAATGATTTTAAAAGATAAAAAGATAAAAGTTTATTAAAAGAAATTTAGCACGTTACCACTGGATCCTGTGGAAAAAAACAGAGGGAAGACCATTTCACAATCTATTGATAACTTTAATAGGAGGAACTATTGAAAATAAAAAGTTACATTTTTAAAAAGGGCTTAGGATGAAGGTTGCTGGCATGGTGTTGGTTAAAAATAGAGGATTCCAATATCACAATTTTTATTTAGAAATATGAATTGCTTTGCTGAAATGCAAAGCTCTGCTCACAAAGCTTACATGAATCAAGCACCATTGTAAATGCAATTATGATTATCAAATCTTTTGACAATCAAAAAACTAACGCCTTACAACAGATGTGTCAAATGCACTGGCCACACCCATGCCATTTAGCAAAATGGGAAAAGTCACGATGCATTACGTGACGCCATCGTGATGATGAGAGTTTGACACCCTGCCTTACAAGTATATGCTTTTTTAAATTGCTAATTTTATTGCAATTTTTTTCTTTCTTTCCAATATAGAAAAAATATGAAATAAGACCTTGTTCCCTACAAAGAGTGTTGTCACATCATCATCATCATCATGTAACCTAAAGTGGGAAAATACTTTTAGAAACTGAAGTTGTTAGTTCAGCATGATGCATATCAATCCAATAATCAAGCAGATGTCATTGCTATTTTCAAGGATATAATTAGCAATCTTCCTTCACCACTACTGCTTCCAAAATCTAACCAGGAAATCTCACCATCTTCAAACTAAAAATATTTTAATACTTTGTTTTTTAAGCAAAGAAGCCAGAGCCTGAATCTTGATTGTGACAAACAGACAGTTGTACGTACCTTGAATGAGGAGACTGATGTGTGATTTCCTATCATCCTGCTCACTGAACCATTAAGATGAATGCAATCAGGAACAGTGTCTTGCATGAGGAGTTTACAGCAGAATAATTGTAAGGAATGAATACAAATTGAATTCTCTAAAAAATGGACTCTCTCCAGGGTTCTGTACCTAGCACATTACATGCGTATTTTTCAAAGATGGGAAACATCAAACACTGTGTGAAAAACCAATGTCTGCTGCTTTCAGATAACAAATCCCATGCATTGTAATCCAGGAATTTGACTAAAGAATTATGCCAGTTCTTACTATGCTGCGCCTGGCTAGGTCAGGATTTCTTGCTGTTCATTTTCTGAGACCATTTCAATTGAATAACCCAAAGTTTTTCCTTAATATAAATGTCTAAGATCTGGATCTTGGGATGTTTTTGATAAGCCTATAAAGTTGAAAGGGATCTTAGAGCTAATCTCAATCAATCCATTCAATGTAAGATCCATCTCTGACAAATAGCCAGCCTGTCTTTGCTTAAAGATGTCCATCAAAGGAGAACTCACCATTTCATGCAGCAACAGTCTTTTCTGTAGCTGAAAGTTTGAGCAATCAAAAAGTTCTTCTTAATATACAATCTGAGTCTACTTGTCTGTAGTTTTAATTCACTGCTTTTGATTCTATCCACATGGATAATAATGACTAAGAGCCATGCTTATCTTTGGGAGCTGTAATTGGTCAAGTGGGAGGAAGAAATGGACCAGTATAAAATGTAAATTTGGTTTTATTTAAATTCACTTGTAAATTAGATTAAATTAAAGACAACTACTTTCAATCTCCTTAATAGCTTTTATATTTTATCACATTAAAAAGTATAGTTCAAAAGAAATTTGGGGGAGAGTCTCTGGAGGCTACATCTAAGACTCTAAGGAACCACAAACTATTTGGAAGGCTCACTGCTGCCTACCTGGTATCAATTATTATAGTCTCTTGAATGTGAATGCAAAGGCAGCCAGTTTTTCTCAAGGTCTGTAAGTTTTTTTATGTATATACTGTACATATACTGTTAAATCAATGGCTTGTTTTCAGAAAACAGCAGCACACATTTTTATAGAAAACCTCTTGTTGGCAGTATTAAAAAGAATACAGTGTGTTGTCACAATGAATTATAATTGTGGAGCCCAGCATTTCCACAATTCAAATCAGCATTTTACAGGACTCTATTACTGGGCTCTTTCACTCAAATATGAAGAAGTAAGAAATCTTTGTAAATTAGTAAAATATACTTGAAAGCTTTATCAACCTCTTTCTCCCAAAAGTCTCCTAGCTGAGTTCAACAGCTGGTAAGTTTATGGAAATTTTCATATAGCTTTCTTGGCAAATTTAAGGAGGTGATTTGGTTATTCCTTTTTCATGATATATTTTTAACTTCAAGCTATAGCTCTGGCATTTTCAAGAGTCACCTCTTCAAAATAATTTCTTTGGTAGTGATTATTAATTTCTCGCATCATCCCACTATTGGTGTGCTGATATTACAGAAATAAGAATAATGTTCCTTATTGACTCAGTAGTGGCTGGTGATGCTATAAACAAAACTTTAATTTCCTAGACAGAAAAACCACCAATACAACTAGACCCAGCTCTGCTTAACTTTCAACAATCAACCAAGATTGGCTTACTACTGCCATGTAGATGGACCCAATTCTCCAAAACTCTTCTCATGACATTATAAATGATCTATGTGAAGACTCTTTTAGTTCTTTTCCTATATTTATATTTCCTATATTATAAATGATCTATGTGAAGACTCTTTTAGTTCTTTTCCTATATTTTAAAGGCTGGTTTTTGGTTCATGACATTTATTTTCTAGCTTTTGAATTTTGAAAATAACAAAATTGGAACGATCTTGGAGGTCTTCCAGTCCAACCCCCTGCCCAAGCAGAAAAGCCTATACTATTTCAAACAAATGGCTGTCCAATTTCTTCTTAAAAACCTCCAGTGTTAGAGCTCCCATAATTTCTGGGGACAAGTTGTTTCACTGATTAATTGTTCTGTTAAGAAAGTTACCTTAGTTCTAGATTGATTCTCTTTTTGATTAGTTTCCATCCATTGCTTCTTGTCCTGCCTCCAGGTACTTTGGAAAACAGGTTGATTCTCCCTCTTCTTTGTGGCATCCCCTTAGATATTGGAACACTACTATCATGTCATCCTTAGCCTTTCTTTTCATTATGAATTCCGTTGATGGTTGCAAAACAAAATGGCAGCTCGGAGCTGAAACTCCGAGGCTAGGAGGGAGATGTTTTGACATTTTCAAGAGTGTGGGGGTCAATTAACCATCCATAGACCCCCCTCCCAGCAAGCTGAGGTATTTTCAGCTCAATAGAACTGTGGATGGAGCCCAAGGATAAAACCCGAGCCAAGCCCGAAGATCAGCTGTTCGTCAGTGAAAAGACTGAGGGCAGCGCGGAGGATGTCAACATCAAAGCCTGGCTGTCACGACCGGGTCAACCGCTGAGTCTAATACAGCTGATGAAATGGTTGGCGAGACGGTGGCAACAGCAACTCAGATAGGGTGTTGAAAATGATGCCTCGGCTAATAGGCGCTGCGTGTAGCAACACGGCGGCAACGATGACTACAGCAAGGGAGGTACCACAATGGCGAGGGGAATGGCGCTAACGCAGCGATGGCGCCGGCAACACCAGGAGGCTGCAAGAAGCCCTCGTTGTTAATAGAGGAGAGGGCAATGCTGCAAAGGCTATAAATATTAGGATCCCTTCAACCTCTAGGGATCAGTTGCACTTCTCTTTCTTGAAACTCTGAGGACTTATTAAACTAACGAACTAAGTAGCCTGAGCAAGGTGATGGATAGGGACTGAGGATTACAAACTGGAGATGATGACTTACTCTCCCTCTCAACTGTCCCTCTCTCCTTTATTAGTTTTAGGTCTATTACGACCACTCAGCGTTAACTTGCAATCTTAGATCGATCTGCAGCTTTATTTACCACCTATTTCCAAGATTACCCTGATTATTTAATCCTAAATACTTTGTCCAGTGACTCTGCCTTCTTTTTTGATCTAATCCTCGGCCATCGCTGGTATCAGGACTGGAGGAGATACAGACATTGAGAGTCTTGGATTATGGGGAGATAGACCACCTTTTCTTTGTTTGTTGCAAATGGTTTGGTCACCGTGAGAGGGCGACCCTTTGAGACCTCTACCCTCACCTCCTTTGGATGGATTTATGACAACCACAAGACTTCCCATTGTCATGAGAGGGCGATGATGTTCCGATGTATTGACATTTGTAACATACTGGTCTTCCTTTAACATCTATTTCCTCCCTTATTTTAAATTACCTGTCTTAACCATCTCTAACACTCTTAGAAGAAAATGATCCTTCATCTCCTTCAACTCGCTCCCATCTTCAATGTATTCAACTGCGGAGCTCCTTGCACTGCGAGATTCCCCCCTCTCGCATGTCTGGCCCTCTCAGTTATCAAGGGCTGCCCTTGAGGACAGGTTTTGGAACCCCGAGAGGTGGTTTGCAAAAAAAAATGATGGCTTTGGGGTTTTTTAGATAAATCTTTAAGTTCTATTTTAAGGGGTTCTGGGAGGGATTGTGGGAATGGATCTGAGGGGATCCATAAATCCACTGAAAGGGGTAATGGGTCTGATGATCACGGTGGGGAGGATGGGGACAGAAATCTGACAAGGATGCAGGGGGATGAAGTGATGGGCATTAGTATAGTAAGTGGGAGGGCAGATATGATGGCTGCAGGGGGCTATATTATGTTTCGGGAGTGCGCACTCAGTGTTTACGAGCGATTGCACACTCTGGCCCCAAAGCATTGCTCGTTTCCCAGGTTGTTCAGAGTCTCAGACCCTGGGTCTACGGCTGATGTTATGTAATGCCAGGTCAGTGGTAAATAAAGCCCCCCTCATTCATGATCTTATTTCAGAGGGGGGTGCTGACCTGGCAGGGATTACGGAGACCTGGTTAGGCCAGGAGGGAGGAGTTCCCCTTGTGGAAATGTGCCCGCCAGGTTTCCGTGCATTCCATCAGCCAAGGACTCAGGGAAGGGGTGGGGGAGTGGCAGTAATCATTAGAGAAAGTCTTTGCCCGAGTGAGGCCATTGTTCCTCAGATAGCCGGATGTGAGTCACTCCTTGTGAAGTGGGGCCGGGGGATTCAGATGGGCCTACTGATTGCGTACCTGGCTCCCTGCCACGTAACAGCGGTCCTGCCTGAGCTGCTTGACATTATAGCCGGGGTGGCAGTGGAAACCCCCAGACTTATTGTTATGGGGGATTTTAATGGCCATGGACCTGACCCAGGTAGTTAAAGGCCCCACCCACTTGGGGAATAACACTCTGGACTTGATTTTTGTCTCTGATCAGTGGCTGAATGATCTAAGAATAGGGGATATAGACATCAAGCCCTTGTCATGGTCTGATCATTCTCTCCTTCACATGGACTTTCAAGTCACTTCCACCCACTGCAGGGAGACGGAACCAACCAAATGGTTCCGTCCCAGGTACCTGATGGACCCCGAAAGGTTCCTGATGGAGCTTGGGCCATTTCCTGAGACTCTGGCTCATGACTCGACTAAGGACCTGGTGGTTGCCTGGGACAGGGCAGCTACTGGGGCCTTGGACCGCGTCGTGCCTTTGCGGCCTCTGACCTGATGCCGATCTCGTCTAGCTCCTTGGTTTTCTGAGGAGCTGAGAGAGATGAAGAGTCAGAAAAGATGCCTGGAGAGCGATTGGAGGACAAGCCTATCTGAATCTGACCGAACACAGGTGAGATCTTATATTAAGACCTACCTAGTGGCGATAACAGCGGCAAAGTCTAGCTATTTCTCCGCTCTTATTGCATCTGCAGAGAACCGCCCAGCCGTGCTGTTTAGGGTGACCTGCTCCCTACTTCAGGTGGAGGTATGGGAAGATCCCTTACAGGGTCAAGTTGAGGATTTTGTACAATTCCTGCATGATAAAGTCGCTAAGATTCGGGAAGGCCTGGACTCCGATTGGGTAGATCCAGTGGAGAAGACGGGGGTAGGTCTTGAGAGCATTATCTGGGAAGAGTTTGACTCTGTGGCTCCTGAGGATATGGACAGGATTCTGGGCAAGCTTAACGCTGCCACATGTTTATTGGACTTGTGTCCCTCCTGGTAGGTACTGGCCTCCCGGGAGGTTACACGAGGCTGGCTCCAGGGGATTATAAATGCTTCTCTGAGTGAGGGTGTCTTTCCCACCATCTTGAAAGAGGCGGTTGTGAAACCCCTCCTCAAGAAGCCTTCCCTGGATCCGGCTATATTATCAAATTATCGTCCAGTCTCCAATCTTCGCTTCGTTGCGAAGGTTGTTGAGAGTGTGGTGGCGTGACAACTACCCCAATACCTGGATGAAGTTGTCTATCTGGATCCATTCCAGTCGGGCTTCAGGTCACGATACAGCATGGAAACGGCATTGGTCGCGTTGGTTGATGATCTCTGGAGGGCTCGGGACAGAGGTTGCTCCTCTATCCTGGTCCTATTAGATCTCTCAGCGGCTTTTGATACCATCGACCATGGTATCTTACTGCACCAACTGGAGGGGTTAGGAATAGGGGGCACAGTGCTTCAGTGGTTCTCCTCCTTCCTCTCTGACCGTTCGCAGTTTGTGTTGGCAGGGGGGCAGAGGTTGACCTTGACGCATCTTATTTGTGGGGTGCCGCAAGGGTCAGTCCTCTCACCCCTTCTGTTCAACATTTATGTAAAACCGTTAGGCGAGATCATCCGTGGTTTTGGGGTGAGTGTTCATGACACTCAGATATACATCTCCACCCCAGACCACCCCAATGATGCCCTTGCTGTGATGTCCCGTTGCCTGGAGGCCATGCGGATCTGGATGGGGAGAAACAAGCTCAGACTCAACCCCTCCAAGACCGACTGACTGTGGCTTCCGGCGTCCCGGTATAGTCAGCTGGTACCATCACTGACAATTGGGGATGAGATCTTGCTCCCCACAGAGAGGGCCCGCAACTTGGGTGTCCTCCTGGATTCATGGCTATCTTTAAAAATCATTTGACGGCTGTGGCCAGGGGTGCCTTTTATCAGGTTTGCCTGATCCACCAGTTGCGTCCCTTTCTGGATCGCGACGCCTTGTGCACGGTCACTCATGCCCTAGTCACCTCCCGTATGGACTACTGTAATGCTCTCTACATGGGGCTCCCCTTGAAAAGCACCCGGAGGCTCCAACTGTTCCAGAATGTAGCCGCGCGGGTGATTATGGGCACAGCTCATTGCGCCCATGTAACACCTCTCCTACGTGAGCTGCACTGGCTCCCGGTGGTCTTCCGGGTGTGATTCAAGGTGTTAGTCATCACCTTTAAAGCGCTCCATGTCTTAGGACCTGGGTACCTACGAGACCGTCTTTTGCCACCAATAGCTTCCCACCGACCAGTTCATTCCCACAGGGAGGGACTACTCAGGATACCGTCAGTCAAATTATGCCAACTGGTGACTCCCAGGGGGATGGCCTTCTCTGTGAGGGCTCCAACCCTTTGGAATGAACTGCCCCCTGAGATACGAAATATCCCTGATCTCTGTGCTTTCCGCCGTGCCCTCAAAACCCTGATGTTCCAACAGGCGGGGCTAAACATATGAACATGTGAATGTTTTTAAAATGTTATCTAATTTTAGGTTCTATTTAATTGGGCCAAACTATGTTATAATAATAATTTTAATTAGCAATTTTATGATGTTTGTGTATCTATATTTTTCTTGACTGTACACCGCCTTGAGTCCTACGGGAGAAAGGCGATATAGAAATATAATGAATTAATTAATTAATTAATTAAACTAGACATATCCAATTCCTGTAACGTTCTTCATGTTTTAGCCTCCAATCCCTTAATTAACTTTGTTTCTCCCACCTTCACTCTTTCTAGAAACTCAACATCTTTTTTATATTGTGGCAACCAAAACTATATACAATATTCAGGGTCGAATGCATCCTCTCTATCTGGAATCCTTATTCTTCCTTTGTTGCTATCCTGAACTTGTAGTTCTTTATTTGCCTTCCCCAGGGCCGGATTTTCCTATAGGCTAACTAGGCTTCAGCCTAGGGCCTCAAGATCAAGAGGGGCCTACACAGTGGTGGGATTCTGGGGGTTCTAGGGGGTTCGGCCGAACCCTTTGTTAAATTGCTAGCTCGCCCGCCCCTCACCTCCCACCCGCGCGGCGCCAGCCTACCATAGCCAGGGGTGGGCAATTGTGGCTCTTTTACAACCTGTGGACTTCAACTCCCAGAATTCCTGAGACAGCTTGGCTTCCCTAGCCTGAGTTCCGCTGCCTGGGATCCACGTGGGTTGCCACGTGGTTCCCCACCGGCTCCGGACGCAAGAGAGCAAGATGGAGAAAGCAGCTTCCACCCCTTCACTCACCCTCACTCTCTGCTCTGTTGGATCGCCGGCCGTTCGCTTACCCCGCCCACTCCCCATCTATTGCTGCCTCCGATGGCTAGAGGAAAAAAAACTTCAAATTCTTGCTGCGGGGCTTCAAAGGGCCACCCTAGAGCCAGTGGTGCAGCCGAACCCTTTGCTAAATTGCTGGCTTGCCTCGCCCCTCCGCACCACTATTTATTGCCAATAAATAGTGGTGGGCGAAGGGCAGGAGAACCAGCAATTTAACAAAGGGTTCGGTGTTTTTTTGTAATTTTATTGGCCCACGGAGCTTCAGCATAGGCTAATTAGCCCTTGCTTAGATTGGCTCCCGACCCCCAGCTGATTTGTTCTCAGCTGTTTTGCTCAGGGCTCTTCTGCTTGCTTGGAAAGAGTGCTGATTTTTTCCCCCTATCTATGCTTAAAAACGAAAGAGAAAGTAAAGCAGGCTGTTGGTTTTGCACGTTGGAAAATTAGGCAGGCAGATTTCTTTTCTTTTTCCTCACCAAAAAAGGTAGGTGCAAACAATGGGAAATTTAGGGAAAAAGAGGAGAGTTCAGGATTTTAAAACACAAAAGAAAAAAAGCTCTATTTAACTAGGGAATTGTAATAATTGAGATACTATTAATTGTATATTTCTGAAAGCAGAAATGGTTAAGTTGTGGTTTGGAGGAATATATGGGGGAAATTATTTGGTTTATTATTATTGGTAAATATAATTAATGGATTTGTAAGAAATTGGATTGCATGGAAATAATTGGAATATTCATGTTCATATTGATTAATATACAAAAAAGGTAGTTATATAACTAATTGATTTATATTAAAATGTTGAATTTATATTAAACAACTAATATTACCTAATTAACCAATGTGAGGATGGATATAAAAATAGATGACAATGGGAAAGGGTATAATATAGAATAGAAGGGAAAAATTGAATTTCATTAAGATTAGAGATGAGGATGAAGGGTAATATTAGTTTTTTACAAGAGTAGATGAGGAATAAATATGGCAAAAAGGAAATATAGAAATTGTAAATTTAATTGAAATGACTAAACACTGTTTAAATTTGTGAACCGGCCAAATACTCTGTTCAAAGAAAATACATTGTATGTTTGTATGTGTGTTTCTAATTATTGTTATTTATTCATATTTGTTCTCTTTTATTCTTTAAAGTTGAACAATTCATTCTTTATCTTAATACCTTTATATTTGTTTAGGGTTGGCTTTCTTCCCTTTCATCTTTTTTATTGTACAGCAATCTTTCTCCTCAAACCTACCACCTCTCTCTTTTCTTTCTTTCTTACTTTCTCTTCCTCCCCCTCTTCTTCTCCTCCCTACTTCCTCTTCCTTTCTCCTTCTCCTCTCTTCCTCCCTCTCTTACTCTCCCTCCTACTCTAATTTCCCTTCCCTTCCTTCATCCCTCTCTATTGCGGTATCCTTTTATGCATATGGACTACTCAGAGGGCTGAAAAAGTTATTTTTGACTGGTCCTCGTACTTTTGACCAGTCCTCGAACTTACGACTGTCCTCACATTTTACTTTTTTGCCCTATCTTGTCACCATGGTGAAGAGAAGCAGTTGTGAAATGAGTGACATGGTTGTTAAGAAAGCTACACGGGCATAAATGTGAGGATGGTCATAAGTGTGAGGACCGGTCAAAAGTGCGAGGCCCAGTCAGAAATGACTTTTTTCAGCCCTCTGAAAAAAGTCTATGCATATAGCCACGCCCACCCGGTCACATGACGAGCTACCCACGCCTACACAGTCACGTGACAAGCTAGGCACGCCCACCCAGTCACATGATTGCCAAGCCACATCCCCAACTAAGCCACGCCCACAGAACCTGTTGTTAAAAAAATTGAATCCCACCACTGGTGAAAGGGCCTCATAAGTGGAATAGCCTAGGGCCTCTTTTCATCTATATCCGGCCCTGGCCTTCCCAAACAAATTTTCATCCTTATTCTTCACATCTCTAGTTTTTACTTTTTTCTGCTTGTCTTGCCTCCCACCCATCCACCAATTACATTTTTCATGTTTATATAGTAGGGTAGTCCTTAGCAAGTCATTCCACTACCATTTCTGGAATGCCATAATCCATTGTCAGAAGAGCCTATACCACCGCACATACACATGGCATGAACAAATAAATTCATAGCATGAATAATGGCAAGAATAATAAAATGAACACATTCTTTCATAATAAGCATGAATTGAATAATGAACCTATTTAAAGCACATTCTTTTAGAGATCTGCAAGGGGTGTGAGCAAATAATGTATCAAGCAAAACTCAAAGCTTTCATACATGCATTCCTTTTGCTGTTAACATCGCTTGTATAAATTGGAACAGAGATGACTTGAAACAGATGGGTTTGGCATCTTCTTGCCTCCTTTAATCCTAGATTCACTCTACTTGGAATGTATTCTCAATGTTGTATTGTAAGAACATCAACAGAACAAAATTCAGTGATGGTAAAACAAAACAAGTGAAGAAGGAATAAGCAAACACACTGAAAAGATACTTCTTAGATGAGGCCTAGCAAAGGAAGTGGAATTATGATCCATCACTAATGAGCATATTTAACCATATAGTTAAATATTCTCACAACATAATGGCCCTGTGGAGAGAATCCCATTAATACTTCATACCGGAATTTGTTCAGCCAGAAAATGACTGGTCTTATTCACAAGGTATTTTCAAATTATTTAGCACTGTTGATAAGGAACCCATTTATCCTGCAAATTTCAGACTGTTAGGTCTGTTATGCAATTGCAACAAATATATGCAACAGAGACATTCTAAGATAGTAGTCCTACATTTAAATTCAGTCTCTTCGATTAGCTTGTCGTGTAAATGTGGCAAATGCAGTTTAACAAGTGTCTGAAATATGCAAATATACATTATTATCAGTTATCCTATGAAATTAAAAATTTATAATCTCACATGATTTTATAAATAAATGTTTACTTTATTAGATGCATTAGATAAAAACAGTAAGAAGTCTTATCTTTTCTAACCTTTTACAGAATCATGAAAATGTTTGTTATTTGTCTTTTGAGCAAAATAACTTTTTTACCTACTGAAGCAAATATTAGCCATTTTAGCGTCACAAGATTTAGTACTCTTCATAAGGTCAGTGTGCAAAGAATGAAATTAGATATTGATATTTAATATAGGATTTTTTAACAATTCAACAAAAATGTGCACTGCCCTCCATTTTGCAGATTTGACACCTCCCACTTCTATGCATGTTGTTGTTTGAATGGATGCCAGATTTAATGGCAATGGACCTTACAAGCAAATTTATAAACAGAAAATGGTTTTTTCAAAGTGATTTGAAATCCAAACATATTCTTTCTCAACAGCTGAACTTTTAGAGTTTTTGAGCCTGACATATTTATCTTTTCTTATTCTAGTGTAAATATAATACTCTTGAGGGAAGTGTTTTCAACATAACTTAAGAGTTTGAAAAAATATTCTTGCTATTTATTAATGTATGTACAGTATATAAATCTCAAATGGATTATAATAGAATCACGATGGATTTGAGTGAATACATTTAGGATTAGGGTAGTGGCAAGAGATTTTCACAGCAGAGAATGTAGAGAATATAAATAAGTAAGAGCTACTTTTAATGCTGGATGGATCTAACCCAATAACTCACAGGAGACAGTGGAATCTCTTCATCAATTCTTTATTCTAGGCCTGGAGTGGTCTTAGGCCCATTCAGGGTAAAGGTCACTGACCTCTGTCTTGCCTTTGCAGGTACACTTCTGGAACAACTGGATGCCCACCAGGGGAGGAGTCTGAGGTAAGAGGGTATGATGGGATATGGGGAGGTGCCAGCCCCTGCCTGGGAGGATTAGACATTTACCCTGACAAATCACCCTCTAAATGTCTAATTAACGGCAGACATATGATATTTGTGAACATACACGTTAGGTACATAGAACACATGATCCACATATATACAGATGTTCTTGATGTAAGATATGTGTGTTGCTTTTGAGGTAGTGGTTTTGTAAGTATGTCTGCAGTTTGTTGTTCAGTGTCATAGTGTATGGCTTTAATGAAACCCATTTCTGAGAATTGCTTAACGTGTTTATATTTTATATTTTATGTGTCTCGATCTCTGTCCCACAGCATCTGCCTTTGATATCTCTATAGCCGCCTTATTGTCTTCATGTATGACTATGGGGTATGTTGCCTCGGCCCAGATGTCAGTAAGTAAATCATCGAACCACACTAGGTTATTTGCAGCTTTTGATAAACAGACGAATTCGGCTTCGGTGGTAGAGATGGCCATCAGCTTCTGTTTTCCCGTATACCAATGTATAGGGCAATTGTTTAGGAAGACTACGTACCCGGAAGTGCTTTTTCTACTTTTGGCCTCCCCGGCCCAGTCAGCGTCTGCATAACAGGTTAACTTGGATTTCACAGACAGATCTGGTTCGAGGCATAGCTGGGCATTGCACTGTGTTTCAGGTACCTGAGCAGTCTTTTTATGGCATCCCAGTGCAGGACAGTGGGCTTGCTCACATGCCTGGACAGTAGATTGACAGCCAGAGTGATGTCAGGCCTTGTCCAATTGGCGATGTAGAGTAGCGAGCCTATTGTTGACCTATACAGCTTGTTGTCAACAAAGCGTTCAGCTTCATTGTACATGCTCTTTATGAAGTCCGGTTGCATGGCTGTCTCACAGGGTTTTGCCTCTGACATGTTGCATTTGGATAACAGTTCCATGATTTTCTCTCTTTGTGAGATCCGGAAGCCTTTATCAGTCTTAATTACTTGGACTCCTAGGTACTTGTCTATCTTCCCTAGTGATTTCAGAGAGAAGTGATTTCCTAATTCGGTGGCAAATTTATTGCATTTGGTCCTTTGCTTCCCTATGTACAATATATCGTCCACATACACAAGAACGCCTTCAAATGCTCCTCCCTCTCTCTTTGTGAAAAAACATTTGTCTGCAGAGGTGGCTTTGAAGCCCATGGTGTTGAGAGCTTTGGCTAGACAGTCGTACCACCTCTTGCCAGACTGTTTGAATCCATATAAACTTTTGTTCAGAAGCCTTGTGTTGTCCTTCCCTTCGTTGTATCCTGGTGGGGCCTTAACATAGATTTCCTTATCCAATTCTGCGTGTAGATATGCGGTTTGCACGTCGAATTGGAATACTTCCAGCCCCAGGATGGTGGCAATTACTAGGGTGCTCTTGACACTCTCAGCCTTGATTGTGGGGGAGTAGGTGTCCGTGTAGTCTTCCGGGTACCTTTGGGCAAAGCCTTGCGTGACCAACCTTGCTTTGTAGAGTGTTTTGTTGTCTTTGAGTGTCTTGACCTTGAACACCCACTTGGTCCCAACTGGTTTTTTGTTTTTAGGTACTTGAACTGGTGAGTATACCTGTAGGTCTCGGAGGCTCTCCATCTCCTTTTCCATGGCTTGTCTCCACTTTTCTCTCTCTTCCTGGGGGAGGCCGAGTATCTCTTCATAAGAACTGGGTGTGAGATGCTCTGTGTGTATGGACATGACATAGTTCTCTAGTCTCTTTGGTAATTTCTTCCTACTGGATCTAGCTGGTCTGTCAGGAGGCATATCTGCTTCATGCAGGCATTCGGCTTCCTTTTCAGTGAGGCTATCTAGGTTCAGTGTGGGCTGTCCTTCTTTCCATTCCTTGGCTTTCAGTTCTTGGTATTTGGGCCTGTTTGTCTCAGTTTCCTCTGGTCCTCTGGTGGTCATTTCTTTGTCACTTTGGTTATGTGGGTGCATATCTCTGCCAAGGAAAATGTCATTGCAATGGAGCTTTGACCAATTCGAATACTCATGGAATTCCGCAGACCTGGATACAATGAATTTGTTATTGCAGTCCACAAATCTGAAACCCTTTGTCCCAGGCTCATAACCATGAACCTTAGCCTTTTTGACACCTTTTCTCCTTTCTTCCTTAGCTGTTGGGGAATGTGGACGTCAGCTGGGACACCAAATACATGTAGGTGGGCTAGGTTGGGTTTTCTTTTGTACATTAGTTCATATGGGGTTTTATTGATTGAGCTTGACCACAACCTGTTTAGCGTGTAATTAGAATAGTGCAATGCCTCTGACCAGAATGATTGGCTCATTCCATCGTCCTCCAAAACACACCTCATCATTGTTTGGAGCAATCCTTTTTTTCTTTCTGAGACCCCATTCTGGAATGGGGAAAAGGGGGTGGAGCTAAAATGCAATATGCCCCTCTCCCTTAACCATTTTGCAAAGTCCTTGGCCATGAATTCTGTACCCCGGTCAGTCATTATCTGTTTGATTTTCACCCCATGTTGCAGTTCTACCCTTTTATAAAAGTCTTTGAACCTTTGGAATGTCTCAGTTTTATGCTTGAGTGAGTATACATAGCCATACCTGCTGTAATCATCTACTATGGTTAGGAAAAACCTTTTTCTATGTCCAATGGAGGGCCTCAGTGGTCCCACTAAATCCATGTGTACTAGCTGAAATGGGTAGTCAATTGTGCGCTCTGACCTTTTGGGCTTCGCTTTGACCTTAATTTTCGAAGATTTACACACTGAACACTCCAAATAATTTTTGCAGTCTTTTACTTTCAAACCCTTGGTACGTTCTAGCATTTTTTCTACAACCAGGAAGCTGATATGTCCTAGCCTTTTGTGAAGGAGGTGGGCACAATTGTCGTGGATGAGTTTTCCCACGGATACCTTGTTTTTGCCTGGTGACACAGTGTTTGTTTCCCTCTGGAGTCCCCCTCTTGTTTCAGTGTTTCCCTCCTGCTCATGAGTGATGCTTGTGTTTATACTTCCCTTGCTGCTCTCACTGGGTGTAAAGTATGGTAGTCCATCATATGTGGTTACCTTGCCAATCCTTTTTCCTTGGTTGAGTAACTGTACCCTGCCTTCCTTGAATGTTACCTCTGTGTCTGTGTCTGTTGTGAGCTTTGCGATGGCTAAGACATTGTGGGGTATCTCTGGTACATACAGTACCCCCTCTATTTTCCCAACCCCTGGTATATGTACATTCCCTCTCCCTATGACCTTGGCTATGCTCTGGTTAGCCATTCTGATCTTGAAGTCTGTCTCTACGAGGGAGGTGAATAGATTGGGGTTGTGGGTTGTGTGGTTAGTGGCTCCTGAATCCAGAAGCCACATGTTCTCATTTGTACCTTGCTTGGGGGCCGCTTTACCATGCCTGAAGCCATACATGGTCCCTGGGTTGCTATCCCTGGAAGCATCCCTGTGTTCATTGTTTTTTCTAGGGTTGGGTGACCACCCACGTCCCCGTTCCCTGAAATGTCTGCGGTCTGGTGACCATCTCTCTCTATATCCCCTGTCCCTATCGCCTCCTTAAATGGTTCCTGGATCCACAGGAAAAACACTCTGGGATAACCTTTCCCCTGTCCTGGAACTCAACCCTTTTGGTAGGCCTGGGGTCCCTTCTTGATATGTGGCGGTCCTTAGATTATCCTCTGCAATGAGACCGTTAGTGAGTGTGTCTAATGTTAAGTGTTCCAGACTGAGGCTGTCCAGCTGCATCACAAAGTTGTCCCAGCTATTGTCTAAAGAGTTTATGACTATACTCATCATACTCTCCTCAGTGATTGCTTCACCCCTATGCATTAATTCAGTCCTGGTTGCGTTAAGTTTTAACAGGTGTTCGCTTATGGAGACCCCTGGTCTAAGTCTGGCAGAATGGAATTCTCTGGAAATTCTAGTTGTGGTTGCTCTACTTCTGCTGTAAAAAAGGTTATAAAGTTTTTGCATCACCTCATGCACCGTCATGTGATTGGGTACATAGTGGGAGAAATACTGGTTAACAAAATACAAAAAGCCCTGTGGTGGTTACAGTCAATTTCAAAAGTCCAAGGTTTCTGGGGTGGGTCTGAGATTAGGAAAAGTAAGTTTTCTGTCATAAATATTATCTGCAGCTTCTGACTCCACTCTAGAAGATTTTTTCCGTCTATTTGTACTTTGGGAAAGTTGACAGGTAAAGCCCAGGAATTGTTAGAATGGTTACTTACTGAGGGTAGCTGTCCATGGTTTTGTAAGTGAGGGAACTCACAATAAGGCACGGGTATGCATGCTGTTACTCTGTACTGATGTGTCTCTATGTTTCTTCCCACTCTGTATTGATGTGTTTCTATGTTTCTTCCCTCTCTCTCTGTAGGTAAAAACTGGGCAAGCACGAGGCTCATTTGTCTCTGGAAGTCGTCGGGTGAGGAGCTCACGGTTGTGGCTCCTAGGCCCAGGCCTAGGCCGGCCAGGTGGGTGCTGGACTCACCCCTGGCATGCCTGGGTCCCTCGCTGGGCATCGTGGATCGCTGCTGGGCGGCTGGATACCCGGCGGACGTCAATGGAGGCTCGCGGTCATTAACCAAGGACTCCTGAAGATCGGCGGCTCGGCGGTGACGGCAGCAGCGGCAGCTGGTCCGGATCGGTGAGTGCTGGTCCTTGGAGGTGCAGGGAAGCCCGGCGGATGTCGCAGCATCGGTAGGTAGCTGGGTTGATTTTCTTCCCTCGGGTCCCATTCCGGTGGTAGAAAGGGTGGGGGGTTTGAATCCTGCTGCGAGGTCTGTCCATAGGCGGTCAATGCCCCATGTCTGTCATGTAGGTGTGTCCCTCTTCTGGTCACTGGAGGCCTCCCTGCGGCCTGCGGTTGGTGTGGGAGGCCTGAATGCGGGGCCGAACGCTGCCGCTAGGGTCTCCATGGCTTTTTCTATTTCGAGCTTGGTAGGCGAGCTTCTGTTGCATTGGGTCTGTTCCCCATAGCTGTTTTCGGGGTGCCCCTCATTCGTTTCAGGGCCTTGGCTGGTTCCCGCCATTAAATAAGAGCCTTGATAGTACAGTGGTCTACGCACCCTGTTATTAACACAGCTGCCTGCAATTTACTGCTGATTCGAATTTCTCCAAGGCTCAAGGTTGACTCAGCCTTCCATCCTTTCTAAGGTAGGTGAAATGAGGACCCAGTTTATGGGGGCAATAAGCTAACTTTGTATAAATATACAAAAGTATGAAGGCTATTGCTTAACGCATTGTAAGCCGCCCTGAGTCTCTGGAGAAGGGCGGCATATAAATCAAATTTTTTAAAAAAATAAAAAATAAAACCCCGGCCTTCTATTGGTTGCTGGCCATTCCAAGATGGCTGCTGGGAAATTGGCGCGAAACTGAGCCCATCTATGTCCGGTACCTCTGCAAGGAAATCCCTTTCCCTTACCGGACTGGCGGCTTCTTGGATTTGTTCCTGGGTGCTCATCACTGCTCCATGGTTTTCTAGGAGGCCTTGGAGTTTCGCGATGAGCTCTCCATTGCTGATGGGCACTTCCATCACTTTCAGCAGGGCCATTCTTAGTTCGTTTTCTTCTTGTGGCTCTTCTCTGTCGTGGTCATCTGCTTCCTCTCATGGTCTTCTTTGCAGAGGAGTGGGTCCGGCTCGATGTCCTGTCCATTTTTAGCTGGGGTGGCTCTTGGCATGGCACCTTTGTGTGTCAGTTGAGCAGCCATCCTCTTGGTAAATGCCCTGGTGTTCACTCTGCTCTTCTTATCAGAGTAAGCAGCTTGTTCGGTCATTATTTAGAGTTATGGGTAACCATCCTCTGCTACCAACTTGTTAATGCTGGATCTAACCCAATAACTCACAGGAGACAGTGGAATCTCTTCATCAATTCTTTATTCTAGGCCTGGAGTGGTCCTAGGCCCATTCAGGGTAAAGGTCACTGACCTCTGTCTTGCCTTTGCAGGTACACTTCTGGAACAACTGGATGCCCACATGTAGGGCTCTTTTATACACCAGGGGAGGAGTCTGAGGTAAGGAGTTATGACGGGATATGGGGAGGTGCCAGCCTCTGCCTGGGAGGATTAGACATTTACCCTGACAGCTACTAATAACTTAATCTAAGAAATGTAAGAATTCTGCTTCAGAGGAAAAAAACAGCACAAGGGACTTCGAACTTAAGAGATGATATAACTTCTAAATCACTTAAATGGCTTAGTAATTATCAATTGTTTGTAAGGGCTACTGTTCCTGAATTATAATTATAATTATAATTAAGGCACCAGGCTAGAAAACAGGACAACATGGCTTTAGCCATGAAAACCAGCTGGATGACTTTGGGCCTCTCTGTAGCAGCCTAATTCACCTCACAGGGTTGATGTTATGGGGAAAATAAGCGGAGGAGGTATGCTCGCCACCTTGAGTTATTCATAAAAATAATAAAGCTGGGATACATATAAATAAATAATATTTAGTTCCCAACTAAGTTATCAAGTCTCTGGAAAACTTCAGCCAAATTCATGCTGACTTTGACGAGTCTGACAGCAGCTTAGTGAATATTTCACTAAAGTTTTTTTCCCCTTAATTTGTTAAGAATTCTGCAGATCTCCCAGATGCCATTGGAGGTGACTCAATTTGCAGTTCATAAAGGCAGACACTATTTTATATGCTGAGAAGAGAGCAAAATGCAAGGAGTTTGAGATAAGCTTAAAACAGCAAAAGCTTTGATAGCTACAATCTTGCCAAAAATAATGATTTTGTAATATTTGTATACTTTCATTGTACATTTTCATTACCTCAATTGCTATTTTGTTATTATTGATGTGTTTAATGTTAGTATTTACCAAGTCTTAATAAGTGCTCGTAGATTATTTTGGAGTATTAGGAGAAAGAAAAATATATTACTTCTTCCCTTACTATTAAAGAGGAACTGATAAAAGAGTTACCTGTCTGATGGTTTGAACTAACCATTTCTTACCTGGAAAATTTTCAGAGGAGGTCAGTAGAAATTTGGCAAAGAAGGTTCAAAATTGCCCTGGTACATTTTCCACACTGCATATACTCTGCCAATCCCTCTCTGCTCAGGCTGCACCCTCTCACTTCTTTCCCTCTCTGGTAGCTGTCACTTAAGGAAGGAAGATGGAAGGAGGGGGAAAAGAACAGGGAGGAAAGAAGAGGGTAAGGAACGGGAGGGGGGGAAAGAAGCAAGGAGAAGGAAGGAAGAAACAGAAGAAGGAGGGAAGGAAAGAGGGAAGAAAGAAGGAAGATTCTTTCTTCTCAAGCAAAATCAATGGGGAAACTGGCAAGAAGTTGGAAGTTGCTCCCCATTTCAATTCTGTTTTTTTGCTGTTTTTTGCCCACCCATAGTCATTCTATTTATGGGCAGATAAGGAAATATCTCTGAAATAATGACCCATTATTAAAAGCAGAATAAACAGCTGAGGATTATAAAAACAGTGTAAGGAAACCTAAACCAGAATGAACTGAATCAGGTGAAGGATGCTTAAAACAAAAATAATTTATTTTGATAAGAATTTATTTAGATAAAGATATGAATCATACCAGATTTGCATACAGATAGCAAAACGAAGTCACAAAGAAAAAGTAGAATTACATGGTTTAGTTGGCAACAACAATTAATGAATGTGTTTCACTACAAAATTATAAAGAGCAGAATAAAGGGGCAGAATTAAAATTTGAGAAACTTATCATTCTTTGAATGATTTTAAATATCCTATCATATCCTAATAGCCTTGGTAGTACAGTGGTCTAAAGCACCCTGTTATTAAGACTAGCTGCCTGCAATTACTGCAGGTTCAAATCTCGCCAGGCTCAAGGTTGACTCAGCCTTCCATCCTTTCTAGGGTAGGTAAATTGAGGACCCAGTTGTGGGGGCAATAAGCTGACTTTGTATAAATATACAAAAGGGTGAAGGCTATTGCTTAGCACATTGTAAGCCACCCTGAGTCTCCGGAGAAGGGCGGCATATAAATCAAATTAAAAAAAATATATATCCAAGGGCAAGTTAAATGCATCTTATTGAAAGACCTATTTGATGGTATGAATAAATCTTTATGCATTATCTTTCTGAAATCCCAAAGAACTGGGGAAGCATTAATGGTATGGTGGAGGGCAAATGTTCCTATATTCAGATATTGGAAAAAGGAGGATCTGGAGAATTAGAAATCAGTCAATCTCTGGGACAATGATAGAGCAATTTATGAGCACCATGAGAAAACAATACAATGTCAACCTGCATTTGTCAAGAATAAATCTTGCCAAATAAATTCCTTAGTAGAGTATGAGAATGGATACAACGTTCATCCAAACATTTGGCAAAACATTTCATGATATTTAATTATCAGATTAATTAAATATACTAAATGGTATGACAATTAAGTGGTCACTGAACTGGTTCAAAATCATATTTAAAGAATGTTTATTAATGATTTTTCATCAAACTGGAGAGAAGTATTAAATATACTGCTATTCCTCAGCCTTTTACTGTTCCTTTGTAAAAATTGAAAAGGATGTTTAACCTATCTGCTAATGTCACAAATTGATTGGGAAAACTAGAACCCTCCAAAAAGAATCAGAATTCAATACAATATTCATACGTTAGAAAACTGGGCTGAAAATAATAGAAGAAAATTAAAATAAGATCTGTGCAAAGGTCTTCTTTTAGGAAACAGAAATCAAATGCCCAGAGGTTGATAATATCTTGCATGGTAACAGTACTTATGAAAAGGATTTAAAATAACAGTTGCTTGTGAACTGAATATGAGGCAGCAATGCAAGATATTGAAAAAATGTAAATGCAATTTTAGGCTGTGTCCACTGAAACATAGATTTACAGATCATGAGAAATGCTCCTTTTTATTCTGCTTTGCTTAGGCCCTACTTCAAATATTGCAGTAGTAATAGGCACTGTGCTTTAAGAATTCATACAAATTAGAATAGATTCACAATAAGGCACCTTAAAGTAAAACTTATAAAGGCAGATTGAAACATCTGACATGTTTAGCCTTGAGAAGATTAAAGGGAGATATGTTAACAGTTCGGGCTACAACAGTAGCCCAAAAGAATATTGCACAGAAAGTGAAGACCTGCATTCTATCATATCAAAATGTTGGATACAAAATTAGGACTAAGTTATAGAAAGACAGAATTACAATTGAATGTTTTTAAAAAAAACTAATAATAAGGGCTCCTATTCTTAGGTTTGTGTTCATGAAGGGCTAGACAGCCATCTGCTGATAATGTTTTAATTTGTATTCCTGCACTGAACAAGATAATGGATTAAATTGACTAGATAGCTCAGTCCAAGTCTCTGATTCTATGAAAATTACCAGCATAAGTGATGAAAAATAGCAAGGAAGCCAAAACTCCTGGCCTTAAAAAGCATCAGATTGATAATAAAAAAATTAGTGGATAGTTACTGTTTGTTTGTCTTTTAAATTTATTTGCTACCTGTCTCATTGTGGGGCTTTTCTAGCTGGCTTACAACAATAAAAATGAAGAAATGAAAAGAAATGTAAGCAAAGCAGAAGTAAAATAAACACTAAAAAAATAAAATAAAGAAAATACATCAGTATGATAACAAAGGATGGATGGGTAGAGAGTAAAGAGCAAAGGGGGGAGTGGAGTCTGCTGTGAGAGGAACCCTCCCCCCCATCTGGTGACAGCCAGATCTTGGTGATGCATGCCATGTCGGCATGCTCCTGCTCAATAAGTTTTTGAATGAGGGGACCCTTGTTGTTGATTGACTTAGCAATCAGCAGCAGCTGGAAGTTCAGGTCTCCAAGAGAATGCAGTCTAGGAACTGAGCATGAGTGCAGAAGGCCGGAACATGTCACTGAAACTGAACATTGGGACATCTTTTCCTATAACAGTCTGCCCCCTAGTTCCCATAGCATCCCATGCCCCTCACTTTACTGATGCAATGTTTTACCCTATGACCCTCAGGCTAATCTATATCCTCCTTGGTCCATCTCCCATTAGAGCTGCAGGCTTTTCCACCCCACCCCAATCGTTCATATGCATCCATTCAATCATTCTAGAGAGGATAGGAGGGGAAGAAAGTCCCAATGGTGCAATAGTTCAAGCTCTTCGTGCCAAGGTCTCCCCACTCTCCAGTCACCTCTCAACAATCACACTTTCCACCATCTTATGCTGGTCTCTCTCACCAGCAAGAAAGAGGTTTGACTCATACAAAACCCTCATTTTTGGTGTCACTAGCAATTATCTAGTTGCACTGGCTGAAAAAAATTAATTAATAAAAACTAATTTTTATTAATTTTCTCTATGAAAACCAGAGATATTCCTAGCTAGCTAATTACAGCTGAGTATGATACTTTGAATTTAATTTGTTGCCAGCATGGAGAAAAATTGTTAAGTTAAACAACTTGAGGGGGAAAAAACAGCTAGTACATAGAAGAAATTCCATGTTAGGTTGAACTGAACTCAGCTGCAGCTATGCTGATTGATCTTGACACCCCAGCTGACTTGGAGCCAGTAAAGTTAATTAATCAGCAATTGGACTTTGATGTCTCAGAAGAACACCACATGATTAATGATCCCTTTACACTGAAATAAGTAGTCTTCTTCAGAACAATAATTACAAGAAGCATGTATAAACTTCAAGAAATCAATTGTAGGGAAGGGCATGTTACTTAGATGAAGATAGTTATTTCTCTTCTACTTCATCTACAGTTTTGAAACTTGTAATACAGTTCTTCCCTATTATATGTAAAAGTACTTAAAGTTATACTTTGATTTTTGAAATTAAGAATTGACTATATTTGTGGTATTTATTCAGTAAGTTGGGCATGTTATTAAAAGACATAGACTCTTAAAAATACAATAGACCGAACACTGCACTTTTCAAGAAATCCATAGAAAAACAAACTATTAAAAAAGTTCAAGTTTTCAAATAATTCAGGTTTTACTGCATAATTCTATCCTGAAGTACCTCAAAAAAACAAAGTCACAATTATAATATAATTTGCTATGTAACCTTTTGGAGAAATATCTTTGTACATGGGCTATCATATCAAGAACAGATTGTTGTATCTTGAATATTCACATTCCAAAATATTTCCAATTATGTTTTTAACATTATGTTAGTAACAGAGGAATTGATGTGGGAGCAGGGCCGGATTTAGATGAAAAGAGGCCCTAGGCTATTTCACTTATGAGGCCCTTTCACCTATAGTGAAAGTGTAATTTTAATTTTGCTAACAATTTGAATGTAGGCCCCTCTTGATCTTGAGGCCCTAGGCTGAAGCCTAGTTAGCCTATAGGAAAATCCGGCCCTGTGTGGGAGGCAGATTGAAGCCCATTCTGTGTAACACAATGACTTAATAATAAATGTAAAAAATGTTAGAAAAACCATAATCTGATAGGTTCAAAGGGAATCACATAGAATTATTGAAGTTTTCTTTTTTTCCCAAATCTAAGAAACATTTATTTCATATTGGAGAGATTTTAAAATAAGCTAGGAGACATAGGAGAAAAGCAGGCAGATTATTCACCAAATGCCATGCAAAGGAACAGAGAGCTTTCCGTCAAATATGCTATCAATCAAAGTTCAAATGCCTTTTCTATAACTCATGTGATATATATGATCAAGTGCTGTTTCCTTGGAGATTACATATATTATATTGATCAATATTTTCTGCCAAATTGGATTGTTCCTCTGTCATAAAACAAGCTCAAAAAGACAAATCAGTCATTCTACATCTATGAATGTAGTAGAAAAATGTAGCTGCTTTCATAGAGGAAAACCGTATTTCATGAAATGGAATAACAGACTTTGGAATAGTAGTAAATGAAGTTTCCCCACTACTCACATCTCCTCTGTCCCTGTTTCGTTTCCCAAGCACTTTTTACCCAGTTGAAATGATTTCTGGTCTTTGAGCTGGGGAGATGATATGAGATAAAATAGGGTGTAGGCATTTAGTCTTTTTCACCCACAATTCTTTCTTATTAAAAACAGATATCCCTTCCTGGTTTTTGTGTTGTTTGCATTGTTGTTGTTGTTAAATTCATTGAAGCACCACAGTCAATTCTAGATTAGAGTGTACCTTCAAATAATTTTCTTCACTAAAAAAAAGTATGCAAGTAATTATGTCATTCTTAACTATATTTATTTTAATTTAACTTTAACTGAAATAACAGCCTAAATGTTGAAAATATTTTCTCTGTGCACTGTAAATCCCCTACACCATGATTCTCTTCAATATAATAATGTATGACATGTCACTTCTCCAATTAAGTTATTCTATTCCAGCAAGTGACTAGATTATCAGTTATTTTCTATCGTTTGCTGCCCAGGGGGGATTTGCAATTTTTAAAGATAAATCTGTCTAAAATTGATATTAGGCTTTCGGCACTACTGAAAGAACCTGGTGGTGAGCAGTTTAGGTAGAAACATTGGCACAACTGTTTTGAAAACAATCTGAAGTTACCAGAAGGTCAAATTTCAAATAAGTAGTTTATATGGCTTTAAAAAATCTTCTATAAGTGCTAAATAAATCTGCTACTAAGTTTTCTCTTGTAATTTTCTTGATTAGTAGCCCCAAAAATGTGAATATAACATTTTCTATATATAATAGAGACAGAGGTTGCAGTCAGAAAAAGTCAAATCATACCATGCCCATAGGAAGTATCATGATTTCTTTTTTATTTTTATTTTCACAGATTTTAAAAAATTGGGCTATATTTTCTACTATAGTTTTATGCATCCAAATATGTAAATTATATAGTAAATTAAAACAGAACACAGACCTCAAACACAAGTTATGTAAACCAAACCTTTCTGTGTCATCACTAATATTAAATCAATGTTAGCTTCTATGATTTCCATTTTCATTGATATATCCCCAAGATTTTAATCAGTCTTAAACGTGATTGTAAAAGGCCTGCACATTCAACCAGACAGTCTTACATCCTATTTTTATATCTGTTCCAAATTTAACAAGGCATTTCAAATAAGCAGCATGCAGGGTTAATTGAAAAGAGCTTGCATCTAAGTCCACATCATCCATCCCACCCTGGAAACCAAAAACTACACCTGGTGATATAATTTCCTATCATAGTTTTAACAACAGATATTTTACTGGCTGACTTCCTCTTCTGGTCAGTTTGGAGAAAGATTACCTTGGGAAAGATTGCATTCGCTAGCTTTCTAGTTGAACCTCAACAAGCTGGGCATGCCTTTCAGCAGTTGCAGAGGAAGGGAAATGTAAGTGTGCCATGGTGTGGTGGAGCAGACAGAAGGTCAGTGTGGTGTGGGGAGAGAGAGGCCAATGAGGGAGGAGGGAAGTCAGGCTTCTCCCTGATAAAGAGGGAGGCAGAAGTCAGCTGGACCTTGACTTGCAGGGGAGGGGGGCAGGGGTGAAATGCTCCCGGTTCGGACCAGATCGCCCAATCTGGTAGCGATGGCGGTGGGTGGTTCGGAGAACCAGTAGCAAAAATCCCTGTGCCTCCCACCCCCCATGCCCAGCTGAGCAATCATCAGAGGCTGTTTTTTTTATATTTAAAAGCATTTTTTCTACAACCTCTTCGGCCAAAAAAATGCTTTTAAAAGTAAAAAAAAAAAAGCCTCTGATGATCGCATGGCTCAGCTGGGATTGTCAGAGGCTTCTAAAAGCATTTTTTTCTGCAATCTCTTCGGCCAGAGATTGTAAGAAAAAAAAAATGCATTTAAAAGCCTCTGGCGATCCCAGCTGAGTTGCCTGATCATCAGAGGCTTCTAAAAACATTATTTCTGCAACCTCTTAAGGTTGTAGAAAAATGCTTTTAAAAGTAAAAAAAAAAAAAATAAGTTGGCCATGCCCACCCAGTCACATTACCCCCACCACCACCAAGCCATGCCTACAGAACTGGTAGTAACAAATTTTAGATTTGGGGTGGAGGGGAGGGAAGGCCAGGCTTCTCAAGAGGTGGGGGGAGATGCAAGAGGTCCATAAATTTCTGGGCCTAGATGGCTGAGGCCTTCCATCCCATGACAAGCTTCCTTGCATCAGTGGGTCAAAGGTTCCCAACCCATGGTATTTGGGGCTGGGGGGAAGGGTTGCAGCACTTCTGTAGTCATAAGGGTGGATATATTACCAAGCACTCAAATTTTGACTACATGGCCATGGCCACTGTAAGGGATAGAAGTTCAGGCAGGGGCCATAAATTCCCTCATTTAGCACCATCATAATTTTGAGCAGTTGCTGAACAAACCATTTTAAGGACTATCTGTGCATTTCCCTTCAGTATTATACACTTTTTGAAAACTTACATCTTGGGGTACTATGAGGATATCAACACATGCCTCCTATCTGGTGGGAATAACATAATTTAACCGAGTAACAGAGTTGGAAGAGACCTTGGAGGTCTTCTGGTCCAACTCCCTGCTCAATTAGGAAAACCTATATCATTTTACATGAATGGCTGTCCAGCCTCATCTTAAAAGCCTCCAGCATTGGAATACCCACAACTTCTGACGGCAAGCCATTCCACTGGTTAATTGTTTTCACTGTTAGGAAATTTCTCTTTAGTTCTAAGTTGCTTTTCTCCTTGTTTATTTTCTATCCATTGTTTCTTGTCTTGCCTTCTGGTGCGTTGAAAAATAGGTTGAATCCCTCTTTTTGTGGCAGTTTCTCAAACATTAAAACACTGCTATCCTGTCACCACTAGTCCTTCTTTTCCCTAGATTAAACATAACCAATTCCGGCAACCAGGAATGTGTTACCCTCCAGGCCCCTAGTCATCTTTGTTGCTCTGCTCTTCACTCTTTCCAGATCTCAACATCTTTTTCTTATTGTGGTGACCAAAACTGGATGCAGTTTTCCAAGTGTGGTCTTACTAAGGCTTTATAATAGTACTATGTTATGTGATCTTGATTCTATCCCACTGATAATGAAGCCTAGGATTGTATTGGCTTTTTTTGCTGTTGCCACACACTGCTGGCTCATATTAACTGATTGTCTACTGGAACTCCAAGATCCATCTCACAGTTATTGCTATTGAGCCATGTTTCACCTAATCTGTATCTGTATATTTGTTTTTTCTTGTGTAAGTGTAGAACCTCACTTTTCTCTTCACTGAATTTCATTTTGTTAGATAGGGCCCATTGTTCAAGTCCATCTGGATCTTGAGCTTATCTTCTGGGGTATTGGCTATTTCTGCCAGCTTAGTGTTCAATTCAATTCAGTTCAATTCAATTCAAACCTTTATTATCAATGCACATGTATACATACAATGAGATTGGATGAGCCTCCCTTACTGCAGCCCCCCAAACACAAAATACATCTCAGTAACTCATAAGTGAAAGAAAAAAAACTCCTAACCCAACAGATCATACTAACAGACAGACAATCCTTTATACATATATGCGTATAACATAACATTATATTATATTACACCAGTGTAGACATATTGCATGTTGGGCAGCCCCTGCAAGTCTATCATAAGTAAGTAGTTAGGGTGATATATTGCATTCAGAAGTTATTTTTCACCCTGTTCGTTCTATTAGCTATGCTTCTAGATCTCTTGCCTGATGGTAGGAGAGTAAAGAACTGTTGAAGTTATCTGCAAATTTGAAGAATTCTCCTTCTATTCCTTCATCTAGATTGTTTATGCAGATATTGAAGAGTACTGGGCCTAAAACAGAACTTCGAGGTACTGCGCTAGTTATTTACTTCCATCTAGATGTGGTTCCATTAAGGATTATGTCAACCTTGAGGCATCGGGGTTGTCATTCAGGTGGGCGGGGAGAGGGATAACCCCGCTTACCAGCCGTCGTATACAGGGTGCTTGATGCTGCTGATTCCACCTTGCTCGCCATTGCCGCCGTAGCTACTGTAACATGGAAGCCTTGGATGAGATTGTTGCTGCTGAGGGAGCCGCTATTACAGTGGCTCCAATGCCGTCACTGCTGCACAGCTGAGAGGTAGACCCAGAAGCGGCTAACTATGGGGATTATCTTTTCAAAGACTTTTCCTGGTGCCTTGAAAAGCTGGAGGGACGGAGCTTTGTATACTATACCCACGATGACGGAACATAGCTAGCATTGGGGTGGGACTATGGGGTGGAGTCACGGGGTTGGTGGGTAGCTTCAAAAGATGGTGGGAAGCACTGCGTGATAGTGCTGACAATAATTCATTCTCCACGGGTGTTTGTTGATTCATGCTGGAGCCAAGGATAAAGATTTCTATAATACAGAGAACTGGTTTGGAGTCTTATTTTACCCCAGAAATCCAAAACCTGACAGATTACATGTTGAGTGCAGTTTGTCAGCCAAATCCATCTGGTGGCGATGCTCTCTATCCCATGTTCTGGTCTACTTTGTCAAATGCCTTACTGAAATCTAAGATACTATATCTATAGAATTTTGCATATCTTGACTTGCAATATGTTCTCCAGGTTAAGAGCCTAGTTTGCATATATTAGTTTCAATAAATTTGGTTGTGCTCATTATATTCTGCCCAAAATGTACCCTACTGCTTGATACTGTTCCTCCAATTAGAAAAGTATGCTGCATATTACTGGTAACATTCTCTTCTCTTTCCTTTTCAAATTGGAAAAGTTACTCAAAAGTGTCTGTTGACTAAAGATGTAATGGATGGCAAAGGGTTAATATCAATAGGCTTATCTGGTGAAGACCACACCATACTGCAGATTGCAGTATGAATGCAGCAGATTGCAGTATGAAAAATAAACAGAATAAATGATATTCAATGGTATAGCACACCATCAGAATAAATGGTATAGAACATGAATTTAAAAAATAAACTAAAAAATAATATGGAGTACATGTGTGAAACTAACCAAAAGTGAATGATGTAATAAATTTAATTCATTAAATGGATTAATGAATAAATGGAATTAATGAATAAATTTGTGGAGGTGATATAAATTTCAGTGGAATCGAAAAGCTAAAAGTATATACAAACGTATGAACTGATATCATCCAGATTGTTGTGGATGCATATAAAAGCAAGACATCATTTCTTATAATACAATACAATACAATACAATACAATACAGTACAGTACAGTGCAATGCAATGCAATGCAATGCAATGCAATGCAACACAACACAATGCAATGCAACACAACGCAATGCAACGCAACACAACGCAACGCAATGCAACACAACACCTGCATATTATTTTCTGGTGAATGATAATAATGAAATGAGCAGAGAAGAGTTTTAGGGAAAATTGTACAACATTCTCCAAGAATGTTATCTATTATAACTTACCTGGTAAATTATTCTGGTAGGCAAGATAAATGAATGAGTGAGAATCAGATTGTAGAGTATTAAAAAAAAAATGACTGGCCATTCAGGAACTTGTGAATTAAGAATTGTAGGATGAAGATTTGTTTAGACGACTGCTTAAACCTACAGTAAGACTATAAGTATACAATAAGACTATGGAAAGGAAGAAATATTTTATAGTATTTAGAAATACTAAAAACATGATAAATTTGATTGTTTAAAATGAAAGCCTGAGAGAATTAATGAAAAAAGGATGATGAGAGTGTTTGTGAAACCGACCATTATTTATAAAGTGAGGAGTGCAAAAATAACATGAAAGAAAAGAAATGGAAGAAGTTAGAGTTCATCTAAAATGATTGCAGGAAAAGAAAATTTGATAAAAACATCACAAGGCAAATTAATTTAGAGAAGAATGTTGAATTGGGAAATTTGGAAAAAGTGCTTGTGGAAATTAAAATGCAAGAGGCTATGGAAAAATGAATATAAGAGAAAGACAAGCAAAAAATAAGGATAAAATATTATAAATTGTGTACAGAGATAAATTATATTTGTAAAGAATATAATGAAAGTTGAAGAATTGTTAAGATTAATGCAAAACAATTTAGATAGAAATAAAGAGTTTTGAAGCAGTTAAACTAGCCTCCAGAAGAGGGAATGTAATTATGAACAAAAATAATAAAATGATTTAAAATGAAATGGGACTAAAGAAAATATTATTTAGAAATTTGTAGGGAATATGCCAAAGGGTGTATTTTATGAGAATGATAGTAAGAAGTAGAATTAAATTAAAGTTATAAACATTACTGTCCAAAAAAGATGAGGTGAAAATGAAGTAATAAGATATGAAATTATAGAAAAACAGTAACTGCACTGAATATGGTGCAGTTATATTAGAGAAATATTAAATATGGATGCAATATTTGTAGAACTTTTTAAAAATGTATGTGAAGACAGCAGTCAGGCTTGACAACTGGAATATTTGCTTTATGTAAAGGAAAAGGTTAGTACAAATGAATTCAAAACTTACAGGGGAATTAGTTTATTAATCTAGATATAATCCAGAAAGGTACTTGGCAGAATTTTGACTGAAAGACACTAAAAGTAACAATGAGCAAAATTTGAAGTTCAGTATAGCTTCAAGTATATGTAGTCAAAGGGATAAATAATGAAATAATGTATGTGTGAGAATAAATTGCTTAACGCATTGTAAGCCGCCCCGAGTCTCCGGAGAAGGGCGGCATATAAATCAAATTAAAAAAAAAAATTGAATGCTTAGCAAATTGTTACACCATACACCCAGGAAAAAGAGTGTATGTTTATTCTATTTATAGAATTGCTTACCATATTTATAGATTTGTTTATTGTATTTACAAATAAGTGTATAAGGAATTCTGGAGGTAATATTATATGTGTGCTGGGGCTATAAAAGTGCTTGCAGTTTTGTATAAAATGCCATGTGACTAAGAACTCAAATGATTTGCCATGAATATTATATAAAGAATTAATAAATGACTAACAGTAAAACATAGTGGAATGTAACACGTCATTTTCATATTAATTTTCTGCTTCCAGGAGGTATATACTGTAATAACATTATTTGGACCAGAGAAAGCTCATTGGGTATCCACCAGCCAGAAGTGATGTGATGGACATCATTATTCATAGTGAGTATGAAGTTGGTTGAAACGGAGCATTTTTATAACGTATATCAATAATGGCGAGATCTGAAGCTGACATCATCCCTGACCGAAGAGGCTATGAAGGACTCATTGTCCTCATGGAATGTGATAGGTAGTGAAGGTTGTGTCCAAATATCTGAAACTAATTCGTATATCCATGTGAGAAGTGTGCAAGCGTCAGAAGCACTAGCATATTCAGCTTCGGCTGTGGAATTAGCAATGAAGTTTTGGCGACAAACGTGCCAGTCTATGGGACAACCATTTAGGAAGTATATAAAGCCTGATGTGCTTTTTCTTAATTTTTCATCCCCTGCCCAATCGGCATCTGAATAACAGATAAGTTCTGAGGTGACCCCTTCATCAGGTTCTAATAATAAGATCATATCTTTTGTATTATGCAAATATCTGAGAAACCTTTTCATAGCAACCCAATGTTGTTCTTTAGGCTCATCTACTTGTCTAGATAAGAGATTTGTACTTAATGATATATCGGGTCTACTCCATCTGCTGATATAAAGGAGTGATCCTATGATGGATTGATATTGAGTTTTATCGTGATGCTTGTTACCGTCTAGATAAGCAATTTTATTATAGTCTGTGCGCATGGGTGTATCTGTGGGGTTGCAGTCTTCCATGACACATCTTTGTAACAGGTCTTCAATCTTATCCTTTTGTGAGAAGTAAAAACCTCTATCAGTTTTAAAAATTTGTACGCCCAGATATTGGTCTATATGACCTAAGGTCTTTAAATTAACATGTTCTCTTAATTTGTTTGCAAATTGTTTGCTGGATTGTATGTTGGGCCTGATATAAATCAAATCATCAACATAGATTAAAATAATTTCTTTTCCCCCTTCATAAGGTTTTGTCATTACGCACTGGTCAGATCGACTTTGATTATACCCCATTGATTTTAAAGTTTTGGTAAGACAGTCAAACCAGAGTTTGCCCGATTGTTTTAAGCCGTATAACCCTTTGTGTAGCCTCCATGTTTTGCCAAATTCAACTTGGAATCCTGGTGCCCCATTGACATAAATTTGCTCCTCTAATGGTGCATGGAGGTATGCGGTTTGGACATCAAATTGGTAGACTTCTTGATTTGAGACAATGGCTGAAGTCAGTGCCGTTTTTACGCTTTCTGGTTTTACTGTGGGGGAGTAAGTTTCATCGTAATCTTCAGGAAAGCGTTGGGCAAAACCTTGGGCTACGAGGCATGCTTTGTATAGATATGTGTTGTCAGGGAGTGTTTTAATTTTATAAACCCATCGAGTGCCAATCGGGTGTTTGTGTTGTGGAGGTGTTGTTTTTGTGAATACTTTTAAATTTATTAAACAGTCCATTTCTTTGGACATAGCGTCCCACCATTTTAATTGTTCTGATTCCGGTAATTGGAGCATGTGTTTAAAATTTTTTGGAGTGATGGGTATTTGTTTCGTCTGTGTCACATTGTTCACGTCAAATCTTTTAGGTGGGATGCCTTGTGTAATTCGTTTGGATTTTCTGATTGGTAGTTGTGTATCTATGTTGTTTGTTCGTGGTGTAACTTTTGGTGTTGTTGTTTGTACATGTTGAATTCTCTGTGGTGTATCTGATGTATTTGTTTCTTGGGTTAATACGTATGAGTCATTTGAGTGTATTTTGGTCCAGTTGTGGTTTTCTATGAATGTGGCTGAATGGGAAGTTATTACCATGTTGTTGTTTTTTATGAATTGATATGCTTTCGAACCTGGCGCATATCCTACGAAACGTAATTTTTTTGGACACCTCATTCCCCTTCCGTCTGAGTGGTTTGGGGATATTGATGTATGCATAGCAGCCAAAAACGTGAAGATATGTGAGGTGTGGTTGAGTGCCATATTCAAGAAAATAGGGCGTTTGGTTAATAACCTTATTCCATGTGCGGTTAAAAGTGTAATTGACATATGCAAGGGCTTCTGCCCAATAGCTAGGGGGTACATCAGCATCTAACATGATGCTGCGCATCATGGTCTGTAATATTCTATTTTTTCTTTCACAAATCCCATTCTGCTTGGGGGTGGGTGGGTAAAAGGAGATGTTTTGTAGTGTATAATGCCTTTGGAGTCAATCCAGTTTTGAAATTGTACAGATGTGAATTCAGCTCCACAATTTGTTTGAATTTTCTTTAATTTGATGTTGTATTGGTTTTGTATGAGAGTGTAATTTTTTTTTTATTTTTTGAAAGGCTTGAGATTTTTCAGTAAGAGTATAGATATGTCCGAAACGACTGAAATCATTGACTAAGTTCAAAAAATATTTGTGTTTGCCCAAAGAAAGTGGAAAAGGGCCTACAATGTCAACGTGTACCAATTCGTATATGTGTTTTGATCATCTGGTGCTGGTGTGGGGAATTGGGGCTGCCTTTGATTTTGCAGCTTTACAAATCTCACAGTCAAGTTGGTTAGGGCAATCCTTAGTGCATATGCCTTGGGAGAAATTTTGAGTATTGTCTACAGCAACAGTATTGGCATGTGCTAAACGTCTGTGAAATAAATGGGCACAATTATTGTGTAAAGGTTCACCTATATGAGTTTGAATTTTTGTTTTCATGGTTCGTTGGTTTTGTGATGTGGGTGAAATTGGAGAGAGGTGTGGTGTGGTGTGTTGGTCGTTATGTGAGTCAGAAGTGTCATGTGTATTGGTATGATGAGGTGTGGTACCTTCGTGATGGGTGCCAGGGGTACGGTCGGGATGATTGTCAGGGTCAGGTTTCGATGAGGATTGAGGTAGTTGAGTCGTAGGTGAGGATGATGTAAAGGAATCTGGAATAAGAAAAGGTAAATCATTAATGACAGAAATATTAGCAACAATAGTGTTATCATGTTTGGATTTTATAAAACCGTGTTGATCATCAAGAGATACTTTAAAACCGATTTTACCTAATTTTGAAGTACTCAAAATATTGTGGCCAAAGGTAGATGTATAGAGCACTTGACTAATTTCCCCTATACCGGGTATAAAGATAGATCCTTCATATTCAACTGTATTGGAAGTACCATTTGCTGCTGTAATAGAAATATTGGTTGGGTGAATATCATATAATATGGATTTGTCATTGGTAGTATGGTGTATGCTTCCAGAATCGATGACCCATAAGTGCGTGGTGTCACGCAGATATTGTTGGGTGTTGGGAAAGATGCCAAATGTTTGGAATTCAGAGTTAGAATATATAGATTGTTCAGTATGTTGTCCCCTTCTGTCTTTATAATCTTTGTGTGTGGGACCCTTTCTAATGTAAAATTCAGTAGGCATGGATCTTTTAGGTTCAGTATGTTCTTTGATAGTTTGATTTCTTTTGTTAGTCTTGTCTGTAGGGGTGTATCCCCTTGTATCATGAATGTGGGTGGTGTTGTCACCGTGTGGAGGATGGGAATTGTAGGTATGATAATGTCCTCTATAGTTACAATAATTAAAATTATTTTGATATTGAGAGGGGTATTTCTGCCAGTTTTGGTAGAAGGGTTTGTGTAAAGAATGTGAAGGATGGGAATCATGTTTAGGGTAAAAAGGGTGGTCAAAAGAAGTAGGGTATTTATCAGTATGATAGAGTCTTCTATCTTCATCTATTAATTTGGATTTGATTTCAACAACAGTGTACGTGGGGGGGGGGTAAGGAGTGGAGACTATTAATGAATCTTGACCAACCAGGGATGTGTTTAATAAAATTGAAAATGATACCAATCATGGCAGTTTCAGGTACAGGATGATTGCGTTGAATCAGTTGTTTTTGCATGGATTCGATGTGGAAAAGGTGTTTGGCCATAGATGTGCCAGGTTTATATATGGTGCTATAAAAGTCACCAGCAAGAGTAGCAATAGTTGCAGGTGTGGGTTTGTTGTAATGTTTTTGTAAGCATTGCCATACTTCTTGTGCAGTAAAACCTGTAGTTATAGAATGAACAATATCACTTTCTAAAGTTGACATAAGAATGGCATAAACACTCTTGTGAAGAAAGGTTAAGTCAGATGACCAAGCTTATTAGGGGGAGATTCAATTATAAGAAATGTGCCTTCTCTTAGAAGATGTAAATGAGTTTCTTGTTCCCAAGTAGGGAAATTATTACCTGAGGTTTGTAATTTTTTGAAGTTTGGTGATAAAGGTAATGGGCCATGTTGTTTAAAATGTTGCAAAACAGTTTCAATTTCTAAAGATAAATTTACATTAATAGATAAAGACAAAGAATTATTAGTTCCAATATTTAAATCATTACAGTTTACAGTAATAGAAGGCTAAAATGAGTTACTGTCAGCAGAGATAGGTAATTGAACGTCGGATTGTTGATTGGAGTCGTTTAGTGTGATAGAAGATATTGTAGGTGATTCAATGATAGGAAGAATAATGGAGGTGGTGGTTGTAGTTTGATTTGGAAGAGCTACTGCAATGGCGTCGGCTGCTGTAGAAGGTAGGTTGGCTTTTGATGCAAAGGCTGCAAAAATCGTGTGAATTTGTTGTTTGGACGGGGCATCTGTAGTGTTGGCGGCGGCAGCAGCAGCAGTGGCATCGGCAATAAGGGGGGAAGCGAGGCGGCGGCTGCAAAGACTGAAAAGGATCTTTTTACATTGGAGACAATATTGGTATCAGTAGAAATATTTGCAGCTGCTCCAGCTGCAGCAGTATAGATGGGGAGGTCTGCGGCGGCGGCAAAAATAGAAAAGTCCCAAAATTGAAAAAATAATTGGGAGGATTCGAACTCGGTGCTCTGGATGAAGAAGGTAGGGAATCAGTCTGAATATCTCCAGTTGTGGGGTGGGTAGTAGGGTGTATGGGGGTAAGGGGGTTGGTTGAGACTTGTGGTCTGAAGTGGTAGACGTCATTTTGTTTAACGTGTGGTCATATAAATTGTTGGCCATTTTGTGGACCACATGGTGGAGTGTGGGGGTGGCCATTTTGTTGGCCATTTTTGAAGCCATGCTTTCGGGGAAGGTGGAAGCCATATTGGAAGTAATAAAGTCAATGGGGGGGAGGGAGGATTTTTAATATAATGGGTGTTTAAAAAGTCAGTCTGGGAATCTATGGGTTGAAGCAAAAAATTGTCGCTTACCAGGCCTGGTGAGGTTGAAAGGGTGTTCAACAGTTCAAGAGTTCATTTAGCAGGCCTGTCGCATGTAAAGCTTGATATAAATGCTATTTTGGGGAAGCTTGAGAAAATAAAAGTTGGTCTGAAGTTATAGGGTTGGAACATACAAGGGATTCAGAAGGTTGAAGTCCTTGATGATAGTCATGAGGTAGAGTAGAATTGAGATCGAAGCAAGGTTGTTGTAAGCATGGTTCTGTTCTTTCGGTGTTCGGGTGAAGAGGAGAGAAAAAAATTGGGTCCTTTCGTAAAGAGGTTTGTACTTGCTGCGTAGCTTCAATAGAAAGTTTTTTTAGTCTTTTGGATAATGATTGGTGCTGTTTTGTTAAGGATATGGTTAATGCATTAATCTCTTGTAAAGATAGTTCGTTCAGGTTAAAGAATTCCATGTTAAGAAAAATCGTTCTATGATTTTAAAATTTACAAAAAATTCATAGACCTGAGCAATAATTTTTCATTGTCTGCTACCATTTATCAGATATGTATTGATGGTCGTGCTCATTTGGTTCTATGAGGAAGTTATTTGGTCAATACAGATTCAGGTTCAAAAGGTTGTTTTTATTATTTACAAATATATACATGCATACGATAATGAACAGGGTGTCCTGTTACATTTTTTACCCGAACTGTATGACTCAGATGTTGAGAGGAGAGAGAAGTTCACGGGTTGTCTCGCTGAGAGATAGATGAGAGAGAGAGGAAAAAGAGGGGAAGATATCCAAGTTGTTTCTATGTAAGAGAGTTCATTGGCTGATATAGTCACATGTGATGTCTGTAAAGACTTAACCCCTTCTAGTCTCTGGTGCATCATATGAGGCAATATCTGACAGTATATGCCAGTGATCATTATAAGATGTCTATGATTTGGGGAGCTATTATAAAGTTAATTTGAAACCTCTATCCAGTCAGGGTCTTCCTTCCAATATGGGACCATTAGATATATGATGCCCATAAGCAAAGCATGGGAGTAGCAGCTGCTTCATACATTTTTTTTTCTTCCTCTAGGTTTCCAAATCTTTGGTTCTAGTTGAAAATTGCTCGAGCGGGGTGGTGTTGGACTAGAAGACTTGCAAGGTTGCTTTCAACCCTGTTTCATCTTCTGTGAAGATACAAATGAAGTGAATTGTGTAATTTGTGTCCTTTGCATCAAGAGAGCATATGACTGGCACAATTTAAGTAATTCACATTATTTGTGTGATAATATCATACATAATATGAGATCATTGTAGCTTCTATCAGATGTCCATTGAATGGTCAATCATAACTGATCCTTCCCTCTCATTTATTTTTTATCAAGTATGTTATCTTTCTAAACTATTAAATATCTCTTAACATCCTGCCTCTTCTCCCACATATAAGGACATCTCTTTTCATTCATAGCAAGTGTCATTTTGGGCTAATGGAATTTAGAAAATGAAATTAACATTAGTGCAGAGTATAAAATCTTCCAGATGGACTATAATTTCATTTATTATGATTAGTAGTCATATAGTTATGGCTGACTGAATTTCAAGTCCCCCAAATCTGAATGGCCAAAGTTGTTTCAAGTGTACATACATAGGTAATAACAGTGGTGAAATCTAAAATTTGTTACTACCTGTTCTGTGGGCGTGGCTTGGTGGTGGGGGTAATGTGACTGGGTGGGGATGGCCAATTTTTTTTTTTTACTTTTAAAACATTTTTTCTACAACCTCTTTGGTGAAGAGGTTGTAAAAAAATGCTTTCAAAAGGGTCTGATGATCCCAGCTGAGTTGCCTGATCGGCAGAGGCTTTTTTAAAAAAGAAAAGGGGTTTTTTTTCTTTTAAAAGCCTTTGACAATCCCAGCTGAACCACACAATCATCAGAGGCTTTTTTTTTTTTTACTTTTAAAAGCATTTTTTCAGCCAAAGAGGTTGTAGAAAAAATGTTTTAAAAGTTAAAAAAAAGCCTCTGATGATTGTGCAGCTCAGCTGGGCATGGGGGTGGGGGCAGGGATTTTTGCTACCAGTTCTCCGAACCGCCTGCCTCCATCTCTACCTGATCAGGCGATCCAGTCTGAACCGGGACCATTTAACCCCTGGGTAATAAAGAACAAATGCCTACTGATAAATGTCTTAAAAGTTCACAAAACAATATTGAACTTTGTTGTTAAAAATATGGTGAACAAAACAACACTACACTTTTAAAGACTCATGACTGTAAACACCTTCCTTGTTCACTATTTACAAATAATATTTAAAATTATAAAACCTCTCAGCCATTGACTGGCCTAGCAAGCATTCTTTTTTCTCTTTTAGCACTACAGGTCTTACAAAGGAAACCAATTTTTGTTTTCAAAGCAAACATTTCCATTCATTTTAAAAGATTTTTCTGGGTTCTTTTGAGAATTCTCTGAATAGGAAGGATAGAAGGTCACTGTGTAATCAATATGCCATAAGCAGATCTCAGTCCTACAATTCATAGGCTTATTGTACAAATTAAATGAAAGCTGTTGGTTGAGCACTAGACAATGGGTGAGATTTTTCAAAAGAGTTAATTGAAGAGAAAGCTAGTCACAATATGGGATGCTTTACTTGTTAAGACAATATTCAGTCTCAACTGAAGGAATCAATGCGGCATTTCATTATAAAGTTACACCTTTAAAAAAATAGATGGAAACAAGTTCACCAGATAGTATATTTTTTTCATATTTGATCAGGAAAAACAGAGCCATAAATTGGGCTGCTGCTAATATAATCCACTTTCCATAACTATATTAGTCAACTTTGGCAGCTTCCAAACATATGGACTTTCTAGAGTTATTTGCAATGGCTATGCCTAGAGATTTTAGAATTAACTATCTGGAAGTTTTTAAAATTGAAAGATGCCATTGGTAGCCCTCAACACATGATCACATTTGGGTCCAGAATTTCAGTTGTTAAGTAAGGTGGTTGTTAAGTGAGTCATGCCCAATTTTATAACCTTTTTCCCATAGTTGCAATGCAAGTCACTGGAGTTGTTCAGTGAATCCAGTTTCCCCCAATTGATTATCAGGAGCTGGCTGGAAAGGTTGCAAATGGTGATCACATGATTCCAGGACACTGCAACCATCATAAATACATGTTAGTTGCCAAGCACCCAAACTTTGTTCAAGTGACCAGTGATAGCCTTAAATGCGAGGACTGATAATTAGTCACTTTTTTCAGTACTATTATAACTTTGAATGGTTGCTAAATGAATTGTTGTACATTAAGGACTGCCTGTTTTCTGAGGAAGGCTGAAATATCTGGCCACAGCACCCAGCATCATAGATCATTGGTTATGATAGCTAGTATGTCTGGGAATTGTGGTTCTCCAAAATTAAGAGGCTTCCTGATTTCCCCCAATCTTCTAGTTTTATTCATTGGTTTTTGGCCAGATATCCTCAAAAATAAGAACTAACAGGTTATAAGAGCACACAGGAAAACATCAACAATTTCTTATGTATATGTTCTATAGCTGTTTGTTGGATGCTTTCTAGAAACTTACCTGCAAAAATATTAATGTTCAACTTTTATTCCTTACATATAGAACAAGTAACTTACAAAAATGTATAAATAAAGAGAAAACTACCATTGAAACCACTAGATTAAAAATGCTTCCTCTAATCCAAGATTTTTATAATAAATGTATAGTAATGGGTTTTTAAACATCTTTTTCAGTTGGGGTGGAATTTTATTTGTTTTCAGTTTCTAACAGCCATCTCTTTAACTACAATGATGGCTAACGGTCTAAAGATGAAAATGTTTGACCTTCTGGGACAGTGTTTAGCTAAATCTTACCTGTTGTTTCTCCAGGAAGCTTATATATTTTTGCACAATATGTGGCCAAGTTTTTTCCTTCCATAAGTTAAACCAAAATTTGAAATAAAGTTCAATTCATGTGTAGATACAAAAGAAACATAAAACTAGAGATAAGAGACTTGGAATCTATCCATCAACCTAAGTAGCGAATAAAACCTATACACACATACCTTTATCCCAGCCTGCCACAATATGGTGAGATGTATTTTTAAACTATGATAATTAGTTCTAAATTTGCAACTAGACATTTAAATGGTTGTATGCAAAAACTGTGCCTCTTTTATCTTAATTTTGGTGATTCATTTCCTCTTTGAGAATGATTTGTAAAAGAGCTTCCTCTTTCTTAACAGTTTGTGTTACCTTGTAAATACTAGGAAATGGGAATATCAGTCACAGGAATGCTCCATTTATTAATTTTTTTCTTAAAAACTGATCTTTTATCTATAAAAAAATGTTAGTTTACGACTGAGTATCTTTTTTAAGTCTTAACAAAGAGTGTCAAAACTTTTCTTATATTTTTATGCCATACAGAATATACATTATATAACCACCATTTCCATTGTTTCTTCAATCTATATATTGGTGAGCAAGAGAAATCTGGAATTTGTGTAATAAATGCTATTTCCTGCATAAAGATTTATATGATTTCTCTGTTAGAAATTGTAATTTATAAAATGTTGTGCATTAAAATTCATTCAAGTTTGTGTTTTAAAAGTTTTTTATCAGTATTTTGTCAAATTAAATTATACATTTTAATATGGTTCTCTGAGAATAATCCATTGCCTAATTGGTCACATTGGCTTAAATATCTGTAAATACATATGTGCAGTTGTGCAGCTTAATTACAGTACATGTCTTGCTGACTTATGAAGTCCTTTTGATTGCCTATGAAATCAGATAACTAGCACATTTATAAATGACAGTGGTGATATCATATAAAGATTAATGATAATATTTTTACACTAGGATACCAAGTGGAAATAGGTAACATCATGAAATAAAAATCTAAATTAAACAATCCAGTAAACCAACCATAACTGGCAGTTTAGCATAATATAAAGGTGAAGCAGAAAATACTTGAGCATTCATGCGGAAAAATGACTAGTTTCATGACTATATCTTGGAAGTGTTCTGAAAACATATTTAGTAACAGCAAAGTATAGTTCTACCTATTTTTAAAATCTGAAAAAGAAACACTCAAGAGATCATCCTATCACTGTGATAACAGACAGGGGTAATCAATTTTGAAGTTTAGGAGATTGGGAGCAATAACATGAGAAGAGCAAAGACAGCAATCCATAGGCCACAGGGGGCTGGAAAGGCAGTCAAATAGTCAACATGGTATAACAATTCTTTGAACAAAGTCCCAACTTTTTTTAGTGTGTCTATGTGGAGCTTCAGTTTGCCAGTTATTGTCTCCATCTATACCAGTGTTTCTCAAACTTGGCACCTTTAAGATGAGTAGACCTCAACTCTCAGAAGTTCGCAGAGTTTAAGTGCATATATCTTAAAGGTACCACATTTGAGAAACACCGATCTAGACTTTCTCTGCCTAGACTTTTCTTTCACGGACACCCAACCAAGCAGATGCTCTTTCTATAGAAAAAAAGAAGGAGATTTACAAGAGGGAAAGAAAAAGATGACATACAGTGGCTTAGCCTTTACTTACTAAGTGGGGTAGGCTATGCAGCATCTGTATGTTTGTGATATCCATGTTGTGACACTGCCTTCAACAAGTTATCATACTTCCAAACACATCAAGCAGCCCCTCTATATATAGTCTCCTTGCTTCATACCTTACAATATCAAAACATTGTCTGTCATATTGGACCCTTAATAAACAGCTATTTCTGATAAGCAATAGGACTCGCAGAATGTTTTATGAATGTTTCAAAGGAAATGGAAAATGTTTACAGCTCCAATGAAGTATATGATTAGCTTAATGTGAGCCCAATTCCATTTGAGTTGAACATTCCATATGACGGTTGAACAGCTAGGCACTGCCAGTACCTCCAACCATCACCTCTCTTTCCTTCCTCTTTTTTAAAAATAAAATTATCAAGCCTTCAAAATATTTTATTAACATTGAGCCACAGTAATAGATTATAGAGAAACATTTTCTCTTTTGTTTGATATTCCTGTTGAGTCATGGTTTTTTATTGTATCTCAGACAAAGAAGAGGCTCAGTTGTCCACAGTTTAACTCCCAGATCACTGGTGTTCCCTTAACCCTTCCTTTTGAACCTTTCCACAGCTGTGTAATCACCTCATTGACTTCCAGATGTTATAATTATATTCTCCTAATTAGAATTAGAATTAGAATTCTTTATTGGCCAAGTATGATTAGACACACAAGGAATTTGTCTCTGGTGCGTAAGCTCTCAGTGTACATTCAACAATAGTGATAGATCATTATCATAGTATTGTAAAAATACATTCATCATAAAACATTAGATACAACACTTAGTATAATCATGGATACTAAATAAGCAATCAACATAAATCATACTAGGATACTAAGTAAACTAGGATACTAGGTAAATATAAATAGTAAGATACAAGCAACAAAGTTATAGTCATAAGAAGATAAGGAAATAGGGAACATGAGAATAATGATGATAATACTGCCTTTTTAGATAGTTTGACAGGGTTGTGGGAATTAGTTGTTTAGCAGAATGATGGCATGGAGAAATGGTGAAACACTTAGTTTTACATAATTTACTTAATTACTTGCTTCATTTAATTTTCTGCAAACCTTCATCACAAAGCCTGTCCAGTAGATACTGTCCACTAGAAGTGAAGAGGAGATTGCTCAAGATGTTAGTACGACAAACTATCACCTCTTCTCTGCAGCATTCTTGTATTTCGTCTAGGCCTTCTAAAATAATTTGGTGTCTTTAATCTATTTATTAGTATTACTGTCAGGCTACAAATGTGTACAGGCAGACATATCAATCTCATATAATAAAAATGACACCAGCTGAAAATCAAGGAAAACTGTATTAGGACCCAAGTCAATCCACACTTAAAAATATAGTTAAGAATTGCCAACTGATTAACTCTTTGCTGTTTAGCCAATGGTGCCATGCAATAGAAAGTAGTTCAGAAATATTTTCAAAAGTTGTAATTAATTTTCTGGATAACTCACTGATAAATGTAGATCAAAGAAAGTATGGCTTTCTCCAAGCTATTCCTCAGCTTGGAATGATGATTATATCTTTAAATGCACTGAAGCACTTGTCTTAACCAGAATTATGACTCCCAAATCCTGAATACTGCAGCATGTGGTAGAAAATTCAAAGAAGCGATGGGAAGCCAGATCTAGCACTATCAGAAAATCTTCCCCTGCACATTTTGTATTACTACTGCCTCTACTGCAGCTCCATTGTAGCTGTCATCCTTTCATAAAATGTCAAGTAAAGATGTATTATTACTAAATAGTTGCCTACTCAGTATAAAACTTCAGAATATCACATAGAAAATGCTCATTTATTGTTCGTTATTCAGACAGTCATAAAACATACTGTTCTAAGAATCAGTCTCCTGCCAGTCTCTTCACTGAGAGCTTTGCTTTGACCTTTCTCAGTCTGCTCAAGTCTGCTCAAGTAACTATAGAACATGACAGCTTGAAATTGTTTTATTTCCTATCTGATACTGTAAAGGCACATCAGTAGTGGTTTTCAATTTCGATTGCTACCGATTTACTCATGGGCACGTGCATGCACAGAAGCTTCTGCACATGTGCAGAGACATACGGGCAGGTGGGCAGAGCCTCCCACCGCTGCCGCTACCAGTTCACCCGATCTGGGCGCTGAGGCACATGGAAGTACTGACTGGTTTTTGTTGGTACACTGAAGACAAAGGTGAGGCTCTAATAGCCCTCCTAGTGCAACCAAATTATTAGACGCTGTCTCAACTTTTGGATTCAGTCAAATTGATTCAGATTTAATTGGTGGACTGAAACACTCATAGATCAATGTGCAGCGCAAAGTACTGGGTAGAAAAGTATACCAGAGTCAAATGAATCAGATAATCCAAACCACAAAATAAAAGACCTTAATGTATGAATCGGGTTAGGATCCAATAAATCAATCCAAGAGCTAAGAATAGAGCTCAAAATAGTAACATGACTATACAAGGTAAAGATATTATTTCTATCTCTGGTTCATTCCCAAATGGAGAATTTTATTCAAAACACTACAAGCCTCCATCACAACATAACTGATATGCATCTCACTGAGCTCAGAATATAGGTCAAAAGTATCAGTGTCTATTCAGTAAACAGGTATTACTTCCAAGGAGAGATTTTTTTCTGTCTTGAGCTTCTGTATCTCAGTGATTTCTCAACCAGCAATATAATCACTCTTGTGGATTTGGAGGTCATTCTTAGAAATCTGGGTAAATGTCTGGGGTGTTAGGTCCAATGTTTATTGGGGCCAATTCTTCTCTGCTTTCAACATTAGGGCATGCATTATTTGGCTTCTGTGTTCTGAAGAAGAGATTTCTGTGAAAGTTCTCCAAACAACTAAGTCTCAGACCATAAAAATAACAACTTTGCTTTTATTCAGACATTCTTCAGAGAATAAATGCTTAAAAAAAATTAAGATGGGAAATCATAGATGAAATAATGGAACATGCTAAATGCAATTCTTAAATATGGAGAAATGTGTTCAGTAAGAAACTAAGTTCTATAGAAGAGAATATTTGTAGCTCAAGCTCAGAGAGCACAAGAACTGTGAGGTCCTTGTTGCTCTCTGAGCTTGGTGGTTTTCTTGCAGATGTTTCATTAACAAACTATATAATATCATCAGTGCATCAATACATCAACAACATCAGGATTGGGGTGGGTTCTAACCTTTTTTACTACCGGTTCTGTGGGCGTAGCTTATTTTGTGGGCATGGCTTGATGGTCATGTGACAATTCTTTAGGATTTAGCAGAGGTACTGGTCTACCAGGCTTTTAACTGCTTGCAGAGCTGTACAGGTCTACCCATTTGTTTTTGGAGGCACCGGTCTATTCATTTATTTTTGCAGGCACTGGTCTACCCATTTATTTTTGCAGGCACTGGTCTACTCATTTATTTTTGCAGGCACTGGTCTACTCATTTGTTTTCTTTTAACACTGATCAGCTGTAGGGCGGCCCCTTGAAGCCCCGCGGCAAAAGTTTAAACAGTTTTTTCCCTCTATCCAATCAGCTGGGACTCAGAAGGCAGCAATAGATTGGGGGTGGGGCCAAATAAAAGGTAAGAATAATGCAGGAGGGGTGGGGATGGTGGGGGGGCAGAACCGGTTCAGTGATGTCATATCGTCACCGCTACCGGCTCGGCGGAACCCACCACTGATCAGAATTGATGAAGTTACCTAGTTTGGTAATAGAACATCTGCAACAAAGCCATTGAATTCAAAAACCAATAGGACCGAACAAGAAGGAAAATCTTGCAGTAATATTAATAAAGAAAAATGCTGTAATAATGGGAAAGTAGTTGATGGATTTTAGTTGCAGAAATAATTTTTAATTATCAGAAAACTGCTATATAGAACAATGAGAAGGTTGAGGCTTATTACAACAAGAAGCACATTCTGATTTGGATATGTACTTGGTATTATCAATGTAATATTTTCCCAGCAGAAATTATATGGTAGCATTGTTATATTGATTGTTTTTAAAGATTACAGGTGTAAAAAATTGCCTTACCTGCAATAAATACAGTTAAGTAGGAAGAGAACTCAGTTATATGGCAGCTTTTTCTATTGAGTTTCTGACTTACTGAAAGTCCTCAATTCACATCCATATAGCCTACATCAGCACATTTTCCCATTACTAAAAGGAAAAAATATAATTTAACTGATTTTGTTCCTTCAGGTCATTGACAGCTCTTTTCAACTATGTAGTCAGATTTTTCTGTATGAAAGGAAAAATATATCAACAATATTAAAAGGATTCAGAAAGCCCATCTTAAACTAATAACTTTATTGGTATAATAACTCCAAATCTATAAAGGAGTTTCTGCAGTTTTTTATTCTTTTGAAAAAATTGGGAAACAGATTTACAATGAAGAGGTTCAGATACAAATAGGGAAAGAATGTATACATTGGGTCACAGAGTCATGCAGATTATTTTTCCAACATATATGTGATTTAGTATCTGGGTCCTCACTCTTTCCATTTTCCACTTCTTGTTAGCATATTGATAATTCTAATTGTTCCATCAACATTCCATCTGTGTTGCCTAGCATCTTCACTCTACAAGTCAAAGAGTGGACTTTTGGAACCTATTTTTAGCAATTTAAAGAATAAAACTGGTTAAAAAATGAAATAATATCAGTAGCATTACTTTCTAAACCTAGCACAGAGATGAGCAGCTAGAAAGTTCAATCATTCCTTGGGGAATATACTTTCATAGGAAGAAAACAAAATTAAACTTTTATAAAGGGGAAAAAAATCAAATATAAATCCCTTTTCTAACTTTAAATACTGCAATGCAACTGTTGAAGAAGAAAAATACATTTTCCTTTATAAAATAACTGCTTTTAAATTTAAAAGGGAAAAATAATTAGATGCAATGTTCCAGGCAAACAGATGATGGTGATGGTCAACTACAGTTAACTTACCTCGTAAATGTTTCCATAAAAACAATTGGGGAAATGAGATCCAATTTAACATTATGGATCATGAAAAATTGAAAGAAAGAAAATACTGTACCCTCATGTGCAACAGAAGTTTGCATTAAAGATTGAAATGTACATAATTACTGAGTTTGATCAGAAAAATAAAAATAAAATTAGACCTGCACAACACAGAATAATAAACTAAACTAGACTTGGACCTCCCACTACAGAGATAAAAGGCTCTTTTAAAAGTTATTTCCTCTATTCTCTGTTTTTTCATTCAAGGGAATTTTCTGTTTGTTTGTTTTTTATTTTTATTTTTTTCCATATCAGGGACTGTTTGAGGTGATGCTTTTATTTTCCAATCTCAGGCTAGCGACTTCCATCTTGCTTTAAATTTTTCTATGCTCAACAGAGGAGAGAGTTGAAATAATCTGAGGAAAGTGATTGAGAACAAGCATCTCTTTGTTATATATTTGTGTATTGAGAAATGGCTGCTGTCTACCAGAGATGAGAGGTAATTTCTTTCTTTAACATCACAGCTTGTACAGACTAAAGACAGAACACGTTCACTTCTTCCAACAAGTTAATGCAGAAGACATTTCAATTTTATTCAAGAAGAATCTCTAGAAGAAAATGCTAATTGTCAATGCAGTGTGTTTCATACATGAGTAGAAATTTGAACTGGGTCTTTTTTTTAATTTCAAGCTTCGATAGTTTATACACATCCTACCAGTTCAGAAGTTTGCACAAAGTACCAAATCTAATGAAACTTATTTGGGGTGCAACTACTGTTGATTTATCTCAAAAATTCTTACTGGTATTTCTAATTAATTTAAATCCTCATTGATAATAGATTTTTATGTGGAGATTTCTGGTTTAGAATAGAATAGAATAACAGAGTTGGAAGGGACCGTGGAAGTCTTCTAGTCCAACCCCCTGCTTAGGCAGGAAACCCTACACCACTTCAGACAAATGGTTATCCAACATCTTCTTAAAAACTTCCAGTGTTGGAGCATTCACAACTTTTGGAGGCAATTTGTTCCACTGATTAATTGTTCTAACTGTCAGGAAATTTCTCCTTAGTTCTAAGTTGCTTCTCTCCTTGATTAGTTTCCATCCATTGCTTCTTGTCCTACCCTCAGGTGCTTTGGAGAATAGCTTGACTCCCTCTTCTTTGTGGCAGCCCCTGAGATATTGGAACACTATCATGCCTCCCCTAGTCCTTCTTTTCATTAAACTAGACATAACCAGTTCCTGCAATCGTTCTTCATATGTTTTAGCTTCTTCTTCTTCTTGTGCCATATCCATCATCGGACCTTGGCGATCCTGTTGGCAATCCTATTTTTGTCAACAGCCGTTGGAAAAAGTGCTGCTGAGTTTTGTCCAAACCAGTCCCTTAGGTTTTGAAGCCATGATGTTCTTCTTCTGCCTGGACCTCGTTTGCCTTCAATCTTTCCCTGGACGGTTAAGTAAAGGATGCCGTATTTTTCTGGGTGTCGCATCACATATCCAAAATATTATAACTTTCACTTTTTAATGGCTTTGATTATTTCCCTTTGCTTTCCCAGGCGACTTATCACCTCCTCATTTGTGATTTTGTTAACCCAGCTTATATGTAACAGTCATCTGTAAATCCACATTTCAAATGCTTCTAGTTTCTTCAAGTGGTTTTCTGTCAGAGACCAACTCTCTACTCCGTAAAGCAGGATAGAAAAGATGTAACATGTTTTAGCTTCCAGTCCCCTAATCATCTTTGTTGCTCTTCTCTACACTCTTTCTAGAGTCTCAACATCTTTTTTACATCGTGGCGACAAAACTGAATGCAGTATTCCAAGTGTGGTCTTACCAAGGCATTATAAAGTGGTATTAACCCTTCACATGATCTTGATTCTCTTTCTGTTTATGCAGCCTAGAACTGTTGGCAGCTGTTGCACACTGCTGGCTCATATTTAAATGGTTGTCCACTAGGACTCCAAGATCCCTCTCACAGTTACTACTATTGAGCAAGGTACCACAGATACTGTACCTGTGCTTTTTGTTTTTCTTGCATAAATGTAGAACCTTACTTTTTTCACGATTGAATTTCATTTTGTTAGATAGTGCCCAACAGTCAAGTCTGTCAAGATCCTTCTGAATTTTAAGCCTATCTTCTGGAGTGTTGGCTATTCCTGCGAGCTTGGTGTTATCTGCAAATTTGATGAGTTCCCCATCTATCCCCTTGTCCAAGTCATTGATGAATATGTTGACGATTACTGGGCCTAAAACAGAGCCTTGGGGTACTCTACTGCATACTTCCCTCCATGTAGATGCAGTTCCATTGAGGACTACACGTTGAGTGTGGTTGGTCAGCCAGTTACAAATCCATCTGGTAGTGATGCTGTCTAGCCCACATTTTTCTACTTTGGTAGTAGATTATGGTCTACTTTATCAAATGCCTTACTGAAGTCCAAGTAAATTATATGGGCAGTATTCCTCTGGTCCACTAATTTTGTCACTTTGTCAAAGAATGCAATAAGATTTGTCTGGCATGATCTGTTTTTGACAAATCCATGTTGGCTTTTGGTTATTACTTTGTTTTCTTCTAGTGTTCACTGATTCATTGCTTGATTATCTTTTCCGGACTCTTCCCTGGTATTGATAGGTCTGTAGTTTCCTGGATCTATTTTTTTCCCCTTTTTTGAAGATGGGAACAACATCAGCTCTTTTCCAGTCCTCTGGCAGTTCCCCGATGCTCCAGGATCTTTGAAATATATAGTTCAGTGATTCTGAGATCTTGTCTGCCAGTTCCTTCAGAACCTTAGGGTGTAATCCATCTGGTCCTGGTGATTTGAACTCTTCTAGGGTAGACAGATATTCACTTACCATTTTCTTCCCTATTTTTTCCCTTGCAAAAAAACTAGTTAAGTAGTTCTGCTTTCTCTCTGTTGCTTGTCACTTTCTTGCCACTTTCTCCCAGCAATGGACCAATCGTTCCCTTGACTTTTTCTTGTTTTTAACATGTTGGAAGAAGCTTTTTTGTTGTTGTTATTTTTTACTTTTGTCGCAAGCCTTTGTTCATTGTGAGCCTTAGCTTTCCTCACTTCATCTTTATAGGCTTGAGCTATTTGCTGATATTCTCCTTAGTTATTTGCCCCTCTTTCCACTTTTTATATTTGTCCTTTTTGTCTTTCAATTTGTCAGAGTTCTTTATGCAGCCATGCTGGTTTCTTTTGAGAGCTGTTATTTTTATTGGTATTGTGCTAGACTGGGCTTTTATAATCTCACTTTTCAAAATTTCCCAAGCTTTTTGTGTTGTTTTCCTCTTGAGGATTCTCATCCATGGAATCCTTCCCAAGCTCTATCTAAGTTTATTGAAATTAGTTCTCTTAAAGTCCAAGACTCTGGTTTGACTTTGTTCTACTACTTGTGCTTGCAAAATATTGAATTCCAATATTGCATGATCACTTGCCCCCAAGGTTTCTGTAGCTTCAACACCTTATATTAATTCATCTCTGTTAGTGAGAATTAAGTCCAATATGGCTGATCCCCTTGTTCCCTTCTCTACTTTGTGGAAACAAATTTGTCTGGTAGGTTTGTTAGGAACCTGTTGGATCTTCTACTTGATGCAGAGTCTGTCTCCCAGTTGATGTCAGGGTAGTTAAAATCCCCCATTACTATTGTGATGTGCTTCCTACATACCTTAGTTAGCTGACTAGCAGAAAGTTCATCTATTTCCTGTTTGATTGGGTGGCTATAGTATAGATGTATGGCTTTCTTCCCCCCCCCCCTTTAATATTGACCCAAATGCAGGGTGAAATGCTCCCGGTTCGGACTGGCTCAGGCGAGTAGGTAGTGATGGCGGCGGGCAGTTCGGAGAACCGGTAGCTAAAATCCCTTCCCAACCCAGCCTCCCTGTGAGAGTGCACTGGGCGATGGGGAGCTGTCGCTGGCTGCAAATGGTCCACCAGGTACCCCGGGCCTAAGCCATGTAGGGCTTTATAGGTAATTACCAGCACCTTGAATCTCACCCGGAGGGCAACCGGTAGCCAATGCAGGTCCCGCAGGAGGGGTGTAACATGAGAGTGTCGGGACACTCCCATCACTACCCGCGCGGCCGCATTCTGCACCAGCTGAAGCCTCCGGGTGGTCTTCAAAGGCAGCCCCATGTAGAGAGCATTGCAGTAGTCGATCCAGGAGGTGACGAGCGCATGAGTGACTGTGCGCAGGTCATCACGGTAAGTTTTTTTTTCCCTTTGGGAGCTTAAAAAAAATAGTTAATTGGGGTTTGTTTTTAGTTGTTCTTTTTTTAGACCTAGCCATTTAAAGTTTAGGAAGTTTTAAATTTAGCTGCTTTTATATAAAAATAAAAATAAAATAAAATAATATTTGTGCTTTTTGTGTGTTTCTGTAGTATTTCACTCTAACTACAAAAACACACAAAATCTCACAAAACTGTATGTGGAATTTTGTGTGTGTAAAGTGTGAAAGTTGGTTTTTTGTGGCTGTGTGAGGTTCCTGCTTGTTGCAGGGGCCATTTTGGTTCTAGCACAGCTGCTTTTACATTGTGGGTGAGCCAGTTGTGTTGTGTTTTGTAGGTTAAAAAAGGGCAAAGAAATATGTTCTTGGCCACGCCCACCTGACCAACAAGCCACACCCACTTAGTCACCTGACCACCAAGCCCCACCCACTAATTAAGCCATGCCCACAGAACTGGTAGCGAAAATTTTTAGATTTCACCCCTGCCCAAATGCATTCAAGATAATTGTCATCATTGTTGTGCTCTATTTCTGTAGAGATGTAGTTATTTCTTATTTATAGTGCAACTCCATCTCCTCTTTTATGGTCTATTTCTTTTAAATAATTTAAATCACTCTAGCGGTATGTTCCATTTGTGGGTTTCATCCTACCAAATTTCTGTAATGGCAACAATATCATATCTGTCCTTATTTACTTGAATTTCTAATTCATCCTGTTTATTCCTCATACTCTGTGCACTGGTGTATAGAAATTTGAGTCCAATTTGACTGACCCTATGTTTACTGTCTACATAACCTGTGCCTGACTGTCCTTACTTTCTTGCCACCTGTTTGATTAGTGCACATGGTATGGCACTCACTATTAAATGTTTGGTTTTGCTTGACAGCAAGGTTGATAATCTTACCTGCACAAACATCTATGTTACATGCACTGATAATCCTATTGATTTTAGATTGTTGAGGACAGAAATGTTCTGTATCAATAATTCTCAGAACAATAATTGTTCTGTAATTCTCTGTCCCACTGTCCAGTTTAAATGTTTATCTACAAAATCTGTGAATTTAATGCCAAGTAACTCAGTCTCTTTCTTTGATGGATGCAAACCATCTTTTTGTACAGTTTTTCATTGGACCAGCTGCAGACATCATGACTAATAAAACCAAAGCTTTCCCTTTTACACCACTCTTTTAACCATACTAAAGTTTCTGCTATCTATAATTATTTTTATCCATCATATTTGATTCAACTTGGAATAACCCATCAACATTAACAATTCTTGTCGACGTTTTCCAACTTGTTGAACATGGATTTGCATTCAACCTGTGTTCTCCTTGTTTCCTTTCTCAATTATGTATCTCCTTGTACATTTCATACAACACTTGTACAGTTTACACTGTGATGCATTTCCGTAATGTAGAGTCACTTCTTTTTCTACCTGTTGGGCACAATAAATAACCATAGCTTATCCCTTTGTAATTATCATGCTTGATTCTTATGATTATTGAAATACTTACTGAAACATTACCTAATGGATCTTCCCTTTATTTCATATGCTTATTTCTTTGATGTCGTACAAAATTCTTTACAATTGACTAAAGTAATTGACTAAACTGGAAATGAACACAAGAGATGTGGGTCATAAGAGTTGATAACAGACTTTCTAGCTAATTTGAATGCCTAATTGAATGCCTAATTTTAAGTCCATAGACCTTGGTGAAGTACACTCTAAAATACTGGTGGAATTGGCTATAGAGCAGTTCAAATCTGTTTAAATTATTGTTTAGAAATCAAGGGGAACTGGGACTTTTAATTTCAAAAATATTCCTTATCAACTTTAGGACTTACGTTTTAGATGTGGTTGTATTGATTGATTTACTTTTGACACACAATTCAAAGAATTCTGATGACAAGTGTGTCTTCTTATTCTGGTTACTACGGGTTTGATTTGCTATGAACATTTTCAATCTTCAAATTCATTATGACATTAATATGAAATTATATTTTCAGAATTGATTAGCCAAATGTATTAAGACACGGGACACAGTTTGATTAGACACTAGTATTTTATGGGAAAAAAACAAATGCTGTCAATTATATTTAGAAGACTTATGCTGGTCATTTTATAAGTGCAATCTTTCAAACAAAGTAAAAATTCTCAGAAGTGCTGTATTAAGGGGAATTATAATAGCATATTGACTGTAGCACGGTCAATGATCCATTTATTATTGTGCCTTGAAGGCTTTTGAAGTTTGTAAAATAATGTATTTGATTATTTCAAAGGTCAATAAAAACACAAACAGGTAACCACAGGAAATTAATAAAATGAATTTGAGTATACATATTTAACTTTATGAAGCTAAAGCCTACAAAAATGGGATAAAATTGCTAAAATTATTTCTGTATGAAATAATATGATTATCTTCTTGACATATTATAAATAAGACATATATCCAGTCTTTACCTAGACTTGTTAGGACACAATTTCCTGTAGCCATCTGACTGTTAATGACTGGGGTGCTGATCTAACTTTTAGAAGTTCATATAAGTGGGAAATAACTTCTAAATTATCTTGAAATCTCTACAGTGCAGTATACCACCCAGAGTCAATCAATGAGAGAGATGGGCATTTCTAAACATTTTATTTATTTAAATTTATTTTACACCTGATAAATAAATAGAATTAAATAGCACTCCTATCATTCTTCAATCTCCTTTGAATTGGTTATTATCTGCCAATGAAGACCCAGCTCTATTTTGATAACCTATGCAAAGACATATTTGGTTCATCAATTTTTGTTAGGTATATTCAAAACATGTCCTCTTATTTCTTAATTATATTTAATCTTCCAGTAGATATGCTGGCTCACTGAGTACATCATTACTGCTTTTCATTTTTTCATTGTGTTTTTTTGGAAGCCTTTGATACTCCTTAAGACAAGGTACCCTAGGCTAGTGCCTACTTAGTCTTAGCCTAGAGCTGGCCCTATCTAATGGCATCCTTTATCATACCAAGGTGGGAACATCCTTTTGAATTCAGAGATTTGTTGAAAGACTTTCATTGTTTTTCCATATGTATTTCAATATTTAATATCTTTACATTATGAGATGTTCCATTCATGCAATATATTATGGTACTTAAACAAACTATGGCAGACTTTCCCAATCAGATACCCTCTACATATATGAACCACCTTCTAGAATGTCTCAGCAAGTGTGAAAGTGTGAAAGTCCATATATATGGAAGATACCAAGGAAGCCTTAAGGTCTTAAGCAATGCATTTGAAGTGTTTAATACTCAATTTATGCAAGAATATTGAGTGACCATGTTATGTACTGTGATCGACAGGTAAACCCCATTACCGTTTTAAAGAGAAAAATTGGGGAGAAATCCCCAATTCTTCTCTTTATCAGTTTATTCCTGTAAATTATGAATATCCTGTAACAGTATAGAAACTCCTCTCCATACAATAGGTAATTTGGGCAATGCCATGTTACCACATAAAAACATTAACTTGGAGGGAACTTGTATCCTTAGACATGGAAAATGTAACCTTTCCTCCAAAATCCGAAACTTCTTGTATGAAGGTGTATAATTACCAAATACCTCCGTGCATTGCTTATATATAAATTCCATTCTATTTGTAAGGCCAATGTATTGAGGAACTATCCCATATGTACGGTTGCACTTGGCACACACCATCTTCAAAAGATGACTTAATACATATCTCAGCTTCCTCAGTGGTGTCTATTAGGGTTAGTGGTGTTTCTATAAAAGAATAACGGTGCTCGAATTCAGTATGGAAACATAGCTGCTACCATGTTATAGGGTAACTAGGCAATACAGCCAAAATCCCCATTCCTATCCGCACTTGTAGAATAACGAACACTACCACAAAAAAACCCATTATTCCTAGTGAACTAGCTCCCCCAACATATTGTCCAAAGAGATAAAAGATTATTATCTTACCTCCAATTCATCAATCAATCGAGGAGAACTTACATTCACTGGATACCAAAACATAGATTTACACCAATCAATAATATCTTTCCTCAATACAATCAAAAACACAACAAGAATTATTACCACTCTTAGCCAAATACAAAATTCTTCATAAAACTCTTCTTCCATCCGTTGGTCCCCAATCGTCTAAGGTTTGTCATCAAAAAGTCAATTTAAGAGGGTTTGCGGGTTCCGTAGCAACTGTCCTTCCATAAGGCAAAGCCACCAGTCCCTTGACTCTGGAATAGCATACCCAACCTTGTTCCTTAGTCCTTACAGCCGACCCTGTAGTTAGCAGAACTTGGAACGGTCCTTTCCACACCGGCTGCAACTTCTTCTCAGTAATGGCTTTTATCAGACCCAGTCTCCAGTTTTGTATTCATGTGCTTGGAAATCAAGAGGTGGATTCTGTCCTTTTTACCTTAAATGAGAAAAACACTGGGACAGTCCCTGTATATATATTTTCAGAAAAAACATCCTTCAATTCTATCCTAGGCATCTCAACTTTCCCTGCATATGGCAATCCAAACATCATTTCATACGTAGATATCCCCAGATCTTTCCTAGGACTAGTTCCTATTCTTAATAGAGCTAAAGGCAAACACTTCATCCAAAGTAGTTGAAGCTCTAACATTAATTTTTATAACTTAGATTTACTTATCTGATTTGCACATTCACAACACCCAAGTAGAACTTGGTGTAAACAATAAATGTAGTTGCCAATCAATTCCTAATTGTTCCATAATCTTCATCACCTTGGACAATGAAATGTATACCCCTATCACTATCAATAAGATCAACCAATGCATATTTGGGTATTATTCGCTCCAATATGATTTAACAATCTTCTGAGCACCTGTCTTTACACAAAGAAAGGCTTCAACCTATCCAGTAAAATAATCCACTATTATTATTATATATAACAATGGTCACACCACCAGCATTTCAATGTAATCTACTTAGATTCATTGAAAAGGCCAAATGGTCAAATCTCTACATGTTTTTTTTTACATACACAATGTATTCATTTCCGTACCATTTATATAACTATTGTATACACACCCCTTCATCTACTATTTATATAATATCAAGGTTAGAAGGATCCTCAGCTGCCTTTAAAACAGCTGTGATAAGTTCCATCTATCGCAATTCCTTTTACTAAATATCAACCCCCTTTCAATCCAGATTATCCCAAAAGTATGTAAGATACCATCAGCATAGTTTAAATCAGCATGAATATTCCCTACCTCATTAATTAATATGTGCAATGCTTACAATAAAGCAAAAACCTCACATGTCTGCACTGACCATTCAAACGGTAACTTTCCAGCTTCCAATATCTTAATAGTGTCTCCATTCACAACTGCATAACCATCCAGTCTCATCCCATTCTCAATTCATTTATTCATAACCACACAATTTCGTTCCACATCGTCCCATCTCTCTCTCCTGACAGGAATTCAACTAAATTTAAATTCCTATTGGTCAAGAGAACCAAACTCTCTTGAGACAATTTTAAAAACCTAGCATTTGTGCACCACCTTTTTAGTTCCCAGTCCACATGCGAACCAACACTCCTTTGGCTATACCATCTTCCACTACTATAGACAAGTGGAATTTTTTCCCCTTAAACTAGGCAAACATAACACTGGAGCAACACTACATTATTACTTTCTTCAACTCTTCAACCTTTCTTCCAAACAACTTAGTTTGAAATTAACTATCAATAAATCAATAAAGTCTCAATAAATACTCAACTCTCCCCACTTCAGAGGAATCACACCACACCTCTATCAAATTAGCTAAACTATTTCCACAAGCTTCAAAGAAATGCAAAGCTTAATCTAAATTCACAAGTCTATACAGACTAATTTACAAGTAACTTCCTAGCTAACCAGACCAAAAGTCCATCTTTACCTTCTACCAGTAATTCTTCCCTCAAGGGAACATCCCTACCTAGACAACACTAAGCTAAAATAATATAGTCAACTATTCCCCAGACTATCCAGTATCCAGTATCTAGAAATCTCCTTCTCAGCATTCAAAATCATTCAAAATGCACAGACATAAAAACATAAAAGAGGGTAATAAAAAAACTTCAAAAAGCAAAAGAAAATCACCTAATAGAGGTACTCCGGGTCTCTACTCCCAAAAATAATTGTTTCAAACTTTCAATGTCACTTCTCTAGAGCAGGACATGAAATACATCTACATAGCTACCAATGCAGTCAGAAACAATGCAGGATCAAATCACCCATTTGCCCCCCCTTTCTCTCAGACAAACTCAGCAAAGGAAAAAAAAATGTGTAAAAAGGAAAACAAACCGCACCTTCCCCCCCCCCCTTTCCTACTTCTCTTGTTCAGAACAAAAAGACGGGGGAAATATAGAGAGGAAAAATACTACTCCTGTCTCCAATTAACATTGCAAATACCTCCTCCTAATTCTACTTCTCCATAGGATCTCTCTCATCTCTCACTTGCTCATTCAAACACTTGCTATTACAACATAACAACAACTACAACAACAAACTCTTGCCACTCACTATTTCAATATACAAAAGGAGATTTCTCAGGGGTTCAACGCACAGGCATTCACAAATATCAGGATCACCTTACCACCCCCATTTAAGGGCTTACCACACACACTCATATTTATTCTGCAATCAGACCTTTTAGTGTATTCCAACACACAAATGCCTTTTCCCTGCCAATTAGTCAGCATAAATACTTCAGGGAGATTCATTATCATTCTCAGTATTATTAATTTTTTACAAGACAATGAGCTCTATTGCCTAAACAACTCTCATTACACACACATATACCATTTAACAACATTTGCAAACCTGGAATAAAACCTGGAAAGGTTCCATCCCTTCAGATACCCATTTCATTTCCATCCTTGACATCTTGTAGCCTATTCCTCAAGCAGTGGAAAACTTCAGGATGCGGTTTTTAATCAAAAACTTGATTTCGGGCCCTAACCACACCTGTCCTCCACAGCTCCAGGCTTAAGCCAAGAAGGTCACTTAATTAGCCGGCATACACATATCACTATCACATCACATTAATCAAAGACAAAATATTCGCATTCAACCTCAGATAGGAAGAACAATAAACCTTCCTTACTACATTCCTACAGAGTTTTCTGCCTCATACAAGAACAAGAACGATCTGTATACCAAGCTCACATCCCAGAAGAGACAATGCATCTCTCCCAAGCAGATTAAGACCTACTTCTGGAACAAATATCACATCCAAACGTATAATACACTTTCCACAACTCAATTGCACATTCTTCAACAATGGCACATCAAAAGATATACCCTTGACACCCCTTATCTTAATAGTTACACCTGTGGGATGCACTCCTCTAGGCAATTTACAAATAGAGGTTCTAGTCACACCCGTTTCTATTAGACACATGATCTTCCTCTTCTGGACCCACTAATCAATCATCCTCTTCTCAGGACAAATTCTAGCAAAATGCCTCTCCTTTACACACACAAAGCACTTTTTGTTTTCCAATCCACCAACACTAGGCTTTTTTCCACTGGAGTAATCCTCTCCCAATTCCAGGACACTGTCGCCACATTGCAACCGAAGTTTCACAAAACCTTTTCCTCTTCTACCTAACTCCTTTCCCTCTCCTGTCTGTTTCAACACAGACACCATCATTTGACTTTTCTTTCTTTCTTTCTCTTCTAGTCTTGGCCTCGTCCCTATTCACCTTTTGAGCTTCTTTCAACAGAGCAGCAATATCAGTAGTAGCCCAATTTTCGCCCAAAGGAAAAAACCCCACAGTCAGCGGCGACAGAGGGAGAGACAGCTGGCCCCAGCTCTGGGAGACATTTAAAAGGGGAATGGTGGCAAAGCCCCGCGATACTGAACCCAAACAGCTGACGCCCCAGATGACTGAGCCCCCTTTTAAGGGGTGGAGGGAGAGGCGTTGGCTGGACGAGGACGAACCGAGTTACTCCACAGGATTGGGGGCCTCCACATTGGACGTTCTGCGCGAGAAGTTTGGTGAGGCAAGCTTTCGGGATGTGCATTCATGGCAGCCCTGGGTGCCTGCACAGGACACATGGCAGTGGCGGGGGGAACCTAGGAGCAGCACTGAGTCCCGCTTTCGGTTGGCGAGCCCGAAATTGAGGCTTGACGGTAGAGCCTCTCAAGTAGCTGGGCCAACCCCAACGTCCTCACATGGACGGCATCAGTCAGCTCCCCAACAGCAGGGACAGACCAGGGGGGGTCAGATGGGCACCCGTGGTCAACTGAATCAACAACAAGGAGCCCCCCTCAGGACTGGCCAGGATATCCGGTTCGGGGCCCCGGGCCCTGTCTGGGTGCCTGCAGGAGGCCAACCCCACCATCAACCCTGGGGGCCCCCACCTATACAGGCAACTTTTGACGGGAGCGCAGATAGAGTGTCCCTGTTTCTAAGCCAGGTCCTAAGTTACATGGATCTATATGGTCACTTATATCCATCACAGTGGGCCATAGTAGTTGCTATCACCACTGTGTTGAAGGGTGAAGTGGCAGATTGGGTCGCTGACCTCCATAGCGACCATGCGAACGAACTAACTAGCGTGGAATTGTTTCTGGAAGCATTGCGTGCACGCTTCGAAGATCATTCAAGGACACAGCTATTGGAAGGGGAACTGGTAGCACTTAGACAGGGTGGAAGGCCCGCAAGACGATATGTTAAGGAGTTCCACACTGTGGCTGGGAGGCTACGTGCTTGGCCTGAACGACTATTAGTACACCAGTTCCGGTTAGGATTAGACAAGGACCTAAGGCAAGCCTGTGTGTATCGGGGATTAGCTCCTAAATTAGCAGACTGGTTTAGCGCTGCAGTGGATCTGGACGTCGGGTTACGGGAGTTCCGAACCCGGGGAACGGTTAACTATCCCCTACCTTCCCGGCGTGGTACGGACAAGCCGTCAGGTCCTCCGACACCTAATGTGTCTCCACCCCGCTCTGTAGTGCCGGTTGGGCGGGGGTCGATCCGATGTTTTCGTTGTAATCAGTTAGGACATCGAGCAGCTGACTGCTCTTTACCAGCCGTCCAGACCACCAAAAGCACTCCAACGATAGCCAGAGGATGGGAACGGGCTCGGTCCTCATCTGATTGGTCCAGAACGACTACACCAACAGCAATTCGAGGCCCTCGTCTGGATGCGGGGAAGCCACTTGAAAAAGATGCCGTCCAGGGAGCCTCGGAGAGTAGTGACGACGATGCTCCTGTTGATTCTATGGTGAGTGATCCGATACGACCCTTCATTATTCCTGTTACGCTTAGGCATCCCCACACGTTGAAAACAGTTCAACAGGGTGCTCTGATCGACTCTGGTTGTACTCGGTGTCTCATGCGAAAACCCCTTGCCATGGAATTGGGTCTTCGTATACTAAACCTACAAGCTCCCATACGTTTTGAACAAATGGACGGGTCATTGCTGGGGGGTAGACCTGCAACCCAAGTAACTGAGTTAGTCACCTTGGGCATTGGCGAGCATTGGGAGGCCCTTCGTTTTGTGGTTGTTGAATCTATGGTAGAGCCTGTGATATTAGGCCTTGCATGGTTAGATAAGTGGAGGCCCACCATATGGTGGGAAGGGGGGTTCCGACGCCTTCGGCTAAGTGTGGGTCCTGAGCCAGAACCAGAGACCCCAAGTGGTCGGGCGAAACCACAGGTGGGGGGTTTAGTTGACGGAACCCCGATGACATATCCCGATGTGTATAAGGACCCTGAGGCGGTGTTTAAGGAGGAGGAATGTGAACGATTACCACCCCACAGACCCACAGACTGTGCTATAGAACTGAAACCGGGGGTTACTTTGCCCAAACCACGTATGTATGCGATGACTAAGCTCGAGTTGGAGGAACTCAGACGTTATATCGATAAAAACCTAGCCAGGGGGTTTGTTGAACCCAGTCGTTCCCATTTGGCCGCACCTGTGTTATTCCGAGAGAAGAAGGACGGGGGTTTACGTCTTTGTGTGGACTTTCGTGGTATCAACGCTGTTTGTGTTGAGCACCTCTATCCCCTTCCATTAATGAAGGATCTCCTAGCTACCCTATCGACTGGGAGGGTGTTCACAAAACTGGATCTTCGGGAGGCGTATTACCGAGTACGAATAAGGCCTGGTGACGAGTGGAAAACAACCTTTAATTGCCCGCTAGGGAGCTATAAATTCCGTGTTATGCCTTTCGGCTTACAAGGTGCCCCAGCTGTGTTCATGCAGGTGATAAATGAGGTACTACATGAACATTTATATCAAGGAGTCCTTGTCTACCTTGACGATATCCTTATCTATACCAAAACAATGGAGGAACACATTGCGTTAGTGCGACAGGTGCTGTCTAAGTTACTCCGTGCAAAATTGTTCGTCAAACTTTCAAAGTGTGAGTTCCACTGTACAAAACTGGATTATCTGGGTTACCGCATATCCGGGACTGGAGTGGAGATGGACCCGAAAAAGGTGAGCACGGTGTTAGAGTGGCAAGCACCCACTACACGGAAGCAGTTACAGAGCTTTCTGGGGTTTGCTAATTTCTACTGGCAATTCATCCCCGCTTTTGCCCATATAGCCCTTCCCTTGACCGACCTGTTACGTACAAAAGCGTCGGGGGTGAAAGCACGGCCGGGCCAGGTGCTCTGATGGACACCAGATTGCCAGCGAGCTTTCGAGGCGTTAAAAGGACTATTCGCACAAGCGCCTATCTTGCAACATCCAAACCCCACCTTGCCTTTCATCGTACAGGCAGATGCGAGTGAGGTAGCTGTCGGTGCGGTATTACTACAAAAAACCCCGGATGGGGAGTTCCATCCATGCGCGTTCACATCACACAAATTCACAGTCACTGAAAGACGTTGGGCGATCTGGGAAAAAGAGGCCTTTGCAGTACGTTGGGCCTTACTGACATGGCGCCATCTGTTAGAAGGTAGTGGGATCGCCTTTGAGGTGTGGACGGACCATAAGAATTTAGAGGCCTTACAGAATCCTAGACGATTGTCCCCGAAACAAGTCCGGTAGGCGCAATATTTTCAACCGTTTAACTTCACGTTGCGGTATGTCCCAGGTGGGCGAAACATTGTTCCCACATCTGGGAACAATGGCCACACATAAGAAAAGCTCTAGATAAAGCAACAGAGACATACAAATACCAAGCAGATAAAAAACGAGCTGACTATAAACCATTCGTAGTAGGAGATCAAGTTTATTTATCGACAGAATACATAAAACTGCGTACACCCAGTAGGAAACTGGGACCGAAGTATCTGGGCCCCTTTCCAGTAATACGGGTTATTAATCCAGTAACAGTGGAACTAAAACTACCCCCTTTATTGGGTAAAGTTCACCCAGTGTTCCATAGCAGCCTCCTGAAACCACTCGGTGCCGTACGAAACACACTATCTAAACCTGGGCCAGTGGATGGGAATCAATATGAAATAGAAGAACTCCTGGATTCTAGATACAGGAGGGGCAAAACGCAGTATTTAGTTAAATGGAGGGGGTACCCGTTCGAGGACGCCTCATGGGTTAGCTCTATCAACATGAGGGCTGATTGGTTAGTCAGGCGTTTCCATGCGCAGAATCCACATAAACCCGGGCCATAAAGGGGACTGTTACTACCGTTGAACCTGCTATTAACCTCCCCGTTTCTGTCTTCCAGGATCAGCCTTGGTAGGGGGAGCCGCCTGTCGAGACCCCTCGACAACTCACCGCGTAGCAGCCAGCATCCTGTCACCTGGAGGCTTGCTACATGTCAGCGGCGATACGGCACAGACCCGGGGGGGGGCCTGGAGCAATGGAAACACGCACCGGGTGATGGGGGTGTTAGTTTAACACAGGCGGCCGGTCACACAGCGGCCGGGTTAGGGATCGCTGGCTTCTACTGCTTCTCGCCCGCTTCAGGAGTCGTGGCCCTGTGCGCATGCGCTGTGGCCGCGCTAGCCGGAAGGGCGTTTATTTCAGTGGTGCGAGGATTTAAAAAGCGTTGGGAGGCAGCCGCTCCCAATGCCGACTTTGTGCATGTTGCACTCAATTCACCCACCGGTATCGTTGTACGCTGGAAGAATTAAACGACTCACACACAGAGGAGCTGCTGTTCGAGTTCTTATTTCACCTGAAGCATTGAAACGGGCGGGGGTTTGACACAAGGTTCATAGAAAAGCAATTCCAGCTGGAAAGGAAATAACCTCATCTTACTGAAATCAGTGTTTTTGCGCACGTATCAGGGAATTCCATTCCAGACAGAATGTTTTCAGTCCCTGTTTGGGCGCCAATTGTGATCGACAGGTAAACCCCATTACCGTTTTAAAGAGACAGAGACTAAAATAATTCTGGGACAGAGTTTTTATTTACTTTGCAAAGGGCCTTTCTCTCTGGAGTAGAGAAAGATGGAAATAAAACAATTTACACGAGTTTTTATAGTCTTCAGGAACATCAGAATACACATCAATAAAGTACCTTGGGAATCAGTTTCCCAAGATCTTACATAATATCTTATATAACATACGTAGTACATGATTCCACCCTGGAAATTCCCCAATTCCCAACAGAAATACCCCTCAAAAACATCAATTGCGTACTTCCTTTAATTAATGAGGGCAAGTTGACCCAAGAGCATATTTCCTGCAAGATAAACATTTTCTCAAAAACACAGGAATTACATACTTCCTTTCTCATGTTCTTAAATGTCAGCTAAATTATATAATCAGGTTATACAAGGTAAAACAAAGCCTTAACATGATTTTAAAATGGCGTAACTCAGGTTATGCTTTTACAGGAATAATTCTTATTTTTCTCACATGTACTATGATTGGATTGAGGACCACTAGTTCCTGGTTGTATTTTCTGCCAGGTTTCATCTATTTCTAAATTAATTTATAAACTTGGTATCTCCCAGCTAGGTTCTTGTCTGAAACTTTTTCTTGATGCTCTCTGACAAAAGCCATATCAAAACAAATAAAGAAGCAAATTAACAGGACTGCTAGAGAAAGCATATAACTTTATATTTCAATCTCAGGAAGAAAATGGAGATGTAGATATTCAAGGATTAAAATAGCTCATTTTGTTCCTGATTCCAAATTTGTTTCCTGAAATAATCAATAAAAATGACATACAAAATTCATACTTAATGAATTATTTTTGCTTAAAAGAAATACATAAAGAAGAGCTAATGAATGATATTGTTAAGAGAGCTATGTTGCAAAGTTATTTCAATTTGCATGCAGTCCAAGAATTCTTAGTCTTTAAAGTTCTTTAAAGAATTTTTGTCTTTATATTCTTCTTCTCTTTTCCTCCCTCTTCCCTTCCAAAACTTTTAGTTCTTTTCCATATTAAAAGGACAAAGATTATCCACATAAAATGATTCCACTTCTATTTACACCGGCTAGACAAAAATGTAACTTTTCATTGGTTAAGAGCTCTGGGGCATTTAAAAATAAATATGCAAATTGCATACTTCTTATTTCAATAAAACAAAATGCTTTGGGAATTGATAGAAATCAGGGTATATTAAAATTCATATTGCTTTAATAATATTTTCTTTGCACTTAAAAAATATTTCTTCTTACCTGGGCAGCTTCTTCAAATCTATTCAGCAAGACCCACATCTTGTCTTTTCAGCTAGAATGAAATGGATTTCTTTCCTGGCATCCATGCAGTTCAATAATACTTAATAATATTATACTTTCTCTGATAAAAGCCTCTCCCAATAATATTGGACAAAATATTCATGACTGAAGAGCCTCTTTTCATTTTTCAAAAATGCTATTCAGGTATCCAAATTGTATCACCTCTACTTGAAACGGGCTGTTTCTCTCAATTATGGCTAGAAGGTCATGAGAAATGGTAGCAAACCTGTTGCAGCCCCATAGAAATTTAGCTGATGCTGAATGGATATTATATGCCTCAATTATAAGGTTGACTCTTTGGAAGATATAGTCTTTTAGGTAAGAGGGTGCAAACATTCCATATTGCATGCTTTTCAAACTCAATTACCAAGATATCAAAATGCAAATTGTCCATCAGTTTTGAAGAGGTGAATGATGGCTTGAATTTTTGGCTGGGATAGCCTTTACTGCATCAGTCACAAAGCTCATGGAAAATACTCTCCCCCTAACATAATTCCTTTCTCCTGGGGAAACCTTGCTAGAGGGCTTTGTCTTAAAAATCCTCATAGGAACAGGAATGGCTGGTGAGAAGGAAAGCATGAAGTGGAATATGCACAGGAAATGGCCAACAATTCCATGCAGATTTTCTAGGAGTAGTAATTTATCAGAATGGATCAAATTATTCTTTCTTAAGAATTATTCTGTATGTACTCAAAGTTTTGCCTGATTCCTTTAAATATTTTTAATGAGAGCCAATCTCCATCTTGGATTATTTTATCTATTTATCATTTGCAGTTTGGGAAGCACATATAAAAATGAGATTCTTTTTTATTTTATTTTATTTAGATCTAAATAAAAAAATGATCAACTGTAGTGCTGAAATTGTGCATGAAAAAACATTTCACTCACATTGTTTCATGGGAATATTTTTATGGAAAAGTCTATATAACATTCAATTTTCAAAGGGTAGGAAAATCTCCACATGCAATTTCTACAAAGAATATTATTCTCAAAGTTAATGCTGAACATGTAAATGCTATAATTTCATTTGCAATGGAAATATTCATTCTTCTAAATCTAGAGATAAATCATCAAGTGCTTTTTAATCCATGAATACATATTGTTTGCAAGATTTATGATCCATTATAAAGACAGTTTTCATTTTCTTTGTCCCTGCAGGGATTTAATGTACATCTACCACAAAAAGCATTTGTTCTGTATGTTTTTCATTGCAATAATATCATTTATCGATAAGCTTTCTCCAAGATTTTTTCTTTATAAAGATATAACTGGTTTCTTTAGAAAGACATTTTAATCATGCAAAGCAATACAGAGCAAAACAGTGTGAAGAACCAAAGGTGCAAGTACAAAATTATAGAATGAGAAATGTAGAAAAAATGCAAGCCTTGGATTTGCTTTTCCATCCCATTATCTCACATATCCTCCACCCTCCATCACTGATCAGAATTTACCCTCTGAAGATCTCCTTCTGGAAGCTTCTGAGATCTGTTGGGGAAGGAGAACAATAGGTATCATTTTGGGAGTGATTACAATGAATTGAAATTGCAAGAAACTCTAGAACTGATGTTGGGAAAGGATAGCAGCCTTCTCCATTCCTCAATATCCTTCAATAACTGCATAGTACCATCCCAGAAGCAGTATAATTTTGGACAGCCATAGTTTATTGTGGCTGCTCCCAAAGTGGTAGCCACTTCCAGGACAGAGTTATGAGACCCTCAGGGATGCCAGAATGGATGCCAGAAGAGCAGAATGCTCTTCCCCAGCATGATCTCTGGAGCTTCCAGATGATATATAATGATTGATTGAGGAGTGGGGGGTGGGACCCAGCAGAATGGGAGGAAGTCCAAAGATGAAGCAGGATGGGGGGATGGGGGGAGATGGGGGTGGCAGCATCTCTGTGCTCCATTGTAAGGAAGGGTGGATTGCCAAACACTTGGATTTTATTCACATGACTGTGGGGGGCATTGCAGTGGCCATAATTTTGAAACCAGGTTGTAAGAAGCTTTTGGAGAGCTCAAAAGCTCATACCTCAAACAACTGCTAAGCAACTAGTCATTAGGCAAGGACTATTTGTATTATATCCTCTATAGCCATGATGGCGAACCTATGGCACAGGTGCCACAGGTGGCACACAGAGCCATATCAGTGGGCACGTGAGCATTGCCGTAGCTCAGCTCCAGCACGCATGTGTGCGCTGGCCAGCTGATTTTTGGGCCTTCCAGTCCCACCGGAAATTGGAAAATGGACTGTTTCTGGCCTCTGGAGGGCCTCCGGGGGAGGGAGAGGCCGTTTTTGTCCTCCCCATGCTTCTAGAAAGCCTCTGGAGCCTGGGGAGGGTGAAAAACAGGCCTACCAGCCCCTCTGTGCCATCACATGCTAAAAGTGTGGGGGGCATGGGGCGCATTGAATTATGGGTGTGGGCACACACATGGGCAACCTTCCCCCGCTCCCCCCACTTTTGGCACGCGACAGCAAAAAGGTTAGCCATCACTGCTCTATAGTCTATATGATAGTGTTTTAGAAGAAGCTACATTGTATGTATATTAGTCATTTTCTTATTAAATCTAAGAAAAATATTTATTTAGAATAGGAAAGGTTTCTAATGAGTCATAGGTATCAGTTTAATTTCTTGCTTCTCAGTAAAGGTTCCCAGAATCAATTATCAAAATACGTGCTCCCAATTTTGCTCCTGTTCCTGAGGGTAGGACAGGAAGCAATGGATGGAGACTAATCAAGGAAAGAAGCTACTAAGAACTAAGGAGAAATTTCCTGACATTTAGAACAATTAATCAGTGGAACAACTTGTCTCCAGGAGTTGTAAATGCTCCAACACTGGAAGTTTTTAAGAAGAGATTAAATAACCATTTGTCTGAAGTGGTGTAGGGTTTCCTGCCTAAGCAGGAGGTTGGACTAGAAGACTTCCAAGGTCCTTTCCAACTCTGTTATTCTAATTTGATTTGATAAAAATGATTGAGGCAATAACTCTTTGTAGAATAAGACAGGTTCTTATAACTAACATAATTTATAATTCATGAGATTTGGTATATCTTAATTTAAAGTAAACATCTGTCCTTAGACTCTCTCTTTCTTTTGACAAAGCTATCTTTCTACTGTTAAAAGAAGAAAAGTGTGCAAATAAATAAGCCATTATACAGTTTATAATTTATAGACTCAGCTATAAACCCTAAAAAGTTTAGAAAATGTTCAGCCAAAAAGTGAGCCTACATACTAACATGCTTTGATTGGAGTTACAGAATAATGCATAGCACTTTTTCTCCCTTTACTTTTCAGGTTTTACTTTCTTTTTTTTTTTAACAAAAGTTTTTTATTTTTTTATATTCAAACAACTAAACATTATACAATCAATTGTCATACATCATTTTATCCCCACCCAAACCCCCCCTCTCCCCCGACTTCCCAGAGCAAAAACAGGATATAGCATTTAATAAACATAAGCTAAAATATGCTAACTATTTCAGAATTCAAAACTCTCCGCACTTGTTTACTCCCCTTTTAAAAATTATACTTCAACCTTCCTTTTATAAATTCTCTTATCAGATTTCACATTTGTAAAAAGAAAAAAAAACCATAATCTTATTTTAAACATTTTAAAATCTCTTAATACATTAGCAAAACATTCTCCAAAATATAAGTTTCAAAACTTTCAAAAAGTTATCCTTTAAATTTTGTTATCCACCTTTAAACTTCAATACTTTAAAACTACCATAAGATTCAGAAATTATCCAACTTTAATTAAATCTTTTAACATCATGAGACAATCTCCAAAATATGACCATTTTTTCTTTCTTTCTATATTTTTTACCTTTAAACTTCAATACTTTAAAACTATCATAAATTCAAGAGTTATCCAACTTTAATTAAATCTTTTAACATTTGGACAATCTCCAAAATATGACCAATCTTTCTTTCTTTCTATATTTTTTCCAGTCCTTCTTCAATAATACATTCTTCTTCAGCATTGCTCCTCCCCCTGCTTTTATTTTTGAAAATTTTTTGGTTTGAAATTGTAGTTGGTATGTCTTAGGAATTCGTTCTCTTCTTGGGGTTATTTCCTTTAATTTGAAGCCCCCACCTGCATTTGTAATCCATCAGTTCGTTCCTTAAATATTGATTCTGTCTGTAGAGCCAAAACTTGTCAAAATAGTTATCAACCTGCAGTAAAGAGTCCTCTTGCTGTTTCTCAGTTAATTGAGTGGAAGCCTCTTCCAAAACCTGTGTTTTTGATATAATAACCTCCATTTTAGCCCCAACAATGTCTCTTTTACCCTCCAAAGACACGTTGTCCTGATTAATTTCTTCCTCTTTTTCAGCTAGCAAGTCATTATTATTCCCCAATTTAAAATCTTGAATAGTTCTTTTAATTATCTGTCTTATCTCAGCAGTAAAAGATTTTAAAAAGTCTTTTAAGTCCTTCGCAGTCACTACTTGCAAGTTTGCTGACTCATATAGTTCATCTTTAATTTCAGCCATTTTTCAATTGTCTCTTTATGTATTATACTTTTTTAAAAATGCAGCTTTGTAAATAAATATTCAAAGGCTGAATATCTTTTGGAGATTTAGCACGGTAATTGAAAAGTGTGCTCCAAAATTTTTTTTCAGGTTGATTGGTTGGAAGATGTCAAACTTGGGCTGGTAAGCTGAAGGATGGCTTTGTTCCTCTGTGTGCTCTGTAGATATCTGGAAGAAAAGTGTGAAAACCCGAGAGCCAGTCTTTAGGACCTAAACAAAAATTAGGGATATCCTTTGAGTATTACATAAGCACCAGGCAGCCACATGTCTAATAGTAGCTCAAGCATACGTAGGAAAAGAAGCCATAGTCTCTATAGTTCAGTTAAAAAAGGAAAAGAACAATCAGTACATTTCATGACATTTATATGGAATGATAGAGATTAATCCAAAGGTTGAGGTGGAAGCTTTCAAACAACTTAATTTCTACCCATTAAATTAAAATTAAATATTAAGAAGACCAAAATAATGATAACAGGTACAATAACCAATCCCAGAATTAATAATGAAGATATTGAAGTGGTGGATAGCTTTTGCCTTTTAGGATCAACTATCAACAATAAAATAACCAGCAGTCAGATAAAATACACCACGGACCAGTACAGGGCAGACTAGCAAAGAAGACTGTAGAAAAGATATTGAGATTCAGGGATGTGTCTTTATCTATGAAGATTAGAATCATGCAGATAATGATTTTTCATGTGAGAGTGTATGGAAGCAAAAATGGACTTTGAATAAGCAGGTTAGGAAGAGTACAGATGCTTCCAAACTTTAGCAATGGAGAAAACTTCTTAGAATCCCATGGCTCATCTAGAAAATAAAGAAATTATCAAACAAATCAACCGATAGTACTTAGTGCATAAATAGCCACAAATTATTATGCTTTGGATACATTAAATGAAGATCTAACTCTTTGGAGAAGTCTATTACTCTGGAAAACATAGAAAAGAAAAGAGGAAGAGAATGGGTCATAGCAAGGTAGATGAACTCAATTATAGTGGCAATGGATGTACCAACGACCAGATTGGGAACAGATGCTCCTGGAGAAAATCTTGCTGTATGATTTCTAAGAGTTGAGTTAACACCAACTTAACAGTGCATAATTAATTAAAAGGCATCATGGATGAAGCCTCAGTAACTTATTTTAGTGTACTTATGTACTTTATAATCCAATGTTAACTTTAGATAAAATTGTGGGTTTGGGATATATACCTTTGTTATATGATTCCATTAAAAGCACAATGTGCAGAAAACTAAAATGTGAAACATGATATAAACTACTTAATAAAATCAGACTCAGCAAACAAGATTCACATATAGAGATTTATAAGTCGGATGCAGAAAGAATAGGGAACTCATTGAAATTCCAGTATGTTGTATTTCACTGTTTTGTATTTAAATATTTGAACTGTTATCCTATAGCAACAATACAAACGGAGTTAAACATTAAAACAGGAGACCAAGAACCCTTTCATGTCAAGAATTTTTTAATGAAAATATTCACATAGTCAATATGTTTTCAATTTGTGCATGATTATGACAGTAGGTGTCTATTTGCGCATGTAAAATCTTGACTTATAACTGTCAATGTCTCCTTTTGAATAATAAAAATAGATGTCAGTAAAAGTGGTTAATTTGCTTTTGAAATTCAGCACTGTAATTGCATAAAAATATTAACTGGCCAAACAGCATATACTGACCAGATCTAGCCATTAAGACAAAGTTGGGCAGCTCATTGGCCCCCATCTGCCCACACTGAGACTTCTGAAACTTAGAGGAGGCAAAGGGAGAAAAAAAAATTGTAGGAATAGCTCTTGAAAACCAAATTTCCAGTTTAATATTTCATTTTGAAAAAAACAACAGTACAATGTAAATATCCTTCATCTATTTTTAATAAATAGGATTCAACATAGCAGAAATCTAATATTAGTTCTGATCCCTAGTTTAGGCAAGCAACTTATTTGTTCCCCAATGCATTAATGTCAGGACACCTCTGTATGAATAACTGTGCATGGGGCAACTAATGGGCGAAAAACCAGGAGCAAACCAAATAACTATATACCTTAATCATTTTGGCACCCTCCCCTATAAGGTAATTAGCATTAAAGTAAGGCATAGTGGCTACATTACTAGATTTCCATGATATCCTATGCCAAAGTCCAATAAATCCTCCCTGAATTTAACCTAACCCTTAACTTGGTCATATAACTATGTTTTGGTCCACCTCATAATTGATTCAATCTAAAATATGGAAAAGGAAAGGTACAAATGAAATCTTTTTTTTTAATGTTCAGTGTGCTGAATTAATTCTAAGTTTATTGTACTTAAGTTTCAATAAAATCAATAGTAATAATAATCAATAGTAATGACTTGATTTGAATAAATCTTAGTGGACAATTCCTATGGTACTATCCCATAGGAATCTATTTCTTTGCCAAATGCTGACAGTCCACACAGTTACCTAGCTTGTTCCTTTCTTAATGAGATATTTATACTAATGGTTAGACTACCCATCAAGAATTTTACCCAACTGCTGAGCCATAGCAATTGAGGAATGATACCAGTTGGCTCCTATATTTGAAAAGATTCCAGAATCTTTTAAAATACTACCTAAAAGCTGATCGAGGAGGAAGACGCAGACCTGGCTTGCATTACGGAAACCTGGCTGGGCTCGGAGGGAGGAGTCCCTCTGAACGAACTATGCCCGCTGGGTTTTCGGGTGCTACACCGGCCGAGGACCCAGGGGAGGGGTGGGGGGTGGCAGTTGTTATTAGGGAGACCCATGGTCCGCGGGAGGTCACTGGTCTGCAGGTAGACGGATGTGAGTCCCTCCTCATTAGATGGGGACCGCAAGGTCAGTTGGCCCTGTTGATTACGTATCTATCTCCCAGCTGCCTACCAATGGCCCTGTCTGGACTGCTGGACACCATATCGGGTTGGTGGTTGAGTTTCCGAGGCTTATTGTGCTCGGGGACTTTAATCTACCTTTCCTGGGTAGGGGGTTGGGAGCAGCCCGGGAGTTCATGGCTTCCATGGCAGCCATGGACCTGACGCAGATAATACAGGTCCCGTCTCATCAGGGGGAACACACACCCGATCTGATTTTTATCTCGGAGCAGTGGAGTAGTGAATTCGGTGGGGGCATGCCAACTACCCAACCCTGTCATGGACCAATCACTATCTCCTTAGGCTGGGCTTCCATTGTGCTGCCCCCCTCCACCGCCGCTGGGAGGCTGAACCGACCACATGGTTCCACCCCAGGTGCCTGATGGAGCCCGAGGGGTTCCAGAGGGAGCTTGGGACTATACCTGTCCCTCTTTACCACGCCCCAGTCGAGACTCTGGTGGATGCCTGGGAAAAGGCAGCTGCCGGAGCTCTCAACCGGGTTGTGCCTTTGCAACCTCTGACCCGACGCAGATCCCGGTTGGCTCCTTGGTTTATTGAGGAGCTCTGGGAGATGAAGCGTTGGAGGGGAGGTCTGGAGAGCTGTTGGAGGTGCAGTCGTTCTGAATCTGACTGATCACAGTTGAGATCTTTTACTCAATCTTATCTGGTGGCAATGGAGGTGGCGAAGCAGGCTCACTTCTTTGCCCTCATCGCGTCCGCAGAGAATCGCCCAGCCACCCTGTTTAGGGTGTCCTGCTCCCTTTTACATCAGGGAGCAGGGGATGACCCTATGTGGGGGTGGGTTGAGGAATTTAGTGAACACCTGCAGGATAGGATCGCTCAGATTCGGGAGGGGCTGGACTCTGACTGGGCGGAGTCAGTGGGGGAGGTGGCGACGGGTCTGGTGATTTGGGACGAGTTTGATCCTATTACTCCCGAGGAAGTGGACAGGATCATGGGGAAGCTGAGTACCACCACGTGTGTGCTGGACCCGTATCCCTCCTGGCTCGTTTATTTGGCCCGGGAGGTCATACATGGCTGTATCCAGGCAATGATAACTGCCTCCTTGGGTGAGGGGAATTTCCCAGCTGCCTTGAAGGAGACGGTGGTGAGACCCCTCCTCAAGAAGCCTAGCCTAGATCCAGCTATTTTGAATAACTTCCATCCTGTCTCCAACCTTCGCTTTATTGTGAAGGTTGTTGAGAGCGTGGTGGCACGTCAGCTCCCGTTGGCCCTGGATGAAGCAATATATCTGGATCCATACCAGTCGGGTTTCAGGCCCGGATACAGCATGGAAATGGCATTGGTCGCGCTGGTGGATGATCTCTGGAGGACTCGGGACAAGAGTTATTCCTCTGTCCTGGTCCTATTAGATCTCTTGGCAGCTTTTGATACCATCGACCGTGGTATCCTGCTGCGGTGCCTTGAAGGTTTGGGAGTGGGAGGCACTGTTTTACAGTGGTTCTCCTCCTACCTCTCTGGGCGTTCGCAAGCAGTGTTGGCAGGGGAACAGAGGTCGGCCCCGAGGCCCCTCATGTGTGGGGTCCCTCAGGGGTCGGTCCTCTCTCCCCTTCTGTTCAACATCTATATGAAGCCGCTGGGGGAGATTATCCATGGTTTCGGGGTGGGGTATCATCAGTATGCTGATGATACTCAACTTTTTATATCCCCCCCCCCAAATCAGCCCAGTGCTGCCCTTGATGTGATGTCCCAGTGCCTGGAAGTGGTGTGGCTCTGGATAGGGAGGAACAGGCTTCAGCTCAACCCTGCCAAGACGGAGTGGCTGTGGATACCAGCATCGCAGTTCCAGAAGAATATTCCATCATTGGCTATAGGGGGTGAGGTGTTGTCCCCTGTAGAAAGAGCGCACAATCTAGGCGTCCTCCTGGACTCACGGTTGACTCTGGATGACCATTTACGACCGTGACCAGGGGGGCATTTGCTCAGATTCGTCTGGTGCGCCAGTTTCGCCCCTACCTTGACCGTGATGACCTGCGCACAGTCACTCATGCGCTCGTCACCTCCCGTATTGACTACTGCAATGCTCTCTACATGGGGCTGCCCTTGAAGACCACCCGGAGGCTTCAGCTGGTGCAGAATGCGGCCGCGCGGGTAGTGACGGGAGTGTCCCGACACTCTCATGTTACACCCCTCCTGCGGGACCTGCATTGGCTACAGGTTGCCCTCCGGGTGAGATTCAAGGTGCTGGTAATTACCTATAAAGCCCTACATGGCTTAGGCCCGGGGTACCTGGTGGACCAGCCAGCGACAGCTCCCCATCGCCCAGTGTACTCTCACACGGAGGGTCTCCTTGGGGTCCCGTCGGCCAGACAGTGTCGGCTGGCGACTCCCAGGGAGCGGGCCTTCTCTGTGGGCACACCAACTCTGTAGAATCAGCTCCCCCTGGAGCTCCGGATGGCCCCTGACCTTCACTCTTTCCGCCGTGACCTCGAAACATGGCTATTTGGCCTGGCCGGATTGGACTGAAGGGGTTTCTAAAGGCAATTGTATTGGTTTTTATATTTGAATACTGAATTTTATGTGTTTCTTATCGTTGTGAGCCACCCTGAGTCCTTTGGGAGAGAGGGCAGCATACAAGTTTAATAAAATAAATAAATAAATAAATAAGTAAATAAGTAAAATAAATAGAATTTGGAGTTCCCCCTAAGGTCAAAGAGAATTCAAAATTCCTGTGCAATCTATAGGATTTAGGATGTCTTTTGCAGCTAATTTTTTTCGCTGTCAGACAAAAATCAGAATTAAGACAAAAGGTCTAGAAAAGATTATTGAATATTGTATCTGATATTCAAATGCAGTTTGATTTGAAGTATTATTTATCATACAGTAATATTTAGATTAATTACATAGTTTCTCATAGATTGTTTCTCTGTTATAGAGAAGAAAAGTTTTCTTGCGGAATAAGGTGTGCAGAGAAGGAGGAGGAGAAGAAATTATTCAAGGTAGTAGCATGATGAAGATGTTGAGATTTCATGAACTGCCTTCAGAGAGAACAAGAATTTAGATAGAATTAGGTTAGATAGATAGGTTAGTTAATATATGAAATAAGAGAAAAACAGCAATATATGTGAAAGAGAGATTTAATCTCAGCTAAGAAATACTCAGATCACTTTTAACATTAAGATGTTTGGTTTTCTTGCCCCTCACAGAGGCTTTCAACTCCAATTGCAATGTGTGGATCATGCATCTACTCAATATGATGTTCATTTTAGTCTCCTCTATATCATTAGCAGAAAGCATGGCTTAGGCTCAATATCATTAACAGACAGCTGACAAAACAACAGCTTCTTGGAAATGTTTTTTTAATGCCTGCTGTGCCCTTCTGTTTCAAACAGGCATTTCCATTCTAGATGTATACATACATACATACATACATACATACATACATACATACATACATATGATATTTTTGTAGTCAGGGTTTTCTCCTATGTAGATCAAGTTGTTAAATGGCCATAGTGGGATGATATCTCAAATCATCACTTTCAGGCTTGTCAGACATTTTATTTGAGATATCATCCCACTATGGCCATTTAACAACTTGATCTACATAGGAAAAAACTCTGACTACAAAAATATACATTTGAACCTATGAATTAAAAAGAATAAATGTGTGTGTGTGTGTGTGTGTGTGTGTGTGTGTGTGTGTGTGTGTATACTACTGAAAACTGTTATGTCTGTTTGGGAAAAACAATGCATCAGCGGGCAACAATTTTTGAACCAAGGTACCTAAAATGGAATAATTTTACAAAATGATAGGGCACATTACTTCCACTGGAATAAGATTTGAGAAAGTTGTTGCTTCTTCAGTGCCATTGAACTGCCATGGTCAGTCACAGTCATATGATTGTCATTTCCAATGTTTCTTGACTGCTTCCAAAAGGCAATGGGGAAGCCAGCAGGGAAGATTGCAGATTGCTTGGATAAGTCTATCTCACAATTTCCCTACCCCTCTATACTGCCATTTGCACATTTGGCCATTCACACATCCCCATTTATAAACTGCAGTATATCCCTGTGTACTTTCCCCAACCAATATGGCACCTCTTGTACTTCTGCTTCTCAACCCATGCTGTTCCCCCATGCACCACCCTAACCTGTGTAGGACATCTACAGCCCCATGTGCCCTTATGCATACTCACCAACTCCTGAAGCATTTCTCATATATCCTGTTCACCCTTACCAACCATGTCACATGGCCACCGTCCTCCTGACCCATGCAGCAACTCGTGTGGCGTTCCTGATCTGCATTGCACTCCTGTGCACTCGGCTCAATATGTGCAACACTCTCATGCATACCTGTGTAATCTTTCCAACCTATGCCACACCCTCATTGGGGAAGTAACACAGAGGTATGTAAAAGACACTATGTGATTCAGGGGGGTGACGGAGTGTGTGAGATGTAACATGCAGTCAGGCAGAGTGCATGGAGGTGTCCAAAATGCATAAGAGCTGCCACGCTGGTCAGGGAGAATGCATGGGGATGCAGGAGAGATGACAAGGGTTAGGGAGGGTTCACAGGAGTGCATATTAAGTAAAAAATATTTCTGAAATGATAACCCAATGAGTTATGGGTTATCTAGTCAATAGTCAAAATAGAAAGGATTTTGTCTGACAAAGTTCAGGAAATTAATTATGTTGAAGAAAGTGATTGCAATTATTTTGCTCATATTATCTTTCAAAGATGGAGAGTATTAGAAAGAGAAACCAGATAACTGCTACCAATTGCAAAGTAAAGAAAGATGAAGATTCTTCTCAGGGTTTTAGTCTATGGGGGATGAACATGGGACCATATAACTTATTCACAATGACTGAATAATAAAAACATTCTGACTTACAGTTGATAAAACATATAGTTAAGGAATATTTTGATGAGGAAACAAGAACATGCTCTATCCTTGCAAATCTCCAGAAGTCTGAATACATGGAACATATAATAATAATAATAAAAGTTCTACTCAAAATCTGGAAAAATGATGCAGAAGTAGAGTATAATAGAAATGTAGGTACAGGAAAATCTTCCTTGCTTTCTAGGATAATATATACAAAATAATTATCTAACATTCTCTTTTTTACAGATAATTGTGGATTTTTTAAAGTAGATTTTTTTTAGCATATGCCCAGCCAAATGTTTTAACTAAAGAGCAGAATGAATCAAAATTAGATGTTAAGAGCTTCTAATTTTGGATACTGGAACAGAACTGATTAGTCACAAAATGAAAATAGCATGTAGAAAAATTTACTCCCTTAGTAGTTATACACATCAGTATCAAAACACTTCTGAAATCACCAGGAGTTCAATGGGAAACATAGGGAATATGTTTCAACAGGGAATATCCAAAACTTCTTATGTCCTAATAAAAACTGATGTGACATTAAAGTTTAGAAATTGGTTTTGATATTGCTATTCAGAGAGTTAGGGAAATCTGTTTTCATTATTCTTTTCAGGTACAACATTGCACACATAATATTGATGGAATACTAACAGTAACACATTTCAGAAGAGTGTCAAAAGCCCTCCTTCTCATTAAAGCTGAAGGCATTTTTCCATACTATCTTAATGTTAAATGAGAATATCTTACAACTTTAGAGACACATGTTTACCTGCTAGCAGAAGAAAGACTCTGGCATCTGGACTCCGGCTCCAGATGTTGCCTCGAGGTTGACTCCTGAAGCCTTTTCCAGTAGTAGATATAGCCAAAAGGCAGTGGAGGTTTGTAATCAGTGTTTCCCTTTTCCTAGAAGATGGTTCTGCCGTTTTATCTGCTGTTGGGGCATAAAGCCCTCTTCCACCTTCAAAACAGTTGATCATCTTCTCCTATAACCCTGGATAGGGCCCTTACGAGGTGCTACCAGCCGGGCCAGCTGGACCAAGTTTTTTTTTTAGAGAGGTATTACTCCTCTAGCACTCCTCCTCACTCCAGGACTCCTGCTCCAAGTTTTGCCTTGAGGTTGACTCCTGAAGACTTTCCCATAGATGGGTATAGCCACAAGGCAGTGGAGGTTTGAGATTGGAGTTTTCCTTCTCCTACATAAGTTGCCTTCCAAGGCTGATGGACACCATCTAACCGGTTTTTCCCACTCACACAGCTAACAAGACTTCCCACTTATACTCAATCAAACAGCCACTCTCCCCTCCCCCTAGAAACAAGCAGATTCATTCATGAGGTGAATTGGAGCACCTTCCTCCCTGCAATCACATTATTCACTCACTCAAATAGACACTCCCCTTCCCCCTAAAAACAAGCAGATTTACCCATGAGGAGAGTTGGAGAACTTTCCTCTCTGCAGTCACATGATTCATTCACTCAAATAGACACTCCCCTTCCCCCTAAAAATAAGCAGATTTACCCATGAGGAGAGCTGGAGAACTTTCCTCCCTGTAGAGGAAAGAACTTTCCTCCCCAGCTCTCCTCATGGGTAAATCTGCTTGTTTTTAGGGGGAAGGGGAGTGTCTGTTTGAGTGAGTGAATCATGTGACTGCAGGGAAGAAAGTTCTCCAACATTATTGTGCAAGGTACCACATATACTGTACCTGGGCATTTTGCTTTTCTTGCCAAATTTAGAACCTTACTTTTTTCACCATTGAATTTCATTTTGTTGGATAGCACCCAATGTTCAAGTCTCATGATCCTTCTCTATCTTAACCCTATCTTCCGGAGTGTTGGCTATTCCTGCTAGCTTGTTGTCGTTTGCAAATTTGATGAGTTCCCCATCTATCCTCTTGCCCAAAGCATTGATGAATATGTTGAAGAGTACGGCGCCCTGAGGTAGAGCCCTGGGATACTCCACTGCATAGCTCCCTCCATGCAGATGCAGTTCCATTGAGGACTACATGTTGAGTGAGGTTGGTTAGCCAGCTACGAATCCATCTGGTGATGATGCTGTCTAACCCACATTTTTCTATTTTATCAAGTAGTAAGTTATGGTCTACTTTGTCAAATGCCTTACTGAAGTCCAAGTAAATTATATTGACAGCAAGTCCACTAGTTTTGTCACTTTCTCAAAGAATGCAATAAGATTAGTCTCACATGATCTGTTTTTAACAAACCCATGTTAGCTTTTGGCTATTACTTGTTTGCTTCTAGGTGTTCGCTGATTCATTGCTTGATTATCTTTTCCAGACTCTTCCCTGGTATTGAGGTCAGGCTAATAGATCTGTAGTTTCCTGGATCTATTTTTTCTCCTTTTTTGAAGATGATGCTCCATGTACATTTGGAAGGAAGTGATTTTCACCCCTGCCTACTGCAATCTTCTACACTGTCCAGAATCTCACCTTCTCTCATAAGTAGTACCTGCTTGTTGATAGGAAGGCTCATCAAACATTCAGGAAGCACTTCTACTAAAGAAAAGCCGGCATAGATAAAATCTATTAATGTGTTATGGCAATATCTATGTAAGCATCTGATTCACACATGTTACTGAATAAACAAGTGATTACTGCAGTTTAAGTTATGAATCTTCTTATGACCTTGGGGAAGTCACTATTGTAACTCAGCAGTGGTGAAATATAAAAATTGTTACTACTGGTTCTGTGGGCGTGGCTTGGTGGGGGGGTATAATGTGACTGGGTGGGCATGGCCAACTTTTTTTTTTTTTTACTTTTAAAAGGATTTTTTCTACAACCTCTTCGGCCGAAGAGGCTGTAAAAAAATGCTTTTAAAAGGCTCTGATGTTCTCGGCTGAGCTGCACGATCATCAGAGGCTTTTTTTTTTTTAAAAAAAAGCATTTTTTTGGCCAACGGAAAAAATGCTTTTAAAAGTTAAAAAAAAAGCCTCTGATGATTGTGCGGCTCAGCTGGGCATGTGTGGGGGGGGGAGGAATTTTTGATACCGGTTCTCCGAACCATCCACCGCCATCGCTACCGGATCAGGCGATCTGGTCCAAACCGGGAGCATTTCACCCCTGTATCTCAGTAAGGGTGACTTATTTAAAAATTATATATAATTCTATTTTTGGGTTAGTGATCTTATTTATTACGGTTTATAGGTAGTTCTCAATTTATAACAATCAATTCAATAATGGCCTAATTCTTTTTAAGTGTTTTTTAAGTGTTTTGTTTATCGTTTTAATTAATGGGGCCAAATTTATATATATTTTTAACTGTATTTTAATATTTGTATTTGATGTTTTTATTTGGCTGTTCACCGCCCTGAGTCCTCAGGGAGAAGGGCGGTATACAAATTCAAAATAAAATAAAATAAAATAAAATAAAATAAAATAAAATAAAATAAAATAAAATAAAATAAAATAAAATAAAATAATAAAATAAAATAAAATAAAATAAAATAAAATAAAATAAAATAAAATAAAATAAAATAAAATAAAATAAAATAAAATAAAATAAAATAAAATAAAATAAAATAAAATAAAATAAAATAAAATAAAATAAAATAAAATAAAATAAAATAAAATAAAATAAAATAAAATAAAATAAAATAAAATAAAATAAAATAAAATAAAATAAAATAAAATAAAATAAAATAAAATAAAATAAAATAAAATAATAAAATAAAATAAAATAAAATAAAATAAAATAAAATAAAATAATAAAATAAAATAAAATAATAAAATAAAATAAAATAAAATAAAATAAAATAAAATAAAATAAAATAAAATAATAAAATAAAATAAAATAAAATAAAATAAAATAAAATAAAATAAAATAAAATAATAAAATAAAATAAAATAAAATAAAATAAAATAAAATAAAATAAAATAAAATAAAATAATAAAATAAAATAAAATAAAATAAAATAAAATAAAATAAAATAAAATAAAATAAAATAAAATAAAATAAAATAAAATAAAATAAAATAATAAAATAATAAAATAAAATAAAATAAAATAAAATAAAATAAAATAAAATAAAATAAAATAAAATAAAATAAAATAAAATAATAAAATAATAAAATAAAATAAAATAAAATAAAATAAAATAAAATAAAATAAAATAAAATAAAATAAAATAAAATAAAATAAAATAATAAAATAAAATAAAATAAAATAAAATAAAATAAAATAAAATAAAATAAAATAATAAAATAAAATAAAATAAAATAATAAAATAAAATAAAATAAAATAAAATAATAAAATAAAATAAAATAAAATAAAATAAAATAAAATAATAAAATAAAATAATAAAATAAAATAAAATAAAATAAAATAATAAAATAAAATAAAATAATAAAATAAAATAAAATAAAATAAAATAAAATAAAATAAAATAAAATAAAATAAAATAATAAAATAAAATAAAATAAAATAAAATAAAATAAAATAATAAAATAAAATAAAATAATAAAATAATAAAATAAAATAAAATAAAATAAAATAAAATAAAATAAAATAAAATAAAATAAAATAAATAAAATAATAAAAAATAATAAAATAAAATAAAATAAAATAAAATAAAATAAAATAAAATAAAATAAAATAAAATAAAATAAAATAAAATAAAATAAAATAAAATAAAATAAAATAAAATAAAATAAAATAAAATAAAATAATAAAATAAATAACAGTTTGAAGTTACAATAGCCCTTGAAAAATGACTGTTGCACCATCCTTGCAGTCACACAATCACAATTCAGGTAGTTGGCAACTGGCTTACATTTATGACAGTTGCACCATCTTGCAGTCATATGATAATGATTTGTGACTTACCAACCAGCTTCCGAAAAACAAAGTCAATTGGGCAAACTAGATTTGCTTAATGACCATGTGATTCACTGAACTACTATGGTAAAAATGTTTATAAAATGGGTCTAGTCACATGATATTTCACTTAATGACTGTATCACTTAGCAATCAAAAATGCAATCCCAGCTATGATCATATAGCAACTCCAAATTTCTACTAATAAATGTTCTGTCCTACACATTGGCAATAAAAATCAGAACACCAAATACAAGTTGGGCGGAAACGATCTCGTAGATGACCCTCACTCTGTCAAGGACTTAGGAGTATTCATCTCAAACAATCTAAGCCCCAGAGCTCACTGTAACAGCAGTGGACCAATCAACGAAATTAACAGATGGTTCAATTAAAGAGGACGAGATTTGGACTTGGGACCCTAAATCGCAAGTATTTTTAATGATTTTACAAACGTTTTTGACTGAAGGAAAAAAAAAGTTTAAAATGGCGACTGCTGAGGCTTGAGAAGAAGAAGAAAGCCGAAAGCGAAAGTCCTTCTGTAACAAGATACAAAGTAGCAGAATAAACAGTGCTGGCTAGAATCTAGAAGAAAAATATCTATTTTAAGTTTCTTTTTTCTTGGAGACTTGTACTTGATCTTGCTTGGGGAAAAGTTTTCTTTCTTTAAAAAGAGTTTGTGTTAAAACTAATAAAGCCTGACAAACAAGCAGCGGGCGGGGGGGGGTGTTCCCCCATTTACAATTATGTGAACAAGTTCTGAGCTTACAGACTCAGCAGAATGGCTTTAATTTAAAAGAATTTGTCCTGGAGGAAATGGCAAGATATCACGAGACTGTGAACCAGAAACTTGAAAAATTTAGGCAGGAAATTAAAGAAATGATACAACTAAAGTATGATAATCTGCAACGAAAGATTGTAACAGTGACTAATGTTTTTTCAGAAATTGTTATAAAGATGGATACAAATATCAAGTTATTAGAGTCTAAAATGGAGGAAGTTGATGATAAGATTTATAATTTGGACAATAAAATACAAAGAATTGAAAATGATTTGATAAATATTCAAGACAATAGTTTAGAAGTAAAGTCTAAAAAGGAAGCTGGTCACGAGACTTACAATGCAGAAGATATAAAGCAAGGGATTGAAAAAGAAGTCACAATGATGCAATACAGGCTCACGGAATTTGCGGTTAGAATGAGAGGGTTACAGGAAAATAATAGAGATGATTTAAGAAAAATATCTGCTCAAGTTCTGGCTGGGATTTTAAAGGTTCATCCTGAGGAGGTATCTTGTAAGATTGACAAGGCCTATAGAGTAAATTCTTGGATTGCAAAGCAAAGACAATTGCCTAGAGATGTGGTGATTTACTTCACAGATAAAGAAATAAGAAATGATATTGTGCAAAAATCCTTTAATTCTACTCTACAATTGTATGGAAGAAAGATCTGGATATATAAAGAGTTGCCGCCTAAGATGCTAAAAGATAGAAAGAAATTTGGATTTTTGGTGACTGAGCTAAAGAAACAAAATATCTCATTCAGGTGGGATGTTCCAGTTGGTATAATATTGCAATATCAAGGAGAAAGATATCAGCTAAATACTGTTGAAAAAGTGGAAGAATTTTACTACAAGGTTCTCAAAAAGCAAAATCAACAAGAGATAGAAATTCAAGATAAGCAGAAGGAGGTGGAAGTAATGGAAAAACAACAAGTTACAGAGGTCTTTGTAGATGAACCGCTTCTGGATTCTCCTTCAGAGATCTCAGCTGGACTATTTATAAATACAAGAGAGGCGGCTCTGGATTCTAATGTGATGACTTATCAAGTTACAGACCAGCATGGAAATCAATCAGTTGATATAAAACTCATAGAACCAGAATGGAGATTTAAGCCACAAAAGCAAAACCAACAAGATAAAGTTATAGATCAGTATGAAAACCAAACAGTTGATATACAATTTATAGAAAGGAAATCAGGATGGAGATCTAACCCACAAAAAGTCAAGAAAAGAAGAAGCAGGTCTCACAAAAACAAAAACTTTTAAACTAAACAACAGTGTAATGCCAGTTATTTAAGAGATGATTGAATATATGAAAAGATAGTTGAGGCAAAGTATTGGTTTATATTATCCTGAGGAGAGTGATAGACCTCTGAAGTGCTGTACTTTTGGGATGTGAAAAGGGCCTTAAACTGAATGGATTGGAACTATCTTTTTTTTTTTTTTTTTTTTTTGGATTCTTTGATAAATGTACTACGTTTATGTTGAGCTACAAGGCGAGAGAGCTATGGAATTGGGGCACGCAGATGATCTGGCTGTTACCTATTACGGTGGTTGGAATTAATAATTTGGATGAAAGACACCACTATAGACACTATATGGAATACAAATATAAAGTCACTTGGGTGGTTGTTTTTTTATTTTTTTTTAGAAGATATTTGTTATTGATGGGGGCAGATGGTAATTGAAGATACCGAACAAATTGTTGGAATTAGGATGTGATGTTACCCTAACATGGGTGATGGAGTTAACAATCCATCTGAAAGACATTACAGAAGATATCATATGGATTACAAGCTTAAAGTCTTTTTTAAGAGGATTTTATTTACATAAGGGAATATTTTCTAGTGGTGTGGGCAGAAGAATAAAGATATTAAGAACTATTATGTATGGTAGTCTTGTAGGAAAGTGGGTGGAGACAGGTTAGCTTAGTGATTGTTTAGTTTAAGAAAAGGGATATTATGTTTAGATATGAATATATGTAAAAGATTTGAGTTAAGAGCTATATCGATGGGGGTGAAGGAAATGGGTAGACTATGAATTGAATAAATGTTAAATTAGGATTTATTATATAGTCTTATAGCGGAAGGTTGCTTTGAAATGTTATATTAATATACATAAAAGATTTGATTTAAGAGATATATGTATGGGGAGGTAGAAAAAGGGTAGATTATGAGCAGAAATTGCTAAACTGGGAGATATAATAATATTATTATGCTAAATTAGGAGTTATTATATAATGTTATAGTTGAATGTTATTTTGAAATGTATAGTATAAGGGGGATATAATAATATTATTAGAAAGAAAGGGTCAGCATATGGGGGATGGAGTAAGGGGATGGTAAAGTATTATATAATCTGTTATGAATTTGGGTTTTATTTTGAAGAAGCCATGGGGAGGGGAGGGTGAGGGGGGGTTAGGGAGGAGGGGGGGAAAGGGGGGAAAAATCTGTATTTGAAAAACTTTTTCAATTAAAAAAAAATTGGGCTTGGACAATCTGGTATTGTACCGCCTATGGTCCTATTTAAGCATAATACACAAAATTGTCTGCTACAACGCCTTGCCTATCAATGACTTCTTCAGTTTTAATCACAATAGTACACAAGCAAACAATCGATACAAACTCAAGGTAAACCAATTCAAACTTTATTGCAGGAAATACGATTTCAGCAATAGAGTGATCAATGCCTGGAATGCTCTACCCGGCTCTGTTGTTACAGTCTCAAATCCTCACAGTTTCAACTTCAAACTGTTTACTGTGGACCTCACTCCCTTCTTAAGAGGTTGGTAAAGGGGGCGTGCATAAACATGTGCCTACCATCCCTGTCTTATTGTCCCCATTTATTTGTATTTACTTCCTTTATTTATGTTTATGTTCATACCTATACTTGTTAGCTTGTACATGTTTGACAAACAAATAAATAAATATATTGAGGACTACCAGTAGTATTATGTGAGAACTCTGTTATTATGAAAGTAATCACATCAATTGTACCACATTTTGTAAAATAAAAGCTCTTTATCAGCTGTAAGCAATATTGCGCACTAAACCAGTTTAGTGGTTAAGGCACCAGTCTAGAAAGCAGGAAATCCTGAGTTCTGGTCCTACCTTAGCCATGAAAGCTAGCTCAGTGACTAGTCATTTTCTCTCATCCCAACTCACTTCACAGAGTTATTGTTCTGGGAGAAATAGGAGGAGGAAGATTGTTGGATACGTTCATTGCCTTGAGTTATTTGTAAAAAATAATAAAAGCGAGATACAAATAAATAATAAATTATTCAGAAATATCTAAAAGCATCATTTGCTATGTCATTCATTTTATTAATTATGAAACTTTTTCCTCTTGGGATGGTAGGAATATATTACAACACTATGGGAAAGTATTAATGATGAGAAAAGGTGAGAGGTTTGGCAGCTGGAATAATTGTATTTAATTTAGAACCACTGATAAGTCTGATATAAATACTGAGATAAATCTCTCACAATGCAATCTCATATTTTCATCACCTGAAATCCAGTATTTTAGGATAACTGTAACTGATATATATGAAGGCCCATTAAGCCTAAACCAACATCCTATAAAATTATTTTTGTCTAATATCACAGTATATTTACTTCATTAAGAGCTCTTAAGTTTAACCTTTCAGCTAAAGCCAAAATGCTTTAATATAGCTGTTCCAAGTTATTAAAAAAGTATGCACCAATTTAATGACCATATGAGAACAAGTGTTACCAATACTATTTTGCAGGCCTCTGACTGCTGCTCCATGTGCTCATTTTAAAATACAGAAAAACATTTGGAATCTGAGTACAGATAAGATTTTAAAAGGCCAAGACATGTAGATATAATGCATTTTTCTCCAATCAATGCTATTATTTGATATGCATGAGTAACATCAACAGCTGCACTTAATTAGTATTAGCAAATTTAGGCAAAGGTTTGAGAAATAATATCAGAAATGATTGTTTCACAATGAACAATCAGCATTTGAATTTATTGGCCATAGTCCCAAAAAGATGTTTGCTTCCCAATTCTTTATGCATTCCTTCAAATGAAAGGAGATTATTTCTGATATCTTATCTGCCAGGTTAACCTATCCAAGCAAGCCTTTTCTCACTTCAAGTCTCCATCCTATTCTTAAGAACCTGAGTTAGTGTGGAGGTTCTAATAACCTACCAATACCTACTGGAAGTAACTTACAAATACAACTCTGATTTGGAGGCCCAAAATCGTACAGAATTTGGCAAGATACAGCAAAAAAGTATGCGTTAGGGTACTCTATCTGGAGCTCTTGCTGGCTCATTTCTGTCATTATCCATGCAGAAGACACGAGGATGTACATCAAGGTATGGAGCTATGACTGGCTATTACAATCTGGGTAGATGGCCTTTTTTCAGGAAAAAGGAGAGAAAAACTTACTATTCCCTATTTCTACCCACTGGAATAGCTACAGAATTTGATCAGGCTGCAGGCTAAATACAATTCTTTACCTCTGTTCTAGTAAGCAAAAAACCTGACAACCTCAGATTTCCTGAAACTTGTCTTAAATACTTGAATTTCCTGGAACATTATCAATTCTGTAGCTCTTAATGCTTGCTTCTCATCAGCAAAATAAAATTATAGATTCATATAATCAGAGCCACAAATTCTAAATGCTTTGAAGCTTTAAGGCCTCCATACTATTTTCAACAAGAAGCTACTGAAAGCATTTATTTATTTATTTATTATCTGCTTACTTAAACAATATAGATACTTGGTGGCTTTTTTCTTTCTAAAGAAATGTTCAACTATGATTAAAGTATAAGCAGATACGAAGATATGATCATGTTTAATTAGTGGTAGATTAAGTTCAATTTGATTAGATCAGTAAAAAAAATCTTTTTTATTCCCAGTTTGGGAGATTTAGAAACTGTTTTAAATATTTCAAATGATTGATTATGGATTCTTCTTTAATAGAAGAAGCAAAAATACTTTGTTTGTCTTGAAATACAGTAAATCTATCATGATTTAGACCGCCAGAAGTATCTGAAGCTAATTGGAACGTTTTATTGTATGATATTATGAATTGGCCAAAAAAATGCCCCAGAAACTCACAGGTGGAACTTGAGACAGATAGTCCTCTACTATTGTCACTCACTGATACTTAAAACATTTAGGAGCACTTGGAAGAAATGAGCACTGATAGCAAATAACAAAAGCAGCATTGCTCCTTCATGATGCAGGTTCCAGTCTTTTGTCTTTGTGTCCTGACATCACATTTGTGTACAAAAAAGGTGGAGCCTGCATTGCACTAGTGTCACATTGCTTTTGTCATTTTGATTAAAGTCTCTGATTATGCTGCCTTTGATTCTAAAGAGAGCATAATATCAGTAAGATTATATATTCATGAAAATATATATTATAAACAGCAGTAATCCACAACATAAGTTTAAAAAATAAATAAGAAGTTTGCTAGATCAAACTAGTGACATATAATATCCAGAATTTTATTTATTTATAAATATTGGCCACCCAACTCCAAACGACTTTAGACTTATTTATTAATCTTTGCTTCTACCTCATGATTATTTATATTTTTGCAGTCAAAATATGGTAGCCTTTGCCATCCTGGAAGTTAATAAAATATGTAGGACTATAATATTTTTTGTCTATTGCTGCTTAACAGTTGGAATTTAACAGTTTGAATCTTTGCTATCCAGCACCCACCAGAACTATAGCCTAATCCTTTTTCCACCACTTCTCTTTAAAACCATTTAAGTTAGTGACTTTCAATTTATCTGATTGCAGCTAATGTTAGATTTTAACTATGCATTATATCATCACATATCCATTTTCAGTGGCTGGCCATATGCAAGTACACAAGATATATTGTGATGTAACTGATGAAGATAAATAACCATGGTAACTTATGGATTATTCAATATGAGAAAAAACAGTATGAGGTGTGTTGGTAAGTATGATATATCAGCATATGAATATTTTCAGATCTGATCGTTTAGCAAGAAATTCCATAGGAAAAAGAAAGTAACAGAAGGGAGGATAGCTGAGGGGGGGGGGTGTCCATGGCTGTGGCTTAGAAGACATTGTCTTCGTCTCTCTGCGGCATACGGAAAATTGAAAGCGGATAAAAATAAACAGCATTTTTGAAGTCCGATAACAACTAAATGCATTATTGAAGAGTTCCTGTTTTGGTTGGATTAAGATTGATGTGGTAAGCCACCCTGAACTGCTTTTAATTGAGGCTTTTTTTTAAAAGTGCTTTCCCTTCAGGGAAATAAAAGTGAGCAGAGGGGGTGATGAAATGGCGAAACGATGATTTAAAGAGGTCTGAAAAACAATAAATTTGAACTTAATTGTGAGCTGGATCTGCAAAAAACGTCCACAGGGCGAAGGGCAGCAAATTAAGTTTTAAGGCTATGTTTGAATAAGATAAAAATAAGATATATGAGAGCTGCCTGAATGTTGGAGTCGACATAAACGTGGAGAACAGGAACCTTTTTTTTTTTTTTTTGGAACAGCCGAATATTTAAATGGCTTGTTTGTGGGATCGTCCAAAAATTTGAAAGCAATTATCCTTTTTTTTTGAAGATGCTGTGAAAATTGTGGACTAAAAGTTAAAAGTTTTAAAGTAATCTAAAGTATGTTTGCTGTTTGAAGTTCGCAGCGGGCAATATGGCGCTGAGGAGTGTAATTTATCTTGATTAACGTGACTACAGGAATTTCACTGTTTGTATTTTACACTGCCTCTGGAGCAAGAAGCAATTGTAAGCAAGCCTTCAATAATTTGGACTTTCCACTTTTTTAAATTTGGGACTCCTTAATGCTTTATTTGTCATCTCTGGCTCCTTAAAGTGAAAGTAAAATAAGCCCAAGTCTTTCTGAAAAGACCCTTCTGAGTATCTGTGGTACAGAACTGGTGGTTAAAGATCTTCCTCTTCAACAATTCAACATTTTAAATACAAGTTGATGACCCATTGATTTTGAATTGTGAATAAGGTTATAGAAATATTTGGTCAAAAATTATAGGAGTTATTAAGATGGATCCATCTAAAGATGAATTAGTGTGATCTAAGGTCAAACAGATTTCTCAAGCTAGTATTGACTCAGCTCAAATTGTGTTGGCATTAAACAAATTAAGTGATAAAATTGAAATAATGGATATAAAATTTCAAAAAATACATTTAAAAATGGATGAAGAAAAGAAGGAAAGATCCAATCAGCTGGAACAAATTGTTCAAGAAATTAATATTAATTTTGCTAAATACACAGCAGAAGTAACAGTGATAAAAGATAATGTAGATCAACTACAAGTGCAAACAAAAAAAATTGATAAGCAAATAACTGAATTTTTTTAAAAAAATGAAAAACAGGATAGAAGAATATGTATTCTGGAAGAAGAAGTTAGGAAGTCCAACATTGTTATAAGAGGCATAGTGGAAGAAAAAGTGGACAATGTTAAACAACGTGTTTTGAAATGGCTTAAGGAACTCGGATTGGATAAAAATTTTACAACTACAGATTTGATAAGTGTCTATCGAATTGGATTTAGAAGACAACGTGAAATAATAAGAAATGTTTTGGTGAGATTTGCAAGTGTTAATGATAAATTACAAGTAATGGCAAAAATTAGAGAAAATGGTGATGCTGTGCTGAAGCTTGAGGGAAAACAGGTCCGAGTCTTTCAAGATATCTCAAGAGAGGAAAGATCGTGGAGATATTATTTGAAGCCAATTACTAAAATATTAAGAGATAGAGGTATTAAGTATAATTGGAGACCACCACAGCGAATGAAATTTTTCTATAAAAATAGAATGCATATATTTACAATAGAAACGGATGCGGTTCAATACCTCCATGAGCTTGGCTTTTTGGAAAAAGAGGAAGAACAAAGTGACTTAAGATCACAATTATTCAAAATGGGTGGAATTGAAGTATATACATCAACACCAGAGGAAGAAGGAGGGGCGGTTGGAGGTTTAGGTCCAAAACCAAAGAGAAAAAGAAAACCAACAAAAGATATTTCTCCATCCTTGGCGGAGGTACAGAAGAAAAGTCGAGATGTTACTGGTGAAGGAGTGGAAAGGATGATTACATTGGACTCTGAACATAAAACGGAAGATGAGCCCGAGTGCGGGGACGAAGAACTTGTAGTTGTTCAATTGAAACCAGAATTATGCCAATGAAGAGATGACCCAGCTGATGGACGGGGTCCCCTCTCCCCCACTCTTGGAAACGAGGCATGTCTTAATGAAGACAGTGGGAGATGAAGATTTTATATGGTTGTGTGTTATGTTAGTTTTTGTTTTATGTTGTTTGCATGTTTTATATTATTATTATTATTATTTTATTATTTTTTATGTTATGTGTTGTCTATATATATTTGTTTGGGTTTTGGGTCACGGAAAGGAAAAAGAGGGAATAGTTAAAATTAAAAATATTAATGGGGGTAATTAAAGTAATGACTTGGAATGTTAAAGGTACTGGGAATCAGATTAAGAGAAGACATTTAGAATTTAAGATTAAAAGAGATTCTCCTGACATACTTTTTATGCAAGAAACTCATCAGAAATCTGAGGATATAAACAGGATGTATTTAAAAGGGATGCAGGTTTATGAAAAAGCTTTTGGGTCCTCAAAATCTAGAGGTGTTGCAACATTAATATCAAATAGAGTCCAATTTGAAAAAAAACAAAGTAATAGCAGATATCAATGGACGATATTTGATAATAACAGGATGTATTAACGAGGAAAAAATAACATTAGTTAATTTATATGTACCAAATGTGAATCAAAAAGAGTTTTTGAATAAGATTATCGATTTGTTGCAAATTGAAAGGGTAGGGAAGGTAATTATTGCTGGTGATTTTAATTTAATTAGAAACCAGATGGATAGTACCAATCCTACCCGCTATGGTGGAATAAGAAAAATGGGGATACTTGATAATTGGATGTTGCAAAATGGTGTAGTAGATGTTTGGAGGGAGATTAAAGGTAATGAAAGAATGTATACTTTTTACTCAAAGGTATTTAATTCATATTCAAGAATTGACTATATTTTTGTATCCAAGAATTTGATGGATAACGTGGATAATATGGATGTTGGAATATTTAAAGACTCTGACCACGCAGAATTGTTACTAGAATTAGATATGTTTTTGGAGAAAAAAGAAAATTGTCGGAGATATGATGAAAAATTGTATAAAAACGAGGAAGATAAGAATCGTATTCTTAAGAAATGGGAAGAAAATTGGGATTGGAATGATAATGGGGAAGTCAATTATGGAACAGTTTGGGACACAATGAAAGCAATTTTTAGAGGAGAAAGTATTAAATTATCAAGTAGGAAGTATAAGAATTATAAAGTAAAAATAGAGGAAAAGAAGAAATTGATAAAAGAACTGGAAAATAGATTTCTAGTGACTAAGGATAGGAAATTATGGGAGGAACTTAAAAAATTGAAAAATAAACAAATAGCGGAAGATACAGAAATAGTTAAAAAAAATTAAGCTATTTAAAAAGAGAATTTTTTGAATATGGTAATAAAAATTCAAAATTATTAGCAAGAATGGCGAAAGATAAAAAAGAAAAAAGAGAAATAGGTGTCCTAATAGATGAAAAAGGTAAGAGATGTTATAAAAAATTAGAGAAATGTGAAATTGTTAAAACGTTTTTTCAAGAATTATATCTTAAAAAAGAAATTGATAAGTGTAAATTAAAAAATTTCTTAGAAAAATATGGTCAGAAGAAAATTGATAATAAATATAAAGAAAAAATGGAAAAGGATATTACCTCTGAGGAAATTAAAGATGTGATTCAGAAGCTAAAACTTGGAAAATCTCCAGGTGAGGATGGGTTACCAGCAGAATTTTATAAAGAGTTTAAAGAAACTTTGATCCCAAAACTACAGAAATTGTATAATAAGATATTACATGGAGGTGATATTCCCATGTCCTGGAATAGAACAATTATATCCTTAATCCCGAAACCAGGTAAAGATTTAGAAAAGATTGAATCCTATTGGCCCATTTCCTTGATTAACCAAGATGCTAAGATATTTACTGCAATTGTAGCAAATAGATTGAATAATTTTATAGATAAATATATAAACCATAATCAAGTAGGTTTTGTTAAAGGGCGTTATATGTGTGATTTAGTTAGAAGAATATTAAATGTTATTGATATTGCTGAGAATAATGGTGATAAGATAGGATTCTTTTTTCTTTTTTTTTTTTAAATTTGATTTATATGCCGCCCTTCTCCGGAGACTCAGGGCGGCTTACAATGTGCTAAGCAATAGCCTTCATCCTTTTGTATATTTATACAAAGTCAGCTTATTGCCCCCACAACTGGGTCCTCAATTTACCTACCTTAAAAAGGATGGAAGGCTGAGTCAACCTTGAGCCTTGGTGAGATTCGAACCTGCAGTAATTGCAGGCAGCTGTGTTAATAACAGGGTGCATTAGACCACTGTACTATCAAGGCTCTTGCCTTGGATATTTTTAAATATCCATTTGATTCTATACAATGGGATACTATAAAAGAAATGATTTCTGCATTAGGATTTGGTAATAAATTTATTCATATTATTTCCAAATTGTACCAGAGGAGTACGGCAAGGGTGAAGGTAAATGGTATATTTACACAAGATATAAATTTGGAAGCAGGGACGAGACAGGGTTGTCCCATGTCTTCGACCCTATTTTTATTAGCAATGGAAATTTTAACAACTTTGATTGAAGAGGATTCAGAATTAATAAGTTATAAAGGCATCAAAGTTAATTTATATGCAGATGACACTCTTGTCATTTTAAATAATATTACAAATGATATAAAAAGAGTTCAAATACATTTGGAAGAATTTGAAGATATGACTGGTTTGAAAGTAAATTGGGCAAAATCAGAATTATTAATGGAAATTGATAGGGAAAACAAATTAGAAAAATTATAAAATCAATTTGGAATTAGGATAAAGGATAATTTAAGATATTTAGGTATTATACTTTCACTTAAAATTAAAAATTTAAAGAAACTAAATTATGACATAGTAATAAAAGAAATTGAAGAGAAAATTGGGAAATATAAAAAAAACTAAAGTTATCTTGGTTTGGTAGAGTAGCTTTATGTAAAATGATGTTATTTCCTAAATTTAACTTTTTATTCGAGATGCTTCTGATTTTTTTAACCAGAAGGACATTGAAGTATATCAAAAAAAAAAAAAAATTGTAATGGGGATAAAAAACCAAGATTGATTAAGAAAATATGGTATCAGAATCAAAAACAAGTTGGTTTAGGAATTTCAAAATTATTGAACTATTATAGAGCATTTAATATAAAAACAGTAGTAAAAATTTTAAAAGATGTTAAACTTTGGAGTAGTTTGGAAATGAAGGAAATAAAGAAGTTTGGTTACAAATGGTTTTTGGAAAATTTTAAGGTTAAAATTTGTAATTATTGGTTAAATAGTTTGACTAAAAATTGGGACAGAGTAGCAAAAAAATTAATACCAGACGTATTGTATTTAGGTAAACTGAAAGAGAATTGCCCAATGAAATTAAATAGTAACAGAGAGAGGATTATAATAGAAGAGAAAGTGGAAACAATTAGTGAATGGTTGAAATTTATAGAAAATGAAATGAGGAAAGAGGAAATTTATGGAAAATTAAACATTAATTGGTTTGAAAGAATTCAAATGAATAAATGGAATAGGAAATGTAAAAGGAATGATGAGAGTAGAAAGGAAACGGAATTTGAAATTTTGATATCTCAAACAATAAAAGATGAAATTGGGCCAAAGGGATTAGTTAGTAAAATTTATAAAATTATTAACTTTGATAATAATTCACAAAGGGTAATGAAAGAGAATTGGGTAAAAGAACTGGGTATTGAAATTTCTGATCAAAATTGGAATATGAACTGGGTTAGTAGAATAATGAGCATTATCAATAAAGAACATAACTATAAAGTTATTTGGAAGTGGTATTTGACCCCAATAAGACTTTTTCAAATGGATAATAAAGTGGATAAAATGTGTTGAAGATGTAAAGTGGAACTCGGGACATATGCTCATATGTAGTGTAAATGTAATGGGGTTGAACTTTTTTGGTCTAGGATAGAAAATGAAATATTTGAAATAATTAAGAAGAGGGTCAAATTGAAATTGGAAATCATATTATTATTAATATTGAATGAAACAACATTAACAACTGGAGAAAGAGAATTGGTGAGGATTTTGGTTATAATGGGGAGAATTATAATTGCTAGATATTGGAAATTAAATGTTGACTTAAAATTAGAAGAATGGTATAATGAAACATGGAAATTTGCATTAAATGATAAATTGACTTGTGATATTAAAATTAGAAGTGGTATATACAAAGAAAATGTTTTTTGGAACACGTGGCAACCATTTGTGGACTTTGCACTTGGGAGATTGGATGAATCGGCACCAGTATCTTATCAAAGAGATTTCTGGAAGAATTGAAGACTTCAGTTTCCTAAAACTTCCTTTCAGTTTGTATAACACGTTGGGGAAAAAAAAAATTTCTTTCCTTACTATTGATTTTTGTATTTTTTTTCTTTTCTCTTTCTGTTATTCTTTAACAATAAAAATATAATAAAAAATTTTTAAAAAAGAAGAAGAAGGGGGGATAGCTTTAGACATCTACATTTGATAGCCTTAGAAAGATTGGCTTTCATCAGTATGACAGCCAGCTACTTAAGACTTATTGATAAAATGTAACTAGGGAGTTCCTATTACTTTGTTGTAATTCCTTAATTTTTGCTGCTTTCAATCATAATGAAAAGAAAAATAATCCATTGTTTTACTATAAAATATTGCTATTAAGTCTGGCCTTCTATTCTATTTCTGAAATACATGTATCAAGTTTTTTATGATTTTCCATATAAAAGGAGAAAGTTTCTATTTCCTGATATTTTTGAAAACACAATTGACCATGTTGGTTATAGTTCTTATGGAGGATACCAGTTTGAGGAAGCTGACAATTTTGAGTCAGGGTTAGTGGTGAGCAGGTAGCAATCAAATGCATTTTTATCTAAAAAAATACACCGGTCTACAAATTTTGGGAAATTATTGAACTCCAAGATAAAGTGTTAATTTTACATATTTTGATTAGATGAATTACAAAACAGGTGATAAAGGTCCTGGTTGGTATATTGCCTATGAGGGAGGGATGTGTCTAATGATCATGATGCCTCATAACTTTTCAAACAAAGTACAGTACAACAATGAAAATGGTACCACATAGAAGTGTATAAATTTATCTTCACTTTGAGAACAGCAAGGCAGATGACTATGAAAAAGACATGGAAAATTTCCTTAGATCCTATAAAGCACTTGGTGCAAACATGTCACTGAAAATTCATTCTTACACTCACATTTAGATTATTTCCCTATGAACTGTGGGGCAGTGAGTGATGAGCATGGGGAGAGATTCCACCAGAATGTTAGAACTTGTCAGTTTTTCATGCAAAAAGCATGAAAATGTTACATGAAAAACTAATAAATGAATGGAAAGTTATGTTATTGATATCAATAAAAAGATAAATTTATAATGATTGGTGTGGCACCATTCTCATTGCTATATCACATTTTGCAGAAATGTTATGGAGCATAACTGCACATCCCCCTTGTAATTTTGAACTATTTTGATGCAATTTTGACCTGAAGCTGTACTTGCATCATGATTTTGTAACCAACTACTTAAAGAGACCAAGATTTTAATATGACACATATATTGTCATTCTGACCAAATCTCCAACTGCTGCAAAAAACCATGTGCCAGGGTGTATTAAAACAAGCTATTGTGAGTCACTGGCTGAAGATTACTTACTCGCTAATCTAATCTAATCTAATCTAATCTCTGAGTGATTGTGAATTTGTGCTGTAAAGAAATCTCTAATTTATGCAAGAATTGATGGAAAAAATTTATTATACTTTCTCTTTTTATTCAGGGTTCTTTGGCTTCAAGTTCCCATAATTCTTGTCTTATAAAACCTGAAATAAAGGGGATTTCAGAGATGAATGAACAAATGTTTGTTGCATTAGAGCTAATTGAGGGTTTGTTGATTGGCTTTCCAGAAAATAACAGAAAAGCAACCCTAAAAGCTCAACTTCTGGCAAACTGTACTTTTATCACATTAAAAATAAGAATGCAGTGTACATATTTTTCCCAAGTATATATATTTTTAAATATGCACAAAACTCCAGCTGTTAATAGAGTCTGAACATGGAGAATGTGTGTCAGAAAATACTATGCAGGGGGCAAATGTGTACTTTTGAATTGTATTTTGTAGTTGTTAGTTGCGAAGTTGTGTCTGACCCATCGCGACCCCATGGACAATGTTCGTCCAGGCCTTCCTGTCCTCTACAATCCCCTGGAGACCATTTAAGCTCACACCTACTTCAGTGACTCCATCCAGCCACCTCATTTTCTGTCGTCCCATTCTTCTTTTGCTCTCAATCTTTCCCAGCATTAGGTTCTTCTCCAGTGAGTCCTTCCTTCTCATTAGGTGGCCAAAGTATTTGAGTTTCATCACTTTTTTTCAATTGAGTTGTCAATCTTCAAGATAAGATTCCAAGTGAAATCTGTCAAGATCCTCATGATTTGCACTTTAAGCTTCTGTTTATGTACCCCAAGATATATTTGCCTGTTTAGCAGCTGCATCACACTGCTGGTTCACATTAACTTAACTAATTAATTGGAGCAGCAAAAAGAAGCTACTCTGAAAAGCTAAGGAATCAATTCTCAGCAAATGAGCCAGAAAACATGGAGAAAACCTCCTTCTCATGCTGAAGGAAATCAACAACTGGCAGATGACTGAATGTGTTTTACTGAAGGTTTGAGAGAAAACTACTGCCACCTATCTCCACAATCCCTGTCTCAGACATACCAACAACAGCCAAGCCTCCTACAACTGATCCCATCCCATTAGGCCCACCACCTCTGGTGCAAAGTCTATTTCAAAAACAAAAGCCAGGAAAAACACCACAACTGGCTCCCATCTTCACCTGCATCTTTAAAAAAATCACTAGAGATGTGCTATGTTCCTTCTTGCTTCAAATGTTCTACTACCATCCCAGTGCCGAAGAAACCCTCCATCAAGGAACTGAACGATTTCAGACTGGTTGCTCTAATATCTGTAGTTATGAAAACCTTTGAAAGGCTAGTGCTGGCTAACCTGAAAACCATCACGGATCTGCTATTAGATCCCTTGCAATTTGCCTACCGAGCAAATAGATCAACAGATGATGCTGTTAATATGACTTTGCACTACATCCTACAACATCTTGAATCTATGCAAGGGTGCTTTATAGAGTTCAGCTCAGCATTCAACAGCATCATTCCAGATACTCTTCTAACAAAACTAAATCAGCTAACTGTACCTGACCACACTTGTAAATGGATCATAAGCTTCCTAACAGACAGGAAGCAGCAGGTGAAGTTAGGCAAAATCACATCAAATACCTGTACAATTAGCACAGGAGCCCCCCAGGGCTTTGTGCTCTCTCTCCACTTCTCTCTATACACCAATGACTGCATCTCAAAAGATCCCTCTGTTAAAGTACTGAAGTTTGCAGATGATACAACAATGATTGGCCTCATTTGAGACAATGACAAATCTGCAAACAGATGGAGGTTGGACAACTAGCCTTGTGGTGCAACCGGAACAATCTTGAACTAAACACACTCAAAACTATATAAATGGTGGTAGATTTTAGGAGAAACCCTCCTATACTACCACCTCTTACAATACTAGATACACAGTATCAACAGTAGAGACCTTCAAGTTTCTAGGTTCTATCATATCTCAAGATTTAAAATGGACCCCTAACATCAAAAACATCATCAAAAAAGCACAACAAAAAATGTTCTTTCTGTGCCAACTCAGAAAACTAGAACTGCCCAAAGAGCTGCTGATTCAGTTCTACAGAGGAATTATTAAGTCTGTCATCTGCACCTCTACAACTGTCTGATTTGGCTCTTCAACCAAACAAAGACACAGACTTCAACGGATAATTAGAACTGCAGAAAAACTAATTGCTATCAATCTGCCTTCCATTGAGGACCTATATACTGCACAAGTCAAAAAGAGGGCTGAGAAAATATCTACATCCTGGACATAAATTGTTTCAACTTCTGCCCTTAAAACGACGCTATAGGGCATTGCACACCAGAACAACTAGACACAAGGACAGTTTTTCCCCAAATGACATCACTCTGCTAAACAACTAATTCTCACAACACTGTCAAACTATTTACTAAGACTGTATTACTATTATTCTTCTCATCCTTCCTATTACCTATCTCCTCCCACTTATAACTATAAGCATATTGCTTATATTTTTACAATTTATATTGTTCTGTTTGTTTCCTAGTATGATTTGATTGCTTATTAGTAACCTATGACTATCACTCTGTTGTATCTTATGATTCTTGATTAATGTATTCTTTTTCTTTTTCCTTTTTTTCCTTTTATGTATATTGAAAACATACAGTATGTACCAAAGACAAATTCCTTGTGTGTCCAATCATACTTGGCCAATAAAGAATTCTATTCTAAAACAAAGCAAAAAACAAAACAAAAAACTCCTTTTGGGCAGCAAAAACACTTATCTGCTTTTCACATATACTACCGTAAAGACATATCACCATCTGCTATTCTGTACTTATCCATTTTTTCCATTCACAGAAATTTACAATTCTACTTTTTATGTTACATTCGACTTATTTCAGCCATGCTCAAATTGATCTATATCTATTTAAATTCTAAAACTAGGCATGTGAAAACTAGGGGGTTGAGGGCTTTTTTATCAAATTTTTTAGTTAAATTTTTAAGGGGTCCCAGGGAGGGGGAGGGTCAAATTAGAACTGAGGTTGTGGGTTTGGGGGAAAACCCACAAGGGGGAGGGTCTGGGTCGGGTCTGGCCGTGAAGCGCGGTGGGGGGGTGGGCCCGGGATCGAGGGGGGGTTAGAGCTCATCTGGATAGTGTTTTGAATATCAATACTGTGGGTGGGAGGGGTAGATATAGCGGGAGCAGGGGGCCATATCGTGTTAGGGGAGCACGCACTCGCTGTTTACGAGCGATGGCGTGCTCCGGCCCCCAAAGCTCCACCCGTCTCCCAGGTTGCATAGACCCTCAGGGCCCGGGCCTTCGGCTGATGCTATACAATGCCAGGTCCGTAGTAAATAAAGCCCCCCTCATTTGTGATCTTATTCAAGAGGGGTGTGTGGACCTGGCAGGTATTATGGAGACCTGGTTGGGCCAGGAGGGGGGGTTCCCCTCATTGAAATGTGCCCACCAGGTTTCCTTGCTTTCCATCAGCCGAGGTCACAAGGGAGGGGCGGGGGGCATAGCGGTTATCATTAAGGAAGTTCTGAAACCGAGGGAGGCCAATGTTCCTCAGACGACCGGCTGTGAATCCCTCCTTGTGAAATGGGGCCACGGGGTTCAGACGGGTTTGCTGATCATGTACCTGGCTCCCTGCCACGTGGCAGCAGCCCTGCCTGAGCTACTCAACGTCATCGCCGCGGTGGCGGTTGATACACCCAGGCTCATGGTCATGGGGGATTTCACCCTACCGTCCGTGGGTGAGACGTCTGAGGTGGCTCAGGAGTTCATGGCTTCCATGACAGCTATGGACCTGACCCAGTTAATTCATGGCCCTACCCACACGGGGGGAAACACGCTGGATCTGGTTTTTGTCTCTGGACAGTGGTTGAGTGATCTTGAGATAGGGGATATAGTCACCGAGCCCTTGTCATGGTCTGATCACTCTCTCCTTCGTCTCAACCTTCGAACCACTACACCCCGCCACAGGGAGGCGGAGCCGGTAAGATGATTCCGACCCAGGTGCCTGATGGAACCTGACAGGTTCCAGATGGAGCTTGGGCCATTTCCTGAGGCTCTGGCATACACCTTGACTGGAGACTTAGTGGCTGCCTGGGATAGGGCGGCCACTGGAGCTCTGGACCGGGTCATGCCTTTGCGGCCTCTGACCCAGCACCGATCTCATTTAGCTCCTTGGTTCACTGAGAAGCTGAGGGAGATGAAGCGCCGGAAAAGATGCCTAGAGAGTAGTTGGAGGGCCAGTCTTTCTGAACCTGACCGGACACTGGTAAGATCTCATATTAGAAATTACCTAGTGGCGATAAAAGCAGCGAAATGTAGCTATTTTGCTGCTCTTATTGCGTCATCAGATAATCGCCCAGCCACCTTGTTTAGGGTGACCCGCTCCCTGCTCCACCAGGAAGCATGGGAGAACCCCTTGGAGGGTAGAGCCGAGGATTTTGTTCAATATCTGTATGACAAAATCACTCAGATTTGGGAAGATCTGGACTCCGACTGGGTAGTCTCTGGGGGAGGGACTGGGGCAGGTCTTCAGAATGTTATCTGGGATGAGTTTGATCCTGTGACCCCTGAGGACGTGGACAGGATTCTGGATAGACTGAACGCGACCACTTGTTTATTGGACCCGTGTCCCTCCTGGTTAGTGCTGGCTTCTCGGGAAGTGACACGAGGCTGGTTCCAGGGGATTATAAATGCTTCGTTGGGTGAGGGTGTCTTTCCTGCCGCTTTGAAAGAGACGGTGGTGAGGCCTCTCCTCAAGAAGCCTTCCCTGGACCCGGCAATGTTAGTAAATTATCGTCCGGTCTCCAACCTTCGTTTTGTTGCGAAGGTTGTTGAGAGTGTGGTTGCGCAACAGCTCCCCCAGCACCTGGATGAAACAATGTTTCTGGATCCATTCCAGTCGGGCTTCAGGCCCGGGTACAGCATGGAAACAGCATTGGTTGTGTTGGTTGATGATCTCTGGAGGGCTCGGGACAGGGGGTGCTCCTCTGTCCTGGTCCTGTTAGATCTCTCAGCGGCTTTTGATACCATCGACCATGGTATCATGCTGCACCGGTTAGAAGAGTTAGGGGTGGGAGGCACTGTGTTGCGGTGGTTCTCCTCCTTTCTCTCTGACCGGTCGCAGTCTGTGTTGACAGGGGGACAGAGGTCAACCCCGAGGCCCTCATATGTGGGGTGCTACAAGGGTCGGTCCTCTTGCCTCTCCTGTTCAACATTTATGTGAAGCTGCTGGGCGAGGTCATCCATGGTTTCGGGGTGGAGTACCATCAGTACGCTGACAACACCTAGCTGTACATCTCCACCCCGGATCACCCCAACGATGCACTTGAAGTGATGTCCCGGTGCCTGGAGGCCATACAGATCTGGATGGGAGGAACAGGCTCAGGCTCAACCCATCCAAGACCGAGTGGCTGTGGTTTCTGACATCCCAATATAGTCAGTTGGCACCATCACTGACTATTGGGGGCGGATCATTGGCCCCCACGGAGAGGGCTCGCAACTTGGGCATCCTCCTGGATTCACGGCTGTCTTTAGAAGAGCACTTGACGGCCGTGATCGGGAGGATTTTTCATCAGGTTCGCCTGATTCACCAGTTGCGTCCCTTTCTGGATCGGGACTCATTATGCACGGTCACTCATGCCCTCGTCACCTCCAGCCTGGACTATTGCAATGCTCTCTACATGGGGCTCCCCTTGAGGAGCACCCGGAGGCTCCAACTGGCGCAGAGTGCGGCCGCGCGGGTGGTAATGGGAGCGACATGGCGCTCCCATGTAACACCTCTCCTGTGCGAGCTGCACTGGCTCCCAGTGGTCTTCCGGGTGCACTTCAAGGTTTTGGTTACCACCTTTAAAGCGGTCCATGGCTTAGGACCTGGTTATCTACGGGACCGCCTACTACCACCAATAGTCTCCCACTGGCCAGTACGCTCTCATAGAGAAGGACTCATCCGGGTGCCGTCAGCCAAACAGTGTTGACTGGCGGCCCCTAGGGGGAGAGCCTTCTCTGTGGGGGCACCTACCGTCTGGAATGACCTCCCCCCGGAGATATGGAGGATCCCGGATCTGCGCACCTTCCGCCGCGCTGTGAAGACCTTTTTATTCCACCAGGCGGGCTTGGCCTAATCTCTTCCCTCTTTTTAATATGTAAATTTTAATCTGTTTTTAAATTATTGGGGTGTTTTAATCTGTCTGGGCCAAAATGATTTAATTTGATTTTATCTGGTTTTTAAATATTTGTATCTATGTATTTTATTGTTTGGCTGTTCACCACCCTGAGTCCTTCGGGAGTAGGGCGGTATACAAATCAAATAAACTAAACTAAACTAAACTAAACTAAAGAATGAACCAACCCATATCTGAAAACTTGATAAATATCCCCTCAGCTTTCTCTTTCAAATCAGTGCCATGTTATTTCTTTCTTTTTCCCTTCTTTTTCTCTTCTACGGAGCTTTTTTTAATTACAGTTTACAGATCTTTTCCTTTCCTTTTCTCCAAAAATTTATCAATCCATCCACCCTTGCACTGGATAACTGCAGACTCTGTGCTTTGAAGGAAGAGGATAGCAGAATTCATCTGCACTTATTATGTCTCATGGAAAGGTATTTAAAGGTGAAAATAATACTGATTTTGCACGGTGGGTTTTGTTTCTTGCTTATTTTAAACAGTAGTGCATTGCTTGCTTTTCTTAAAAAAAAAAAAAGACATGTTACATTTCATTGGAATCCTGCTTGTTTTTTAAGGTGTTTTAAAGATTATCTTTACAAATAAAAAAAAAAAGCAGGAATTCCTATTAAGAGATAATACTGGACAGGGATGAACAGGCAGCAAGGGATTTTATTTTGTTAACCGCTGTGATATACTTTACAGCTTTGAGGTTTATTTATCTTTTGTGATCTCAATTTCAATTTCAAAATGGCGAAGATTTGCCCCATTGCATCTTTCTCAAATGAACTCCATTTTTTGATTATTACAGATACTGTCACCAGTTGCTTTGTCATCTGATCAGGGATTTCCCTATGATGCACAAAATGAACCACAACAATGACAGATGAGTGAAAAATAGGTGGCAGTCTTCACAGCACAAGCTGCCAAAGCATGCTTTTGATGATGGCAAATGGCCGATTACTGATAGCAAGTGTTTGGCCTAGTCTTTTAAAAAGCTGTCTATTTGGAGGAAGAAATCATCGTGTTTATGCATTTTCCAATATGTTCTTATTGCCTTTTCAGAAAACAGAGAAAGGATTATCCTCGAGTGGAATGAGGTATGGGCTAACTATAGTAGAATCATCACTATAGTGCTATTGAGACATATTATCTCTCGGTTTAGAAATTCTACATGATGCATCCTTTTTTATAACCATTAATGTTTTTTTTTTAAAAAAAAAATTATTATTAAAATATAAACACAGATATAAAGACAATACAATACAATACAGTACAAAGACAAACAAAAAAACCCACCATCTACAAACCCTAACATTTTACATTTACGCTTTTGTCATCAACAGAATATATGTCATTGAGCTTATATAGTTTAATAAAGAGTAATTATTAAATGTCTACTTCCAATGTTATAACTTTTCACTACAAATTTACATTTCTTATGGGTTCATCTCCTTGTGAAAGTTTTTACCCTAATTTCTGTCCTCTACATTTTTGCTGATTTTCCTTTCCAGCCATTGATACCATTGGTGCCATACAAGATAGTATTCGCTTTCTTCCTTTTCCTGGAGTTCCAGCGTTAATCTGTCCATTTCAGCACACTCTGTTATCTTTGCAACGATTTTGTCTTTGGATGGGAGTTGGTCTGATTTCCAGTTTTGCGCGAACAGTAGTCTTGCTGCTGTCAAGATATGTATGATGAGATATTTCGTTTCCTTAAGATGTTGTGCCGTTATCATGCCAAATAGAAAAAATTCTGGACTGTTTTCTATTTGAATGTTCGTTATTTCTTCAATAATATTTTTTATATCTTGCCAATAGTGTTGGGCTTTCCTACATTTCCACCAAGTGTGATAATATGTCCCCTTTTTTGATTTACATTTCCAACACAACGCCGAAGTGTTTGGGTGTATTTTGGCAAGTCGGGCTGGTGGTAAGTGCCATCTATAAAACATTTTAATGAGGTTCTCCTTGTAAGATGTGGCTCTTGTCATTTTAATGTTCTGCTTCCATAATTTCTCCCAGTCTGCCAATTGAATATTATGTCCTATGTCCCTGGCCCACATTGTCATATTATGTTTAACTGTTTCTTCTATTAATTTGTCTCTCAAAAGGTAGTTATATTTTTTAGTAATCATTTTCTGGTCTGCTCCTAATAAAATTCTGTCCAGTTCGTTCAGATCTTTTGCAATTCCATATTTGATTTTATCCGCCTTGTATCTTGAGTATATTTGAGTATATATATTAGTGCCACCAATCAATATTTATATCACCATTTTGGAGTTGATGTCTTGGAGTAAGTTCTCCTTCATGATTCAGTAAATCTTGGTATCTCATAATCTTTCCGATTTCAAGGGTATTTGGAAATATCAATGCCTCCATCGGGGACCACCATTTTGGTATTTTAATATAATAAGTTTTCTTAATTCCCTGCCAAATCTTGAAGAGTGAGGCCCGAATTATGTGTCTTTGGAAGTACATGTGTTGTTTGTCTGGTCCATCCCATAGGAACGCGTGCCATCCTCGTATGAGATCAAAGCCTTCTAGATATAAGATTCTTTTGTCATCTAATCTCATCCATTCTTTGATCCAGGTCAATCTGGCTGCTTTATAATATAGCTCCCAGTCTGGTACTGCGAGGCCTCCTCTGTCTCGTGTGTCTTGTAGCGCTTTAATCTTAATTCTGGCCTTCTTTCCCTGCCATATATAGGTCATTGTAATTTTGTTGAGATTTTTGAAGAAGTCCCTTCCTGGATGTAATGATACTACCTGGTATAGATATAGTACCCTCGGTAATGTATTCATTTTAATTGAGCTGATTCTGCCCATCAATGACAATTGTAGCCTGTTCCAGATTTCCAGGTCTTTTTTAATTTCTTTTAGTAATTTCGTGTAATTGTCTTCTTTGATCGTGGTTGCTTTCGCCGTCAGCCAAATACCTAAATATTTTATCTTCTTTACTAATTGGATTCCTAATTCTTCTTCTAATTCCGATCTCTGAGTCTGGGTCATATTTTTCGTCATTATTTTTGTTTTTTGTTTGTTTATTTTGAGGCCCGCGACTTCCCCATATTGTTCTATCATCGACATCAGTCTGGGTCCAGATCGTCTTGGGTTTTCCAAGTTGAAAATTACGTCGTCTGCAAAGGCGAGCAATTTGTACTCCTCTCCCCGGATCTTGAGTCCTTTGATTTCTTCCTCATTCCTTATTTCATTTAATAATACCTCCAATGCTATTATAAATATTAGCAGTGACATGGGACATCCTTGTCGTACTCCTTTCTGAATATCAAAAATTTGTGTCATGTCACCGTTTATTGAGATTTTTGCTGTTTGTTGGGAATAAATTTTTTTAATCAGGTTATGAAATTTCTCTCCACAGTTCATTAGTTCCAGTTGTTTTATGAAAAAAGACCAATTCAAATTGTCGAAGGCCTTCTGGGCATCAAGGGAGATTATGGCCATTTCTCTGTCTATCTTCTGATCATAATATTCCAGAATATCTATAATCATTCTCAAATTATTCTTTATTTGTCTTTTAGGTATGAAACCGTTTTGGTCTGGATGTATATAGTTATGTATTATTGCTTTGAGTCTCTGAGCTAGTATTGACATAAATAGCTTATAGTCCACGTTGAGTAATGAAATTGGTCTGTAATTTTTAATTTGCGTCGGATCTGAGTCTTGTGTATTAATGTAATAATAGTTTCTGTCCAAGATTTTGGAATTTCTGCTATCAATAGTGCTTCATTAAAAACTTGTAACAGTATTTGGTCATTAATGTTTAAAGGAAGCAGATACTGAGGAATCCTTGGTGCTCTCTGTGTTTGCTTTCAGACGATTCATTACCCAGCCACATAATGTCATCAATACTAGTGAGTGTGGAGTTTGTTCCCTATTTATATATACTAGCTTGCCTGCCAGTGTTGGTTGGGTGTAGTTTTCTCCTTGTGGCTTTCTTGATTAGGGTATTGATTTCTGCAGAAATGTTTGAGTTTACTCTTTGCGGTCTAAAACTTTCTACCAATGGAAATTGAGCCACCAGTGAAAGAGTTAGATACACCTTTCTGTCAAAAATGCTGGAAGTTTTCAAATAGGATTTATAGTGAAGTGTTCATACATGTGATTCTATTCAAGCTACATGTATACAATGTTGTCTTAGCTCCTCCATTCTCTTCTTTTAGTTAAGAAAGCAAGATTATCATAGTCAGCTAAACTGTTTGAATTGGACTGATGGCTATTTAAGCTCCTTTTTAAAATAAAGTTTTATCTTTTTTTACTGCAATATCTTCCTGTGGGTGGAATAGTCCTTACATATGGTAAGTAAACTGTCCAAGAAAAAAAGTAGACATTAGAATGCACTTCAGAATGCAGTACAATTGGGAGAATTTCCATTTAAATTATAATTTCTTTATTTAGACAAGCATAAATAAATGCATACATCTCCATTCTGTCCAAGGGAATGGATTTCATTTCTTTTAGTAATGCATTGATATTCGCCTAAAGTAAGACTAAAAATAAAATAAAAACGTATTTTATATTCTTCAGTAAAAACCTGATTCTAATCTCAAACCTGTTGCTAAATTAAAAGACAAACTGAATTTTTTTTCATAAAAAGGTTGCTGCCTCCTCCAAATCTTCTAAATTGAAATAATCAGATTATTTTTTTTATTGTGCTTTGGTAGCCATTGAATTAATCTTTCAAAAGAAAAGGAATATTTTAAGGATTTCAAATGAAACATTAAGAGTGATCATTCCTTGCTCATTCCTCTTCCTTGAAAAAGAAATAATTCCTTGTTGCAAAAACATGTATATTCATTGTTGCATTTAATATTCTTTGCTTGTTTTTACTTTGGCAGCCAACTCAAGCTCATAAGAAGACTGAGAGGAATCCCATAATTTTCAATGAATCTGAGGACTGCATTCTTTTTTAAACTAATAAGTGCACTGATAAATTTCTTTAACTCTGAAGGACTTCTATTTAAAACTGTGTAGGACTGTGAATGAGTCACCCTAAATCAGTACTGTTTGACAAATACTTTGTTCATCAATACAGAAGTTTTTGTAGAGAATTGGGAGCAGAATTATATTATTTTCATTAAATGGCCCATCTCTTCAGTACATTGTTTAGAATAATACATACATACATACATACATACATACATACATACATATTTGTTTTTGTAGATTTTCATGGGTACAGGTATGCAAGTCTTGGCATATTCGGGTCTTTTCCCATGTAAGATTGAGAGTATCTTGGCGACATTTCGATGAGGTCATCTTCAGGCTGGTGTCTTCGGCTTCGTGCTTGTGCAAGCAAAGCATGATCGGAGATGCCGTCTTTCTATAAATACTGGTGGGGAGGTGGGGAGTGCTGGCTTTGTTGTTGTAAGTGGGTTGGTTGGCTGTGTTGTTACATTTTGATTAGTAGATGTTTGCAGATTAGTCGGCTGTTTCGTAACATCCTGTGTGGCCGAGGTCCTAACTGTGTGCCCATTAGCCTTTTGTGTTGTAACAACCTGGTTAATGGGTTGTGTGGTAGCATCCTGAGCTCTAGTGTTGTGACATCCTGAGTCCTGTGCTGCAACATCCTGGGTAGTTAGCTGTGTTGTAACATCGTGAGCTTTAGTGTTGTAACATCCTGAGTTCTGTGATGTATTGTCTTGAGCAGATGGCTGTGATGCAATATCCCGGGCTTTGGTTTGGCTCTGAGTCTGAGGTCTTATCATGTGCTCATGGAGTGTGTTAGTTTGCTTTGTGTGGGGATCGGAGGGGGGCACAGCAGCTGGCGATGCTGCTATGGTCCGGCCCCTGGACGGTGGTTGCATTTCGTCTATGGGATGGGATTGGGTTTGAATCTGGTGAGGATGATTGGTGGTGGCATCATGTTATCTTGGGTCTGGTGTCAATGTTTGTGGCTGGGGGTCGTTTGTTGACTAGGACTAGTTTCCAGATGTCTGGTAGGCGGGAAGTATCATCACGTTTATTCATGTTATAGGGGTGTTTCTCTATTTAGATGGCTTCCATAATTATTCTCTTGTTGAAGTGTTTAGTTTTGGAGATTAATTTGGTTCCTTCAAAATCAATTTCATGTCCTGTTGTTTTAAGGTGCTGGAAAAGGGAGGAGGTTTTTTCTTCTTTTCTGACTGAGTTCTTGTGTTCTGCGATGCGTGCATTTATTCTCCTATTGGTTTGTCCAATGTATGTGGCTGGACAGATTTTGCATGGTATTTCATAGACTCCTTGGTTTTCTAACTGGATCTTGTCTTTGGGGTTTCTTAAGATGTTGGCTATTTTTTGGTCAGGACAGAAGGTTGTCTTGATGTTGTGTTTGTGGAGAATTTTGCTGATTTTATCTGTGGTGCCTTTGATGTAAGGGAGGAGGGCAAAGCCGTTGTCCTGATCTGTGTCTCGGTTCTTGGGGGTGTCTCCCTTTGGATTAGGTTGGTAATTGTGTTTCTTTGGAATCCGTTAGAGATTAAAGAGTTTGTGAGAGTGTGTAATTCAGTTTTCAGGTGATCTTTGTTGGCTAGGCGTTTGGTTCTGGAGATGAGAGTCTTGGCTACGGAGTTGATCTGTGCAGTGTGGTGATGTGATTGAGCATTTATGTAGCGGTTTGTGTGTGTTTTTTTCCGGTAGATGGTGAACTAGGGCTGCAGAAAAATCTTGGTTTATGTAGGAAGAACCTGGCTAATGAGAAATACATATAAAGACCTACAAAAAGAAAAGAAAACACACACACACACACACACACACACACATGCAAGTCTTGGTGTATTCGGGTCTCCTTCCGTGTAAGGTTGAGAGCACTTTGGCAACGTTTGGCTTCAGGTGTATGGCCAAGCCAATAGACACAGACTGGGACTCCCAACCAATCAGAACAAAGAGGTGGGGCCATCCCAGGAAAGCAGACAACCAGCACCAGATTTGAAATAGTAACAGCAGTTGCTGCAGAAGACCCCTTGTATAAGCCTGATGATGGCAGATGAGATTCTGCTGAAACGTTGCCAGAGTGCTCTCAACCTTACACGGGAGAAGACCCAAATACACCAAGACTTGCATACCTGTACCCGTGAAAATCTACGAAAATGTATGTATGTATGTATGTATGTATGTATGTATGTATATAAAATATGTTTTCTTTTCTTTTCGTAGGCCTTTATGTGTATTTCTCTTTAGCCAGTTCTTCCTACGTAAACCAAGATTTTTATGCAGCCTTAGTTTAGTGAAATCCTAATCCACTAGTTTCTAGGCTATTTTTTTCCCGGCAGCCAGCAAGCACCCTGCTGCCTAAAGTCTCCTTAGTCTCCCAATGGGCAGCAGGGTGCTTGCTGGCTGCCGGGGGAAAAAAAAGCCTAGAAACTAGTGTATTGGGATTTCACTGAACTAGGGCTGCATAAAAATCTTGGTTTACGTAGGAAGAACCTGGCTAAAGAGAAATACATATACATATACACATACATATACATATACCTACATACATACATACATACATACATACATACATACATATATGTTTTCTGAGGTTGTTGCGGGTGTTTGTATGTAAGTCTTTGGTTATTCGGGTTTTCTCCCATATAAAATTGGAAGTGTCTTGGCGACGTTTCGACGAAGTCTCATTCGTCATCTTCAGGCTGGTGTCTTTGGCTTCATGCCTCTAGGAGCAAGGCATGAAGCTGAAGACACCAGCCTGAAGATGATGAATGAGACTTCGTCGAAATGTCGCCAAGACATTCCAATTTTACGCGGGAGAAAACCTGAATAACCAAAGACCTATACACACACACACACACACACACACACATATACACATACATACACACTTATTTATTTATTTATTTATTTATTTATTTATTTATTTATTTATTTATTAAGCTTATATGCCACCCTCTCTCCGGAAAGGACTCAGGCAGCTCACAGCAATAAAAACAGATAAAATCAATATTAAGTGTTAAAAACCATTAAAACTCCCCTTAAAAACCCCTTCAGTCCAATCCGGCTGGGCGAAATAACCATGTCTTAAGGTCACGGCCGAAAGAGCGCAGGTCAGGGGCCACCCGGAACACCAGGGGGAGTTGATTCCATAAGATAGGTGCACCCACAGAGAAAGCCCGTTCCCTAGGAGTCGCCAGACGACACTGCCTGGCTGATGACACTCCAAGGAGGCCCTCCCTGTGGGAACGCACCAGGCGATGGGGAGCTGTCACTGGCCACAGATGGTCCATCAGGTACCCCAGGCTTAGGCCATGTAGGACTTTATAGGTAATAACCAACACCTTGAATCTAACCGGGAGGGCAACCAGTAGCCAATGCAGGTCGCGCAGGAGGGGTGTAACATGAGAGTGTCGGGACACTTGGGACACTCCCATCACTACCCGCACAGCCGGCTAGTTTATATATATATATAAAACAGTTATTATATAGACTCATATTTTATGCTCCCAGTGCGTGCAAATAATTCTTTTTCAGATACTGAGTTCCTGTGTAAAATTCCTAATGGCTCATATAAGTTATTTTATATTTGCATTAGGACAAGAGAGGTTGCAGCTCTTTTCGAGCTGTGATAGATATTGACCTTTTGATCTGTGTGCAAATGGCTAAATTCCTCAAAATACATAGTGCCAAGACAAAAAACTGGTAGAACCAGGAAAAAGAGCCATTTTAAATTAAGAATTCTTCAATCTATCATATTAATGGACAAACACTACTCAGTGATAATTTTAAAAGATTCTGATGGACACATAAAATTTGAAACTTCTGTTTGTGCATTTCTATACCAGTGTAATATTTCAGCACCAGAAGACAAATTTAATTTATGGCTGAGTTCTCTGCAACACTGTAAGATAAAATAATATACCATATTTTCCGGCGTATAAGACGACTTTTTAACACATGAAAATCTTCTCAAAAGTCGAGGGTCATCTTATACGCCGGGTGTCGTTCTCCTGTAACCAGGCAGGCCAGCCGGAAAGACTCTGACGAGCCTTAAATGGCTCTGGCGATCCAAGCTCTGACGATCCCAGCTTTGCCTGCTAAACAGGCAACTCAGCTGGGATGCCAGAGCCATATAGAGCCATGTAAAAGGAAAAAACTTTTTTCCTTTTATGTGGCTCTGCAAGCTCTGACAATCCCAGCTGATTGCCTGCCAATCAGGCAACGCAGCTGGGATCGCCAGAGCCATCGATCCAAGCTCTGACGATCCCAGCTGAGTTGCCTGCTAATCAGGCAACTCAGCTGGGATTGCCAGAGCCCAGAGCCCTGTAAAAGGAAAAAAGTTTTCCCCCTCCAGCTTGCTTACCTTAGCTGCTAATCGCAACGCTTGCCTTGCTTCGCTGCCTTGCTTCGCTTGTCTGAATCGATTCCATCAGCAAGCAACTCCCTGCCTGCAATCAAGCAGGCAGGAGTTGTGGACTTCAACTCCCAGAATTCCTCAGCCAGCAAAACAAAGCTGGCTGAGGAATTCTGGGAGTTGAAGTCTACAAGTCTTAAAGTTGCCAAGGTTGGAGACCCCTGTTCTATTGGGTAAGTTTTTTTCCCTTTGGGAGCTTTAAAAAGAATAGTTAATTGGGGCTTTTTTTTAGTTGTTCTTTTTTAGATCTAGCCATTTAAAGTTTAGGAAGTTTTAAATTTAGTTTTCATATAAAAATAAAAATAAAATAATATTTGTGCAGCTTTCTGAGATTTAGTGTGTTTCTGTAGTGTTTCACTCTAACTACACAAACACACAAAATCTCACAAAGCTGTATGTGGAATTTTGTGTGTGTAAAGTGTGAAAGTTGTTTTTTGGGGCTTTTTGTGGCTGTGTGAGGTTCCTGCTTGTTGCAGGGGCCATTTTGCGTCTAGCACAGCTGCTTTTATATTGTGGGTGAGCCAGTTGATGTTTTTTAATTTTTATTTGGTGTGTGTTGGAAGAGGGGTAGTCTTAATACGGTGAGTATAGCCCAAACCCTATATTTTAACAGGAAAAGTCGGGGTCGTCTTATACGCCCAGTCGTCTTATACGCCTGAAAATACGGTAACTTTTATTGTCATTTTTTACTGTGAACACACACTGACACATATTAAAAATGAAATTCTGTTGCCCACTTTCAAAAGAAAGTGTATATATACCAATACACAGACATAATACACATATACACATACCACACACACACATTAATATATACAGTATATGTAATGTAGAAACCTGGCCCTGAAAAGTGCGCAGATCAACTACTAATTGGACATTGAGTGGAATTCTGTGTATTCATTCATTCATTCAATTTATATGCCACCAAGTATTTTGCAGCCTACAATAATTTGTCCTGTATCCTTTTTGGTATTCTTTCTTAATGTTTATTCTCTTCCCTCTTAATGATTTGATCACTACTTTATCTAAGCATAATTATCTTATGAAATACCTCATAATTTTATGCCATTTTTCTATAAATATGCAAATAGATTAAAAACAACTAAAGTATATTAAATTAGAATTTCCCCAGAACAGTACACCTAATTAATTTATCTAATCTTAATTTATACTATTTATAAGCATTATAATGAAAATGAGTTTCTATAAAGTATTACATAATAAATAAACTTTATGAATAGTGCAGGACATCACAAAATTTTATCTATAAAAGTGTAATTGACAATTAAATTACACATACTGTGTGCAAATATAGTCCAGCCCATATGAATCTACTAAAAAATCATGGCTAATGTAAAGATTAATGTTAAAGGGCGAATGGACATAAAAAAGGAAAGAAATATAATACTTTTATATTTGTTCTTAGCTAGACTTTCCAATCTATGGATTCTTTGTTGTGGAAAAAAAAGGAAATAACTAAACATATTATAGTACTCTTTCCTATCTGTTTCCATGATTAATGTTAATAAAAAACAAGAAAGAATAGCATTTAAAAATATGGTCCAAATCCTTCCATAAAGTTGATTCTGGAAAGAAACACTATTTATGGTGATTTTAAAATATATCTAAGGCAGAACATGTCCTTTTATTGTTTTTCTAGAGAAAAGTATTTTTCTTTAAAAGTTATCTAGCAAAATGTAGTTCAGATGCAACATCTGGTATTTAGTGAAGTTTTGTGTTTCATCCAATTTTCCAGATGAATTGAGAAGAGAATAAGTATTTTTTTAACCATCTGTCTATAGTTATTTAGCAAGCAAATGAGTCATCCACCATCAAAAACCAAATTTCAAATATTTATTTTTCACCATCAACTATCCTTTTCAAAAAACATTGGATGGATACAAATGTTCATGTGTTTGAGATGCAGGAGGAGAGATTGCTTGTATTATGTATAGTCTTTTCTCTCCAGCAACTTTATAGACTTAAAAAAAATAAATATAATTAATCAATAATAATTTTTTATTATTCACATTGTCTTTGGCATAACTCAAAAAGAGGAAAGAATATTGATGAAGCAGATATCATAGATTTTTCATTGTCATGTTTAAAAAATAAAATATTTGTGTTCATTGAAATCATAAACTTCCACATATATAAAATAATTAAGAAAACACACTCATCAATACAAGACATACTGTGCATTTTAGATGGAAATGGATCTTCCACACAGATTATTAAAAATCTGGCTAGTTCTAGGTGAAGAAAAGTTAATATTTTGAATTTTATAAATGAATGCAAAATAAATTTGAGAGTTTCATTCATTCAGTTTTGCTGACCCAGGTTTAATGTATTATATTATTGGAGATTTGGTATATGGCAGATGAGGAGCAATATTGCACTACATAAAGCTATATGAATTATATGAGTTTCTTAAATCAATTGCTTTGCAGTAAATTTATCCTGCTCCCCCACCCCCCTGCAAGATGGCTACTGCAGAATAGGGAGATTTTTCTCTCCTGCTGACAATCTACCAATTTGGCTGCCAAAACTGGCTCTTGGATTTGAATGGGTGCACTTAGGAATAACCTAAGATGGTTTTCAGACAATCTTAAAGATTGAAGTTCCTAGTGAGAGCTGTGGAAAACCAGATCATTCATCTTTTTCCTTTTGGCAGCCCATTTCCTTAAGTACACCTGGCTATCAGCTATATTTTTTTAAACCTTCTATTTTGTTTTGTTTCTTACCTTTAAAATTGACTGGTTGGTTGAATGCTGATTTATTTTAACCTTCTGCTGGATTTTATCTGGTTCATTTCTTGTTCTTTTCTTTTGATCTTTGTGGCTCTTTTGAGTAACTTTTGCTTATCGTGAGGAAAACACATGTTTTGGAGTAGTGGAAGTGTTTGGATTTGATTTACACCTATATTGGATTTTCATTACTAGGTTTTTATATTTTATTCATTTGCAAAAGCTCTGGATATTATTATTTTTTTAAAATCTTTTTTATCCTGATGTGAATAAAATCTAAAAATATTCTCCTTGCCTCCCTACTCTAAGGACTACTCTCCTTGTCTCTGAGGAGTTTTATATCTCTGTTGCCAAGTTACACCAAAGCAACAATGTCTTAGGTTACAGACAAAGAAAACTGGAGGGAGGGAGGGAGGGAGGAAAAAAGGAAGGAAGGAAGGAAGGAAGGAAGGAAGGAAGGAAGGAAGGAAGGAAGGAAGGAAGAGCAAGAAAATGGTAACAGAACATCTATCCACTCTAGACCAGAGTTCAAATCACTAGGATCAGATGGATTATACCCCAAGGTTCTGAAAGAATTGGCAGACATGGTCTCAGAACCACTGAATTATATCTTTCAAAGATGCTGAAGCACTGGGGAACTACCAGATGACTGGAAAAAGCCTGAGGTTGTTCCCATCTTTAAAAAAAAAAAAAGGTGGTGGTTGTGGTGGAAGGAATCCATAAACCTACAGATATATAAGCCTGACATCAGCCTGGAAAAGATAACGAAGCAACCAACCAACCAACCAACAGATCTGTGAAGACCAAGAGCATCACCACTAGATGGATTTGTAACTGGTTGACCAAAAGCACTCAACATATAGTCCTTAATAGAACTGTATCTACATGGAGGGAAACTTGAAGTGGGGTACCCCAAGGCTCTTTCTTAGGCCTAGTACCCTTCAATATCACAATCAATGATTTAGATGAGAGATAGAAGGGGAGCTCATCAAATTTGCAAATAACACCACTAGCAGGAGATAGGCTGAAGATACAGAAGGATCTTGACAGACTCAGACTTGAACACTGAACCATATCTAACAAAATGAAATTCAATGGTGAGAAAAATAAGGTTCTATATTTGGGGAAGAAAAATTAAATGCACAGGTGTAGTATAGGTGGTACATGGCTCAATAGTAGTAACTGTGAGAGGGATCTTGGAGTCTTAGTGGACAATTACTTAAATATGAGCCAGCAAGGTGCTGCACCTGCCAAAAAAAGCCAACGCAGTCCTAGGCTACATTAACAGGGGGATAAAATCAAGATCACACGAAGTGTTAATACTATTTTATAATGTCTTGGTAAGTCCATGCTTGAATTATTGCATCCAATTTTGGTACCATGCTATAAAAAAGATTCCAGAAAGAGTGCAGAGAAGAACAATAAAAATGATTAGAGGACTGGAGGCTAAAACATATAAAGAACAGTTCCAGGAATTGGATATGTTTAGTTTAATGAAAAGAAGGGCTAAGGATGATATTGTAGCAAAGTTCCAATATCTAAGAAGTTGTCACAAAGAAAAGAGACTCAATCTATTCTTCAAAGTACCTGAAGGCAGGACAAGAAGCAATGTATGGAAACGAATCAAGAAGAGAATCAATCTAGAACTAAGGAGAAATTTCCTAACAAAACAATTAATCAGTGGAACAACTTGCCTCCAGAAGTTATGGGGAGGTCCAACACTGGAAGTTCTTAAGAAGAGATTGGATAGCCATTTGTCTGAAATAATATAGGCTTTTCTGCTTGAGCAGGGGATTGGACTGGAAGACCACCAAGATCCCTTCCAACTCTTTTATTCTGTTAATGAATAATTTGTTTCCTGTTTTTAAAATACAAAATATATTTTGCACTTTTATTGATTTCAGTTATAATCTATGGGAGAAATGCTGTGGATTTCAATTTGTTCACAGTATGATTACCTTCTTTACTCAGTTATATATAGGTTCTATCAAATATAATTCCATATCCATTACTGATGGCAAAATTAAATTCGCTGCTGGAAAGAAAATAAGCATGTTAAAAATTGCTTTCAACATAGGCATACTTGATTTTATGAATTTTACGACAAAATGGAGTTCAAATTCCTGGAATAAACATTAACTAAAAGATTATTTTCACTATATCCCAGTAGTTTCACATTTAAAAGGGCTACCAAAATATTTTCAGCATGTCAATTGTCTCACTAGAGGCAAGAATACTCTAAAACAGTGATGGCTAACATTTTTGCCATCAAGTGCCAAAAGTGGGGGGAGTGTGGGGGAGTCGCACACATGTGTGCCCAGACCCATAATTCTATGTGCCCCACCCCACACACATGCGTGTGTGACCCCCCCGCACTCCCCCCGCTTTTGGCACGCGATGGCACAGTGGGCCACCAGACTTCTGGTGGGACCGTAAGTTGGGAAACGGGCTGTTTCTGGCCTCTGGAGAGCTTCTGGAAGGGTGGGGAAGGCCATTTGCACCCTCCCAGGCTCCTAGAAAGCCTCTGGAGCATTGGAAGAGGAAAAAACTGGCCTTCTGGTCCCACCAGAAGGAGCCTGGACAGAGTGAAAAACGGGCCTTCCCCACCCCCCAGAGACCCTCCGGAATCCAGAAACAGTGTGTTTCGTGACTTCCGGTGGGCCCAGAAGGCCTAAAAATCAGCTGGCCGGCACACGCATGCGCGCCAGACTCAGCTCACGTGCCCACCAATATGGCTCTGCATGCCACCTGTGGCACATGTGCCATAGGTTCACCATTATGGCTCTAAACCATTGCTACACAACATTAAAAGATGCTTATCGGTCTTTACCATGGGAAGCTGTGGACACTCTTATCATTCCATGATTCATTTTGTACCTGCTTACAGACAAAAACCTGTCTCCGGTTTAAGAGCAATATGTTGCTGTGTCATTTTCTCTAGCCACATTCGAATTTTTGCCAAATAATTTCTCTCTTCTGGACATGTCCACCACATGTGATAGTACGTACAGAGGAATTATTGAGTCTGTCATTTGCACTTCTATAACTGTCTGGTTTGGCTCTGCAACTAAACAAGACGAACACAGACTTCAACGGATACTTAGAACTGCAGAAAAAATAATTGCTATCAACCTGCCTTCCATTGAGGACCTGTATATTGCACGAGTCAAAAAGAGGGTTGAGAAAATATCTATAGACCCCCCTCACATCCTAGACATAAATTGTTTTAACTTCTACCCTCAAAATGACGCACTGCACTCCAGAACAACTAGACACAAGGACAGTTTTTTTCCTGAATGCCATCACTCTGCTAAACAACTAATTCCCACACTATCAAATTATTTACTAAGACTATTAGTAAATAGTAAAGACTGTATTACTATTATTCTTTTCATCCTTCCTATTATCTATCACCCCCCCACTTATGACTATAACCTTGCTGCTTGTATCTCTATAATTTATATTGTTTTATTTGTTTCCTAGTATGATTTGATTGCTTATTTGTAAACTATGACTATCACTAACTGTTGTATGTTGTGATTCTTGATGAATGTATTTTTTTTTCTTTTTATGTACACTGAGCAGGGGTGAAACAATCCTGGTTCCAATTGGATTGCCCGATCTGGTAGCAATGGTGGCGGGTGGTTCGGAGAACCGGTAGCATCACTGCCCCCCCCACAATGCCCAGCTGAGCCGCACAATCATCAGAGGCTTTTTTAAAAAAAATTTAAAGTATTTTTTCTACAACCTCTTCGACCAAAAAAGTGCTTTTGAAAGTTTTTTTTAAAAAGCCTCTGATGATCACGCGGCTCAGCAGGGTTTGTCAGAGGCTTTTAAAAGCATTTTTTCTACAACCTCTTTGGCCAAAGGGGTTGTAAAAAAATGCTTTTAAAAGGCTCTGACGATCCCAGCTGAGTTGCCTGATCGGCAGAGGCTTTTAAAAGCATTTTTTTACAACCTCTTCGCCCGAAGAGGTTGTAGAAAAAATGGTTTTAAAAGTAAAAAAAAAAAGTTGGCCACGCCCACCCAGTCACATTACCCCTCTTTCTTTCTCTAACTAATATATTGTTTACACAGGCCATACTAATTTATGGTCTATGTAATGCATTAAATTTATTCTATACTTGGAGATACATGTGATTCTCTTTTATGTTACTCTTAGATATTAAAGCATTGCAGACAAATGGGGGGGGGAAACGTGATGCTCTTGTGCAGCATATGTGCTCCACAGTTAATAGAAGTGGGAAGGGTTCCAGGTATCACTGTACATAGACACAGAGGAATTATCAGTGCCGGCAGAGATTGCAGAAATGATTACAGTATCCATTTGGTAAGGAGAAAGAGACATAGCTGAATAATAAATTACTTGAAGCAGTTTACATTTAGGAATATTTGCTGCCATAGGAATCCACAGGGATGGGGAAAGTGATTGAACTTGCATTGCAGCACACATTGTGATGTTATAATACATGTTTTGTCATTGTGACATTATTGTGATTAGGAACAGATGTCTGTGCTTTGTGCCTCATGAATTTGACCAGCTACTAAATTCTGCAGCTCTCTTTGCCTCTAGTATTGAGACTTCTCACTAGAGAGACGTTGTAGTACCTGATGTGATCTTTTCATTCCCAGATAAAATATTATTATCTAGCACAGTGATGGCTAACCTTTTCCGGACCTAGTGCCTAAAGTATGTGCATATGTGTGTGAATGCACATGCGAGCGCCCAAACCCCCAAAATACAATGAGCATGTGTCCCCATGCATGCACCCCGACCCCCCACATGTACGCAAGACCTCACTCCCCGCATGCGTGCGTGGCACCCCACATGCATGGCAAAGACCTGAAGACCAGCTGGCCGGTGGGAGGTGCGCGCACATGCGCAACAGACCTTAACTGGAGGGACGGCTCACGTGCCATCAGAGAGGCCATAGGTTCGCCATCATGGATCTAGCATGTTTATTATTATATAGTCATACAGGTGATGATTTTATGGTGTATTTTTTAACCTCTGTGCTGGAAATTTTACTCCTGTGGGAGGGTTTTAAATGCTAGTTTTCTAGGAGGAGTCTATTGTCACTAGGTTCTGTGTGTGGCTTTCTCATACACTTGTAGTTTGTTGATATAGGAATCAGTGAACTAAAAGAGGTGGGTTTTGGGAGAGCCTAGATAGTTACTTTTTGTATTATACATGCCTGAGATCTTATTTCCTTCACTCTGATAATGTGATGTTCAAGCATAACACATCAGCTATGTTAGGCTGCAAGAGGCATGTCTAATTGTACTCATGTCACCAAAAAGAGGCATTTAATTTCTCTGCTTTAGTATATACGTGTGCTGGTGGTGGGGGCACTGCAAAGAGTTCAAAGTGCCTTATAAAGACTGAATCTTTTACCATTTGAAAGAAAAAATATCAGAACTAACAATGGAGGAGGGGGAAGGCAAGAGAGAGCAGAGTGCAGCATCACCGTCACATGACCCCAGATCTTTTCTATTTGCATTGCAATGTTGCACACATAACCCAAAGGAGCAGAGAAGGAATAACAAACAAATCACCCCCTAAATTATAAGTCTGTGTAAGCTGGCTCAGAATTACCTTAGTTTCTCCCCTCTTCTTTTTTTTAACCAAATGTTTATTTTAAATCATTTGTAGAGCTTCCTATTAGCAAGCACACTTTCAGTCATTCCCCTACTCTGAATATTTTGGGATACAGGGAATATATTTTTTTTTGTAAATTTCCTACTTTCATTTATTTCTTGTGATGCATCTGGGTTATTGTTCTGGGTCTTGTCTATTTTTTTTCTCTTTTTCTTGCCATCTGATTTGACTTGGCTGTGGCAATATTGTTCTACTGAGACCAGAACTGTGATAAGCAGAATGGCGCTGTTAGAAACATTATAGCTGCCATAAAAGCAATCACATCTGCTGTAAAATGGGAGGTGATCAAGAACGCCACATCATTTTCATCATAACTTAGTTTGACTTGTTCTGGCTGAAGAAACAAATTATTGACAATTCTCCCTTTTGTGGGTGGGTGGGGAATGATATAATGTCCTACTTGCTGCCAAATCTTTGCCGTTTCAAGTGAAAATAAGAATGTTTTAAATAATTGAAGATGTATTTGGGTTTGAAAATTTTCAGGATATTTGTATAATTCTGCAAAAAAGCACTACAAAAAACTCCATACCCATCCTAGAGAAAGTTTAGTATTTTCTCATCCCCATTCAAGTTTTTAAAAGGCAAAACAGGAAATAGATAGTCAAAAAAAAAAAAGAAGAAGAAGCCTAAATGGAAAATGAAAAATATTATATTTTCCATATCAACAGCTGCCTGGCATTTTAAAAGATCTCATTATTATTAAACATACAATTTATATATCTGACTATAAGAGCTAGAGCTGAGTAGTAAATGGTTTTCTGGAAAATGAGCATATTTTTTTTCTCTATAAATGACATACTCTACAAGCATTGATCTATTCCAAAACAAATCTAACTGCATTCATGAGATTTACTTTTGGTTTAAGTGTACTCTTTGTAAGATAGGAGCTTTGATCATTAGTTATTATTACACTGTTCTATTCATTTGATGTTCCTCATTGCCTTTGTTGCAGAAAATCAGGTTAAGAGGGCCAAAGTGGAAATCTTTTTAAAATCACTTTGAGCTTTTAGTTTCCAGGTATAGTTCACAAATCATAAATTTGACCCAAGAGACATGAAACTCTGGCAGAAGGCAAATAACTCCAGAATAGAACTTTGAAACATCTCTTGAGGGATCTGAATCAAGAAATATTTAATTCAGGGATATTACTCTGACTTTAGCAGACATAGAGTAAAGTAACCATAAACCATACAGATTTCCTTATGATCCACGGATAAAAATTTTGAAATTGTACAGAAAAATCTAGCTTTTCAGGGGATATTTTGCCAATTCAAAAAAACAGGCAAATTATATCTCATATTACATTAACTTCATCTATATTGAAATTGATATTTCAAACCATCAGCTTTAAATATTTTGTGATAGTTTTTTTAGCAAAATATCCCACCCCACCCTTCGGGGGGGGGGGACTGAACAGGGTATGACAATCTACTAAATTTTTTACTATAGGATTTCTTTAGATTGAAAACATTGGTAAATGAGGAGTATGTTTATTCTCTACTTAAGAATAAAGGAAGCTCAGAAGTATCAACAAAAGAAATGTCCCCTGAAAATGAGGAAGAAATACAGAAGTTTCTTTCAGAAGCAGGAAAAAAGTAGATGGAAGATAGGTTTTGTCACACTGTTGACATAAACAAATAAAATCTCCAAGCCATTTTAGTTTTCTAGGATGTCCCATGTATTGTGTGTCCAACTTCAAAAAGTACAAGTAATCCTAATATCTCATGATCACAATTTCAACTGGAATTTCCATGATAAGTCAATGCATAAATAAATAGCAATAGCACTTAGACTTATATACTGCTTCACCATGCTTTACAGCCCTCTCTAAGCACTTTATAGAGTCAGCATATTGCCTCCAATAATCTGGGTCCTCATTTTACTAACCTCGGAAGGCTGGAAGGCTGAGTCAACCTTGAGCCACTCAGAATTGAATTCCTGGAATGAGCAGTGACCTAACCTGCAAAAACTGCATTCAAAGCACTGCGCCACTACATGACTGCACCTTATTTTACATCCATTTTTACTACAGTTGTTAAGCAAATCTTCATGGTAGTTAAAAAGAGCCATGCAGCACTGAGTAACTTTGAAGATGGATCACAGGTCCATTTTTTCCAGGACATCAAAGCTTTGAACCATTAAAGATAGAAATATGCAAGGAAAATGTGAAGTGACCACCTAGTGCAGGTGGCAAATTCTTGTTTAGAAAGCTGACTTATCCCAAATTAGATACAAGAATATGTGCTGGTAGGTGTCTACAAGATCAAATATAGCCACAGCTGTGCACCTGAAGCCCTTCTCTCTTTGCACACAAAATAGGGGGAGAGACTGATTGCATGATCAACTTCTTTACTTTTTGACATCTCCACCTCCTCTCATTTCCCCCATGATTGGTCTGCCTAACTTAATAGCGTCTAGACCTGCTACCTTAGAATTCTATTTCAACATATGTAAATAGTATGTGATTGAAAAAGATTGATTTACATTGATTGGCATTAAATCTTCTGGTTTTATAATAAATCCTTTGGCATCTTTACTCTGCAATGCCAAAAATGCAGAAAGTTTTTTTTTAATTGCAAAAGTTTTACAATTACATTTTCACCCCGATTCCCCCCCCTCAGCCCACCCAAACCTCCCAACCTCATCCTCCCTAACCCTCCCTAACCCTCCCCTCCCCCCGGACTTCCATACAATATATTCAGATCAAAAGAAAAAAAACCCTTTGTATAAAACTTGAACCCCACCCTCCCCCTTATAGTTTTTCATCTTAATTACATTGAAATATTTCTATCTTAATATAAAATTTTCAAATAAAAACTATTTGATACTTCCTGGTTTGATATTTGTTTTGAACATAATCTATCCACTTTTTCCATTCCCATTCATAAGTCTCTTGTGAACAATCTTTTAAATATGCCAAAATCTTCGCCATCTCTGCAAAACTGGCCATCTTCAAAGTCCATTCCTCGATCGTGGGCAAAGCTTCATTTTTCCAGTATTTACCTATCAATAATCTTGCAGCTGTTATCATGTACAATATCAACTTTGTTTCACCCGAAGTAAAACCCTTAACTATACCCAATAAAAACAGTTGTGGAGAAAATTGAACTTTTTTCTTCAAAACATTCTGCATAACCCACCAAATTTTTATCCAAAAAGCCTTAACTTTCTTACAAGTCCACCAATCATGATAATATGTAGCATCTAAACAATCACATCTCCAACATTTTGGCTGAACATTAGGATACATACATGACAATTTTTGGGGGTCTAAATGCCATCTGTAAAACATTTTATAGAAATTTTCCCTTAAGTTCTGCGACTGTGTAAATTTAACGTTCTGAACCCAAATTTTTTCCCATGTTTCCAACATCACTGGTTCTTCAAAATTTTGTGCCCACTTAATCATACAATCTTTAACCAATTCAGTTTCTGAATCCCTTTCTAACAAAACATTATAAAGCCTTTTAATATGCATTGGACCTTTCTCTTTTATATGTCTAACCAGTTCTTCCTCATGCAACATAATACCAGTTTTTTGGTCCTCTTTCCATCTCAGTTGAAGTTGATTATATTGTAACCAAGTTAAGTTAATCCCTTCGTCCAACAGTGTCTCTAATGTCTTCAACTGCCATCTGCCCGCATCTGTAAAAAGAACCTCTTTATATAAAAACCCCCCGAGTGACATTATATTTGTATTCCACATAATATGACCAAGATCCAACCATAACGGTATTTTGTAATCCCATTTGAATCGGTGCTTCTTCCAAACCCTCATCAAAGAGTCTCTAAGTATATGGCTTTTAAATACTTTATCCACTTTGTTCTCATAGAATAAATAAGCATGCCATCCAAATTCAAGATCAAAACTTTCTATATTCAATATTCCAGTCTTTTTCCTTCCAAACCAGTCACTTGCTTGAGTCAGAGCTGCTGCTTCATAATATAATTGTAGGTTTGGAAGTTTAAGACCTCCCCTTTCTGGAACATCTTGCATAATTTTCAATTTCACTCTCGGTTTTTTCTCGTTCCAGACAAATCTATTCACTCCACTTTGCCACACTTTCAGTTGTTTATCACTTTTAAGCACCGGAATCATTTGGAACAAGAAAAGAAATCTTGGCAAAATGTTCATCTTAACTGCTGCTATTCTTCCAAGTAAAGACAGCTGCAGTTTTTTCCAAATCTCCATATCTTTCTGAACCTCTCGCCACAACACCTCATAATTATTTTGAAACAGTTTCATATTTGATTCTGCAACCTGAACACCTAGATATTTTACCTTTGGTACAATCTCAAAACCTGCCCTCCTTTCAAGCTCGTATTTACGATCTTGTGTCATATTTTTAACTATCATCTTGGTTTTTTTCTGGTTCAATCTAAAACCTGAAACTTTACCATAGTCTTGTATAATGTCTTTCATCTGGATTATTGATTCCATTGGCTGTGTTAGGGTAACAACCAGATCATCTGCAAATGCCTTTATTCTATAGTCCTCTTGCCTAATCATTATACCTTTCAGGATATTAGAGTCCCGAATTGTGTTTAGCAAGACTTCTAATGTTAAAATAAATAACAATGGGGATAATGGACATCCCTGTCTTGTTCCTTTTTCAATTTTAAACTCTGTTGTCAAGCTTCCATTAATGATAATCTGTGCCTTTTGCTCTTGGTAAATTGCTGAAACCGCCTTTATAAATTGATCCCCAAAGTCCATCTTTTTAAAAGTCTTTAATAGAAAATTCCAATCCACTCTATCAAAGGCCTTTTCCGCATCCAAAAAGACCAGCACTGCAGGTACCTGTTTATTCCTCTCAAGATATTCCAATAAGTCTATTACTTGCCAAAAATGCAGAAAGTTTTGACAGCATATATTATGCTATTGATCTCTGGCCAATCTTCTACATGAGAGGCTGTTTGTGAACAATGTTATCATGTCCGTGTTATCATCTGCCCAGCCTTGGCCCCTCATTCTGCTTACACTTTAGGGCCTAAACCATATATACTAAGTGATTGAGACAAGGGATGTCAATTTATTTTTATAATTACGATATCAGACCTACAAAAATCTAGTCCACCATTAAATCGCAGGCAAAAAAAAAAAAAAAATAGAATCTGTGCTTCTAACTAGTGGATAGTCTTAATTTTTTCAGACATTTTATTTATTTATTTATTTACTTATTATCTTTGTTTTTTATTTATTTTTATTCTGTCTTATTTTTATAAATAACTGAAGATAGTTTACATACTTAGTACAAGTAATCCTTGACATACAACAGTTCATTTAGTGACTATTCAAAGTTACAACAGCACTGAAAAAAGTGACTTGACCATTTTTCATACTTACGACCACTGCAGCATCCCCATGGTCACATCATTTACATTCAGATGCTTGACAACTGACTCACATTTATAACAGTTGCAGTGTTTTGGGGTCATGTGATCACCTTTTGCAATCTTCTGACAAGCAAAGTCAGTGTGGAAATCAGATTCACTTAACAACGGTGTCACCAATTTAACAGCTACAGTGATTCACTTAACAAATGCAGCAAGAAAAGTTGTAAAATGGGGCAAAATTCACTTAAAAATGTCTCACTTAGCAACATAAATTTTGGGCTCAATTGTGATCATAAGTTGAGGTCTACCTGTACTACTTTTTCCTCCTATTTTTCCCACAACAATAGCCAGGTGAGATATCTTGGGCTGAGGAAAAATGATTGGCCCAAAATCACCCAGCTGGCTTTCACATCTACGATGGGATTTCAACTCCTGGTTTCAACGTTCTCCTGGTTTCTAGTCTGGTGCTTTAACCACTAGATCAAACTGGCTTGCATATAGCTCATCTATTACCTGTCTATCTCTCTTAGGGAAACTCAGGATGTTAAAGTAGACGGAGACTACATTCTTGAATACTTGAAAAAAAATGTGACTAATAATCCCATTATGGTTTACAGACAATTCAAACTAAATCTCTTCTTTTCTGATATTTGGCTGCTATTTTCTGCAGACTTAAAAATATTTGCCTGTTTTTACCATTGCTCAACCATCTTGGTCGATGTACTTAAAAATAGTTCAGCTGTCAGTGGCGCAATTGAGCCTGGAATCTCTTTTCATTTTCAAGCTAGGTCCTTTTTGCTTGAGGGAATCCATATGTTATCACTTGCTGAGACGCTATTCATCTTTTTTCCTGCTAGGCTAAACTGCTGCTCTTTTGCTATCTAAAGAAATATCTTTCAGAGAGAAACAATTCCATGGAACTAATTCTTCCCCCTCTCTCCTTCAATAGCTAAAGAATGCTATTGTCATCAGATTGCACTCTGTCAGCAAACTGCCTGCTTGTCATTAGTAATAATTCTCCAATCTGAATAGCAATATTCTGTTGGCAGTTCTCATGTTCCCTTAACTTTGGAGGATCTGAAAATGCACAACAATTTTTGGCTGTCCTTCTTAGACAAATGCAGACAGCTGTGATTGTCATTTTCCACCTATTGCTAGATGAAGGAAGGAAGAGCTTCCACCTACTTTAAGGGTACATTTAGCAAAAGTGTGCCAAGCAAAGAATGCTGATAATTCCCATTGCATAGCTTTCTGACTTGTGCAAAAGAGAGGCCGAGAGTATGTTGATTTTAGCAGCCACTTGCTGCTGGTAGAATCATGTCTGTCTTCAGTATAGTAGCTCTTGACATGTCATGATTGGTATCTGATATCTGATCCGATGCTTTTTTATGTCTCATCCTTTTAAATGCCAATCAATCCATTATGATTAATATTAAAATAAAATCTTCTCAGTAACATAAACAAAAAAAACCAAGAACTCAGAAATTCTTCTTTAAATCAATAAGAAGATGCATTTCATTTGATTCAGATACCTCAATTTGCCACATGGTAATATGTGCTTTGGCTTAGAATGTTATATGAACCCATCCATGAGGTTGGTAAATCATGCTTTATGACTTTATATATTACATGAATCCATTGAATTTTGCTTAACGAAAGCATGATTTGGTATGAGGTATGAACTTAGCCATTATGTTGCAAAGAAATTCCATCATTATACAACACAAACAGAGAGAGAGAGAGAGAGAGAGAGTAAATCTCTGATTTCGCTATTGAAACTAAAATATATGCTAGAACAGGGGTGTCAAACTCGAATTCATTGAGGGCCACATCAGGGTTGTGTTTGACATTGAGAGGGTGAGTGGATATGGCCAGAGGGAAGAACCCTCCCAAGCTCTGTTTTTGCTGGCAGAGGACTGCAGGAAACCGCAACCCTCCTGCATGCGCCCTCCTGAGCTCCACTTTCACTGGCAGCGACACCGTGGGTCAGTTCTTTGTTATTTCCAGGGCAGCCCCAAGGGCCAGATCTAAGTATCCCGTGGGCCGGATCCAGCCCACAGGCCTTGAGTTTGACACCCCTGTGCTAAAATAAATTTCTAAGATATTTGTGAGACAACAAAGTTGGTAATACAAGTTCATTAAACACTAATTTCTTCCCCTTCTTTCACATACATGGACTCATATTTTGTTGAAGCATCATTCACAATTGTTATATATGTTCATTATGACACATTTATACTTATGAGAATGTATACTTGTGTGTCTGCTTGTGCTTAAGAAATACAAGGGAAGTTGCCTGCCTGTTCCATCTGATTGTTGGTTTCAGTAGCACTTTTCTTTCTAAAATCCTGATTTTCAACATCATTCAGGTCACATAAGCATATACTTTGCAGAAATATATAATTGTCTTCCTTTTTCTTTGCAACTTATCCCTACTTTTATTATTACTAACCAGTTCAGCTACAGTGAGCTACTTTCTGATTACAATTCAGTCACCATTGTTATTATTGCAATCATGGTTGAGAAACCAACATTATTCAAACTGACATGGCAAAACTGTAACATCTTCACTGAAGCAATACTAGTCTCACCACCAGATATTTCCATCCAAACCAAGTCTTCACAAAATATATTTGTTTGGTATATTTGGTTTGTTGATTTTCATAAAACAGCAACAATTATTAAACTAAGTCTTTTCCTCCAACAATTTTCAGATAAAGGATTATGTTCTTGGTCAGTTTACATGAAATAAAAATGTAGGGTTTGCAAAGTACCTGGTTTAATCGAGTGGAATATCTTTGAGACAGCTGTTCTGAGAATAATAAGTCAAGATGGAAATAGGGTCATGTGAAAGATCCATATCTGAAAAGCACATCATTTCTCCAGGGAATCATCTTCCTGACAAATGGCAGATTGATTTATCGTTTCTGTGTTTGCAACCAATTCAGACTAACAAATTCAAGGATGTGACAGCAGCATCTCATGTGGAACATAGCAAAGAAATCTAAGTCCTTCTTTAATGACACTCATACATCTGAGTCTTCACAAAAGAGACAACATCTGTGTGTCATGAAAGTGACTACTATTTCCAGAAAGATGATTTTGGTTATATGTATTGCCATACTAATCACTTGCAGAATTCAGTACGTCAAGTCATACAATATGTTTTTAAATCTCTGTGACATACTGAAATAAGAATGGAAATAAGTTAGATATGTTTCAGTATGGGGACCATTTGTTCTCTGTTTGATTTTTAGTTTTTTAAAAAATTGAGCAAAAAACAAAAACAGAGCGTTTGAAATCTCTATTTCCTTTGGCTCAGACATTCAGAGCTGCTTTCAATAGGATGGAAAAACTAATTCAACCTTTCTGAATCTGTTTTCTTCATATTTGCTGCACAAACTATGCAGGCAGAAGTGGGAGAGTGGGTTCATGACACTTTAGAAAAATCTACTCACAGAAAACCAAGAAGATAAGTATGGTGCATGTCTATAAAGAAATAAGACAGGGGTGTCAAACTTGTGTTGTCATGGTGTTGTCACGTGACATATCGTAACTTTTTCTCCTTTCACTAAACTGGGCATGGACGTGGCCAGCACGTGACACATCCAGCCTGTGAGCCACATGTTTGACAGCCCTGAAGTAAGATATCGATTAGATGGTTTGGCTATATTAGAGGAATGATGCTATTGAAAATAGTAATGTTCAATAGAATCCCAATATTTGCAGAAATAGCTCCCTCAAAAATTATTTAAGAAAAATCACTTAAAGTAGGAACGGCAAAAGCTAATAGGATAATGAAGCCTTTGCAGAATATATTTTGAGGACAGAGACTTTAGAGGCAGGGTTTTGTAGAAAAATACAATAGTGAAAAATAGATTTGGGATTCTTGAGAGAAGTGACTGGTTGGTTGAAAACTATAAAAAAATAATGTCTTATCCAGGTAACACATACGTTATATATCAAAAACAAATTCCTTTTGTAAATATGGGTTCTTTATATGGCTAGAATGACTACATTTGGAAATAAGACAGAAATAGCCATGTGTTTTATACAATCGCAGATGCATAAACATCTTTTGGAAAATGAAATCCAAAATATCAGAGAACTAAAATAAGCGCAAGACAAGAAAAGAAAAGAAAAGAAAAAGAAAAAGAAAAAGAAAAAAAAGAAGGAACTGAATTAACATACTGCAAAAAAAAAAAGCACAGTTGGCTGGCAGGCTGGCTGTGACTATCAACAAAAATGTCACTATTTTATGTTGCGGGTAGAATTTACTGTTAGTCTGTGTCCTTGCTCTCATGTATATTACCTTCTTTAATGACTAGCAATTATACATACATGATTTCAACCTGAATTAACAATGATCCCTGAAGTAAAATGTAGAAACATACAATACAGTAAGACTTATGCAAATGAAAGGCTGACAACTTGTTTAAATTCAAATATGTCTAATCTACCACTTTATTTCTAAAAAGCAAGTTCATCTCAACAAATTGCTAGATTTTTGGCAAAAGATATGCCTTCACAAAGGAACTGAAAATGAAATATGCTAAACTGGCAGAATAGCTAATCTTTGGTTATAAAAAACTAGAACCATAATTGCTTTCACACACACACCCAAAAAAAATCCAAAATATTGTTTACCAGCATGGATGGGAGTAAATATCTGGAACTTGTTTTTGTGTGTTGGATGGAACAATAGCTTAAGTTTTGCAGATAACTTCAAGCACCTATTTCACTATTTACTATTTACATATTTGCTCTCAGCATGCTACATAGAACCTGATTGTGCTCCTTCAGTTGATAGAAATTGCATACCCTGACAAGATTCTTCTTATACCTCTTTTTCTCAGCTTGGGGTGATAACTACTATTGCTAGAGAAAATATATTGAAAAAGCAAAACTCAAAAGGTTACATACTTCTGGATAGGATGGATGCTTATTCGATTTTTGAAGGAAAAATAATATTTCTGAGGTTTAAATATGGTTTTTCTTCAACTTAAATATGGTTTTTCTGAAATTCACCTGTTTTGACAGCTAATATCTGGTGATTTATCAGCATATACTATCATAAAGAGCAGTGCGAGAAAGTTGGAGAAAAAGGCAGTCAGTAGGACAGGAGAAATTAGAGCTGCTGGTATACTAAATCTTAACATGATTATATGAGCTTCTGTACAATATATTTATGTAGGCAACTGTTCCTCCCCCATTATATCCAACCCTTCCCCATTTTTCCTGGCCATTTTCTAGGATGAAACTCATCCATCATATTCAAGGGTTCTTTATATGTTATAAACTTGTACATTATGTGTTTTCTCTTTTCATTTTTGTACTGAATGCAAAAGTTTCCTGGAAAACCAAGTAAATATTATTAAAAGGTCATGCTTCAGAACCAAACTTAAACTTAAACCAATCCTGAAAAAATCAATAGTTGATATTTTTTAAATATTCAGAAGCAGATGACCCTCCTATTTCTATTGATATGCTTTATATTGGCTTGCAGATAGGCTGAGGTCAGTTCTTTAATGTGGAGGTCAAATTTAAAATCATTTACATAAGTGTTCTAGGCAGTGGTGGGATTCAATTTTTTTAACAACAGGTTCTATGGGTATGGCTTAGTTGGGGGTATGGCTTGGCAATCATGTGACTGGGTGGGCGTGGCTAGCTGGTCACATGACTGTGTAGGCGTGGCTAGCTCATCATGTGACCGGGTGGGCATGGCTATGTGCATAGGGACTACTCAGAGGGCTGAAAAAAGTCATTTCTGACTGGGCCTCGCACTTTTGACCGGTCCTCACACTTATGACCATCCTCACATTTATGCCTGTGCAGCTTTCTTAACAACCATGTCACTCATTTCACAACTGCTTCTCTTCACCATGGTGACAAGATAGGGCAAAAACGTAAAATGTGAGGACAGTCGTAAGTTCGAGGACTGGTCAAAAGTGCGAGGACCAGTAAAAAATAACTTTTTCAGCCCTCTGAGTAGTCCATATGCACAAAAGGACTACCCAGAGGGCTGAAAAATGTTATTGCTGACAGGTCCTCACACTTTTTACCGGTCTTCGCACTTATGATTGGTCATCATTTATGCCCATTGTAGCATTCTTAACAACCATGTCACTCATTTCACAACTGCTTCTCTTCTCCATGGTGACAAGATAGGGCAAAAATGTAAAATGTGAGGACAGTCGTAAGTTCGAGGACTGGTCAAAAGTGTGAGGACCAGTCAGAAATAACTTATTCAGCCCTCTGAGTAGTCCATATGCATAAAAGGATACAGCAATAGAGAGGGATGAAGGAAGGAAAGGGAAATTAGAGTAGGAGGGAGGGTAAGAGAGGGAGGAAGAGAGGAGGAGAAGGAGAAAGGAAGGGGAAGTAGGGAGGAGAAGAAGAGGAGGAGGAAGAGAAAGTAAGAAGGAAAGAAAAGAGAGAGGTGGTAGGTTTGAGGAGAAAGATTGCTGTACAATAAAAAAGATGAAAGGGAAGAAAGCCAACCCCAAACAAATATAAAGATATTAAGATAAAGAATGAATTGTTAAACTTTAAAGAATAAAAGAGAAAAAATATGAATAAATAGTAATAATTAGAAACACACATACAAACATACAATGTATTTTCTTTGAACAGAGTATTTGACCGGTTCACAAATTTAAACAGTGTTTAGTCATTTCAATTAAATTTACAATTCTATATTTCCTTTTTGCCATATTTATTTCTCATCTATTTTTGTAAAAAACCAATATTACCCTTCATCCTCATTTCTAATCTTAATCAAATTCAATTTTTCCCTTCTATTCTATATTATACCCCTTCCCATTGTCATCTATTTTTATATCCATCCTCACATTGGTTAATTATGTAATATTAATTGTTTAATATAAATTCAACATTTTAATATAAATCAATTAGTTATATAACTACCTTTTTTGTATATTAATCAATATGAACATGAATATTCCAATTATTTCCATGCAATCCAATTTCTTACAAATCAATTAATTATATTTACCAATAATAATAAACCAAATAATTTCCCCCATATATTCCTCCAAACCACAACTTAACCACTTCTGCTTTCAACACAATATACAATTAATAGTATCTCAATTATTACAATTCCCTAATTAAATAGAGCTTTTTTTCTTTTGTGTTTTAAAATATTTCCCTAAATTTCCCATTGTTTGCACCTACCTTTTTTGGTGAGGAAAAAGAAAAGAAATCTGCCTGCCTAATTTTCCAACATTGCAGCAACAACAAAGCAGTTTCAGTTTCGTGTTTCAGCAGAGCTAAGGGAAAAAAAATCTGCTCCAGGACTCTTTGCAAGGAAGCAGCAGAGCCCTGAGCAAAACAGCTGAGACAAATCAGCTGAGAGCCGGGAGGCGGATAGAATCAAGGGGCTAATTAGCCTATGTTGAAGCTCCGTGGGCCAATAAAATTACAAAAAAGACACCGAACTGTTTGTTAAATTGCTGGCTCACCCGCCCCTCGCTCACCACTATTTATTGGCAATAAATAGTGGTGCAGAGGGGCGGGGCAAGCCAGCAATTTAACAAACGGTTAGGCTGCACCACTGGCTACAGGGTGGCCCTTTGAAGCCCCGCGGCAAGAATTTGAAGTTTTTTTTCCTCTAGCCATCAGCTGGGACTCCAGAGGCAGCAATAGATTGGGAGTGGGCGGGGTAAGCGAATGGCCGGCGATCCAACAGAGCAGAGAGTGAGGGTGAGTGAAGGCGTGGAAGCTGCTTTCTCCATCCTGCTCTCTTGCGTCCGGAGCCGGTGGGGAACCACGTGGCAGCCCACGTGGATCCCAGGCAGCAGAACTCAGGCTAGGGAAGAGGTGGGCAATTGTGGCTCTTTTACAACCTGTGGCCTTCAACTCCCAGAATTCCTGAGACAGCCAAGCTGTCTCAGGAATTCTGGAAGTTGAAGTCCACAGGTTATAAAAGAGCCACAATTGCGTACCCCTGGCTACGGTAGACTGGTGCCGCACGTGTGGGAGGCGGGGCGGGGCAAGGGGCGGGTGAGCCAGCAATTTAACAAACGGTTCGGTGTGCTGTAATTTTGTAAATTACAAAAAAACACTGAACCGTTTGTTAAATTGCTGGCTCACTCGCTCCATTTATTGGGAATAAATAGTAGTGCGGAGGGGCGGGGCAAGGGGTGGGGCGAGCCAGCAATTTAACAAAGGGTTCAGCCGAACCCCCTAGAACCCCCAGAATCCCACCACTGGTTCTAGGCCTTATATAAGAATATTATAAACGGAAAATACCATAATGGTGACTGATAAATTATCAATGGATAAATAAGAAGCAAGCCTTTTTTAGAGAGAAAGTGTGATAAAGTGAGCAAGTTTGAATAATGGAATGATTTGAAGGAATATGGAGTTAAAGTTTGGTTGATTAATTTGATAAATCCTATTTAAAAACAAACAGAATATATTAATGGTTGAAAAGAAGCAAAATAGTTACTTACTGAAAATATCCTTTTGCTCACTTTATTATATAGAAATAAGATATGGAGAGTTGTTTCTAAACCTCCCATCTCCCTCAAAGAGGGACTCTTCTATTGGTTGCTCCAGAAATGATATTGTTTTAAAATATCTCCCTGCTTGGAAGAAAATAAAGTTCTCTTAAAAACAATGTACCTTATATAACATAGCCTTTGGCATAAAATTAGAACTATGTAGACTAATATGTGCAGAATTAAGTTTCTGAATCAGATGTGACCTATAAAAGTATATATCTGGCCTATATATCCTTCCAAAAGTTGCACTCAAATTATCATTTTAATATGACAGCAAAGGGATTATGAGATGCATGGGGAATAATTGTGCTAATTTTATTTTGTATGAAACTCAGCAACAGAAAGCCATCAAGGGTCAATAGAACCAACAGACTCAGAGAACAACTTATAAAGATTTTTGTTTTTTAATTGTTACCTGCTTAATGGCTCACTGCTTCCAGCTAACTCCTGGTGCTCCCAGCTCGCTCAGTGCTTCCAGCCCATCCACTCCACTCTCGCCCTATATAAGTTCCTTTGCCATGCGGCCTAGGTACTTGCTTTGCTGATGTCAGCTTTCTTAAATACCTTACTGACGGCGGTTCACTCAAAGAGGTAAGCATTGCCAGTTGCTGCCTAGCATGCCGCCCCCAATCCCTGGGCTTGTGTGCCTCCCGCGTGCCTACCGTGCCAACTCCGCGGGGCTTAGGGCTCCAAAGCAGCCCACTGACTTCTCACCCGGCCACCTGCCTGCTCTCTTTGCAGATTGGCCAGGCCGACCACTGGCACCACTTCGGGAACTCAGCCAAGGAATCCAGCACTCAAGGGGAAGGAGGCTCGGCCACAGTGCCATTTCCTGCCAGCGAAGAAGCGGAACGAGAGACGCAGAAGCACTGGTGGCTGGCCAGGTGGCAGCCCCCCCCCCCGCGTGGGGAGAGGGCCAGGCCTGGCTGCACCACCACAGAGCACGCCGCACTTTCCCTTCAGCCTGGGTGGCAGCGCTTACCGGGGTGAGACAGTGTGGGTAGCCATTCATCTTGGGGAAGACCAGGTCACCGCACTTGTAGTCATGCGGCCAGCAGGAATTGAACATGGCAGGGGCAGAGAGGCGGATGCAGCCCCCACCAAGGCTGCCCTGGCCAAGCGATCAGCCTGCCTCCCCAGCAACAGGCGTGCCGAGACTGCCTTGCCCACCTTCGCGCACTGCACTTGGAAGGGGCTGCCGCTCTCACTGCCCTCCCTCCCCGCCTGGCTGCAGATGTCTGCCTGTCCTCCCAGAATACCGCCACGGTGGTATGCCTTCTCCCGCCACGAAACAAAAGCGAATAGTGCTGGTAGTGCTCTGGGAGGGCAGGTAGATGTCTTGGTGCTGCACATGTGCCTTCTTGGAGCACCGCTGCAGCAGCGCCATTGGCTTTGTTCCTTCTCCCACAATGAAACAAAAGCGAGCAGTGATGGTGGTATTCTGGGAGGGCAGGCGGATGTTCCGGGGCTGGTGCAGCACTGAGACATTCGCCTGCACTCCTGGAGCACCACCAGGGCTGCTGCTGCCCCTCTCAACCAGTGTCAGTCTCCACCAAGGGCCTCCCACCTTTAGCCTTACCAACACGCTGGGTGCGTTAGGATGATGGGCATGCTGAATACACTGGTGGAGGTTCTAGAAGGGAAGGCCAATGCTGGTGGTGGTGGGGGAGAGAAACCCATTGTGCTCGGCCGAGGAGACATCTTGAGGGGACCTGGCCAGGCTCTTAGGGCAACTGCTGCCCACTTGCCTTCCAGCTGAGGCGGAGGTCAGGTTCCACTGCCTGCATCCAGCCCATGACGGGGAATGCGCTACTTCCAGGCCGGGCCACCTGCCCTCCTGGAGCACTTTCTTCTTTCTCCCTCTGCTGAAAGAAAGAAAGAAAAAAAGAAAGGAAGGAAGGAAGGAGAAAGAGAGGGAGAGAGAGAGAAAAGAGGAAAGAAAGAAAGAAAGAAAGAGAAAGAAGGAAAGAAAGAAAGAAAGAAAGAAAGAGGGGGGAGAAAGAAAGTGTTATGTCCGCGCAGGCGCGAGCAGAGGCTTTCCTTCTGCCATGCAGGAGTGGGACATATTTTAAAGTTATTGGTTAAAGGCTGACAGTTTTCCTTTAAAAGGGGCTGTCAGCTGGAAATTGCATGTTGGTTTTACTGAGTCATTATCTGCAATAAACATTGCTGCTGGAAGTTTGGCTTCTCATCTGTGTTCCTACACCCACACATTCCATTGGCGATGAAGAAGGGATTGTTGGGCCCTGAGCCAACGTAGAGATTAAAGAGGCACATGTGAGTGGCGACTGTTTGTTTTGGAAAGAGAATGGCTAACTCACCACAGGTTGTTCCATTTGATCCTGAAACACAGACTTGGAATTCTTATCTAATCCTTCTTGACTGTATATTGGAAGCTAATGACTATACAAATATCACAGGCAATCGTAAACAAGCACTTTTTTTGAACATTTGTGGAAAAGAAGTGTTTGAGACAGCGAGGCCCCTTATTGTACCCCAAGCCCTGCAGACAGTTCCTTGGGACATATTATTAAGCAAATTGAGGGAACATTATGTTCCTCGACCATCTTGAATTGCTAGAAGACATGCTTTTTACCATAGGGACCAGGCAGAGGTGAGTCTATCGGTTGTTATATGGCAGCTCTCAGGAAAGCAGCTATCTATTGTGAATTTAGCAACTTAGATGAAGCCCTTCGAGACAGATTGGTTTGTGGGGTTCAGGATGTTCGGTTACAGAGGCGATTATTGGCAAAACCAACGTTAACGCTACAGACAGCAGTAGAGGAGGTGCAAGCCACTGAATCATTGAATAGATTGACAGAAGAGATACAGAAATCGGGCAGGGCGCTTCACCATAATGCTTATCTGTTACCAATGGTGAAGCACTTGTTACATTGTGGGGGGGAGGTAAGATCTTCGCAAAGTTAGATCTTGCCCAAGCATATCAGCAGCTCCCTGTAGATAACGCCACTGCCAAAGCCCAAACAATCATAACGCATTGTGAGGCATTCCATTGCCGCCGCCTTCAGTTTGGGGTGAGCGTGGCCCCAGGGTTGTTTCAAAGCCTGATGGAATGTTTGTTATATGGCATCCCTGGGGTTGTGCCCTATTTTGATGACGTGCTCATCTCCACTACCAATAAAAGGGAAATACTTGAACGACTATGTTTAGTGCTATGAAGATTTCAAGAGGCTGGACTAAAGGTAAAGGAAGAAAAGTGTAAAGTAGCAGTAAATCAAGTTGAGTTCCTGGGATACCTGGTCGATGCGTCCAGATTGCACCCCACCAAGGAGAAAGTACAAACAATACATGGATGCACCAGCACCAAGGAATAAGATGGAACTCCAGGCCTTTTTAGGGCTCCTCAATTTCTATAGTGTTTTTGTGACAAAAGGCATCTGTCGCTGAACCATTACATCAACTGTTGGGGGAAAAGGTGCCATGGGTATGGGGGCGCAGAGAAGCAGCTGCATTTATGCGGGTAAAAAATTAATTTCCTCGGATAGCATCTTAGTTCAGTTTAATGAACATCTGCCATTAGTCCTGACGTGCGATGCATCCCCATTTGGAGTCAGGGGAGTTTTGAGTCATTGCCTTCCAGACAATTGTGAGGCTCCAGTAGCGTTCTTTTCCAGAACATTATTATCTGCCGAGAGGAACTACAGCCAACTTGATAAAGAGGTGTTGGTTGCAGTGGCTGGAATTAAGAGATTTCACGAATATGTATATGGAAGGAGATTTGATTTAGTGACACATCATAAGCCGCTTTTGGGACTAATCGTGGGGAACCAGCAAACACTGCAGGTCCTGTCCCCAAGAATGACACATTAGACAGAGTTCTTAGCAGCATATAATTATCGACTTATACATCGACCTGGCATAGAGAAACAGGGAATGTAGAGTTTAAGCCATTCCGGGCAAGGCAATACAAGCTTTCAGTGCAGAAGGGTTGCCTATTGTGGGGAATCGGGTAGTGATACCCTCAAGGCTAAGGAAATCATTATTAGAGACTCTACATGAAGGCTACCCCGGAATTGTAAGGATGAAAGTGTTGGCCCGTAGTTATCTGTGGTGGCCAAATATAGATAAAGATATTGCAGAGCGGGTGGCGTTGTGTCAAGCATGCCAGGAATCGAGGCCGGCACCTCCTGCAGCACCACCATGGGACTAGGAAACACTGAAAGGCCCCTGGTGTAGAATACATCTCGATTTTTCAGGGCAGATAAAAGGTTGCCCTTCCTAATTGTTGTGAATGGCATAATGAGGTCAACCACGACGGACACTGTTGTTAGAGTATTAAACAAAATGTTTGCAACACATGGGTTGCCAGACGTATTGGTATCAGATAATGGACCGCAATTTATGGCAACGGCATTTGAGGTATTCTTAGTAAACCGAGGAATACATCATGCCCTTGTTGCACCATTTCACCCCACGAGTAACGGGCAGATGGAGCAAATGGTGCAAACGACGAAAGAGGCCTTGACTCAAATGGGTCCAGGGAACTATCAGGAGAACCGGCTGAGAACAAATTTAGATAGGATATACCCCGATTATTCGACAGAAACCCTCACAGACTGGGAAAGTACAGTCAGAACCTTTGAGCAAGGTGATCTAGTATACACCCAGAATTATACTGGTCAACCAATATGGGTGACGGAACAGATTACAGAAGTTACGAGTCCCTGTTTGTACCGGGTGGAGCTTGAGGATGGGTGCCTATGGCGCCGACATATCGATCAGCTTCGGAACCGAGTGAGGGGGACAGCCATTAGGGACCTGGAAGAAGTAAACCGGGGTGGGAATCCAGAAGAGCGAGAGGGACGACAACACAGTGAGAGGGTATCTGAAGGACTGAGACCAGTGCAGAATGAAACACCTGTTATTGAGGGTCCATTGCCATGGAGCTCATCTCGCTTTTCCCCATCTCTGACTGAGGGATATGTTCAAGGGGGACTGCCAGAGAATAATTGTAAGCCATCTGATGTAGTTGAAGAATCGTCGAGAATGCAGTTGACGTGTGTGAGGGCCCAACAGAAATATAGGAGAGCCGCCAGTCGATGCAAAGGTACCATAGACCAATGTATCTGGATGATTATGTTTGTGGTATACAAAGTTTCTCCAAGGAAGGGAGAAGAGATGTTATGTCCACGCAGGCATGAGCAGAGGCTTTCCTTCTGCCACGCAGGTGTGGGACATATTTTAAAGTTATTGGTTAAAGTCTGACAGTTTTCCTTTAAAGGGGCTGTCAGTCGGAAATTGCATGTTGGTTTTACTGAGTCATTATCTGCAATAAACACTGCTGCTGGAATGTGTTCGTACACTCACACATTCCATTGGAACATGTAAGAATGTGAAAGAGGAAAGAAGGGAGAGAGTGAGAGAGCCAGAAAGAAGAGGAAGGAAGCACCACAAACCCCGGTACTAGACATGGCTTCAGAAGACACTTTGAAACAGCACAGCAATCTAGGGGTGGAAGGGATCTCAGAGGTCATCTAATCCAATCCCCTACTGCAGCAGGAAACCTTACATCATCTGAAATATTTTTGTGTCTCTAATAGAGAGGAAAATTGCCAGAAAGAAGGAGTTTACTAGGACAAGGCTGTCATGTAGAGGAAGGCAGAGATAGTCCTTATGACCACAATTGAGCCCAAAATTTTGGTTGCTAAGCAAGAGCATTGTTAAGTGAGTTTCCCCACATTTTTCTCAATCCATTACATCTCCTGGCTCTAACAGTGAGTGAGGGTTGGCCACACCCACCCAGTCACATGGCCACCAAGCCACACCCACCAAGCCACACCCACCTAGTCACACCCACAGAACCGGTAGGGAAAATATTTGTATTTCACCACTGTGATAAGGGACATTTATATAAAATTTCATTTGTTGTAAGCCTATTTAATTCTAGTATAGGTAGTCCCACTTAATAGTCTTAGTTGGCACCAGAAAATCCATGGCTAAGCAAAGTAATCATTAAGAGAAACATCACGTGAGTGTAACTTGAGACCTCCTGCCAGCTTTCTATTGACTTTTCTTGTGGGGAGCTGGCAGGGAAGATTGCAAATCACAATCATGTGATGTGGGACAGTGTGGCCATCATACATGTGCGATAGTTGCCAAGTGCATGAATCTTGATTACATGACTAATCTATTGAATTGCTGTGACAGTTGTAAGAATGAGTCATAAGTCATTTTTTTCAGTACCATCTTAACTTCCAACAATTGCTAAATGAACATTTGTTAAACGAGGACTGTAATTCATTTTAGGATATGTATTTTAATTTTCAAAATATATTTCTAAAGGTTCCAAGACATTTTAATAAAAGTAAGAGGATATTTTAAAATTATGAAAAGGTCCAAAATATAATAGCAGAATGTAAATATAGAGATTATTTAATGCTACAAAGGTAATAAAACAGACATTTAAACAGCATTTTTAAATTGTATATTTAATGAAATTTCAGATCTGAATAAAGGACAGCCCCAAACCCCATATTTTACAAACCTAATACCTACATGAAATTCTCTGATAAAGGCATTTAATTCCAAAGTCATATTACTGGCTTTCCTATATCGTAGCAAGAACGTCTTGTTTTACTTTCCTCTCAAATGAACTGGATGATTTAGATATTTAAAGAAAGAGATGAAACCTGCTTCAACATCTTGTTATAACATTCATACCATTTATTAATATCTCATTATAGTACCTTAAATCCCTCATATTTTGGACCCAAGGTTCTATCATGCCTTCTCTCCTGAAGATTCATTCTTAGAGATTAAAGAGAGAAGACTTGGATCAGTGGTGAAATCCTCTGAAATCTGCTACCAGTTCTGTGAGTCTGCTACCGAGTGCGTGCTTTGCGAACATGCGCGCTTGAGGCACACCTGTGCAACGCTAAGAAAGGAACATTTTGAAGCCTTCTGAGTCTGGAAAGTTAAATAGAACAGCGAGGGGGGGAATCCGCAGTGCCACACGATTAAGATTAGCTAGAAAGCAGGAAATCCAACGATTCTAGTTAATATAAATTGTGCATCACAGCTGATCGTCCCCCAGCTGATCATCGGAAATACTGGGTCACTCGAACTGATAGCATTTTTTACTACCAGTTCGGGAGAACCAGTCCGAACAAGTAGCATTTCACCCCTGGCTTGGATCCTGATGAAGATTACATTTTATTCATTATAGAATAATGTCAAATAGCAATAATCCATTTCTGAAATACTTTTCACACACTCTTATGATTTGTATATTGAGATTTTCATAACATCAAGGTACTTAATTTTTTAAAAAAACAATTTTGTATAAAGAAATAATTGGTGTTATGGTTTTAAAAATCTATGCTGCTACTTTTATCTTTTTAATGTAAAATTGTTTTATTGTATTTCCAAAGTTGCAATCACTTCTGTTTAAACCTTGTCAAATGATGAAATATTTTGCTTGAAAAGTAGAGCTTATAAGTATTGGATTGGTGGGTAGAAACATTCTAATTTGGAAAGTCTACTCAAAAATCATCCCCATACAGTGGTGGGATTCAATTTTTTTAATAACTGGTTCTGTGGGCGTGGCTTAGTTGGGGGCGTGGCTAGCTGGTCATGTGACTGGGGTGTGTGGCTATGTGTATAGGGACTACTCAGAGGGCTGAAAAAAGTCATTTCTGACTGGTCCTCGTACTTATAACCATCCTCACATTTATGCCCATTGCGGCATTCTTAACAACCATGTCAGTCATTTCACCACTACTTCTCTTCACCACGGTGACAAGATAGGGCGCAAAACGTAAAATGTGAGGACAGTTGTAAGTTCAAGGATTGGTCAAAAGTGCGAGGACTGGTCAAAAATAACTTTTTCAGCCTTCTGACTAGTCCATATGCACATAGGGACTATTCAGAAGGCTGAAAAAAGTCATTTCTGACTGGTCGTCACATTTTTGACCGGTCCTCGCACTTATCACATTCCTCACATTTATGCCCGTTGCAGCATTCTTAACAACTGTGTCAGTCATTTCACCACTACTTGTCTTCACCGCGGTGACAAGATAGGGCGCAAAACGTAAAATGTGAGGACAGTTGTAAGTTCGAGGAGTGGTCAAAAGTGTGAGGACCAGTCAAAAATAACTTTTTCAGCCCCCTGAGTAGTCCATATGCACAAAAGGACTACCCAGAGGGCTGAAAAAAGTGATTTCTGACAGGTCTTCGCACTTTCGACTTGTCCTCACCCTTATGACTGGTCATCATTTATGCCCATTGTAGCATTCTTAACAACCGTGTCACTCATTTCACAACTGCTTTTCTTCACCATGGTGACAAGATAGGGTGAAAAACGTAAAATGTGAGGACAGTCGTAAGTTTGAGGAGTGGTCAAAAGTGCAAGGACCAGTCAAAAATAACTTTTTCAGCCCTCTGAGTAATCCATATGGACAAAAGGATACAGCAATAGAGAGGGATGAAGGAAGGAGAAGAGAGATGGAAGAAAGAAGGAGAGAGAGGGAAGGAAGAGAAGGGAGGAAGGAAGGGAAGGGAAATTAGAGTAGAAGTGAGGGTAAGAGAGGGAGGAAGAGAGGAGGAGAAGGAGAAAGGAAGAGGAAGTAGGGAGGAGAAGAAGCGGGAGGGGGAGAAAGTAAGAAGGAAAGAAAAGAGAAGTGGTAGGTTTGAGGAGAAAGATTGCTGTACAGTAAACAAGATGAAATGGAAGAAAGGCAACTCCAAACAAATATAAAGATATTAAGATAAAGAATGAATTGTTAAACTTTAAAGAATAAAAGAGAACAAATATGAATAAATAGCAGTAATTAGAAATACATATACAAACATACAATTTATTTTCTTTGAACAGAGTATTTGGCCGGTTCACAAATTTAAACAGTGTTTAGTCATTTCAATTAAATTTACAATTTCTATATTTCCTTTTTGCCATATTTATTCCTCATCTATTTTTGTAAAAAACCAATATTACCCTTCATCCTCATCTCTAATCTTAACCAAATTCAATTTTTCCCTTCTATTCTATGTTATACCCCTTCCCATTGTCATTATTTTTATATCCATCCTCACATTGGTTAATTATGTAATATTACAGTTGTTTAATATAAATTCAACATTTTAATATAAATCAATTAGTTATATAACTACCTTTTTTGTATATTAATCAATATGAACATGAATTTTCCAATTATTTCTATGCAATCCAATTTCTTACAAATCAATTAATTATATTTACCAATAATAATAAACCAAATAATTTCCCCATATATTCCTCCAAACCACAACTTAACCACTTCTGCTTTCAACACAATATACAATTAATAGTATCTCAATTATTACAATTCCCTAGTTAAATAGAGCTTTTTTTCTTTTGTGTTTTAAAATCTTGAACTCTCCTCTTTTTCCCTAAAGAGGAACTACCTCTTTAGGGAAAACTACCTTTTCACTAAAGGTAGTCGCACCTACCTTTTTTGGTGATGAAAAAGAAAAGAAATCTGCCTGCCTAATTTTCCAATGTTGCAGCAACAGCAAAGCCAACAGCCTGCTTTACTTTCAGTTTCGTTTTTCAGCATAGCTAGGGGGAAAAAAAATCTGCTCCAGCAAGCAAGCAAGCAGCAGAGCCCTGAGCAAAACAGCTGAGAGCAAATCAGCTGAGAGTCGGGAGGCCGATCTAATTAATGGGCTAATTAGCCTATGCTGAAGCTCCGCCTAATTTTCATCATTGTCGTGGAATGTAGAAATAAGGAGTACATTCCAGAGATAGAAAAGACAGTGAAGTTTAGATAATTTATGTGATAGAAAGAAAGTTAAGACAACTCCTCCCTAGTAATTCCTAGAATATTTATTTTATGATACAAGTGGTCTGTTTTAATTTGGAAGATTTCTGTCTATAGTGAAATCCAAATCTGGCTCTAGGTTCTGCCTCAGTTTACCTTTCCAATAAGCAACTGAGTTGGAAGATCATTTAAAAGCAGTTTATTAGGGTACCCTGATAAAGTCGGTCTCTCTATGAAAAAGGAAGAAAGAGAACCTTGAGCCTCATGTTTCCCTTCTTTTTATAGTTAACACAACAAAGAAAATGCAAGAGGAAAGTTGATTGGACAGAATAAAAGTAACCTGCTCTTTGCATAGGAAATCAGTTACATGTAGTCAAACATGTTACATATTTGTATCCCATAATATCACACATGTTCATTAAAATGAGGTCTGATGTCAGAAGGGGCGTAATTGTAAGGAAAAAGGTTTAGAGTTCACAAAAGAGATAAGCCAGTCCCAAAGTTGTACTAACAAACTTTTGTTATCTGGAGGTAGTCTCCAGGTTGTTTATCAGTTTAAGAATGTTAAAAGCTAATACATCTGAACATCACTTTAAAAGAGAGAATAACAATCAGATTAAAATACAAGGTAACTATGTTAATTAACAAATTTCAAAACTCATGTTATTTGTCCCTCAATAGACAAGGAACAATAAAATAAACTATTTAGAAGAACTTCAGTGTGTCTTTCTTGGTTTTTGGAGACACACACACACACACACACACACACACAGAGAGAGAGAGAGAGAGACAGACAGACAGACAGATAGACAGACAGACAGACAGACATAAACAAACAAAGATACTTGCCTTCTGGAAAGATATAAAACCAAATGAGTCATTCATTCATTGCTAATATCTATAAAGGAAAGCTCAGCTGGACTTCTTGATATTTGGGCCGGTATCTCACTAGGCACTACTGTACTGTTAACATATTAACATGCTAGGCATGCATATGCTTTCCATAGCCTTTCACCTTTATTTTCATATTTTCTAGCAAAAGAAAAATGACTCTTTTCTTTCTATCTTGTTTTTCCTCTAATGTTTGAATGACCTTATTACATCTGAAAATATGTTATTCAGACTTGAAAATGGGAATGTATTTTTCAAAGATTACATAGCAGGGTTCTAATGTATTCAAAAATTGGTGTGTGTGTGTGTGTTTGTGTGTTATGCATCTCTAGAAGCAAATTTAATTTAGTGGAGGCAGTATGTGAAAACAGAATGTTCTGGAGCCAATAAGAGTTCAAAGAGTTTGTAACTGTGGGTATGAGTAAACCTATCTTAAAATACAAACTACAGATTAAGTGCTTCTGATAGTTCTTGATAAGACTGATAAACATATTCATTGTTTTTCTCCAGTGAATCACTGAGATATATCTATCTAAACTATAGTGAGAATGGAGTCCAATAGTATCAGGTAATATCTAAGCATATTAATTATTATTTTATTATTTATTTATTAGATTTATATTGCCGCCTATTCGCCCATGGCGACTCAAGGCGGTTTACAGAATATAAAAAACCACATTTAAAAACAGTAAAACTCATTAAAAAATCAAATAAATTAATGTAATAAAATCACGGTGACTTCCACCTCCCGCCCCAGTGACAGCCGATCACACAAGCCATTTAATGGGTTCCAACCCACTCTGGGTTCCCCAGGCCCACTGGGGATCTTCAGCACCTGGTTGTAATGGTGTAAATAAGGTTTTTTTTCAACAGATCCAGAGCACTGCCACATATCATCACATTTTACTTCTCAAGCAACAGAAATATGTGCTGTTCCACATAAATTCACTACTTCTGCCCTTATATTACTAACTGATCTGTATGTCTATGGCAGGGGTGGGTTCTAAAAATTTTTACTACTGGTTCTGTGGACGTGGCTTATTTTGTGGGCGTGGCTTGATGGTCATGTGACAATTCTTTAGGATTTAGCAGAGGTACTGGTCTACCAGGCTTTTAACTGCTTGCTTGTACCAGTCTACTCATTTGTTTTTGGAGGCACTGGTCTACCTATTTATTTTTGCAGGCACCAGTCTACTCATTTGTTTTTGGAGGCACTGGTCTACCCATTTATGTTTAGAGGCACCGGTCTACTCATTTGTTTTTGGAGGCACTGGTCTACCCATTTATTTTTAGAGGCACCGGTCTGCTCATTTGTTTTTGGAGGCACTGGTCTACCACCACACTGCCTTTTAACACTGATCAGTTGTAGGGCGGCCCTTTGAAGCCCCCGTGGCAAGAGTTTAAACAGTTTTTTTCCTTCTAGCCGATTAGCTGGGACTCAGGAGGCAGCAATAGATTGGGGGTGGGGCCAAATAAAAGGTAAGAATAACGCAGGGGGGACGGGGGACTGAGAACCAGTTCGGTGATGTCATTATCATCACCCCTCGGCAGAACCGGGTAGAACTGGGAGGAACCCACCATTGGTCTATGGAGATTCTCAGTCATCCAGGTCATAGTTCTCTCCCCCCCAAGTTTTTTATTTTTTACTTTTTTTTACAAACATATCAATGGGTGAATAGTGTGGCACCTGGGTATCATGCATTCTAATACAAATAGAACTAGTAAAATTAATCATAGTTATTACATTCAATCAACATATATTTCTAATAATAATACACATTTATATTAAGTTACAGTCTATCATTATTCAATTATTCTATATTTCTTGTTATTGCTTTTATTTTATTACATAAAAGTGTATACACTAATATTACCCCTCTCTTATTTCTATCTCTTATTCTAACTTTTAATCATATCACCCTTTATTTTAAAAAGTTTTCTTTCCATCCTACCTACCTTCTAGTCATGTCACCTACCTAAAAAAAGAAGAGAGAAAAAGAAAAGCAAATCAGAACAACAAAAAAGAAATCATCTATCCATCATCTATTGCCTGCTTCAATACTTTAATTTCTATGCTTTTTTTGACTTGCCTCCCATATTCCTCTCTTGGATCCTTATCTCTGTCTGTATCTATTTCTTGGCTGTTCAATCTAGATGTTTCTCCCACCTTTACCATCTTCCACTGCCTAGTTTCTAAAATTTCTGCCCAGGCCCCTATGTCTCTTTCAAAAATATCTTCCTGTGTCTCTAATTCTCTTTTTAACTCTCTTAATATATTTCCCCCCTGATTTAATTCACCAGTCACTATTATTTTCATTGTTATCTCCTCCTTTTCTTTCTCTTTTATTCTCTGGTTCTTTGGCTCAATCTTTTCCTCCATTTCTTCTGTTAGCTCCTCCCTTTCCTGGGCATCTTGGTCTTTACTCATCATCCCTCATACAGTATTTTCCATTTTTTCTGTAACCACCTTAAATCCTTTCTCCATGATGTCCTTTGTGTTTTCAAAAAGGAATGCCATCTCCTTCAAAGTTTCACTCATTTCTTCCTTATAAAACATTTTATTTTGGTTTTTTTTTTTAAATTCAACTTTTGTCCAGAAGTCCAAGAACTATTTATTCAGTCCTTAAGTTGCCCTTCAAGGAGTGCACTAATCACAATTCTTTATATCCCATAGGTAAACAATCAGTTCCATTTAAATCTAAGTTCCAGAAGTTAACAAAAGCTTCTTTGCATTCCCTTTACAGGTTCAATCTTCTAGCATAACATTCAGGGGTCCCTTTAATTAAATAGCTTCCTTACTTTCATATTTGAGTCTCCAGTAGTCATGGGGTAGTTGGAAATAATTCAGTAAATATTTCCACAGTCCTTCATATAAATATTCCCAAACTTGTAATTTTTTCTTTCATCAGCAGGTGGCAATCTCAACTTCCGTATTGCCACTAGTCAATCATCATTTTAGTTATAAATCAATTATAAAAACAGAATAAGTTATATATTTTAAAATGCCTTCCTAGTTTAACAGTCCTATTTTCTGTATATTTCAAAATTTATTATTTTCTCTTTTGCGCCTTCCCCTTCCGGTCTGGAATTTTCTCAGGATGCTTAGATGCCGCTTTAACAAATAATTTTGAGCCAATAGTTCTAAATTATTCCTTGAGGTTAAGTTTAAGGCAAAAAGGAATCCACTCCCCCAGTTCCAGTCACAGTTGACTTACTTCATTCCAGCACCAGTCTTATTTGTTCTTTGGTTGTCCCAGTTTTGTGGCAGCCATCATTAGGTGGCCTCTTCTCCTTGCTGTGGTTGAGAGGGAAAAAAGAACCCCAAGTCAGACAGGAGAGCTGTGATTCTCCTTGACTTCACAGGGCACCCCTCTTTGAATCACCGCCCCTACAGGTAGCTTTGGCTCCTCACGGAGCCCACAAACAGGGAGAACTCAGCACAGGGAACACGGAGACCCGTTCCCTGTGTCTGATATTGCTGCGACATCAACCATAAGTCAGTCCAGGTCATAATTGTCTTGAAGAAGCTTCTTGGATGGGAAGTGAAATGTCTTAAAAGAAAAACCAGAAAGTCCTGTTGCCTCTTGAAAAAGCACCCTTGTAACTAACTGATTTGTAAGTTAACTGGCTTGGTTACAAACACCTGAAGAAAATTGATTACTTCAAAACACAGTTGAAATACTGAGCGATGGTTTTAAAGAAGTCTGGTTCTGATTTTCTTATGATTATATACACTATGTCAGATGAGCATAAATCAGTACTATTACTAATATTCTTAAAAATTCTTGTAAATTACAAGAATTCTCACTCTACTTTTTTTTCAAGTGGCTTCTCTTCTTCCAGACTGTATCTGGGAGAGATAATACCATACCAAGAACACTGATATTTATCAATTTATTCAGCCTGAAAGTCTCATGGGCAGCAAAATGTGGGTGCACCCCAGTCTATTCTTGCTGAATATTCATTGGAAAACAAAGGCAATAGAATTAGTTGTCTTTTTAATTTTAAAAAAGAACCATTTCTATACTGAGGCCACACACAGGATATATAATAAATTTCAGAAAGAAGGTTGGGTTTGGAAATTAGCCATTTTTGAGCCAGCTGTTTCGGTTATTATTTGTATGTACATGGGGGGTGGGTTAAGGATGTGAGAGTGGGAATTACATCAATTAACAAGAAGGTTAGCCACATGTTAAGTATTATGCATGTATTAACTACACTGAAAATTCCATCATAGAAAATATTTAAGCAAAACTAGTTTCCTGCCTCATACATTTGCCTTGTTTCCTCTCACAAACTTACAGTAAAAACAACCATTTCTTAGAACTGATGTAGCAGAATTTAATGGAACTTTTTTCAGAACCTTTTAAAGTTAAACCCAAAGAGAAATTTATTGGCAAAGATTTGTAAACCTGACAGCAGCTAACCTCTTGATGTAGGGTATTTTTGCAAAGTCATATACACTCTCTGGCTGTAGCTTACTCCAAACATTTAAAGTGAATACCAGACAATCTGCTACTCTAGGCTTTGCTAGATATAGCTCCCATTTCTCCTTTTTAAAAAAATATTTTGTTCCCTCACTTTTGTTCTGCCAATTTGTGACTGGTAGAGTTTGATAATCCTAAAGCATCTGGCAGCAAAAGTAGAATTTTTATGCTTATAACCCTTTTAAAGGTCCTCAAGATTGCTATCAGCAATTCGTTTTGTAAGTTGCAAGGATCTATCGCTCACAAGGCATTCTGTAACTATATTAACAATTCAAGATGTCTTGTTTGCACAAATCACTCCCAAGTACAAATATGTTCAAACAGTAAAAATAGGGTAAAATCTCTGCAGAGATCTTAATAACTTCAATGACTTCTGAATCAATGTAACTTGCATTGGCGATGTAGAAATTAATGGGTTTTAACACACACCACAAACAATATAGCACTAAATTCTTTGAGAGCCCAGTTAGTAGAATTTTGAATTTTTTGGATATATTTCTGCAAACAAACAATCAGAAAGGAATGAGTGAGAATATAAATTCTCTCATTCTCTTTCACTGCATACAAGGTGAAATGATAGCTTCTTTTGAATCAATGAAGTATTTGAGCTGCGCTGGTACAGTGGTTAGAATGCAGTACTGCAGGCTATTTCTGCTGACTGCCGGCTGACTGCAATTTGGCAATACAAACCTCACTAGGCTCAAGATTGACTCAGCCTTCCATCCTTCCAAGGTCGGTAAAATGAGAACCCAGACTGTTGGGGAAATATACTGACTCTGTAAACTGCTTAGAGAGGGCTGTAAAGCACTATGAAGCGGTATATAAGTCTAAGTGCTATTGCTATTTAAAATACTGTAGTGTTGTGGATTTTATAAGACCAACACAACTTTTCTGGGTTAATCAGAGACAATGTATATTGCGCAATAGGTTCAAAGCTCTGTACATGAAGCGTTGAACAAAGACAGAAATTAGCTACAATGGTTTTATACCCTTCTAGACAAAGGATTCTGTTAACTCAGCAGTTTATGTGATCATATACATTTGTCATATTTAATTGACACTTCCCAATTACCGTTTCATTTTATTCTTTGCCAACAGTCATAATTCTTTTTGCCAATTACTGAAGCATAGATTCAAATTATCTCTTGTTGATATTACATGTGGTCATACTTGATCTCTTTAACCATCATACTGTATATCACCAAATGTTTCTTATCTCTGACAACTGAGGGGCCTCTGTGAATGTTTCTACTTCAAAGGAACTTTTGTTCTGCCTCTGTACTGTCTCAACTGGTTAATTTGCAAGCACATTTTCTTTCCTACAATACTATGAATAGAGAGGGCCCTTCAGTGATCATCCAGCTGGACCCGCATTTACCTACCTACATTAGTAGTCTGTGAATATTGTCCATTTTGAATACAATCAAAAATAATATGTCAAGGTAACAGAATTTTCTTTTTCTGGAGCAAAAAAAAAATATCAATGAATGTTATCTATATTAACTATCATAATGCCTTGATTAATGAATGTTTGAAGTCTTGGGTTTTTTAAAATATTTGCAAGACAATAAAAAGATGAACATATTGTTATTAAAAATACAAAAAGACAAATTCTATGGTATTACACAGGCTATCTATAGTTCCATTTGGATTTTTCAAAAAGCTTGTAAAGCAGAATAAGCTTAAGTGAAACAAGCTAATCTTCCATTAAATCTATCTTTTATTCATTTAAAATATTATTTCTCCCCCCCCCCCCCACATTACAGCTGGGAGAGAAGAGTTTTCAGTGCAGACTTTATGGTTTGCTATACCAAATAATTGAAAAATCAATATTAAATGATGTTTTTTTATTTTTCTTTATTAAATTGTGTTAAACTCTTTTTTTAACTTTAAAAAAAATGCTGGCTTAGCATGATATGTGAACTCATCACACAATAATTAAATATGTAACTATAGTTTATCTGCTAATTATTAGAGTTTGTTGCAGCACACACAAGCAGACTATTAAGCAGGATTCAAAAGGTCTTCATATATATAATAACACATAAGGCATACAGTATCCTTGTAGGTTTTTCCACATTGTAGAGAAGAGAAATAGCAAGTACAAACACAGCACAAAATGGAAGCACAAAATGAAAAAGGCAAAATGGAGGAGAGAGAAGCTAGTGCCCTCAAGCTTATATACAGAACAGTTAACTACGCACAGGCTCCAAAATGTTTCTTATACTATGTTTCAGTTACCAGACAGTCCCCATTGGCTAACGTGTTGCTATGCCCTATTTCAGTTCATGAATATACTGACACTAATCCATAGCAGCTGGATTTATATTTCCTACTAATTCAAAAGTTGCAAATATGTTCATTTCACCTATAAAGTTTCAAAAGGAGGGGAAAGCATTACAGGATAATCATGCTATCTTTCACTTTTCTTTCATCCAATTGCCTTAGAAGAAAATATATTTGTTAACGCAGCTGCAGAATATCATTAATTAAATATTTGCTAAATGTTACTGTTACTGAAATACAAAATAAAGGAAAAGAGTACATCTAAATTGAAAATTGGCTAAAGCCTTTAACTCAATAGAACAAAGAGAAGAAAAATAAAACACAACTTTCCTTTTCTTTGATTGATTTTTGTAAATCTTGATATACCTGTAAAAAGGCAATTCCTGTCAGTCTGTTCCTTTGTGTACACTTGAAATAACACCAGGGAAGATAAGACTTTTCAAACATTTTATTAAATTTCTTTTAAAAAGTAATTTGATTTGATTGTTTCACTCCTGTAGGAACATTTCTAACTCTATGTAAAACAAAGAATCTTTAAGACACATTTTTAAAATTATTTTCAGTTACACAGTACTGTTTTTTTAAAAACATTTTAACTATCTATTGAGATAATGGGCGAGGCGTCACCCATTCTTCTTCTGGGTTTCTGGCACACACATGCACATCGGCCAGCTAGTTTCTGGTTATTGGTGTGCATGCACGCATGACAATCAGCTCACCTTCAGGTGTGCGGCAGTGCCAGAAACCGGAAGATCAGCCGGCCAGCTGATTGTTGCGCATGCATGCATGCCAGTAAACAGAAGACTAGTTGGTCGGTGTGCATGTGTGTGCCAGAAACCCAGAAGAGGAATGGGCGACGCCTCGCATGCCAGGTGAAATGGCTCTTTGTGCCACTTCCGGCACGCATGCCATAGCTTTGCCACCACATACCTATAATGTCTCCATTGCTACTTGCAATTCTATTTTATCCAGTGGCTCAGGATACATACAAATAAATAAAAACAGATTTACAAATTTCATTGTACACTTTATAAATAAAGGCTTCGCTTATTCATACACATACCTATACAACACTATCTATAGGAGACAAAACTAGGTTTGAGTTCCAGAAGAATCAAGGGCAATGCTTGAAACATTCTACCTGATAATTGGAAATACAACAATTCCATTTACCTTTATAAATTACAACATAGATTGGTTAGTTCCAGTTTGCACTTCAATTCAGTTTTCTATCTGAGCATTATTGGCTTATCCAGCTCACATCGGTACCATCTTTTGTTATATGAATGACAATTTGAACTTTGATAACTATCCTTTGTTGGGTCTTTTTAGAAATTTTCATTTTGATTTTTTTCACATGTTCATTGCTTGTATTCATACCCTACCACATCAAGTAGACTCATAGTGGTTTACAGAAATACCTAGATATGCTTCTCCAATAGACCCTTCTATCTTTATGAGATGCTTTGAATAAATTTCATGTATTTATTTGCTATATGTGTGTGTGAATATGTGTGTGTGTACGCGCGCATGTGCATATGTTTCCATTCATACCCTTACATAAATATATGGTACATAGCATACTGTATATAGGAACCAGACAGTATAAATGATAACCACATAGCAACATAGATAATAATATAGTGACAGCCTCATTTTGTGTACCATTAAATGCACTTAGTGCAGTTAGTGATAAAAGAACAAAATTGCTTTGTAATATCAAGTTTGTTTGAAATATGTATGCTAAGAGCAAAATTGTAGAATAATTTCCCTGGAAAAATATCTATTCTTGAATAAGGAGAGAGGAAATTAATAATAAAGTTGAAGAAAAAGACAAAATGGCTTATTCTGGCCATATAAGACCAAGCCTTAAGAACAAATACATATAAAACTAGAATGGAGAAGACAGCAACAGACAGCAAAGTAATGGAGGCAGGATAAAAATCTAATAAATATATATGTAGAATTTAAAAAATTCTGTTCCTGCAAAGAAGCTGAATTCCTTTCAGGGAACTTGTAATTAATGGGCTGCAGGACACACTTAATTTTTCATACTTGGTCCAGAAGATGCCTTCATCGCAAAAGACTACTGATAGGAGATGAAGCTCCTTAGGGTCACAAGAGAATTGATCCAAAAGCATGGAACAGGAAGGCTTGCTGCACAGGTTTGCATATTTATATTTCAGATTAGTACCATACAAAAATTTGCTTCTGCAGCTTTTTTCCCCACCAGATTCCGTTCAGTTTAATTGAAGAGAATTTATTTTGACATTTTTTTCTTCTTCTTTTTTTTTAAAGAGAATGTTGATGAGACTATCATAGATGTACTGGTGTGCTGGTTTTGCACCATCAACGAGTTAAGAAATGGCAAATGGGGATACTTAGATCTCCTATTTTTCATTCTGTACTCAAGCCTTCAAGAATCCTTAGTTTCCTCAGTTTTCCATACTTCAGTTGAATTCCCAACAAAGAAAGCAAGAGAGAGTTCATCTGATGGCCCTTTTCCAGATTGAAATATGTTGGCTGTCAAGAAAGCTTCAGAATAGTAGAAATATGGTGACAGAAAATAACAACAGTATCAAGCTTTGACTGCCTTCAAAACAGCTGAAAAGCACTTAGATAATCTAGGAAGAAATTCTCAAATACCTGAGAATAATACAGGAAAAAAGAGGCTAAATTACAAAAAGAATAGCTTTGTGAATTTGAAAGGCATTGTATTAATATTAACTGATTTCATAATGAAAAATACTGAAAATGTGAAAAAATCCTTTATATGGGGTAATCACACAGATCCAAACAATGAAGTAAAATACCATGTTATATATTCATAAGGAACATTTTCTTCCTATCTGTTCATGATATGGCCTTTGAAAGGAGCACAGTGGTTCATGTAATTAGGATGCCAAGTTGGAGGTTAGCAAACCTGTGTTCGAGACCTGAGTGATGTTGTGGGTTGGGATCAGTACTTGTCCTTCACTCTAGCTCTTTGTTGTGCCCATCGGCTGCCAGCAGAACTAGCAGCAGAGGAGCAGGAGGGGGAGCCTGGGTCAGCTTTGGAGCCTTTGGAAGACTGATGCAGAAGCAGATGCAAAATCTGGGCTTTCTGTCTGCCCACCCGGGTGAAAGGGCAGCTGTCTTCAGGGCCTGAGTTGAGTGAGGGAAAGGAGCAGATGGGGCCCAACCCAGATGTGCATATGTGTAGAGAGGAGAGGAGAGCAACGGAAGGCAATAAGCCAGCTCTCAGGGAACAGAAGTCATAGACGCTAGCCAGTCCCTCCCTGGCTAGGAAATAAAGAGTAGGGGTTTGGGAGTGGCCTGTTGTCGCAGACAACCATTCATTTTCCAGTGTACATCTATCAAGTCAGAGTCCTTTGCCAGAACCAGGTTTGTTGGTACTAATTGCTCTGTATTTGAGGTGCCAACTGAGTCTTCCTGCTGGGAAATAACAGGGAGTGAATTTGCTTCAGTCGCTGTGAACAGAGACTGTTAGTGCTTGGCTTAATCATTGAAAGGACTTTCTACCTTGAGTTCTCATGTGAACAGAGACTGTTTTTGCCCTGTTTCAGAAGGAGAAAAGACTTTCATTTGTGACTAATTACTTTTGGAGTTGTTTATCCAATGAGACAAGACTGTTCTTTCCCTTGTTGAATAAAGGGGTTTATTATACTCGTGAGTAAGTGGTTTCTCATTGCTTGCAAAGGCTGAGTCAGAACATTCTTCCTGGGGACATGAAAGGAGCCCCGAAATGGGTGTCCCCTGGACAACAGTGATGTCACTGGCTAATCCTTTCAAACCAGAAGCGCCTCAGTGCTTCTGACATGAGTGCAATGCTTTTGAGACAAATATATGATGCCTTTGGAAGAAAAATGCAGTGATTCTGATAGTTATTTTACCTATTCCAGTCCCGCTATATTTTTATATATTTTCCATGAAGTACATGGTTATTCAATTTTGATTTGGAATTAATTAAATTATAGAGTTTAAGGCTGAAAAATAATTGTTGAGAGATTTCTAAAATCTTATGTTTGTAACACTTTTCTAGAGGCTAAGAGTTTTCTTAGAATATTTTCTGAGATTAAGTGAGCAGATGGTCTTTCAAATAACTTTGCCTCTTGATAAGATTCAGTGTATTACAGTATACTTAGATGCTCTTTTATTAATATTATGGAGGTCTTTTCATACTTCAAGTATGATTGTTAAAATAGAATTTTACGTGTGCAGCAGTGCCAGAAATCGGAAGATCAGTCGGCCAGCTGATTGTTGCGCAGGCATGCGTGCCAGTAAACAGAAGACTAGCTGGCTGGTGCGCATGCGTGCCCCAGGACATCCATCCCCTTGGCAGCTTGGAGCGCTCCCCCAGTCGCTCCCCTGCACCTGCCCGCCTACCTGCCTACCTTGTCATTGACACTTGTGAAGAAAGCCCTGAAGCTGCATTGCCTGGGATCCACATGGGCTGCCGCAGGGGGATGCCAGGCAGTGGTGGGATTCAAATTTTTTAACAACCAGTTCTGTGGGTGTGGCTTGGTGGGTGTGGCTTAGTGGGCGTGGCTGGGTGATCATGTGACTGAGTGGGCGTTGCTGGGTGGGCATGTGACTGGGTGGGCATGGCCAACTTGACATCACTCATGTCAAGGGGTGCTTTGCCCAGCCCCTCCCCTCCCAGCCACTCCTTGTCACCCCCAGCCTCAATGTATCTATAGTTCTGTAAAATGTTGTTCACTTTTTTCAACTTTATTATCTGCATCTACATACTATAGATGTACTTTCATGGACCACTGAAAGGAGGAAATGGCTCACATGCTTTGCCCAAGAGTGTGATAGGCAACAGGCTTTTAAGAGGCTGCCAGAAAGAAGGGGGGCAATGTATTTTCCAAAGCAGCAGAAGGCAAAACAAGAAGCAATGGATGGAAACTGAACAAAGAGAGAAGTAACCTAAAACTAAGGAGAAATTTCCTGACAGTGAGAACAATTAACCAATAGAACTGCTTGTCTTCAGAAGTTCTGGGCGCTCCAATGCTGGAGGTTTTTAAGAAGAGACTGGATAGCCATTTCTCTGAAATGGTATAGGGTCCCCTCCAAGGTCCCTTCTAAGTATTATTCTGACACCTTTCCCAGGCCCTCCACTCAGATTTGGCATCCTCAGTTTTCCTGCCTGAACAGGGGGTTAGACTAGAACAGAGGTCTTCAAACGTGGCAGCTTTAAGACTTGTGGACTTCAACTTCCAGAATTTTCCAGCCACAAATCTTAAAGCTGCCAAGTTTGGGGGCCCCTGGACTGGAAGACCTCCAAAGTCCCTTTAAGCTCTGTTATTCTGTTATTCCTAAGATAAATAGCTAAGACCAGTGGTGGGTTGCTACTGGTTCTCCCCACTTCGGGGAGATTGCATGCAAAGTGCATGCACCAAGTAAACCAGTGGTAATACCGTGAGAACCCACCACTGGCTAAGACACTCATTGGGATCCTATCTCTTTTGTCCCTGTGGACTAATGAGTTAAAGAGCTGCCTCGAGATATTCCTTTTAATAAGATTTTTAGATACCTGAAGTTCAAAGTTCTTCATGTCTCCTTACCCTGAAGACCCAATTTCATTTGGAATTTAATCCCAAACTGATTGCTCTTTTAGCATTTCTCTTGACACTTCTCCAAAATGCACCCTCAAGAAGCCACATCTTCTCCCTCTCCCTCACACACACACACACTGTGATACACAGGAAAACCTCATTACCGTTTTAAGGAGGAAACAGAGACTAAAATAGGCATTGGACAGAGTTTATTTACTTTGCAAAGGGCCTTTCTCTCTGGAGGAGAGGAAAGACGAAAAAACAACAAATTACATGAGTTTTTATTAATCTTCAGGATACATCAGAATACACGTCAATAAAGTCCCTTGGGAATCAGTTTCAGATCTTATATAACATATGTAGTACATGATTCACCCTGGAAATTCCCCAATTCCCAACAGAAATACCCCTCAAAAACATCAATTGCGTACTTCCTTTTCCTAGAACAGACAAACCTCAAAACAATCCCATTTCAGTACTTTTCCCAGAATACCAGCTTCCGTCAAAACAACTGCATGATACATATTTCCTTCAAGGTAATCATTTCAGAAAATCCTTATTATGTACTTTTTGTCTAGTTATATAATCAGGTTATACAAGGTAAAATAAAGCCTTAATATGATTTTAAAATGGCGTAGCTTAGGCTATACTTTTTACAGGAATAATTTTTACATTTCTCACAATCCCCACTTCTCCTCTTTACCAGTTTATTCTTGTAAATTATGAATGTCCTATAACAGCATAGAAACTCCTCTTCATACAATAGGTAATATGGGCAATGCCATGTTACCACATAAAAACATTAACTTGGAGGGAGCTTGTATCCCTAGACATGGAAAATGTAACCCTTCCTCCAAAATCCGAAACTTCTTGTATGAAGGTGTATAATTACCATATAGCTCAGTGCATTGCTTATATAAAAATTCCATTCTATTTGAAAGATCAATGTATTGAGGAACTATCTCATATGTACGGTTGCACTTGGCACACACCATCTCCAAAAGATGACTTAATACATATCTCAGCTTCCTCAGTGGTGTCTATTAGGGTTAGCGGTGTTTCTATAAGAGAATAACGGTGCTCGTGTTCAGTATGGAAACATAGTTACTACCATGTTATAGGGTAACTAGGCAACACAGCCAAAATCCCCATTCCTATCTGCACCTGTAGGATAACAAACACTACCACAAGAAACCCCATTATTCCTAGTGAACTAGCCCCCCCCCCGCAACGTATTGTCCAAAGAGATAAAAGATTATTATCTTACCTCCAATTTGTCAAGCAATAGAGGGGAACTTACATCCACTGGATACCAAAGCATAGATTTACACCAATCAATAATATCTTTCCTCAATACAATCAGAAACACAAAAAAAAAAAATATTATCATTCCTAGCCAAATACAAATCTCTTCTTCCATCCATTGGTCCTCAATCATCTTAAGGTTTGTCGTCGAAAAGTCAATTTAAGAGGGTTTGCAGGTTTCGTAGCAACTGTCCATCCATAAGGTGAAGCAACCAGTCTCTCGACTCTGGAATAGCGTACCCAGCCTTGTTCCTTAGTCCTTACAGCCGACTCTGTACTTAGCAGAACTTGGAACAGTCCTTCCCACACCAGCTGCAACTTTTTCTCTTTAAGTGCTTTGATCAGGACCCAGTCTCCGCTTTTGTATTCATGTGCTTGGAAATCAAGAGGTGGATTATGTTCTTTTTACCTTAAATGAGAAAAACACTGGGACAGTCCCTGTATATATATATTTTCAGAAAAAACATCTTTCAATTCTATCCTAGACATCTCAACTTTCCCCATATATGGCAATCCAAACATCATCTCATATGGAGATATTCCTATATCCTTTCTCGGACTTGTTCTTATTCTCAATAGAGCTAAAGGCAAACATTTCGTCCAAGGTAGTATTAATTCTAGCATTAATTTTTTTAACGCAGATTTACTTGTCTGATTAGCACATTCACAATGCCCTATAGAACTTGGCGTGAACAATAAATGTAGTTGCCAATCAATTCCTAATTATTCCATAACCTTTATCACCTGGACAATGAAATGTGTACCCCTCTCACTATCAATAAGATCAACCAATGCATATTTGGGTATTATTCGCTCCAATATGATTTAACAATCAACTGAGCACCTGACCTTACACAAAGAAAGGCTGCAAACCATCCAGTAAAATAATCCACTATTATTATCACATATATCAATGGTCACACCACCGGCAATTCAATGTAATCTACTTGGATTCATTGAAAAGGCCAAATGGTCAAATCTCTACATGTTATGCACATACACAATGTATTCATTTCCGTACCATTTGTATAGCTATTATATACACACCCCTACACACATATATGCATATATACATTTAATAAAATCAATGAGTTCCCCAATGGGTTCCCTCATGCACTCGTTCAATCACATTCCACATCACAGCTTTAGTAAAAATTTGCACCCCATTCTTTAGTCATCCATTTCCCATTCACTTACACACTCCTTCATCCACTATTTGTATAACAGCAAGTTTAGAAGGACCCCTCAGCTGCCTTTAAAACAGCTGTGATAAGATCCACCTGTTGCAATTCCTTCCTTTTACTAAATATCAACCCCCTTTCAATCCAAATTATCCCAAAAGTATGTAAGATATCATAAGCATACTTTAAATCAGCATGTATGTTCCCTACCTCATTAGTTAATATGTGCAATGCTTACAATAAAGCAAAAACCTCACATGTATGCGCTGACCATTCAGACGGTAACTTTCCAGCTTCCAATATCTCAGTAGTATCTCTATTCACAACTGCATAACCATTTAGTCTCATCCTATTCTCATCTCTCCTGACAGGAATTCAACTAAATTCAAATTCCTATTGGTCAAGAGAACCAAACTCTCTTCAGACAATTTTAAAAACCTAGCATTTGTGCACCATCTTTTAGTTTCTCATCTTCCCAGCCCACATGCGAACCAACACTCCTTTGGCTATACCATCTTCCACTGCTACAGACAAGTGGAAATTTGTTTTCCTTAAACCAGGCAAACATAACACTGGAGCATCACTATATTATTACTTTCTTCAACTCTTCAAACCTTTCTTCCAAACAACTTAGTTTGGAATAAACTATCAATAAATCAATAAAGTATCAATAAATACTCAACTCTCCCGACTTCGGAGGAATCACACCACACCTCTATCACAAATTAGCTAAACTATTTCCACAAGCTTCAAAAAATTGCAAAGCTTAATCTAAATTCACAAATCTATACAGACTAACTTACAGGTAACTTCCTAGCTAACCAGACCAAAAGTCCATCTTTACCTTCTACCAGTAATTCTTCCCTCAAGGGAACATCCCTTATCTGGGCAACACTAAGCTAAAATAATATAGTCAACTATTCCCCAGGCTATCCAGTATCCAGGCTATCCTAGAAATCTCCTTAACTTCTCACATTCGAAATCATTCAAAATGCACAGACATAAAGACATAAAAGAGGGTAATAAAAAAACTTCAAAAAGCAAAAGAAAATCACCTAATAGAGGTACTCCGGTCTCTACTCCCAAAAATAATTATTTTAAACTTTCAATGTCATTTCTCTATTATATAGATTTATTTAAACACCTCAAACATTTCACAAACAAAAATAAAATCAAAACTCAGAGCAGGACAGGAAATATATCTGCATAGCTGCCAATGCAGTCAGAAACAATGCAGCAGGATCAAATCACCCATTCGCTCCTTTCTTTCAGACAAACTCAGCAAAGGAAAAATAAATGTGTAAAAGGGAAAACAAACCGCACCTTCCCCCCCACCTTTCCTACTTCTCTTGTTCAGAACAAAAAGAAAGGGGAAATATAGGGAGGAAAAATACTACTCCTGTCTCCATTCAACATCGTAAATACCTCTTCCTAATCCTACTTCTCCATAGGATCTCTCTCATCTCTCACTTGCTCATTCAAACACATTGACAACAACTACAACAACAAACTCTTGCCACTCACTATTTCATTATACAAAGGGAGATCTCTCGGGGGTTCAATGCACAGGCATTCACAAATATCAAAATCACCTTACCACTCCCGTATGAGGGCTTACCACACACACTCATTTTTATTCTGCAATCAGACCTTTTAGTGTATTCCAACACACACATGCTTTCTCCCTGCCAATTAGCATAAATACTTCAGGGAGCTTTATTATTATTCTCAATATTAAATTTTACAAGACAATGAGCTCTATTGCCTAAACAACTCCCATTTCACATACAGACCATTTAATAACATTTGCAAACCTGGAATAAAACCTGGAATAAAACCTGGGAAGGTTCCATCCCTTCCGATACCCATTTCATTTCCATCCTTGACATCTTGTAGCCTATTCCTCAAGCAGTGGAAAACTTCAGGATGTGGTTTTTAATCAAAAACTTGATTACGGGCCCTAACCACCACCCGTTTTCCACAGCTCCAAGCTCAGGCCAAGAAAGTCACTTAATTCGCCGGCACACACATATCACTATCACATCACATTAATCAAAGACAAATGATTCACATTCAACCTCAAGTAGGAAGAACAATAAACCTTCCTTACTACATTCCTACAGAGTTTTCATTCCTCATCCAAGAATGAGAAAGATCTGTATACCAACCTCACATCCCAGAAGAGACAATGCATCTCTCCCAAGCAGATTAATACCTGCTTCTGGAACAAATATCACATCCAAATGTATAATACACTTTCCACAACTCAATTTCATATTCTTCAACAATGGCACATCAAAAGGTATACCCTTGACACCCCTTATCTTAATAGTTACACCTGTGGGATGCACTCCTCTAGGCAATTTACAAATATAGGTTCTAGTCACACCCGTATCTATTAGAAACACATGATCTTCCTATCTTCCTCTTCTCAGGACAAGTTCTAGCAAAATGCCTCTTCAAGTAGCCCAATCTTCAAGTTTCTGTATGTCTGGCCATGATTTCGTCACAAATTTCATTTTTATTAAGGACTCATAAGCCGGCGTTTCAGGAGAAAGACCAGAGTACTTATTTAAATTGTCCTTAATACTTTCCAGAAACACAGACGGTGTTTCTTCCCACAACTGTTCCACCTCAAAGACTTTTGTTAAAGTTTCTTCCTTGAGGTACAGCTGTCTTAACTCCCTGAATTATAATTCTCTTCAGGTCCTCCATTTGCCCCCGTCAGCCAAATTAACTAATTTAGCTAATTTAGAATCAAATGGAGACTTAACATCGGCAGCACTTGGGTTTTATCCCAAAAAAGCCATAGCTGCCTTTCGAATTTGTGACCTCTCCTCAGGGGAGAACAAATAACCCAATATATGGTGTAACTCTGCAAAAGTATACAGATTGGGTCCCAGAAACAAATCCAATGACTCAGACAACTTAATCAGATCCGCCTATAAAAACGGCATGTTGCTTTTATAATCTTCCAGATCAGAAGATGTCAAAGACACATTCACAAAAGCCGCAATACCATTCGGCATTCCTCTTAAAGGAAACATTCCTTTAGTTTGTGAACATGTAACACGAGGAGAAGTGGATGGATTCTGTTTCACAGTTACTGACAATTCATCCAACTCCTTCTCCAGCTGCCAATATTACTGCCCTGCCGAAGTCTCTTCCTTTCTGCTCCCAGCAGCAACATCAATTCCACTTGGATTATACGAAGGAGGGGGAGGTGGGCATGTAGCATAAACTAAAGGATCCCAGCCTTTCTCTTCTTCTTCCTTCCCATACAAAACTCTAGAACTTCTCGGGGGAGAAGGGTCAAACTACTGAACACGGAACTGAGGTTCAACATATAACAATTGAGCTTTCAACTTCCTTTTTCACCAAAACTTTCTTCAAAGCATTGATCCAATATGGGTCTGACTCCCCAAACTTACTCCACCTATAATTAGGCTGTATCAACACAAACGTCAGCCAAACCTTTTTACAATAATTAATCATAGTCACCTTATCTAATACCTTTGTATAAGCTTTCAACCAATCCTCTGACCACCCTAATGGAGATATGGGGGATGGAGGGTATTTCAGTCTCAGCAGCACTTTTCCCTAGTAAAGGCCCATACTTTCCCTAGCCTGTATTATACTAATTATACACACAAATCATACAGGGCATACACACACAAACATACACAAATCCAAACCACCAAAAAGAAAACATATACTCACTCCTAGTGCACCGTAGTCTTCAGGAACGTTCCTCTCTGTCCAGGCATTCACGTCTCTGCCTCAGGGTACATAGAAAAGCAATTCTGGCTGGAAAGGAAATAACCCCATCTCACTGAAATCAGTGTGTGCGCACTTATCAGGGAGTTCCATTCCAGACAGAGAGTTTTCAAGTCCCTTCGGGCGCCAATTGTGATACACAGGAAAACCCCATTACCGTTTTAAGGCGGAAACAGAGACTTAAATAAGCATTGGACAGAGTTTATTTACTTTGCAAAGGGCCTTTCTCTCTGGAGGAGAGGAAAGACGAAAAAACAACAAATTACATGAGTTTTTATAGTCTTCAGGATACATCAGAATACACGTCAATAAAGTCCCTTGGGAATCAGTTTCAGATCTTATATAACATACGTAGTACATGATTCACCCTGGAAATTCCCCAATTCTCAACAGAAATACCCCTCAAAAACATCAATTGCGTACTTCCTTTTCCTAGAACAGACAAACCTCAAAACAATCCCATTTCAGTACTTTTCCCAGAACACCAGCTTCTGTCAAAACAACTGCATGATACATATTTCCTTCAAGGTAATCATTTCAGAAAATCCTTATTATGTACTTTTTGTCTAGTTATATAATCAGGTTATACAAGGTAAAATAAAGCCTTAATATGAGTTTAAAATGGTGTAGCTTAGGCTATACTTTTTACAGGAATAATTCTTATATTTCTCTCTCTCTCACACACACACACATACACACACAGAGAGAGAGAGAGAGAGGGAGAGAGGGAGGGAGGGAGGGAGGGAGGGAGGGAGAGAGAGAGAGAGAGAGAGAGAGAGGTTGGATTGGATATTCTCTCCCACCCTCCTTTTCTCTCTACTTTAGGCTTAGAAAGTCTGCCAGTGCTGCTCTTCATTTGGCAATGCTTAAGGAGAATTAGGGGCTAGAGACTGTTGGCATTCTCATCTCTGCTACAGGTGAGGCTCTCAGAAAGACTTTTTAGCAGGCACGCAATGCCTTCTCCTCAGCCTCTCAACACTAATGAGAGATGCAGCTCTACTGCTCAGGGGAGGCAAAGCATCTCATTTTGTACAAACCATCTGCTGCCGGCAGATACGCGCTAAGGGTGACATGGGTAGGTCCATCCAGGGTGTTATGTAAATAGGTTTTCTTGGCGGGAAGTTTAAACTAACTGACCATCAGCTGATTGGCTGACCACCACAGCTGCAAGGTATACAAGGGGAGCTGTTTCCCCAGGTCAGTGGCTGGGTTCTCACCCTACAATAAAGAGCTGTTGTCACTCACTACCTGGCTTGCTGCGTCCTCATTCACCCAACTTAACATTGGTGACGAAGGTGGGATTTGAGGCCAGAAGCCAAGGAAAGAGCTGAGGCCACAGCCGAGAAAGAGCTGAAGCCACGATCCAAGAGAGAAGCAGAACGGCCGAATCCAAAATCCAGCCAGGCGAGCGAGTGGAGCACCGGAGAATCATGAAACAATGTCTGCCTACACACCGCCAGCGCCTTTCAACCCCAAGGAGGAAAAGTGAGGGTCATACATGTCCCAGTTCGAGTGCTTCATGGTGGCCAACGACCTGCAAGGACTACCGGACGTTCGGAAGAAAGCCCTGTTCCTGAGCCACTGCGGACCAAGGATGTTCGACATCCTTATCGGAGCCGAATTCGGTCCACACCATATCATGGTCAATGCTGCAGACACTGCTGAAAGACCACTATGCCCCAACGCCTTCGAAGTACGTCCAACAGTACGAGTTCCGGCAAAGGCTGCAGCAGGACGGTGAGTCGATCAGCGAGTACGTCGCTGGCCTACGTAAGGCCGCAAACCAGTGCGAATACCGAGATTTGGAAAACACGCTCCTAGAGCAACTAATTTGCGGAGTGAGTGACGGCCGGCTACAAAAGAGACTACTCACAAGATCAAGCCTGACCCTGCATATTGCACTAGACAAAGCAAGAGCCCAAGAGTCTTCTGTAAAGGCCGCCGAAAGACTGCAAGGGACCATCCATGGTCGGGCAGCGCAGAGGTCGGTGACCGTGCACCGGGAAGCCGTAAGCACTGAGAGCGAAGGGGAGTCCGAGGAGGAGGTCTACCGCACAGAGCAGTCCAGGCCGGACCGATGGGGAACCAGGGACGATTGCGCCAGCTGCGGAGGACCCCACTCCCGACACAACTGTAAGTTCAGGGACGCGATCTGCTGCTTCTGCAAGAAGAAGGGCCACATCGCTCGAGTCTGCAGGGCCAAGCAGGCACAAGGCTACAAACCATGAGGCCAAGCCGGCCAATCCGAGACAGTGCCGTGCCAGAGGCCCAATAAAGATGGCAGAAGCCGGAAGGGCACGAAACTTGACCCGCACCTCTCCCGGAGAAAAGACCTACACCGCGGTCGAGATCGAGGGATGTGAGTGCCAGATGGAGATCGACACGGGATCCCCCATATCCATCATGTCGTGGGAGAACCTAAAGAAAGCCATCCACAGCGCACACAAGCGGCAGCTCCAACCACAGCATATTTGTACCACAATGTATTTTCTTTGAACAGAATATTTGGCCAGTTCACAAATTTAAACAGTTGTAGGAGGTTAGCACCCACCCCTTTCCTAGAAGAATGAAATATTAAAAAGGCAGAATATTATATTTCCCTGGATGAGAAATGGAGAAGCATATTTTACAGACAAAGCAGCTCCCACCTTCCTGCCCCCCACCCTTTGTTAATGGGCCAGAGGCAGAAAGTCAATCCTTTGTCAAAGGACATTTGCAACACAATAGCAACAGAAACTAACACAATGGGCCCCATCTAGCAACCAAAACTCACCACACGTGACCTGGGAAGCATGTGACCTGGGAAGCACATGTGACCATCAGCCAGCAAGGCTAGCTAAGACCCCCACCCCCTGGGAGTCTGACAACCAATCAGGATACTCTTTCGGGGGCCCAAGAAATGCAAAGCCAGAGAGATCATAAAAACCCAAGGATTTACTTTATCTGCCCCTTTTCTGTTCAGTAACTCAAGCCATGTGATCCTGTCCACCATTAAACCATCTTTCCAAGCAGTCTCCATGTTTCCAGTATCTTTTTCCCCACTTGGAGCAGAACCCAGAAGGATATTTCTTCCAACACAGTGTTTAGTCATTTCAATTAAATTTACAATTTCTATATTTCCTTTTTACCATATTTATTCCTCATCTATTTTTTAAAAAAACCAATATTACACTTCATCCTCATCTCTAATCTTAATCAAATTCAATTTTTCCCTTCTATTCTATATTATACTCCTTCCCATTGTCATCTATTTTTATATCCATCCTCACATTGGTTAATTATGTAATTATGTAATACAGTTATTTAATACAAATTCAACATTTTAATATAAATCAATTAGTTATATAACTATCTTTTTGGATATTAATCAATATAAACATGAATATTCCAATTATTTCCATGCAATCCAATTTCTTACAAATCAATTAATTATATTTACCAATACTAATAAACCAAATAATTTTCCCCATATATTCCTCCAAACCACAACTTCACCATTTCTGCTTTCAACACAATATACAATTAATAGTATCTAAATTGTTACAATTCCCTAGTTAAATAAAGCTTTTTTTCTTTTGTGTTTTAAAATCTTGAACCTCCTCTTTTGCCCTAAATTTCCCATTGTTTGCAGTTTTGCACCTACCTTTTTTGGTGAGGAAAAAGAAAAAGAAATCTCTCTGCCTCATTTTGTCACGTTGCAGCAATGACCCTGCTTCCTTAATTTCAATTTCGCTTTTTCAGATAGCTAGGGAAAAAAATTTGCTCCAGGAATTTACCCCTTTGCAGCTAGCTCTCTGAAGCCATGTGGCAAGAATTTAAAGTTTTTTTCCCTCTAGCCATCAGCTGGGACTCCGGAGGCAGCAATAGATTGGGAGTGGGCGGGGTAAGCGACTGGCGATCCAACAGAGGCAGAGGGTGAGGGTGAGTGAAGGCATGGGAGGGCCGAGAGAGGGCTTTGGCGACCCGTGAAATGGCCGTTCGACCCCCAAAGGGGTCACAACCCCCAGGTTGAGAACCGCTGGCCTAAGGGAAAAAGTCTTAACACTATTGCATGAGGGATTGTTCGGATGAAGGGACTAGCCAGAAGCCACGTCTGGTGGCCCAACATGGATGTAGATATTACCGAGTGGGTGGGAAGATGCCAACTCTGCCAAGAGTCTAGGCGAGATCCATTGACAGCCCCGGTGAGGGAGTGGGAAATACCCAAGGGGCCCTGCTCCAGGATCCACATAGACTTCGCTGGGCCGTTTCATGGACAGACCTTTATGGTCATAGTGGACGCATTTTCAAAGTGGCTAGAGATTAAGTTTATGAGGGCCAGTACCACCGACACAGTTATCAAGGAACTGAGACAGTTGTTTGCCACCCATGGGCTACCGGACATCCTAGTTTTGGACAACGGGCCCCAATTCATGGCCACCCAATTCGAGGGGTATCTAGAGGACCTGGGGGTCAGACACGTCCTCTCTGCCCTGTTCCATCCAGCTAGTAATGGTCAGGCTGAGAGATTTGTAAGAACGGCCAAGGAGGCCCTCTCACGCCTAGGCCCCGGGGATTGGCAGGAAAGAATAGATCGATTTCTAACAGCCCAGCACTCCACAGTGTACCGCCACAGGCCGAAGCACAGCAGAGCTGTTAATGGGAAGAAAGCTCCGAGGGGTATTGGATAGGCTAAATCCCAACTACTCCCCCGAGGTTTTCAAGGGGGGGGGAGAGGAAGCTCAGGGAGTTCACCATAGGGACTCCAGTCCACGCCAGGAACTATGGGAAGGGCCCACTCTGGGAAGCAGGAACAATCATAGAACTCACGGGGCCCAAATCATACAGAGTAGATATGAGGGATGGGAGAGTTTGGCACAGGCACATAAACCAACTGAGGAGACGAGTAACCACAGATGCCGAGGAAAACTTCAACAAACCGTTCGCTGACTACCAACCAGAACCACAAAATACATCAAGCCCGAATGCAGCGGAAGACTTAGCTGACGATCCTGGCGTCCAACGCCGCCCCATCGAAGAGATTCAACTGACCGGAGAAGTCACCGCCCACAAAGAGATCCTGGAGGTTCCATTGGCGGAGCAGGGAGAGACAGGGAGTCCCTCCAACCTGCTCGATGCCTCCCTCCAACTGAACTGCGCAGGTCGACCAGGATACATACACGCCCTAGTCACCTGAGAGACTTTGTATGCAAATAGTAACCCAAAGTGACTTCTGGGAGGGGAGGAGTATTATGTAAATAGGTTTTCTTGGCGGGAAGTTTAAACTAACTGACCATCAGCTGATTGGCTGACCACCACAGCTGCAAGATATATAAGGGGAGCTGTTTCCCCAGGTCAGTGGCTGGGTTCTCACCCTACAATAAAGAGCTGTTGTCACTCACTGCCTGTCTTGCTGCATCCTCATTCACCCAACTTAACACAGGGCACAGAAGTTCTGCTGCTAGCCTGGCAGCCCGGCTCGAGCCATGGTTTTATTTTTTTTTTTAAATATTTTTCCTATGGAGGGCTGGCTTTTTGCCTAGCTTTGTCCAGCTGTCGGGGGGGCATGGCTTCCTCCCCAGGCCCCTGTCCATTCCCCCCCCCCGACAGCCAGACAAAGCTAAGCAAAAAGCCAGCCCTCACCAGCACCCAGCTTCACCGACAGCAGGCTTGGAAAGGACAATGTGAGCTTCTACCTGCGCCAACCTAGACTGGGGAGGGAGAGAGCGCGAGCAAGCCAGAGGCCCTTCCCTCCAGCCTTTGCCCAAAGCCCCGCACCGCACCAGGAGGCTGGAGTTTGCATTTCTTCTCCACTCCAACCCACACGTACCTTGGCAATGGCACTGTTTCTCTCCGCCCCCTTTTCCAGCTGCTGGATCAGAGGGACGAACCTAGCTTTGCTGCCCATTGCACTTAGGAATCTCAAAGCCAAAAATGAATGTTTGTGCTACAACCAGCCCCTAGATCGGCTTCCTGCAAACTCTGTCTCTCGAGGAGCCCGGCCGAACTTCTGCACACCACTCGCTGAGGCGGAGGATGGGGTTGGAGCTAATAGGTAGCCAAACTAAGTGCCCAAAGGACCCCATCGCATCATCAGGAGTCCTAGTGCCTCAGCGAGTGAAACTTCGGCTGGCATCCTCGGAAGCCCATGGAGTTTGCAGGCCACCTGCCTAGCTAGCGCCAAATTGGCTGCAACACAAGCATTCATTCTCAGCTTTATTTGAGATTCCTAGCTGCGATGGATAGCAAAACTAGGACTGACCCCCAGCCAGCTTTCTCATTTAGGGAGCCTCTGCTGATTGGGAGGGCCGCGCGGCAAGAGAAAAGGCATTACATATCAGCCTCATCTGAGGAAAGTGGCTGGGAGGGGCAAGGGGTGTGGCTGGGTGTGGTTAGCTACCGGTTCAGGCGAACCGGTGCAAACTGGCTGAATCTCACCACTGATGCTAGGCATTGCTGGATGAATGCTACCTGAGAGAGAGAGAGTAGGATCGGGGCTGTTCATTCCAGCAAAGATTGATGCAACCCTCTCCTCCTGAGGCAGCTTGCCTCCCCACCAGCAGCTTCTCCTTCTCCTGGCTGCTCCAGGATCAGCCTCTGCCTCTTAGCAGGGGACTGGAGGAGAGCGCAGCTCCTCACTCATGGAGATCCACCAGTAGAGAAGCGGTCGCAGTAAGCAGTAAGAGGTGCACCGGCTAGGAAGCAGTCATGCTCCCTAGCGGGAGAGGGTTGCACCAAACTTTGCTGGGGCAAACGGCCTGCCCACCTCGCATTCTGGGCAGCGTCTAGCCATGCCAGCCTCTGGTCCTACTGGGGCAGCTCACCTCCCTGCCAGTGGCTTCTCCTCTTGGCTGCTCGAGAAGCAGCCTCTGACTCTTAGCCGGTGCAAACCGCCTACCGCCTCTCTCTCTGCCCTGCAAGCTGCTCCGGGTGCTGCCGGGAAAATGGCAGCACGAGAACTGCTATTGCCAGAGGCGAGGCAGTGGCGGGGGCAGGAGCAGGAGCAGCAGGCCAGGACTTCCCTCTCTTCCTCCCAGAGGCCTGGGGCTATGCCAGAAGCCCGCTCGGGAAGAGTCAGGGAAGCCCCAGCCTGCCCATCCCTGCTGCTACCGGCCCCTCGCACCTGGTCAATCTGCTGCTTTCAGAAATTTGCTTTTCTTTCAACGCCAAGACTTGGATCCAAAGGACTGCAGATTGCCTCTGAGCACATGCAGAGTCAAAGAGTCCACTACCCTTCAGGGCTGAATGTGGAAAAAGTCACCCCAAGGCAAGGGGTGACAGGAAGAAGCTGCTGCCGGCTCCGGATCTGGCGGCCCACAGGCTCAGCCCCAGCTTTACAAGCTGCTGCGGTAATTGTGCAGCCTTGTCAGCTCACCAGAGAGCCTACTGTGTACAGACACAGCAAGAATCGGTTGGGCCAAACAGCCCTACCTCGCAATAATGACGTTCCCGGCCCAAAACAGGGCATGGGGGGGTGAAGCACATGTGCCGGGCTGTGCATGCGCAATGCGGGGCACATGTGCAGGGAGGAGCATGGGGAGTCATGTGCGCATGCACTTGGGGGGCTTCCCATTGCATTATGGGTGCTGGCACGCATGCATACTATCGCACGCACCCACACACACGTCCGGCATGCAATGGGAAAAAGATTCACCGTCTCTGTTATAGGTAGTCCTTGATTTATTATCATAATTGAGCCTGAACTCATACTGGTCATTAAGCGGGTCACCATGTGATTTTGTCTGACTTTATTGCCTTTTTTGCAGCACTCAATAAGTGAATCACTACAGTTATTAAGTAAATCCATTGTATGCAATGGGCATTTTTTTGCTGAAAACTGGAATACCAGTTTCCAGCAAAAATAAATATAAATAAATCATGGTCATCTAACCACAGGATCTTTCAAAGAGCAATAAATGTGGGCCAGTTGCCAGATATCCAAAATGTGATCATGTAACTTCAGTGGGGGCCATCATAATTTCAAATCTGGGTGAAAGGGGCCCTGGGGAGATTATCGTAACTTCAAACAATTGCTAAGCAACTGGTCATAAATTGATGACTACCTAAATATGGACCTTCGATACAACCTTTCTTGTGACAATCTCAAAGAGAAAAGATATCTATTTCAGAACAGAAGTAATGCTTTGTTTTCTGTGGCCTCTTAAAATTATGATTCCCCATTTATTCATTCATTCATTGCACCCCTTATAATACAGTTCATAGTTATGAGTATTTTGAAAAATTTTAGATATATTTTTACCATATCAAGCAAAGCACTTTATGAAGCCTTGATTATGAAGCTTTCCTTGGGTAATTACGGTATTTTTTGGAGTATAAGACACACTGGAATATAAGACGCACCTTAGTTTTTGGGGAGGAAAATAAGAAAAAAGCTCATTGGTGTGTGGATTGGCCTCCTGGAATACCCCCAATCAGCTGTTCCCAGAGGTGAATTTTAGCAACAGGTTCGTTGGTTGTGAGCTCTGTGCCTTGCTTTTTTTTCTGCCTCTGAAACTTCTGAAACTCTATTTCAGAAAAAACTTTTTTTTTTCTGCCTCTGAAAGCTTCCGAAACAGAGCTTCAGAAAAAACAAGACTTTTTTTTCTGAAACTCTGTTTGGAGGCTTTTTTTTCTGAAGCTTCTTTCAGAGGCTTTTATTCTGAAGAACTATCTGTACTCTGTTCAATCTTCTTTCTTTGGTATTGGTATATAGATAAACCTCTTCCGATCTATTGGTTATTGTGTCATTCTCCAGATTTGTTAGCATAGTTTGGTTAGAACCTTTACTGATTCTTTTTTGTTGTTGTTGTTGCTTGCCATATTATTTTAGATAAAAGCCTTTTAGAGGCTTTTTTTCTGAAGCTTCTTTCAGATATTGCCTCTGAAATCTCAGTTTGGGAGGCTGGGTGGGCTACATTCAGAGTATAAGACGCACCCAGATTTTTACCCTCTTTTTTGGGGGGGAAAGGTGTGTCTTATACTCCGAAAAATACAGTAACGTCCATATCCATGTTTTCACAGAAAAAATTGTGAAAATAATTTTTTGACAAGTATTTGTATTATGAAAAATAGATAATTAATCCTTTCTATGTTTTAATAAAGAAATATATAATATTAAACCACATAATATGAAATAATTTTGAATTGGTTCTAAAACTGATTTGGAGGTACAGTAAAATTGGTTTCATTGCATACAAAGACAATTCTAATTTGTTTTTCCAAATTGGGTTTTAAAATTCAGCTTCTCTGTTTTATGTTTTGCAATTCTAAAAATGCATATACTAAGATGAATACTAAAAATGAAAAAAGATGTGTCTGTTTGGAATTCTAGTGTGCAGTACATCAGTATCACCTCAGTCTCAGCAGCTAGAATAATTATGTAAAGGTTTCTCTTTCAATCTGCCTAATTCTGTTCTGATTTTCAAAATCAGTTATACTGATCTTTCAGTTAGGAGAAATTTTTAAAGACTGGCTGTTAAAAACTGCCCTCAGAAACATACTCCAAACACTGGTGATAAAGTAGTAACAACAACCCATGAATGATTGGACTTGGATTTTTTATCTTGGATGTTATATACCAGGCTACTTTTTGCCCAGCTGTATCATAAAAAACAAAATCTCGAACATTTGTTGTTCTGAAGAGGAACTATTTGTTCCTCAGCCTTCATACTAATCAATATGCAATCTGTTTTAAATTGCATTGAGTCTCCTTTTATGATTTCCTCAACAATTGCAGTATTGAATTAACTGCGTAAACAACTGAAAGGCAATGAAAGAATGAATGGAAAACTCTATGAAATAATTTAAAAGGATGACATAGAATTGTATAATTCACATATTGCCCGAAGAACCTATGATCAGATAGCACAAAAATAACATGGTGCATTTTTCAGGCAAAACCTCTAGAAAACTCAAAAGTGGGACTGGCTCCAATAAAATGTACCTCCCTTGTGTGTAGATGAATAACAATATATGACATATATTTTTGAGAAATAATAATATAACATAACATAACATCGTATCATATCATAATATAATATTAGGGAAAGGAGGAGTGTATAAGGTGACAAAGAGAAGGCTTGGAAGAATGGCAATGCAGCTGAACAAGCAGAAGGCTCTTTGACCTGTTAGCTATGCAGCTGCAGCTTGATTGATCCTTAACTGTCACCCAGCCACCCACCCCTGGAATTTTTGTTCTTATGAACCGAGAGCCACCTACTGGCCAGAGCTATTACTGCTCCCTTGACTTGAAAAATAGGGAAAAAATAAGAATCCATTTAAAAAGCAAAGGGCTAATGCACAGATCCATACATTCTTACAGAAGGTTTTCTTTGTGATATAGCATTGATCAAAATAAAAGGGGAAAAGCATACAGCTTTAAAAGAGGGTCATTTTAGGGTATTTCTAAAGGCCTACTGTTTTTATTTGTCAAACACTCAAGCTTAAATCAAAGTTAAATCAAAGTTTTATTAATTTATATTATACACACACACTCACAATTTGCAAAAGCTGTAGATGCTGGCACATGTATACTTTTATTAGTCGAGAGCTTATGACATAAAATACAATAAATTATTATGCCTTTTCTCTCTTTAGAAGTCCCATCTTCATACATCCCCATTCCCACCTCTAAGAAAATTCAAATAAATGGGTTGGATTTGTCTTCCTTCTCCACACATTTGTAAATTTATGTGGAGATTACAAAATAAATTCCTTCCAAAATACATGTATGCCTGCAAGGAATGTCACTACATAAATGCATTGAAACACCTGTCATCAGTTATTATGGTGTTGAATCTCTTCGACATTCCAATTCTTTTACTGGGATAGCAGTCATGAGACAGCAGAATGCTAACCTTTTCCCACCCAGATGCCTTTTCTGCATGACGGTGTCAATAACCTACTATTTTGGTGGATGGAGAAGGGAGTGAAAAATGACAATATGTAATCCATAGCAGATTGGAAGCACAATGAACCAAATGCTAAAGCTTTATGGAGGGGAAGGAAGAAGTTTGCAGCCACTGCATTGGCTGATTGTGGCCAAGAACTCAATTTATTCTCAGAAAAAGTTGCTCTTTCTAAGGAACTGGTGTGGTGGTGCAGTGGCTAGAATGTAGTACTATAGGCTAACTCACTGCTCACTACAGGAGTTAGATTCTGAATGGCTCTAGGTTGGCAGGCTTTCATCCTTCCAAGATCAGTAAAATGAAGACCCAGATTGTTGGGGGCAAGATGCTGACTCTGTAAACCGCTTAGAGAGTGCTGTAAAGCACTGTGAAGCAATATATATCTAAGTTGCTCCATTCACTGCCATAAAAACTTGCCATAAGAAACTGGAATATCCTGATTCCAAGAAAAATTGTGGCTTTTTGCAGTTTTTAAATATTGGAATGGAAAAAAAGATAGAAATCATATCTTTGTTGAAACTTCCTTGAGATCAAGAGAATTGCTAGGAGGTAAAGGTGTTTACCTGACAAATAAGTATGAGTGGAAATGTAGAAATCCCCTGAAGATTGGTTGGGGATTTATCAAATCTTGGATTGTAGGAAAGGATTTATACTAAATCCAGGATAACCTTCTGCCAGTGTCAGGTCCCAAGAACCAAGAAAGACATGTGGAGTTACTTCAGAGCAGTTTCCTTTATTATTCCTCACCTACAGACAGAAATCTTGCTAAACTAAAGCAACTATCTGCATCACTATAGATATAATCTAGGAATAATTAGAACAAAATCTTAATTAATTCTCTTTCTGTAGATGAAACTGCATCTTTGCCCTCTAGAATGCAGCTTCTTCCTTCTGGGAACTCCACCACAGTCAGATAAATATGATGGCAATAGCATCTTCTTTTTCTATAGAAAGTTTCTGTAGTGATGGTGGGTGTTAAACAATGAACAATCCTTACTGGTGGTAGTCTTGCAGCAGGCATGGGGTGTTTGGGTAAGTGGGGTTAAATAAACAATAGCAAAGTATATTTGTTCAAATTAATATTTATAGCTATGCTTGTTAATAAAGAATGTCCAAATGTCATGTTCCAAGATAAAAACCACTTGATGGAAAGGGAGAGTTCACAGAGAAGGCCAGTTTAATTATTATTCTAAGTATTTTATCAGCTCAAGACTATTGCTATGTAAAAGAATATTTATGTGCAGACCCCTTGCTCCTTGTACTATATACTCTTCAGTACTGAAGACAAAACAAAAATGTGAGGCCAGAATGCTTTACAATGAATCATCCTTTCTTTGGGTGAAGTATGGTATTTTTTAAAAAATGCACTATGCGGTAAAACACAAAAAATATAAGCACTTTCCTCATGTTCAATATAAAATGATTAAATTCAACCCATTATTTCAGAATGCAGACTATGGATCAAAATGGCCTGAACCTCTATTCATCTCTTGAATTAAAGGGAACTATTACTCTCTCACATTCAGCCATCAAGTGCAATATGTGAAGAACGACACTGATTTGTCTTCAACTTTGTTGCGAATAGTTGTCTCTCACTTAGTCCTTTAGTGTTGATTGACATTGTAATTATCTGGAAATAAAATAGCAACAATCCAGAAGTGGCTCCTCAAGAAACTTAATATTTTGCTATATAAGCCAGCAGTACCTGTTTCCATAGCCAGATTCTTCCTATAGTTGATGTAGAACTATGTTAATCAGAAGGCCTCTGCAATCTCAATAAGAAGCTTCTTTGTTGCACTGTTTGCAGCCATAGCTTCCTGTTCAGATTGATAATTTTCTTTTTCATTGTTTAACAACTGTTACGGGAGGAAGAGACATAATTAATTACTGCTTGAGTTTTGTTAATTTCCTGTTTTTTTAAATAAAGGATATTCTGGAATTTATAGAGGAAAAAAAGAAACTGACAAAAGGGCATTCAAAAATGCAAAGTCACCAGGGAAGTCTGATGACACAAGTTAAACAAAGGACAGTAGCCTTGAGGAGACACACCAGAACTTTTCCAGTGCTTATTCAAAGCTGCTGTTTAAAGTTGCAATGACAGAAAAACTGAGAAAAGTCAGGAAAAAAAATCCCTTTCAAGAGGATTTCAGCAGAAGCTGCTTTCCCAATCTGATTATCTGTAGCTTTCTAAGCAAAATATATTGTTATGTAGATATGTTGGTTTTTTTAGTATCAATAATTGTTTTTAAAGAGTTCAGAATTATGTCATGTAGACACATTTTTGGGGTTTTCTTTTAATACTAATCTCATTCAATTTAATGAATGAAAATTCATTAATAGCCAAAGAATGTATAGAAAAGTATTGCTTTTTATCTTAAAATTGTCTCTCTATTGGTCTACAGATATCCTGCTCCTCTTCTTCAAGGCATCATAGATATCCCCGGGAAAGTAATATTTGCACGCTGGTTTCATGATAGAAACTCTGCCCTTTCCAAAAATATGATGATTTTGCATGCATGTACAAAAGAAGAGGGAGTTTACAACACAACACTGGTCATGTTGCGCATGTCGAGCTCCTTATGAATGCCATTGCAAAATATGATACTGTTAAGGAATTCCATTCATAGAATGTCTTAGATTGAGAAGTATGCAGCCATAAAAGCTTTAGAATAATGGAAAGATGAGAAATAAAAAAAAATCCATTAATAGCAGCATCTTCTGCCACTAACAAAAACAGAATTCTAATCCTATTTGCAGCTATTTGAAAGATATCTGCAAGCATCCCAAAAGTGGTAGGAAGTAAAAGCATTTTTTGCTGGATAAGAAAATTTCCCCTGAAATTTCAGGTTTTGTTACAGCTTTACTCTCTTCTGTAGTTTGCAAAAAAGCTAGACTGAGTTCTTTGCATTTCTATGTCAATGGAAGAAAGGATTGCACCTCAGCTAGTGTTGGTAATAGAAGATACCACTTTACCTTAAGACTTTGTCTAAGATTTGATAGTGACTCAATCTGGGCAGCATGTTTGAATAAAAGTCAAACTGCTATTGTCCTACTAGCTAATTTGCTTGCTTATACTCACATTCTTGATCATTACTGTCCTGTGATGAACTTGTATTTTCACTTAATACCTGGAAGAGAAGCTGCTTACGAAAGCTAACACTTATTTACTTTTGTAAATTGTGAGATAATACACTTGCAGTTCCAAGCCCTATCAGATAATTATTTCACTCATTTGGCACTCCTATGACAAAGTGCCTGCTAGACATTTATTGCATATTATTAATACGCAATCTCCCTTTTCTCATGCAAAAACTAAGCAACTCTGGGAGTGGAAAGGGAAAAAGAGATTTCATGGTTATAAAACTTGTCCAACAAAAGCAACCCTTTATGACTTGAATTCTGGAGACTGTCTTTGCCGTTTGGGCTCACCAGGCAGATTAAGGACAGAACTCTGGAGCTCTACGTTGGGGTCAATTTCTTAATGAACTTTCGAAGTTTGTTGCCATCCTAGTTTTCTTATTCTTTGTGTATCCCCTTGAAAATCCTAAGGGAAGTGTCAAAATACAAATTAGTAGCAATAATTATCTTTATTTTAACCTCCCAAAATCTATAAGGTCTAGTGACAGCAAACTTCCTGTTACTATCTTGGATGCCACCATACCACCTGATTTTAGAGTAAGTCACTTGTTATTCAAAATCTTAAAAGTTGAAAGAGGAAGGAAAACGTTTCTTGAGTTCCAATTCTAGTCAAATTAGCATAAACACTATTAATTGTATAGAATGATAATCCCTACAGTTAACAATATGAAGTCATTGCCATAAATAGTATTTTTAGGGTGGCAGAAAGACACTGAATGAGAAAGTTGAACCAGAAAACTCTACCTTGATGTCTTCAGCTATGGTTTCTGTAAAAAGAATGAGAAGAGCACATTTCAAGGAAAAAAATGTCTTGGACTAGCTTAACTCTACACACATTTTGACAGCTGTTCCATCTCTCTTTTCAACCATTCAGTCAAAAAATAGGATTCCTTATAATTTAATTCTAGTGGACTATAATAGTGAAATGTTTGCAAGTAAATTTTAAGATTAACTATTTAGAATGGAAGGGGAAAGAAATAAAAGACAGCACATCTTTACATTTAGACAAATAATGACTTAAATAATTCATGACAATAAATTTTCTAATATAAAAGAAGTGTTGTTCAGACAAGAAAGAGGGAGGGATTCAGAGCAACTAATCACTGACACAATCAGTGTATTCCTTTGCCTTATTATATTGCTCCATAAAAATGGAGGCTATATCAGAGCTATCTATCACCTCTTCTGTTAAGTGGATCACATCATGTGCTGACAAACTTTATGCTTCATATTATTATTTTTAAGGTTATTAGTAATTCTGAGAACAAGTCAGTATAGCCTTTAAAATTAGATCCCATTTCTCAACATTGTTCACTACATTTGTTCTTATCAAAAGGCTATCAAGCAATTTCACAGTATGTAATGGAAAAGCATATTGATGAGGGTACACGAATATGCATACTGAGTAATCACACCCCAATTTCTACAGAAGCTCTGACCTACAGCAGTTAGAACAAACAAGAGTGCTCTCATTAGACAGTTTGAAAGTGTCTTTCAGCCACATGTTGCAACATCATGCCATACTGTTCCCTGACCTTTATCTTTTTAGGATCAGAATTAGATGACTAGCTCTCTAAAGGCATTGATGTAATTGCTGACCCTTTCCAAACGATCCACCAGACTTTCTTTCCATCTAATTGGAGTCTTCCCATTTTAGAGTTGGAAGATGCAAGTAGACCAGGCAAGCTACTCATCTAGTTAATAAGAAAAAATCAATATTCTGTATATGCCCAGCAGTATTCCTAGAAAATAAATATGGGAATAACTATAGCCCAGCACTATATTCCATTGAGGCCCATTTATCTGGAAGTGGTAAACTGGGGTGATAGGATGTACACTAAAGGACTATAAAGCAGATTTTTCTCAACTTTTACAACTTGAAGACATGTGGACTTCAACTTCCATAATTCCCAGCCATCCATATAGAGGATGGCTAGGAATACCTCATCAGTATGCCTTCTAATAAGTTGATAGTTTGTACCTATACATGGCCACCAGGATAGCCACTTTTTAAAATCAGCTAATACAGGATCGTAACAATTCAAACATGATCAGGAAGGCAAACATATGCATATGCATATTTGGACACCCAGGGACTGGCTTTTCCATTTATTAATAATGGAACAGTCAAATTGAAGCAGAAGGATCCAAATTCTATGGTTTTGTAACAGTTAATAATCAAGCAAAAATACATGCTTATGGACCTGGACCTGGATTGTAAAAATTTGGATGTTCACTAGGTGGCAGCAACATACAGTAGTATTTTCAGTATGCTGCTGCTGCCAGATCTCATTATTTATCATAGTTAGCCAGTCAGCAAACTTTGCACACCTCTGCAGCTGTAACAGATATAGGTTTAAAGAACCCACAGTCAGATAAAGATTTGTAATAGGTTCAAGAGTATGTCTAATATTAGCTTACCAAAAAAACTATTTATAGGAAAGAGAAATTGCTTATTTTTTAAAAGTTGTAATCTGACCATGTTTTTACTTGTTCCGATTCTTTGCCTTGAAAAAAGCAAGCTAACACTCCGGTCACATCAGGGATGTTGTTATAAATTCATTACAGACCTTTGGCACAAAGGTCCTTTTCACCTTTCAATTGTGATGATTTTCCTTTATTCCAAGATTAAGTTATAGCTTAGAAAGCCTGCTTAGATCCTAGGGGATGGAAAGTGCTATATAAATGTAAATTGTCACTGTTGCTATGCATGAATCAGTGCCAAGCTTGAAACCAGTCTGACTGCGAAAAATGACCTTTCCTGATGAGAGCCATGCAGATTAAAGAAAATCTCTAAATTCTTTGAACAGAAAGACAATCTCCATTTCAGAACTTCTAAAGGGCTATACGATTTGATGTGCTATAAAATAAATAAAGTTAATCTAATGAGTGAGTAAGTAGCCAATGAATGTCAAGAGCAGAGCTTTCTCTTAAAGATGTGGTCTTTTAAAGATCTTGTGGGCAGCTGTAGTTGAGATTCAAGCTATTCTCCTAGAACACTTAATACTGTTTGTTCTAAAACATTATATGCTAGGTTTTAGCTGTACCATCTCACATAACCCTCACTAAGCTATTAATACAACATGCCACCTTAGACAACATTTCATTCATTATAGATCACATCATATACACATCGTACTAGTAGAGATTAGTGAATCTGTAAAATTCTGACTCATTCAGCATGTCAAATGTGCATTTTTTTAATTACATTTCCCCAATAGTTTGTATATTATTTTTATTTAAAAATAAAACCTTTTGAGTAAAAATTCATGTATCTATTCTGCGTTTTTTCAAAATAGGCATATATTGGAGATGCAGTTTTCTTACAAGCAATTTCCCTTATTTTTTTCTCATATATACATTTTTGGGGCGCATTTTGAAATTGAAATTGTATCAGTGCTGGTACTATGCTATCAGAGAATATTATTCTTTAAATGAATGTACTACCTTTTCTTGTCCCAAATTATATTAAAATGATAAACTAATTAAAGTATATAATAAAACACAATCATCACAATATATAGTATAACAGTAATGGAAATAAAGCAATTGAAGCTGAAGCCTTGAGAGAAACATTCTGACCTGACATGTAAATAACAATTTGGCTGACAAAAGAGGGAAAATCCTTCAGTACTCTGTGGCACAACAGCCTTGGATTAAAGGTTGAGGAGGAAGGGTGACCATAGAAACTCCATTTTGATCACGAAGTACTTCATCTGATAATTTGCATGCTATTATTTTGGGAGGCTGGCACAGCATTGGTATATTGTTTGTGTACTGTCTGTCTTACTGCCTAAGCTAAGACTTGGAGACTTTCTGCCTCCTCCATCAGTCTGGCCAGTGCCTGTTCCCAGCCCAAGAAGGCCCAGCCAGGAGTATTTCGGCCTGTGGAAGGGTAGATCTGTTACTAAGACCCTCAAGCTTCTCTCAGGCTGCTCTCGCTCAGGCTGCCTTGGGGTCCACTTTCTTGCAAGGAAATCCCCAAGAAACAGGATGGAGAAGATGGCAGCAGATGGCAACACCCTCTGAATGGTCTGCTTTCCAACCAACATTTTTTCTTTTAAAGTTTCTCTGCTTAATTTTGGTAACTTTGCTTCCATATTTATAACTGCATTTTATATCCTTGTTTCATTGTGCTGTAAGCCATGCAGAATCGCTCTCAGAGCAAGATGGGCAGCATATAAAATGAATTAATGGATCAATCAATCAAATAAATACTCTGGGGCTCCAGAATGGGCAGTAGCTGGGAGAAGTTAGGAGTTTATTGCCTGGAACTTTGCTGGATCTTGTGATCCAAAAGGAGAATCTCTCTTCTTCTGAGCTACCTTCATGCCACCAACATAGGGATTTCACAGTTCCAATTTCAAAGGCGGAAGGCAAATGTTTGACTAAAATTTCCATTTCCTCTCATACATGTGGTGATACCACCACTTTTGGGCCAAGAGCCCCACCTCAGAAGGGTTTCAGTTATTTTGAATTTGATGGGGGATCCACATTCAGCCCATTTTTAAAAATCCTTGATCAGGGGAATGGCTTGCTTCTAAAGTTGGGGTATTCCATCACTGGAGATGTTTAAAAAGAGGTTGGACAATCATTTGTCTGAATGGTTTAGGGAAGTGGTTCCCAAACTTTTTCAGTCCAGACAGCTATTATCATTCTAAAAGCAAGATACTCTTCTCCATCTTTTGTCTGGAGTACCATTTAATCCAGAGCCTTTTAATTCCAGAAGTCCAAGTTTAAAGAATGGACTTCTGGAATTAAAGCTCCATTTTTTAGTTAACACTTAATTCACACCTGTTAGTTTTGCTTGAGCAGTGTGAACAATTGACAGTGTGATCCTCCAAAGGTCTGAAAAATATCTCATTGATTTTTCTTTGGCATTTAAACTAAATAACCAATATGAAAAAATGCATCAAGGAAGGACTGGAAAGCCAATTCATACTGAACTTTATTGGGTTTTCTATTGTTATTTGAATAAAATGAAAAAAAATCAAATAGTGGTACCTAGTGCGGAAAAAGAGATGAAATAATGGGTCATTCTGAACACTTGAATTCTCTACACTTAAAATATCTAGAAATTATTATGGTTAAGTGAGTTTTGCCCCATTTTATGATTGTTCTTGCCATAGTTCAAATCAAAGTTCAAATCAAAGATTTGATAGTTCAAATCAAAGTTCAAATCAAAGATTTGATAGTTCAAATCAAAGTTCAAATCAAAGATTTGATAGTTCAAATCAGAGATTTGATAGTTCAAATCAAAGATTTGATAGTTCAAATCAAAGATTTCTGAGACCAATGTTGAATACTTAAATTTCAGTAGTCACCAATCCCAGTCTTAAAATGAGTTTAGAATCAGTGGGAGTCAGTGATAACAATGAACTAACTAGCTACTGATAACGAGTCCAGTCCTGCCTTTCTTTTCCTTCTATCCAAGTTTTGCAAGTACTTTTTCCAGATATATGTTTTATTCCAAAGTATACAAACCATTATTGTTAGGGAAAAAATGGGTCTTCCAAGCAATTTTAAAAGACACTGTCAGAATGACTGCTCTCAGCCCCCCTTGTGGCTCCTTGAAAAGCATCCCCCCCCCACATATGTAAATGAAAAGAATAAGCTTAAAAATCCTAGCTTTTTAAAATTGAAAATATGGAGAATTGGGAGGATGAATATGAGACACTAAGAGAGATGTTTCAAAAAGTAAGGGAGGCATTTAAGGGAAATACAGAAGCAGAGAATTGGTTAGCTTGCAAAAAAAAAGAAAGAGAAAAGATGAATGAGAAGTAAGAGAAATAAGGAGATAATATTGAAAAGGAAATAATTGAAAAAATAGATAAAGATGATTACACTGGGTTCAATAGAAAAAATGGAATAAGATGAAATATACTGCTAATAATTAAAAAGATGAGGGGAAATTTTGAGAAATATACTTGATAAATGAAAGAAAGACCGAGGTTGCCTGGACTCCATAGTGGAAAATATAAAATTGAAAATGAATACAGCAATAGAGAGGGATGAAGGAAAGAGAAGAAAGATGGAAGAAGGAAGGAGAGAAAGGAAAGGAAGAGAATGGGCGTTGTACTTTCCTGATACGCCCCTTCCCTCTTCGCTGTCATGGCAGTCAGGCAAGGGTTGTTGACTGGTAGCTGGCCAATAGGACCGAGTCCACTGGAAAGCTTAAGCTCTGCCTCTTCCTCCTAGCTCCAGTTTTGAGGCGAAGGTATCCAGCAGACTGTCGTGTCTATCAGAAAAACAAAAGGCAAGAGAAGTGAAAGGTACCCCCTCCCCAATATTCCCCCCAGAAACTGACCGGGGTGGGGCTGACTGCCATGACAGAGAAGAGAGAAGGGGCGTATCAGGAAAGTACAACGCCCATTCTCCTCTCTGGCTGTCACGGCAGTCAGGCAAGGGACATACCAAAACCACATGTCCTACAGGGAGGGATCCGGTCAGACCATTTGAAGCACACGTCGGCCGAAGGTTGCATCTGCCGAAGCGTAGGCGTCCACTCGGTAATGCCGAATAAAAGGTGTCACTGAGGACCAGGTTGCCGCCTTGCAGATTTCCTCCCACGGAGCTTGGGTAGCCCATGCTGCCGACGTGACCACACTCCTGGTAGAATGCGCAGTTATCCGCCGGGGCACTGGCAAGGATTGAGCGTCATAAGCAGTAGAAATAGTGGCCCGCAGCCAATGGCCAATAGTTGACGAGGAGACTCGTCATCCCATAGACGACGGTTGGAAGGAGATAAAGAGGCTTCCGTTCGCTGGAAGGACTGAGTACGGGATAAATAAATCTTTAGAGCCCTATGGACATCAAGGGTGTGCCAGAGCCGCTCCAAGTGGTGATGAGGAGCAGGACAAAAATTTGGAAGGACGAGTTCCTGCGACCTGTGAAACATAGAGTTGATTTTGGGGATGAATGCGGGGTCTAGACGGAGGACCACCCTGTCCTTGTGGAAGAGACAGAGATCAGAGCGAATGGAGAGGGAAGAGAGTTCCGATATATGACGGGCCGATGTGATTGCCACCAGAAAGGAGACCTTGAAAGACAGTAGTTTCAAGCTGGTTTCACGGAGGGGCTCGAAGGGCGGCTTGGTAAGGGCAGTAAGCACATTGTTGAGGTCCCAGGTAGGGAACCTGTGAATGACAGGGGGACGCAAGTTTGTCGCTCCTCTCAAAAAATCCCGGACCAGAGGATCCTTTGAAAGAGAGGCAGATGTTCCGAACCTCATGACAGAGGACAGTGCGGTGACCTGGCGGCGTAATGTATTAGGAGCGAGGCCAGCGGCGAAGCCGTTATGCAGGAAGTCCAACAGCTGAACCACGGAAACAGAAGACGGATCCAGGCCCTTTTTGGTGCACCAACGCAGGAATGCCTTCCACGTAGAGTCATAAATATGCATCGTGGCCGGCTTACGAGCTGCTAAAATGATGGAAGCAGCCGCTGGAGAGACCTTAGCAGATGTCAAACGGTGCTGCTCAACTTCCAGGCGGTCAACTGGAAGGTCTGAGGATCTGGGTGGAACAGATCGCTCTGCTGCAGTTCGATGAGGTCGTCCGGAATCCGCCATGGGGGGGGGCCACTGACAGGGCCACAAGGTCCGCAAACCAGGGCCTGCGGGGCCAGAAGGGGGCAAGAAGAAGAAGTTCTGCTTTCACCAGGAGGAGCTTCCGGACTATCTTGGCAATCAGTGGAAGGGGAGGGAAGGCATACAGCAGGCCCCCCTGAGGCCATGGGCTGCGCAGTGCGTCCACCACCTCCGCCCCAGGCGTCTGAAAGCAGAAGAAAAGGCGAGGGAGCCAATTATTGACATTGGTAGCAAACAGGTCGACCTGTGGAAGACTGAAGCGCTCCGTCAGTAGGACAAAGAGTCTGGGAGGAAGACTCCATTCGGTGTGGTCCAGGGTAGAGCGGCTGAGAGCATCTGCCAGGATGTTGTCCTTTCCGGCAATGTAATCGGCTCGTAGGGACCTCAGATGGGCTTTGGCCCAGAGATCCAGACGACGGGTCTCCTCCATAAGGAGCTTGGAATGTGTTCCGCCCATCCGATTTATGTGGGCCTTGGTCGAGATGTTGTCCGTTAGGACCAGGACATCCCGACCGATGATGTGGGGTTTGAAGTGAAGGAGGGCCAGGTAAATGGCACGCAGCTCGAGGATGTTGATGCTGAGGATCTGTTCCAGCAAGGACCAGAGGCCTTGAGTCGAGAAGGAACCCAGATGCGCTCCCCAGCCGAGCAGGCTCACGTCCGTAGTGATGACTGTTCGATGTGGCTCGGGGAACTGACTCCCCTGAAACAGGGATGGGGATGTCCACCAGAGAAGAGAGTCGATAACAGCTGGAGGAAGTCGAATCGCGCGGGAAAGAGTGGAAGTCGCTGTCCGTTGGAAAGGGAGCAGTAGCCATTGGAGTTCCCTGCTGTGGAGACGAGACCAGGGAACGATCCCGTAAGAGGACACGATCAGGAGGAAGGCGGTCAGGAGAAAGGGAAACCTCCCCAGTGACTGTGTCAATAACTGCCCCCAGATGTTGGATCCGGGTGGAAGGAACCAAATGGCTTTTAGCCCAATTTAATGAGAAGCCATGGGACTGTAATATGTGAACAATTTTGTCCAAATCCTGTAGAGCGAGTGCAGAGGAGCGGGAAAGGATGAGAATATCATCCAAGTAGAACATAGATCTTATGGGAATAGAGGAAACATGGGCCATAAGGGCCACCATTATTTTGGAGAAAACCCTACGGGCAGAGGACAAACCAAAGGGAAGGGCCGTATACTGAAAATGGCGTCCATTGTAACAGAAATGAAGAAATTTGCGGTGACCAGGCCGAATTGGAATGTGGAGATAAGCTTCGGTCAAATCAATTGAGGTCATATAGTCCCCTTGGCGAATGCCAAGGAGAATAGTTTGGAGGGAATGCATCTTAAGCCGGCGGTAGACTATGTGCCAGTTTAGGGACTTCAAATCAAGAATAGCCCTCCAACCCCCCGAAGCCTTAGGGACTAGGAATAGACGAGAATAGAAGCCCTGGCCCTCCTGGGAAGGGGGTACAGGCTGGATAGCTCTGATATCCAATAAGTGTAGGATGGCAGAGTCCATCCGAGATCATTTGGAAGGGTCCCAAGAGAGGGGACATCGGAGAAAAAGCTTCGGAAGGGTGGAGCGGAATTCTAGGGAGAGGCCGAAATGAATAGTGGATCTGACCCAGGCATCGGAGACCGTGAGGTCCCGTTGATTAGTGAAATAGGATAAATGACCCCCAATAGCCTGAAGAAGGGGAGACTCAATGGGACCTCCTGAAGGGACGGCCCTGCCCCCTCGAAAGGGCCGTTTGAAATTAAACCGGGCCTGACCTGTTGATCTGCAGAAAACTGACCCCTTGATGGAAAGGCACGCTGAGGCCGTTGCACTGGCAGAGATGACTCCGGGTTCCAATAGGATGAGGAACGAAAGAAGGAGTGTGGACAGGTGTCAGGTCGACGGTTGAGAGCGGGTAACACCTTACGGTGATCTCTTGTTTCCACCAGCAAGGGATCAAGTTGAGTGCCAAAGAGCTTGTCTCCAGAAAAAGGCGAAGAGGCTAGGCGTCATTTGCTCCTGATATCCGCCTGCCAATTGCGGAGCCAAAGGAGACGACGACCGGTGATGGAAGAACCAATGGCCTTGGCAGAAAAGTGGGCCACATTCAAGGTGGCATCTGTGGAGAACTCCACTGGAGCCATGATCTTGTTTAGATCTTGGTGGGAACGATGATCAGAAGGAGGCAAACGAGCTTGCAACTGCCTGAGCCAGAGGATGGTGGCTCTTTTGAAGAAGGAAGCTGGGGAGGCAGCTTGCACTGACCAGGCCAAAACCTGATGCCCTTTGATTAGTGTCCTTTCAGCCTTCTTTTCCTCAGGACGTAAGCACTCCTCCGGGGGACCTGCGAGAGGAGATGGAGAAGAGAGAGCCAGCACCAGAGCGTCCACTGAAGGGACCTGGAGCAGTTGAGAGAAATCAGAAGCCATGTTATAAAACTGCTTATCCAAATTGTTGGGAACCGGGCCAGAACTCAGGAAGGACCATTGACGAAGTAACACATCGGAAAATAATTTGGGTGCAGGGACCACTTCCTTTTGAACTGTAGGTTCTTGAAAAAGGACTGAAGCCGGGTCAGTTGAAACAGAAGTACCTGCAGAAGATGAAGAGGAGGGGTCTAGGCGGGTGACATTCTGAGCCTTGAACAGCAAGGATCTGAACAATTGAGGACGGAATAAGCCGATGAAGGCGGGTTGGTCAGGTTCCAAACCATCATCATCCGATAAATCATTGTCCACTACAGGGTCTCCCTCAGACAGAGAATCCTGACTCGCTGAGTCCACAGGGTCCCCTCATCTATGACTTCATCTACAGGTTCCTGAAATGCTTGATCCCTGTAGGAAGGGTTGGCACCAGCCTGATCAGAAATTACAGAGGCAGGCCACTGTTGGAGGCCCTGAGAAATACCCTGGTGTATGGCTTCAGCAATTAGAGCAGATAAGACAGGAGGAATGTTTTGAAACGGATGCGAAGCAGCACTGGGCAACTGAGCTGTTGAGGCTTGAGATATTGACTGATCCGGCAAGGGAGGAGTAGGATCCTCCTGAGCCACTGGAAAAACAGATTCTGCCTCCGCATCAAAGGAATCGTCTTCCTGGATAGACCTGTCAGGTGACAAGGCCCGAGAACGAACCTCAGCAGTAGGAGTAGCCAAATTAGGCTGGGAGCCAGGGTGATCAGGGGCCGGTTCCAAGGTAGAAGAGGCCTGGGCCTTTTGAAAGGCGTCTCTCCTCCTCCCGAGACAGTTTAGTGGCAGAATGCAGAGAGGAAGGAGGAGCTGCAACCTTTCTTGATTTAGGGGGGTTTCCCTTAGAAGGACCCTCTCCCGGGTCGTCCTCACTAGGGCGTTTCCCCTTGGCTGTGGCCTGATGGGAATGGCGCAATTTTGAAGCATCTGCCATTTTGGGTAGGTCGCCCTGAGTACAGAGCAAGCAGGCAATGAAATGGCCGCCGAAAGAGAAGGGAATTGAGGGAACTCACTGCGCTTGTTCAAAGACGAATCCATAGGCGGGAAGCTTTAAAACGCCGCTGCCAAGTTGTTAGCGGTGATCCCTCAGTAGCGCGGCACCGGTGCGGCCAAAAATAACCGCTGCTGGGCAAAAAGTCCTCAGGCGCAGCAATTACCACCAGTGTGAGGCGGGAGAGCCCGGTTAGAGACCTGAGGGAGTTGAGGCCAGGGTCTGAAAGAACCTCCACCGCTGAGGCAGGAAAGCCGGGGGACGCGGCAGGGCGAACCTGTGCGCGCGCCAACGAAACTGCTGGACGGCAGAAAATAGAAATTAGCGGCGGCCGCATATGCTCATTGAGGGAAAAGGCGAAATTCAAAGTCAAGTCCGTTCCGAAGTCAAAGGCAGATAATCAGATGCAAACTAACAAGAATACACGATAGACACGGCTGTCCTGGCAGACCAAGTCGAAAAACTGGAGCTAGGAGGAAGAGGCGGAGCTTAAGCTTTCCAGTGGACTCGGTCCTATTGGCCAGCTACCAGTCAACAACCCTTGCCTGACTGCCTTGACAGCCAGAGAGGAGAAGGGAGGAAGGAAGGTGAAATGTGTTGGCTTGATCAATGCGAAGATCATGTAATTAACAGTTTATTAACAACAATTGTGCTAACTGTCACAGCTATAACTGAAAACTCCTTGACAGCTCTTATCTAGCCAGCTGTCAGGCGGCTTAACCAATCAACGAACAGAACGTTACTTTAACCAATCAATGAACAGAATGTTACTTCCTACTTCAGCAGACTTAATACATTGCAGAAGGGAAGGGAAATTAGAGTAAGAGGGAGGAAGAGAGGAGGAGAAGGAGAAAGGAAGAGGAAGTAGGAAGGAGAAGGGGGGAAGAGAAAGTAAGAAGGAAAAAAAGGGGGGAGGTGGTAGGTTTGAGGAGAAAGATTGCTGTACAATAAAAAAGATGAAATGGAAGAAAGGCAACCCCAAACAAATTTAAAGATATTAAGATAAAGAATGAATTGTTGAACTTTAAAAAATAAAAGAGAACAAATATGAATAAATAGCAATAATTAGAAACACACATACAAACATACAATGTATTTTCTTTGAACAGAGTATTTGGCCGGTTCACAAATTTAAACAGTGTTTAGTCATTTCAATTAAATTTACAATTTCTATATTTCCTTTTTGCCATATTTATTCCTCATCTATTTTATTAAAAAACCAATATTACCTTTCATCCTGATCTCTAATCTTAATCAAATTCAGTTTCCCCTTCTATTCTATATTATACCCCTTCCCATTGTCATCTATTTTTATATCCATCCTCATATTGGTTAATTATGTAATATTACAGTTGTTTAATACAAATTCAACATTTTAATATAAATCAATTAGTTATATAACTATCTTTTTTGTATATTAATCAATATGAACATGAATATTCCAATTATTTCTATGCAATCCGATTTCTTACAAATCAATTAATTATATTTACCAATAATAATAAACCAAATAATTTCCCCCATATATTCCTCCAAACCACAACTTAACCATTTCTGCTTTCAACACAATATACCATTAATAGTATCTCAATTATTACAATTCCCTAGTTAAATAGAGCTTTTTTTCTTTTGTGTTTTAAAATCTTGAACACTCCTCTTTTGCCCTAAATTTCCCATTATTTGCACCTACCTTTTTTGGTGAGGAAAAAGAAAAGAAATCTGCCTCTACCTAGTTTTCCAACGTTGAGCAAACAGCAAAACCAACAGCCTGCTTCACTTTCAGCTTCGTTTTCAGCTTGATTTGCACAAGGAGGAAAAAAAAATATGCTCCAGAAATTTAGCTCTTTGCAGCAAGCAGCAGAGCCCTACGCAAAACAGCTGAGAGCAAATCAGCTGAGAGTCCGGAGGCCGATCTAATCAATGGGCTAATTAGCCTATGCTGAAGCTGAAAGGAGTTGTCTTTTCTTGCTGTTTGCTTGCAAGGAGGTAACTACACAGGCCAAAGGGGGGGGCCACCCTCCTTACCACTTAGCACCCCCTGCTACCCCCTTTTGCCTCTCGCGCCCCCCCTGCTGCCCCCCTTTCCGCTTGCCTCTTCCTCTTACTTAGATGAATATTAATTATAAAAGGAGGTGTTTAGAGATAAATAAGGATGGAAAATAAAATAATGTGATTAAAATCCAAGAGCCTTGGTAGTACAGGAGTTTAAGGCACCCTGTTATTAAGCTGGTTATTAAGACCAGCTGCCTGCAATTACTGCAGGATTCGAATCTCGCCAAGGCTCAAGGTTGACTCAGCCTTCCATCCTTTCTAAGGTAGGTGAAATGAGGACCCAGTTGTGGGGGCAATAAGCTGACTTTGTATTAATATACAAAAGGATGAAGGCTATTGCTGAGCACATTGTAAGCCGCCCTGAGTCTCCGGAGAAGGGCGGCATATAAATCAAAAATTAAAAAAATAATAATTAAAAATTAAAATAGAAAAATGAAGTAAAGATGGATAGTATTGATAGAAAGGAGTTTCTTATAGATGATTAAGAATGTATATGAATATGGGAAGAATCCAATAAATTTTATTGATTTATAAGTGGATATGTTTGATGTAGAATTAAGCCTCAATGTTAAATTGTAAACAAAGCTGAGAATGATAATAAGATTAAATATACAGAACTAACGTATAGAGATGGAGATGTGCATACTGGGTATGAAGGTAAAATGAAATTGAATATGCTGGGAAACAGCCAAATAGTATGAATATGCTGGGAAACAGCCAAAAGAATAGATATGCTGGGAAACAGCCAAACAATAACTGAATATGCTGGAAAACAGCCAAAACAAATAGACATGCTGGGAAACAGCCACATAACTGAATATGCTGGAAAACAGCCAAAATAAATAGACATGCTGGGAAACAGCCAAATAACTGAATATGCTGGAAAACAGTCAAAAGAAAATGACTAAGGGATAGTTAAAATAAATATGATTTAAGTTGGAATTGATAGTAATAATAAAATGATGATGTTGGGATTAGCATCAAAATAAAGGTGACTGTTGATATGAATAACAAAATGAAGATAAGATTGTAATAATGAAATGATTCTGCGTATAATGAAGAGTATAATGTGTGATAAGTTTAAGAAATATAGGTGTTAGTTAAAAGAGATTAGAATTTAAAGATTTAATGTAATGGGTCATAGGATGGGCATTTAGGTAGAATTTAGGGTAAATAATTGTAAATAAATACTGAGTTGTGTTATTTGGAAATTAAGATTTGTGGTGATATAATAGAGTGGTAAATGTTTAGATTAAGATGTTATATGTGGGGAAAAAATTAGGAGGTGAAATAAGAAAAGTGGGGTTCAGCCCCAGACCACAGAAATATTCATAGTTGCCACATTAACAACCTGCATAACTTGACCAAACTCACCATCCACCATGTCAAAGGTAGGTACTGACTGTAAAATAAGACAGGATCCTTTTGAGTCTCTTTCTTGCCCGTTATGCAGCTGAGGGTTCCCTTTGTCTTATCTGGTTATATCTAGTCAGATGTGGGAGGGAGGGGAGACAGTGGATTGAGAGGGAGCTGAGCGATCTTTGAACTTGGACAAAGATATTCAAACATCATCTCTAATGTTTGCAACAAACTACTGCACTTCTATGATAGGAAGCCAGTTAAGCATCCCTTCCATTCCTTTCCCTTCCATTTTCTCCTCCTTCCATCTCTCTCCTTCTCTCTCTCTCCTCCCTTCCTCTCCCTCCCCCTCTTTCTCTCTCCCCTTCTCTAAGTCATTGAGTAGTTTGAGGACATTGTGTGTGCTCAGTTCTCATGGGAGTATTGAAAGGCCTTCCCTTTGTTTTCACCTCCCTTTTTTAAAACTTTTTTTATTCAACAGACTGCCTAAAACCTCTCAGGATCTCTCTCACTCTCTTTAGCTTGTAGCCCTTCATATACAAAGATACACAGTTGCTAAGGGTGCTAAGGGTGCACCCTTAGCTAGATTAAAGATTATGACATAATACAAAATGTCATAAAACATTTCCTGTGTTGATTTTGGACTGTGCTATACAGGGTCATTCAACAGGGCTATCTGAGTATGTGCCTAGCTTTTCTAGTGAAGGCCTCACATTAGGAGCACTCTTCTTTTTGAAGGTGCAGAAGATCCTGCTAAGGAAACTACCCTGAAAGGATCACCTAACGGGTCACAGGTCATCTACTAGACATTTAAAATTAAGTTTAACAGCATCAGAGATCCAGGTCCATCCTTACATGCTCAGAATGTCTTCTCCTACATTATTGGCACTTTGCCTTTTAGGGTGGGGGAGGAGGGAGGGCAGGAGAAAATCTCACTACTAGAAATGTTATCACCCAGCCCATATTTTTTGAAAATGCTCTGTAGACCTTAGAAGTTTTCATGGAAATAAAGGGGACAGAGACTGGCACTCTGCTTTGCAGCACATAAAGTCTGGATTATATTTTTGCTTTTGGAAGCAAAATTTGGAAGTGTTTACTTCCAAATTGGGTGGTAGACACCTTGCTGGATGTTTGTAAAACTCTGCCAATCCTCATCCTAAAGGCAGATGAATTGTAGGGTGAATGTAGAACACCAAGGAGACATCTTGTATTCATTGATCTCTACTCTGATAAAACTTTGGAAAAAAAGCTAGGAATAGGAAGGAACATTGTACTTACCTGAACGTTCATTCTATGTGCAGTGTGAAAGTCCAAGCAATGGGTGATAAACTTGTCTGATTGGCCAGAGACTGAGTTGTAATTTGATTGTTTAGTCATGTCTCCTCTTTCCTCAGTTTGTTAACGAAGGTTTGGATCTGGAGAAGACGTAACCTGTAATGAGAAAAAACCACTCTCCTGGCCCTGGATCCTGTTCCGAAGTTTAGGGTGGGATTGGACTCTCACGCAGCGCACATAGAATGAACATTCAGGTAAGTACAACGTTCCTTCTCCTGTGCAGTGCTTAGAGAGTCCAAGCAATGGGATATGCCCAAACTAAGTATCCCTAGGATGGGAATTTGAATCGTCCAGGGGCCAGTCAACCGGAAGAACCTGTTGCAAAACTCATCTCCCAAAGGCCGCCTCAGCTGAGGCAAACATGTCCAGTTTGTAGTTTCTGATGAAGAGAGAAGGCGATGCCCAAGTGGCTGCTCTGCAGATCTTTAAAATAGAAGCTTGAGTAGCACATGCCGCTGTGTGGCTGCGCTTCGTGTAGAATGGGCCGTAATGCATCCAGGAATTGGTCGAGCCTGATGATCGTAAGCCAAAGAAATACAGGCCTTGAGCCAATGACCAATGGTGGACAGAGTCACCATCGTGCCCAGAGACCTGGCCTGGAATGAGACGAATAACACCTCCGACTTCCGGAACAGCACTGTTCTAGAGATGTATGTGCGAAGGACTCTGCAGACATCAAAGGTTTCCATCGGTGCTCTCTGGGATGTTTGGGATGTGGACAAAAATCTGGTAATATAACCTCCTGGGCCCTGTGGAACCAAGAATTGATTTTCGGGAGGAATGTCTGGTCAAGGCAGAGAACAACTCTGTCTGGATGGATAATACACAAGTCTTTTCTTACTGAGAGAGCCGCCAGTTCCAAGATTCTCCGTGCAGATGTGATGGCGATGAGAAAGGTGACCTTAAAGGTCAGAAGTCTGAGAGGTGCGGAACTCAATGGCTTGAACGGAGCGAATGTGAATGCCTGCAATACGAGGTGCAGATCCCAAGAAGGGTATCTGTGAACTGGTTGATGTAGATTGGCAGCCCCTTTCAGAAAGCTACGAACCCTTGGGTGTTGAGAGAGGGTCGAAGCTCCTTCGCAGGAGAGAATGGTTGCTAAAGCAGCAACTTGCCTCTGAAGAGTATTAATAGCCAACATCGAGCCCGTCTTTAAGGAATTCCAATATCTGAGGAACAGAAATTGACATTGCAACCAGACCTTTCTTGGTGCACCAGCCACCAAAGGATTGCCAAGTGGTGTCATATATACGAGTTGTAGATGGACATCTCAAGGCTAGGATGGTAGACTTAACCTTCATAGAGAATCTGTCCTTCCTCAGGATCTCCCTTTCAAGTGTCAGATGGCCAATTGGAGCCACTGAGGTTCCGGGTATAGTACGGCCCCCTGGCTGAGGGAGATTCTATCTGGAGGGATTCTCCAGGGAAGGGACATTGATAAATTCATGAGATCCGCAAACCAGGTCCATCAGGGCCAATGGGGGGCCACGAGAAGGACTTCTGCACCTTCCAGGATTTTCCTGATGACCCTCAGTATTAGAGGGGTTGGTGGAAATGCATACAATAGGCCCTGGGGCCACGGGCAGCAGAGGGCGTCCATCCCTTTGGTTCCTGGGGTCTGGAATCTGATGTAAAACCGTGAAAGTTGCGCTTCACTGGGCTCCCAAATTTTGTCACCAACTGGTTGAACAGGTCGGGATATAGTTTCCATTCTGCCTGATCAATGGTGGTCCTGCTTAACCAGTCTGCCTGGGTGTTGGACAGTCCCGATATGTGCTCTGTGCACAGGGTTAGCAGGTGTTTCTCCACCCAGAGACTGATCACAGAAGCCTTGTGCATCAATATCCTGCAGTGAATACCTCCCTGGCGGTTCACGTGTGCTTTGATTGTGACATTGTCCATCAGTAACAACACATGGTGGCCTGATAATTGAGATTGGAAATGGCAGAGCGCCAAGTGAGATTCTCTCAGCTCCAGCCAATTGATGTCATGGCTGAGGTCGGATGGAGACCAACAACCCTGAGTCGCTTGTGATTGCAAATGAGCGCCCCAGCCAAAGAGACTGGCATCTGTGGTCAGGGTGAGACGGGAGTGCTCCTTGAAGGAACATCCCCATTCCAAAGCTGCTGACATCCACCACCCCAAGGATCTGAGAACCTTTTGGGAAACTCTGATCCATTTGTGGGTGTTGCTGAGGCCCAATTGTTGACTTGGCAAGAGCAACCATTGAAGAGGACGGGAGTGTAACTTCGCCCAAGGTACAATCTGTAGGCAGGATATCATTCTGCCTAACAATTGGGAAAGAAGCACTGATGATACCTTTTTGAGGATTCGGATTTGCCGTATGGTGGTGCGGATGTTGAACAGACGCTCTCTGGAGAGGAAGACAAGACAGATCGGAGTGTCGATTCTTGCTCTCAGGTGGATGATGTTGGTGGTGGGAGTCAGATGGCTTTTCTCTCAATTTACAGTAAACCCGTGATTCTGAAGGGTTTGAACCATGGTCTGTAAATCTAGATTTGCCTGCTGGGGAGAAGATGACAGGATTAATATGTCATCTAGATAACAGAACAAACATGTGGGTCTTGCCTGTAAGTGAGCGGCCACCATGTTCAGAAGCTTTGTGAATACTCTGGGGGTGGATGAGAATCCAAAGGGCATGGCTCTGTATTGGTAATGCTGTCCGGCGTAGGAGAACCAGAGGAATCTCCTGTGAGACAGCCTGATGGGCATGTGTAGATAAGCCTTTCAAAGATCTATAGAGGTCAAGAAATCTCCCTGCCTGATGCAACCTGGAATGGTGTGCAGGAATTGCATTTTGAAGCTTTGGACTTGATGTGTACATTCAGCTTCTTGAGGTCCAAGATGGTCCTGCTTCCGCCCTATTTCTTTTTCACCAGAAAGAGTATCAAATAGAAGCTGAACCCTTGATGGTGAAGGAGAACCGGTTCTACAGCCTGGATGGTCAGTAAATGCTGGATTTCAGCTTCCATCAGAGATCTCTTGGTGAGGTCCCTTGAGATGGAACATTGAACAAACTGTCGAGGGGTTTTGGAACTGAACTCTAGGGTGAGACCTAGTGTTATGGTCTGTAATGCCCAGGCGTCGGTGGTTGAGTGTCAGCAGAAGGTTGCAAATCTGCCCAGAAGACCACCAATAGGGCTCTTGTTGTGATAGTCATTTGGACCAATGGTAAGGTTGGTAGCCAGCACCTCGAAAGGGACATCTATTCTGTGGCTGTCTGGAGCGATCCCGAAAGGAAGGCCTGTCCTGCGGCCTGTCTGTGGTTGGTAGGAAGGGCCTTTGGTAGGTTGGACTTTGAAACCCTGTGTCAGATGCACGAAATGGCTGTCTGTGGTAAGGATACCCAAATCGTCTGTCTGCTTGATGGTAAGACGTGAGGAGGACTTTCATTTTATCTTTACCCTCCACCAGGACAGGGTCTAAGGCTTCCCCAAAGAGGGAGCCACCCTTGAAGGGGGCAGCAGGTAGTCATTTTGTTTTCATGTCAGCCTGCCAGTGCCTCAGCCATAGGAGGCGTCTGGAGGTGACATTAGATGCTAAGGCTTGAGAAGCAAACTTAGCTGAGGTGAGGGTGGCATCTGCTGAATATTCTGTGGCAGCAATTAGTTTATTTAAGTGCTTATGCAAGCGGATGTCCTCAGGTGATGCCCTGGCTTGCATTTGACGAAGCCAAATTAGGGAAGTCTGAGAAAAAAAGGAAACCGCTGTGGCGGAACAAATGGCCCAGGCTGCTGCATGGTGGGTTTTATGAGCAGCGAGCTCCGCCCTTTGGTCTTCCATCTTCAGGCCCTCAGCTGAATCAGAAGGGAGGATGTTAGAGGATGCCAAACTGGACATGGGAACATCAAAGGTTGGAAGTTTGAAGAGATCCTCAAATTCTTGTTCCACTGTATACATTTTCCAATCCATGCCACTAGAGGCAGAGATGGACCCGGGCTGATTCCACTGTTATTGTATGACTACAAAGAGCTTAGGGGATGGAATTGCCTCTTGCTCTGTAACAGGCTCAGTAAAAAGAAGAGCCATGGAATCTTTTTTTATTATTATTATTAGAAAAGTTTTAAAACAAACACAATTTCCCCACAACCCTCCCCCCCAACCCCTCCTCCCCCTCCCCGACTTCCCAGAGCAGAACACAAGGTATTTCTATTAACTTTCAACAATAAACTAAATTGCTTAACCAACCATTAAACTAACATCCCCTAAAAAAAATTCTTAACCCCCCATAGATAAAATCCTACTTCTTAGACATAAAACTTCTAATATCACTTATATAACGTTTATACAGTTAAAAGAAATCATTCATAAGCTATTTGATATTTTTTGGTCTGATACCTTTCTTGTGTATGATCCTTCAAATATGCTGAAATTTTAGCCATTTCAGCTAAATTAGTTACTTTCAATATCCAGTCATCAATAGTAGGCAAAAAATCCTTCTTCCAATGTTGTGCCATCAGCAATCTTGCTGCTGTTATCAAGTTCAAGATCAGTTTAGTCTCTGCAACTGTACAGTCCGTAGTTATACCCAGTAAAAACAACTGTGGAGTAAATTTCAGTCTTTTTTAAAAAATATTCTGCATCACCCACCAAATCTTTATCCAAAATGCTTTGATTTTTCTACAAGTCCACCATATATGATAA